>CM042684.1:443931776-445231876 GCA_023614405.1 Avena insularis
ACCAGAAAATTGTTCTCTCATAACAAGATTGACCAAAGCAGGTTTTATCTCAAAGAAAGTATTTTCAGCCACAGGTGGAGCAATAGGGTTGCTCATAAAATCATTGTTGTTGGTGCTAGTGAAGTCACACAACTTAGTGTTTTCAAGAGTAGTCATTTTTTTGGGTTTTCAAATAAGAAAGCAAACTAGTAAAACTAATTTTTTGTGTGTTTTTGAAGAATAAAACAAGCAAACTAAGCAAAAAGAAACTAAGCAAAACAAAAACAACAAAGTAAAGAGATTGGTTACGAGGGACTCCCCTTGTGAAGATGTCCTTAACTCCCCGGTAACGGCGCCAGAAAAGATCTTGATGTGCTCGTCATTCTACGTAGAGCTCGTTGGGAACCCCAAGAGGAAACACCCCAAAGGTGCACAGCAGCAAGTTTTCCCTCAGTTATGAAACCAAGGTTTAATCGAACCAGTAGGAGCAAGGAAACTCCCCAAAGGTGTTACTAGCTGAGCTTTGGCAGGGCGCACTACCGGTGCTAGTAGCAACGTGGAGACCTGCACAACACAACCACAGAACTTTGTCCCCAACTTGTGATAAGGTTGTCAATCTCACTGTGATTTGCAAAAAACAAAGGATTAAACGATTTGGAAAGCATGCAAGATCACAAATAACAAAGACATGATAGAATCAATAATCAATCTGAAATAGCATCTCAATATCCATCGGATCCCCACAAACACAACATGCATGAATTACAAATAGATGACCCTGATCATGAACAGAGCTCACAAGATCTAAACATGAAAGCACAAAGGAGGAGAACCAGCCATCTAGCTACTACATGGATCCGTAGTCCAAGGATGAACTACTCACGCATCACACCGGAGGCTTGCATGGTGATGAAGAAGCTCTGTGGTGAATTCTCTCCCAGGTGCCGAGAAGAGCTTCAGATCCCTCCCAATCTAGGGATGGAGATGACGGCGGCTACAGACTCTTTCGTGGATTTTTGATTGGGTCCTTAGGGTTTTCGTCCCGAGGGGAATATATAGGCGGAAGGAGAGGCCGAGGGGGTGCCTGGGCTGGCCACACCACCCCCTGGCACGGGCCAGGCCTGGCCGCGCGGCCAGGTGGTATAGCCGCCCTCTGGCCCTTCTCCGTCTCGTATTCTGGCACTTGATGACATCCGAAAAAATAGGCACTTTGGCTTTTGTCTCGTCCAATTCCGAGAATATTCATTTTTTTGACTTTCCTGGAACCAAAAACAGCAGAAAATGTGTACCGCACGTGGCTCTTGTTAATAGGTTAGTCCAAGAAATCATAAGAAAAGTACTCTAAAGTTGGAACAAAACACAAGAAAGTGGATAAAACCAAGCATGGAACATCAAAAATTATAGATACGTTTGCAATGTATCAGTGCAAGTTGCCTGTTTTCTACTGTTTTTGGTTTCAGAAAAGCTAGTAAGGAAATATTCTCGAAATTGGACCAGACAAAATCCCAAGTCAATATTTCACCAGAAGGAACACGGAGTCCAGAGGGGAGCCAGGCCGGCCACACCTGGTGGTGGCGCGGCTAGCCCTAGCCGCCCCACCAGGGGTGTGGGCCCTCTGGCACTCCACCGACCTTGCCCCTTCGCCTATATATTGCCTCCAGGACAAAAACCCTAAGTACCCGATCAAAATTCCACGAAAGAGTCTGTAGCCGCTGCCATCTCCATCCCTAGACCAGGAGGGATCTGAAGCTCTTCCCGGCACCCTGCCAGAGGGGAGAGATCACCCTGGAGGCCTTCTTCATCACCATGCAAGCCTCCGGTGTGATGCGTGAGTAGTTCATCTCTGGACTATGGGTCCATGTAGTATCTAGATGGTTGGTTCTTCTCCTTTGTGCAACCATGTTTAGATCTTGTGAGCTCCGTTCATGATCAAGAAGGTTTATTTGTAATCATACATGTTGTGTTTGTGGGGATCCGATGGATATTGAGATGCTATTTCAGATTGATTATTGATTCTATCATGTCTTTGTTATTTGTGATCTTGCATGCTTTCCATTGTTAGTAGCTATCTTGGCCGAGTAGATGCTAGCAACTCCAACAGGGAGTATTTATGCTTGATAGTGGGTTCATGCCTCTAGTAATCTAGGGAAGTGACGGAAATCTCTAAGGTACTAGATGTGATGTTGCTACTAGGGAGAAAATAGCAATCCTTTGTTCATAGAACAATCGTATTGTTTACTTTAGACACTTTGCTTAATGCAATTATCTGTTGCTTGCAACTTAATACTAGAGGGGGTTCGGATGATAACCTGAAGGTGGATTATTAGTCATAGATGCAGTTGGATTACGGTCTATGAATAATGTTGTAATGCCCAATCAAATCTCATAGGAGTCAAGATGATTAGTATATGCATGTATGCTTTCTTTCTCAAGTCACAATTGCCCCGCTATAATTTGTTCACCCAACATGTCAACTATCTTAAGGAGAATCACCTCTAGTGAACTATGGACCCCAGTCCATTCTTTTACCATCAATATACAATCTGCTATTTACTATTTTTTGTTTACTTTCTGCAAGCAATTACTATCTTCCACACAATACGTTTAATCCTTTGTTTTCAGCAAAACCAGTGAGATTGACAACCTCACTGTAAGTTGGGCCAAAGTTCTGTGGTTGTGTTGTGCAGGATTCCAAGTTGGAAACAACACCTTGGAGGTGTTTTCTTGCTCCTACTGGTTCGATAACCTTGGATTCATAACTGAGGGAAAACTTGCTGCTGTGCTCATCATACCTTCCTCTTGGGGTTCCCCAACGAGCTCGAATATATTTTGAGCCATCAGATCACCGTACAGTTCAGGAGTTGTACGTATCCTGCCTGACCTACGAGGTAAGGTAGTGGTCTCTTCTAGAGTTTCATGATGAGTTTCATGATTCCCATCGTTAGTTCCCTCTTCACTCGGTGGAGTCACCATTGGAACAATTTCCGGTGTTGTGCTACTCGCCTCTTCAGGAAGAGGAGGTTTAGTAACATCGTTGAGTTCAACCTTCCTACTACTCACACCTTCCGAGAGAAACTCTTTCTCCAGAAAGGATCCATTCTTAACAACGAAAACCTCGCCTTCGGATCGGTGATAGAAGGTGTACCCAAATGTTTCTTTTGGATATCCAATGAAGACACATTTTTCCTCTTTTGGTTTGAGCTTATCAGGCTGAAGTTTCTTCACATAAGAATTACAGCCTCAAACTTTTAGAAATGACAACTCAGGTTTGTGACCAAACCATAATTCATATGTGTTGGGGATATACTTTCTGGGTATCCTCACAGTTCCTCACTGACCAGGGTGGCCCACTTTGGGTTAGAGCATTGCTTCACGGGCGGCCCAGTCAGGGAGAGAAGACGGAGTCCAATACGGCTATGGGAAGGCCCAGAAGACTTACCGACTTAGGCCCATAATGTTACTTGAAGTTCAAGATGTACTCTGTAATAGACTCTTAGTCGTAGCCGGATTGATCTCTCCTGTAAACCCTAGGCCGAATATCTATATAAGCCGTCCTAGGGAGAGCCTTTAGGGCACTAGATAACACCCAATACTTTAGACCCTCAACTCAAGACAGTAAACCCTTGTAACCTATATTCCGCCAGACATCGATTGCTAGCAGGAGTAGGATCCATCCAAAGCCGACGGATTCAAACCTGGGTAAACTTGTGTGCTCACCGTCCCGGAATACCGTACGTCTCACCCCTCCTCTCTTCCGCACGCCTCGAGGACCCCCTCATGGCGTACTTGTCATCAATCCGATGACAGTTGGCGCCCACCATGGGGCAAGTGAGCTTTGGATCCGCGTTCCGAGCGGAATCTGCAAGAATCGGAATCAGCGAGACCATCGCCATCGGTCGCATCCTCTACGCCAGCGACATCCCTCTCATCGTTCTCGATGAGACTTGGATTCCGGCAAAGGAGGCCGTGACTGCCTACACAATCATGTCTTTTGGCGAGATCGATGTTTACATCGGTTTCGCTAAACCTGACCAACCCACCCCAGCGGTGAAGATAGAGGCAGAAGAATTTTCTGGGGCCCCTTTGTCCGCGGAGGCGGCAGAATTCCGGATCTCAGAAAACCCTAATCCCACCCAGCCCGCACCAGTTGCGGAGATAGTGGAGAAACCCGAACCAGAAGAAGACCTAGCGGTCAACATCGAATCTGGAGTGGATCTCCCCGGAGGAGCCGAATCCCAGATCGACCCACCCGTGGAAGTCGAAATCCAAGAGGAGCATATCAACGACACTGATTCCGGCTCTGATGATGCCGGAATAGACAAGCCTTTCCTAAGGTACACACTACGAAGTATGATACTACAAGGCGAAAGCGCTGATGCAATCGTCGAGACCATCAAAAGTTTCGATATGGCTGATCGTGAAAGCCACGGGTACCTCAGGAAGCACGCGTTGCACTTCGTCGGATACGTGGGATCCGGATCTGGCTCTGCCGATGCTAGAGAAAACACCGACTCGGTGCTGGAGGCAATTGGAACAAACGCCGACGTACCCGCATCCTCGGATGAGTCGATGACGTCAGCATATTTCTGAAAGTTCTCCGCGGAATATGAAGAGGAGTACAACTCCAAAGCTGCAGAAGAAGGAGAAGCCATGGATGAAGGATCCGGGGAACACTCTCCCAAAGCGCAGGATGACATGGACGTCGGAGATAATCCCGAAGTCCAGATGTCCGAAAGTACCGATCAGAGCTCGACTCTGGGAAACGACCCAAAGCCGTCTTTGCTACCGGCGCTGCCAAGAAGGCAAACAAGAAGA
The DNA here is from genome assembly GCA_023614405.1 of Avena insularis. Lineage (NCBI taxonomy): Eukaryota > Viridiplantae > Streptophyta > Magnoliopsida > Poales > Poaceae > Avena > Avena insularis. Next base: position 443,936,571 of record CM042684.1, read on the forward strand.
ACAAGAAAAACAAGACCCCGACAAAAGACCCTCTGACAGAGGAGGTGATTGCTGAGGAATACGAAGAAGACTCGGACGGAGCGCTTTATCCTGCATTTAGCTGAAAAAAGAAGCATCGGTGGATGGACACGTGATCACTGAAGGTGCACGTAAACTCATTGATGCCGCATTAACCACACCTATCCCTACAGCTGCAGAACATACTACAGATGAGCTGGATGAAAGGGCGCAAGCCCTAGAAGCGCGTCGTCAACAACTCCTCGATGAAGCCAAAAACATCGAGGTGGAGAATACACGCATGTCGAACAAGGAGTACATGTCTCGTCTGCATCAGAAGACACGGAAGCGTCACATAGATGACAACCAATTCCCACGTGTCCGTGCCGTCCTTTTTGGAGATGAGATAGGGAAGCCACGGAAAGAGAGCAACGGAGATTGGGTATACCCAACACCAGTACAAAATAACGTGGCAGCCCGAGAAATTCTATCGGCTAATCCAAGACCAGAGGAGATCCGTTTGGGTATCAAGCTACTCAACAAGGGACTGGAGCAGCAAAAGGTCGCCCTGTCCGGAAGTCAAAAACTGGTCTCAGATGCTGACCAATGTCGCACGGATCCGGCATGGGCTGGCGTAAGACCCCATTACGTTCTGGAGCAGTATTATCGCCCCGAACGACGGGAAGACAATTATTCGAGAACCGGATCTTCAGGACAGCATCACAAAACCACACGCGGTTGGGGCAATGTCGCACCAGCGGCCGAGAAAGACGCCATCACTGCCCTGAATCCGACGAGTCCTCCCCAACGATAATCTAAGGATCGAAGGGGAGAAGATAAAGAGAAACGTCGGGAGGAGTATCGTCAGAGAATGCCGCCTCCTAGACATGAGAACCGTCCGGCTGAGCCTCACTATGGTGGGAATGACAGACGAAGGAACGATGGAAACCATGCAGGTACAAGCCGGCAGGGGGCTCGTCGTAGTCAAGACCCTCCCCGGAATCGGAATAATGATGTTCCGGACGGAGGCCGGCGATCAACCGGAAACTACCCCGCTGCACCACCCTCACCACCACACAGTTATCACAACGGCCCCCACGGAGGTCAAGGAGGACATGGCGGAGGAGGTGGTGGCAGAAGCCGAAGTCCGGCTCCAAGGCACCGCAGCCACAACCGGCATTCGGGATGATCCCTATCCCCGAACGACGCAAGGCATAGGATCAACTCCAACATAGAGGCTCGGTGCTACGAAAATGATGATGTGTACGTGGGCCCAAAGTGCTTCGGACCATGCATCAGAGCTACAAAGTTCCCGGAAGGATTTGCTATCTCAAGACATATTCAAGCCTACGACGGCATTGCTCGGCCAGACACCTGGTTACAGGATTTCTTCCAAGCTTGCTGCATCGCCAAAGGCGAAAACAGCCTGGTCGCAACTCGATATCTCCCACTCATGTTGAGGAAGACGGCACGATCATGGCTCAATGAGCTTCCGGCGAACACCATCCACAACTGGTATGATTTACAAAGTGCGTTCTTTCGGAATTTTGAAGGCACATATCGGAGGCCTTGTACGGTTGGAGACCTACAGCGTTGCACCCAGAAAGCTGGAGAAACTTGCCGGGATTACCTCGGACGATGGATTGACACCAAGAACTCCTACGAAGGAGTAAACGATCAAACTGCGATTGAAGCTTTCATCGCAGGACTCCCAATTGGTTTACTGTGCCATCGCTTGAAGTGTGACAAGGTTACTGATCTGGGAGAAATGATAGAAACAGCGAGCAAGTATGCAGATGCTGACGATGATACAGAGGGATTACTCAATGCCCTGGCTGTGCCTCAGTCGGCAAAACAACCAAAGCAACAAGCTCAGAAGCGCAAAAATACCTAGGAAGAAAACCCCAACATGGAGACAGCGGTAGTCACTACTGTTTCCGGGTCTGGAGGACGAGGAGGACGTGGCGGAGGCCGCGGGCGTGGCCGTGGGACATCAAGGGTCCAAGGTAGAGGAGAGCAACAACCAGGCAAAACCTACACTTGGGCGGTCATCGCCAATAACCCATGTGTGCATCATTTGGACGCCAATGGGGGCTCATCCGACACCAACGCTGAATGTCGTTTTAACGATGACATCAAGAGAGATGATACCGTGGGCTACAAAGCTAAGCGGAAGAAGGGAAAGAAAATCCCGAAAAAGACAAAGAGACCAAGGAAGATTCCGACATGAAGGAAGCCGACGCTTCAAATCCCAAGTCGGAAGGGAAGAAAACCTTTCCCACCAAGAAGGACACTTACGTCACCTTCCTCGGATCTCAACCAGCAAAGGTCAAGAAAGCAGTTCTCCACGAGCTCAACGCAACAGTTCCGGCTGTCCCTCGGTATCTGGACTGGTCGGAAGTAGCAATAACGTTTGACCGCGCTGATCATCCGCCTAAGCTGCATAGGCGAGGAAAATACGCCTTAATCATTAATCCACTTATTGATGGTTATGGTTTCTCCAAGACCCTCATGGACGGTGGTAGCAGCATCAATATTCTCTATGTCGAAACGCTACGCCGGATGAAGATCTCGGAAACACAGCTGAACCACAGCTCTGTGATCTTTCACGAAGTTGTCCTGTGAAGACAAAGCACCTCGAGAGATCACTTTGGATGTTACTTTTGGAACACCAAAGAATTATCGGACGGAGGCACTTTCCTTCGAAGTGGTCCCGTTCAAAAGCGCATACCACGCTATATTCGGACGTCCGGCTTACTGGGCTTTTATGGCTCGTCCGTGTTATATTTACAATATGATGAAAATTCTAGGTACCAACGGCGTAATCACCATCAGGGGAGACCCGAAGAAGGCGCGAGAATGCGAGGATGGAAATGCCGCCTTTGCCGAAGCCGTCGCACGCCTGTGAGTACCAGGAGATCAAGAAGAGCATAGATCCGTCCGAGATGCCTGCGACGAAGAAGGAGGTGACAAAGCCAAATCCGGAGTTCAAGGCATCAGAAGAGACGAAGACGACACCGTTGAAGGATGACGACCCCTCCAAGGTGACGCAGATAGGCGTAGGCCTAAGTAGCGCATAGGAAAACACGCTTGTCAAGTTCCTCCAAGCAAATCAAGATATCTTCGCATGGCAGCCATCTGACATGATCGGAGTACCTAGGGAACTTGCCGAGCACTCTCTAAATGTAAACCCGAACGCTAAACCCGTCAAATGGTCCTTACGACGGTTTGGTGATGAAAAGCATAAGGCAATAGCTAAGGAACTAGCGCGGCTCGAGTTAGCCGGATTCATAGAAGAGGTCATCCATACTGATTGGTCGGCCAACCCTATAATGGTCCCTAAAAAGGACACCACTGATTTAAGGATGTGTGTTGATTATACTGCCTTGAACAAGGCTTGTCCAAAGATCCTTCGCCCGCCTAGAATTGATCAAGTTATCGATTCTACGCAGTTTGAACTCCTCTGCTTTTCTCGACGATATTCCGTTATCACCAAATACGGATGAAGGAATCACAAAGTCAAGACTTCATTCATAACCCTTCGAACCTTCTATTTTGTTACAATGCCCTTTGGGCTGAAGAACGCAGGAGCTACGCATCAACAAGACGATGCAAATGTTTCCACGACCAACTCGGATGCAATGTACATGCATACGTGGATGATATCACGGTCATGTCCAAAAAGAAGGAAACATTGATTTCCGACTTGGAGGAGACATTCGCCAATCTACGCAAATACAACATCATGCTTAACCCGAAGAAATGCTTCTTTGGAATACCAGCCGAAAAATTGTTAGGTTTCATCGTGTCTCAAAGAGGCATACAGGTGAACCGCGACAAGATCAAGGTTATTCTCAATATTTCGTGCCAACTCGCTCAAGGACGATAAAGGTTAATCGTTGCATTGCTGCATCGGTCGATTTGTAAGCCGCTTGGTGAAAGAGCCGCACCATTATACAAACTCTCAAGAAGACCAAAGATTTTGTCTAGATCGACGGTTGAAGCTGCACTACAAGACCTGAAGAAAGTACTCTCATCTGCTCCTATCCTTGCAGCGCCGGAACCTCAGGAACCGATGTTGCTTTATATTGCTGCGACAAATAAGGCCGTTAGTATCATCATGGTGGTGGAGAGACCAGAGGAAAATCAGGGACACCTGGTGCAGCGTCCGACTTATTTTGTCAGCGAGGTCTTGACAGAATCAAAACAGCGATATCCGCACTATCAAAAGTTGGCTTACGGTGTTTTCCTAGCATTTCGTAAGTTACGACACTATTTTCAGGAGCATCCAATTACCTTGGTGAGCAAAGCTCCCATGAGAGACATAATCAACAATAGCGACGCCACAGGACGTGTCGCCAAATGGGGCATAGAGCTCACAGCTTTCGATATTGAGTATAAAACTCGGACAGCGATCAAATCCCAGATCCTTGCCGACTTTGTCATTGATTGGACAGTGATGAAGGAGACCATGGTCCTCCCTGAGTCGGAATATTGGACCCTCTTTTTCGATGGGTCTAAGGCTCGAGGGGGCTCAGGGGCTGGCGTGGTGCTCAAATCACCCCAAGGAGATAAACTATTATACGTGTTGCAGATCCACTTCACAGTGACAAACAATATTGCCGAGTATGAAGCATCACTGACGGAACCGGATTGCCAAGGATATTGGCATCCGACGCTTGATATGTTACGGAGATTCGGATCTTGTTGCTCGCTAAGTCTCGGATATTTGTAATGCAAATAAGCACATGGCATATAAAGCCGCCGTGGATGATCTATCTAAATCGCTTGAAGGGTTTGAAGTTCAACACATCCTCGAAAGAAAATTAGGAAGCGGATGCACTATCCTAATAGGCTCACATGAAAGAGGTCTTGGATGGCGCATTTTTAGAGCACCTCAAAGTTCCCTCGATAAAGGGAGTAGATGAGGAATATCCGACCAAATCCGACTCACCTTTAATAGCGGTTCTGGCTGTAATTCCCAGCTGGACTCAACCCTACCTTGATTACTTGGTAGATGGCAAATTACCCGAAGACGAGGTGCTGAGCCGACAGATTATCCGACGATCAAAAGCCTATACTATTGTTAAAGGTGAGCTCCATAAACGGAGTGTTTCTGGGGGTTTTCAGTGTTGTGTATCTCCGGAAGAAGGAGTGGAGATCTTAAGAGAAATCCACGAAGGCGAGTCTGGTCACCACGCGGCAGCTAAATCTTTAGTGGCAAAAGCTTTTCGACATGGATTTTTCTGGCTTACAGCTCAGGCAGATGTCGAACGAATAGTCAAGACATGCAAAGGCTGCCAAAAGTACGCTAAGCAAGCTCATGTTCCGGCTGATCAGCTACGAACAATACCTATAACATGGCCTTTTGCGGTCTGGGGGCTTGATATGGTAGGACCTTTTAAATGAGCACCAGGTGGATTCACGCACCTCTTAGTGATGGTGGACAAATTCACAAAGTGGATCGAGGCTAAACCTGTCACTAGTTGTGATGGAGCAACAGCCAAAAGATTTGTCGAGGATGTTATAATCCGGTATGGTTATCCGGATAGCATTATCACGGACAACGGGAGTAACTTTTCTATGGGAGAACTAGCTAAATTCTGCGATGAGAAAAATATCCGGCTTGACATTGCGTCAGTCGCACATCCACAGGCTAACAGACAAGTCAAAAGAGCAAATGGTTTAATTCTACAAGGCTTGAAACCAAGACTCGAAGCACCACTGAGACGTGCTGCGGGGGCTTGGGCAGAGGAACTACCTTCTGTAATTTGGACTTTGCGAACAACTCCGAACAGGTCAACAGGATATACACCTTTCTTCTTGGTCTATGGCGCAGAAGCAGTTCTTCCTAGTGATTTAATTCATACTTCTCCTAGAGTGGTCAGATATCAAAGAGGATGCCAAGATTTCTCGACAAAATGATCTCGACTTAGTCAAGAAGTTCGCTCGTTGCTGAAATGAGATCTACAAACCATCGCCAGGTTACGCAAGTATCATAGCCGAGAGTCTGAACTAGATCTTTTAATAAAGGTGATTTGGTTCTCCTTGTGCAACAAAGAAAGCACAAACTTTCCTCAAAGATGGAAGGGCCCTTTTAGTTAGTCGAGTATTGCACAATGGATCGTACTACTTAACTAACATGAGGCTACCAAAGAAAGACCTGCTACTAAGAAGAGAAAGAGATGGAGGCAGTACAAATCCGGATGAGTTAGATGCACCATGGAATATTACTCACCACGCCCCTTTTATTCTTAGTTTATCCTTCTTTGTAATCATACATATGTACATGTTCTGTGAGAAATAAAAATTTTGGTTACCTCAAAGTTTTCCTGAGAAATTTTTACCATCTTATTTCCTAATGATCATGTCATAGTCGAAAATCCCAGAATGCTTGAAAGTACTTTATGCTCATGTCCGTTCTGGTTTAGATTTCCGACTCTAAAACTGCTACCTTCGGGTATAACTCTAAAAAATTCTAGTCTTTACTTAGGTTATTTGTCTGATTGCTGGATGCGGGTATTTTCCGAGTAGTGAATTGTTGGTACTGGAAGCCGGCTTTGTTTCCGAGTTTAAACTGGTTTAGCAATTGAGCTTCGTTGTTTCAAGCAAAGTTTCCGGCTAAAGGTTTAGCCGGCTCACGAAAGGGACGAGGCGGAAAGCCAGATAAACGATAAGTAGAGACGAAAAATTCTAAGTGCTTATGCAAACATTTCAAGCACACAAAAAGTCTAAAACAAAAGTGCTGAATAAAAAACTTAGCACTAACAAAAAGTCATAGTACTTCATATTTACAAAACACATCATGTTCTTTCATAGAATAATACATAAGTTTGTGGTCTATGATGCAGGAGGAGATGAAGGATCTACTGGCTCGCTGGTTACTCCGCCTTGATATCGTTCCGAGATATCCGCATCCGAGTTGGTGCGTTCATCGTCGGAAACTTCTTCGGTTTCTTCTGCAGGAGGAGGCGGAGTATCCACACGGGTGAAGAAGGGGATCTCATAGTTGGTTAGATCAGCTACGTGACACCCATATCCGGCGCAGGAGTGCATGATGGCTTGAAGGTCCTGCTCCTGGCCGTCTTCGTCTACCTTGCAGTACCCTTTAGTCACTTGCCATATTTCCATGTTTCCATGGTGGCTCATGACCATGGAGAGGGCATTCTGCGCGGCAGTCCGTGCGTAGGACATGTTCCAGTCCCTAACGAGCCGTGGCATCTCCTTGGCCTTCTCCCGCACCTGGAAGTCCGACATGCTTGGCATGTCCGGAATCCTGAGAGACTCGCCAATATCCTCAAGGGATTGGCCGTAGTCATGAATAAGATCACCGACTTGGGTAAGCCGGTGAGTGTGGGGCTCGGACGAGGAGGAGTCCGTCAAGTTCAGAGGACCTATACACAAAATGAAGATAAGGAAAAACAGACATTGATAAAAGTCGAGGAAATGATAAGTCAGATAGATGGAACTTACCAAGAATGACGTCGTCAATCTTAGCTTTCTCCTCCCGGAGACTCTGGAGTTCAGCCCGAAGTGCTTGGGAGATATCCTTCTCTCTGTCAACTTCATTCTTGAGGTCCGAGATAACTTTATCTTGAGCGGCAATCTTGTGATCGTGCTCTTCAGTGGCCATGGAGGAGGATTCCAGGACTTGAGCTATGCTCGTTTCATGATCCACCTTGAGCTTTTCCAGCTCTTGGCGAAGACCTTTGTTCTCCACCACCAAGGTCTTGAGGTTCTCGGCCTCTTCAATCATAGCGATGGATTGTTTCACCAACAATGTAAGTCAAAAAAGAACAACAGTTCAGAAAAATTCAACATTAAAAAGCAAAAGGCAAGGTTTGAATCTCGAAATGTTTACCTTCAGCTTCATCCTTGGCTACCTTGAGCTCAACATTTTTAAGCCAGAGAGCTTTGATCTCTCTGCTTATTACAGACATTGGACAATAATTCCTGGTTATAGGAACATACTTTCTGTAAGTCAGAATACCCAAAGTCAGAAAGCTACTTAAGACTCGGGCTAATATTTTTACTAAATATCAGCACGAGCCTTGGGGGCTACACTAGTTCGTTCTTTGGCATCCTACTGAAAGCATAAACTTGGATTCTATATCCTACTTCATGCTTGGGGGCTAGAGGATATGATATAACATAATGTAAAAACAAGAGTTGGAATTCCGACTTACATATTGCTCGCGGGTGAGTTTGTGTAAACCCGCGTTCACTTCAGCTGCCACCTTCTCGGTGAGAGTAAGAGGGATCACTAGAGCTGTTGGAAGCTCGCCAGTCCTGATCCTCTCGTCGCGAAGGCGGACTTGAGTAAGAAGGTCGGAGAACTTGACGTCCTCTGCTTCTTGCGCCTCCTCTTCGGGGGATAGATGGCTTTTGTCCAGGACTTGCCTGGCCAGCCGCTGGATCTCCTCAGCAGACTTTCGGATCAGGCCAAATTTGGCAAGACCCGGATTGTTGAGGAGGTTGTCGGTGAAGACTTTAGCCGAGGGATCATTACCCGAAGAGGGTTCACCCTTATCTTGAGCTGGCGCACTGGTGGTGACGTCAGTATGCGAACCACGGATCGTCGGCTCCGCTTGAGGAGCCGGATCTTCTGCAATCACCGGACAAGGGATGATCGCCGGAGTTGCAGAAGGTTGAGGGACCGGAGTCGGAGGAGCCACGGCAGGGGAAGCTATTGTAAGCTTCGTCTGGCGCAAGGGCTTCGAAGAAGTCCCCTTCCCCTTGCCCTTGATGATTGATTTTGCTCTGAGAGAGTAGTAAAGTCGGAAACATTACATCTCGGAAAGAAACTTGAGTAAACAACAAAGGCGGAAAAGTTGTGACAGAAGGTTACCTCTTCACGACTGGCACCTCCTTTGTGCCAACTGCTACTGTCGGAGCTTTGCGCTTCTTGAGCACAAGATCCGGCAGTGGAACCACTTCCACCTCCTGAGAGAACTCCGGAGGGTATCCTTCGAGCGGAGCAAGTTCCGACTCGGGGATGTCAGCAAGCTAAAAACAAGAAAACGTATCAGCATTGCAATGTAACTCGAAGATAGAAACACATAAAAGATGTGATGATAAAAGCTTACCGGAACCACGGGGTTTTCCGCCATGTGCATATCCAGATAAACCTCCGGAATCCTCCTCTCGATCCACTCCTTGATCATCCACTTGATCTGAGTTATGTAGCCCTGAGTGGTGTAGGCTTTAGGGCTGATGCGGAGGGAGTCGGTCAGGGAAGACGTGACGGAATGCATCAGTCTATCCCCGTGGTACTGAAGTGGCTGGATCCAGCGTGAAACCTAGCACTGGACCAAGTCGGATCCCTTCAGACCATTGTGCTTGATCAGATATTCGATCCGCCTCTTAGCGAGGATCAGATCATCTGTGAGAGCCGGAGCAGCCTCGCCCCAGGAAGGTTGGGCCGTGGCTCAGAGATAAAGCCGGCAAAGCAGTAGCTTTGCCAGGAGCCGGAATATCCCGATGGTAGAAAAAAGTGGCTGGCCATTGCTTGACCGAGTCACTGGAAGAAATTTTGGGATATGCCCGGTCTCGTCTAAGAGAAAAACTAATGGTGCCGGTGATGTAAGGAACATCGACAGTGATGGAATTCCTTCGGACATGAAAGTAAAACCGGAAGAGAAGCAAACTCGGCCTAATGCCGAGAAAGCCCTCGCAAAGCGCAGCATATGCGCTCATCTCTAGAATGGAGTTGGGAGGAAGATTGTGGAGTTGAACTCCATAGTGGTCAATCACCTCGGAGAAGAACTCCGAGGGAGGAAAGGACAAACCTCGGTCCAGATGGGTGCCGAAGTGGACGCGCTCGCCCTCGTGCGGATTGGGGACGGTCTCGCCGGAGCCGCTCCGCCAGTTGCCGGCGGCGAGGAGCCCCTCCTTCTCCACATTCTTAAGGCCTGCTTCATCGAGAGCGCAGGGGATCCAGATTCCTCTGCAGCTTTCTTTCTCTACTGCTGCTTCCGCCTTCGTCGTCGTCGCTGCCGCCGCCAAACTGCAGGAAGAAGATGAAGCTAGTTTCTCTGGTGGAAGGGTGACCTTAAAGGGGCGGCGCTAGAAGCTTTGTGGAGGGAGAACGAGGAGGTTTTATGCGCGCAGGAGGATTGGGAGGAAAGGAACGGCAAGGGACTGGTGGAAAGGAGAAGAAGAAATCCGAACCCCTTATATCCACCTACCTGCGCTAAGATTCGTGCAAACGCTACAGTGTAACCGTCACGCGTCGTGGAAAGAACTGGGAAGGGCCCGCGCGATGATTGTGTTGCCTCGATCTGCACGCACGCATTGAAATGGCGCCTCGGTTCCGCGGACCGTGGACCCACCAAATGGTCGTGCTGACAAAATGTCTGTCAGATGACGTGACTTGACCATGCTTGTGTCAGGTGGCATTAGAGACCAAATTCCGGTTTAGTTTAAAAGCGAGCTGGAAAATCCGAGTAACCAATTGCAAGGTCCGACTTATTTTTAAGACCTGGATCGTATCTTTTTATTGTGAAGTTTCAGGAACCCTTGAAGATTCTGCAAGCCGAAGATCAAGCTAGACGATGATAAAATCTGACTTTGGATCTTGGAGGCCTCCTGGGGCTGCTGTTGGGGATATACTTTCCGGGTATCCTCACAGTTCCTCACTGACCAGGGTGGCCCACTTTGGGTTAGAGCATTGCTTCACAGGCGGCCCAGTCAGGGAGAGAAGACGGAGTCCAATCCGGCTACGGGAAGGCCCAGAAGACTTACCGACTTAGGCCCATAATGTTACTTGTAGTTCAAGATGTACTCTGTAATAGACTCTTAGTCATAGTCGGATTGATCTCTCCTGTAAACCCTAGGCCGGATATCTATATAAGCCGTCCTAGGGAGAGACTTTAGGGCACTAGATAACACCCAATACTTTAGACCCTCAACTCAAGACAAAGTAAACCCTTGTAACCCATATTCGCTTTGTCAGACATCGATTGCTAGCAGGAGTAGGATCCGTCCAAAGCCGGCGGATTCGAACTTGGGTAAACTTGTGTGCTCACCGTCCTGAAATACCGTATGTCTCACCCCCCCCTCTCTTCCGCATGCCTCGAGGACCCCCTCATGGCGTACTTGTCATCAATCCAACGACAATATGGTGTCGTTTCAATGGATTTTGATGGTTCCATATTTAAAGTGATGCAGCTGTAACTAATGCATGACCCCAAAATGACAGTGGCATATTGGTAAGAGACATCATAGATCGCACCATATCTAATAAAGTTCGATTACGACATTCAGATGCACCATTTCATTGTGGTGTTCTGGCGGGAGTGAGTTGTGAAATAGTTCTACATTCTCTCATATGCATGCCAAACTCGTAACTAAGATACTCTCCTCCATGATCAGATCATAGAAATTTAATCTTTCTGTTACAATGATTTTCTACTTCACTTTGAATTTCTTTGAACTTTTCAAATTTTTCATATTTGTGTTCCATTAAGTAAATGTACCATTATCTACTTAAACCATCCGTGAAGGTCACAAAATAACAATATCCACCGCGTGTTGACACACTCATTGGACCACATACATCGGTATGAATTATTTCCAATAAGTCGGTCGCCCACTCCATTGTTCCAGAAAATGGGGTTCTTGTCATCTTGCCCGTAAGACATGGTTCACATGTCTCAAATGATTCATAATCAAGTGATTCCATTAGTCCATCAGAATGGAGCTTTCATATGTTGCTAACGTATCTATAATTTTTGATGTTCCATGCTTGTTTTATATCTACTTTCTTATGTTTTGTCCACACTTTGGAGTATTTCTATACACTTTCTTGGACTAACCTATTAACAAGATGCCATGCGTTGCCTGTTTTCTCGCTATTTTGGTTCCGTGAAAGTCGGAAAATCAATATTCTCGAATTGGACCGACAAAAGCCAAAGTCGTTATTTTACCGTAAGACTCACGGAGCCGTAAGACGAGACGGAGAGGGGCCATGTAGGCGGCCACACCATGTGGTGGCGCTGGCTAGCTTCGGCCGTGCCACTGTGGTGGTGGGCCCCCGCCCATCGACCTTGCCTCTTTGCCTATAAGATGCCTCCCGATGCAAAAACCCTAAATCGTCAAGCCTCTAGCAACAAAAAGTTCCGCAACGCCGCCGCCACCGAAGGGGAGATTCGGCGAACAGAAAGTCTCTCTTCCAGCACCCTACCGGGACGGGGAAGTGCCCCCGGAGCCATCTCCATCGATCTCCACCACCATCTCCATCGCCATGCTGATTCCCATGATGAGGAGGGAGTAGTTCTCTCTCGAGGCTAAGGGTTCTACTGGTAGTTATGTGTTCATCTCTCTCTCTATGCATGATCTTATTGAGATCATGAGCTTGTAATCTATAGATCTACCTTGCTACTCAAGTGCTTTAATAGATCTCTGCTCTCCCCATGTGTGTGAAGTTGACAGTGTGCACACCATGGTGGCACTTAGGCTAGAGATTTCAAATACTTGTTATGAGTTATATTTGGAGTTGGATGTCTTTATGAAATTGTGGTGTTTGTTGGATCCATCTAGCGCTTAAGGTGACAGTGTGGGGTTATCTAGATGGGTAAAGCAAACTTTGAGGAGTGATGGCTCGGTGTTGATGTAGAGCTTGTTGGGAACCCCAAGAGGAAGGTATGATGAGCATAGCAGCAAGTTTTCCTCAGTTATGAAACCAAGGTTTAATTGAACCAGTAGGAGCAACGAAACACCCCAAAGGTGTTGCTAGCTGAGCCTTGGCAGGGCGCACTACCGGTGCTAGTAGCAACGTGGAGACCTGCACAACACAACCATAGAACTCTGTCTCCAACTTGCGATGAGGTTGTCAATCTCACCGTGTTTTGCTGAAAACAGAGGATTAAACGTATCGAATGGAAGGAAGTAATAGTTTGCAGAAAGTAAACACAAAGCAGTAAACAGTTTATAGATTGTATGTAAAGTAAAGGACCGGGATCCATAGTTCACTAGAGGTGGCTCTCCTTAAGATAGATAACATGTTGGGTGAACAAATTACAGCGGGGCAATTGACAAACACCGAGAAAGCAATACATGCATATACTAATCATCTTGACTCCTTTGAAACTTGATTGGGCATTACAACATTATACATAGACCGCCATCCAACTGCATCTATGACTAATAATCCACCTTCAGGTTATCATCCGAACCCTCCAAGATAAGTTGCAAGCAATAGATTATTGCTTTAAATCATGTAATGTAAACAATACGATTGTTCTATGAACAAAGGATTGTTGTTTTCTCCCTAGTAGCAACAACACATCTAGTACCTTAGAGATTTCTTTCACTTCCCCAGATTACCAGAGGCATGAACCCACTATCGAGCATAAATACTAACTCTTGGAGTTGCTAGCATCTACTTGGCCAAGATAGCTACTAACAACGGAAAGCATGCAAGATCACAAATAACAAAGACATGATAGAATCAATAATCAATCTGAAATAGCATCTCAATATCCATCGGATCCCCGCAAACACAACATGTATGAATTACAAATAGATGATCTTGATCATGAACGGAGCTCACAAGATCTAGACATGAAAGCAAAAAAAGGAGGAGAACCAGCCATCTAGCTACTACATGGATCCGTAGTCCAAGGATGAACTACTCACGCATCACACCGGAGGCTTGCATGGTGATGAAGAAGGCCTCCAGGGTGAATTCCCCTCTCCGGTAGGGTGCTGGGAAGAGCTTCAGATCCCTCCCGATCTAGGGATGGAGATTACGGCGGCTACAGACTCTTTCGTGGATTTTTGATCGGGTACTTAGGGTTTTCGTCCCAAGGGCATCTTATATGCGGAAGGGGAGGCCGAGGGGGTGCCGGAGGCGGCCAGACCACCCCTTGGCACAGGACAGGCTAGGACGTGCGGCCAGGTGGTGTGGTGGCCCCCTAGCCCCTCTCCGTCTTGTATTCTGGCATCTGATGACTTCCCGAAAAATAGGCACTTTGGCTTTTGTCCTGTCCAATTCCGAGAATATTCATTTTCTGACTTTCCTGGAACCAAAAACAGCAGAAAACAGGCAGCTGGCACTGTGGCTCTTGTTAATAGGTTAGTCCAAGAAATCATATGAAAAGTACTCCAAAGTTGGAACAAAACACAAGAAAGTGGATAAAACTAAGCATGGAACATCAAAAATTATAGATACATTTGCAATGTATCAACATCCCCAAGCTTAACTCCTGCTCGTCCTCGAGTAGGTAAGTGATAAAAAGAAATAATTTTTGAGGTGACATGCACCATCAAAGACTTGATCAAAGTATTTGTAAAGCATTCAAAGCTAGGATCATAGTACTTCAATCATAACATGAAAGACAAAGTTCTAGCAATAAGCAAAGAAACTATGATGCAACATGAAAAGGCATAAATAAAAGATTCATGAATAACAATGCTTTGCAAGACGTTTGTTTGTTTCACATAAAGAAAACATAGCATAAAAGTATTCAGCTTGTCCCTCAATAGAGTAGCAAATATAAATGCATAGGACACCTTCAAAGATCATAAGAGTGACTAGATACAATAGTTTCAAACAAGCAATAACAAGTTATGCATCAATCAACTAGTCTTGGGACAATGCACATAGAACTAAGAATGGCCACTATGCTCTCAAAGTAGGTGCATAAAGATAGAAGGTGGAGACTCAATATTATGGTTGAAGAAAGGCCTTTTGTAAAAAGGAAGTAGGGATTCAAGTCTCATAAAGAGCTTCCAAAAATTATGATACTTAAAGCTTTCAGCTCTCATTTCCCCTATCATAAGCATCTTGAAGGTGATTAAGGTTAAAGTGACACAACTAAGAGGATATGCTTGACAAGTTATAAACCGAAATCTCATGCCCCTTACTTACGAAGACCGAACCTCATGCTACTCAACTTCAGTCACGAGTAAGCTCTTGTCATTGTAAGTACATGTGTATCATTAAGAACCGCCAACGGGGTACCCCTTGCACATGATACGGGAGCTTTCCCATAATCAAACTGACAAGGCAAGCATACAATGAGCATCTCAATGATCTTTTTATTTGCTATTTGCATAGGTTTTTATTGACGATGCTTCATAGAGTGCTCACTATGGTGATGCTGCAGGTTTCCACCATGATTAGGCATGGCTTAGGCTAGCGGACCAAGCGTTTCTCTAACACACATACAAACTCCATGATCTTACAAGTTCCACATTTATTTCACACCACCGGAATCCGTAAGCAAAAGAACATAATATCAACGAGGTAGAAAGTACAAGTTTATTAGAGGCAATAAAGTAAAGTGTGCCATCAAGTTCGTGAGAGCTTTAATCACTAGTTTTCTCATAACAAGTGAAAGGTAGACAAAAGCATGAATATACTTGGAATAGCATAAGCTAGTAGGTAGGTATGGTGGACTCTTTGGAAAAAGTAGGTTTAGGGAGTTGGATGCATGAGTGGAACTCATACTTGGTTGTGGAGGCTAGCAAAAGACTGGGAGCGACAAACTAAGAGAGCAATAATGGCCATAATCATGCAGAGCGACAAAACATCATTGATCAAAGCATAAAGTGATACTACAAGTTGAAAACTAAAGGATCATAAAGGCTTTGGTGACTTGAGATAGTCATAACATGGTGTGAGCATGCGCCAAGTCAACCCAAATAAAGCATCAAAGGAGAATACCACTATACTATGCTTTAATATGCTAAAACAACGCATGATTCATCCAAGGCACATTAAGCAATCTCAATTGTTTATAAGAAGTCATGCTACAGCAAATAATACTAAGCATAAAGCCAAAACAATATCAAGCATGGCATGACAAAGCATAGCCACAGTCAAAAACGAGCTCTTTTCACCACATAAGCATGAACTTTCCTACTCTTTTCCAAACCAAACCAAACTATTTGCAAACCAATGTATGAAAGAGGGGGACCAACCAACTTATTCAGAAAACTAAGCAAACTAAGAAAACTAAAAACCAAAACAAAAACAAAAAAGAAAACGCTCCAAGAAAAACACAACTGTGCATGAAACAATAAAAATGAAGCGTTTGGAAGAAACCTGGGATTTTTATTGATGAAGAAGGGGATGCCTTGGGCATCCCCAAGCTTTGAAGCTTGTACTTCTTGGATATTTCTTGGGGTGACACGCGTGGCATCCCCAAGCTTGAGCTTTAGTCCATCCTTCATCTCATTGCTCATTCCTTCCATACACCTGAAATTTTTCCTTCATACAAAACTTCACACAATCTCATTAGCAACATTAGTGCACTTAAGATAAATAAGTCTCAAGGTTCAGTTCTAACACCAAATAAACTTCCATTAGAACACTAGATACTGTAGTACTTTCCTCAAAAAGCTCAATTCCCCAAAGGAACTCAAGAAGGAACCAACAAGAAGCAAATGCAGAAAATGGCAGAAATCTGTCAAAACAGACCAGCTGGTAAAGACGAATTTTTTCGAAGACCTTCTGTTGCTCAAATCACAAAGTGTTGAACTAAAGAAAGTTATATAACAACCTGGGGCAGAAGCACAAACAATTACAGCTCAATCCGACATACAGAACTCTCTCAGGAATTTTTACGGTGAAGCACAGAAATCTGTTTCGGGACAGCAACTTTCCCAATCATTACTTCACTCTCATTAGAGGTTACTCTTGGCACAAAAAGCAAATAAAAAGGATAAGGAGAGGTTATTACAGAGGTAATAACTTCCAAGACTCAACTAAAACTCTTGGGTTATCTCCCAACAAGTACTTTTCTTTAACGCCTTTAAGTTAGGCATAAGAAGCAAAGAAAGAATCAAGTGTTCTCGAATGAAGAAGCATTAAGACCAAATTTTGTTTTCATAGGAGAAGCAAAAGAAATCTTTTCTCTCTTTTTAGGGAAGTGTTCTATACCTTTATTGAGTGGGAGTTGATATTTAATGGTGCCTTCTTTCATATCAATGATGGCACCAACAATTCTAAGAAAATGTCTTCCCAAAGTAATAGGACAAGAAGCATTGTATTCAACATCCAAAACATAGAAATCAACGGGGACATAGGAATCATTAACCATAATAAGAACATCATTAAGACTCCCCATGAGTTTCTTTTTAGCATTAGCATCAAGTGGTACATTCAAATAACAATCTTCAAGAGGAGGCAAATCAAGCATATCATAAATCCTTCTAGGTATAATAGAAACACTACTATCAATATCACATAAAGCTTTGAAACCAAAGTCATTCACTTTCATATTAATGATGGGTTCCCAACCATCTTCTTGTTTTATAGGAATAGAAGCTTTATGTTTCATCTTTTCTTCTTTAATCTTTATGAGAGCATCAGTAATGTGTTTTGTAAAGGCCATGTTCATAGCACTAGCATTAGGACTTTTAGCAAGCTTTTGTAGGAACTTAATAACTTCAGAGATGTTGCAACCATCAAGATCAAAATCAACTTTATCATCTAAAGTGGTAGAACTATTACTAGCCTCAACACTAGTGGTGGTGATAGTAGAAACACTAATGTTTCTAGCAATGTCATCTTCTCTTTCCCACTTAGCATGTAATTCAGCTAATAGTCTAACATTTTCATCAATTCTTACTTGTATGGCATTAGTAGCTACAAAGGGATTCTCATTAGTTTCAGGTTTAGTAGCCATTTTATTAATCAATGAAGATTGAGATTCAGATAGAGATGATATATTTCTTTCAGCATTAGAGAGTTTCAATTGTAAACTAGGAATTTCCCTATTTAGACTCTCAAGTTGATGGCTAATGTTCTTCAAAATGATAGATTGTTCCTCCATACTTTTAGTAAATAGCTTATTTTGCTCATATTGCATTTGCATGAAGTTTTTAGCGGCTCTTTCAACTTCTAAAATTCTTCCTTCACTAGGTAATTCAGATTTACCATTATAGCCATAAGTAGTATTAGGAGGATAAGGCTTATAATTGTTGTTACCAAAATTGTTCCTATTAGCATTATTACCATAAGCATTGTTGCCAAAGTTGTTATTTCCTATGAAGTTCACATCCACTTGCTCTTCTTGAGCAACCAAAGAGGCTAAAGGAACATTGTTTGGATCAATATGGGCTTTCCCATTAACAAGCATAGACATAATTATATCAATCTTATCACTCAAGGAGGAGGTTTCCTCAACAAAATTTACCTTCTTACCTTGTGGAGCTCTCTCAGTATGCCATTCGGAATAATTAACCATTATATTGTCCAAAAGTTTTGTTGCAGCACCCAAAGTGATGGTCATAAAGGTACCTCCAGCAGCTGAATCCAATAGGTTCCTTTAAGAATAGTTCAATCCTGCATAAAAAGTTTGGATGATCATCCAAGCAGTCAGTCCATGAGTGGGACAATTCTTTACCAAAGATTTCATTCTTTCCCAAGATTGAGCAACATGCTCATTATCAAGTTGTTTAAACTTCATTATTTCACTTCTCATGGATATAATCTTAGCAGGGGATAGTATTTTCCAATAAAAGCATCTTTGCACTTAGTCCAAGAATCAATACTATTCCTAGTTAAGGAATTCAACCATTCTTTAGCTTTTCCTCTCAAAGAGAAAGGAAACAATTTTAGTTTAATAATATCACCATCTATATCCCTATGCTTTTGCATCTCACAAAGTTCAACAAAGTTATTTAGATGGGAAGCAGCATCTTCATTACCAATACTAGAAAATTGTTCTCTCATAACAAGATTGAGCAAAGCAGGTTTTATCTCAAAGAAAGTATTTTGAGTCATAGGTGGAGCAATAGGAGTGCTCATAAAATCATTGTTGTTGGTGCTAGTGAAGTCGCACAACTTAGTGTTTTCAAGAGTAGTCATTTTTTTGGATTTTCAAATAAGAAAGCAAACAAGTAAAACTAATTTTTTTGTGTTTTTTGAAGAACAAAACAAGCAAACAAAGAAAAAAGAAACTAAGCAAAAAAAATAACAAAGTAAAGAGATTGGTTATGAGGGACTCCCCTTGTGAAGATGTCCTTGACTCCCCGACAACGGCGCCAGAAAATCGCTTGATGGCTCAACACACGGCGCCCAGAAAAGTGCTTGGTGCGTAGTGTTGATGTAGAGCTCGTTGGGAACCCCAATAGGAAGGTATGATGAGCACAGCAGCATGTTTCCCTCAGTTATGAAACCAAGGTTTAATCGAACCAGTAGGAGCAAGGAAACACCTCAAAGGTGTTACTAGCTGAGCTTTGGCAGGGCGCACTACCGGTGCTAGTAGCAACGTGGAGACCTGCACAACACAACCACAGAACTTTGTCCCCAACTTGCGATGAGGTTGTCAATCTCACCGTGTTTTGCGGAAAACAAAGGATTAAACGTATCGAATGTAAAGAAGTAAAAGTTTGCAGAAAGTAAACACAAAGCAGTAAAAGATTGTAGATTGTATGTAAAGTAAAGGACCGGGATCCATAGTTCACTAGAGGTGGCTCTCCTTAGATAGATAACATGCTGGGTGAAAAAATTACAGCGGGGCAATTGACAAACACCAAGAAAGCAATACATGCATATACTAATCATCTTGACTCCTTTGAGACTTGATTGGGCAATACAACATAATACATAGACCGCCATCCAACTGCATCTATGACTAATAATCCACCTTCAGGTTATCATCCGAACCCCCTCCAATATTAAGTTGCAAGCAACATATTATTGATTTATGAACTGCGTGTAAGGTAAACAATACAATTGTTCTATGAACAAAAGATCGTTGTTTTCTCCCTAGTGGCAACAACGCATCTAGTACCTTAGAGATTTCTGTCACTTCCCCGGATTACCAGAGGCATGAACCCACTATCGAGCATAAATACTAACTCTTGGAGTTGCTAGCATCTACTTGGCCAAGATAGCTACTAACAACGGAAAGCATGCAAGATCACAAATAACAAAGACATGATAGAATCAATAATCAATCTGAAATAGCATCTCAATATCCATCGGATCCCCGCAAACACAACATGTATGAATTACAAATAGATGATCTTGATCATGAACGGAGCTCACAAAATCTAAACATGAAAGCACAAAGGAGGAGAAACCAGCCATCTAGCTACTACATGGATCCGTAGTCCAAGGATGAACTACTCACGCATCACACCGGAGGCTAGCATGGTGATGAAGAAGGCCTCCGGGGTGAATTCCCCTCTCCGGCAGGGTGCCGGGAAGAGCTTCAGATCCCCCCCCCCGATCTAGGGACAGAGACGACGGCAGCTACAGACTCTTTCGTGGATTTTTAATCGGGTACTTAGGTTTTTCGTCCCGAGGGCAATATATAGGCGGAAGGAGGGGCCGAGGGGTTGCCGGGAGCCACCACACCACCCCCTAGCGCAGGCCAGGCCTAGCCGCACGGCCAGGTGGTGTGGCCGGCCCCTGGCCCCTCCGTCTCGTATTCTGGCACTTGATCCCTTCCGGAAAAATAGGCACTTTGGCTTTTGTCCCGTCCAATTCCGAGAATATTCATTTTGTGACTTTCCTGGAACCAAAAATAGCAGAAAACAGGCAATGGCAATCGTGGCTCTTGTTAATAGGTTAGTCCAAGAAATCATATGAAAAGTACTCCAAAGTTGGAACAAAACACAAGAAAGTGGATAAAACTAAGCATGGAACATCAAAAATTATAGATACATTTGCAATGTATCAAGGGACTCCCCTTGTGAAAATGTCCTTGACTCCCCGGCAACGGCGCCAGAAAAATGCTTGATGGCTGATGACCCACAAGTATAGGGGGTGTATCGCAGTATTTTCGAGGGAAGTGAAACCCAATTTATTGATTCGACACATAGGGAGCCAAAGAATACTTATCAGCCTTAACAACTGAGTTGTCAATTCAGCTGCACCTAGAAACAATCTTGCTCACAGTAGTTTATCAGTAGCAACAGTTTTGTAGTAGGAATAGTAAAGCAACAACAGTAGTAAAGAAAAGACAATAGTAACAAAAGCAGTTAACAGTGGGATTCGAGTGCGGTAGGCATAGGGATGGATGGACGGGCATTGCATGGATAAGACAATTCACATAGCAATCAGAACATAGGGCAATTGCAGATAAATAAGATAAAACATCCAAGTACTAGACAATCCTAGGCATGTGTTCTATATATAGTCATACGTGCTCGCAATGAGAACTTGCACAACATCTTTTGTCCTGCCAGCCCGTTTGTAGCGAGGCCTCTAGGGAACTACTGGCAATTAAGGTGCTCCTTTTAATAAAGCACCGGAGCAAAGCATTAACACTCCATGAACACACGTGATCCTCACATCAAAGCCTTTCCCTTCCGGCTACCCCGATTTCTATCACTTCGAGACCATAGGTTCCGGACAACGACGTGTGTAAACAACTTGTAGATAAGACTAGAAACAATACTATCATAATAAATCAATAATAAGTTCAGATCTGAAATCATGGCACTCGGGCCCTAGTGACAAGCATTAAGCACAACAAGTCGCAACAAAGTCATAAAGCACTAATAAAAGATACTAGGCACCATGCCCTAACAATCTGATGCCATTACATGAACGATCTCATCCAATCCCTACCATCCCCATAGCCTACAGCGGGGGATTACTCACTCATAGATGGAAGAAACATGGATGGTCGATGAAGATGATGGTGGGGATCGATGGAGATGGCTCCGGGGGCACTTCCCCGTCGGGTGTGGTCTCTTGAACAGACTTCTCACCCCGAATCTCCCCTTCGGTAGTGGCGGCGCAGCGGAACTTTTCATGGAAAAACGTCGAACCCCCCCCCCCCGAAGTTTTTAGGTCAGAAGGCTTCTTATAGGCGAAGAGGGAGACCGAGGGGGTGCCTGGGGCCACCACACCAGGCCCTGGCGCGGCCAGGCCTAGCCCGCGCCTGGGGGTGGTGTGGCCAGCCCCTGGCCCTCCTCCGTCTCGTATTCTGGCTCCGTGAGTCTTCTGGAAAAATAGGCACTTTGGCTTTTGTCTCATCCAATTCCGAGAATATTCATTTTTTGACTTTCCTGGAACCAAAAACAGCAGAAAACAGGCAGCTGGCACTGTGGCTCTTGTTAATAGGTTAGTCCAAAAAATCATATGAAAAGTACTCCAAAGTGTGGACAAAACACAAGAAAGTGGATAAAACCAAGCATGGAGCATCAAAAATTATAGATACATTTGCAATGTATCAACATCCCCAAGCTTAACTCCTGCTCGTCCTCGAGTAGGTAAGTGATAAAAAGAAAGAATAATTTTTGAGGTGACATGCACCATCAAAGACTTGATCAAAATATTTGCAAAACTCAAAGCTGGGATCATAGTACTTCAATCATAACATGAAAGACAAAGTTCTAGCAATAAGCAAAGAAACTATGATGCAACATGAAAAGGCACAAACAAAAGATTCATGAATAACAAAGCTTTGCAAGACGTTTGTTTGTTTCACATAAAGAAAACATAGCATACTAGTATTCAGCTTGTCCCTCAATAGAGTAGCAAATATAAATGCATAGGACACCTTCAAAGTTCATAAGAGTGACTAGATACAATAGTTTCAAACAAGCAATAACAAGTTATGCATCAATCAACTAGTCTTGGGACAATGCACATAGAACTAAGAATGGCCACTATGCTCTCAAAGTACTGCATAAAGATAGAAGGTGGAGACTCAATATAATGGTGGAAGAAAGGCCTTTTGTAAAAAGGAAGTAGGGATTCAAGTCTCATAAAGAGCTTCCAAAAATTATGGTACTTGTAGCTCTCAGCTCTCATTGCCCCTATCATAAGCATCTTGAAGGTGATTAAGGTTAAAGTGACACAACTAAGAGGATATGCTTGACAACTTATAAACTGAAATCTCATGCCCCTTACTTACGAAGACCGATCCTCATGCTACTCAACTTCAATCATGAGTAAGCTCTTGTCATTGTAAGTATATGTGTATCATTAAGAACCACTAACGGGGTACCCCTTGCACATGATACGGGAGCTTTCCCATAATCAAAATGACAAGGCAAGCAGACAATGAGCATCTCGGCGATCTTTTTATTTGCTATTTGCATAGGTTTTTATTGAGGATGCTTCATAGAGTGCTCATTATGGTGATGCTACAAGTTTCCACCATGATTAGGCATGGCTTAGGCTAGCGGCCCAGGCATTTCTCTAACACACATACAAACTCCATGATCTTACAAGTTCCACTTTTATTTCACACCGCCGGGATCCGTAAGCAAAAGAACATGATATCAACGGGGTACAAAGTACAAGTGCAATGTTGAAAGCGTTCCCCATGAAACATGGTTCTGCTAATTTCAACTTATAAAGCACAAGCATATACGCAACAAAGAAGGACCCAATGGTTCAAGTTTATTAGAGGCAAAAAGTAAAGTGTGCCGTCAAGTTCGTGAGAGCTTTAATCACTAGTTTTCTCATAACAAGTGAAAGGTAGACAAAAGCATGAATATACTTGGAATAGCATAAGCTAGTAGGTAGGTATGGTGGACTCTTTGGAAAAACTTGGTTTAGGGAGTTGGATGCATAAGTGGAACTCATACTTGGTTGTGGAGGCTAGCAAAAGACTGGGAGCGACAAACTAAGAGAGCAATAATGGCCATAATCATGCAGAGCGACAAAACATCATTGATCAAAGCATAAAGTGATACTACAAGTTAAAAACTAAAGGATCTGACTGTGAAAGGCTACATCAAGCCTATAGCTCGCTATACTCATATCTCAAACTTTAGCTCCGGAATTTGGCGCTGTATCTTGTCAAACCAGCTACGCGTCGGGTTGACATTGAACATATGACTAAACTGTTTTTTCTTTTTCATGTAGACTAAAGTACATTTGATGAGAAGCAGAATTCCAAGTTCAGAATTGTTATATGTTGATCCAAATTCTACAAAGTAAAAGCCAATTTCTGACGGAGCGGAGCGAGACCCGTCGCTGGAGGCTTGGGCCGATGCGGAGCGGAGTCTGAAGTTGGCCCACTCCGTGCCCAACAGGGACGCCTGTGGGGGATGCGGGGGGCGACAGCCCCCCGCGGTACGGATCGTTGATGACCTAGCTTACCACCGCTATATATACTCCTTGTAAGCCGCCGGTTGGGATAAGTTGCATCTGTGAAATCCCTGGTGTTGTGTAAACACTCTCCGATATAGTGAAGTTTCGCTGGCTGGCGCCCGTGGTTTTTCCCCTCTCTTTGTTGGAGAGGGTTTTGCACGTTAAATCTGTATGCCCCTCGCTACAATTTTATTTTCGTTCTTCGTTATTTATTTGTCGCAAAGCTAACAGAAATAAAGCGAGTAGACCTTAACCATAAGAGAAGAAAGTAGGAATAAAATATCATTATTTAGATACTCCCTCCGATCCAAATTAATTGACTTAGATTTGTCTAGATTCGGATGTATCTAACATGTTTTAGTGCTAGATACATCCGAATCTAGACAAACTTGAGTCAATTAATTTGGATGGGATGGAGTACCTGTGAGCTGCTGTCGATTGCTTTTTCAACCTGTATAGGTTAGCTAGCCGACATGGATCAGAAATAACAGTGACATGGCCATCGACACGTACCACCACAGAAATTGTCGAATTTCATCCTGACATGTCGTCTTAATTATGCCACCGAAACCGTATTTATACATCGAAAAAGCGGTTATACTGTCATACATAAGCTGTACTATACTGTGTTGGTGTTTTTTCTTTCTGCAGGAATACGGTGTCGTTGCTGCTGACTATGGAATCGCATGCATGCAACTCGGAGTACAAAGCAGTACAACCCTCCGTTCCGCAACGTAAAACGTATACATTTATTAGAAAGTTAAATAGTGTCAAGTTTGACGAAAAGATGTAAATCTAAATTTTTAGGTACAATGTGAAATATATTTCCACATTATATCTATTGTAATAATTGATACTTTTTATATAAAGTCAAACTTGAAACCTGTTATACTTTTCAAAATTTATACGAGTTTTGTGGTGAAACGGATGTAGTAAGATGGACCCTAGGGAGTATTTACTTTTTCTGTTCCATATATATTCGCTCTGCTTTTGTATATAAGGTCACTATCAAAAAAAATACCTCTATACAAGGCCATTAACACTAATTGAGAAACATTGATGGAGCTGAGGGAGTACTAACTCGTACGTTGGTGTTCACACACGAACACGTCACCGTGTACCCTCGACGCCAAACGCGATGCGTGGCAGCACGCGCCGAGGGAGGCTCGCCGGAAGCGCAGTACGCAAGACAGTCCAGCAGACGCTTTTATAGACCCGAAACCCCGCTCGCCCGGGAGGGACCCGTCAGGGCTTCGCGGCGGCTATGGGCTGCCCTAGGTCGGTCTAACCGCTCCTAGGACCTCGTGGATTCGCAGCCCTCCAGTATAAAGAACTACGGAAGAACGAGAAGAAAGATACAAGAGATAAAAGTAGTAGATGTGTTTGTTCGATTGGTATTGGTTTAATCGGCCGTCACCCCTCGTGTATATAAGGAGCGGCTGGTCTTTTCGTGCAAGAAAGAAGGTTGGAGCCATGTTCAAAATCCTAGTTGGGTCCAACTCGAACAAGCAAATCCGAAATTTACGTAACTGTTCGGTCAAAAACTTGTCAGTATATTACGGACTACTTTTGACATAGTAAACAAGCTTGGATCAAAATGTCGTAAAAAGCAAAATTGTGTGTATCGAAACAACGAACAACTCTGATGTTGGCCACATTTTTATCTGATCTGATCTTGATAGACTTTTTCGCTTAATTTTTATCAAACTCGGATTTAGACCGACGAATTTAACTCAGTTCAGCCGTATCTTGAATCTGGAGGTCATATACTTGCTCAAAAGAAGTTGACTCCAAAAGCAAAGTTATTCATCTCGCAAAAACGAAGAACTTTCATGTTTTGCACTTTTCTATCATAGTTAATCTTGACCGCTTAAATTAAGTCGTAAGAAGAATGGCCGAATTATGAGGGTTTTTGGGTCGTCCGGTTCCATTGCTCTCGCCTAAGGTGAGACATGGTTTGTGGTCGTGCGACCCCCTCTCCCGTCCGTGCTAATTCGGTTTCTGTCAGTATTTTGGCTCTCAATTTTGTACACTAACTCGGATCGAGATGATTCAAAAACCAAAGTTGCTTGTTTCGACAAGGCGCATAACTTTCGTGTTCAGCACTTTTTATTTTAGGTCATCTTAAAGGACTTATAATTAAAGCCTCCATATATCAGTCTCAGAGTCTTCTCTGAACACTAGCATAATCGGCTATTAAGCCTGATAATTTCTTAACTTGATACGGTGCCTTTTTGATGATGATTAATAATCCTCCAAGTGTTTTCCAAGTGTCCCTCTCTATTTATCTTGATTAGTTACGAGCCTAAAACGAGTGCCAACAGTTGGTGCTCATTAATGCGAACGTTACATGCAACCATAGAGAAAAATACACCACATGCAACATGTTTAGCTAGACCGGAACACGAGAGTATTTCACATAGATATTCATGTTATTTATTAGTTAGTTGTGTGTTTCTTGATATAATTAAAAAAAATAGTTAGTAGCCTTAGAGCATCTCTACCTGATCCCTTATAATTTAGAGGAGCAAAGGTGGAGTAAACTTTGAGGAGTAAAAATCCACCCCTCTAACGGTGGTCGGACCTAATCGATCCCTCAAATTTAACTCCTACCACAAAGTGACCCCATATGGAAGTCTCTCTACATCTTCCTCCTTGCTTCTTCTTCCTTCTGGCGCACCCAGCCAGAGCAACACCCCTCGCCACCGGTCTTCGGCAGGAACAACATGTCTCCTAGCCTTGATCCATAAGCCTCGCCACCACTCTTCGCCACCGCGGCGAGGTGCAACACGCATGTGCCTATGCGCCTGCATCTACATGTACTGTCAAGCTATCCGAACGGAAATGCAGAGGAGCAGAGGTTGTGCCCCGGGTGGTGACCACGACTGGGTAGAGGCGGACATCAAGATATAGCAGCAGCGCCAGAAGAGGGAGTTGGTGGCTTAGTTGCATGAGATGTTGTTCATGTCCACATCCCTGTCTACGAGCGGCACATCGTGGTCGTCCTCGTGTTCTGGTCCTGCGGCCAACTTGTCTTGGGAGCACAACAACTCACAAGTGAAGGCAACGGTATCGTGTGGTGGGTGCTAATGGCAACTCAAGGGTCACAAGAGAGAACATGAACAACACAATTTTTATGAAGTTTCTCACCGCCGGTGAGATTCCAGCATGGACGAGGGTCACAAGAGCCCACGAAAGGCGTTGGGGTTTGCATTTTCCTGATCACCAGGGCGGCGGATGGGAGAAAAGGAGGGGGGGTTTAAGGAGCGGCGTCATGTATGCGTAAAAATAGGAAGGTTAGGCATTGGGTTAACTCAGAGGAGCCGAGTAAAAATTTGCTCCTCTAAAGGTTGCTCTGCAAAAAAATGGAGTACTAAGCTGGACCAGTCCCTAGGGATGAAAGTAGAGCGAAAAGTTTTCGACTTTTCCGCGGAAAAACAGAAATGGAATAAAAATATGAAAACGGAAACGGAATTTTTTTTTGACAGAAACGGAAACAAAAACGGAACAGTGTTTTCCGGCGGAACAGACATGGAAATAGAATTTCCGTTTCCATCTAATATGGAATTGCTGTTTAGGGTTGATGTGCATGGCAAAATCCAACCGACATAAAACATGACCTTTTCAAGTCAAACTTGCAAACTTTATCATCCTAGTGCTGAAGAGTATATAATCCCTTGATGCATTTGAGGATGCTTCCACAAAATGATCATTCTCTTATTCTCTTTTAAACCTAGCATCGTGTTATGTAATTAGGGAATAATTTGTTGGTTTTCTAAAATGCTTGAGATTTGTTGCATGATTCCAGAGTTCTCTTTGTTCCAGGTAAAATCTGCACTATTCCGTATATGCACCGTATTCGGTTTGTATCTGATTCCGACAATATCTTCTTCTGCTTTTGTTCCAGGGTTTCTGTATTCGTTTCCGCTTTTGTAAAAAAAATATAAAAATAAATATGGCACCACTCAGTTCCATCTATTTCCGCTATATTTTCATCTCAGTCCTTCAAAAGAGTGTTGGTCCACCGCAGCACCAGTGGGCTAATTTTATCCTAGGGGATAAATTTCCTCTCCCCCGATCCGCTCTCGTCTACGCCCTGGACGATGTAGAGACGTCAGACCAGGCGACGATTTCTACCGCCGACGAGCTCCAAGCCTCCAAGTCAAGACGGTGCGTAAATTTCATCGAGTCGACGCGCCGACGCCGTCGTCCGTCAAATCGACAGAGCGGACTGAGGTGGCGTCTGACCTTTTGTCACTGCATACGTAGGGCCGTGCCAGCTCGGTCAGACAGAAAAAAGAAGCTGGTGTAAAGCAATCGAGGTGCCGCCTTTAGATGATATAGACACGTTCCCTTGACGTTTTTAGCACGCGCATGCAGTTTTTTTATAGTAACCAAACAATATCGTAGCTCGTAGTCAATCAATCAGTCAGCAGACCAGTTCGAGCACGTGTACATTTTCATGAACGCAAGTACGAGACCCTTTAATCCACCATTCCACCTTTCTTCTGGCTGGCATACATCCGATCTCCCTCTGACTTCCTTCTCTTCAGCGTTCCTTCGATAGTAGACCGCTACTGTAGCATTTTTTTCTTCAAATTTGGCTCTTCGGCAAAACTAACACCTTGTATGATCCGGGCGAAACTATTTCAAAATTTAACCCCTAGTTTTGGCGCCAACAAGAATGAAGACAAAATTGTATAGGTCGGCACCAGCAAAATTTGACACTAGATTGTCAAAAAGGTGGCTTGGCACCACATGCAATGGCTTCTAGCTCACTTTGGTGCCGGTTAGTCTTGATAGCATCTTCGATCCAAGAGTTGGGATGTTAGTTTCGGTCGGGAGATGGATGGTAATGGACCGACAACCCTTGCTTGTGGACTAGCTAAGCGAGTTCCTTGGCGTTGTCCTACACGATTTCGGCTCTATTCTTGTTAGCATCAAATCGGGTCAGATTTCAAAACAGGGTCGGATTAGACATTAGTTTTTCCAAAGTTCATATTTGTGAAAAACGTAAGCTTCATTGTCGAATGACGGTGCTAGAAGTTATTTCCCGTGCTTTGACTAGTCAGCAAGTAGTAAATTTCGAGTACACCATTTTATCGGGCTGGCAGGACAACCAGCCACCCCGATTGCATAGGGTTGCAATCAGTGGTGGAGGACGGAAAAATCAGAGGTAGGGTGAGCTCCAAAATAAGTAAATACCAACTTTTTCTTGATGATCTTTGCAGTCGAGAAGGCCGTTTCAACTATTGTTGCCGCCACCAGAAAAAAAGCAATGTCAACTCAATAAGGCTGGCTAAAATAGCTACCTGAGATATGGACACTTGGGCTTGCTTACTGGCTTGAGGATGGGATGCCATACCCGACGAGTCATGTGATATGAAGCATAATGTATCATTAAAATATTAAGATAATCTTCAAAGTCTTTAATTCTCTGCATATGCATAATGAATATCTTAAGGTTATCTTATATGGTCTCAGGCTCATAATAAGATGAATCTTCATGATAAACCTCTATAAGTCGAGAAATCTTATTCACGTTGAACCTAGTCACTTGAGTTAAGACAAGAAGTTCTAAATCAACTCTAACAACAACCCGTCAAAGCAATAGTAAAAATCAGTTGTAATAGATTTCATGGGGAAATAGAAGGTGTCCACACTCCGAAATAATCAATAGTGACCTAGTGTCTTCTCACTTTTAATGACTTTTCGCTCATTGTGTTACTCTTTCGTCCATACTTAGGATTATGATGCGCAAATTCATATCTTTTCAGAGGGCTTTAAACCATCATTTCTCTAGTTGAGCAATCATGTAAATTTAAATTCTACAGTATATCAATAGTATATACAAGCCCAAGTAGAAACTTACAACATAAACCGTCACATAATTAGAGTTAGTTTTCGGTCCTCGTTAGATACCCTATCTAGAACACTGAGTTTTATTAGATTGAGAATTCTTCATTACAAAGAGAAAGAGTTGATTTAAAACTAGACTACACTTAGTCCTTTTTTACTTTAGAATCAGTTTTGCGCAGTATTCACTAAAACAAGAATAACTTTTTCACTTGAAGTCCATTTTCAACGTATGACCACCCAAATTATTCAGAAAAAACATGCACATCTAATTCTTTTACCAAAAATCAAGGTAGGGCAGCCCTACTAGGATCTCCGCCCCTGGTTACATAACTTCAGCCCAGGGACAGACCCACTGTATAAGCTACGGGGCAGCTGCCCCAGTTTTGTTCTCGGTCCGTCCCTGCTTCAGCCCGATGTATGATGCGATTCTTTAGGTTGGCCCCTCTCCACAAATGTCAAAAGCAGGGAAGGCCCCGATTGATAGGTAGCGACCAGCCGCACGGCCCGATCGATGACCTGGGCATCCATCGAGACGACAGAGCCCCGGAAAGGTGACGGAGCAGTTGCACCCGTTTTGCATGCCTTCGTCACGCAGGATCTTTGCCAGATAAGAGCAAGTACTCCCTCCGTCCGCAAATATCCTCGGTCGTAAATAACAGTACTTCTAGATTTTGCTTAAGTCAATCTTTATCAAATTTGATTAATTTTATAGATAAATATAGCAAGATATATTACATCAAATTAACATATTATGAAAATAAATTTAAAAACATATCTACTACTCAGCTGACTAAGAGATAAAATACTGTAATTTTACCAACTTAGTCATATATATTGGTACGTTTTCCTATAAAGTTAGTCAACTTTACCAACTTTGACTTAGGACAAAGCTAGAAGTACACTTATTTGTGGACGGAGGAAGTACAGTAGGGTACACTCAGCTGACTAGAAGAGATAAAATACTGTGATTTTAGTGATGTGGAGGAGAGAGATTGTAAGCGGACTATAAGTCTAGCTCTAGAACGTGTTCTTAGGCAGGTTGTGAGACTAAAATGTGGCCACATATTAATTAGATAGTAGGCTTTTGTAGTTAATTATGTACAAGTAGGATATAGTACTGGCTATATATGACATGGCACTTTCTTATAGTCAACGGCTGGCTATATTATTAAACTTGTTCTAAAATATCACGGAGATTCCGCGTATACGGTCTCTTGTCAACCGGATGGCTCCACATCAAACTCCAAACATGAAGGGCATGATTTATAGCCCACACGTTCTGAAACAGGCCCGACATCTCTAAAATTGGACATATTGGATGCCCGTGCTCCGTCCGTGTCGTGGTCAGTGCGCACGTTAAAGCATTCCAAAACCAGACCTAGGTGGAACGGCCGAATCGGTCATTTCCGCAATGCCAGGCCGCTTGGAGCGCAGAGCGGGCCTTCCCTTGCACGCGTGGAGAAGGAACGCGAGACGGTGTGTCGGTTGGGGAACACGCGCCAATAAATCCCCCCACTCTGCCCCGTCTCACCTACTTGTCGCATCACGCTGGCGGATTCTCGCTCGCGGCCGCCTACTTGACCGCGACAGCGCAAGGAGGATCCGAAAGGCCCGAAAGGCAACCTCAAGCGAACCACATCATCGGCGTCCCAATACAGCAATGCCTCGACTTCGTCCCTGGCCGGTCAGCAATTGCGGTAAGTTAGCTATATGAGGTCCCAATGTACCGTTTACTCCCTCTGTTTCAAAATATGCTCCATGTTAGCTATACGAGGTCCCAATGTACCGTTTACTTGTGTTAGCTTGTTGCTAATGATTAAAGTCCAACGTAGATAAGGTCATTTGTACCGGCCTAGTTTGTTATACAACTACATGGACTGTACATGCAACTTGATTGATATGTGTAATTTTTTTTCTCCCTCAACATGGATAATGACATTTTTGCTCCCTTTATAATTCTTTTTTTTGAATAAATCCCTCAATAATTTTGTTCTGGTTCCGTCCCTGCTTCAGCCCGATGTATGTTGGAACTCTTTAGGTTAGCCCCTCTCCACAAATGTCAAAAGCAGGGAAGGCCATGGTCCTTGTCGTTTATCGCTGAAAGCCCAGTGTGGCGGTCTGAAGTTAATTGGGCTGACGGCACCTCCTCCTCTCCGTTCACAAATGGGCCATATGCACTGATTCTCTGGTCGCTTAATTTCGGCCGTTTATCCTGTTGAGCTCCGCCCGTATGTTCTTCAACCGATTCATTATTATTTTTCTACGTAAGTTGTCGGGCAGATAGATCCAAGAGACGAAACTAATGGGACGAGCTAGTCATGCGAGAGTTGATCCTTGAGCCTGTCGGGAGAGCCTCCCAAACTGATAACCTGAGCCTGACACTGACAGAGTGCCACTCGCTATCCGCACTAAATATTCTGCAGTGCACTCATTAAAGCTTCCACAACGCTTGTCTCTTCCTAGCGAAGTGATGATGCCGCTCTGAAATCCTGCAAAGGTTTGTCAAACAGCCTCTTTTACCCCGTGTCCGCTCAATATGTCATCATCCATGATCTTTTTTCTTCTGTCAATGGATCGGTTGAAAATTGTGATGCACAAACGGTTCATCTACGGTACTACTTTCTCTAATTCTAAATGAAATGTCCGTGTATGTCTATAGCATACGAATGTAAAAAATACTTGTAAATGAAATGTCCGTGTCATTTGACAAGCCAAGGATCATCTGTTACATTTAATGTCCACTTTGGTGGTACTGCATCTTGTTCTTACGTACTACGACTAGTACACACAGCACTGTACTGCGCGTTCAACTTTTCCGCTGTAGAAGCAAGTGCAGCCAACTAATGAATTCGGAGTTCCGGCCAACTAACACTAACAGTAGTGCCAGCAAAGCCGGCCGGCCAAGGGCCAACACGTTACACGCGGACCCTAGCTATGTACTGCGTTCTACGACATGTCCTCGTGCCTGGTCGTGGTACACGTACACGTGGCCTTTAATTTGGGGGACTAATTTAAACGGTTAGTTAGTTGGGCAGATATGACAAAGACCAGACCACATATCTGCTCCAGCCCGATCAAGTTGCTTCGCGTCCAATAGCAGCAATACCAAAACTGAATTGCCTTCTACCAAGTTCGCCCGGCAACGCTCGGTCGATCCCTCCTAAAAAAAAACCTAGCCGCCGTCTCCTCTCCGCCAGCGATTGACGGGTCCTCGCCTCCTCCGCTTCCGCTCACGCGGACGTGAGGGGGTGGGGACCCAGGACCTACGCTCGGCGTTCAACAAGGTCCCTAATGTTAGCGTCTTTGTGGTGTTGTGGTGGTGCATCTCAGATGGCGGTGGATGCGCTACATCGAATAATGGTACCCTGGCTTCAACCCCATCTCGGCGACGTTTACGACGTCGAGAAGCTTGTGGGATTGTGTCTTCACCGGGCGTGTGCTCCGGCTTTGAGTCGTGATGATCTTGTCGCTGATCTGGTCATGGCGTCCTTGGAGTGCGGCGGTGCGGACAACTGCTGGTTTGTGGTGGTTGGTGGTGGATCCGGCCGCTTGATAGGTGGGGTGACGTTGGCCCCGGATCCGGTGTTGAAGATGCTCGGAGGGCTCCTCCGGCCGATGTTGCATAGCAGCAGGCTAGATCCAGTCTTACGGGACTGGTGGTTATTGCGGCTCATTGACGCCTTATGGCTAGGGGTTTCTTTAGTGCCAAAGTGTGGACCGACTGCTGGTGATCTACTTCTTCTCCGGCGACGGCAAAGGATGTGGGTCCTTAGTAGTTGCGGCAAGGACGGTTTGCAGTTGTTCAACCGTTTGTTTTCTACTTTTTTTTATTACTTGTATGTGTTTCATCTTTATATTGCTACCGTTATAAATACAAGTAATGTATGCCTACGATATGCATATTAAAAAAAAAGTTGCTTTGCGTCCACGCACGCTGAAAACTGGCGGCTCAAAGTACGTGCCCGGGGGTTGTCAATGTAAACTTTGGGATAATAATCACTTGATTAATTGAAACAGCGGGTACAGGGGGTTTATATATTACAAAACGCTGGTCGAGTCATAACGGACTCGGGCCTGATCAACTTGAAACACAAGCCTTTCTAAACCGAATCAAACTAGTCTAAGATTCCGCGCAGTGTCAACAATGGTCAACAACGTTGAGACGGGAATAAATATCATTGAACGGTGTGGAGCCAATTGCCTCGGGGAAAATATCCGCAAACTACGTTGTAGTAGGAACGTGAAGAACACGAACCTAGCCCAAAGCCACCTTTTCACGAACAAAGTGAATATCAATTTCTATGTGCTTGATGCGACGATGTTGTACTAGATTTCCTAACATGTAAACTGTTGAAATATTGTTACACTAAGCAATAGTAGCCTGCTGAATGGGACGATGAAGCTTAATCAAAAGTTGGCGCAACCAAACAGTTGCAGCAACCGCATGTGCAACCACTCTATATTTGAAAGTATTTGACGAGGCAGACGTCCTGACAGGTCGTACGACGGACGGTACAAGCAGGCTCAGGTCGTACTGCAGGCTGTTAAACCCTTTCTAGCTTTCCCTCGCTTCCTCTCGTCTCCTAGGTGCGTGGAATGACATTTATCACTTAAAAATATCATATTACTGCATAACATGATAATCTCAGTTGGTATATTCATAAAAGACTTAATAATTCGGGATCCTATTGAAACAAGGACAAAAGTTGCGCGCGAATGCCGTAAAATATAAAAATCCTACTTTACTTATACAGAAACACAAGATAAATATGCTTCAAAAATAGGCTCATCAATGTTCGGCGACGACCGTGATGCGAACAGGCTAGGAGCACCAGTGTGGGGATGCAGGCCAGGTACCCAAGAGCCAATGTAGGTCGGTGGGGCACGAATAGGTGATGATGCAGTCCACGACATCGACTAGGCCTGGACGAGCCCTGTCCAGGGATCATGAGAAGGGTGCCAGGTCAAAGCTTTTGGGGGGTATTGATGGCGGTGGAGGTGCAACAACTGGAGCCGGTCGTGGAGGTGGAGCCGCTCGTGATGGCCGGTAGGTAGGATTTTTGCCACGGTAGTTCGGACTCGGACGCCAGCAAGGGGGAGGTGGAGCCTATGGTGTGGGGATCAGGACGCAGGAGCATGTGTCGGAGGACGCGACGTGGCGGTGAAGACCAGCGGACGAGCATCCTTGCGAGTTTTCTGTTGATCGACCCACTGTAGTAGGGAGTGCACCTCAGGTAATGAGGGAAGAAGCCACATGCGGGGGATGAAGGAGGCCTCTTTTTCAAAGCGATCGCTGAGCCCGACGAGGAGGACGTTGATGAGTTGTCTATCATCGACGGGGTCGCCAAGTTCATGAAGCTCGTCGGCTATCACCTTGAAGCGCTGGCAGGACACGCCGATAGGGCATCGCCTTGCAGCGTGTTGCGGAGTTCGGTGTGTAGACTGTTGACACGAGCGTCGATGTTGTCCTGGAAGAGTTGGCGTAGGGCCGCCCAAAGATTGGCGGCGGTGGCGGCTTCATGAAACACCAAATTGAAGATCTCAGTGGAGACGCGTTGGTAGATCCATTGGATTATGGCAAGATCGTCTTTCACCCAGCGAGGATCATGAGGGTGAGGAACGGAGTCGTCGGCGACGTGAGAGCGGAGGTTGTAGCGTTCGAGGTGGACATCGAAGAGATGAACCCAATGATAGTAATTGTGGGGGGCTAGATCTAAATGATGGGAATAAAGGGGCTAACATCTACTATTGTGTTTGCTAGAGAGATAGAAGAGGTCATTGGGGTGTATGTGGTGGTGGAGGAGGAAGAAGCGAAAGTTGTGGCGGGAGCGGCCGCTTTGCGTTCGAAGTAGCCCGTAGGCGGGGGCGGCGGCAGGGTTGGAGGAGTACCCATGCCCTAGGAGGGATAGTCTTTTTTTTTGACAATCAATACCATATATTTATCGTAGCAAATAGTACATGGTAAAGATACATGACCTGGCTTCAGCAATTACAAAATAAAGTCTAAAAGAAACTATCCAATCATCGAGATCTTCAAACTCTTTCTTCTTCTAAGACACAATCTTGCACTTTTTCGAAGGCAGCCGCATAAAAAAGACATAGGTATCAAACCATATATCTGTAAATACCAACGAGGGTTCTTCCATAATTTTAATTTGAGCCGCAGTGCCAAGGCTACGTGAACGCACGCAACCATTAGAGTAATCAATCGACATCGGCAAGAGCACCAACACCACCAGTATATTTGGAATAATCACTTGATTAATTGAAACAACGGGTAAAGAGGGTTTTATATTACAAAACGTTGGCCGAGTCACAACCGACTCAGGCCAGGCCTGATCAACTTGGAACACGAGCCTTTCTAAACCGAATCAAACTAGTCTAACAGTGAGATGGCGCGTACCGACAAACACAAACTGATTAACGTAAGACTATGTAATCATGCATAGCATAGTACGGCCCAATTAGACTAGCGCTTGATATCGTAGTGGAGCATGTACGGGGTTTTGTTATCAACGGCCGATGTGGCAATCATGGGTACAGTCGTACAGACTACAACACTCCTACTATCTGTACTGAAGCGACTAGTTAAACTGGCCGCAGCCAATTAAGCTGACGCGGCGAGCTAGCTGCTTGGATTAGCTCACCGTCACCGGTTGCTGGCGACCAGCCGCACCGCACGGCCCGGATCGATGACGAGACGACAGAGCCGCGGAAAGGCGCGACGGAGCAGTTGCACCCGTTCTGCATGCCTCATCGCCGTCGGGATCTTTGCGAGATAAATATCGCGGCGTGTACGGTCCCTGGTGATCCGGATGGCTTCGCATGAAACTCCAAGCATGCATGAACATGTTCCAAGGGAAAATCGCGTTGCAGCTGCACAGAAATATTTGTTACGTACAGTACATACTCTGATGCTGGTCGCAAAAAGTTTGCCAGCCAGCAGTGCAGTTGCGGCGGCCGGCCACGGGATGATGAGTGAGCCGTGACCACCTCCAGCGCGTGCGCACACACACACAGGCCGCAACGCATTATGCGTGCATCATCTGCCTTTTATTATCGTTTCGCGCATCGATCGATCGATGCCCGACCTTTTCTCCTAGTTTTTCTTCAATAGCAAGTGGCAAAAAAGCGCTAGGCCGATCGATGGGTATGCGCATATACAAATTGTACCGTGGAGTAAATTGGTTGGTGCACGCACGCACGCCCCGCTGCCGGGAGGCCGGCCGGCCGGGCCGGGTCCCCCCATTTCGAGTACAACAGTGACCAGCCGCGCCGCACTGTGCGCTCAAGATCGAACCTATGGACTCCGACTGCAGTCGGTTCGTTTGGATGGCTGCCCCTGCCCGGGGTCGTCCCCCCCTGGCCACCGGTGACAACAACGCGCAACCATTTTCCTATGTAGACAAAGAGCTCCGAACCAGATCACCACCACATGTGCGTTTTCCGTGCCAACAAAAAATAAAAATCCCTGTTACTCCACGACGCCTGGCGTAAGGATCAAGCTAGGCCCAGCCGAGCCAGAACGGAATGGAAGCCGACGAGGGCGGGCGGGCGGGCGTCCCCATCCTACCCCTGTGGCCCTGTGTAGTAGAATCACGAACCTCTCCCTTTTTATTGGAAAGGAAAGGTCTAGCGAGATTGGTTCGTTCGTTCGTTGATGTCTCGCCAACCTACGCCATATATATGCATGGTCCCTGACTCCTCCTACTATGCTAGTAGTATATGCTGGGTGGCCACCGGGGGCGGCACCGTACGTGCCCGAAGCTACGTACGCTAGCTGCAGTGACGCACAGGGGCACAGCCCGTGAATTATTAGCAGTAGGCACCGGCCTCGGAAAGGTGTTGTACGTGGCCTAACAGCGAACGCACCATGGAAACGCAGCCAGGCTCCATGGGACAGCGACGGTACCACGGCATTTTTCAGGCTTCGTCATACAATCTCCTATACTACATCTTTCATCGTTTATCTGCTGCTGACAGAATAATAATTTGGTCCTGCTCGTCAAGTGATCCAATGTAACTTTGATTTTATACGTCGTAACTTGGTAAGTATGCCAACAAAATATTTTGATGGGTTTTTTTGCGGGGGGAATATTTTGATGGATTTGATGTTCACTCTTTTCAAACATAAAGATTTTCGTGTATAATATATACAATGCATGTGTACCCCATGCTTATTTTTCCTTTCACCACTACCTTGATTCTATAAAAAAATAATGTGTATAATTTTTTTGTAAAGTCAAATGGCATAATGTTTGATCAAATTTATAGAATAAACTATCAACATTTATAGAAACTATATGACATAATTATAGGTTGTAAAAGAGATACACTTAGCCATTTTGGTCACACAAACATCCGTACTTAAATATAGTATAAGAAATGTTTGAGTACAAATTTAATTTTGAAACCTAAAAATATGCGTATGTGTTACAAATAATATAAACACAATTTGTTTTAATTTTTTAACTATACATAAAACACTCATATATGATACGTCTAGGGTGGACATGTAAGAGTTTTTGGTCCATATAATATGGACATTGCTACTCACGAGTCATGAGCGCAATAGAGAGTGGCGTTGACATATGAAATGAAACCACTCAGGAGCATAGGCCCAGATCCATTGGCACAGTTAAACCTACAAGTGCAACTTTCACGTGGAGGGTTCTTTTAGAACAAAAGGCTAGTTGGAGAAATGACAACCTTTCAACATTTCATAAAATTCCTACTCTTTTGATGTTATAAATGCACAAAAAAAACTCGTACAAAAACCATCCAGTGAAATTTAGAGAAAAAATAACATAAATTCTAACTTCATGAAGATTTTTATTTGAAAGTTCCGGTTCATCTCTTACTCTCCCTTTTTCTCTCCGTGTATTCGCTGCGTATTTTTAGCGCGGCATCTAATCAAGTTTTGTAGACGTCTTGTTTTTGTTATGGGTAGAGTTTAACAATTAGTGGCTTTTTAATGTGTGTTTTCGTGTTCAAAGGAGCCTCTCTCGTCGTCTATAAACATGGGCCACCTTTCTTATATGCCTCTAAAAGGAAAATTGTCCTACCAAGACACAAACATTGTTTCATATCCCGACGAAGACCTTAAGTTATATTGATTGGGTGGGATCACCCTTTCCCAGTATCTCCATGTCCATGTCCTTACCTTTCACAGTAGATGCGAGTGTGCAATGTGTGAGGCTGTGGGAGGCAATTGACGTCATGGACAGAAATATTCAGATACCGGACAATTTCAGCTGGAAGGGAGCTGTGCTGGGAGGCTACACGGCGAAGGATACTTACAGAATGCTTTGCCAAGGTAATTTGAGGTTTAGTATGCATGAGGCCATCTGGTGATCCAAAGCACCTATGAAATGTAACATCTTCGGATGGTTTTCTCTAAAATACAGACTTTGGACGTCGGACCGAAGGCATAGACATGGACTCCAGGAGAAGCCACATGCTTGCTTCACTTGTCTTCAAGATCAGGACGACGTGGACCATATCCTGATGCAATGTAATTATGCAAGACAAGTTTGGCTTGGAGGCTTATATGCAACGGGGCTAAGGATTCAGGAACCACAACAAGATAGCAAGTTGGAGAGATGGTGGGAGGAAGCCAGGAGAAGAATTCGGAGAAAGTGTCGCATAGAATTTGACACTCTGGTGATCTTGATTGCCTGGTCGCTCTAGAAACAACGAAATGCTAGAGTTTTCAACAACGTGAGCGTGTAGTGTACGCCGGAACAATTGCTGAGCAGGATCAACGAGGAGTTGGCCCTTTGGGCATTAGCAAAGGAGTGACAGACTCAGTTAGTGACGCGAGAGTAGGCTTCATAGTTATAGCTGGCATGTCTTTGTGGGGTGGCCGAACCAGTTGGTTGCAGCTGTGTTTCGGTTTCTTGTACATGTTTTGCTCCTCTTCTATAAAGACTAGTAAGTTACACGTGTCCTGCACGTGAGACTCAGATAATAGACGTATGCATATCATCACTATAGAAATTTATAATAGATAAATCTCAAAAAATTATAAATATGATCGGTATCTATAGAGTATGGGTATATATTTGGTTTTTGTACTTTGTATCATGTAGGTCTATATATTTGGGTATAGAAATTTATAATAGGTAAATCTCAAAAAATTATAAATATGATCGATATCTATAAAGTATGGGTATATATTTGGTTCTTGTACTTTGTATCATGTAGAAGTGAACATTTATTAGCTACCTAACACTTGAATTTTTTGATAACATGGTCTAGAGAAACGACGGAGAAGATTCTAGAATGATGGAGAAGTGTGTTTTGAGGTTTGTGCATAGTGTTCATTATGCTAAATACTATATATCAATAAAATCTTCTAGATGCTAGAATAAAAAAGAAGATCTAACTACTGGAAATGTCGGGATTCACACTTGTTATTCATACACTATATAGTGGTAAGATATGGTACGCCATTTTGGCGTACTCTCGAGAAAAAAAATCCTCACCTTTCCCCAATAAAGTGAAAAACTGATATAGGGAATTTTCAAACCAAAAATTCAGAACTTTGAAAACTAGCAGGACTAAACTTGAGAACATGTTGTGAAAATTCGAACTGAATCATTCAACCAAGATATCTAAAAGCAATAATGCAAAGGGTGGGAAGTGGAGCATAAGCCACCAACACGACCCTCCCCTATATCGCCCTCGCGCGGGCGAACAGGGGCGCCCCAGCGCCGCCGCCTCCCAACCCCGCCTCTCCCCTCCCTCTTTCCGCCGCTGACATGGGTATGATTACTCAGATGCTTATGATTCGCTACCCTATATTGGGTAAAAGGCTTACGGCCCATGAAGGTTTCAGATGACAGCCCAAAGAAGCAACCGATAAAGGCTTTGACTGTATTAGGAAAGAGACTACGAACCGACATCGTGTTAGTATTGTAAATACGCGTGTATGAAACCTATCCGCATACAGCTTTGAGACCCGACCTATTATATATAGGACGGGAGAAGCCCAAGCGAGGGTACCGAAATCTAGAAGACAACTTGTAATAGTGCGATTTCCCCAATATTTAGGCGACTTTGACTTCATTGTTTTCCTGACATCCGATTAAATCCCCAGCATTCTCTTTTTTGCGAAACCCTAAGCCCATCATCATGGTCATTGCCGAGGTTACTCCTCGTCAATTGGTGACGTCCGCGTGAAGCCTGAATGTTGGAGCCATGGATTCGGCGGACCGCTCTTCACCAAGCATCAACCCGACGAAAGCAGTTCCACACCCGCCCACCCCTATATTGGTACCCGCCGATTTCAACGGTGGATCCGATCTAATCGTCGGAAGCTTCCACTTTCAAGTAAAAGACCCGCAACAATCGCACCCTTCGGCCTTGATCACATCAGAACCATCGGTGGAAAAACTTAGGCCTACGACGGTATCAACATCTTCCGTTGGGTCCTCTATGGACGTCGCAGCACAGATCGAAGCAGCCGAAGAAAGCAAGCAAATCGAGATGGATCTGGGGGACCTTGATGGGCTTTACGATGATCTCTCCTTCAGATCAGACCCGCAGCTAACCCCACCACGCGGAGCAAGCCCGACAAATTCAGAACCCGAAGAAAGCAGCGAAAACGTCAACTTCGAAATAAGGATGGCGAAGATTTACCCAGAACTACAATCTCAGAATAATAACAGCGCATCCTTTGGAGCAGAAGACAACGTCACCAGCCCACGCATAACACGCCACCAAGTGTTCATGGTCAACGGGATCACCTCAAAAACACACGACTCTAATGGTAACCCTATCCTCAACCCCAATAATATTTTATCAGATGACAATGCAGGAAATCACAGCAATGAAGTGGACCATGGAAATGAAGGAGAAACAGCGGATAACCGCATAGTCCAAGGAAGAGGCGGAGAGCCACATGAAGGAGAGAGGCGAACTCTTCGGCTACCAGCAGTGGCATGGCAAAGGGCAAGGGAAGCAATTTCGGGAGTAGTCTCGATGACAGCGGACGCTTCACACGAGGATTTATTAGCATATTAATATCTGCTTCATCATAATAAGAGAGATTTACTCAGGATGCAAAGGCAACTCGGCGAAAGAAAGAAATTAGCAGACGAATCCAGCCTACGACGGGCACAGTTAAGCTCCACCCGGGGATCAGGGAGCGTAACAGGAGGAGCACCAATAGGAAGGAGAACATCTCGGTTAGCGAATATCCCTGAAATAGAGAGAGGCGGACTCATCCGCGATCTAGATCTATCGTTCATGTCGATCGATCAAGCAGGAAACATCAAGGCAAAAACGGCCCAAGCAGCCATCATGGCCGCGCAAACATATCTACTCACAACTCAACCCGCACCCGACGATCCCCGTGCGGCCCTTCACCGCTCCTCCCTGATGAACCTTGGCATAGTGGGAGCCTCCCTCACAGAAGCAGAACAAGGAACCACGTGACATCATGATAGATCCCCACGCCGTCATAATAGTCCTCGGCAAGTGGGACACACCCGACGATATCGATCGCCACACCAAGCACATCTTGCAGCACCCGAGCCACGAAGCAGCACAAGAAACGACAACACGCAACACAGGAACGATGGATCAAGATACAAAAAACACAGCCGACGATACCACGACAACGAAGACGATTACAAATTGTGCGGGTCCAGCTGTTTCACTCAGAGGATTCGCAAAACCTCAGTACCCAAGGACTTCAAACTTCCGCACGACCACCACAAATACGATGGACTCCAGGAACCCGAAGCATGGTTAGCAGACTACTTGGCCACTATCAAGTTACAAGGCGGCTCCACAGCCACCACAATGCAAAGATTACAACTGCACCTCACCGGCACCGCAAGATCATGGCTCAGGAAGCTACCTGAGGATTCTATCGGCAGCTGAAACAACCTAGAATATAAGTTCATCCGGCACTTCCAATCCATGTTCAAACGACCTGCATCCTTGGAACAGTTACGAGCATGCAAACAAAAGTCTGGGAATCAATAAGAGCATTCATCCAACGATGAAATATCATAAAAAAACTCGGTTGAGTCCATATCCGACGAAAGGGCCATCGACGCCTTCAACGACGGCCTTTGTCAGAATTCATAGAAGAACTGGGATGGGTTAAACCCAAAACAATCTCACAACTAATGGAAATAGCAAATCGCTGGGCTGATGAAGAAGACGTGCTGCATAACAAGCATACACGTCACCTGAAGAAGACAGGGATAAACACGACAATGATAGAAGAAGAAGGAACAACGATGGAAACACGGTACCAAGTTACGTTGCAGCTGGTTTCTCATGTGAAGGTAACAATGGAAGCAGCGACCACAACGGCGGATACCGCCATAACAGAGATGACGTCGGAGGAAACTGGCCAACACAGCAGTACCAACCAAGAGCTCGAGATCCACCATGTCCGCAATGCAAATGCTGGAAGGACCCTGTAATATGCACTTTTTGTTGGAAATATGCCCTAGAGACAAATAGTAGTAAGGACTATCATCATATTTCATGATTAAGTTTTATATCATGCTATAACTGTATTGAGTGGAAACATCAATACACGTGTGATATACAAACAACCAGGGGTTCCCAGTGAAACTCTAGTCACTTGTTCATTGGTCAACAGATGATCAAGTTTCCTGATCATGTGGCATTTATGCTAGTTGGAAATGAGGTCATCTCATTTTGAGAATGAGATGATGAACCAATACCCAACCTAAACATCGTGACCCGATCATGTCACGAAGTTCAAGTTACGATGATTAGAAATGGATCCTTGTAGACTATTCCTTAGACCGTGAGGCTATATCAATCACTGTCTCCCGAGAGTGCTTAGATAACATCAAACACCATCTGGTAAAACGGTGGTTATAAAGGTGTGTTCAGGTATTCGGAGTAAAACGTAGAGGCAATATATGTCAAGAGCGGGATTTGTCTGTCCATGTGACGGGAAGATACTCAAGGGCCCACTCGGAGAGGTTATATCCAATAGCTGCGCAGCGTGTGATTTGATCACGGGGATATCACTTGTCGGAACGAGTCAAGTAGCATTGTTCAGTAATGAGATTGAACACGACATGGTGATGTCACTGATCAGATCTCGGGCAATGCAAGTATCGAGAGACAAAGGGAATAAGACACGACTGTCCCGGTTCAAACGACGAAAGATCTTCGTGGAACGCACAGGGTCACATGGCCATCCAGGTCCCTCTGTCGATCATTGGTGCGGGAGTGTCCCGGCCATGTCTGGAGTGTTCCCGAACCATGGGGTATCACGCTTAAGGGCTTGATGATGCTTAGAGAGTGTTTATAGGATCGGTAGAATCATCGAAGAAAAGAAGAGAGAAAACCGGAAAGGTTTCGGTAAGTTCGGAGGATGTCCGGAGTGGAGGTGGAAGGTGTTTCATAGCCATGGATATTGAATAATATGTGAATGAATGTTAAATATTGATTTAATCATTTATTCATAATTATTTAATAAAGAGAAAAATCAATTAAAAGGTCAAAGGCTTAATGGGCCAATTCCCGGAGGGGAAAAGGCCCAAGAGGAGATCCCACCCCTAGGAAGGGCCTAGGGGGTGGCCGGCGGCCTAGTGGGCCTTTACCCACGTGGGGCCCATGGTGGGGCTAGCTGGCATGCCACCCAACCCCTCTCCCATGATTAGTCCCACCCCGGGACTTTGAGGGAGGGTGTACCCCCTCCTTCCCCTATATATAGTGGGGTATTTGGCCTAGATAAATACACCAATAATCAATAAAGGTCTCCCTACTTTTGGGAGGACCTCTAATTGATATTTTCTCTCTCCCCCTCTCTCTCTCGTGGCCGTGGTCCCAAGTCTGAACTCAGTGCGAGACATCTTCACCATGAGGCTTGCCACATGTGGGATTCGGATCCGGGAGCTCTACTTCCGCAACTGCTGCTGGATCGAGGAAGCGGGAGTCATCGTCAGGCACCGGACATGTGTAACTCCCTGCGAGGTGTCGCACTTGAGGCGCTC
The DNA here is from genome assembly GCA_023614405.1 of Avena insularis. NCBI lineage: Eukaryota > Viridiplantae > Streptophyta > Magnoliopsida > Poales > Poaceae > Avena > Avena insularis. The sequence goes on from CM042684.1 coordinate 443,981,442, forward strand.
AAGTCGTTGGAGCCAGAAGGAGCGCAAGGACTTCATCGCGACCTTGAGGTCGGCTTCGGCTTGTCTACATCAATCACGCTCTCCTGAGCATTGACAACGCTTTTTGGTCTTCAAGGGTAAGTTCGCGAAAAGCCCCTACCGTTACTGTATTACTAATAAATAGGTCCTGGCAGCTTCAGGGGTTCAGGGGCGTAGAGTAAAATTTATTGTTTTCATACGCGGAACCCCTACAGTGGTATCAAAGCTAGATCTATGAGTAGTAATGCTAGTACGGGTAGAACATACGAGATGTAGCGTGTGGGCGTTGATCTTTTAGTTGTTACCATCCCACGTGTACTTGTGCATACCGCAGTAATGCTTGATAAAGCGGCCCCCAACCGACTTTACGCGTTCATTCGCGAGACTGGTCCACACTTGACATACGGCTTGTACCGTATAAAGTGGCTTTGGGGGTGTCTGTCTCTCTCACATTAGTTGGTATACCATTTGCAACGGAGCGCCTCGAAAGGGGTGTAGTAGAGACAACTACTTGATCAGCGTTGTGCTGAAATTTCGTAGGTAAGAATAGTTCTTGTGCGAAAGCCCATTCAGCCACGTAAAAGATGCAAAGATAAAGTAGAGGCGTCTAACTTTGTTTTGCAGGAGGGCGTAGTTTTGTGATATGGTTGTGGCAAAGGTAAAGTGATTACCTTTTGTTACGTAGTAGTAGATAGTCACGGAGGTGATGGACTACCACGCCGGAATGACACTGGTACCCTGGTGTCTACGGTGTCGGAACCCGGGTGACGGCGGATGGAGATCACGACGTGAAGGACCATATCACATAGCATTTACATTCAATGTTATCGTTTGTATGTCTTATTGTGTGCTAGTATTAGATACTGGATGGTAGCCTAATAAGATGATCCCTGTTAAAATTACCAATGATTGTGTTCCTCCTTAGTGTGCCCCACCAAGAAAGTTCTTTGGTATGAGGCATGTTGTGATGATCGGGTGTTAGACATATCTACGTTCACATACAGTGGGTGTAAGCCATGTTGCACAACGAAAACACTAAGGTTGAGTTGGCGAGCCTATCATGTACAGACATGGCCTCGGAACATGGATGGTCGAAAGATCGAGCACGAGTCGCATGAATGATGTGACCGACGTTTAGAGTCCACCCTTGAACCCACATTGATGGTCGTGATGATCGGGGGAGATGTGGCTGATAGGGGTCGTGTTATCACTACGAACCCTTTTGGGGATAGGTGTTTCTGAGTGGAGTTATTATTAACTCATTTAATTATAAACTTAGTCTAAATTCCTTTTGCAATTATAAATGTAGATGGCTCACCGTGAAGCTTACTTTGTCATTGAGGATTGGGTAAAGGGTGAGAAACTTAGACTTGATGGATCCAACTTCCCTAGTTGGCTTGTGCGCCTGAATGATCTCCTTACTAGGAATCATATGGTAGACTACATACGCCGCATGATAGATTTGACTGAGCCAGACTACTATGAGACTCCACAAGAGCTGGCAGACCGCTACTATCGTCAAGAGATATCCACCTACATTCAGATAATAATGCGTTATGGGATGGTGGATGAACTACATCCGCTCATGGGTGATCTTGATCCATATTCGATGGTGGATCAGCTGAGAGCAGAGTTCATAGGCCATGTGCGCATGTGGAAGCACGAGTTGCTTGGAGAGTTCCTTTCCATACAGATGGAGGAACATACGTGTCTGAAGGGTCACTTGGAGCGCATGCTTGATGCACACATGAGACTGGTTCACTTCGTGGATTACTGGATGGCTGATCCATTTGCGATGAGCGTCTTTGGATCGTTGCCTCCCATTCTGAAGGACATGTTTGGAGTAGCATCATGAGTGGTGATACGGAAACATTGGATTTCCATGAGTTCATATTACGTTTCAGAAACGTAAAGGTTAAACCAATCACCGGAGAGGTAATCAATGACAAAGGTATATATTTGATATACAGTTTTATAAATGTTATAATCTTGCAAACACATTGCAGCGTTAACTATATCTGATACCTGTTCTGTTTTGCTGAAAACAGGTCCTTCTGCATGAGAGGTGCTTGCTTGAGAGGAGGTGACGTTGCGTGTTGATGGCGAGCATGATGATGATGGCCAACGACACTCTCCCTCGACATTTATCATTTAGTTTATGTTTTAGGATGATTATTGTAATCAAGAGATTGTGAACTTCTTTAGTATGTCTCACACTTCGTGAGACGGTTATTCATACGAGTTTGTAACAAACAGTTGTTCTGCTTTTATGAATAATTTCTATTCGTGTTCATATCTTGTTTGATTACTTGTGAATTATCCTTGTTGTTTGAAACTAATTGATAATACATGAACATTTATAAAATATTAAAAATGTCTTGCTTAAAATATCCAACTTAATGATATGTTCATTAGTGAATGAAAAACCATTGTTTAAATTCAAAGTTATGTGATAATATGTGAAAGTCATTCGATTTCTTATCACATATATATCGTGCCTAAGTTCGGCAAAATAACTTGAACACCGTGTATTACTTAAATACAAAGTGTTCAATGAATTGTTAAATAGAATACATATTCGATGTATTGTGTTTTGACGAAAATGGTAATTATCGTTAATTGATTGTTTAAATGTGTAAAGTAGTTTACCAAAGGAAACATGAATATGAAACTATTTGATTTGATCAAAGTGTTTCATCAACAATGGGTATATAAATATAAAAGGGAATCCAATTACTATGACTTGATCAATAGTAATGAAATTCAACTTTATAAGAATGGCATAAAAGAAAATTGTGGAATGCAAAGCGTTTTGAAACGTCAAAATGCAAAGCATCACAATGTGATATTAGATATCAAAGGAGTTGAATAGAAGGCACCAAATAAATCGTTATAGTGTAGATGTAGAGACCATTAGCTTAGAAATAGTTAGCACTCAATTAGAAGGCAGTGAACCATTTGAATTCGTGAAAGTTTTGGGGTTATTCGATATAACCAAAACAATAGCGAATAAGTCCTTATAGAGTATTCATTGGAAACTTTGAATACAAAACCCATAGCTGAAACCAAAAGGAAAGCAAGATTCGTATTGCTTGGATTTTGGTGCATTCTTGAGAAAGCTCACTTTTAGTGATGTTTCTCAATTATGGAGCAAATGGGAAATAGTGAAAAACACAATGAGGATTCAAAACCCTGCATTAGAGTGTTGAGAAGCGCAATGGACAACATTCCTGAACGACTCTTTGCACAGAAGGAAAGAATTAATGATATTGATCATTGTGTTTCCCCACTAATGTTTTCACTATATGAAGTAGGGTTCAAAATGTAATCCATATCTTGTATGGAGACATTTGTGAATCACTTGTCATGATTTTTGGAATATGACGTACCTACGAACTACTAAGGAAATAATGGTAAACTAGAATTATGAGAAATCCTAAAAGCAAAATTCCCATGAGATTAGAAAGCAATTCATTGCTGAATCTCACAAGTAAGAGGGTTACTTGAATTTTCCCAAATGACTGCAAAGCCATAGTGGAAAAGGGGGTGAATGACAAAAGCACAATTTGTTAAGTATTGGATGAATTCAAATGAATTTGATTCAAATGTGCTAAATGTCTAGTGGATTTGAAACTAGTAGAAGTACTAGTATCTCATAGTAAAACTCCAAATTTGATATTTGATCAATGGATTTTGAAGTTGTTCAAAATAGTGAGTGGATATGCAATTTGCATAAAATTGAGTGGGAGCTATGAAAGTCTTCCTGAAACAATATGTGATTGACATATTTTTAAGTGGGAGCAATATGAGACTCAACTTCAAATATGTGGGAACATATTTTGAGTGGGAGCTTATAGGAGTAATTCTTAAGTATGTTAAGGATGAAAGCGCAAATACTTATAAATAATGATTTATAAGATGTGGAAATTGATAATAGGAGTATTATGATATTATGTAGTATTCCTTAAGTGATTTTGAAAAGGGTTCCGGAATAGAAGTTAACTAAGGAACTGGTCCTTAATGACTCAAATTAGGAATAGTATTAAGTTTAACATCAATGGTTGAAAGAAAGGAAAAGGATGATCGTCATCCACTATGTTAAGACATAGGTTCTATCTTAGAAACCATTATGATAACTTAGCATAATATGTGATCCAATAAGGAACGTTTGAAAGTGATTAAGTTTGAACCACAAAACATTGAGCTGAGTTTGTCCGCAGTATCTAAGTAGAGAACTGTAGACATGTTTTCCAAATCCATAAAGGATGACATATCTTAAAGCATAAAGAGTTATGTTATAAGGGAATATGTTGGAAACTCCTGTAGATACCAATTAAAGTCAAGTAGGAAGCGAGGTGAACAAAGACATCGAAAGTTGCACAAAGTGCACTAGTGTTTCGATGAATACATTTATAACAATAGATAAGGGTACCATCTAAAGTGTTGTATAATGTTATGGCAGGGCTAGTTCGCTTTTAACGTAGAATGATGTGTCCCAGGACACAGTGCCCATGAGAAAGCCCTCGAGGTTGATCTAACGTCACTGTAGGCTCCTGGAATCAGGCCTCGTTCTGCTGTCATAACGACGATGCATACACACAGATGCTATCATGTGATGATAAAGTATTAATGTCAATCAAGGTGACATTAGTAAGTTGCAAAGGATTTGGGACCGTAAAATGCATCTAAGACTCAACCTCTTCCATGAGCAAGCATGTTCAGGGTACCGGATATATGGTGCCAATGATTGAGAACAAATGCAGCTAGTGTATTTGGACTCTAGTGCAAGTGGGAGACTATTGGAAATATGCCCTAGAGACAAGTAAGGACTATTATCATATTTCATATAGTTTATTATTAAGTTCTATATCATGCTATAACTGTATTGAGTGGAAACATCAATACACGTGCGATATACAAACAACCAGGGGTTCCCAGTGAAACTCTAGTCACTGGTTCATTGGTCAATAGATGATCGAGTTTCCTAATCATGTGGCATTTATGCCAGTTGGAAATGAGGTCATCTCATTCTGAGAATGAGATGATGAACCAATACCCAACCTAAACATCATGACCCGATCATGTCACGAAGTTCAAGTTACGATGATTAGAAATGGATCCTCGTAGACTATTCCTTAGAACGTGAGGCTATATCAATCACTGTCTCCCGAGAGTGCTTAGATAGCATCAAACGCCATCTGGTAAAACGGTGGTTATAAAGGTGTGTTTAGGTATTCAGAGGAAACCGTAGAGGCAATATATGTCAAGAGTGGGATTTGTCCGTCCATGTGACGGGAAGATACTCAAGGGCCCATGATACATTGCAAATGTATCTATAATTTTTAATGTTCCATGCTTGGTTTTATCCACTTTCTTGTGTTTTGTTCCAACTTTGGAGTACTTTTCATATGATTTCTTAGACTAACCAATTAACAAGAGCCACGAGTACTGCCATTTTTCTCATGTTTTGGTTCCGTGAAAGTCAGAAAATGAATATTCTCGAAATTGGGCAGGACAAAAGCCAAAGTGCCTATTTTTCCGAAAGTCATCAGATGCGAATCACGAGGCGGAGGAGCAGGCCGGCCACACCACCTGGCCGCGCGGCCAGGCTTGGCCCGCGCCAGGGGGTGGTGTGGTGGCCCCTAGCACCCCCTCGGCCTCCCCTTCCGCCTATATATTGCCCTCGGGACGAAAACCCTAAGTACCCGATCAAAAATCCACGAAAGAGTCTGTAGCCGCCGTCATCTCCATCCCTAGATTGGGAGGGATCTAAAGCTCTTCCCGGCACCCTGCCGGAGAGGGGAATTCACCCTGGAGGCCTTCTTCATCACCATGCAAGCCTCCGGTGTGATGCATGAGTAGTTCATCCTTGGACTACGGATCCATGTAGTAGCTAGATGGCTGGTTTCTCCTCCTTTGTGCTTTCATGTTTAGATCTTGTGAGCTCCGTTCATGATCAAGATCATCTATTTCTAATTCATACATGTTGTGTTTGTGGGGATCCGATGGATATTGAGATGCTATTTCAGATTGATTATTGATTCTATCATGTCTTTGTTATTTGTGATCTTGCATGCTTTCCGTTGTTAGTAGCTATCTTGGCCAAGTAGATGCTAGCAACTCCAAGAGTTAGTATTGTTGGGTCCGCAGCATAGAAAACAAAAAATTTCCTACGGTGTGAATGTTGGAGATATGCCCAAGAGGCAATAATAAAGTGGTTATTATTATATCTTTATGTTTATGATAAATGTTTACATCCCATGCTATAATTGTATTAACCGGAAACATTAATACTTGTGTGTTTTGTAAACATAAAAGAGTCCCTAGTAAGCCTCTTGTTAAACTAGCTTGTTGATTAATGGATGATCATGGTTTCCTGATCATGGATATTGGATGTCGTTAATAACAAGATCATATCATTAGGAGAATGATGTGATGGACACACACCCATAGTAAGCGTAGCATAAGATCAAGTCATTAAGTTCGTATTGTTGTAAGCTTTCAAATGCATAGTAACCTAATCCTTCGACCATGAGGTTATGTTAATCACCATCACCGGATAGGTACTTTGATGACATCAAACACCGCTTCGTAACTGGGTGGTTATAAAGGTATCATTGGGTATTCTGAAAGTATGTGTTGAAGCGCATGGACCAAGATTGGGATTTGTCCATCCATATGACGGATATATATGCTCTGGGCCCTCTCGGTGGAATGTCATCTAGTTAGCTTGCAAGCATGTGACTAGGTCACAAGGGATGACATAACATGGAACGAGTAAAGAGTACTTATCAGTAACGAGGTAGAACTAGGTATGGAGATACCGACGATCAAACCTCGGATAAGTAGAGTATCGCGTGACAAAGGGAATTGGTTTCGTATGTTTAATGGTTCTATCAATCACAAAGTCATCGTTGAGTATGTGGGAGCTGTTATGGATCTCCAGATCCCGCTGATGGTTATTGATCGGAGAGGTGTCTTCATCATGTCTGCATATTCACGAACCGTAGGGTGACACACTTAAGGTTCGAAGTTGTTTTAAGTAGATATGGAATATGCGTTGGAGACCGAATGTTGTTCGGAGTCTCGGATTGGATCTGGGACATCACGAGGAGATCCGGAATTGTCCGGAGAATAAGATTCATATATTGGGGATCATTTTCTAAGTTAGGAAATGTTCCAGAGTGTTTGTATGGAGATTCTAGAAGGTTTCAGAATGTTCTGGAAGGTTCTAGAAGATTTCTTGGAGTTTGCTTGAAAACCAAGAAAGGGTCAAGGAGTCTTTGTGGGGCAAGACACGGATTCGTGGGGGAGGAGGACTCCTCCCCCCCTTCCCAATCCGTCGGCCAAGGAGGGAGGGGAGTCCTACTAGGACTCCCCCTCCCATGGCGCCTCCCTCCTTTAAATAGAGGCGAGGGGGCGCCACCCCCTAGAACTCTCCCATAACAAACCCTAGCCGCCGCCTCTCTCCTCCTCCTTCCCTCTGCTCAAGCTTAGGCGAAGCCCTGCAGAATTCTCTACTCCACCACCACCACCACACTGTCGTGCTGCTGGAATTCCGTGGAAAAGAACTACTACCTCCGCTGCTCGCTGGAACAGGGAGAGGAAGGTTTGCTTCGACTCCGCACGTGTGACCGACTACGGAAGCGCTGCCGGAACGCGGCGCCGGAAGGATCGTCCACACGATCTTGAGATCGGCAAGTGATCGACTACATCAACCCCGAGATCTAGTATTGTAACGCTTTTGGATCTACGAGGGTTAGTACAGATCTATCTCGTTGCACATGTCTAATAGATTAGATCTTGGCTTTTATCTAGATTAGATCTGGGTTTTGTTCGTTCTTGCGGTAGAATTTTTTTGTTTTCCATGCTACGAACCCATCAGTGGTGTCAGAGCCATGTCTATGTGTAGATCTGTTGCACGAGTAGAACACAATGGTTTTGTGGGCGTTGGTGCTCGTACCGTCTTTTGCTTTGTGTACTTTGCATCTTGCGGTATGGTGGGATGAAGCGACTCGGGCTAACCTTACATGTCATCGCACATGAGACTTGCTCCACAGTTGACGTGCAACTCGTATTGCACAAGTGGCTTTGCGGGTGTTTGTCTCTCCCATCATAGTATAGATCCAATCTACACTTTGCACTTGATAGCACTTGTATCAACGTTGTGGTTCAGTTTCGTAGGTAAGATCCGTTCTTATTCGAAAGCCCCAAACCACGTAAAACATGCAAAGAAAATTAGAAGCGTCTAACTTGTTTTTGCAGGGGTTTTGTGATGTGATATGGCCATCATGTGATTGTGATTATATTTGATGTATGCAATGATCCTTGTTGTAATATGGCAACCGGCAGGAGCCTAATGGTTGTCTTTAATTCTGTTAAGACATTCGTGTCTATTCATCTTGTAATAGCTTTATTCCAAGTAGTTGTAATAGTTGCTGGTGATGATGGACAACCATGAAGCGGCGCCACTGACCTTGACACAATGCTGGTGATGATGGAGATCATGTCCGTGCTTTGGAGATGGAGATCAAAGGCATAAGAAGAAAGGGCCATATCATATCACACTAATTATGAATTACCTGTGATGTTGATCCTTTATGCATCTTGTATTGCTTAGATCACGACAGTAGCATTATAAGATGATCCCTCTCACTAAATATCAAGTAATAAAGTGTTCGTCCTTAGTAGGCACCGTTGCTAAGACTCGTCGTTTCGAAGCATCTCGTGATGATCGGGTGTGATAGATTCTACGTGTGCATACGACGGGTGCAAGCCAGATTTGCACATGCGGATACTAAGGTTAACCTTGACGAGCCTAGCACGTACAAACATGGTCTCGGAACACATAATACCGAAAGTTAAAGCATGAGTCATATGGATGATATGATGAACATGTTGATTGTTCGCCTTTAAAGCTACATCATCTCACGTGATGATCGGACTTGGTGTAGTGGATTTGGTTCGTGTAATCACTAAAACAACTCGAGGGATGTTGTTTTGAGTGGGAGTTCATTTGTAATTTGAATAGTCAAACTCAATTTATCATAAACACAATCAAAGTGAATTTGCATAGCTTGTTGTAGTCATTGGCATCCGTTCACCACCTTACGCTTAGTTCTAGTTGAGATAGTGGAACTATAAAAATTCTGGATATTTTTATTTACGAACTGGTATCGTATTGTTTTGAGTGTCAATCTAAAGTTTAAAAGTCCTGTTGCAAACTTTCAGCAAACTCCGTTTACTCTGTGAAGTTTAATAAATAGTATTAAATATGGAGTAACAATTCCAGTGTTAGTATCTAATGTATCATGTTTGCCTCCATGATTCTTGATACTCAAAAGATTGTTTTTAATATCAAGTTTATCTAAGAGCTGAAAGCAATGTTTCAGAAACCATCACATGTGAAAGGTATTGCGATATCTAAAACAATGTGTTGGTTACAACATGATAGAGTATATGTCCTCATATTTGATGAGAATTTATGAAGGTTGAAGACGCCAGTCGTCCTAATCCTCCAAAAGGTTTTGGAACAGAAACATTATACTCGCAATTCACCTTTATAAGCTATTGCAGCTTGATCATGAAAATTGTCTTGATAAGGATGAATAGAAGATGTAAGTAAAATGTTTACTACACTAAAAGATTACTAAAGAATGGAATTTTGAAAGAATGTCAAACATTTGATGAAGGTGATCCACTTCAAAGTGCAAGTCCAAAGGTATTAGTATTTGACTATACACACTTTGTACTATGTGTCATGTGAATGACACCACTATTGATGTTGATGGATTCTTTTAAAAAGAAAAGGAATTATTGAAAGAGAATCTATAAAATATTTGGCAGAAAAGAAAAGATTGGAGATGTCCAACTTAGGTATATAGAAGATACATGTTATGGCTGTATTCCTTGGTTGTTAAACAATGTGGTTCTGCGGTATTGGATACCGAATTGGTTGGTATGAAGTGTCATACAGGACAACACAATTCATGAACTGCAATGGCCTAAGTAACTAGCAAGAGAATATGTGATGATGTTCATCGAAAACAAACAAAGGGTTGTTGTGTTACTCGTTAACATCAAAGCTTACCTTCAAGATTTGTTTCGATAATTGTTATTTTGATCAGGTATTATGACGACAAATGGTTGTTCAAATAATTACCGTATTCCATAATATATGGATGATATACAAGTCTGGTTGGAGAAATAACGACCATAAAACTAATGCTAAAATGTCGCAAGACAAATGATTGAAAGATCACTTGCGAAGTGACATCACCGTTTAAATTATATTAGGGATACATGAAGAAACTCCATGTTGATGGATTTTTGGAGTCTTTGATTTTGATCAAATGACGCCAGATACTTTCACGAAGATAATTAAAACTCCGTCAGAGGCCAAAAGAGGAACGGACGACTAACTGATTGGAATTTGTACATATTGATGTATATAGTCCATTATGTGTAGTCGTGGGCGATGGATTTCAACTTCATATGCTTTCTCCGAAGATTTGAGTGAGTATATGTATATACCTACTCAATAAGGAAGAAGTATGAAACATTTGAAAATGTTCAAAGACTTTCAAGATGAAGTGGAAAATTATTGTAACAAGAAATAAAAAAAGTTTATGATTGGATCATAAAGATATTTGAGTTACAAGTTTAGCAAAACACCTAAGATTTGAGGAATCGTTCCATGGATTTGCATTTCCCAAAACACCATAGGAGTATGGAGTGTTCAAGATATGTAATGAAACCTTGTTTGACATGGTAAGATCAAAGGTCTCATTTATAAAACTGCCATTATATTTTAAAGATTAAAGCTTTAGTGACTACCGCTTAATCAAAAGAGCTCCATCATGATCCGTTGAAATGACACCATATAAGTCATGGTTTGGGATAAAACCCAGGTTGTCCTTTCTTAAATTTTTGGTATGCTAGGCATAAGTAAAATGTTTACAACCAAAGTCGGATGAGCATGTCTTTGTAGGTTATTTCAAATAACCATTGGGTATTCCTCCATAACACCGAAGACAAAAGTGTTTGTCACTTAGAATGTCGAGTTTCTTGAGAAGGAATTTTTGGTGAAAAGTCAAGTGGGAGGACAATAGAACTTTGACAAGGTTGTTGAACCTTGGCTAATATGTGCTGAGTTGCGCGGCATCGGTAAGTGTCCTGGAGGCAGCAACAATGCTCATGGCTCACCTGCCTCAAAGGTTGTGGTCACGGAGATCTAAGTTCCTATTGAACCAAGTAGGTCGGGTAAGTAATCAAATGCCAAGATTTGAGAGTTAAATCATTGTTGTTTGATAATGATGAACCGACTACATGCAAATAATCAATGATGGGCCCTGACTTCGTTAAGTGGCTTGAAGCCATAAAATCCGTGATAATTCCATACACGAGAAATCAAGCTTTGAATTTGAAAGACCCTCTGGAAAGGTGCAAGACCTTACAGTCGTATATGGATCTATAAAGAAATATACATGGATGTTTCACATCTATGAAATAGTCAACATGTCGGAAAGAGTTTACGACAATGTTCAAGGAATTGACTGTGATAAGATTTGATCCTTCATAGCGACATTTAGTCTGGACGGATTAATGTAGCAACCACTACATATATTTTGGTATATGGTAGTTGAAGAAACAAAACAAGTTCTTCTAATAGAATGGTTACCTAGGACGTGTACATGACACGATCCAAAGGGTTTTGTTAATTCAAAGGATGCTAAAAGAGTATGCAAAACTTCAATGGTTGAAGTGAGCATCGCGGAGTTGGAATCTTCACCGTGATGAAACCGTTAAAAGGTTTAATTTCATCAGAGACGATGAAGCTGTTTGCATTTTGCAAGAAATTAAGTGGGAGCGCTAAGACATATTTCTAATACATTATGTGAAAGACATATTGTTGATTAGAAATGATGTATCTTTTATTGACACAGGTTAAGAATTTCATTTCGATGAAAGACTTAGGCATAACCCAAGAATTAGGCATCATTGTCTATATGGATAGATTGAGGCGCTAATATGGTTTTGCCAAATGTACATAGATAAGATGTTGAACGAGTTCAATATGGAAACAACAAGAAAGGTTCTTGACGCACGGAAAAGACTGAATCAAGATTCAAGTGTGTTGACACAAGATTCAAGTGTTTTGACACTTGGTGAAATCACAAGAATATTTTGATCAATCTTTGAGATGTACACATCCAGATATGTCCTATGCTCTAAATGTTATGAGCATATACCAGAATGACTCATAAGATGATCATTGGACAATAGTAGGGATATTCCTATGATCTTTGGAAGAACTAAGAATATATTATTTATATAGTGGTGACAAATAGTTCATTGTAAATTGTTGCATTGATACTAGTTTTGTCACAAATTAAGTTTATCTTAATTTAAACTATGGGTGGCACAATGTAATGGAAAGGAAGTTCCATAACGGATTTGGTTGAGTACCAAAGTTAAAACATTGTGACAGATACTACAACAAAAGGCTAAGTATATGACTGTTATTGTAGCAGCAAATGAGGGCATTTGCGTCAAGTAGTTTGTTATCAAACTAGGTGTGGTTCATAGCGGGATAATACTATGAAGATACATTGTATGACAATTGTATCAACATGATTTAATCCCAAGGAACTAAAGGTCTCACCAAAGGACCAAATTTATACAATGCCATCTCATTGGAGAATGAGTAATGCGTAGAGACGCAAGGACATGCAAATACACACGGACCTGGAAGTGTCAGATCCGAAGATTATGTTTACCACTAGCAATAGTGTCTATACAACACCAGAAAGCCATAGGTGTTGAGTGCACAAGTTTTTAACTAGATTATTGACTCTAGTGCTAGTGGGAGACTGTTGGAGATATGCCCAAGAGGCAATAATAAAGTGGTTATTATTATATCTTTATGTTTATGATAAATGTTTTGTATTAACCGGAAACATTAATACTTGTGTGTTTTGTAAACATAAAAGAGTCCCTAGTAAGCCTCTTGTTAAACTAGCTTGTTTATTAATGGATGATCATGGTTTCCTGATCATGGATATTGGATGTCGTTAATAACAAGATCATATCATTAGGAGAATGATGTGATGGACACACACCCATAGTAAGCGTAGCATAAGATCAAGTCATTAAGTTCGTATTGCTGTAAGCTTTCAAATGCATAGTAACCTAATCCTTCGTTGCACATGTCTAATAGATTAGATCTTGGCTTTTATCTAGATTAGATCTGGGTTTTGTTCGTTCTTGCGGTAGAAAATTTATGTTTTCCATGCTACGAACCCATCAGTGAACTACACGCCAAGATATATCTACTAGGTACAAAGCAAACGGGTGGACATACATCCATAGAGAACTTACCCTCAAAGACAACGAGCTTTGTTAACGAGTAGGAACTCGTGGTTGATGTAGTCGTACACTTGCCGATCTCAAGATCGTGAGGAAGTCTGAAAGCTCGCAACTCAGCAAAGACATCCGCACTCGCACACACGCTCAAGCCACGGACAACCTCCACATCCTCGCCTCCAGCGATCCAAAGGAAGCAACAACTCCTTCCGCATTTAAATGCCACTGGAACATGTATCTCGCTAATCCGAGACCATGGGGAATAATTCTAGAGGGGAGAGAGATCCTTCACAAGGAGGTGTGAGGATGAAGGAGGAATGGGTGGTTTTTATAGGAGGAGGGGTGCCCCTCTCTCCATGGCTGCGCATGGGGGTGACCTCACCTCCCCATTCATGTGGTGGTAACTCCTCCACATTAAAATGCCTCTTCACATTCCCTTTTAACGTCTCCACTTTAAATGCATTAAGTTTCTCCAAATTTAATGCTCTCTCATTTAATAAAACTCTTTTATTAAATTTATTCAGAATTTTGTTAATTACTTTAATTAACAAACATTCACATATAGCCCTTGCAATATTTCAATATCACATGCAGAACCACCTTCTGCAATTTCACCAAACAATTTCCGCTTCTATTGAAACAATTCCTCGCTTTGCAATTCTTTTCGTCTAAACATATGTGCTCCAAAATGGTGTCCGTAACTCTTAAGTGTGCCACCCTACGGTTCGCGAATAATGCGTATATGATCGAGACCCTTCTCCGATCAATAATCAGCAGCGGACCTGAGATCCGTCGACTCCTACACATTCAACAATGACTCCTGTGATCGTGAGAACCTTTAACGCTTGTAACTAAATCCCTTTGTCTCTCGATATATTACATGTCCGAGATTCGATCATCGGTATCTCCATACCTAGTTTGATCTCGTTACCGACATGCACTCTTTTCTCGTTCCCGTGATATAACATTCTAGTGATCACATAACTTGCTTGCAAGCTATCCTAATGTGATATCACCGAGAGGGCCCAGAGTATATCCATCCGTCATCTGGATTGACAAATTCTACTCTTGATCCATGAGCCTCAACATAACACCTTCGTAGCACTGAACCCATCTTTATAGTCACCCTGTTACGGTGTGACGTTTGATGTTATCAAGATACTCTTCCGGTGTTAGCAATTAACATGATCTCATGGTCTAAGGATAAAGATTACTTCGTATGATGTTATAGCAATATAAACACAATGACTTGATCGTAATGCTATACTTCAGATGAATGTTCATCACATCATTCCACCAATGGTGTGACCTTGTTATTAACAACATCCAATGTCCATGATCAGGAAACCTTGATCATCCTGTTAATCAACAAGCTAGTATATAAGAGAGGCATGACTAGGAACCCTTTTTGTTTATTAAACACACATGTATTAATGTTTCCTATCAATACAATTATAGCATGCAAAATAAACATCAATCATATACAAGGAATACATAATAACAACTTTATTATTGCCTCTCAGGGCATATTTCCTTCAGTCTCCCACTTGCACTAGAGACAATAATCTAGTTCACATAGTGATAAATCTAACACCCATGGAGTTCTGGTGTTGATCATGTTTTGCCCTAGGGAGTACTTTAGTCAACGGATCTGCTACATTCAGGTCTGTGTGCACTTTACAAATCTTTATATCTCCATCCTTGACATGTTCGTGGATGGAGTGAAACTGGCGCTTAATATGCTTGGAATTCTTGTGAGACCTTGGTTCCTCGGCGTTGGCTATGGCTCCATTGTTGTCACAATAGATCACCATCGGGTCCAACACACTGGGAACCACACCCAGTTCCGTAATGAACTCTTTCATCCAAATCGCTTCCTCGCCGCTTCAAGCAAAGAACATATTCCGCCTCCGTTGTTGATCCAGCCACCACAGGTTGTTTGGAGCTCCTCCAACTAATTGCTGTCTGCTCAAGAGAAATACGATCCGGAGTGAGACTTAGAGTCATCCGGATCAGTGTCAACGCTAGCATCGACATAACACTGAGCGACTATCTCTTCTTCACCTCCGTATACAAGAAACATATCCTTAGTTCTTCTCAAGTACTTAAGGATATTCTTGACTGCTATCCGATGTTCAACTGGATCAGATTGGTACCTACTAGTCAAACTAATAGCATGTGCCACATCCGGTCTTGTACATAGCCGGCATACATTATAGAGCATACGGCTGAGGCATAGGATCCTATCCATTATCTCTTTCTTCCGCCAGCCGGACTTTGAGTCTTACTCAATGTCTTGCCTTGCAACATAGGTAAGAACCCTTCTTACTTCTCCATATTAAACTTCTTTAATATCTTATCAAGGTATGTACTGTGATAGCCCAATTAGGCGCCTTGATCTATCTCTATAGATTTTAATGCCTAATATATATGAAGCTTCACCAAGGTCCTTCATCGAACATTTGCTGTTTAGATAACTTTTAACACTGTTTAAAAGATCTAAATCATTTCCAATCAATAATATGTCATCCACATATAATATCAGAAATGCCACATTGCTCCCACTCACTTTCTTGTAAATACAAGCCTCTCCATAAGTTTGGACAAATCCAAACTCTTTGATCACCTCATCAAAGCGGAGATTCCAACTTCGTGATGCTTGCTTCAGTCCATAGATGGATCGCAGAAGTTTGCACACCTTATTAGCATCCTTAGGATCGACAAAACCCTTAGGTTGTATCATATACAACTCTTCTTCAATCTTACCATTGAGGAACGCAGTTTTGACATCCATCTGCCATATTTCATAATCGAAATATGCAGCAATTGCTAACATAATCCTAACCGACTTAAGCATCGCTACGGGAGAGAATGTCTCATCGTAGTCAACTCCTTGAATTTTTCAAAACCCCTTTGCGACAAGTCGAGCCTTATAGATGGTCACATTACCATCAACATCAGTTTTTCTTTTGAAAATCCATTTATTCTCAACGGCCTTTCGGTCGTGAGGTAAGTCCACCAAGTTCCAAACTTAGTTCTCATACATGGATTCCATCTCGGATTTCATGGCTTCTAGCCATTTGTTGGAATCCGGGCTCATCATCGCTTCTTCATACGTCGCAGGGTCATTGTCAGGGGGATGATCCCCGGATACCCCACCCGAATAAGAAACAGGATAGTCGGATCTCGACCTGACCAATCTTGCACGGACAGTAGGATGGACCGCTACCACCCAAAGAGCTTGACCATGGAGAGGCGGCCGGATCTGACGACGTAGCCGGATCCAATCGTAGGGACAGACGACGGCGACGATTGCACTGCAGACGCCAGACGACGACAAGACGGCAATCACCCGCCCATATCAAGATTTATGCGTACGACGAGAACAGTGGCCTGTGTTGACAACAGGCTCGCACGGCGTCCACTGTGCATACGACAGCCATACCGCTCATACACCCGATGTGACATACCCTGCCGGGTACTGTAGATGACTAGTCGGCTGGGACCTGCCTGTGGGGCCCACCAGTCGGACTAGCCAGTGAGACCCTTGCCTCTCTTCCTATATAAGGAGAGGGAGGGCCTCAGTAGAAAGGGTTGGTCTCAGTTCATTTAAGGCAGTAGCTAAAGGATACATCTCGAGGAGCACTTGTAACTCGTGTATTCCACATAGTTAGATCAGGCAGGAGTAGGGGCTTTACCTCACCACGAGGGCCCCGAACCTGGGTACTTCTTGCGTCTCGCTACGCCTCAGATCAATCTCGCTCATGGACGCCGTTGATAGCCTTTCCCGCTAGTCCCCACACCTCTATCTAACCTTTTAGGTACTGCTATTCCCAATACAACGACTTGGCGCCCAATGGGGCTAATGGCTTTGACCAAGTCACGCTCCGCATGGGAGCTCGCACTTCAGCCGGTGAGCGTGGCCTCCGCCTGGTGCTCACGCTTGCAGTTCGATCACGTCATCGATAACGCCCTACTTCGCCGAACTTCCTTCCCAAGAAGCACCGCTCGCTATTCGCGATCTCCGCTTTCATCGCCACCGTCCCGAGCATTTCCCTAGGGAAATCGCTTCGTCATGGCCGCCATGCTCAAGTGGCGGCACCTCCGCCGCACCTTGCGGCGTGGAGGTCATGATGGCCGGATCCAGCTCGCAGCCCCGCCGGCCGTGGGAGCGAGGCGTGGACGAGGTCGGAACTTCCGCTCCCTCGCAGCCTTGGAACCCGGTCGAGGATGCCATTGATCGGCTCCTGATGCCGGTTACCTTCGGGGACAACCCGGAGGAGAAGGAGGCCAACTTCACCATGGAGAGACAGATCCTCCTCCAGGAGGCCATGGAGCTGGCAGCAGCCCGCAAGCAGCTGGAGATCGCTAGGCGCGAGTATGACCGCGCGCACGGTCTCACCCCCGCTACCGTGGAGCCGAGCCGGCGCGGCCAGGTACGACGTCGGGGCGGTGAGCTAGGCGGCAGGATGGAGAAGGATGGAGAACCGGATCCCGCGCCTGCCCCTACACGGCCCACCTACAGCACGCCCATCAAGAACTTGCGCGCGAGCCGCGCAGAAGAACTACCCAGCCTGAGGGCGAGGAGCGAGCTCCAAAGACGCTGCAAGGTTTAGAGCTCCGCGTCGCGGACGAGCAGGCCGGCGCCAACCGGCAGACGCAGGAGGACTTTAGCTACTATAGAGGAAGCAGGCTACCCGCCAACAGCAGGGGCGCACCCCGTGACACGCAGCAGGCGTCCTCCCCTCAGCCGGCTAGGGCCTGCAGCAGGCGTCGCAGCTCCGGCAACAGGGGCCAGCCGCGCCAGGAGCAGACGGTCAACAGCAACCCGCCACCTCCCCCACCACTAGCCGGAGCACCCAGGCCAGTCGGTTCCCGCCTCTCGGGCCGGCTGGGTGCGCCCAACCCGGATTGTCCGGATGCCCGCGACCGCATCGAGCTGCTTGCTCAAGCACGCATCACGGAGGAGGAAGATTCTACCAGACCAGTTTGTTTCGGACCCCGCATCCGGAACGAGCCGTTTCCGGATAAATTCTCCCTGCCCAGGGACACCCCCAAGTACGACAAAGATGAAGCCGAAGATCGTTGACCGACTACGCCACACGGCGCATCGCCACGGAATAAGCGCACAGCCATGCGTTACGTCCCTATCATGCTAACCGGGTCGGCAAGGACCTGGCTCAATAGCCTCGCGCCCAACAGCATCAACGCCTGGCCTGATTTCGAGAAGGTTTTCGTCCGCAACTTAAACGGCACGTACAAGCGCCCAGGGCACCCGCGCGACCTGGCCTTGTGCGTCCAGGGCAACCGCGAGACCGACCGCGAGTACCTCGCCAAGTGGACGGAGCTCCGCAACACTTGCAAGGGCATCCTGGAGAGCCAAGCCATCGGTTTCTTCATCGAAGGATGCCGAGAGGGCACCATGCTTCGCCACCGGCTACTGTGTGACGAGCCGAAAACCATGGCGGAGCTCATGACGGTTGCCGACCAGTATGCCACGGCGGATGCCGCCATGAAGAAGCCCCTCTGAGTAAACACGGAAGGCCGTCCGACTCCCACGGAGCCGGCTCGCGACCGTCCGAGCAATCCGGCTGGTGAAGCCGGATCCTCCAGACGCCACGGCAACGACAATCGGTTCCACGAGGACCGCCAGGACAGGCAGCAGAAGCCTCGATACCACGCGCGGCAGGTCAATGCCGTAGAGGGTGCGCCCGACGCACCGGCTAACGACACAAGAAGGCAGAAGCCCCGGCTCACCTTCGACCAGATGATTGACGGCCCGTGCAAGTGGCATAGCGGTCCCTTCAAACCGGCTACGCACACCACTCGAATCGCACCGACTCGCCAGCTAAAGGACCAGGGCAACCAACCTCGTCTCCCGCCTCCCCCACCGGGTGGACCCCCACCACCGGCTAGGGGAGCCGGTAATGATGGTAACAGCGGCAACGGCGGCAACAACAACAACGGCTACCCCCAGCCGCACGCCGCCTACCACATCTTCGAGACGGAGCAGGACGACAAGCACCAGCAGCGACGCCCAAAGAGGTCAACACCGTCTGCTCCGTCCCCAATACCCAACTGGTCGAAAACCCCATCACCGGAGCCGGGCAGATCAACTCGAGCATCCGCCGACTCGGGCTACGCCATGGTGCTCGACCCTCATCGCTCCAACGCGCGACCGCCGATTTTCACGCTGTCGTCATCGACGGAGGCATCAGCCTCAACCTCCTCTACCGTCCTCCGGAGAAGCTGGGCATTCGCGAAGCGACTGCGCCCGACTACCACAACGCTCCACGGCGCCACGACTGCGCCCGCTCACCGGAAAAATCCAAATTGACGCCATCTTCGGACCGAGGAGAACTTCCGCCGTGAACCAATCTGGTTCGAGGTGGTAAATTTGACGAGCTCCTACCACGCCTCCTCGGGCGCCCGCCTCTCCAAGTTCATGGTCGTCCCCACCACGCATACCTCAAGACGAAGATGCCAGACCCCACGGCGTGATCACTGTCGCCGCTGCTTCAGCGATCGATGGAGTGCGCCGGTTCCAAACTAGCAGAGGCCCTCATCGTAGCTGAAGAAAAGCGCCGCGATCATGCGCAATGTGGCCATGGCCCAGCAGACGCCCCAGCAGAAACCGGCTGGAGAAGGAGCCTTCCAACCGCAAAGGAGACGAAGAGGATCCCGCCGACCCTCCGACCGACTAAGTTCGCTCACCATTGGTGCCGGCTTAGACAAAGAAATAGGAAGGCGCGCCGTCGACTTCCTCCGTGAGAATCGGACATCTTCGCATGGTCTCCCAAAGACATGTCGGTGTGCCGAGGAGTTCGCCGAGCACTCACGCCATGTGTGTCCGGATGCCAAGCCGGTTACAACCTCTGCGCCGTTCGCAGAAGAAAAGAGAAAGATAATCGGTGATAGATCACCCGCCTCGCAGCCGGGTTCATCATGGAAGTATACCACCTAGATCGGCCGGGCGAACCCAGTCTTGGTGTTGAAAAGAACAAGACCTGGCGATGTGTATTGACTACACCAGCCTGAACAATAAGGCGTGCTGAAGACCTTTGCCTTGCCCCGTATCGATCAAGTCATCGATTCCACGGCCGGCTGTGATTTGTTGTCTTTTCTAGATTGTTATTCCGGATACAATCAGATCCGGCTAAACCCGGTTGATCAGATTAAGACATCATTTATCACCCCTCACGGGCTTTCGCTATGTAACCATGCCTTTCGACCTAAAGAACGCAGGCGCCACCTATCAGCGATGTATGCAGAAATGCTTGCACTCGCAGATAGGCCGAAACGTGCATGCTTACGTGGATGACGTGGTCATCAAGACCAAGGAAAAGCACACCCTCCTCGAGGATCTGCGAGAAACATTTGGCAACCTCCGCCAGCAGATGAAGTGAACCCGAAAAATGCGCCTTCGAGTACCATCCGCCAGCTACTCGGTTTCTCAGATCTCAGCGAGGCATCGAGGCAAATCCGGGAAGATCGCAGCCATCGAAAGGATGCAACCGCCCAAGAACCTGCTTGAGTCCGTGAAGTTCACCGGATGCCTGGCTTCCTCACTCAAGGCCGGTTCTGGGGAGAAGGCACTTCCGCTGTACCACCGATGAAAAGACGGACAAGTTCTCCTCGACTTCGCAGCCGCCACCTGCTTTCACGACCTCAAGCGCATGCTGTCCACAACCGGTTCTAGCCACACACCGGCTGGCAAGGAGCCCATGTTGCTCTATATAGCAGCCACCAGCCACCACTGGTCGCCGCCCCGGTGGTGGAGCGCCCGAGGAAGGCAAGGCTCGAAGTTCAGATACCCATCTACTACCTCTGCGAGGTTCTCTCCTCCAAGCAGAACTACCCCACTACCAAAAGTTGTGCTACGGCGGTACCTAGCATGCAAGAAGCTCAAGCACTACTTCCGTGAGCACCGATCAAGGTCGTGTGCACGCACCCTTCGGAAATCATCGGCAACAAGGACGCCACTGGCCGGGTCGCCAAATGGGCCATCGAGCTCGCCGCCTACTCCATCCAGTACGAGCCCCGACTCACAATCAAGTCACAGGCGATGGCGGACTTCCTCGTCGATTGGGCCAAGACCCAGTATCTCCCACCGGTTCCGGATTCAGACCACTGGAGGATGCACTTCGATGGGTCGAAGATGCTCGGGGGCTTGGGAGCCGGCATCGTGCTCACCTCGCCCAAGGGAGACCGGCTGGAGTACGTGTTGCAGATCCACTTCAAGGCCTCCAACAACGAGTCAATACGAGGCTCGCGCACGGCCCCGCTGGCCAAGGAAATCAGCGTCAACCGGATCCTGTGCTTCAGCGATTCGGACTTGGTGGTACAACAGGTATCCGGGGAATGGGACGCCAGAGATGCCAACATGGCCCTCTACCGGTTCCACATCCAGAAGCTCAGCTCCACCTTTGACGGGTGCGAATTTCATCACGTCCTCCACACCAACAACGAGGCAGCCGACGCGCTCTCCAAGATAGGGTCCACCAGGCAGGCCATCCCACCAGGGGTCTCCCTGGAGCACCTACGCAAGCCATCCATTAACCCGTCGCCGGAATCAGATTCCATCATCCGGCGGGGAGCGCCCCGCAGCCGGCAGCGGAGGCGGAGCTGGAGCCACCAAAGAAGAAAACTCGTGCTAACTCCGCCAAGCGGTGCCCTCCGCTCGCAGGACCTGGGGCTACCGCTCGCCTGGCTCAGGCTGCCGCCGGATATCCCACCCGGACGCCCACCGACACCGACAACGGAGGCTGGGCGCCCTCACATCCAGAAGTGCCATCCCGGCACGACCCTTCATGAACTACATCGCCAACAAATAACTCCCGGATGACGGTGGAGGCCGACAAATCCGACGCCACAGATACATACACCATCATAAACGGTGAGCTATACAAGCGGTGTATCCGTATCTTCCAAAGATGTGTCGACGAGACAGCTACCGGCTACTCAAGGACATCCACCAGCGAGTGTGGGCACCACGTCATCAAAGGAGATAGTTGCCAAGGCGCTTTCCACGGCTTCTATTGGCCCACCGCCGAGGATGCCGAGCAGCTGGTCCGCGGCAGTAATGGGTGCCAACGCCGGGCAGCTCGGGCACATGCCAACCTCGGTGCTCAAGACCATACCGATCACCGCCCTTCGCGTTTGGGGCCTCGACATGGTCGGTCCTTCAAGCGAGCTCGCTGGAATGACCCACCGCTAGTAGCGGTGGACAAGTTCACAAAGTGGATCGAGGCCAAGCCTATCCGGAAGTTGGACGGGCGGTGGTTACCTTCTTCACCGACATCATCAACCGCCGGCTACCCCAATAGCATCATCACCGACAACGCACGAACTTCGCCAAGGGGCCTTCTCCGGTTCTGCGCAGCAACAAGGGCATCCGGCTAGACCTCGCCCGTCGCACATCCACAGTCCAACGGGCAGGTCGAACGAGCAAACGGCTTGGTGCTAGCCGCATCAAACCACGCCTCATCGAGCCGCTGGAGTGGTCACCCGGATGCTGGATCGAAGAACTTCCGGCTGCCGTGGAGCCCGCACCACACCGAATAGGTCAACCGCCACGCCATTCTTCCTGGTCTATGGATCGAAGCCGTCCTCTCCGCCGACATCGAATTCGACTTCCCCTAAGCTCCTCTACGACGCAGGCCAACAAGGAAGCGCCGCAGACGGGTAGATCTCCGAGGAGGCCCGCGAGCTGGCCTGTCCAGATCCGCCAGACCAGAACGACTACGCCGCTACCATTCCACCAGATTCGCCAATGCATTCCGCGAGGGTGACCTGGTTCTCCGTTGGTGCAAGACACGAAGGGCATGCACAAGCTATCACCACCCTGGAGGGCCCTTCATCATCACCGGCCGCCCAATGACTCTTACTACCTCATCGACGCATGCCAAGCAAGAACAAGATGGACAAATCGACGAGGAGACCGAACGCCTTGAACGCGCCCTGCGCCCATTTTACACCTAGTCGCCAAACAATGTATGTATCCCAAAACCTCATAATGAAAATGCGGACTCCCACGAATCTCGGGACCTTCCGGAAATGTGTGCACTGTTCTCCGATTAAAATTTTCCGTTCGCCACCTACCCGGGGGCTCTGGCTGGCCTGGCCTGTTAGGCCAACAAACCGCTGAGTAGTGTGCGATGATGTCGAGGCCCACTCTTCAGCCTCAGACCGCAACCCGCTCTCCGGCTAGCAAGAGCAAAAGCCCGAGGCATCCCACATGAAAACAGGAAGAGGCGTGATGATCGGGCGTCCCGCCCGAACTAGCTCAAACCAATCCAGCCGCTAAGCCGCTAGTACCGGCGTAATGTATTGTCAGCCTTCGATTCCGGCCGCAGATCAAGAACCGGCTGTCCGCAAGGACGCAATGAAAACAGCAGAACACACGAAAGCGACTAAGTGCCTAGAAAGGAGCAAGCCAGTTTTTGAAAAAATAAGCCGTTTCCTGGCTACGATTTGACGGACTAACCTATTAACCTATGAAGATGTATGTGTATGCATATGTGCGTTCTTGTCCGACTACTTCGAGTCGGAATTCAGGAGAAGGAAAGAAGATTCGAAGCCCTTGCCTTCATCAAGCGCCCAATCTCGGGCACCCACTGGTGCACTCACGCCTCAAAGGGAATCTTAGAGTTCCCGGCCGACTAAGGGAGTTTAGCCGCAGTTCGGAGCCAGTGAGGGCAAGGGAGGAGCAATAAAGACAAGAAAGATTCAAGCACCTGCCACGCCAACTCATCTCGGCTACACCCAGCAGCTTCGCCATCACTGAATGTTGGTTCCCCCGGCTGAAGGCGTCCAGCCGACGAAAGCAGCCGACTGGGGCGAGGCCAATCGGATAAAGTTAGAAGAACGGGGAAGAACAAGGAAGATTCGAAGCACCCAGCTACGCCAGCTACTGCGAACCTCGGGGGCTACACCAAGTGCGTGCGCTCGCGCGCCCCCACTAGAGGCGTAGTTCGTCCGGCTAAAAGTGTGTAGCCGGGCTAGGTCAGCCGGGCGAAGTGGGCCGGCAAAGATATCAAAAGAAAATTCAAGACACAAGCAAAGGAAGACTCAAGAATTTAATATTAACAAGCAAAGGGAGACGGCTCGAGAGTTACCCGCATCAAAGATAGCCACATGCATGCACAAGTTCCACGATAACCTAAAAACAAGACAAATACACCCCATCCCGGCAACAGCTAAACCTGCAGGCCTTTGCCGTGGGGGTCCTGCCGAGATGCCGGAGGCGGGGAGCCACAGTTGCTCCGGCTCCGGCGCTGGCAGACGGCGGCACCGAGGACTCCGCATCCGGAGTGTCGGGGGACTCCGAGTCGGTGAGCACCTCGTCCGGATCCACGTAGTCGGCGATCTTGATGGCAGACCCGCGAAGCTCCGGATGGGCTTGGCGGATGGCGGCAGGATCGGCTCCGGCGCGGAAGCCCCCATCGATCTTCTCGACGCGAGCATCCTTGTACCAGGAAAGCATCAGCACCAAGGCCATCTCCGCCCCACCCCGCGCCGCCAGATCCCGCAGCCGGTCCACCACAGCCGGCACCTCCCCCACCTTCGCCGCCAGCTGCGCCATCGTCTCCGGAACCGGAGCCTCCGGCCACATAAAGGAGAAGATGTCCCGTGCCGCCTGACGAAGCTTCGCGGCCTCCTCGCCAAGAAGAACGACGAGCTCCTGAGCCGTCGGCTGCGCTCCCGGCCAGTTCTCCTGCAGCCGGTTGTAGGCCAGCAGGTCTATGCCGGGGTAAAAGGCTGTCAGAAAAGAGGAGTCAAATCCGGCTACCGGATCCGGAAAGAAAAGAAGACAGAAGAAAGAACTCACCTTTGGCAGTGTGGCTGACTTGCATCAGCTCCTCCACCAGCGCCTTCTCCTTGACCGCCAGCCGTTTTATCTCCTTCTCTTGGTCCTTGTTCTGGGCCTCGAGAAGGGAGAAAAACGGCCCGGCTTTAGCGGCGTCGCCGCTTGCTCCCGGTAGCCTCCAAGCCGTCTACCCGTGCGTGCCAGTCCTTGTTCTGCAAGCGCAGCGTGGAGTTGGACCTGCTCAGCCGGTCGTTCGCTTTCTTCAAGCGATCTATCTCGCGCTGAGCACACACGAGGATGGCTGCAACGAAGCCGATTATTTTATAAAAAAGGAGCCAGACGGATAAGGCGGACTTACTCTGGGAGGTCCTGTTGGCAGCAGGAAGCTTCTGCTCCAGGCTGCGGGTTCCACTGGCTGTGGCCTCAAGTAGCCGGATCTCCTTGACCGCCAGCTCGAGCGTGGCGGCAAGATCCGACAGCGAAGCAGCGGAGGAGGCGTCATCGTCCACGGCGTTGATGGCCAGGGACTCCTTCGCCATGAAAGCACCGTTGTTCCGCCACTCCTCCCGGCGCCTCGTCGGAGTCGCTGCCGCCAACCACGACAAGCTCCTTGCCAAGAGGCCCTCAAGCCCGACGAAGGAACCTTCCGCCGGGAGCGAGTCGCCTGGCCGGGACCCTCCGGCTGGGAGGGGGTAGCCAGCTCGACCTGAGGAGGAGAAGGAGGCTACGCCTCAGAGGAAGGGGAGGCGCCGGCTGGATCAGTCGGGGCACGAGGCGGCGACCCGGCTGGCGTCCGAGCCGGGCTCGCGACGCTGAAAGAAACCAGTGCGCTAAAGGGAAAGAGGAACAGACAAGAGAAAAACAGGCTAAAGTCAGAAAAACAAGGACAAGGAAAAACAAACAGAAAGCACCGAGGGGGGAGGGAGAAAACGCATTCTGCACAACCGGGCGCCTTTCTTCCCGGCCAAGACGGCTGGCGGCGCTAGTCCGCCCTCTTGAGCCGGCCTCCTCTGCAAGCCGGCGGGAGCCGGAATGGCCGGAGCCGCTCCGCCGCCGCTGGCCCACCACGGAGCGCGTCGCCGGCTCCACGGTCGGCCCGGCCTCCTCCTCCTCGTGCACCTCCGCGTGCGGGTCGGCGACCGGCTCGTCGTTCCGACTGGGGAAGGCATCGCCGTCCCCATCTGATTCCTCGCCGGATCACCGAGCGCGTGGCTCGAGCAAGTCCAGCGCGAACACCTCGAGAGGAGCGTCGCCCTACTCGCGAAGGATGCAGGGGAAGATCTGGCGAATGCAAAAGGTCAGCCAGACAGAACAAGGAGATAACAGAGGGAATAAGCAAAAATTCCGGCTACAAGAACTTACCCGGGGCACGCGGTTCTCCCGGTAGAGGGCGCCAGTTGAACTTCTAGTTCTCGCAGCCGCTCCTTGTCGATCGTCCACAACCACTCATTCAAGTTGTGGTAGAAGGGATCGCGCGCGACAATGGGTCGGGTCCAGCCGGCCGGAGTAGAAGCACATCTTCTGCGCCCGCTGCTGGAGCGGCATCATCAGCCGGGGCATCCAGCTAAGGGTGATGTCCCGACCGGTTAGCTGGCAGGTGACAAGGGAGCGCATGCGTGCCAGCATCGCGTCCGTCTCCGTCTTGTCGCCGTAGACCTTTAGGTCCCAGTTTTGCCTGCTGGACTCGATGTCTTGGAAGGCCGGCAGGTTTATCCGGTCGACGCCGGTGACGTTCTTGACATAAAAATACGACTGCTGCCACAGCCGTACCGTGTCCTAGAGCAAGAACTTCGGGTAGCCGGATTGGGAGCGGGAGTATATGGAGGCGCCACCGCAGACGACTAGCGGGCCCTTCGTGTACTAGACCTGCGGCCGAACTCGGAAGAGCCGGCAGAAGAGCCCGAGATCCGGCTGGATCCCCAGGTAGCTCTCGCAGAACGCCATGAAGTGCGCCAGCATTCCGATGGCGTTGGCGCCGAGGTGGTGGAGGCAGAGGTCGAGGAAGGCCAGAAAAGTCAGAAAGAAGGGGTGGAGCGGCAGCGCAAACCCGCGCGCGAGGTGCGAGAGGAAGATACGTGCTCCCCCTCCGCCAGATGCGGCGACACTTCCCCCACCGGCGCCAACCGCACCGCCACCTCCTCCGCCGGCGGGAGGACGCGGGTCGCGTGATACTTCGCGATCTGATCCTCGGTGACGGAGGACCCGCACCAGGCTCCGCGATCAGCGGCCATTTCTGGCTGAGGAGAAGGAGCGGCAACGGAGGAGTGACGGTGGCCCGTAGCATCGACGGCGGCGAGCGGGCGGCGCAGAAGGCAAGAGCACAGGAGCAGCAGCGCGCGAGAAGGAGAGAAAGATTGCAGCGGGGGAGCGAAGGAAAAGAGCTGCCTCCCGTGGCGTCCCTTTAAAGGACCGGAAGGGCAACCGTCGGCGGGGCCACGTGGCACGCATCCGGGCAACCCACATCCCAACGGCCGCCCAGATCCCGTGTGCCGGGACAGGACGCGCAGAAGATCCTGGAACAAGAACCGAAGCGCCGGACAAACAGTTCCCCGAGGCGACGTGCGACGGGATGTTACGCTGCCTGCCGCAGAGCAATGATGGTGCGTATACAGTGGCGGCGTCAAGACCGACGCCACGGTAGCGCAACCGCCAGGCTCAGCCGGATCAAAATTCGAAAAGCAAAAGGGAGAGCGCGCGCATTTCACCCAAGGGCGGAATCCACACGCGCTCGGGGGCTAGTGTCAGGGGGATGATCCCCGGATACCCCACCCGAATAAGAAACAGGACAGTCGGATCTCGGCCAGCTGACCAGATGCAGCCGGACAGGGTAGGATGGACCGGCTACCACCCAGTAGCCGGACCATGGAGAGGCGGCCGAATACGACGACGTAGTCGGATCCAATCAGAGGGATAGGACGACGTGCGTATTAGTGCACGGTACGCCCTGTACGACAACAAGACGGGCAACCACCCGCCCATACCGAAGACTTGGCGTGGGTGACGCGGGAACAGTGGCCTGTGCTGACGACGGGCTCGCACGGCGTCCACTGTGCATACGATAGCCATACCGCTCATACACTGATGTGACATACCCTGTCGGGTACTATAGATGACTAGTCGGCTGGGACCCGCCTGTGGGACCCGCCAGTCGGACTAGCCAGTGAGACCCTTGCCTCTCTTCCTATATAAGGAGAGGGAGGGCCTCAGTAGAAAGGGTTGGTCTCAGTTCATTTAAGGCAGTAGCTAAAGGATACAGCTCGAGGAGCACTTGTAGCTCGTGTATTCCACATAGTTAGATCAGGCAGGAGTAGGGGCTTTACCTCACCACGAGGGCCCCGAACCTGGGTACTTCTTGCATCCCGCTACGCTCGCTCGTATCCAATCTCGCCTGCAGACGCCGTCGATAGCCTTCTTGCTAGTCCCCACACCTCTATCTAACCTTTTTAGGTACTGCCGTTCCCAATACAACGACAGTCATCCATTTCATCAACCATGAAATTCACAACAGGATTGCCGTACAGTTCAGGAGATGCACCTGTCCTGCTTGACCTGCGAGGTTCGGTAGTGTCCTCTTTCGGAGTTTCATGATCAATATCATTAGCTCTCTCTCCATTAGGTGAAGTCAACTCCGAAACAATTTCTGGAGCTGCGCTACTCGCCATTTCATGAAGAGAAGGTTCAATAACCTCTTTGAGTTCTACCTTCCGACTACTCACACCTTTCGCGAGAAATTCCTTCTCAAGAAAGGATCCATTCTTGGAAACAAAGACCTTGCCCTCGGATCTGTGATAGAAGGTATACCCAATCGTTTCCTTAGGGTATCCTATGAAGACGCATTTTTCTGCTTTGGGTTCGAGTTTATCCGGTTGAAGTTTCTTCACATAAACATCGCATCCCCAAACTTTAAGAATGATGCTTAGGTTTGTTTCAAACCATAATTCATACTTGTCTTTTCAACGGATTTAGATGGTGCCCTATTTAAAGTGAATGTAGCGGTTTCGGCATAACCCCAAAATGAGCGGTAAGTCGATAGAGACATCATAGATCGAACCATATCCAATAAAGTACGATTACGACGTTCTGACACACCATTACGTTGTGGTGTTCCGGTAGGCGTGAGTTGTGAAACTATTCCAAAGTCTTTCATATATGTGCTAAACTCATAACTAAGATACTCTCCTCCATGGTCGGACCGCAGAAATTTGATCTTTCTGTTACGATGATTTTCCACTTCATTCTGAAATTCTTTAAACTTTTCAAAAGTTTCAGACTTGTGTTTCATCAAACAGATATACCCGTATCTACTCAAATCATCCGTGAAAGTAACAAAATAACGATATCCACCTCGCGCCGACACACTCATTGGTCCACACACATCAGTATGTATGATTTCCAATAGGTCTGTCGCCCGTTCCATTGAACCGAAAACGGCGTTCTAGTCATCTTGCCCATAAGGCATGGCTCACATGTATCAAATGATTCAAAATCAAGTGATTCCAAAAGTCCATCAGAATGGAGTTTCTTCATGCGTTTAACGCCAATATGACCTAGACGGCAGTGCCACATATATGTAGATATATCATTATCAAGTTTTATCCTTTTAGCATCAACATTATGAATATGCGTAATACTACTATCGAGATCCAACAGAAATAAACCATTCAACATAGGTGCATGACCATAAAACATATTATTCATATAAATCGAACAACCATTATTTTCAGACTTAAATGAATAACCACTTTGCATCAAACACGATCCGGATACAATGTTCATGCTCAGTGCAGGCACCAAATAACAATTATTTAGGTTTATAACTAATCCCGATGGCATATGGAGAGGCAGCGTTCCGACAGCGATCACATCAACTCTTGATCCATTGCCGACCCGCATCGAGACCTCATCCCTTGCTAGTTGTCGCTTGTTCGCGAACCGAAAGTTACATATATTAGCAACCGATCCCGTATCAAATACCCAGGTGCTACTGCGAGTACTAGTCAAGTACACATCAATAACATGTATATCACATACCTTTGTTTGCTGTCGTGGTGGTGTCACGGCAGATGCCATGGATAGGCTAAAGGTGGGGACTAATATGCGCTAGGGGAATCCAGGGAGGGATAGTAGAGTGATTCTCTACATAGAAGCTTCGTATTGATGTTCAGTCTCCAAGATTACAACTGCTCCTCGAGATGTATTGACAAGAGGAGGAAGAAGAAAGTCTCTTACTCTTGCCTACTATCTAGACCAAGAACCCTAGATCCACTAGTGTTTTTCTTGCTACGTCTCCGGAAAAGACCCAACCCCCTTACCAGAACCCCAACCTCCCCTTATATAGGGGTGGTTCGGTCCTGGCCTAGGGCATACGTGAAGGCATATTCCTAAGAATATGCCTCCTCCCAAATTAGTAACCCGACATGGGTGCTTTTCCCCCATGTTACTCTTGCTTTAGCGACATTGCCTCTGCGGCGCCTGCGTCAGCCGACGTGAGCGTCGTCACCCTTGTCGGCCACGATCCGGTGGTCCTGCCTTGCTTTATTCGCTCATCCAGTATGCACCGGGCCTTCTTTTTGACCAGAGATATTCCTTCCTTCTCCTAGAAGCCAAACGAGGGTCCGGATCACAGTTGATCCGGCCACACCTGTTCCTGCATATAAGCTAGACAAGTGTCTCCGACTTACTCCTTGAGTCGGACGAGACAATGTTAGGCGACCCCCCTGGTCCGGGTTACTCTGTGATTCGGCCTGCCTTGAGGTGACTCGGCCAGCATCCGCTTTGACCTTGCCAACCCTCGGCTAACTCGGCCCTTATACCCCAAAGTGACCCTACCCAGCAAAGCCGAGGAGTGAATGTTTGCCGAGCCAAGAAAAAGAAAGAATGGAAAACACAGCGACGTTGGCCGAAAGGGGACATACCTCAGATTTCCTCCAAGTTTTTCCGCATAATCTTGTTTTCAGCCTCCACCCCAGCTGCAAAAACCCGAATAAGGAGGTTAGTCCGGCAGAAGCAAACGAAACAGTGAGGTGTTAAGAGAGGAAATTACCCCTCTTTTCATTCTCCGCGCCAAGTGCAACGTGTTTTGCACGCAAGATCTTATGGGTATCAAGCAGGCGCTGAAACTCGGCGCTCTGACGGTTGGTGGTTACCTAACAAAGGCACAGGCGTGTAGAGTTAGTTCGGTGCATATTCGAAGTGTACAAGATCCGGGCCAAGCGGAACTTAACCCGACTCTAGGTGTGTGCATATTCTAAGTGTACAAGATCCGGGCCAAGTGGAACTTAACCCGACTCTAGGTGTGTGCATATTCGAAGTGTACAAGATCCGGGCCAAGCGGAACTTAACCCGGCTCTAGGTGTGTGCATATTCGAAGTGTACAAGATCCGGGCCAAGCGGAACTTAACCCGGCTCTAGGTGTGTGCATATTCGAAGTGTACAAGATCCGGGCCAAGCGGAACTTAACCCGGCTCTAGCTGTGTGCATATTCGAAGTATACAAGATCCGGGCCAAGCAGAACTTAACCCGGCTCTAGGTGTGTGCATATTTGAAGTTTACATGCAGCTACGTTGATCTTCTAAGGAGCATCCGGCCGAGTAACAAGTTACTCCGCCGGAGGCTCGGGGACTAATGGTTACTATCTACAACATGTAAAGAAAAAACAACGTACCTCCATCATACGACCAGTGAGGTTAATGGCCTTGGCGGCGGTATTCATCTGAGCGGAAAATTCAGCTGGGCCGAACTTTTTCGGGAGATCGTCGTTGTAGACGAACTCCGCCTTATTCTAGTTCATGATAAACTCGATGAGGCTCGGAGGGTACCGTTCGCCAGTGGGCATGTGAGGTGCCACCAAGCCCTTGGCGTGAGCTTCTTTCCTTTCAATCAGGGCAAGAGCCGGGCTAGTGTGAAGAACCATCTGCTGCGAATCAGCTGGCTCGGCAGGAGGATCCGTCACTGCTGGTGATTTCTTTGGAAGCATCGACGACAAGGTTCGCTGCCCAGCCTCAACGGAGGTGGATTTGCCTTTGGCCTGCTGGGAGGAAGTGACCACAATGGATTTGCCTTTGGAAGTCGCTGGTGTGGGTCCTCGCCGAGCCTGAGATGACTCGGACGAGGCAGATGAACTTGGCACGGGAGCTTTGGTGGCTGGCGCTGGAGCTGCTGTTGGTTTCTTCAGAGCCGGGACTGGTTTGGTGGCTGGGGCTGGAGCTGCTGCTGGTGCTGGAGTTGCGGTAGACTTGGTAGTTGCTGGTTGCGGCAATGCCGAAGTGCCGGTCGCTGTTGCCTCGGCCGATCTGACCCCTCCTGATCCGAGGTCGCGTCCCTCTGAAGGAGGTCTCATGAACTCGGAAGGCCGCAGAGCCCTCCAAATAGGGCTCAGCGGGCGTGACTCGTCGTCGCAGGGAGGGGAAGGACTAGACCGAAGAGGAGAGGAGATGCTCGATCTGCTCTGAGGGACCTCCACAGGAGCCCTGCAAGAGAACATAATGTCAGGAGTGAAATTACCCCGAAGCAGGGAGAAGTGTGTTGCGCAGTGAAAAAGGAACTTACGCATCCGAGGTCTCGGCCTCCTTAGGTTTTCGGGCCCTCCGTGCCGGGGCTTTGCCTGCCCGTTTGGAGGCAGTCTTGTCTCCGGCCTTCTTTTGCCTTTTGGAAGGCTGAGAAGGTTCAGAAGAAGAACTCGACGCGGATCCATGCTTCTTCTTTGACGCCACCGGAACAGGCTCGCCCGTGGCAAGTGGAGAATCCTCGTGGATGTGCCCACCGGGGTTAGCTGATGCCGGGAAGGCAAAAGAAAGAGGGACAGCCTCAACGGGTTCAATCACATCGATATCCGAGTCATCCTCATCGTCGGGCCAATCTCTAAGAGAAGAGAATTTACCGCTGGGTCGCTTGGTGGCATCGGGTGTGGAGGAACATCTCTGGTCCCGCTCCTCCTCATCCGAATTTCTCGTCCGGCCCACTTAAGGGTCGGAACCGGGCCATCCTCGAGGGTTTGCCGGAGAAACAATGAAAAAAGCACAAGGAGCAAAGTCAGAAATATGATAAGAACCGACATGAAATTGATCAAATAAGTTTACTCATGAAGCTTACCTGGAGGGAGCTGTCATCGAAGAATGTTCGATTCCCCACGTCCATTCGGCGGAGAAGTCCTTATGGGTGGTGAAAAGAGCCTTGACCCGGTGGAAGATATCCGTATTGCTCAACTCGAACGAGGAGGTTCGGTTGGGGTCGCGACTGAAGCTCCTATGGCACGACTTGTGAGTGCGCCGCTGAAGGGGAGAGATTCGGTTGCGCACGAATGTGATCATGGCATCCTCGTTGCGAATCCGAGCTTCTTCAGCTCTGCAAACCTTTTGTTCACTTGGTTGGCCAGAGCCGTAGGTTTCTTGGCAACCTCCTCCCAGAAATCCGTGTTAGGGGGACCCGGAGCGTAGGGCAGCAACCGGATCAAATCTTCCGTGCCTTTGTTCCAGACGTAGAAGAAGGTCCAGGCCCATCCTTTGCAGGAGTCAAGCCCGATGACCCGGGGAAAGATTGAATACCTCCGGGGCGAGATCGAGGCGGCTCCAAACTGAGTTAGCTGCTTATCCTCCGACTCGACGTGGATGTTGGGGACGATGTTGCGGCGGAGGCCGAAGAACCGGATCCACAGCTCCTTCGTAGGCCATAGCCCTGTGTAGCCTTCGATCGAAGAAACGAAAGCGGACAGAGAGGTGATGGCGTTCGCCGGGAGATGATGTGGTTGCAGGTGATAGGTCCGGACCCAGTCCCGGAAGAAATCACTCACTGGAAGCCCAAATCCCCGTTGGAAATGGGATAGGAAAACAACGAATTCACCCGGATTGGGTGAGGGGGCCAACTCCGAGGAGGGGAGACGAGCGGTGACGCCGGCGGGAATGCGCCGGGTCCGGTAGAGCCAGTCGATGTCGTCCTCGCAGACCTGTGAGCCGCCCATGCCGCCGGCCAAGGCGTCCTCCTCCATCTCCTGCTTAACGACGATGAGCTCCTCCTCCGTCATTTCGATTCCGCTGTCCTCGCTGGAGCTGGCAGCGGAGGGGCTCTGCGGTCTAGACTGACGAGGACCCGTGGCTAAACAGAGGTGCAGCGGTGACTGCGGTGCGGAGGAACGGAGAAGGTGCGGCGGCGGCACGGCTGCAACGGCTTTGGCGCTGCGGTTGCGAGGAAGAAGAAGAGGAACGGCAGGCGCGGAGATGGAAAAGTTCTAAGGAGCGTGCCCCTCCCCTATTTAACCGCCCCCAGTCATCAACGAGTGGGATCGTGCTGCGCTGGAAAGCCACACGGTGTGGCCGTGTATCACCAGCATCGACCAATCATAGAGAAGCCACACCGGAGGCCGCAGAGTAAATATGATCCCATGACACGATGTGCGGTTGCGGAAAACGAGGAGACAGACGTGACGTAACCCCTGCACAGTGATCACTGACATTTACTACGGCGGTTACTGTGCAGGCCCTTAAAATAAGGCAGCGCAATGATTAACCGTTACGTGGGTTGGCGTACGAGAGAAGGAAGCAAGGCCCGGATCTGAGCCACGGTGGTAACCTCGCCGGCAAGTGAAAACTTGAACCGTGCAGAGGGAAAGTAAAATCATACGATCCGAGCCAAAGTGGTGACTCGGCCGGCAAGTGAAAACTTGGAGCGTGCGAAGGGAACGTAAATCCATATAATCCGAGACAAAAAGTTAACCCGGAAATAAACGTCCGAAGCTTGGATACGAATGAACCTGATGTGGACTTAGCGACCAAGGCCGCTAAGGCTGCACCAGCTTCGGGGACTAATGTTGGGGGGATAACCCCGGGTAGGGTCACTCCGGGGTATAAGGGCCGAGTTAGCCGAGGGTCGGCAAGGTCAAAGCGGATGCTGGCCGAGTCACCTCAAGGCAGGCCGGATCACGGATTAACCCGGACCAGGAGGGTCGCCTAACATTGTCTCGTCCAACTCAAGGAGTAAGTCGGAGACACTTGTCTAGCTTATATGCAGGAACAGGTGTGGCCGGATCAACTGTGATCCGGACCCTCGTTTGGCTTCTAGGAGAAGGAGGGAATATCTCTGGTCAAAAAGAAGGCCCGATGCATACTGGATGAGCGAATAAAGCAAGGGCAGGACCACCGGATCATGGCCAACAAGGGTGACGACGCTCACGTCGGCTAACGCAGGCGCCACAGAGGCAACGTCGCTAAAGCAAGAGTAACGTGGGGGAAAAGCACCCCTGTCGGAATATGCCTCCACGTATGCCCTAGGCCAGGACCGAACCACCCCTATATAAGGGGGGTTGGGGTTCTGGTAAGGGGGTTGGGTCTTTTCCGGAGATGTAGCAAGAAAAACACTAGTGGATCTAGGGTTATTGGGCTAGTTAGTAGGCAAGAGTAAGAGAGTTTCTTCTTCCTCCTCTTGTCAATACAGCTCGAGGAGCACTTGTAATCTTGGAGACTGAACATCAATACGAAGCTTCTGTGTAGAGAATCACTCTACTATCCCTCCCTGGATTCCCCTAGCGCATATTAGTCCCCACCTTTAGCCTATCCATGGCATCTACCGTGACACCACCATGACATTTGCCTTGCCAGACTTCTTGTCCGCCAAATACTTGGGGCAGTTGCGCTTCCAATGGCCAGTCCCCTTGCAATAGTAGCACTCGGTGTCAGACTTAGGGCCAGCTCGGGTTTTTTCAGCGTGGCAATGACTTGCCACCCTTCTTTCCCTTGTGCTTTTCTTGTCCTTCTTGAAACCGGTGGTCCTATTGATCATCAACACTTTATGTTCTTTCCTAATCTCCACTTCTGCAGTCTTAAGCATTGTGTAAGCTCGAAGAGACTTCTTCATGCCCTGCATATTATAGTTCATCATGAAGCTCTTGTAGCTAGGTGGCAAAGATTGGAGAACACGATGTATGCCTAAGTCAATGGGAATCGTTATTCCCAAGGACACAAGCTTATCGGCGCATCTGCACATTTTGAGTACATGCTCACTAATGGAGCTGTTTTCCTCCATCATGCGGCTAAAGAACTTTTCTGTAGCATTATAACTCTCTACGGCAGCATGGGTATCGAAAATCATTTTCAATTCTCCCATGGTATCAAAGGCTTTGCCATTTTCAAAACGTTTTCGAAGTTCTGGCTCTAGCCATACAGTATGCCGCAATGAACTAAGTTGTGGTCCTCCTGACGAGTTATATAGACGTTCTTTTCCTCGTCAGGGGCATCAGGAGCTGGTGGGGGGCCTAGCGGTGCATCTAGCACATATTGCTTTTGTGCGAAGGAGGA
Source organism: Avena insularis (assembly GCA_023614405.1). NCBI lineage: Eukaryota > Viridiplantae > Streptophyta > Magnoliopsida > Poales > Poaceae > Avena > Avena insularis. Next base: position 444,017,919 of record CM042684.1, read on the forward strand.
GAATCCTCAAATTCATAGCCCAGTTGGTGAAGTTGCTACCATTCGCAGCAAGTTTCTCTTTCTCCATGAACACATTGAAATTAAAAGCAGGTGGTGCCATCTACAACAGAATTTGTAAAGTATATTTAGACTAAGTTTATGATAGAGTGAGTTCGACTAATCCAAATTACTAATGAACTCCCACTCAAAAACAACATCCCTCGTGTCCTTTTGGTGATTACATGAACCAAATCCACTGCACCAAGTCTGATCATCACGTGAGTCGGTGTAGCTTCAAAGGCGAGCATCTATATGGGCATCATATCAACTATATGACTCATCCTTAACCTTTCGGTCCGTGTTCCGAGGCCATGTCTGTACATGCTAGGCTCGTCAAGTAAGAACCTTAGTATTTGCGTGTGTAAAACTGTCTTACACCCGTTGTATGAAAGCGTAGAGTTGAAAACACCCGATCATCACGTGATGCCTCAAAACACGATCCACAAAACGGTGCATACTTAAGGAAGAACACATTTTATCTTGATATCTAAATGAGGGATCATCTTATAATGCTACCAAACGCGCCAAACTAGCAATATAAGATGCTAACATCTAATGTGTGAAGTGAGGTGATATGGTCCATGCATTTGATCTCTATCATTTGCATCGTGGTATGATATCTATCATTCCTTTGTGTGTAAGGCCAAGGTCTATGGAACTTACACGTTAAGTGAGTTGTAAGAGTATCTATTATACATCTACTTACAACAATACCATATAAAAACACTAGCCCGGCAACGATCTAAACTAGACGCCTCTAATTTATCAATTGCAAGTTTTACGTGGCTTAGGGCTTTCGGAGATAGAATCTGTCTAACCTACGAACATGAACCACAACGAGGATAACTAAGTTATTAGCAACTCGTTGTAAATCAGATATTGACTATAGTAGGAGAGACAGACACCCAGCCACTTATGCAAAACAAGTTGCATGTCGATTCGTGGAACCGGTCTCATGTACGATGACATGTAAGGTTGGTCCGGCCACTTCATCCCACTATGCCACCAATATCCAAAGTACATAGAAGATGCAATAACATCATCATCGCCACATATAAACATATGTGTACTACCCGCAAAGCACCTACGCATAGATCAGGCTCGATACCACCGTTGGGTCCGCAAGATAGAAAACAAAAAAATTCCTACGGTGTGAACTACACGCCAAGAACTATCTACTAGGTACAAAGCAAACGGGTGGACATACATCCATAGAGAACTTACCCTCGAAGACAACGAGCTTTGTTAACGAGTAGGAACTCGTGGTTGATGTAGTCATACACTTGCCGATCTCAAGATCGTGAGGAAGTCCGAAGGCCAGAACTCAGCAACAAGATCCGCACTCGCACACACGTTCAAGCCACCGGACAACCTCCACCTCCTCGCTCCAGCGATCCAGCGGAAGCAGAACTCCTTCCGCATTTAAATGCCACTGGGAACATGTATCTCGCTAATCCGAGACCATGGGGAATAATTCTAGAGGGAGAGAGATCCTTCACAAGGAGGTGTGAGGATGAAGGAGGAATGGGTGGCCTTTTATAGGAGGAGGGGTGCCCTCTCTCCATGGTCGCATGGGGGTGACCTCACCTCCCCCATTCATGTGGTGGTAACTCCTCCACATTAAAATGCCTCTTCACATTCCCTTTTAAAGTCTCCACTTTAAATGCATTAAGTTTCTCAAAATTTAATGCTCTCTCATTTAATAAAACTCTTTTATTAAATTTATTCAGAATTTTGTTAATTACTTTAATTAACAAACATTCACATATAGCCCCTTGCAATATTTCAATATCACATGTAGAACCACCTTCTGCAATTTCACCCGAAACAATTTCCGGTTTCTATTGAAACAATTCCTACGCTTTGCAATTCTTTCGTCTGAAACATATGTGCTCCAAAATGGTGTCCGATAACTCTTAAGTGTGCCACCCTACGATTCACGAATAATGCAGACATGATCGATACCCTTCTCCGATCAATAATCAGCAGCGGGACCTGGAGATCCGTACTGACTCCTACACATTCAACGATGACTCCTGTGATCGTGAGAACCTTTAACGCTTGTAACTAAATCCCTTTGTCTCTTGATATATTACATGTCCGAGATTCGATCATCGGTATCTCCATACCTAGTTTTATCTCGTTACCGACATGCACTCTTTTCTCGTTCCCGTGATATAACATTCTAGTGATCACATCACTTGCTTACAAGCTATCCTAATGTGATATCACCGAGAGGGCCCATAGTATATCTATTCGTCATCTGGATTGACAAATTCCACTCTTGATCCATGAGCCTCAACATAACACCTCCGTAGCACTAAACCCATCTTTATAGTCACCCTGTTACGGTGTGACGTTTGATGTTATCAAGATACTCTTCCGGTGTTAGCAATTAACATGATCTCATGGTCTAAGGATAAATATTACTTCGTATGATGTTATAGCAATATAAACACAATGATTTGATCGTAATGCTATACTTCGGATGAATGTTCATCACATCATTCCACCAATGGTGTGACCTTGTTATTAACAACATCCAATGTCCATGATCAGGAAACCTTGATCATCCTGTTAATCAACAAGATAGTCTATAAGAGAGGCATGACTAGGAACCCTTTTTGTTTATTAAACACACATGTATTGATGTTTCCTATCAATACAATTATAGCATGCAAAATAAACATCTATCATATACAAGGAATACATAATAACAACTTTATTATTGCCTCTCAGGGCATATTTCCTTCAGTCTCCCACTTACACTAGAGACAATAATCTAGTTCACATAGTGATAAATCTAACACCCATGGAGTTCTGGTGTTGATCATGTTTTTCCCTAGGGAGTACTTTAGTCAACGGATCTGCTACATTCAGGTCCGTGTGCACTTTACAAATCTTTATATCTCCATCCTTGACATGTTCGCGGATGGAGTGAAACCGGCGCTTATTATGCTTGGAATTCTTGTGAGACCTTGGTTCCTTGGCGTTGGCTATGGCTCCATTGTTGTCACAATAGATAACCATCGGGTCCAATGCATTGGGAACCACACCCAGTTCCGTAATGAACTCTTTCATCCAAACTGCTTCCTGCGTCGCTTCTGAAGTAGCAACATATCCCGCCTCCGTTGTTGATCCAGCCACCACAGGTTGTTTGGAGCTCCTCCAACTAACACGCTCCGCTCAAGAGAAATACGATCCGGATTGAGACTTAGAGTCATCCGGATCGCTGTCAAAGCTAGCATCGACATAACACTTAGCGACTAGCTCTTCTTCACCTCAGATATAAGAAACATATCCTTAGTTCTTCTCAAGTACTTAAGGATATTCTTGACCGCTATCCAAGATTCAACTCGGATCAGATTGGTACCTACTAGTCAAACTAATAGCATGTGCCACATCCGGTCTTGTACATAGCATGGCATACATTATAGAGCCTATGGCTGAGGCATAGGGGATCCTATCCATTATCTCTCTTTCTTCCGTCGTAGCCGGACTTTGAGTCTTACTCAATGTCTTGCCTTGCAACATAGGTAAGAACCCCTTCTTACTTCCGTCCATATTAAACTTCTTTAATGTCTTATCAAGGTATGTACTCTGCGATAGCCCAATTAGGCGTCTTGATCTATCTCTATAGATTTTAATGCCTAATATATATGAAGCTTCACCAAGGTCCTTCATCGAAAATTTGTTGTTTAGATAACTTTTAACACTGTTTAAAAGATCTAAATCATTTCCAATCAATAATATGTCATCCACATATAATATCAGAAATGCCACATTGCTCCCACTCACTTTCTTGTAAATACAAGCCTCTCCATAAGTTTGGACAAATCCAAACTCTTTGATCACCTCATCAAAGCGGAGATTCCAACTTCGTGATGCTTGCTTCAGTCCATAGATGGATCGCAGAAGTTTGCATACCTTGTCAGCATATTTAGGATCGACAAAACCCTTGGGTTGTACCATATACAACTCTTCCTCAATGTCAACATTAAGGAACGCCGTTTTGACATCCATCTGCCATATTTCATAATCGAAATATGCAGCAATTGCTAACATAATCCTAACCGACTTAAGCATCACTACGGGAGAGAATGTCTCATCGTAGTCAACTCCTTGAATTTGTCAAAACCCCTTTGTGACAAGTCGAGCCTTATAGATGGTCACATTACCATCAGCATCAGTTTTTCTTTTGAAAATCCATTTATTCTCAACGGCCTTTCGGTCGTGAGGTAAGTCCACCAAGTTCCAAACTTGGTTCTCGTACATGGATTCCATCTCGGATTTCATGGCTTCTAGCCATTTGTTGGAATCCGGGCTCATCATCGCTTCTTCATACGTCACAGGGTCATCCATTTCATCAACCATGAAATTCACAACAGGATTGCCGTACAGTTTAGGAGCTGCACGTGTCCTGCTTGACCTGCGAGGTTCGGTAGTGTCCTCTTTCGGAGTTTCATGATCAATATCATTAGCTCTCTCTTCATTAGGTGAAGCCAACTCCGAAACAATTTCTAGAGCTGCGCTACTCGCCATTTCATGAAGAGAAGGTTCAATAACCTCTTTGAGTTCTACCTTCCGACTACTCACACCTTTCGCGAGAAATTCCTTCTCAAGAAAGGATCCATTCTTGGCAACAAAGACCTTGCCCTCGGATCTGTGATAGAAGGTATACCCAATCGTTTCCTTAGGGTATCCTATGAAGACGCATTTTTCCGCTTTGGGTTCGAGTTTATCCGGTTGAAGTTTCTTCACATAAACATCGCATCCCCAAACTTTAAGAAATGACAGCTTAGGTTTGTTTCCAAACCATAATTCATACGGTGTCTTTTCAACGGATTTAGATGGTGCCCTATTTAAAGTGAATGTAGCGGTTTCCAGTGCATAACCCCAAAATGACAGTGGCAAGTCAGTCAGAGACATCATAGATCGAACCATATCCAATAAAGTACGATTACGATGTTCTGACACACCATTACGTTGTGGTGTTCCGGTAGGCGTGAGTTGTGAAACTATTCCACAGTCTTTCATATATGTGCTAAACTCGTAACTAAGATACTCTCCTCCACGGTCGGACCGCAGAAATTTGATCTTTCTGTTATGATGATTTTCCACTTCATTCTGAAATTCTTTGAACTTTTCAAAAGTTTCAGACTTGTGTTTCATCAAATAGATATACCCGTATCTACTCAAATCATCCGTGAAAGTAACAAAATAACGATATCCACCTCGCACCGACACACTCATTGGTCCACACACATCAGTATGTATGATTTCCAATAGAATAAAAGTAAGAGAGGTAAGGGCAAGAAATTTGGTTTTAATGCTTCTTCATTTGAGAACACTTGATTCTTTCTTGCTTCTTATGCCTAACTTAAAGGCGTTAAAGAAAAGTACTTATTGGGAGATAACCTAAAAGTTTTAGATGAGTCTTGGAAGTTATTACTTCAGTAATAACCGCTCCTTATCCTTTTTATTTGCTTTTTTCTGCCAAGAGTAACCTATACTGAGAGAAAAGTAATGATTGAGAAAGTTGCTGTCCTAAAACAGATTTATGTGCTTCACCATAAAAACTCGTGTAAAATGTCTGAACGTCTTTTTGAGGCGTGAATTTTTGTTCTTCTGCCCCAGGTTGTCATCTAACTTTCATTAGTTCAACCCTTTTTGATTTGAGCAACATAAGGTCTTCGAAAAAATTGGTCTTTACCTGTTGGTCTGTTTTGACAGATTTCTGCCATTTTTTGTATTTGCTTCTTGTTGGTTCCTTTTTGAATTCTTTTGGGGAATTGAGCTTTTGAGGGAAGTGCTACAGTAGCTAGTGTTCTAATGGAAGTTTATTTGGTGTTAGAACTGAATCTTAAGACTTATTTATCTTGAGTGCACTAATGAGTGCTATAGTGGTATTCTCCTTTGATGATTTATTTGGGTTGACTTGGCGCATGCTCACACCATGTTATGACTATTCCAAGATATTTATGAATCTTTGAATCTTCGGGGGCTTTCTGAAGGAGGAAAAGAAATATTTCTTGCTAATAATGCTACAATATTACATATTGGAGTAGCTGAAGGAGTGTTTACAAAGATCCTTGGGAAAATGATTTCTACTGATTATCTTGTTATTAAATGCGCAGGAAAAGGACAAATTACACTTGGAAGGTCCCTATTAGAACTCCTTGGAGCAATAATAGATGTGGGAAAGGGGACCATGCACCTTGCTTCTCCACCAAACAATCATATTTTCCCCAAGGTTAAGAATAAAAGCAAGAGAGGTAAGGGCAAGAAATTTGGTTTTAATGCTTCTTCATTTGAGAACACTTGATTCTTTTTCTTGCTTCTTATGCCTAACTTAAAGGCGTTAAAGAAAAGTACTTATTGGAAAATAACCCAAAAGTTTTATATGAGTCTTGGAAGTTATTACTTAAGTAATAACCGCTCCTTATCATTTTTATTTGCTTTTTGTGCCAAGAGTAACCTCTAATGAGAGAGAAGTAATGATTGCCAAAGTTGTTGTCCCGAAACAGATTTCTGTGCTTCACTGTAAAAATTCGTGTAAAATCTCTGTACGTCCTTTTAAGGCGTGAATTTTTGTGCTTTTGCCCCAGGTTGTTACCTAACTTTCTGTTAGTTCAACAATTTTTGGTTTGAGAAACATAAGGTCTTCGAAAAAATTCGGCTTTACCTGCTGGTCTGTTTTGACAGATTTCTGCCATTTTTCTGCATTTGCTTCTTGTTGGTTCCTTTTTGAGTTCTTTTCGGGAATTGAGCTTTTTGAAGGAAGTGCTAAAGTAGCGTTTTAATGGAAGTTTTGTTGGTGTTATAACTGAACCTAAAGACTTATTATCTTGAGTGCACTAATGTTGCTAATAAAGATTGTGTGAAGTTTTGTATGAAGGAAAAAATTTCAGGTGTATGAAAGGAATGAGTAATGAGATGAAGGATGGACTAAAGCTCAAGCTTGGGGATGCCACGCGTGTCACCCAAGAAATATCCAAGAAGTACAAGCGTCAAAGCTTGGGGATGCCCAAGGCATCTCCTTCTTCATCAATAAAAATCGCAGGTTTCTTCCAAACGCTTCATTTTTATTGTTTCATGCATAGTTGTGTTGTTCTTGGAGCATCTTCTTTTTTGTTTTCGTTTTGGTTTTCGTTTGCTTGGTTTGATTAGTTTGCTGAATAAATTGGTTGCACCCCCTCTTTCATACATTGGTTTTCAAATAGTTTGGTTTGGTTTGGAAAAGAGTAGGAAAGCTCATGCTTAAGTGGTAAAGAGAGTTTGTTTTTGACTGTGGCCTATGCTTTGTCATGCCATGCTTGATATTGTTTTGGCTTTATGCTTAGTATTCTTTTTTGTAGCATGACTTGTTATAAACAATTGAGATTGCTTAATGTGCCTTGGATGAATCATGTGTTGTTTTAGCATATTAAAGCATAGTATAGTGGTATTCTTCTTTGATGATTTATTTGGGTTGACTTGGCGCATGCTCACACCATGTTATGACTATTACAAGTCACCATAGCCTTTATGATCCTTTAGTTTTCAACTTGTAGTATCACTTTATGCTTTGATCAATGATGTTTTGTCGCTCTGCATGATTATGGCCATTATTGCTCTCTTAGTTTGTCGCTCCCAGTCTTTTGCTAGCCTCCACAACAAAGTATGAGTTCCACTCATGCATCCAACTCCCTAAACCAAGTTATTCCAAAGAGTCCACCATACCTACCTATTAGCTTATTCTATTCCAAGTATATTCATGCTTTTGTTTACCTTCCAAATTAAACTTGTTATGAGAAAACTAGTGATTAAAGCTCTCACGAACTTGATGCCACACTTTACTTTACTTGCCCTTAATAAACTTGAACCATTGTGTCGTCTATGCTGTATATGCTTGCACTTATTTGTCGGGAATTAGCAGAACCATGCTTTCATGGGGAACGCTTTCAACAGTGCACTTGGTACTTGTACCTAGTTGATATCATGCTCTTTTGTATATGGATGCCGTCGGTGTGAAATGAAAGGGGAGCTTGTATGTCCATGGAGTTATGTATATGTGTAAGAGAAACGCCTGGGCCGCTGGTCTAATCCATGCTGACATGGTGGAAACCTGCGGCGTACCCATAATGAGCTGTCTATGAAGCATTCTTCTTATAAAAAAAGATTCCTTTGTTGAGAAAAAGAGGAAAAAAAGAGATACTATGAAAAGAGGAAAGAGAGAAAAAAAGCACCATATTCCCATGGTAAATAAGAAGATTGCTGAGATGCTCGTTGTCTACTTACCTTGTCATTTTGATATGGGGATTCTTCCGTATCATCGGGCAAGGGGTACCCCGTTGGCGGTTCTCTATGATACACATATACTTACAACGACAAGAACTTACCGGTAACTAAACTTGAGTAGCATGAGGAGCGACCCTCGTATACAAGGGACATGAGATTTCTAACTTATACTTCGTCAAACATGTACACCATAGTTTGTTCGCTTTAACCTTAATCACTTCAAGATGCTTATGATAGGGGCAATGAGAGCTGAAAGCTATAAGTACCATAATTTTTGGAAGCTCTTTATGAGACTTGATCCCTACTTCCTTTTATGAAGGCCTTTCTTCCACCATTATATTGAGTCTCCACCTTCTATCTTTATGCACTTACTTTGAGAGCATAGTGGCCATTCTTAGTTCTATGTGCATTGTCCCAAGACTAGTTGATTGATGCATAACTTGATATTGCTTGTTTTAAACTATTGTATCTAGTCACTCTTATGAACTTTGAAGGTGTCCTATGCATTTATATTTGCTACTCTTTTGAGGGACAAGCTGAATGCTATTATGCTATGTTTTCTTTATGTGAAACAAACAAACGTCTTGCAAAGCATTGTTATTCATGAATCTTTTCTTTGTGCCTTTTCATGTTGCATCATAGTTTCTTTGTCTTATTGCTAGAATTTGTCTTTCATGTTATGATTGAAGTACTATGATCCCAGCTTTGAATGTTTTACAAATACTTTGATCAAGTCTTTGATGGTACATGTCACCTCAAAAATTATTTTTTCTTTTTATCAATTACCTACTCGAGGACGAGCAGGAGTTAAGCTTGGGGATGTTGATATATTGCAAATGTATCTATAATTTTTGATGTTCCATGCTTGGTTTTATCCACTTTCTTGTGTTTTGTTCCAACTTTGGAGTACTTTTCATATGATTTCTTGGACTAACCTATTAACAAGAGCCAAAGTGCCAGCTGCCTGTTTTCTGCTGTTTTTGGTTCCAGGAAAGTCAGAAAATGAATATTCTCAGAATTGGACGGGACAAAAGCCAAAGTGCCTATTTTTCCGGAAGTCATCAACTGCCAGAATACGAGACGGAGAAGGGCCAGAGGCCAGCCACACCACCACTGGCGGCCAGCTAGGCCGCGCCAGGTGGTGGTGGTGTGGCCTCGCACCCCTCGGCCTTCTAACTATAAGATGCCCTCGGGACATAAACCCTAAGGACCCGATTAAAAATCCACGAAAGAGTCTATAGACGCTGTCATGTCCATCCCTAGATCGGGAGGGATCTAAAGCTCTTCCCGGCACCCTGCCAGAGAGGGGAATTCACCCTGAAAGCCTTCTTCATCACCACGCAAGCCTCCGGTGTGATGCGTGAGTAGTTCATCCTTGGACTACGGATCCATGTAGTAGCTATATGGCTGGTTCTCCTCCTTTGTGCTTTCATGTTTAGATCTTGTGAGCTCCGTTCATGATCAAGATCATCTATTTGTAATTCTTACATGTTGTGTTTGCGGGGATCCGATGGATATTGAGATGCTATTTCAGATTGATTATTGATTCTATCATGTCTTTGTTATTTGTGATCTTGCATGCTTTCCGTTGTTAGTAGCTATCTTGGCCAAGTAGATGCTAGCAACTCCAAGAGTTAGTATTTATGCTCGATAATGGGTTCATGCCTCGTAATGGGAAGTGACAAATCTCTAAGGTACTAGATGTGCTGTTGCTACTAGGGAGAAAACAATAATCCTTTGTTCATAGAACAATTGTATTGTTTACTTTACACGCAGTTCGTAAAGCAATAATCTGTTGCTTGCAACTTAATACTGGAGGGGGTTCGGATGATAACCTGAAGGTGGATTATTAGTCATAGATGCAGTTGGATGGCGGTCTATGTATATTGTTGTAATGCCCAATCAAGTTCCAAAGGAGTCAAGATGATTAGTATATGCATGTATTGCTTTCTCGATGTTTGTCAATTGCCCCGCTATAATTTGTTCACCCATCATGTTATTGATGTCTACGCACTTCTATTCTTGTAGATAGTTGTTGGGCCTCCAAGTACAAAGGTTTGTAGAACAGTAGCAAGTTTTTTCCCTTAAGTGGATCACCCAAGGTTTATCGAACTTAGGGAGGAAGTGGTCAAAGGTATTCCCTCTCAAGCAACCCTGCAATCAAGATACAAGAAGTCTCTTGTGTCCCCAACACACCCAATACACTTGTCATGTGTATAGGTGCACTAGTTCGGCGAAGAGATAGTGAAATACAAGTGGTATAGATAATTATAAGTGGTAACGGTGATGGAAAATAACTTGATGGCGTGTGGTTGACGTGGGAAAGACTAAAGGCAAACTGAAATAAAGAAGGAAGCAAGCAAACATGTAACAGATCTAATTGCAAATGGTGTATCAATGCTTAGAAACAAGGCCTAGGGATCATACTTTCACTAGTGAACACTCTCATACAAATATATTCTTCTTTATGATACTACGTTGAACTACTCTCCGGTTGAACACTCTAATCGATGGTAGGGCTATAACAACACACCTCAAAGTAAGTCTTTCCCATCTAGAAAACCCCACACTATCAACTTGAGTACTAGATGAGTCCAACAAACACCACAATTTTATAAAGACATCCAACTCCAAATATAACTCATAACAAGTATTTGTAATCTCTAGCCTAAGTGCCACCATGGTGTGCACACTGTCAACTTCACACACATGGGGAGAGCAGAGATCTATTAAGCACTTGAGTAGCAAGGTAGATCTATAGATTACAAGCTCATGATCTCAATAAGATCATGCATAGAGAGAGAGAGATGAACACATAGCTACCGGTAGAACCCTTAGCCTCGAGAGAGAACTACTCCCTCATTATCATGGGAATCAGCAACGACGATGGATATTGTGGTGGAGATCGATGGAGATGGCTCCGGGGGCACTTCCCCATCCCGGCAGGGTGCCAGGACAGAGACTTTCTATCCCCCGAATCTCCCCTTCGGTGGCGGCAGCGCTGCGGAACTTTTTGTGGATTTCTGATTGACGTTCTAGGGTTTTGGTATCGGGAGGCTCTTATAGGCAAAGGAAACAAAGTCGGTGGCCGACCAGGGGGCCCACACCATGCCCTGGCATGGCCTAGGGTTGACCGCGCCTAGGGTTGGTGTGGCCACCCTGTGGCCCCTCTCCGACTCTCCTTCTGGCTCCGTGAGTCTTCCGGGAAAATAGTAACTTTGGCTTTTGTCCCGTCAAATTCCGAGAATATTCATTTTCTGACTTCCTAGAACCAAAAACAGCAGAAAAACAGTAACCGCACTGTGGCATATTGTTAATAGGTTAGTCCAAGAAATCATATGAAAAGTACTCCAAAGTGTGGACAAAACACAAGAAAGTAGATAAAACCAAGCATGGAACATCAAAAATTATAGATACATTTACAATGTATCAGTTATCTATCTAAGAAGAGCCACCTCTAGTAAACTATGGATCCCGGTCCTTGTCTTTTACATTCAATCTACAAACTGTTTACTTCTTTGTGTTTACTTTCTGCAAACTTTTACTTCTTTCCATTCGATACGTTTAATCCTTTGTTTTCCGCAAAACACGGTGAGATTGACAACCTCATCGCAAGTTGGGGACAAAGTTCTGTGGTTGTGTTGTGCAGGTCTCCACGTTGCTACTAGCACCGGTAGTGTGCCCTGCCAAAGCTCAGCTAGTAACACCTTTGGGGTGTTTCCTTGCTCCTACTGGTTCGATTAAACCTTGATTTCATAACTGAGGGAAACTTGTTGTTGTGCTCATCATACCTTCCTCTTGGGGTTTCCAATGAGCTCTACATCAACCACGCACCAGCACTTTTCTGGGCGCCATACACAGAGCCATCAGCCGCCTAGGGCACCCCCTCGGCCTTCCCTTTCGCCTATAAGAAGCCATGCCTGCCTCCGGTGTGATGCGTGAGTAGTTCATCCCTGGACTACGAGTCCATGTAGTAGCTAGATGGTTGGTTCTTATCCTTTGTGCTACCATGTCTAGATCTTGTGAGCTCCATTCATGATCAAGATCATCTATTTGTAATCTTACATGTTGTGTTTGCGGAGATCCGATGGATATTGAGATGCTATTTCAGATTGATTATTGATTCTATCATGTATTTGTTATTTGTGATCTTGCATGCTATCCGTTGTTAGTACCTATCTTGGCCGAGTAGATGCTAGCAACTCCAAGAGGGAGTATTTATGCTCGATAGTGGGTTCATGCCTCTAGTAATCTGGGGAAGTGACAGAAATCTCTAAGGTACTAGATATGGCCGTTGCTACTAGGGAGAAAACAACAATCCTTTGTTCATAGAACAATCGTATTGTTTACTTTACACACAATGCTTAATGCAATTATATGTTGCTTGCAACTTAATACTAGAGGAGGTTCGGATGATAACCTGAAGGTGGATTATTAGTCATAGATGCAGTTGGATTACGGTCTATGTATGATGTTGTAATGCCGAATCAAATCTCATAAGAGTCAATATGATTAGTATATGCATGTATGCTTTCTCGATGTTTGTCAATTGCCCCGCTGTAATTTGTTCACCCAACATGTCATCTATCTTAAGGAGAATCACCACTAGTGAACTATGGACCCCGATCCTTTCTTTTACCATCAATCTACAATCTACTATTTACTGTTTTCTGTTTACTTTCTGCAAACAATTACTATCTTCCACACAATACGTTTAATTCTTTGTTTTCAGCAAAATCGGTGAGATTGATAACCTCACTGTAAGTTGGGGGCAAAGTTCTGTGATTGTGTTGTGCAGGATTCCAAGTTGGAAACAACACCTTGGAGGTGTTTCCTTGCTCCTACCGGTTCGATAACCTTGGTTTCATAAATGAGGGAAAACTTGTTGCTATACTCATCATACCTTCCTCTTGGGGTTCCCCAACGAGCTCTACATATTGAGTAAGCAGCGTCCATCCAACAGAACCCAGAAGCTCATCACAAGGCAAATCAATATGGCGGAAACAACAACATCAACCACACCCGAATATCTCCATTGGTCCAAGCAGGAAATCACATTCAGCAGAGCCGATCACCTGCTTCGGGTCCCACGACCAGGTCACTCAGCCTTGATAGTCGAAGCACAAATTGGCGGGTTCGATATGAGCAAAGTCTTCATGGATGCAAGAAGCAGCATAAATCTGATCTACGCAAAAACATTACGAACAATGGGCTACCCCCTGGACAATCTCGTGCCAACAGAAACATCTTTCCACGGAATAGTAACAGGTAAAGCCGAAATTTCTTTAGGCAAAGTATTTCTTGACATTTTTTTGGTTCCAAAGTAAATTTCAGGCGAGAAAAGCTCGAATTCGAAGTCATGGACTGGCCATCGCAATATCATGCGATCCTAGGACGACCAGCTTTCACACGGTTCATGGCAGTACCGCATTATGCGTGCTTGGTCATGAAAATGCCAGCACCAAAAGGAATCATCACGGTAAAAGGAAGCTTCACACGTGCCGACAATTGGGACAGGGAGTTTAATAAAATTTCTGAATCTTTCGGAATGGCAACAGAGTTCGAACAACTCAAAACTTCAGCAATAGCAGAACCACTGAAAGTAGTGCATGTCAATCCCGATCAGGCTTTTGACACTGCAAAGGACACAAAAGAAGTACAGATCCACCCCGTCGATCCGACGAAAACAACATTTGTGGCTTCCAATCTTGATCCGATGAAATCCCCAACGTTCTCTTTTCCGTGAAACCCTAAGCCCATCATCATGGGCATTGCCGAGGTTACTCCTCGTCAGCCGTCGTCGGGTTGGGCCGCCAGGCGCTGCTTGGGTGGTGCTAGCATCGGTGGCGGAGGCCGGACCTTCCCCGCGCAGGGTCTTCCGGCGGCGCGGCGACTCACGGCGGAGCTCCTCGGCTTGACTTTGGCCCGACGTGTGGCGGGTGCCCCTGGCGGCGGTGGAGTGGCCGTTTGGCGACGGGGCGGTGTGCTTGTTTGCGGGTGGTCGGCTGGTCGCCGGAGTGCGGTCGACAACGCCCTCCTGGCCCAGATCTGGGCCCAATCGGGCCTGGTCTGGTTTTGGGTGGCCCGCCCAGGCATGGTGGCGGTGCCTCTGGTGGACTATGGGGTAGGGGCTTGAGCTTGGGATGGTGGTGGCGCTGGCACCCTCGCTGAAGTGTGGCGGCGGGGCTTTACGGGCCATTTTGGCTTCTTCTTGACCGACTGCTTGGCCATCCTTCCGTGATGGGTTTCTCCCGCTTACCTTTCGCTAGGTTTTACCGGCGTCGCAACTTCAGACATGGAGAGATCACGGTGATGACTACAAGATCGTGGTGGCGTGCGCTGGCGGCCGACAAAGATTGTTGGAGCGGTACGGAGCGTCCGGGGGTGGTCTCTAGGGGTCAGGAGAAATCCCTGTCGTCTCGGCACTAACGCGGCGACACCTGCGGGTGTCGCCATCCTTCCTGAAGGGCGTCGGGGGTACCTCGTGTCCACCTCCCAGTGCTGGGGGAAACTAGGAGGCTAGGAGGTGTCGCCATCCTTCCTGAAGGGCGTCGGGGGTACCTCGTGTCCACCTCCCAGTGCTAGGGGAAACTAGGAGGCTAGGACTTGCTCCGAGGGAAACCCTAGGAACTGTTTGGGCAGCAGCAACGTTGTCGTCGCTCCCTTCTTGGAGGTGCCGCTTGGTACAAGGCGCTTCGGGTGCTAGGAGCACGGTGGGAATTCTTGGAGGACACAACGGTTGCGAGTCATCTCTATTTTTTGTCGATCCGGAGATTTCGGCATTGTTTTCTCTTTCTTGTTTTTTTGTTTCTTTTGGGCATACCTTGTGCTCTTTGTCCAACAGTGGTCTTATCTTTGTATCAGTTGGTTGCTATATTAATATGGCGGTGCGAAAGACTGATTCGAAAATGCAAAGACGTCGACAGACAACCGCAGAGAATCAACCCCCTCTCCTCGCACAAAGTCACACGCAGATTCCCCTCCCGTCCCTCTGGTGCTCGTGCGCCCCACAGCCAATGGATTTCAACCCCACGGCGTCCAATCACCGTGCCGCTACTGCTGCCCCATCGCCACCGTACTCCGCACAGCAGCAGACGCCAGACGGAGAGGGAGTACCCGCGTACCACAGCAGCAGCAGACGGCCGCCGCGACCGTAACGTAAAAGGCAGCAGCGCCGCGCGCGACGGCTGCACAGCATAGCTAGGAGTAATTTTTTTTTTTTGAACGGCAGCTAGGAGTATTCAGCTAGCAATCACAGCGCACACCGCAGCAGGGCCGCACGCGTAACAAACCTAACAGCTCCGAGGAAAAAGCCGCCTCCGGGAGAAAAGGGGACGACAGGAAAAAAAAAAACCCAGCGCCTCCCCTCCTCCTCCCACCACCACCTCGCCCTCCTCCCGTCCTCTCTCCATTCCTCGCCATCCCCCACTTCCTCTCGATCTCTCTCCCTAGCTCGCCACTCGCTCCTCCCCTCCCCAAACCCCTCTCCGCCCTCCCGCCCCCTGGATCTCGGCACACTCCCTCCTCCGGAACCCTACTGCCCTCGCCGCGCCGCGCGGGGCCGCCGCGGCTTCCGGCTCCTTCCCCGCGCGCCCTCTCCACTGACGAGGTCGCCCCCCCATTCGCGCGAGCCGGCCGTAGGCGCTGCCGGGAGCGAGGCCGCGGTGGGTCCCCCGGCGGGCGGGGCGCGATGAGGAGGGCCGTGCGCTGACGCCTAGGCTGGCGCCGATGATGTCGGACGCGTCGTCGGATCTCGGCGGCGGCAGGGCCGGGCCCGTGGAGCGCGACATCGAGCAGGTGAGCGGCCCCCCTACCCGCGTGCAGTGTCCGGCTCCAAATCGCCGCGGAATTCCCGGCGCGGCTTTCGCGCTGTCGGGAGACCTGCGCAAGTTGTATGTAGATGCATTCCGTGTGCTCTCCGTGTTTGTTTACGCGCTCGCCTGGCGCCGAATTCTGCTTCTGCGGCGGCTACAGTTTCGGCCCGAGTCGTTGGACGACCCTTAATCTGGGGAGAGTCTGGAGATTCAGCTGTGGTGCAGCAGGTAGAGCTGTAATTTGTAGCGTTTTGGGTCGGAGACGTTCTGGGGATGTTGATTTGGCAGCGTTTCATGTCTGCTAATGATTGCTTGTTTCACAGCTGGTTGTTTGCTAGCTGCTGTGATCTAGTAATTGGGAGTATGTTATAATTGTTCCCTGGGTCGGAGACGTTATAATTGTTTGTCTCCATGTATGTTTTTTCGCCAAGTATGGAGCTCTGTTTTGCTTGCTTTGAGAGGTCGGGCCAGCAGGGAGTTGGATCGGTACTGTACTCGATGTGAGGATTACTGACAGATAATTGCCACGGTGGAGTTAGTAAAATTGTTTCCCCTTTCATCGAGGTTGCTCTATTCTCTGAGTGTATGTCTAGCACAGTGAAGAATATTGATACCGAATAGCAAATGCAGCTGTTAGGAGCCTAGGATTATGCCAAACACGTAAGTTTTGATGCAAAGTTCAGTGTAGCCAAATTTGTCCTATGGTATTCCGCGTCTTTTCACCAACTGAAAAGCACAAATATGTTGCGGAAATCACTGGTTCATGTGGCATATATTGATACGTGGTGTTTACTGTTTATGTGCTTCTCTTGTGTATCGAGAAGCTTGACTATTTTAATCCTCCGCCATTTTAATTGATTGATATTACAGTGTAATAATATGTTCGTTTTCCGTTTCTAATTTTATTGGGACTGCTTGAAATGCCAGTTAAATTGGAAACATCAAAGGGCACTTTATGGCGTGTTTGATTGTTCCATGGTTTTCTAAGACTTCTCGTTTGAAATAAAACTAAAACTATTTCCTGATCTAGTTTTGTGGGACAGTATAGACGCTAGACACTGATGCTTGATACAACCTTATTCCACTGTTACTGCAGGCCATCACTGCTCTCAAGAAAGGGGCATACTTGCTGAAGTACGGACGTAGAGGGAAGCCAAAATTTTGTCCCTTCAGGCTTTCAAATGTGAGCTTTCTTTATATTTGCTCTATCACAGAATTCAGGTGTTCTTTGTGTCTGTTCTGTCTCGTTTACGAATGTTTGGTACTCTTTTTGCTCCTCCAGGATGAATCTATATTGATTTGGTTCTCAGGGAAAGAGGAGAAGCAGCTAAGATTGAGCCATGTGTCCAGAATAATTCCTGGACAACGAACCGTGAGTTACTATTTCATCAAAACCTAATACTGGGAGACAGGTTTTAATGGGGTTTATGCTTAAATGCTATGATTCATATTGGCTAAAGCAACTATAATTTATTTTGCTTGTTCGCTCTTGGTGCTAACTCCTGAATATTTCATGGGGCTTTCTTCAGGTTTGTCCCTGATGTGAATCTTCCTCTCTTTAGAGAGAGCTTGCTGCTAATCTGTTTCCTCTGTGCTTGATTTCACGAATTGTTGTGAATTCCCTATAGCTGAAAACATTTAGGATCCTACATTATAAACTTTATGCCGTGAAGAGATAACATCAATCTTCCCCATAAAATTATTAAGTTTAACACACTCCTTCGAATAGATCAAATTCTCAAGGTCCACTTTGATATCATCTCTTGCACTCAGATATTTATGAACGAGGTTCTACTATATTGAAGTGCTGCAAAGTTGTCCTAACATAGCATTTTTTGTTGATCCAGGCAATTTTTCAGAGGTATCCACGACCTGAGAAGGAATGCCAGTCATTTTCTCTCATATCTCATGATAGATCATTGGACATTGTAAGTCATGCCAGCCATGCATATATGATGTAATCTACTGTTTTTTTTGCCAACTTTGGTGCATGCTGAATTCCTTTGTTCACTTACATTTCTATCAGTAGCTAATAAATTTGGTAATTTGGTTTTGTCATGACTACCAGATATGTAAAGATAAAGATGAAGCTGAAGTGTGGTTTGCTGGGCTGAAAACACTGATATCACGTAGTCACCAAAGAAAATGGAGGACAGAATCAAGAAGTGACATGCTTTCCTCTGGTACGACTAGTCCAAGAACTTACACAAGAAGGAGCTCCCCCTTGAGTTCTCCTTTCAGCAGCAATGATAGTGTCCACAAGGTATCTCCTACCTCCCAACCAGCTCATTCTTATTCCATGCACTCTCTTTTGGTGTGCTGGTAGCCAGCACTGTGCAACAAAAACATTTCCTGCATCACGTACTTTGGTCTTTTCCATTTTTGTGTTTTATGCTACTGCTTAAGATTTTCTGAGAAAGAACTGGCCTAGGATTTGAACAGCAGCAAAGCTAGTTTGGTACCTATGATACCCATGTTTTACTTTATGGTCTTGGTCTGTACAGTCTCCATCACATACTGGTTTGTGGTAGTAGAATAAAAATAAATGGAACTATATTTTTCTTTGATAAAGGAATATCATATATGAAATAGTATCTGTTTTCAACCATGGTAGATCATGTAATTTCCATTTTATTTCTGCTGTCTTCTTCAATTATCATGGAAAACAAACTCTTTAACTATTGCACTGCAACAGGATGGTAGCGAAAACTACCGACTCCGTAGTCCATATGGGAGTCCACCAAAGGTCGGCTTGGAGAAGGCCTTCTCTGACATCGTATCATATGCGGCTCCACCCAGGCCCTTCTTCCCATCGGATTCTAATGTTGGATCAGTCTACTCTGTCTCTTCTGGGCACTCAGATAACACGAATGGAAACTCTAGGGGTATTCCAATGGACGCTTTCCGAGTTAGTTTGTCAAGTGCTGTTAGTTCATCAAGTCATGGTTCTGGTCATGATGATGGTGATGCTCTAGGTGATGTTTTCATATGGGGAGAAGGTACCGGGGAGGGAATTCTTGGTGGTGGAAATTCGAGGGTTGGAAGTTCTTCAGGTGCGAAGATGGATTGTCTTGTACCGAAGCCACTGGAGTTCGCTGGAAGACTTGATGTGCAAAACATTTCTTGTGGAGGAAGGCACGCCACACTTGTCACAAAGCAGGGAGAGGTCTACTCTTGGGGTGAGGAGTCAGGCGGGCGTCTTGGTCACGGTGTAGATTGTGATGTGCCCCAACCAAAACTTATCGATGCTCTTGCTCATATGAGCATTGAGCTAGTAGCATGTGGTGAGTACCATACTTGTGCAGTTACGCTCTCTGGAGATTTATACACATGGGGAAATGGCACCTTTAATTCTGGGCTTTTGGGTCATGGGAATGAAGTCAGTCAATGGATGCCCAAAAGGCTCAATGGACCATTAGAAGGAATACATGTTTCATCTATTTCATGTGGCCCTTGGCACACAGCTGTAGTAACGTCTGCGGGGCAGCTATTCACATTTGGAGATGGCTCTTTTGGGGTTCTAGGTCATGGAGACCGTCAGAGTCTTTCTGTCCCAAGGGAGGTGGAATCCCTCAAAGGTCTACGGACCGTCCGTGCTGCTTGTGGTGTGTGGCACACGGCTGCAGTTGTTGAAGTTATGGTTGGGAATTCAAGTTCCAGTAATTGTTCATCTGGCAAGATATTTACATGGGGTGATGGTGATAAAGGTCGTTTAGGACATGGTGACAAAGATTCAAGACTAGTTCCAACATGTGTAGCTTCATTGGTTGAGCCTAACTTTTGCCAAGTAGCTTGTGGTCATTGCTTCACGGTGGCACTAACAACCTCTGGGCATGTATATACAATGGGAAGTTCTGTCTATGGTCAGCTTGGAAATCCACAAGCGGACGGCATGGTTCCTACGCGTGTTGAAGGGAAGCTACATAAAAACTTTGTGGAGGAGATCTCTTGTGGTGCTTATCATGTTGCTGTCTTAACTTCCAGAACAGAGGTTTATACATGGGGTAAAGGTGCAAATGGCCGGTTAGGACACGGTGATACTGATGATAGGAATTGTCCAACACTGGTTGAAGCTCTGAAAGATAAGCAAGTCAGGAGTGTTGTTTGTGGAATTAACTTCACAGCAGCAATATGCATTCACAAGTGGGTGTCTGGAGTTGACCAGTCTATGTGTTCTGGATGCCGCTTGCCATTTAACTTGAGGAGAAAACGGCATAATTGCTACAATTGCGCCCTTGTATTTTGTCACTCCTGCAGCAGTAAGAAATCTCTGAAAGCTTCATTAGCACCTAATCCAAACAAGCCTTACCGTGTCTGTGATAGCTGCTACGGCAAATTGAATAAGGCACCTGAGACAGATAGATATTCTTCAGCAAAGCGGGGAGCTATCTTGCAAGGGTTCAGTGATTCTAATTCTATCAATGAGGATTTGGAGACAAGGTCAAATGTTCAACTGTCTAGATTGTCATCAATGGAGTCTTTCAAGAACATGGATAGCAGATATTCAAAGAGAAACAAGAAGTTTGAATTTAATAGCAGTCGCGTTTCCCCTATTCCAAATAGCAGTTCTCATTGGAGTGGGCTCAACATTTCAAAATCTTTTGGCTCATCAAAGAAATTTTTCTCAGCATCAGTTCCAGGATCAAGAATTGTTTCTAGGGCGACATCACCTGTTTCAAGAAGAGCAAGTCCTCCTAGATCAACAACTCCAACACCTACCTTGGGTGGTCTAACATCTCCAAGAGTTGTAGATGGTGCAAAGCCAATAAAGGACAGCCTAAGTCAAGAGGTTGTAAATTTGAGATCTCAGGTAAAGGTCTTGATGTTCTCTCTATTGAATCGGTGTTTCACTGTTTCTGACTTGTATCCTATGTTGTATGATTATATGCACTAAGAAAATATTGGTCAGCATTCTCTAACTTTGACTTAATGGAGCAGTCATACGAAACTGTACTTATAAATGGAAAATCAAAATCTCTGACATAAACTCACATGACAATTAATAAGTCTGTACACATTCCTGTCTTTCTTTTTGCTCTTATTTATTTTACAGCTGGTCCAGTGTTCAACCATTTTAACAGGGTAGAAAGATATTAGTGGAACTGAACCATTATTGTGACACTAGTTTTCTTTGCAGCTAGCTAATACTCCCTCAGTTCCAAATATAAGTAATATGACTGTTTATATAAAATACTACAATGATAGTTCATTAAACTCCCCTTTTTGTTTAAAGTGAGTTTGTTCACTTGTGGAGTTTCTAATTAAGTTCAATCTTTCAGGTGGAAAATCTTACTCGGAAGTCTCACCTACTGGAAGTTGAATTGGAGAGAACAACTAAACAGTTAAAAGAAGCTATTTCCATTGCAGGGGAGGAAACTGCTAAGTGCAAAGCTGCAAAAGAAGTAATCAAGTCACTCACTGCACAAGTAAGATGGCTCTTTTGTTAGGATGTTGTTTTGTTATATATCAGGCAGAACCTGATGTACAAACATCTATAAATTAACAACCTTACGTACATTTTTTACCCAATCTGATTGAAATTAAATGGCTAAACAAATAGATCTGTAGATTGGTCAAGGCAGCATGCTTCCTTTTACGGGATCCAACCAGCTTTTATAACTTATCTATGTTTTGAACCTATTACTTATGAAAATGGTGTTTATGTGCTATGGAGCAAAAGAAGGAACCCATGTTACTCCCTCTGATTCAAATTAATGTTCTCAGATTTGTCTAGATTCGGATGTATCTAGTCATGATTTGTCTAGATTCGGATGTATCTAGCACTAAATCATGACTAGATACATCTGAATCTAGACAAATCTGAGAACATTAATTTGAATCGGAGGGGGTACTTTAATGGAGTTGGAAAGAGTGCAGACCAAAAAATGGGGATTTGGGATGGTGGTTTTCATCAACAAGTAACTAACAGACAATGATGATGTTAAAACTTAAATGATGATCCTGTCCAACATGTCAAGTATACTCATTAACAAATTTTTTTATCTGCAATAGTTGAAGGGTATGGCAGAGAAACTACCTGAAGGAGCAGGGGCAGGCGCAGGAGCAGGAGCAGTTAAGCACAACAGACTGCCACCTCTTTCTGGAATACCTCTTCCAAGTGATATATCAGTGGCATCTGAGAATTTAGGTAGCCCAAGATGTTCTGGAGAGCCATATTTGAATGGATCTAATGGGTTGGTTGTTTCTAATGGACCAAGTTCAGTTAGAAGTAAGACTCACATAGAAGTTGGCAAGAACGGAACCAGAGTACCTGATTCAGACACTAAGCTTGAGTCTGAATGGGTAGAGCAAGATGAACCTGGGGTCTACATTACCCTTACTGCCCTACCTGGAGGGGCTAGAGATCTCAAGAGGGTCCGGTTCAGGTACATTCATATTACTCCCATTCGAAATGCAACTATAAATCAGCTGAAGGTCTTCTCAAATGTTAATTGGACGATTATGATACTGATAGTTTTGCAGTAGCTGTGACACAATGTTGGACATTTTGTTGCTTTGATCTTTGACATAGTATAGTTCAACTGGCCCTTTTCTGGTCTGCTGATCAAGATTCTATAATTATTTGGAACAAATATGTTGTTTCGTGAGCTATATAGAGAAGACAAGCCTGTTTAGTTATGAAAAGATTCTACTCTCTCCGTCTCGAAATAGATGTCGCAAATTTTTGTAAATTTGGATGTATCTAGTACTAAATAGTGTCTAGATACATCTAAATTTAGATAAATTTCCGACATCTATTTTGAGACGGAGGGAGTAGTTGATAACTACTCCCTCCGTTCCATAATATAAGATGTTTTAGTTTTGTGAAAGAAGTGTATCTAGACCTTTTTAGTGTATAGGTTCATTTAGATTTGAAGTGAACCTACACACTAAAAATGATCTAGATACACTCCTTTCACAAAGCTAAAACATCTTATATTTTGAAACGGAGGGAGTAGTAACTAGGAGCTAAGAATTTCTCTTCGTATTTTTATATGCACTTATGTTGATTCTAGTTTCTTATCTGCTGGAGATTGAGAATCGAAAGAAAAGTTGCTATCATATCCTGTACAGTCTATACTCTACTATTTTCTAGAAACTATTGGAGTTCCATTTTTGCAGCTTTAAACTCATTCTATTTTCTCCATGCAGCCGGAAGCGTTTCAGCGAGACACAAGCAGAACAATGGTGGCAAGAGAATCGTGCAAGGGTATACGAGTTGTATAATGTTCGTGTGGTCGACAAAGGATCGGTTGCCAGTATTGATAGTGATGTACCTCACTGACATAGAGCATGTGTGGGTTACGGGATTAATTAGGGCCTGAAAGAGGGAGGGGCCTGATGTTTGGAAAATGTGGGCTTGCATTTTCTTTTACTACATGATTCTTTCCTCTTTCCTTTTTTCTTCGTGTGGAAAGTAGATCACTCAAGCAAAAGTGATGTAAATGGTTCGTGGCAGCTGGCTGGCTATTCTGCCCTGTAAATGCATAAGCAAGCGCATCAATTTTAGAGCTTGTTCTTCCTGATTGTTCATTGATCTGCGAATATAGGTGCAACAATCATGTCTGCGATCACGGTGCAGAATACTTGATGCTAATTGTAGATTGAGATGCAAAGTAGTTATGCATGGTTTAAGCTATATTTTCATTGAGCCGAGTGTCCAGATCCTTGTTGAATTTCCACGATTCTTTGTGTTTGTACAAGTCCTCTTGATTCATGCGGCTGTACCCTAAATTGCACACATATATACTGTGTTTTCTAGCTATTCCGAGTATCTAGAACGCAAAAGTAGATGTGGGCAAGACTATCGGTATTCTCTACTCGAGTCACGAGACAATCCTAAGCCCTGAGAAATAATGCATTTGTTTGTCGATCTCAGCTGACATAGTTGGAGGAGTATAGTACCCTCTGTACGGTAGGGTCAGCTTAGCTTGTTGCCTGCACCATGTACGCAGAATCGACCTAGGATGGCAAATTGACGATATGTAATCTGATCACATGTCACGTAACGAGGCCAATTTAGATTGGTTGTGTTCGAGCGGTTAGGTCCAACCGCCAAGACGCACACACAGCACAAATGACACCAACATCCAGTTAGGTCTCAGTAGCTCACAAGTCGCAACGCCCCCTCACCCACACAGAGAACATTTCCTCCACTCCACTCTTTGCCCATCTCAGCCATGTTGGCCGGCGATCACCTTGTGGATTTTACCCCTTAAATCGCAAAGTAATCGACATCAATTTAGGCAGAACTCAGAGCACAAGATCTGCATTTGTTTGCTAGGCAATCGGTGTGAAATATAGCTAGCACTACTGTTCTAGAAGTGCACTAGCTAGGGACAATCAGGCTATGGTGTTTCGTATCGTGCGTGCATAAGTGCACAGTAGGTTCAAGAAAACCAATTACTGCTTCCTTAAGAGAGCTATTTGTAGTCTGAATCTATTTCCCGCTCCTCTACCGCTTCCACACCTTGCTCTCCAGATCGACCCGCCACTCGCCTGCAGGCATGGATCAGGACCTGTCGTCGGAGCTGGACCCGGCGCTCCTCCTGTCAACGTCGGCGTCCTCGTCGTCGCCGCCGGACTCCGCGTCGCCGTCCTTCTCCTCCTACCACCCCTCCCCTCCACCGGAGTACACCCTCGCCGTCACCAACCTCTCCTGCCCCGCGCCTCGCCGCGCCAGCGCCGCACTCCTCCCGTTCCTGTCCTCCTCGGCCCCAGCCACCGCCAGCGCGGGCGAGGGGCTCCTCAACTCCGTCTCGTTCACCGCGTCCAGCTCCAGCATCCTGGCCATCGTGGGGCCCAGCGGCGCCGGCAAGTCGACGCTCCTCCGCATCCTGTCCGGCCGCGGCACCGGCTCCGAGATCGCCAAGCCGCCCACCGTGTCCATCAACGGCCACGCCGTCACCTCCCGCGCGCAGCTGCGCCGGACATGCGGCTTCGTCACGCAGGACGACAATCTCCTCCCGCTGCTCACCGTCCGCGAGACCATCCACTTCGCGGCCCGGTTCAGGCTCCGCTCCGACGTCACCGCGCGGGAGCGGCACGAGAGGGTGGACGCGCTCATGCAGGAGCTGGGACTCTCCGACGTGGCGGACAGCTACGTCGGCGGAGGCGACGCCGAGATGTCGTCGGCGCGCGGGGTGTCCGGGGGCGAGCGGAAGCGGGTGTCCATCGCGGTGGACATCGTGCACGACCCGCCCGTGCTGCTGCTCGACGAGCCGACGTCGGGGCTGGACAGCCGGTCGGCCATGGACGTGCTGGCGCTGCTGCACGAGGTGGCGCGCGCGCGGCGACAGGTGGTTGTGCTCAGCATCCACCAGCCCAGCTACCGCATGCTCGGCTACATCTCGTCGATGCTGCTGCTCTCCCGGGGCGCCGTCGCGCACTTCGGCACGCTCGAGTCGCTCGAGGCCGCGCTCGGGAGGCTGGGTCACAAGATCCCCGCCCAGCTCAACCCGCTGGAGCTCGCCATGGAGGTCACCGAGCAGCTCCAGGAGGACCACTCCAAGTTCGCCGCGCTCAAGGATCAGGACCAGTCCGAGGACGAAAGCCTCGTCCTCGCCAACAACGGCCGCGGCGGCCTTCACGTCCCCGAGCACGGGTATCGGAGCCGCGCCGTGGAGGTGGCGGCGTTGACCGTGCGCTGCTGGCGCACCATGTACCGCACGCAGCAGCTCTTCGCGGCGCGGGCGGCGCAGGCCATCGTCGGTGGGCTCGGCCTCGGCAGCGTCTTCTTCCGCGTCCACGTCGACCCGGACGGCGTGGCGCTCCGGCTGGGACTCTTCGCCTTTAGCCTCAGCTTCCTCCTCTCCTCCACCGTGGAGGCCCTGCCGATCCTGCTCCAAGAGCGCCGCGTGCTGATGCGGGAGGCATCCCGCCGCGCCTACCGCCTCTCCTCCTACGTGATCGCCAACGCGCTCGTGTTCGCGCCCTGCCTGCTCGCCGTGGCGATCCTCTTCTCGGCGCCCGTCTACTGGCTGGTGGGCCTCCGTGCCTCCCTCGCCGCCTTCGCATTCTTCGTCCTCGCCGTGTGGCTCATCGTGCTCATGGCAAGCTCCCTGGTCCTCTTCCTCAGCGCCGTGTCGCCAGACTTCATACTCGGCAACTCCCTCATCTGCATCTTCCTCGGCGTCTTCTTCCTCTTCTCCGGCTACTTCATACCCAAGGAGAGCATCCCGAGGTACTGGGCCTTCATGTACTACGTGTCCATGTACAGGTACCCGCTGGACCTGCTGCTCATCAACGAGTACGGTGGCAGCGCCAGCGAGAAGTGCGTGGCGTGGATGCGAGGGGACGCCATGAACGGCAATGGCGTGTGCTTGAGCACCGGCGGCGACGTGCTGAGGGGGAGAGGGGTCGACGAGGCCATGAGGTGGGTCAATGTGGGTGTCATGCTGGGATTCTTCCTGCTGTATAGGATCATGTGCTGGGCAGTTCTGGTGAGGAGGGCGTCCAAGACCACGCTGTGATCCATCGTATGTTTACCCTGTTTTTGGTTCTCCGGTTCACTGATTTGGATATTGTACACGATGGATCTTCTTATAAAAATATGATATTGTCTGCTTGCTTTTCCGTTGTAAGTTGTAAGAAATATAAATTAACTTTCCACTTTGAAGTAGGGTGGTTTAGATATATTCGTTTCATAAAAACTAAAATATTTTATATTTTGGTACAAAATGAGTATGATGTTTGATGAGGTAAAAAAGAGATAAAAAAAGATTTATCTTCTCCGAGTTAAGAGATGACCTCTAAGTAAGAAAGATAAGATGTTTTCGCCCTTGTACGATATGTCCTATTTTAGTCATATGTTTTCTAGCTTTATTAATCATGTCATAATTTAAGGAGCATCAAAACAATGATTGGTGGATGTAACATTAAGAGATAATCAAATGTATAACATGTTTCTTGTCTTCTCTTGATGCCATGCAATGACGAAGATAAGACTGCCGTATCAACCACTGTACTATTACTCAAGACAATACAACACACTCTTCCACACCGACCCATTGTCTTCCTTGCCATAAAAAACTATCTTCAACTAAAACACCGTAGACTAGACATCCTCACTTATATCTGCTGAGCTACATGGCTAAGTGACACGGGGTCTCCACAGCAATGTCCATACTTAATGGACTTGGGTTCGGGAAGGAGGTATGCGTTGGAGATTTTATCGGTTAACAAATAAACAATGGGGATGCGTTTTTACCCAGGTTCATACCTCGAGAGGTAAAACCCTACTCCTGCTTGTACGTTCTTGATTGAATTGGTGAAGGTTAGAAGTCGTTGAGATGGATACCGTTGCGCAGATTGGATCTGGCGTGTTTGTGATGAGAGCTAAGGTAGTCCCTCCTCGACAGCCTCTCCTAGCCCTTATATGGGGGACTTAGGTATCGGGCACCGTCCGAGTCGGTTACAAATCACGGGTGGAGCCCTACTAGTTTCCTATCTAGTGTTCTCCTTATCTTGTACTCCAAGGAAGTCGATGTCATTATGGGCTTCGCTTCATCCGAATCACCACAGGCTTCACGTACTTTAGTAAATCATCGTATGGGACTTCTATTGGTCCGTGCCAGATCGGCCAAAGGCAGGTGCACGTTGGACATACCTATGTCAGTATCCCCTGACTATCTAGTCTTATCGTAGATTCGGGTGGAGACTTTAGAAGTCGCAAGTCTTGTACTGCTTCAGTCGGAGTCGACATTTTTGTAGGGTGAAAGGTATCGACCCGAAAGCACATTGGGTCAGAGAGTTGCATGTTTTGTAGATTTTTAGCAGTTCATAGGGATGCTGGTAAACGTGTCTGGTGCTCTCGACGGATCGGGACCAGTTAATTTCTCTTAGGCAAAAACAACTTTACCTACTCAAACTCGAGTCCCCAGACTCGAATCCGGTATAAGCTGGGGTAGTTCGATCCATGTCGCGGAGGTCTTACTGAGTCGAATGCCAGTTGACAATTGTATACCCAACGCGTCCGTCAGGATTTTTTTCATGCCTTAAGCATGGTATTTATCTGGTAGAGCGCAATGGAGGCAGTTGCCAGGCAAGCAAATAGGATATGTTGGTCTTATCTTTGCATCTTAGACACAACATTTGAATGCTTATCACGGTGGGTGTGATTCGAGTTGTCAAGGAGATGTTATCTCTAAACTCGACGTTAGTATAAGGTGCATAGCGGGCAAAGTCACAAAGTTGTTTGCTGTCGTAAGTAAGGAGTCGACATTGTGGACGTAGTTGACATAATGAACGAATGTTGTAGATTCTTGTTTTTCTATAGGGTGCATGCCCAGCGCTCCCTATGGGAGTAGCCTCCGAGTGTCTGGTCGAGTCATAGACTCGAGCAGAGACTTAAACTCGTGCATTGTACAACTGTCGGCCAATAACTGTTGTAAGAAAAATCATTGACCTGAAAGTCCCCAGTGTTAACATTTATTTGTGGTTTCGATTGATCATCAATCGAAAATTCCATAAGGTGAAGGCACCGACCAGGAAGTGCATCTTGTCAAGTTTATTCATATGATCCTCCATCAATGTTGTCGACGTTTCTTTCGATCCATGACCAACACTATCAGGTGCGCGGCTAACGCTGCCTATGGGAGTAACCCCCAAGGATATGTGCGGCAACTTGTGGCCGGGCATAGGATCGTTCTTTCATAGAGGTAAGCGACGCACCACCCGAGTAAGTGCTCAACTCAGGCAAAACATGAGCTTTGTGGTTTGTCGACTCCGTTGGAGGACTCGATGGAATAGCTCAACGTAGTCGACATCCTTGTAAGCTACAAAAAATATTGGAAATATGCCCTAGAAACAAATAGTAGTAAGGACTATTATCATATTTCATATAGTTTATGATTAAGTTTTGTATCATGCTATAACTGTGTTGAGTGGAAACATCAATACACGTGTGATATATAAACAAACCAGGGGTTCCCAGTAAAACTCTAGTCACTGGTTCATTGGTCAACAAATGATCATGTTTCTTGATCATGTGGCATTTATGCCAGTTGGAAATGAGGTCATCTCATTCTGAGAATGAGATGATGAACCAATACCCAACCTAAACATCGTGATTCGATCATGTCACGAAGTTCAAGTTACGATGATTAGAAAAAGATCCTCATAGACTATTCCTTAGACCGTGAGGCTATATCAATCACTGTCTCCCGAGAATGCTTAGATAGCGTCAAACGCCATCTGGTAAAATGGTGGTTATAAAGGTGTGTTCAGGTATTCGAAGGAAACCATAGAGGCAATATATGTCAAGAGCGGGATTTGTCCGTCCATGTGACGGGAAGATACTCAAGGGCCCACTCGGAGAAGTTATATCCAATAGTTGTGCAGCGTGTGATTAGATCACGGGGATATCACTTGTCGGAACGAGTCAAATAACATTGTTCAGTAACGAGATTGAACTCGACATGAAGATGTCATTGATCAGGTCTCGGGCAATGTAAGTATCGAATGACAAAGGCAATAAGACGTGACTGTCACCGGTTCAAACGACGAAAGATCTTCGTGGAATGCACAGGGGTCACATGGCCATCCAGGTCCCTCTGTTGATCATTGGTGCGGGAGTGTCCCGACCATGTCTGGAGTGTTCCCGAACCGTAGGGTATCACGCTTAAGGGCTTGATGATGCTTAGAGAGTGTTTATGGGATCGGTAGAATCGCCAAAGAAAAGAAGGGAGAAAACCGGAAGGGTTTCGGTAAGTCCAGAGGAAGTCCGGAGTGGAGGTGGAAGGTGTTCCATAGCCACGGAGATTAGATAATATGTGAATGAATGTTAAATGTTGATTTAATCATTTATTCATAATTATTTAAATAAAGAGAAAATCAATTAAAAGGTCAAAGGCTTAATGGGCCAATTCCCGGAGGGGAGAGGGCCCATTAGGGAAAGGAGAGAGGGAGAAGGGGGCCAAGGGGGTGGCCGGCGCCCTAGTGGGCCAGTCCCCCCATGTGGGGCCCATGGGGGTGGCCGGCAGTGCCACCCCTCCCCCCTCCTCTCCTTTAGTCCCACCCGAGACTTGAGGGGAGGTAGTACCTCCCCTTCCCCTATATATAGTGGGGTATATTGGCCTAGAAAATACACCCAATAATCAATAAAGGTCTCCCCACTTTTGGGAGGACCTCCAATTGATATTTTCTCTCTCCCCCTCTCTCTCTCGTGACCGTGGTCCCAAGTCTGGATTGTGCAAGCGAGAGACATCTTCACCGCGGAGCGCCGTCGCGCTGCGGGATTCGGATCCGGGAGCTCTACTTCCGCAACTGCTGCTGGATCGGGGAAGCGGGAGTCATCGTCAGGCACCGGACGTGTGTAACTCCCATGAGGTGTCACACTTGAGGCACTCAAGTCGTTGGAGCCAGAAGGAGCGCAAGGACTTCATCACGACCTTGAGGTCGGCTTCGGCTCGTCTACATCAACCACGCTCTCCTGAGCGTTGACAACGCTTTTTGGTCTTTGAGGGTAAGTTCACGAAAATCCCTCCGTTCTCAGACACTAATAGATAGGTCCTAGCGGCCTGGGGGTTCGAGAGTAAAATTTATTGTTTTTTATGCGCGGAACCCCTACAGTGGTATTAGAGCTAGATCTATGCATAGTAATGCTAGTACGGGTAGAACACACGAGATGTAGCGTGTGGGCGTTGATCTTTTAGTTGTTACCCTCCCACGTGTACTTGTGTATACCGCATCAATGCTTGATGAAGTGGCCCCCAACCGACTTTACGCGTTCATTCGCGAGACTGGTCCACGCTTGACATATGGCTTGTAGCGTATAAAGTGGCTTAGGGGGTGTCTGTCTCTCTCGCATTAGTTGGTATACCATTTGCAACGGAGGGCCTCGAAAGGGGTGTAGTAGAGACAACTACTTGATCAATGTTGTGCTGAAAGTTCGTAGGTAAGAACGGTTCTTGTGCAAAAGCCCATTTAGCCACGTAAAACATGCAAAGATAAAGTAGAAACGTCTAACTTTGTTTTGCAGGAGGGCGTTGCTTTGTGATATGGTTGTGGCAAAGGTAAAGTAATTACCTTTTCTTGCATAGTAGTAGATAGTCACGAAGGTGACGAACTACCACGCCGGAATGACACTGGTATCCTAGTGTCTACGGTGCCGGAACCCTGGCGCCGGAACCCGGTGACGGCGGATGGAGATCACGACGTGAAGGACCATATCACATAGCATTTACATTCAATGTTATTGTTTGTATGTCTTATTGTGTGCTAGTATTAGATACTCGACAGTAGCCTAATAAGAAGATCCCTGTTAAAATAACCAACGATTGTGTTCCCCCTTAGTGTGCACCACCAAGAAAGTTCTTCGGTATGAGGCGATCTAGGGTGACAGGCCTGGGTGTCATACATATCTACGTTCAGATACAGTGGGTGTAAGCCATGTTGCACAGCGAATACACTAAGGTTGAGTTGGCGAGCCTAGCACGCTAGAGAAGCGTGGCCTCGGAACGCGGATGGTCGAAAGATCGAGCACGAGTCGCATGAATGATGTGACCGACGTTTAGCGTCCACCCTTGAACCCACATTGATGGCCGTGACGATCAGGGGAGATGTGGCTGATAGGGGTAGTGTTATCACTAGGAACCCTCACTGGGGATAGGTGTTTCTGAGTGGAGTTATTATTAACTCATTTAATTATAAACTTAGTCTAAATTCCTTTTGCAATTATAAATGTAGAAAATGGTTTCTGCCGAGATTACCTTTCCTATCGACGATTGGTTAAAAGAAGAGAAGCTCAAGTTAGATGGATCCAACTTTTCTGCATGGGTCATACGCCTATTTGATCTCCTTGGGGAGAACGATGTAGCTGACTACATGACCTGCGAGATGTTTTTGGAGCCACCCTATTATCATGAGACCTAGGAGTAGCGGGATCTGCGTTGTCGTCGTTGTGTGATGGCCACATTTATATCAGTGACCATGCGCCTCAGAATGGAGGATGGACTATGGCTAATGGTGGGGAGTCTCAAGCCCCAAATGGTCATGGCACATCTGAGAGCACATTTCGTGGAACAAGTGCGCATGTGGGAGTATGAGCTGATGGGGGACTTCCTCTCTATAAAGATGGAGGAGGGCTCCTCACTGGATGAACACTTATTGCGCCTCTACGATGCGTATATGAGTCTGGCATACTACCTGGACAAATGGTACTCAAGCTCATTTGCGATGGGAGTTGTGCTTCGGTCGCTTCCTCCAAGCTTCCAAGCACAAGTCAGGATCTGCGTTATGAGAGGCGACACAGAAACACTGGATTTCCTTGAGTTCATACCACATTTCAGAAATGTGATAGATGAACCCAACGTCGCTGGAGTCGTCAATGACGAAGGTATATATTTGATATACAGTTTTATAAATGTTATAATCTTGCAAACACATTGCAGTGTTAAGTATATCTGATACTTGTTCTGTTTTATTGAAAACAGGTCCTTCTGCATAGAGGTGCTTGCTGGAGAGGAGGTGACGTTGCGTGTTGATGGCGAGCATGATGATGACGGCCGACGACACTCTCCCTCAACATTTATCACTTAGTTTATGTTTAGGATGATTAATGTAATCAAGAGATTGTGAACTTCTTTAGTTTGTCCCACACTTCGTGAGACAGTTATTCATATGAGTTTGTAACAAGCAGTTGTTCTGCTTTTATGAATGATTTCTATTCGTGTTCATATCTTGTTTGATTATGTGTGAATTATCCTTATTGTTTGAAACTAATATGTATGAACATTTGTAAAACATTAAAAATGCCTTGTTTCAAAAAAACCCAATTTAATGATATTTCATTAATGAATGAAACCATTGTTTAAATTCAAAGTTATGTGATAATATGTGAGAGTCATTCGATTTCTTTTCACATATAAATCAAGCCTAAGTTCGGCAAATTAACTTGAACACCGTGTATTACTTGAATACAAAGTGTTTAATGAATTGTTAAAAGAATATACATATCCGATGTATTGTGTTTTAACGAAAATGGTAATTATCATTAAATGATTGTTTAAATGTGTAAAGTAGTTTACCAAAGGAAACATGAATATGAAACTATTTTGATTTGATCAAAGTGTTTCATCAATAAAAGGGTATAAGTATAAAAGAGAATCTAATTACTATGATTTGATCAATAGTAATGAAATTCGACTTTATAAGAATGGCATGAAAGAAATTGTGGAATGCAAAGTGTTTTGAAACGTCAAAATGCAAAGCACCACAATGTGATATTATATATCAAAAGGGGTTGAATAGAAGGCACCAAATAAATCGTCGTAGTATATATGTAGAGACCATTAGTTAGAAATAGTTAGCACTCAATGAGTTTACAGTGAACCATTAGAATTCGTGAAAGTTTTGGGGTTATTCGATATAACCAAAACAATAGCGAATAAGTCCTTGTAGAGCATTCATTGGAAACTTTGAATACAAAACCCATAGCTCGAACCAAAAGGAAAGCAAGATTTGTATTGCTTGGATTTTCGTACATTCTTGAGAAAGCTCACTTCAGTGATATTTCTCAATTATGGAGCAAATGGAAATCAGTGTAAAACGCGATGAGGATTCAAAACCCTGCATCAGAGTGTTGAGAAGCACAACGGACAGCATTCCTGAACAATTCTCTTCACAGAAGGAAAGAACCAATGATTTTGATTATTGTGTTTTTCCCTCCACTATTGTTTTTCACT
This sequence comes from Avena insularis, assembly GCA_023614405.1. Lineage (NCBI taxonomy): Eukaryota > Viridiplantae > Streptophyta > Magnoliopsida > Poales > Poaceae > Avena > Avena insularis. The sequence goes on from CM042684.1 coordinate 444,051,736, forward strand.
ATATGAAGTAGGATTCAAAATGTAAATCCATATCTTGTATGGAGACATTTGTGAATCACTTGTCATAATTTTGGAATATGACATACCTACGAACTACAAAGGAAATGATGGTAAACTGAATTGTGAGAAATCCAAATAGCAAAATTCCCTTGAGATTAGAAAGCAATTCATTGCTGAATCTCACAAGTAAAAGGAGTTACTTGGAATTTTCCCAAATGACTGCAAAGCCATAGTGGAAAAAGGGGTGAATGACAAAAGCACAATTTGTCAAGTATTGGATGAATTCAAATGAATTTGATTCATGTGGGCTAAGTTTCTAGTAGATTTAAAACTAGTAAAGTACTAGTATCTCATAGTAAATCTCCAAGTTTGATACTTGATCAAAGGATTTTGAAGTTATTCAAAATAGTAAAGGAGATATGCAATTTGCATAAAATTGAGTGGGAGCTATGAAAGTCTTCCTAAAACAATATGTGATTGACATATTTTTAAGTGGGAGCAATATGAGTCTCAAATTCAAATATGTAGGAACATTGTTTGAGTAAGAGTACTGACTCGTACCCAAATATGTTAGCAACATAGTTTGAGTGGGAGCTTATAGGAGTAATTCTTAAGTAAGTTAAGGATGAAAGCACAAATACTTATAAATAATGATTTATAAGATGTAGAAGTTGATAATACGTGTATTATGATATTATGTAGTATTCCTTAAGAGATTCTGAAAGGGACTTTCAGAATAGAAGTTAATTGAGGAACCAGTCCTTAATAACTCGAATTAGGAATAGCATTAAGTTTAATATCAATGGTTGAAAGAAATAATAGGATGATCATCATCCACTATGTTGAGACATAGGTTCTATCTTAGTAAACTATGATGATAACTTAGCATAATATGTAATGCAATTAAGGAACGTTTGAAAGTGTTCAAGTTTAAATCACAGAACGTTGAGCTAAGTTTGTCCGCAGTATCTAGTAGAGAACTGTAGACATATTTTCCAAATCCATAAAGGATAACATATCTTAAAGCATAAAGAGTTATGTTATAAGGGAATATGTTGGAAACTCTTCTAGATACCAATTAAAAGTCAAGTAGGAAGCGAGGTGAACAAAACATCGAAAGTTGCACCGAGTGCACTAGTGTTTCGATGAATACATTTATAATAGTAGATAAGGGTACCATCTAAAGTGTTGTATAATGTTATGGCGGGGCTAATTCGCTTTTAACGTAGAATGATGTGTCCCAGGGCACAGTGCCCATGAGAAAGCCCTCAAGGTTGATCTAACGTCACCGTAGGCTCCTGGAATCAGGCCTCGTTCTGCTGCCATAGCGACGATGCATACACACAGATGCTGTCATGTGATGATAGAATATTAATGTCAATCATAGTGACATTAATGAGTTGCAAAGGATCTGGGACTGTAAAGTACAGAACCAAGACTCAACCTCTTCCATGAGCAAGCATGTTCTAGGTACCGGTTATATGGTGCCAATAATTAAGAACAAATGTAGCTAGTGTATTTATACTCTAGTGCAAGTGGGAGACTGTTGGAAATATGCCCTAGAGACAAATAGTAGTAAGGACTATTATCATATTTCATATAGTTTATGATTAAGTTTTTTATCATGCTATAACTGTGTTGAGTGGAAATATCAATACACGTGTGATATATAAACAAACCAGGGGTTCCCAATGAAACTCTAGTCACTGGTTCATTGGTTAACAGATGATCATGTTTCCTGATCATGTGGCATTTATGCCAGTTGGAAATGAGGTCATGAGATGATGAACCAATACCCAACCTAAACATCATGATTCGATCATGTCACGAAGTTCAAGTTACGATGATTAGAAAAGGATCCTCATAGACTATTCCTTAGACCATGAGGCTATATCAATCACTGTCTCCTGAGAATGCTTAGATAGCATCAAACACCATCTGGTAAAACGGTGGTTATAAAGGTGTGTTCAGGTATTCGGAGGAAACCATAGAGGCAATATATGTCAAGAGAGGGATTTGTCCGTCCATGTGACGGGAAGATACTCAAGGGCCCTCTCGGAGAAGTTATATCTAATAGCTGCGCAGCGTGTGATTAGATCACAGGGATATCACTTGTCGGAACGAGTCAAATAGCATTGTTCAGTAACGAGATTGAACTCTACATGAAGATGTCATTGATCAGGTCTCGGGCAATGTAAGTATCGAATGACAAAGGGAATAAGACACGACTGTCACCGGTTCAAACGACAAAAGATCTTCGTGGAATGCACAGGGGTCACATGGCCATCCAGGTCCCTCTGTTGATCATTGGTGCGGGAGTGTCCCGACCATGTCTGGAGTGTTCCCGAACCATAGGGTATCACGCTTAAGGTCTTAATGATTCTTAGAGAGTGTTTATGGGATCGGTAGAATCACCGAAGAAAAGAAGGGAGAAAACCGGAAGGGTTTCGGTAAGTCCGGAGGAAGTCCGGAGTGGAGGTGGAAGGTGTTCCATAGCCACGGAGATTAGATAATATGTGAATGAATGTTAAATATTGATTTAATCATTTATTCATATTTATTTAAATAAAGAGAAAATCAATTAAAAGGTCAAAGGCTTAATGGGCCAATTCCCGGAGGGGAGAGGGCCCATTAGGGAAAGGAGAGAGGGAGAAGGGGGCCAAGGGGGTGGCTGGCGCCCTAGTGGGCCAGCCCCCCGCGTGGGGCCCATGGGGGTGGCCGGCAGTGCCACCCCTCCCCCCTCCTCTCCTTTAGTCCCACCCCGGGACTTGAGGGGAGGTAGTACCTCCCCTTCCCCTATATATAGTGGGGTATATTGGCCTAGAAAATACACCCAATAATCAATAAAGGTCTCCCCACTTTTGGGAGGACCTCCAATTGATATTTTCTCTCTCCCCTCTCTCTCTCTCTCGTGACCGTGGTACCAAGTCTGGACTGCGCAAGCGAGAGACATCTTCACCGCGGAGCGCCGTCGCGCTGTGGGATTCGGATCCGGGAGCTCTACTTCCGCAACTGCTGCTGGATCGGGGAAGCGGGAGTCATCGTCAGGCATCGGACGTGTGTAACTCCCACGAGGTGTCACACTTGAGGCACTCAAGTCGTTGGAGCCAGAAGGAGCGCAAGGACTTCATCACGACCTTGAGGTCGGCTTCGGCTCGTCTACATCAACCACGCTCTCCTGAGCATTGACAACGCTTTTCGGTCTTCGAGGGTAAGTTCGCGAAAAGCCCCTCCCGTTACTGTATTACTAATAGATAGGTCCTGGTAGCTTCAGGGGTTCAGGGGCGTAGAGTAAAATTTATTGTTTTTTATGCGCGGAACCCCTACAGAAAACACAAAGAATTGTGAAGCATTTGTCACTTAAAAAATATCGCTTATGTAGCTTATAAAGTTGTTGGTTGTGATTGTACTCAACGCGTCACCACCGTACGCAAGGCCTTTTTGTTAGCCTGATGCCCTTGGTCTCTGTGGCTTGCCAACTGGTCAGTTGGGCTACAACTAGGTTGGAGTTTTCAAGGATTCAATGTTTAGCCAGAGTCAACTAGTCAGGCAGTCGCGTGTGAGGTGTTGACCATGCGTAGTTGATGACATGTAAGATTGGTTTGTACGGCATAGTCCCCAAGTGTCGGTTGAGGAGAAAGTAAGTAAATATTGACTCTTGGTAGAGGAAAGTTAGCTTTATTGGTAGTCGACACAGCGGATGATCGACGGACTCATATCTACTACATCGTACCAATGATATCTCGGTAACAAGTATCTCTTACTCATGCACACATATATTACTTCCAACCTTTTGTAGGTTGCTTCTTGGCATGAATTTTTGTATTTGTAAATGTTGTAGTTCATGCTTTGGTTTTAAGGAGAACTCCTTATTGCAAGTATGAGTAATTTGAGATGAGTGCATATAATGGACTATACAAAATCATGCTTATGATTTACCAATCCCAAATATATCAATCTAGCAATTTTATTGCCTATTTTTTCTTCAGTTTCTCTCATGTGCAATATTGATGAAGTTGCAAAGTTAATTTTTCTTTGTGATACTTGTTGCCTTTCTCAAAACATTCCAACTATCTCTTTTTCCCTTGGTGATAGTTGTGATGTACTTTGTGTGTTGGTATTTGAAGCTCATTAATATACAATAAGGTAAAATTGAGCCTTTTGCCATGTTTTGAAGAAAAAATCCTATTGGTATATTGTATAACTTCCTTTGGATATCTTGATCTTTCTTGAGTGTCTATTTTGTGTGTGTGTGCTTCTTTGTTGGCATATATCTTTGTGATGTTACCCACTTAGAATCTTATACACATAAGAGAAGATAGATCTCTCTTGATTTTGTATTTCTTTGGTGACCACCTTTCTTAAGTCTTTTGATTCTTTGGTGGATCTCAAATTTTTTTTATCAATGAGTGCTTGTCTTATTCGTTTCTATCTTCCGGTACTCATATTTGTTCTCTCATTCCTTTTGTTGTTAAATGAGTTTGGGGGAGTGAGGATTCCATACTTGTGCACTTTGTTTCCAAATGCAATTATTATAATTGGTGCATAATACTTGGAGAGCTTATCTAATTTATTTAATAATGCCCATTTGCCTTATTGCACACATTTTGTGTTTTAAATATTTATGAGGGAGTGAGGATTCCATATTAGTGTATTTTGTATTCAAATGCAATTACTCTAATTTTTGCACAAATCTTGGGGAGCTTTTCTATTTCATTTAAACACTCATTTGCTCTTATCATAATATCTTATTGTATTCAATTTGTTATTTCAGATCTTTGATTGCTTGCTTCATTTGGTGATACTTCTTTATTTTTATCCTTCTTTTGCAATCTTTGGGTACACAATATAGTTTGACTTCTTTCTAATATTCGTCATTGGATATGTGCAAATGTTTCCAATCATAAGAAATTGGTTTCAAATGCACACTTTTTGAGGAATTCTCACTATATTGACCATCTAGAACTTTTCACCCATTTTGGCAATCGATGCAAATGGGGGAGAACTTTTAGAGGGTTTAAGGAAGTTGGTTTATGCTTTGAGTTTGTTCTTAAGCATTTTCTGTTCATGCTCTTGCATCTTTGTTGTTGCTTTGCATGTTGAATATATAGAGAAAACTCCACCAACGATAATGGTTTGGCAATATATGCAATAAAATTCAAGTTCATCACACATGCATAGATTGTGGGGGAGTTTGGTCTATATATTGTGGTTGTACCAACATCACATACTTGTTTATTATTTGATGTTGGCCCAACCGTCTTGTTCATTAAATTCCATACATAAACGCTCTCAAAGGGATTGTCATCAATTAACAAAATGGGGGAGATTGAAAGGGCATGTGTGCTCCCATGTGTGGTTTTGGCAATTAATGATAATCTCTATGGACTAATGTTCACACTGAGTTACACTTGTAGGAATTATTCACAAACATCGCTTGGACCATGTGTTGGCTTCAAGGTTGAAAAAAGATGAACAATAAGCAATTTCCAAGGGCTTTCGACCTATTGAAATCATGTTGAAGAAAGAAGACGTTGCAAGGTTGATCAAGACAAAGTGCAAAGAGTTGATTCAAAATGGATCAACACTCAAAGAATAAATAAATATATGCAAGTTCAAGTTGAGCCATCTCGAGAAGATCATATGCTTGAAGCTTTCCATCCTTGGTGACCATGGATAGATGAAGACATATTTAAGGAAGAGGTCTCCCTATGGAGTATGGGGAGAAATTCACAAGTCTGCATCAAGCTTGCTCTCGCAAGAGTAATTAATAAAGGTGTTCCATATTGAGGAGGACAAGATTGTGTATATCAAGCTCAAGTGGAATGCTCAAGGCAAATGTATGATCTTGATAGGTTTTCTATTTTGTCAGTCTCATGTTGTTATTTTGGAGACCAAGTTTAGGATAGATAGCCGTACTATCAATAGGGGCTCTCGAGTGAGTAACTTGACCGTATATTTCAGAGAGATCTCAAACCTTTGCATACTTAGCATCATACTTCTTGGTTGTTATTTGGATCTTATCCACGTGAGGATCTAGAGCATGTGGTTATCTTCATAACAAGCTCTAGTTCATAAAAAACGGATTTTGTATGGAAACCTTATTTTTGTTGGATTCTACTTGCTTCTATATTTCTAGCAAAACTAGTTTCATCCCAATCGGAGTTTCCAGGCTCAACTTCCTAAGTTTTGGGTTTTGGAGGTTTTACTAGTTCATTGCTTCTATAGAGGTTATACCTTTCTCCATTTTTTATCCTCTCATGTTTGACTATGATGTTTCTATGCATGAAACTGTAGAGCTCACTGTTGTGATTCCAACAAAACCAAGATCATCTAAATCGGAGTCTAGATGCAAAAGTTATTGAAGTATTCGTACCATGATATCCACTGTTTCTTCCATGGGCGGTAGTATAGGCCAACTTCCGCCCTACTTCTGTTGAAGGCTGGCTTTCTTGCAGTCACTCGTGTTTCCGCTTCACCGGAAGTTCCGATGGTTCATCGGAAGTTTTGGTAAAGCGTGAATCTGACCCAAACAGGCGGATTTCTCTCGTCCTATTTAAGGGGACCTTCTTCCCCAATGTTTCCACAACTTTTGAGCCTCTTCAGACTTGATCTTCTGCTCTCTCTCATCCATTGTTTACCTTCAAGAGCTTGTCCTATCCCTTCCCTCTCATATGATTCTTGCATCTTTTTGAGAGATTTAAGAGAGAAGATCTAGATCTAAAACCCCACCAAACCAAATCCCTTCTTTGTGAAGGAATGCTTGTGATCTAGATCTTGGAGAATTTGGTGTTGTCTTCTTGTGTTCATCTCTTATTCCCCAAATAGCTTTTATAGCTTTGGTGGAATTTGAGAGTGTGGTACTTGCCATTACATTTGGTGCATAGGTTTGATTTCTATACGGAGATTCAATGAGTAAAAGCTTGTGGGCTTGTTACTCTTGGGTTCTTGGAACCCTAGACGGTTGTGTGGTAGTGGTGTGATTTTCTTGGGGCCTCCAATTGATTTGTGGAGATTCCTAAATCTAGAGGCCTTGGTGGTAATTCTTGGGAGCCTCCAATTGAGTTGTGGAGATTTCTCCAATCTTTTACAGGTTCGATGACCACCCTCAAATGTCTCATAGTGGATCGAGTGCTCGCCTTTTATGGTGCGCACTCGAGAGAATAAGGTGAGCTTTTTGTGGCATCAGTGAGTAGCGTGCCTCCGCATCTTGGAGTGAGGCCTTGTGTGGCATTGTGTGAGAAAGAAAGGGAAGAAACACACTTGTTGGGAGGCCCTCAAGTGTCCCAAGGATTGCCGATAGCAGGCCAGTCAGATCCGGAGCTATTTCCTTACCACGGATCTCCCGATAGGAGATAGAGGAGAAGTGGATGACATGGCGTAAAGAATAAGGGAAGAAACACATTGGCCTGACAATGGCTCTCCACCATCTTATAAAGCCAAGACAAGCAAAGCAGGCTGTGGCCTAGGACCCCCTCCCCGCTCTTAAGGATGGACCCGGTAAGCGACGATGTTGCCGAGCCCATCCCGGGGGCTACAGTCAGGTTCGGGAAAACCAGGGTGTCCCATACCCACTAATAGTGTCCCCCTGGGCGTGCCACGAAGATAAGAAGGTAGAAAATTACACGAGGGCCATGGGAACGATACGACAGTACTGAAGTCATTGTCAGTTCCGGGATGACCCCCGATCTTGACCAAGACTAATAAGGAGCCAAGAAAGATGCGCTCTTGGTGGACATGAGATAGAGGGAACATGCATTACAATTCCTTAACAGTGCATGCAACCCGCTTGACGAGGGGTAACCTTGGTAATTCCCATGGTTATGGACTTAGAGTTTCATGGAAAATAGAATGCTAGGGATTTCGTCGGCTAATCAGACAAACAAGGGAGTCAAAGTCATCTGATTATGATGGAGAATATGATTACAGATTGCTCAAAGCTTTGGTACCACTTCGTTGGCTCCTCCCAACCCTTATATAATAGGCAGGCTCCCGAAGTCATATAGAGATAGGTTACCAGTTACAATTACAACACTAAGGTTACGTCGGTTTGTATTTCTTTCTTGATCACTAAGACATGCTTCTATCCGTCAGATGCTTCCTGGAATTCTCTTATCCTTCATGGGCTTCGTGGGCCGTAGGCCTTTGTATGCATAGGGTAGTTAATCACAGGGACCCGATAGGTCATACCTATGTCAGTAGCCCCCGCTCTCAAAGACAATTTCAACCACAAGTTGAAGATTCCTACAAACAAGTAATTTTAATGTTTCATGTATTCATCGTCATAGGGATTTGGGATGACGGGCCTGATGCTTCCGACGGATTGGGAACCAGTTAATTGCTCTTGGGCAAAAACACTGTGAACCAACATAAAATTCAAGTCCCCAGGCTCGAACTTGGTATATGCTAGCGTAATTCAGTTCGGGCCGTGGAGGTCTTATCGAATACCGAATTCCAGTATTTCATTTTGGGTACCCAACGCATCCATCGGGATTTTTCATCGTATCATAGATACGAATAAGATACAGGCAAAGCGCATTCATGTGCGGTTACTAGGCCTCACAGGACGGATCCTGGGGTCTTATCTTCATGTCGTGGACACGACATTCAGACATGTTATTGCAGCGGATGCGATCTGAGAATTTTTGAGTTTTTGTCGACTGCCTTGTTTGGCTATTGGAATTGCTGAAGTTGTCATCTTGTTTTCATCAGGTGCGATATGAGCGCTCCTGATGGGAGTAACCATTTGAGGATACAATTATGTACTGCTCACAGGTTTTTTTACTTTTTTGACTCCATTGGAGACTTGTGTTTTTTATCGGATGCGCGCTTAGCTCTCCTAATGGGAGTAGCCCCCAAGGCTGCACCTGAATGCTTGCATCCGAGTGTAGGCTCAAAATTTCCCCTTGTATTTATTTTTCTGTCAACTTTGTTGGAGGATTTTTCTATCGGGTGCGTGACCAGCGCTCCTGATGGGAGTAGCACCCGAGGCTATGTTCGAGTGCTTGCACCGGAACATAGCCTCAGAGCATAGTCTTCTTCTAAGGAGATACTAAACTCATGCCTTAACTTATTCAATCCGCTAAAATTGTATCAGGTGCGAGGCTAGCGCTCTCGATGGGAGTAGCCCCCGAGGCTATGTTTGGGTGCTGGCACCAGAGCATAGGACCGGAGTCAATTATCGAAGAAAGTAATCCTTTGTTTGTGTTTCCCTATTCACCCGAATATTTCTTCTCAGGCCACTCATGACGTCAGTGCTGACGAAGATGGTGTGTCACAGTTGCCGAAAAACAAGACCTGATGGGACGTTGTAGTGGTGGTCCCTTGTTGTAGTAATGATGATGCATGAGCGGCACATCAGCGGCGATTGATTGACCGCATGACCCCACTCTCGTGCTAAAATCGAGGTGCCGTGCAAATTTTCTCCGTGTTTGGTGAGGTAATTACTTCCCACGATTTTTATCCTTTCAGCGAATCTTGCCACGTGTCTTCATCCTCTATGTCTTGTTGTTTCGCCGCCCCCATCCGACGGTTGATACTTTTGCTTCTTTTCTTTCTAAGCTTTAGGGGAATTTTTTTACTCCTCACTATTCCCCTTCATTGCCTACTTCTTCTTTGTCCTCGTACCACATTTGTGCTCCATTACTTCATGTTCTTCCTTCCTCCTACGCACGCTCGTGCCTCGCTTCCAGGCCACCATGGGCAAGAACAAGGGAGGCCCCTCTACTGTTGCTGCCAAGGTGACAAGGAAAAGAGCCATTGGATGGTATCCCTCCAAGTGGACCAAGCGGGAGCTCCACAAGGCACACAAGGCTGGTCTCATGGAAGATGGATCCTTCAAGGCTCCTGGGGATGAAGCCATTACAATGCCTGAAGCAGGATGGCAGGTAATGTTTCTCTCCTTCCTTTATCATGGCCTCTCTCTTTTGTCCCACAGGTTCCTTCGCGGCCTCCTTTTCTTTTATGGCGTGCAGCTCTACCAGCTCACGCCAAATTCCATTCTCCATGTTGCTTGCTTCATCACTCTTTGTGAGTGTTTTCTTGGTATCCATTCCCACTAGGGATTATGTAAATACTTTTTCTGTGTCCGCCAAAATGCCACTGACACCATCATTCATGACGTGGGAGGCGCAATTTTTTCTGTTCACCCAAAAATTAATTATTTTGACTTCAAATTTATGGACTCCGTCCAAGGTTGGAAAATGAAGTGGTTTTATACCAAGGACCGGCAAGTCGAGGGTCAAAACTTCGGGTTAGCACCCTTCGACCCGAAGAAAACCTGCCGGAGGCTCAATTCATGGGACCAGAACCCTAGTGCCGAGGAAGTGGAAGAAATCAAACCGCTATTAGCCCAGATCGAGAAGCTACGCTCCGAGGCTGGACGCGAACTATCAGGTTTGCAAATTATGGCTTATTTCCTTCGGGTGCGCATCCAATATATCCAGGCTCGGTTGACTGGTATGTGGGCTTATATCAGTAAGAAGGACCCGATGAGGATCTCGATAGAAAATCTTCCCATTGCACTTCTTGAGAAGATGGTACTTTCCTTCACCACCTTGACAAAGAAAAATCCCGTTCTGTCGGATTGTCGGGTGGAACCCTATGGAAAGAAGAACCTATTGCCTGACGTAAGTTTGCTTTGATTTCTTTTGAGTATTCAACTTTCTTCCTTTCCTTTATGCCGTGATATAAGCTTTTCTTGCCTGACTAATTTGGTTACGCTAGCACATGATTATGATCATCTCCATGCCTTTCCTCCTCTTCCTGAAAGTGGTGACTTGCCGCTGCATCTGAAGATTTTATCGGAACTGAGTGCAGCCGATGAAGAAGGGGAATCATCTACTACTGAATCTTCCCAAGACACTCAGTCTGTTCCTTCAGCTCATTCCCAAGATTTTGAGAGGGTACCCGCTGCTGGGAAGCAAAAATGTTCTGAAGCCATAGAAACGGTTAAAGACTCCGATAGGTTCAAAACCAAAATTGGTAAAACCTATGTCTTCTGATCCTCCAAGGATGAGTCTCTTCTGCATGAACGAAAATGTATCTTCATAAGTATCCTTCCCCTTGTAATATTTTTGTAGGCTTCAAGCACTTAATTAACTAAAGCCGAATATCTGTTTGTTGGACCAGGGGTGATGAGGATGATGAGGATTCTCCATGATTACCACCTGCTGATTCTGTCGCGTCTCCCAGTGTTAAGTCACTGATCCCATCGACGGATTCGGAGAATCCACAAAAAGTGTCTGTAGGGGGGGGGGAGATGTGGATGCCACACCCAAACCTCTACTGTCCAAGAAGAAGAAAATTGCAGGGTAAAGGTGTGGCCATAGCTGAAAACACCGCTGAAGTTTACATGAAAGATGTAAATGCCATTCTTTTGTTGGTATTGTAGCTTGCTCTTGCTTGCTCCTTTCATAGCCCCTAAGTCATTTTCTTTGGGTCTCGGCTGTTGATGCATGAAATGGTCGACATGGCCTCCTGCTTCAACAAGATCCATAATGATACCGAAGAATCCAAAGGTTTATCTTGTTTACTTAATATTGTCCTTTCTTATAAGTCTGTTTTCCACTGACTCAGTGAAGTTTGTATTGTTCAGCCATTGCCAAAGAATCCAAAACTATTCGGGACGAGGCGTTGAGGCATGCCAAATATGTTGAGACCAAACTGAGGGTCACAGAAAAGGCGCTAGAAGAAGCCAAACAAACCACCAAAGATGAAGCCAAAAAAGGGGAGAACCCAGCTACCTCTATTGCTGAAAGCAATGAAAATCTTCGGAAGAGACTGGAGGCTCTCAATACTTCCTTGACCCATAAGTTGTTCTCTTATGTACTGCTATTCTTGAATTTTTCCTTGGTTTCTTCACCTTCATTTTTTCCTTAATTAATTTTGCTGCAGAAATTACTAGCCAGTCTCTGACTTTCGACGAGGATAAAAGATCCGATACATTGTCGGATGCCGTAGGCACCTTGGAGGTGAACAATGTCCGTGGGAAGAATCTTCTGATTTGTTCACGACGTGCTTTCAAGGGCCTTCATGCCAAGATTTTTGCGGGCAAGGAGGTACCCATAGATCTTAACGATCCTGCTGCCATCTTCAATGCCAATCCCAACCCGCTGACGGGATACATCATGATCCAATTGAAGAGAGGTGCTAAAACTTCAATGCCCTTGGCTATGGAACATGGCGAGAAGGTCGACTAGAAGAAGGTTAGCTCTTCCGTTCTAGTCAATAGTGTTCGCAAAAAATTAACCCGACCCCTTTATTAAGAAGGCCAAGAAATATTCGCGGATCCTTCTAGCGATAGGTGCAGGGTAAGATACTCCTTATGCCAAACCTGCAACCAGTACTCCTTTTGGTATTGTTGCTCCTTCCACCAAGCCTTCGGCTTAAGCTCCTTCGGCTAGCACCACACTTTCGGCCGAAAACTCTTCTTGATAATCTAGTTGCATCATTTGTCGCTTTCCTTTGTTGTAATGAACTTAAATGATTCATAGTTATTTGGCCTTAGGGTTGAAGGAGGACTGTTTCTCTCTCTATGTATATACTGCTTGCATTGAATCTATCACTTTATGTGCATCCTGTATTTTTTGCTGAAACTCCTACTCTTTATCGTCTATCATGCTAGATACTTACTGATCCGTCCGGCTCATCGGATATTCCCCAATCTTTCGGTGTGCAACCCAAGTTATCAGAAACAGCCATGCCTGAAACTATTGTTACCCGTATTGTGAACCCGCCATTGTATGCTAAGAAAATCCAACGAATAAAACGGTTGGAGAACGATCTTCAAGCTGTGCAGGCAATGGTATATGTGTCATAGTCGAACATGCAAAAAACTTTGGATCATGAAGCATATCTGTGAGAAGAAATCTCAAGGGAGAGCGAAAAAATGTTTTGTAAGCTTCTCGCAGAGCCCCCGAGTCTTATTGTCTAGCCACAGAAAAATAACCCTTTGCTTTTTCCCAGGTATTCGATTATGTGAGAAGGAAGAAGATCAGCGCCTACGAGTTCGAATGAATGCTTTGATGGAGGCCTCTCAAGGTGCGAGTAGTGATTTCTAGACTAACCACCATTATGCTTATACACTGGCCCTTCTCTCGGATCGGGTGTCTGAGGTGGAGGGATTTATTGAGTGTTATCGCCAAACGCTGTCCATTGTATATAATGCCATGTTTCCTCGAGATTCTCAACCTCCTTGCCGCATTGATGACGAAGTTTTAACAAGGAGAGAGGATTCATCATTTTTAGAAGCTGCAACTTATTGTAGGCGCGAAACTTGCGCTTGCTTGGGTGCATGTGCATCATCCTATGCTGGATTTGGATTCCGTGTCTCGAGGGTTGCCTTCTCCTTCTGAAGGTGGAATGATCAATATGGAGCCCCATTATGGGACTGCTCGTAAGCTTGCGATTAGAATCATCCACAAATGCCTCGAAGAAGACGAATATTTTTTCCTCAATTTCGTAGTGTGTCCCTGCAAAAGAACATGTAAATTATGTAAAACTTTGTTTTATTCTTGATAGAGTATATTTTGTTTCTGTGTGTTTTGTTTGATGCGAAGTTTCCCTATGCGAGACCCTTTAGTTTGCCTGATGCACTAGGGCTGAGTCATCTATTCAGGTCAAAGCATTGTGCGCTTGTTGGCGAAGCCGAAATTTTGTGGAGCTCTATTGGCAAAGACCCGGAGTACCGGGTGTGTATTTTTATTCGGATGAATATTGAGTGAGCTCCCGAGTATCGGGTGAAACTTGGAAATTACAGAAAAAAAGGAACTTAGCTTTATTTATCGTCGAGTACGGAGGTACATGTTTTGGCATAATCGCCTGGCCGTTGGCCTTATTGGAAGTAAAGTACGAAGTCTTTTGGCTGAGATGCCTAGACGTAGGCCTTATTGAATATAAATTGCAGAAAGTAAAGTCCTAAGCGTAGAAACATCGCAGCTGCGAAAAGTTCCACGTGTTGGAGTACTTGACTCTGGTCTTCTTGTCTTAGAGTCGATATGCTCCGCCAGGGATTACTTCTATGATGATGTAGGGTCCTTCCGATGGTGACTACAGCTTGCGGTGGCCATCTTGTTTGATGCGAAGGACCAGGTCCCCTACGACAAAGGACTTGGGACGTAGTCGATGACTATGATAGTTGCGCAAGTTCTACTAGTATATGGTCGCTCTTTGTAGAGCAACGTATCGAGGTTTGTCGAGTGCATCGGCGTTGTATTCTAGTGCTTCCCTGGAGGCTTCTTTGTCGTATTCAACGACCCAAGGAGAATCATGAGTGACTTTGACTGGAAGGACGACTTCAGCATCGTGGACCAGAAAGAAAGGTGTTTCTTGCGTGGCAATGTTTTGGGGTGGTGTGTAGGATCCATAGGACGGAGGGTAACTCATCTACCCAAGCGCCTTTTGCTCTGTCGAGTGTACTAGCAACCTTTTCTTGATTCCATTGGTTACGGGACCATTGTCCTTCTCCACCTATTTGTTGGTTTGTGGGTGGGAGACCAAAGCATAGCTCACTTTTGAACCCATCTCCTTGTAGTAATCCTTGAACTCATTGGAGGTGAAATTAGTTTCATTGTTTGTGATTATGCTGTGTGGCACCCCAAAGCGGAACACTATCGATTTGATGAAGTTCACAGCCGAAGTGGTGTGGTGGCTCCCTGGCCCTTGTGGTGTGGTGTCTCCCTGGCCCTTCTCCGTCTCATATTCTGGCACTTGATCACTTCCGGAAAAATAGGCACTTTAGCTTTTGTCCCGTCCAATTCCGAGAATATTCATTTTCTGACTTTCCTGGAACCAAAAACAGCAGAAAACAGGCAGCTGGCACTGTGGCTCTTGTTAATAGGTTAGTCCAAGAAATCATATGAAAAGTACTCCAAAGTTGGAACAAAGCACAAGAAAGTGGATAAATTCAAGCATGGAACATCAAAAATTATAGATACATTTGCAATGTATCAACATCCCCAAGCTTAACTCCTGCTCGTCCTCGAGTAGGTAAGTGATAAAAAGAAAGAATAATTTTTGAGGTGACATGCACCATCAAAGACTTGATCAAAGTATTTGTAAAACATTCAAAGCTGGGATCATAGTACTTCAATCATAACATGAAAGATAAAGTTCTATCAATAAGACAAAGAAACTATGATGCAACATGAAAAGGCACAAACAAAAGATTCATGAATAATAATGCTTTGCAAGACGTTTGTTTGTTTCACATAAAGAAAACATAACATAATAGCATTCAACTTGTCCCTCATAGAGTATCAAAGATAAATGCATAAGACACCTTCAAAGTTCATAAGAGTGACTAGATACAATAGTTTAAAACAAGCAATATCAAGTTATGCATCAATCAACTAGTCTTGGGACAATGCACATAGAACTAAGAATGGCCACTATGCTCTCAAAGTAGGTGCATAAAGATAAAAGGTGGAGACTCAATATAATGGTGGAAGAAAGGCCTTTTTATAAATGGAAGTAGGGATTCAAGTCTCATAAAGAGCTTCCAAAAATTATGGTACTTATAGCTTTCAACTCTCATTGCCCCTATCATAAGAATCTTGAAGTGATTAAGGTTAAAGTGAACAAACTATGGTGTACATGCTTGACGAAGTATATGTTAGAAATCTCATGTCCCTTGTATACGAGGGCCGCTCCTCGTGCTACTCAAGTTTAGTCACCGGTAAGTTCTTGTCATTGTAAGTACATGTGTATCATAGAGAACCGCCAACGGGGTACCCCTTGCCCGATGATACGGAAGAATCCCCATATCAAAATGACAAGGCAAGGAGACAATGAGCATCTCAACATTCTTCTTATTTACCATGGGAATATGGTGCTTTTTTCTCTCTTTCCTCTTTTCATAGTATTTTTTTCCTTTTTCTCTTTTTTTTTCTCAATATAGTACTCTTTTTTATAAGAAGAATGCTTCATAGACAGCTCATTATGGTTACGCTGCAGGTTTCCACCATGTCAGCATGGATTAGACCAGTGGCCTAGGCGTTTCTCTAACACATATACATAAATCCATGGACTTACAAGCTCCCCTTTCATTTCACACCGACGACATCCATATACAAAAGAGCATGATATCAACTAGGTACAAGTACCAAGTGCAATGTTGAAAGCGTTCCCCATGAAAGCATGGTTCTGCTAATTCCTAACAAATAAGTGCAAGCATATACAACATAGAAGACACAATGGTTCAAGTTTATTAAGGGCAAGAAAAGTAAAGTGTGCCATCAAGTTCATGAGAGCTTTAATCACTAGTTTTCTCATAACAAGTTTAATTTGGAAGGTAAACAAAAGCATGAATATACTTGTAATAGCATAAGCTAGTAGGTAGGTATGGTGGACTCTTTGGAATAACTTGGTTTAGGGGGTTGGATGCATGAGTGGAACTCATACTTTGTTGTGGAGGCTAGCAAAAGACTGGGAGCGACAAACTAAGAGAGCAATAATGGCCATAATCATGCAGAGCGACAAAATATCATTGATCAAAGAATAAAGTGATACTACAAGTTAAAAACTAAAGGATCATAAAGTCTATGGTGACTTGAGATAGTCATAACATGGTGTGAGCATGTGCCAAGTCAACCCAAATAAAGCATCAAAGGAGAATACCACTATACTATGCTTTAATATGCTAAAACAACGCATGATTCATCCAAGGCACATTAAGAAATCTCAATTGTTTATAAAAAGTCATGCTACAAAAAAGAATACTAAGCATAAAGCCAAAACAATATCAAGCATGGCATGACAAAGCATATACCACAGTCAAAACAAGCTCTTTTTACCACATAAGCATGAACTTTCCTACTCTTTTCCAAACCAAACCAAACTATTTGCAAACCAATATATGAAAGAGGGGGTCCAACCAATTTATTCAGAAAACTAAGCAAACAAAAGCAAACGAAAAACCAAAACAAAAATGAAAAATAAGATGCTCCAAGAACAACACAACATGAAACAATAAAAATGAAGCGTTTGGAAGAAACCTGGAATTTTTATTGATGAAGAAGGGGATGCCTTGGGCATCCCCAAGATTTGACGCTTGTACCTCTTGGATATTTCTTGGGGTGACACGCGTGGCATCCCCAAGCTTGAGCTTTAGTCCATCCTTCATCTCATTACTCATTCCTTCCATACACCTGAAAATTTTCCTTCATACAAAACTTCACAGAATCTTTATTAGCAACATTAGTGTACTCAAGATAAAAGGTCTTAAGGTTCAGTTCGAACACCAAATAAACTTCTATTAGAACACTAGCTACTGTAGTACTTCCCTCAAAAAGCTCAATTCTCCAAAAGAACTCAAGAAGGAACCAACAAAAAGCAAATGCAGAAAATGGCAGAAATCTGTCAAAACAGACCAACAGGTAAAGACAAATTTTTTCGAAGACCTTCTGTTGATCAAATCAACAAGTGTTGAACTAATGAAAGTTAGATAACAACCTGGGGCAGAAGCACAAAAATTCACGCCTCAAAACGACGTTCAGAGATTTTACACGAATTTTTACGATGAAGCACATAAATCTGTTTCGGGACAGCAACTTTCCCAATCATTACTTCTGTCTCATTAGAGGTTACTCTTGGCACAAAAAGCAAATAAAAAGGATAAGGAGAGGTTATTACTGAAGTAATAACTTCCAAGACTCATCTAAAACTTTTGGGTTTTCTCCCAATAAGTACTTTTCTTTAACGCTTTTAAGTTAGGCATAATAGTTTGAGAAGATGCTCACATAGGAAATATGATTTCAAGTAAAAGAGAGCATCAAGAAGCAAATTCAAAACACATTTAAGTCTAACCCACTTCCTATGCATAGGAATATTATACGCAAATAAGTTCACACAGAACAAAGTGACAAGCATAGGAAGATAAAACGAGAGTAACTTCAAAACTTTCAGCAAATAGAGAGGTGTTCCAGTACCATGAAATCTTCTACAACCATATTTTCCTCTCTCATAATAATTTTCAATAGCCTCATGAATAAACTCAACAATATAACTATCACATAAAGCATGCTTTTCATGATCTACAAACACTAGAGCTTTATTATAAATAATTTCAAAAGAATCCTCAGGAACATGGCATTCGTCCTCCTTTGGTAAGCATGGGGGACAATCAAATAATGTAAGGGGTAAAGAGTTACTCTCATTAGAATGTAGGGATGGGTAGATCCATTCTTCCTCCTCTTGATCATCACTCTCCTCCTCTTTTTCATCCAATGAGCTTCCAGTTTCAGCAATTTCTTCTTCCATAGGCTCCTGCAAGGCATTAGTCTCTTCCATTGGTGGAGAGCATCTATTAAGATATTCAAGAATATAGCCATTTTCTACCTTGTAATTATCAAAGCAAAATTTAAGTATATCATAAACCTCATATTTATAAGGTGAATCATCAGTATTTTCAAGCAAACTAGCAAGTTCAAATGCACCCTTCCAAGCAATAAATTCTTCAATTTGTTCCACATCATAAAAGTCATAATTCCCTTTAACATAAGAAGATATGGTAACATTATCATTATACTCACATTGAAAAGGGAGGTGTTTATACCTCCTACATCAACATGATTTATCAAAGCAAAAAGTAACATTATAAGTAGAGCACACGTTTATAGCAATGGTATACAATTTATCAATTTGTTCCCATAAGTGTTTCCCTTTTTGTGACAAGCGGTGTTCCTTATAATAATATTTTTGTTCTTCCGTGAACCCACCTTGCCAATAAGATTCAGTTTCAAAGAAACCAACCATTGATAGAAAGCATGATAAAGCAAGACAATAATAGACCAACGAAAATAAGAAGTATAGTAGGAACTAATTTTTTGTGTGTTTTTGATAAAGAAACAAGCAAACAAAGCAAAAGTAAACTAAGCAAAACAAAAATAACAAAGTAAAGAGATTGGTTATGAGAGACTCCCCTTGTGAAGATGTCCTTGACTCCCCGGCAACGGCGCCATAAATATGCTTGATGGCTCTGTGTATGGTGCTAGAAAAATGCTGGAGCAGTGTTGATGTAGAGCTCGTTGGGAACCCCAAGAGGAAGGTATGATGAGCACAGCAGCAAGTTACCCTCAGTATGAAACCAAGGTTTAATCGAACCAGTAGGAGCAAGGAAACACCCCAAAGGTGTTACTAGCTGAGCTTTGGCAGGGCGCACTACCGGTGCTAGTAGCAACGCGGAGACCTGCACAACACAACCACTGAACTTTGTCCCCAACTTGTGATGAGGTTGTCAATCTCACCGTGTTTTGCGGAAAACAAAGGATTAAACGTATCGAATGGAAAGAAGTAATAGTTTGCAGAAAGTAAACACAAAGCAGAAACAGTTTATACATTGTATGTAAAGAAAAAGGACCGGGATCCATAGTTCACTAGAGGTGTCTCTCCTTAAGATATATAACATGCTGGGTGAACAAATTCCAACAAGGCAATTAACAAAGATCGAGAAAGCAATACATGCATATACTAATCATCTTGACTCCTTTGGAACTTGATTGGGCATTACAACATTATACATAGACTGCCATCCAACTATATCTATGACTAATAATCCACCTTCAGGTTATCATCCGAACCCCCTCCAGTATTAAGTTGCAAGCAACAGATTATTGCTTTACGAATTGCATGTAAAGTAAACAATACGATTGTTCTATGAACAAAGGATTGTTGTTTTCTCCCTAGTAGCAACAGCACATCTAGTACCTTAGAGATATTTGTCACTTCCCCAGATTACGAGAGGCATGAACCCACTATTGAGCATAAATACTAACTCTTGGAGTTGCTAGCATCTACTTGGCCAAGAAAGCTACTAACAACGGAAAGCATGCAAGATCACAAATAACAAAGACATGATAGAATCAATAATCAATCTAAAATAGCATCTCAATATCCATCGATCCCATAAACACAACATGCAGAATTACAAATAGATGATCTTGATCATGAACGGAGCTCACAAGATCTAAACATGAAAGCACAAAGGAGGAGAACCAGCCATCTAGCTACTACATGGATCCATAGTCCAAGGATGAACTACTCACGCATCACACCGGAGGCTTGCATGGTGATGAAGAAGGCCTCCAGGGTGAATTCCCTCTTGGCAGGTGCCGGAAGAGCTTCAGATCCTCCCGATCTAGGGATGGAGATGACTGAGGAACCCTTTCGTGGATTTTGATGGTACTTAGGGTTTACGTCCCGAGGGCATCTTATAGTCGGAAGGGGAGGCCGAGGGGTGCTAGCCTCACCACCTTGAGCGCGAGCTGAAGCTGTGACCAGGTGGTGTGGTGCCCCCCTGGCCCCTCTCCGTCTCGTATTATGGCACTTGATGACTTCCGGAAAAATAGGCACTTTGGCTTTCATCCCGTCCAATTCCATGAATATTCATTTTCTGACTTTCCTAGAACCAAAAACAGCGGAAAACAGGTAGCTGGCACTGTGGCTCTTGTTAATAGGTTAGTCCAAGAAATCATATGAAAAGTACTCCAAAGTTGGAACAAAACACAAGAAAGTGGATAAAACCAACCATGGAACATCAAAAATTATAGATACATTTGCAATGTATCACATGCCTATGTGAGACACATCGCACTCTTCGAAGTGGGCCTCCATGATATTGTACATGTCCCGATATGCGATCATGTTGTCGCTGACAGCGTTGCACTTGTTCATTGCTTGTTGTGCAACAAGGTTCGAGTCGCCAAATATCTTGAGGCGACTTGTGCCGCGGGCTTTAGCCATATGCATGCCGTGCAACAGGGCCTCATATTCGGCTCCATTGTTTGACGTGTTCAGGAAGCTCATCTAAAGTATGTAGCGCATCTTATAGCCTTGTGGTGACACCAGTATTATGCCGGCTCTTGCTCCTTCTGTTCTCTTGGAACAACCGAAGTACATTGTCCACGTGCTGGAAAGATCTAGAGGTCATGCACATTGGAGTTTTGTCCACTCAGTAATGAAGTCAGGCAAAACCTGAGACTTGATTGTAGTTCGCTTCTCATACGTGATGTCCCGAGGGGATAGCTCAATGCCCCAAAGGGAGACACGCCCTGTGGCTTCTAGATTGTTGAGTATGTTGGAGAGGGGGGCTCGTTGACCACCATTATCGGGTTCTCTGAGAAGTAATGGCATAGTTTACACGTTGTCATGAAGACTGGTAATGCAGGTATCTTTGTTTTGATGGAGAAAGGACCTAGTTAAGGTAGTATACTGGCCTTTGGACGCCATGGATTTTCCCTTCTTCAGGTCGTTCGATGACCAGAACTGTGTTGACCACCTAATTGGTGGCGCGATGTAAAGTAGTAGAGGCTCTTCCTCTTTTGGCGACACGATGACAGGAGACGTCGAAAGTGTTTTATTGAGGGCTTCAAAGGCTCGCTGGGCTTCATCTATCCACTCAATTTTTTCTGATTTCTTCATGAGAGCGTAGAACGGAAGTGCTTTTTCGCCCAACCGAGCGATGAATCGACTCAGTGCTGCCACACGTCCAGCCAGCTGCTACATGCCGCGAAGATTTGTTGGTTTTTTCATTGTGAGGATCTCCTGTATTTTCTCAAGGTTTGCCTCTTTTCCTCTTGCCGATACAAGGTACCCTAGGGGTTTCCCCGCAGGGAATCCAAAGAAGCACTTTGTCGTTGAGCTTGATGCGTATCTGTCGAGATTATCGAATGTTTCACAAAGATCATCGATAAAGGTAGATTCCTTCCTTGTCGTGACTATGGCATCGTCAATGTAGACTTGCGCATTTGTTCTGATTTGGCTTCTAAGGCAGTTTTGCATCATCCGCTGGTACGTAGCCCCCACGTTTTTTTAGCCCGAAAGGCATTGTAGTGTAGCAGAATACACTATAGGGTGTGATAAATGCTATTTTGTCTTGGTCCTCCTCCTTCATCCGAATTTGGTGGTATCTGAATATGAATCCAAAAAGGAAAGATGCTCGCATCCGGCGGTTGCATCAACAATTTGATCAATTCGCGGGAGCAGGACGTGATCCTTTGGGCAGTGTTTGTTCAATGTGGTTAAGTCGATGCACATGCGTGTGACACCCCCGGCATCAAGGTTAAACAAATCCTAGACCTTAGCCTGACATAATCCTAACCTAGAGCTCGAGGATATAAAGTGGAGAATCAGAAACACAATAGTAACCCTACGCCACAAAAATTATTACAGCAAGCTCATAACTAAGCAGAGAACCAAAATATTACAAGCAGAGGTAACTGACCACAAACATCAAACAACGGAGGCAAACTATGCTATTAAGTATAGCAAACTCAAAAATGTCCTAAGAGGCTTGAAGCATAACGATGACGTCCCAGCCCATAGATTCTAGGCTACCGGCCGGGAACCCCAAGCTACTCATCGGTGTTGATGTTGTACTAAACTTGTCTTCATGAGATCTCTTACTCTGCTACAAAAAGTATCAACAAAGTAAGGGTGAGTACATGGTGTACTCCGCAAGACTTATGACTAATGGGGTTATTTTGCATAGAGCTATCTTTGTTTATAAAACAAGAGGGAGAAGAAGCTCGTCTAATCAGAACATTTTAAAAGGGGATAAGAGAGCGACATCTCCAAAGTATTGATAATCATCTTTCGATATCCACCAAAGTAATCCTCATCACCTAAACTAGGATCTCCCCCTCACACCCATGAGAAAACATCCTTAAGCACACATTGAAACCTTCAAGTTTTATGATTAGGTTAATGTTCTCTATGATCTTCACAGCCGTTCCCAAGTCGTCCATAACCGTGGAAACGACTTTTCGAAAATATTAAAACCCTGCCAGGGTGTACAACTTTACCCACAAACACTAACCTTCTCTTAATACCACTAGATAATCCCTCTTCCTTGTAAGACCGACAGAGGGTGGTTAGACACGGCCTTTACCTTGCTTTTTCCTAAATCCATGAGTCACAAAGAAAGGGTTTTCTTGGCCCAGTCTCTATGTCCAAGAATCGGGAGTACTCCCGGAGCCTCCTTCCTCCTTGGACACGCCCTATATGATGCACCATCTTCAACCCATCCGAATGTGCAGATGCCAAATCTCAAACTATGAACTCATGGGTTAGACTAAACAAGTTAGTTACTCATGGGGTTTTCCAAGCCCCATGTGGCTATACGCCCGTCTTGGTTCAACAGGCAAGAACTTCCAGGTCCTAGGGGTGGCGAGCATGGGACTACAAAAACCACATCCCACTGTGGCCTTCCATAAAAGCCTTAGCATGTTTAACCTTTACCTTTGATCTCACATCATTAGTATACCTCGTTCTCTTGTCATACTAGATTCTCTGCATCTGATCCATCGTCTGGATGAACCAGCACTGACAACTAAGCATGGCTAAGCAAGACACAAATATAAGCTCTAGCAGAGCACACAAGCCAAACCTAGTTATGCTATGAGTAGTGGGTCAGGTAATATAAGCTCAAAGGGAGTAATGCATTAGATAGGTTACTCTATCTATCGATAAAAGCCATAGTAGAATTGTATGCATCATGACAAGAATTGAAATGCTTTCGAAACCGTAGGATTGTATAATGCTGGGTCTATGCTTGTCTTTGCCTGTTGATAACCAATAAATAGAGCTCTAGATATATTGTGCTTGACTTGATCACAGTTGGTCAAGTATTGATCTTCAAGCTTCTATGGTGTTGATCTCGGTCTTCGACCTCGGACTCGGTATTGTATTCTACTGGAGAAGAACCAAACACTAGAAAGGAAGGAAAATAATCAGCACATGGCACCAATGTAATTCTTAAGAAAGAATGATGATATGACAATTTAAAGGATGCTTAATTATAACCCTAAACATGCTCATCAATTTAAGTGGGGTCGAAACGCCCTAAATACATCATTTCCAGAAGAACCCCAAATGCTCCTACGGGGTTGCTATTGTTCTTCTAACAAACTTATTAATTGAAGTTGGTTACCAATGCAAGATTTTCATGCTATAAGATAGATCTCATTTTTCTGAACATTTTGATATATTACACATATTTTTCTGACTTATAAATGAGATGAGCGATGTGGGTCCTCGGACTTGGAGAAGAAACGGCCGATGCGAGCGATTGCGAGTGCCTGGGCTCGATTCCGATGGTGAGGAGGAAGCTGGCATCACGGCGGAGCTCAAATCGGTGTTAGCCAGGCCGGAGAGATCGGATATGGTGGCGAGTGACGATAAATGGCAGCTAGGGTTTCAGATCCCGTAGCAGAACAAGAGAGGGAGTGCATGCAGGGAAGAAACATGATCAGAGGGAGAGAGAGGTGTGCGATGCAGTCTTATCCTCATTCATAGGGCGGCACGACAACGACATGCATCTTGGCACCGGCGAGCGGCGGTGCTGGCGACACGCAGCTGCTTTGGTGCGGGGAGAGAGGTGGACGACGGCGATGACTCAAACCGAAATGGTATGGTCCGAGGGAAGGACAAGGCGAGCCACGAGAAGACTATGGAAAAGGAAGGAGGGAGGGAGAGGAAAGTGATGTGCTCGTCGTTCGACGTAGAGCTCGTTGGGAACCCCAAGAGGAAGGTATGATGAGCACAGTAGCAAGTTTTCCCTCAGTTATGAAACCAAGGTTTAATCGAACCAGTAGGAGCAAGGAAACACCCCAAAGGTGTTACTAGCTGAGCTTTGGCAGGGCGCACTACCGGTGCTAGTAGCAACATGGAGACCTGCACAACACAACCACAGAACTTTGTCCCTAACTTGCGATGAGGTTGTCAATCTCACCGTGTTTTGCGAAAAACAAAGGATTAAACGTATCGAATGGAAAGAAGTAAAAGTTGGCAGAAAGTAAACACAAAGCAGTAAAAGATTGTAGATTGTATGTAAAGAAAAGGACCGGGATCCATAGTTCACTAGAGGTGGCTCTCCTTAGATAGATAACATGCTGGGTGACTAAATTACAACGGGGCAATTGACAAACACCGAGAAACCAATACATGCATATACTAATCATCTTGACTCCTTTGAGACTTGATTGGGCATTACAACATAATACATAGACCACCATCCAACTACATCTATGACTAATATCCACCTTCAGGTTATCATCTGAACCCCCTCCAGTATTAAGTTGCAAGCAACAGATTATTGCTTTACGAACTACGTGTAAAGTAAACAATACGATTGTTCTATGAACAAAGGATTGTTTCCTCCTAGTAGCAACAACACATCTAGTACCTTAGAGATTTTTGTCACTTCCCCAGATTACCAGAGGCATGAACCCACTATCGAGCATAAATACTAACTCTTGGAGTTGCTAGCATCTACTTGGCCAAGATAGCTACTAACAACGGAAAGGATGCAAGATCACAAACAACAAAGACATGATAGAATCAATAATCAATCTGAAATAGCATCTCAATATCCATCAGATCCCCGCAAACACAACATGTATGAATTACAAATAGATGATCTTGATCATGAACGGAGCTCACAAGATCTAAACATGAAAGCACAAAGGAGGAGAACCAGCCATCTAGGTACTACATGGATCCGTAGTCCAAGGATGAACTACTCACGCATCACATCGGAGGCTTGCATGGTGATGAAGAAGGCCTCCAGGGTGAATTCCCTCTCCGTGAGGTGCCGGAAGAGCTTCAGATCCCTCCCGATCTAGGGATGGAGATGACGGCGGCTACAGACTCTTTCGTGGATTTTTGATCGGGTACTTAGGGTTTTTGTCGCGAGGGCAATATATAGGCGGAAGGAGAGGCCGAGGGGGTGCCGGGATCGGCCACACCACCCCCTGGCGCAGGCCAGGCCTAGCCGCGCGGCCAGGTGGTGTGGTGGCTCCCTGGCCCTTCTCCGTCTCGTATTCTGGCACTTGATCACTTCCGGAAAAATAGGCACTTTGGCTTTTGTCCCGTCCAATTCCGAGAATATTCATTTTCTGACTTTCCTGGAACCAAAAACAGCAGAAAACAGGCAGCAATCGTGGCTCTTGTTAATAGGTTAGTCCAAGAAATCATATGAAAAGTACTCCAAAGTTGGAACAAAACACAAGAAAGTGGATAAAACTAAGCATGGAACATCAAAAATTATAGATACATTTGCAATGTATCAGCATCCCCAAGCTTAACTCCTGCTCGTCCTCGAGTAGGTAAGTGATAAAAACAAAGAATTTTTGAGGTGACATGCACCATCAAAAACTTGATCAAAGTATTTGTAAAACATTTAGACCTAGGATCATAGTACTTCAATCATAACATCAAAAACAAAGTTCTAGCAATAAGACAAAGAAACTATGATGCAACATGAAAAGGCACAAACAAAAGATTCATGAATAACATGCTTTGTAAGACGTTTGTTTGTTTCACATAAAGAAAACATGGCATAATAGTATTCAGCTTGTCCCTCAATAGAGTAGCAAATATAAATGCATATGACACCTTCAAAGTTCATAAGAGTGACTAGATACAATAGTTTAAAACAAGCAATATAAAGTTATGCATCAATCAACTAGTCTTGGGACAATGCACATAGAACTAAGAATGGCCACTATGCTCTCAAAGTAAGTTCATAAAGATAGAAGGTGGAGACTCAATATAATGGTGGAAGAAAGGCCTTTGTAAAAGGAAGTAGGGATTCAAGTCTCATAAAGAGCTTCCAAAAATTATGGTACTTATAGCTTTCGGCTCTCATTGCCCCTATCATAAGTATCTTGAAGGTGATTAAGGTTAAAGTGACACAACTAAGAGGATATGCTTGACAAGTTATAAACCGAAATCTCATGCCCCTTACTTACGAAGACCAATCCTCATGCTACTCAACTTCAATCGCGAGTAAGCTCTTGTCATTGTAAGTATATGTGTATCATTAAGAACCATCAACGGGGTACCCCTTGCACATGATACGGGAGCTTTCCCATAATCAAAATGACAAGGCAAGCAGACAATGAGCATCTCAACGATCTTTTTATTTGCTATTTGCATAGGTTTTTATTGAGGATGCTTCATAGAGTGCTCATTATGGTGATGCTGCAAGTTTCCACCATGATTAGGCATGGCTTAGGCTAGCGGCCCAGGCGTTTCTCTAACACACATACAAACTCCATGATCTTACAAGTTCCACTTTTATTTCACACCGTCGGGATCCGTAAGCAAAAGAACATGATATCAACGGGGTACAAAGTACAAGTGCAATGTTGAAAGCGTTCCCCATGAAACATGGTTCTGCTAATTTCAACTTATAAAGCGCAAGCATATACGCAACAAAGAAGGACCCAATGGGTTCAAGTTTATTAGAGGCAAAAAGCAAATGGTGCCATCAAGTTCGTGAGAGCTTTAATCACTAGTTTTCTCATAACAAGTTTAATTTGGAAGGTAAACAAAAACATGAATATACTTGGAATAGCATAAGCTAATAGGTAGGTATGGTGGAATCTTTGGAAATAACTTGGTTTAGGGAGTTGGATGCATGAGTGGAACTCATACTTTGTTGTGGAGGCTAGCAAAAGACTGGGAGCGACAAACTAAGAGAGCAATAATGACCATAATCATGCAGAGCGACAAAACATCATTGATCAAAGCATAAAGTGATACTACAAGTTGAAAACTAAAGGATCATAAAGGCTATGGTGACTTGAGATAGTCATAACATGGTGTGAGCATGCGCCAAGTCAACCCAAATAAAGCATCAAAGGAGAATACCACTATACTATGCTTTAATATGCTAAAACAACGCATGATTCATCCAAGGCACATTAAGCAATCTCAATTGTTTATAAAAAGTCATGCTACAGCAAATAATACTAATCATAAAGCCAAAACAATATCAAGCATGGCATGACAAAGCATAGGCCACAGTCAAAAACAAGCTCTTTTTACCAGATAAGTATGAACTTTCCTACTCTTTTCCAAACCAAACCAAACCATTTGCAAACCAATGTATGAAAGAGGAGGTCCAACCAATTTATTCAGCAAACTAAGCAAACAAAAAAACAAAACAAAAATGAAAAAGAAGACGCTCCAAGAACAACACAACTATGCATGAAACAATAAAAATGAAGCGTTTGGAAGAAACCTGCGATTTTTATTGATGAAGAAGGGGATGCCTTGGGCATCCCCAAGCTTTGACACTTGTACTTCTTGGATATTTCTTGGGGTGACACGCGTGGCATCCCCAAGCTTGAGCTTTAGTCCATCCTTCATCTCATTACTCATTCCTTCCATACACCTGACATTTTCCTTCATACAAAACTTCACACAATCTTTATTAGCAACATTAGTGCACTCAAGATAAATAAGTCTTAAGGTTCAGTTCTAACACCAAATAAACTTCCATTAGAACACTAGCTACTGCAGCACTTTCCTAAAAAAGCTCAATTCACCAAAAGAACTGAAAAAGGAACCCACAAGAAGCAAATGCAGAAAATGGTAGAAATCTGTCAAAACAGACCAGCAGGTAAATACGAATTTTTTCGAAGACCTTCTGTTGCTCAAATAAAAAAGTGTTGAACTAACTAAAGTTAGATAACAAGCTGGGGCAGAATCACAAACAATTACAGCTCAATCCGACATACAGTGCTCTCTCACGGATTTTTACGGTGAAGCACAAAAATCTGTTTGAGGACAGCAACTTTCCCAATCATTACTTCACTCTCATTAGAGGTTACTCTTGGCACAAAAAGCAAATAAAAAGGATAAGGAGATGTTATTACAGAGGTAATAACTTCCAAGACTCATCTAAAACTTTTGGGTTATCTCCCAATAAATACTTTTCTTTAACGCCTTTAAGTTAGGCATAAGAAGCAAAGAAAGAATCAAGTGTTCTCAAATGAAGAAGCATTAAGACCAAATTTTGTTTTCATAGGAGAAGCAAAAGAAATCTTTTCTCTATTTTTAGGGAAGTGTTATATACCTTTCTTGAGTGGGAGTTGATATTTAATGGTGCCTTCTTTCATATCAATGATGGCACCAACAGTTCTAAGAAAAGGTCTTCCCAAAGTAATAGGACAAGAAGCATTGTATTCAACATTCAAAACATAGAAATCAATGGGGACATAGGCATCGTTAACCATAATAAGAACATCATTAAGACTCCCCATGAGTTTCTTTTTAGCATTATAATCAAGTGGGACATTCAAATAACAATCTTCAAGAGGAGGCAAATCAAGCATATCATAAATCCTTTTAGGCATAATAGAAACACTACTATCAAGATCACATAAAGCTTTGAAATCAAAGTCATTCACTTTCATATTAATGATGGGTTCCCAACCATCCTCTTGTTTTATAGGAATAGAAGCTTTATGTTTCATCTTTTCTTCTTTAATCTTTATGAGAGCATCAGTAATGTGTTTTGTAAAGGCCATGTTCATAGCACTAGCATTAGGACTTTTAGCAAGCTTTTGTAGGAACTTAATAACTTCAGAGATATTTCAACCATCAAGATCAAAGTCAAATTTCTCATCTAAAGTAGTAGAACTATTACTAGCCTCAACACTAGTGGTGGTAATAGTAGAAACACTAATGTTTCTAGCAATTTCATCTTCTCTTTCCCACTTAGCATGTAATTCAGCTAATAGTCTAACATTTTCATCAATTCTTACTTGTATGGCATTAGTAGCTGCAAAGGGATTCTCATTAGTTTCAGGTTTAGCAGCCATTTTATTCAAAGAAGATTGAGCTTCAGCTAAAGATGCTATATTTCTTTCAGCATTAGAGAGTTTTTCCTCAATAGTTTTATTGAAAGCAGTTTGTTTACTGATAAACTCTTTAAGCATAAATTCAAGTTCAGAGGGAGCACTCTTATTATTGTTGTAAAAATTTCCATAATCATTACCATTGTTGGGAGGATATGGCTTATAATTGTTGTTACCAAAATTGTTCCTATAAGCATTATTACCATAAGCATTGTTGCCAAAATTGTTATTTCTTATGAAGTTCACATCAACTTGTTCTTCTTGAGCAACCAAAGAGGCTAAAGGAACATTATTTGGACCAATATGGGCTTTCCCATTAACAAGCATAGACATAATAATATCAATTTTATCACTCAAGGAGGAGGTTTCCTCAACAGAATTTACCTTCTTACCTTGTGGAGCTCTCTCAGTATGCCATTCAGAATAATTAACCATCATATTGTCCAAAAGTTTTGTTGCGACACCCAAAGTGATGGTCATAAAGGTACCTCCAGCAGCAGAATCCAATAGGTTCCTTGAAGAATAGTTCAATCCTGCATAAAAAGTTTGGATGATCATCCAAGCAGTCAGTCCATGAGTGGGACAATTCTTTACCAAAGATTTCATTCTTTCCCAAGCTTGAGCAACATGCTCATTATCAAGTTGTTTAAACTTCATTATTTCACTTCTCATAGATATAATCTTAGCAGGAGGATAGTATTTTCCAATAAAAGCATCTTTGCACTTAGTCCAAGAATCAATACTATTCCTAGTTAAGGAA
This sequence comes from Avena insularis, assembly GCA_023614405.1. Taxonomy (NCBI): domain Eukaryota; kingdom Viridiplantae; phylum Streptophyta; class Magnoliopsida; order Poales; family Poaceae; genus Avena; species Avena insularis. The sequence continues at coordinate 444,082,141 of CM042684.1, forward strand.
TTCAACCACTCTTTAGCTTTTCCTCTCAAAGAGAAAGGAAACAATTTCAGCTTAATAATATCACCATCTATATCCCTATGCTTTTGCATCTCACAAAGTTCAACAAATTTATTTAGATGGGAAGCAGCATCTTCATTACCAATACCAGAAAATTGTTCTCTCATAACAAGATTGAGAAAAGCAGGTTTTATCTCAAAGAAAGTATTTTCAGCCACAGGTGGAGCAATAGGTGTGCTCATAAAATCATTGTTGTTGGTGCTAGTGAAGTCACACAACTTAGTGTTTTCAAGAGTAGTCATTTTTTTTTGGGTTTTCAAATAAGAAAGCAAACTTGTAAAACTATTTTTTTTTGTGTTTTTGAAGAACAAAACAAGCAACCAAAGCAAAAAGAAACTAAGCAAAACAAAAACAACAAAGTAAAGAGATTGGTTATGAGGGACTCCCCTTGTGAAGATGTCCTTGACTCCCCGGCAACGGTGCCAGAAAAGATCTTGATGTGCTCGTCGTTCGACGTAGAGCTTGTTGGGAACCCCAAGAGGAAGGTATGATGAGCACAACAGCAAGTTTTCCCTCAGTTATGAAACCAAGGTTTAATCGAACCAGTAGGAGCAAGGAAACACCCCAAAGGTGTTACTAGCTGAGCTTTGGTAGGGCGCACTACCGGTGCTAGTAGCAACGTCGAGACCTGCACAACACAACCATAGAACTTTGTTCCCAACTTGCGATGAGGTTGTCAATCTCACCGTGTTTTGCGGAAAACAAAGGATTAAACGTATCGAATGGAAAGAAGTAAAAGTTTGCAGAAAGTAAACATAAAGCAGTAAAAGATTGTAGATTGTATGTAAAGAAAAGGACCGGGATCCATAGTTCACTAGAGGTGTCTCTCCTTAGATAGATAACATGCTGGGTGAACAAATTACAGCGGGGCAATTGACAAACACCGAGAAAGCAATGCATGCATATACTAATCATCTTGACTCCTTTGAGACTTGATTAGGCATTACAACATAATACATAGACCGCCATCCAAGTACATCTATGACTAATAATCCACCTTCAGGTTATCATCCGAACCCCCTCCAGTATTAAGTTGCAAGCAACATATTATTGCTTTACGAACTGCGTGTAAAGTAAACAATACGATTGTTCTATGAACAAAGGATTGTTGTTTTCTCCCTAGTAGCAACAATACATCTAGTACCTTAGAGACTTCTGTCACTTCCCAGTTACGGAGGCATGAACCCACTATCGAGCATAAATACTAACTCTTGGAGTTGCTAGCATCTACTTGGCCAAGATAGCTACTAACAACGGAAAGCATGCAAGATCTCAAATAATAAAGACCTGATAGAATCAATAATCAATCTGAAATAGCATCTCAATATCCATCGGATCCCCGCAAACACAACATGTATGGATTACAAAAAGATGATCTTGATCATGAATGGAGCTCACAAGATCTAAACATGAAAGCACAAAGGAGGAGAAACCAGCCATCTAGCTACTACATGGATCCGTAGTCCAAGGATGAACTACTCACGCATCACACCGGAGGCTTGCATGGTGATGAAGAAGGCCTCCAGGGTGAATTCCCCTCTCCGGAAGGGTGCCGGGAAGAGCTTCACATCCCTCCCGATCTAGGGATGGAGATGACGGCTGCTACAGACTCTTTCGTGGATTTTTGATCGGGTACTTAGGGTTTTCGTCCGGAGGGCAATATATAGGCGGAAGGAGAGGCCGAGGGGGTGCTGGGAGCGGCCACACCACCCCTTGGCACGGGCCAGACCCGGCCACGCGGCCAGGTGGTGTGGTGGATCCCTGGCCCTTCTCCGTCTCATATTCTGGCACTTGATCACTTCCGAAAAAATAGGCACTTTGGCTTTTGTCCCGTCCAATTCCGGAATATTCATTTTCTGACTTTCCTGGAACCAAAAACAGCAGAAAACAGGCAGCTGGCACTGTGGCTCTTGTTAATAGGTTAGTCCAAGAAATCATATGAAAAGTACTCCAAAGTTAGAACAAAACACAAGAAAGTGGATAAAACTAAGCATGGAACATCAAAAATTATAGATACATTTGCAATGTATCAGAAAGCTGGGTTGCGGCCTGTTAACTCTGGTTCTATTTTTGTGACAGAAAAGATTTTTCCAAATTCCTTTTCTCATTATCTATTTTGTTGAATCATTCCAAAAAGGTTTTGGGCATTTCAAAAATGGCACCAGACTTTGTAAAACATTTAAAATAATATGAGGCCCTTATAACAGTTTGGGCTTGACAAACTTCTAAACTTTTCAAATATTTCAAACTATTTGAAGTATGTTTCAAAGAGAGGGAAATTAGGGTTTAGGGTTTTTGTTTAGTGTTTCCTTTGCATTATTTTTGTCTTAGCAAAATAGATGATGCTCATGAATGCACAACCAACCCTAATTAATATTTACTAAAACTAGGGGTGTTGCAATGTGTAGGTCCTTTGTGTTTTTCTTTGGGACGCACACTGGGTTAGCGAGCCATTTTGCTTTCTTGATCTCCTTGATAAACTTGGCGTCTATGAGGTAATAGATCTCTCGTCCAATGGCCTTGTGCTTTGGTTCCACGAAACAACAGAGTGATTGCTTCACAAGTTTGGGATCGGGATACAAGTTAAGTCCATGCGCATCGAGTTCCCTAGGGATTCCTAGTATATCAGCTGGTGCCCATGCAAAAATCTCCCAGTACTCACAGAGGAACTCGATGAGCGCTCTTTCCTATGTGAGACCAAGATTGGAAGCCACAAAGGTTATTTTCTTTAGGTCCATAGGGTGAAACTGGATTTCTCGAGTGTCCTTTGAGAGGTTGAAATCTTGGTCGGGCATGAATCGTGCCTCCGGCAGGGGAACTATGTTCGTGGAGATCCTTAACTACACAAACTCTGTTTCCATCCTGTAAGATTCAGAGATTTTGTTGAATTCTCGGTCGTAGTTGTCAGAGCGAGTGAAGCTTCCTCTTACGGTGATGATCCCGTTGGGTGTTGGCTTCTTCATTACCAAGTAGCGTAATGCGGTACTGCCATGAATCGTTCAAAAGATAGGCACCCCAGGATCGCGTGGTACTGTGATGGCCAGTGCATGACTTTGAACTCGAGCTTCTCACGCCTGAAATTGTCCCGTGTTTCGAAGAAAACATTAAGATAGATTTTTCCTAAAGGAATTTCAGCTTTACTTGGGACTATGCCATGGAAGGATGTTTATGTTGTGCCAGGTTCGTCAGAGAACAGTTCATTTCCCGCAAGGTTTTGGCGTAGATGAGGTTGATGCTTCTTCCTGCATTCATGAAAACCTTGCTCATATCGAATCCGCTAATTTGGGCTTCCACTATCAGAGCCGAATGACCTGTTCGTGGGACTCAAAGCGGGTGATTGGCCCAGCTAAATGTTATTTCTTGCTCTGACCAATGAAGATACTCGGGTATCGGTGGTGGTGCAATTACTACCATATTAACTTGTCGTGTGATCAACTTCTGGATTCTGTTGGACGGACGCCCCTTTTGGATCATTGACATTGCTCCCCGAGACCTCGGGTACTCATCCTCCTGGTTTTTGTTCACTACGGGTTGCGGCTGACCTGCTGGCGGTGGCCCTAGAGGTGGCGGTGGTGCATTGAGGGCTAGGTTCCCTGGTGCAGTGGCGTACCCTTGGTTTGCTGCATCGGTTGCCTTGGCGTTATAGACTGCCTGCATCCCTTGGAATGTGTGGGAATCCTTCATGAGGTTAGTTGAGCGTCTCCTTCCCTCGGAGTCGACATAAAAGTGCATATTGCACGGTCCCTCGAGCATCTCCATTGGTGACATTGGGGGATCCCGAGCCCTTGGCCGGTATTGCTGTGTTGTCCTGCTCCCTCCGACGTCATCTCTATTGCTACGGTATCTACTGCTGCGGTTGTCGTTTCTTCGGTTGTCCTCTCCGGTGAAGCCATTCGCGACATAACTTGGTCTGATGTACCCATCATTGCTTCACCTTATCCTATTATCACTATTGTGCCTTTCTCGCTCTTCCCTAGGGTGAGCATGCTCGCTTGTTGTTCACCGCATATTCACCGTTTGCCCAGCGATTAGCCTTGTCCATTAGCTAAGAAATTGTTTTGGGTTTGACTTGTCCCAACTCCTCAATAAACTCCTTCCGGCAAAGGCCGTCGTTGAAGGCATCAATTGCCCTCTCATCCCATATAGTCTGTGCTGAGTTCCTGATGATGCTCCATCTTTGGATGAATGCTCGTATTGACTCCCAAGCTTCTGCTTGCACGCTCGCATCTATTCTATGGATGCAGGGCATTTAAATGTGGATGTGAAATTTCGGATGAACTTTTCCTCGAGGCCGCTCCGAATACTGATGGATTCTTAGAGTAACTGTCTGAGCCATGATCGAGCGGCGCTGCTCAGGTGCAGCTACAGGCTTTGCATAGCGGTAACTTTGGAGCCACCCTAGAGTTTGACGGTTTGTAAGTAATCAGCCAACCATGCTTAAGGTTCCCGGAGGCCGTCATACTTTTGACGGTCATTAGGGAGTTTGAAATCTTTGGGTACCGGGGTCTTGCGAACCCATCGGGTAAAGCAAGTAGCACTGCAGTGTTCGTAGTCATCCTCACTGTCACCCTCATAATATCTTTGGCTGCTACGCTCTTCCCTAGATCTGTCGATTGATGACCCACAAGTATAGGGGGTGTATCGCAGTATTTTCGATAAGTAAGAGTGTCGAACCCAACAAGGAGCAGAAGGTGCTGACTAGTGGTATGGATCAGGAATTCTCTGCAAATACTTAGCAAATGGATTTTTAGGGGTTTTCGATAAAGCAAGTAAACAAAGTACGAGTAAATAAAAGACAATAGGAATAAATGCAGCAAATGGCCCAATCCTTTATGCAGCAAAGGACAAGCCGGTTGTATCTATAGATGACCAAACGTTCTCGAGGACACATGAGAAGACTATCAAGTGCTTTCGCTTCATATAGTTGATTAATCTTCTTTAGCTTGCTAAGTGTTGTGTGGGTGAACCTGTGCTAATGTACCACCCCATCCAAGACTAATACATACTTGTGATTATACCCCTTGCAAACATCCGTAAGTACAAGAAAGTAATTAAGGTAGAAACCTAACCACAACTTTAAACTCTAAGACCCTTATGTCCCTTGTGCAATGGTTTTCTAACGGGGGTTCCGGTTTCTATCACTCCGGCAACCCCTACGATTAGTAGCCAAATACACAATGCATTCCCCTAGGCCCATATAGGTGAAGTGTCATGTAGTCGACGTTCACATGACACTACTAGAAGAAGTACACCACAACTTAAATAACAAACTATTGAATCTTTCTCAACACAACTCCACTACTAACAACAAGACTTCTCCCATGTCCTCAAGAACAAAACGAACTACTCATAAGACATCATATGGATCATGATCAGAGATGGAATAATGATGTATAACAATCTGAACATAAACAATAATTCAATGGTTCACTCAATAGCATCAACTACAAAGAGTAATCAACACCGGGAAAGTTTCCCCTATGAACTAATGCAAGATTCAACGCAATTGTTACAACAATATGGAGATGGTGATGAGGGTGCCGATGGTGATGATGGTGATGATGATGATCCCGATGAAGTCCAGCTTGATGGTGGTGTTGATGGTGACGATCTCCCCTCTCTGGGAAGGAATTCCCCGTGAAATCATGCGCACGGAGAGATCTTTCTCTTGGTGTTTTTCCCCCTTGAGGCGGCGGAATCTTTCTGTGGTCGCTCCTCGAGTCTTAGGGTTTCGTGGGGATGATATACGCCAGAGGGGAGAGGCTGGAGTGGGCCAGGGCGGCCACACCTCCTCCAGGCGCGGCCTAGGCCTGCCCGCGCCATGGGGTGGTGTGGGCCCCCTATGGCCCACCTCCACTCCATCTTCTGGCATCCTTAGTCTTCTGGAAAAATAGGATTTTCCATATATTTTCCCGGATTTTCTGATCTTCACGAATTTTGCCTCCAAACAACACCTTTTCCATCAGAATCCCGACTGCAGTGGTCCATGCTCCAAAAGTCACCAACCATGCAAAAATAGATGAAATACCATAAGTATCACCTCTCAATACGAAATATATCAATAAATAATAGTGAATTAAGACATAGAATAGTGATGCAAAATGGACGTATCATCGATCTTACGCTGTGTAATATCTTTCGTAGCGTCATCCCCCCCGCTCGAAGTTCGAGAAGAGTACATGATGTGGTGAACATGATCATTGGGTGTTTTCCATATGTCGAGGGTTGCTGCGACGGCGTGGTGATTTATCGGGTTGCTGGACGACTCCTTGTTCTTGTGCGAGGGATGCTCCCACCATGGCGATGTTCATGAGGGTATAGCAAAGGAGAGATGCCTGGGGGTCATCGTCTGCTGGCTGAGTTGTGAGGATGTAGGTTTGGGTAGCGACAATGGCGGCTTGCGCTGTTCTTTCTTTTATGTGTCCCGCTGAGTCTATCAACATAAAGGACAAGTCCAAATCTCGGGCCATCTCGCGTCTTTCGGCCTCTAGAATGCGCTACAACCGCAAAGTTCCTCTCCTTGGCAGTGCCCCCCGGTTATGCTGCTAGATCCGTGGGTGGAACTTAGCTGTGCTCCCTAGAGACTAGATTCGTTGGCTAGCCTCTTCCTTCCCTTGAGTTGCCACTACAACTTGAGCAAATCCTTTCTTTTGTGATGGAGGAGGTATTGATAGGCCATCAGTTCTTCACGCGTAACGTCTCCCATCGTTGGTACCCTACGTGAGACATCGTATCTTGCCTTCTACCATATTTCCGGTGGCAGCCGAAGTGTTAGCCACTCACCATCGCGTGCTTCTTCCCTTCCTTGTATAATGCGATTATTGGGGGGATTATCCCCATTCCTGCGGTGTCATGCATCGTCATCTGATAGAATATCATTAGGGTCAAGGATTGGGGTTACCCTTGGAGTCTCGGGGTGTTGATGTTCCTTCTCTGATGATCGCACGTACTTGATGATGTGTCATGTACATGTTGCTGCTATCATTATCGGATCCATAGGAGACACTGCCTTGGAAACCAGTGAAATCCCATGGATTCTGTTCCAGGTAAGATTTGACCTTCCTGATTCCAAAGTCTACGCTTTCCTCGGTTTCGTTGAGTTCGACGTTTGCCAGGATTGAGCCGCATAGTGGTGTTAGCTGCGACTCTGACCTAGGGGAGAGACCATCGTATAGATCGGCCAAATCCCCTAGATCTACGGAGTCTCCACGGCTTTCCTTGATGTTCACCGTCTGAGGTGTGGCTTCTGCAGATGAGCCGATAGAGGATGCAAGTATCGCTGTGGGTGCTACCGTTGTGACCGACGGACCCGCATAGATCGGGACCAAAAGGGAAAGGTTTTTGGGTGCCCCCACACAGAAGTGGAAGCACCCGATCATGAGATCGATCTCTCCATCGAAGTCACCAGAAGCCGAAATAGGGGTGGGCGGGCGTGTATCAGCGAGATTGTAGTGGATATCGCCGGCCTCAGCTTTTGGGTTGTTGCTTGGTGAAAAGGGGGGCCCGAATCCATGACTCTAGCGTCCAGATATCCCACAGACGATGCCAATTGACGAGGGGTAACTTTCGGCAATGCCCATGGTTATGGTGGATAATATGATTACATGTTGCTCAAAGCTTCGGTACCTCTCCGTTGGCTCCTCTCAGCCCTTATATAATAGGCTAGGTTCCGAAGCCATATACGGATATGTTACGAGTTACAATTACAACACTAAGGTTACGAGATACGCCTCTATCCATCGGATGCTTCTTGGATTTCTCTTATCATTTATGGGCTTCATGGGCTATAGGCCTTTGTATGCCTAGGGTAGTTAATCATGGGGACCCAATAGATCATATTCATGTCACCGCCCAAGGAAGGGAGAAAGCAAGGTTATCGTGTAGCCCAGTCAGGCTGAGCCGGTGCCGTGGCTCGGGACAAGACAAGACCCGGGAACAGACCTGCACAAGAAGACAAGCCCCGAGATCAGTCTGCAGGAAGGCTTACCGGAGCCCCAACCAACGTACAAGGGACCATGCCAGGACATGGGCGAGGTGTACGCGTCATGTAAAAGTTGTCTTGTTCACTCCTTCACTCCTCCTAGCGAGTGAAGGAGAGACGGTGAACTGGCTCCTATGGTATCCCCTTAAAGCTAAAAAGGAGGACCAAGGCCAACGGAGAAGGGGAGAGAATTCTAGGTTATCCCTTCCCTTGTCGCCAACAAGGGAAATCCATTATAACATAGCCTACCACAAAAATATTACCAACAAGCAGGAAGTAGGGCTGTTAGCCATCATGGCGGCCTGAACCTAGATAAGTCTTTGTGTGCTTCACCGGAAGTTTGGTCTGAGACGATGGCCTAGAGCTTTCTTGCCGCCCCTCTATGAATCTATAAAATGGGGTATTCGGTACCCCCGGTGTCCTTGTTCACATACACGATATTCATGCACATGAGTGCTACAAAAGTAAACCATCTACTAGGTATTTATAATATTACATTTTGACACACTTATCGTTGTAGATTCTAAGATTCACAATAAAATTATAGTATTGTTACCATTACAAACACATCATGGTTGCATGATGACATTCTTTCGCCATCCTATAGCACTATGCATGGGTTCAAGTTGTCAACAACAATGGTTCAAATGTGCTTAATGGCCTTTTCCTCCCAAGACAACTACCAATCATACAAACAAACTACTCTTTTTAAAGAAAGCACAACTTGAAAGATTCTAGTATACTATATTCAAGACCAATGCAAGCTCCATGATTAGTCACACAGCAAGAAATAACACAATATTCTGGGCTTTGATTGTTGAATTCATAGCCAACGCATATTACGTCTCTAGGCAAGAAGCTCGGATCTTGAAATGAAATAGGGGAGAGGATCTAGGTGCATGCATGCCTAAATTTACTTAAAGCACCTTCCAAATTTATCTTAAAGATGATAAGGCATGAAGGCGAGCGAGCTAATGTGAGGACTAGTTAGTAGAGTAAAATGAACACACTACAAGTGTCTAGCACCTTGATGGTTCCCCGTATGTGTATCTCAATAATATATCAATAAAAGTTCATCATGTCTCATGTCTACCTATTTTCGATTTTCTGCTACACTTACATTTGCAAATGGCAACAACCTTTTTCTTCTTCTCTACATTACACATCAACCTGTTAGCCATCATGGACAAATCATATGTTTCCGTTCCCTATGCTAATATGTCCGATGCTTGTTGTATATCCAATACAATACAAGGACCTAATCAGGAGAGTGTTCATAATTTATGTTTGCACCAGGACATGGGCCTTAGTTTCTACTCTACTCTAAAATGTCTTTCACCCTGCTATATAAATATAGCAACCGCACGATACAACTACCGGACAACAACATAATCCAACCAAAAAACAAAAAGAGAGAAAGATAAAATAAAACAATGTCCACAATGATGGATTGACGAAGCGCAGGTGATCAACCGTTGCACCCTACGGATTTGTCCCACCACACTCCTAGCACTCTGAACCGTAGTGTACCAAGCAACACGTTCAAAAAGGAATGCAACAACGATGCTATCTGTTTCTACTCTAGCACCATTGTCTGTTGACAGGGTAGTAAGACCATGTGCATGTTTTTTGTGCATGACTAATGCTTAGGGACAACTCACCCCCTCTCTCTCCCTGTTGTCAGTCCATTTCACTCATGTTATCTTTTGCACAATAGTTTTGGGGGTAAGGGAGGGACCTTACTTAATAGTGATGGTTTTGATATCATGAGATGGATAGTTTAAGGTGTGGAACTTTGGTGGGCCTTTGAGTTCTTCCCTAACAACGAGTTCAACTTTTTATCCTTTTTCATAATCATTGGTCGATCCAAATTAATTTGCCTACATCCATCTAATAGCTTATTGAAAAATGAATAAGAGCTATGATTTGTGGGGAGGGGAGGTGTCATGGGAAGATTTGCTTGTTTGAGGATGCTAGGACAACATGGTCTCCATGCATCATTTTGAAATAAAGGCAGTGAGTTTTGAGCGCACAAAACCTCCTTGTTGAAACTAAACAACGCATTCTAGTGATCCAGAAGACAAATCCCATGATTGCACACCCAAGCCCTGATTGCGCGGTACAAATAGAACATAGTATTGGTATATTTGATCTTTCAATTAATGCTTGATATAATAGGATAATGTTAGGAAGATTTCCAAAATTAGGTGGACATTCGATACAAAAATCTTGCTCTTCACTCACATAATACATTGTACTCCATCCATTTCAGAAATATAAGACGTTTTTGCTTTGTGAATCGAAGATTTCTAGACGTCTTTTACTGTATAGGTTCGTAGAGGTTCGGAGCAAACATATACACTAAAATACGTCTAGATACATTCATTTTACAAAAAGCTAAAATGTTTTATATTTCTGAATGGAGAGAGTAAAATTTAGTTAGTAACATCCGTTAGGTACTTAGGTTTACTGGAAACAAGATTCAAGAATCTGTTACTTACCCATTATCTTTGAAATAGAAAAGATTCGATGTTCATGCGCAAACAAATGACAAGATTAATAAGGTTTGTGCAATCAACGCTGCTACACGTACATATTAATAAGGCTTCCATGTATTTTTTTTAAAAAGATTAATAAGGTTTCCTTGTATGTTGCTGCTCGTGGTAACCTATTGGGCCCAACTTCTGGCCTTTCGATACCCACTGTCCTGCGAAGGTGTTCCGCGTCGAACGCACGCGGCCGTCTCCGCCGTGCCTACAAAGGGGAGAGGGGCGTCGCGTTTCGTCGCCGCGCCTCCATTCTTGGCTTCCTCGCCCACCAGTCCACCACCGACCACACCCACCTCTCCTCCGCACCCTCCTGCCCTTCTCGCATACGCGCCGCCGACCGCCGCCATTGACGGAAGTATCTCTCTCCTCTAACATTGCGCTTCCCCTCTGCAGCTCCGTTCTTCCCTTTCTTACTTGCCTCCGGTTGTCCCTCGCCGCGCGCGCTCGTACAGATGGACTCATCCGGCTCCGGTTCCGGCTATCTCGACCCGGACCGCGTCTACGAGCTCGTCATCCGCCGCATGCCGCGCGAACTCCTTGACTACTTGGATTTGATACCCGGAGCATCCAAAGACCTCAACTACCACCGGCTCAAACTTGTCGGGAGGGCTCTCCTCACTCTCGCGTCGAAGCCCGGGTGCGGTTCTTGGAGCCATCTCATTTAATCGTCCTGGTTCTTGCACTTCTTCTTCTGCTTCCTCCCGGGGCAAGTTGGTCGCGTTCTTGTTCTCATCTTGCCGTTCTTCTCGGAATTCTTCACTGGTTCCGCTCTTCCTCTGGGCACAACTGCCTCTGGGACTAATTGGTTGCTTATTTTGCTTGCGGTGGTTTCTTTTCTCCAGATTACCGCCAGCCGAAGAGGACGCGCGGATCCTGTGTTGGGCGCAACTCGCGTTGTTTCACGCGAAAAATAGCAGGTTAGTGCTTGAAATTTTCGTATAGACTCTTCCTGTTCATGTCGTGTTCCTACCATGCCACCCGCAAGCTGTTTGATGATTTCGCCCAAAGGGATGATCTTAAGCATCTTTTACGCTATGGTTAATTCCATCTCTCTGGTGCGGATTTCTTGCTCGTGTAATGGGCGACTTAGTTTTATATAGTGCGTAGAATTAGTTGCCATAGGAATGAGTCGCCACGTGCCCAAGCACTTCTCGATTGCTTTAATCTCCTGTGCAGAATTTTTGTTACTTGGACGAATGATTATGGTAATTTCTGTGCAGTTTTGTTCTTTGCTTCAAAAAGGTTCGATTTATTCTCGTGTTATAGGACACATCTTCTATTGAACTTTCCCTGTATTGGCAAAGCACCACCACACTGAGAAAAGTGAAACCACCTTACATTTTTACAAACGAAACGTCTATGCACACGGCACTTATGTGCCTGATCTATGAACGATGGGGCAATCAGCTGTGTTCTCCGCTTTTGCTAAACATATGGACGGTGTGTGCATATCGTGTGTAGAACGTCGTGCGCATAGCAGCTCTCTTTTACAAAAGGGTACTTCGTATGTTGCTAGCTTCTTATATATTATCGTTTGAGTCTATCCCTGCGTATAAATAACATGATTTTTCTATTGTTTGCAGATTTTGTGCACCTCAGATGGTTGGTGATCCATCTAGTTTTACTTCAGATGCAGGTTTGGCACTTTAACCTTTAACAAATCTTCCAATGTTACTGAGTATTTTTGTTGCATACCATTTGACAGATTAACCTGCAGATTTCCCCTATTATTATGAGTTTATGACTCACTCATAGATGGCCTTTTCTTATTGGCATTTTTGTCAAGATTACCTTCACAATATTGAATGTTGTGAATGTATGACTGTACATATACGAACAAGATGATTGTCACAAGGATTATTTTTTCGTACTACCATGTTTATCCAAGATTAAACATACAAGTTTCGGTTACACCATCTTTCAGGTAATTCAGTTATTCTGAAACTCCTATCAACTACTACTGTGAGGTTTCCTGGAATAGAATAAATGTTTGCTAATAGAAACTGAAGTTAGCAACTTAGCATATCTGCTTAGTTCACTAAGTAATCTACAGTCAATATACGTCTATGGTAGATATACTTGGTTTTTGTGTATGAGTACTTCTCCTCGTCATGTATCTAATATTACTTCCATGGGCAATCACAAATAGATCCAGGTGAATGGATTTATATATATGGTGGATGATATGTGCCATTATTTTTCAGGTCAATATATACACCCACACAATTCAAGTTCATATTCTGGAAGGATGTTGACCCACAAATCTGATAGTATTGGTATAGATAAATTCGGTATGTTACTTCTGTATGAAGTGTGTATTTCTTACTAACAATCATGTCACATGTGTGCAGATCTCGGTCATGCTGCAGTGCATAGCCAATTATCAGCTTCTAACTCAAGGATTCAGGCTCCAACAGTTCCTCCACTCCGAGCAAGCTCAAGTGATGGTTAATAAATGTTCCATGGTTGCTGACTCTACATATTTTTCACTTACGTATCTATTTACATGGATCATCATGTCTGGTGTGTAGTGATCAGTTTCCCTACCAGACGTGCTAGAATGCTTGACGAAACATCTGCTTTTAACCTGGGAACTCATGATGATTTAGCCTATGTTCCATCACGGGGTAATTCTACGCTTGGTTAGTAACACTTCCTCTCTTTTTACCCAACACATGTGATACATCACTTAACATTTATAGTAGTTTGTCATGTCACTCCTGATTGTCATGCAACACAACAAAAGAATGAAATCCTGATGACTTCTGTGCTTTGCCTGTTAACTTAAATTAATGCTCACAAATTTCTTGCGCTATGCCATGGCAAGATAGTTTGTTGTCTTGATACAGCAAGGAAATTCTGTCCGATGTTTGTGGACGCGGCTATTTTGCTTTGGGGTGCATATGCTCCCTTTATTTGAGTTTAATTTTCAACAAATTTTGAAATGCCAATTTTTTTTTTGAAAAATACGTGCGCGTACATCTCCACATTTTAGGTGCTCAAAAGGTCGTTTCACGAAAAATAGACTTTTTGTGTGGCTTCTGTAAAAAAGACAAATTGAGGTGCTAAAATAAGGCTCTCCACGAGACATGTTTTTGTCATTTTACACAACCCACAAAACATATTGTTTTTTCATGAAACTGCACGTGTGTGCCCATAGAATGTGCAGATACACACAAATATATTTTTTCGGAATTTCTGTAACATTTTGAAATATGTGTTTTAATAAAGGGAGCATATGCACATGGGATCAAATGTGCATTTCCAGATGTTTGTTCACTAATAAATTATATACTGAAAGGATTGCCAATATATTAATTATTGAAGTTACAGCTTGGGCATTGTAGTCTGGAATGTTTGGTACTAAACATGCAGCTTTTGGTCGCAATTTTTTTCAGGTGATCCATTATTTCTCAAACTCCTATCAACTACTAAAATGACTTCTGAACTACAATGTGCATTTTCTACAGAAACTAAAGTTAGCGACTTAGCATAGCTATGGTAGATATACTGGTATACTTTTTGACAAGGTTTCTGTATACTGCTCCTGGTCATGTATCTACTATCTACTTTATAGTCAATCGCAGATAGATCCAAATATGTGACTGGATATATATCTGTGGTGGATGATGCGTCATTCTTCTGCAGGTCATTTTATGCATCCACACAGTTCAAGTTCATATTCTAGAAGGATGTTGAGCCGCGAACCTGATAGTAATAGTATAGCTGAATTCGGTGTCTTACTGTTATATGAATTGTGTAGTTCCACTAACCATCATGTCACGTGCGCAGAGCTCATACAGTCTGCTGCTTCTAGCTCAAGAACTCCTGCTGCAACATTGCTTCCACTTGAGGAAAATTTTGACGATGGTTAGTCAATTCTTACTGTTTCTTTACTATTTTTTCTGAACTACTGTAACCATGCATTTAAACTAAGCATGCCATCTCTTATGTGCAGTGCACAGACATGCTGCAATGCATAATCAGTTATCTGTTTCTAGCTCAAGTATTCATACTGCAATGCTTATATATATCTGTGGTGGATGATGTGTCATTCTTATGCAGGTCATTTTATGCATCCACACAGTTCAAGTTCATATTCTAGAAGGATGTTGAGCCGCGAACCTGATAGTAATGGTATAGCTGAATTCGGTGCCTTACGTTTATATGAATTGTGTAGATCCACTAACCATCATGTCACGTGCGCAGAGCTCATACAGTCTGCTGCTTCTAGCTCAAGAACTCGTGCTGCAACATTGCTTCCACTTGAGGAAAATTTTGATGATGGTTAGTCAATTCTTACTGTTTCTTTACTATTTTTTCTGAACTACTGTAACCATGCATTTAAACTAAGCATATCATCTCTTATGTGCAGTGCACAGACATGCTGCAATGCATAATCAGTCATCTGTTTCTAGCTCAAGTATTCATACTGCAATGCTTCCTCAACTGCAGGCAAACACAAGTAAATGTTCGATATTTGCTTGCTCTATTTTTTTTCTCACTTAAGTATGTATTTACATGGATCATGTATCCTTTGTAGTGATCAATTTTCCTGCCAGACGTGCTGGAATGCGTGATGAAACATCTGCCTCTAACTCGGAGCGCGATAAGTCTATGTTTGGTTAGTAACATTCCTGTTTTCTTACCCCACGTATGTCAATTAACATGTTTATTTGTTTGGATCGCTTGCTTGTTTGTCGTGTCACTCCTGCTTGAAATTCAAATTCACTACAAAAGAACAGAATCTAACTGGTAAGCTTTGCCTGTTAATTTACAACTAGTGCTAACAAGTTTCTTGCACTGTACCATAGTAAGTCACAAGTCTGATGTCTTGATACAACAAGGAAATATGGTTCGCTACTTGTTCAGAAATAAATAATGTACTGAAAGGATTGCACACGCAGTGTGTTAATGATTGAATTTCATCTTCGGCAATGTAGCCTGGAATGTTTGGGACTAACAAGTTGCATTTCTTGCCACTCTTCAATGGTTTACCATCTGCTTACTTAATCGACAGAGTCGATAAGCCACTGGGCATGTTTTCTATAGAATACAGCAAAACATTTTATATCACTTTATTCAACGTTCTAAGATTGGTATCCATCTCTTCTTATGCTCCCTCCCTCCCTCCCTCCCTCTCTCTCAGACCAAATATGTTGCAGCAATTGCTTTGGAAGGTGGAATTCTGACGTTTTATCTCATGGTTGTTTCTTTGATGTTATTCAAGCACAAGAATTTGCAGAACTATATCTGGGCCGACCTGGATCAGAACAATTCACTCCACAGATGCTGATGCGGAATACAGAAGGTTGGATCTCTTTTAACACCTGTTGTCTCCAGATGGAAAGAAAATTAAATATGCAAATTAAATTTATTGTCATATTGCGGTGCATCCCACAGTAGATACCAAAGGAAAGAGACCTGCATCAGAAGTAGACCAGATGAAGGGAAAGATCCTGAGGTTGAACGTTGCTTCTGTGATTACACGGGCTGGGCTCAAAAGTGCTGCAGGGGTGTTGATTAGGGATGGTAGCACGTCACAGTTCATGACTGCATCATGCTTCCGTCCGATGCTGTACATGGATCCAGCTCTTCTTTTTGCAGCTGCTTGTTGTGAAGGGATCAAAAATGCTCTTTCCTATGGACCAACTACCATTGTGCTAGAGTCCCATCAGGTCCCTCTGCTTGAGCAGCTAGTCACCAGTCGAGCGGCTGAAGCGGTACAGTTGAACCAATTTGTGGGCTCAAATCCGCCATATTACAGAATCTGGACAATTTCAGAAGAATCCAATGGTGCTGCTTGTCAATTGGTCCATCATGCTTTGCAAATGGAAGAGTCGAAGAAAGTCCTCAAGGATCCTACGGATTGGCTTGTCACTTACTTAGATCAGTGAGGTCTAGTTACTCTGAGTTTGGAAACGATTCACCGGCAACTCTGCAGCAAGTTTCAACTTGAAGGGTGCATGGTGTAATTGGCAGCTACAGCTTTAGTCTTCGAGGGTAGATTTATACATACATGAATAGTGTAGTTTCTCAAAGTATTATGTACAAGCTCTGACAGTTGTGAATACTTGTGATGAATATAAATGATAACAGTTGATGGGCAATCTTCATTTTTGGTGTTACGTCTATTGATGGGTTTCTAGCTACTTGTGGAAAATTGGTGCCATGTTGCTTTTGCCTACATGTTGCAAGTTCCATGCTTCTGAATGGAATGTGCATTATGGGTTTGGGACCTCAGCCAAGTCAACAATACCAGGGGCAGTACGCGCTCCCGGGCCGTTTTTCGGCCCTAAAATGAGCACGAATTTGGACAGATTTCGTAAATTTAGGCGGAATTCATAGATATTCAAACAAGTTCATCCAAGATTCGATGGAAATTAAACTAAAACAGAAAATAAAAATCCTAGTTCATGCCAAGGCGGCGGTAGAAGGCCATGTATTCGTGCCGCCGTCGTCATCGCCGTCGCTCGGCAGCCCACGGCTGCTCCCCGTGGCCGGCATCGCCAATGTGCCTTCGCGGAGGAGCGTTGCTCGGCCCGACCTCCTCGTCGTCGTCGATGACGATGACGCCACGGTTGAGCCGAGCTGCTTGGCGTAGCGCGTTCCAGCAGCCGCTGTTGGCGTTCGGCCTCCTCCCGCTCGGTCTCGGCCTTAGGTCAGGTGAGCGCCCTTTCCAGGGACATCGGCGGGATGTCGTCCAGCGATGCCTGCATGGCCATCTTCTAGCTGGGGCAGTCCTCGCGGTTCTCCGACGCTTCCACCTTGAGCGTGTTCTGGAGGTATTCGCGCAGCAACGACCACTCCGGCTTCAGCTTCCTGGCCGACGAACCGCCGACATCGTGCTCTCTCTTAGGATTGATGAGACGGAGCCTGCCGTGCGGGGGTGATGGTGCGCGGCGCTTGTCGTTGATGACGATGCCGCCAGAGCACACCCGCGTGCATGGCGGTGGGCGAGGTGTCTCCTCAGGCTCGTCCTTGACGGGCGGTGAGATGTGCCACAAATTGTGGCGATGGTGTCGCCAGTGTATACCACGACGAGCGCGACGCAAAAGCCGAAGAGGAGGAGGACAGTGACACCATCCTCCGTGGGATCTAGGAGCTCCCTATGTGGCGGAGGGGAGGGGAGGCGCGGGTTGTTGCCGGCCTCAATGCGTGCAAGGACGGCCTCGAGCGTACGCCTCGGTGCTGTGAGACCAGACACATGGCTTAATAGGATTGATAGAATACTCATACAAACAAGTTGCAACTTCTTTTCCGGAAGCTCAATCGAAAAGAACTCTAAGGTTAAGCGTGCTTGACCTAGAGCAATTCTAGGATGGGTGACCGACCGGGAAGTGGGTACCGGGTGCGCACGAGTGAGGACAAAGTGCGCATAAAAGACTAGTGTTGGTCTGTGGGGCCAGTCTAGATATCCTATTAAGCTGCCAGGAGTGACACCTCCCGGGCCCAGGAGTGGACGGAGTGTTACAAGTGGTATCAGAGCCGACCCTTGCGATTACACGGGTGTGTGCGGGTCAGTGGCGGGACATGTGAAGCATGGCGCATGTGGCCCGGAGTGGACACGGCATGGCACATGTGCCGGCACTGGACGCACAAACGCATGTCAAGAGGGAACGTTCCTGGGGTGTGCTTGATCGATGAGGGCATCGATCTTCTAAAGGGTGGGTGTATGTGAGACCATGCACATGGCTTAATAGGATTGATAGAATACTCATACAAACAAGTTGCAACTTCTTTTCCGGAAGCTCATTCGAAAAGAACTACAGGTTAAAACGCTTGGCCTGAAACAATTCTAGGATGCGTGACCACCGGGAAGTGGGTACCGGGTGCGCATGAGTGAGGACAAAGTGCGCATAAAAGACCAGTGTTGGTCTGTGGGGCCAGTCTAGATATCCTATTAAGCTGCCAGGAGTGACACTCCCCGGGCCCAGGATGGACGGGGTGTTACAGGTGCTCCCCACAAAACCTGGCGGCCGGCAGAGTTCCCTCTTGCTGGTAGGGGCCTCATCCTTCGTAGGAGGCAAGCTCGTGGGCACTCCGATCGACGAAGTATGTCGTCCATGCAGCATGGTTGTTGGTGTCCTAGATGGGGTCGGCCTGCTGCTCGTCGGTGAACTTGCCCCAGTATATCTTCTAGATCTCGGCGAGGAACTCATGGCTGACGGGCACTGGTACACTGCCGGTGCTGACATTCCACGTTGACGGGCAGCGAAATTTGGCGGGGTGCTGGATAGCCCGTCTCGTATAGGAGGCGCGCCTCCCACTCTGAAGCCAACGGCGGCCGAAGCTGTTGGACACCGCGTTGTCAACGGGGTACCTTTTGGCCATTGGAGGTGCTCCAGTGGAGATCATGTGCTGGCCGGGATTTGGATGTGCATTGTAGCTGGCGATAATGAGGGATTATATAGAGGCGAGCAGGAAGGCGGGAGGGGTGTATATGGTGCAGGAATCTGGGCGGGAAACTGAAGCGTTGTCGCGCCATTACTTCACGACGTGGCTCGCGCGGGCCACTCGCCTAAAAGGCTGACCGATGGCGATGGTAGACCATTAACACGGCGCGGGAGACAAGACGATGAGGACGACAAGGCTTGGGCTCAATGATAGAGAGGGGCCACCTAGCTAGCGGTTATTCGACGCACTTTTTCTTTCTGCCGGTGCCCCCGAGCGCCCCCAACGTGCTGGGTTCAGGCTGAAAACGCGGGATGAAAGTTTGGCCTAATCCGGCAATTTTTTGGCTCTCAGGGGTCGACCGGCAGAAATTCTTTATGTTAGCTGAAAAGAGACCTCTGTGAGAGTTGTTAGGGGTCTGACTGCTCTAAGGCTATTGGAACCCGGGCTCCTCTTTGTGTTTTTTCAAACTTTTGAATCTAAAGTTTTCAAAAAATCAGGAAAATAAAATGGGATGTACCCAACCATGTATTTTATCAGCGTGTAGATTTTCAGTTTAAAATATTTCATAAAAATGACAAATCTTCACTTCAGTCTACTGTTCAACAATGTTCACCCAAGACAAAAACTCGATTTGCAATTTTTGATGAGCCTAAAATATAAAGTATTTGGAGCTGGAATTTTACACACTAAATATAGTGGGCTATACCCAGGTATTTTTTTGAAATTGTTTTAAGGTTATGCATTTTTTTGAAATTTTGAAAAACCGGCTCATTGGAACCCTGGGATCCACCACCCCGCTCCCGCGGTAGTTGCTTGTGGTCTTCGGTTCCTTTTTAAAGAACATTCAACAAGAGCGACTAGGGAAGAAAACCCACAGGTCTCGCGTCGCCCCCCTCGAGGGTGACTGAGACGCCAACCCTAAATCTTGCTGCCCCTCCCCCACCGCCCGGCAAAGACCGTGCGGTGCCGATGGCGGCGGTAGGACCTCTTCTTCCCAGCGCTGGAGCCCCACCGCGGGAGGGATAGCGTCTGGCAGTGGTGCAAGTCGGAGCTAGTGATGGGCTAGACCAGAGGCGATGCATGAGGAGCGTGGTTCCTGGGTAGCACAGCTGCGGGGCTTCCTCGGTGGTGGCGCGGCATGCGCGCCCGGCTAGGGGAGGTGATGCAGTAGCAGCGCAGCTGAGGTCCTTCGATAACGATAGAGGTAGGGCGTCTCCAGGTGCAAGTAGACGACATCATTGGAGGCCTGGCTGCAACAACACGATAGCTGAGCCGGTAGAGCCCAACATGGGCTTGATCTAGGCCTAATTTCCACTGCTGCTGCATCCAGACGGCAATCACCATGGGTGATAGAGGGTGGTTGCCCTCCCCTAGGAGGCCCTATGTCTTGATGCCTGCAAGTGTGATGTTGTCATACCTCGTCTGGATAGTGCCTTTGTGATGTGGCGTTGGCCGGAACTTTGGCTCGAGTTCATGGATGCTGGGGCGACGGCCTCGGAAGGTGAACTATGAAGGCGACTCTCAGGGAGCGACGTGGCGACTGTGGTGGTTTCTCCCTTCAGACATGTCGATGGCGAGGATAGGATGTTGGGAGGCCTTGGTGATGCATCCCGTCCTACGGATGTCCCTACATCCTCACCGCCAAGTCCCCCAAGTGGTCCCATGATGCATGCATGAGCCAAACTCCTACAAGATAAGGTTAACTCGCTTCTCTCCTCGTGTGACTTTGATACACCCTTGAATGGTTTGCTACTTCATGCAACTACACTGTGCATACTTAGGTACAAAGCCACGACGCACCGACAAGTCTCCTTATAAGAAGCACATGCCAAGTCGGCTCTAGCACTGGAGTATCCGCCGACTCACTCCTAGAGTCTCCGGCCTCACTTCGTGCAGCGTCAGGCTGCAAGCCTCTGGTCTCTAGCCGGAGTCTCCGGCCTACTCCGGAGTCTCTGCTCGCAAGCACCCGGAGTCTCTGGCACGTCCCCATCCGCCCGCGACTGCAAGCCTCTAGAATGCATCCAGAGTCTCCGTCCCAACAACTCCTGAGTCTCCGGCATAAGTGATAGGTCCACGCGCCGACAGCTGGGCCTACGTCCCATGTACTCTCCAGTCTGCCTAGAACTTATCCTTTTATGCCCAAACTACCCCTGCTTAGTTCTTATCCTATATATAGACCACTTCCTCCTTATTGTAACCCTAGACTTGGATAATTGAATTATAAGAAACCCCTTTGTGGATCTATCTAATTTGAGTCTCATGCTCCTTGACAAGGACCACCAATTATCCCCAACCTCTCGGATTTTGCCATAATGCCTTCAAGTTGTACAAGGCCATGGAGTCGGTGTTCCTTCTCCAAGCTGTCAAGATCTCACCAAGCCTCCTACTCACCGTGCCGATTAGAGAGAGAGAGAGAGAGAGTGTGTGTGTTCTTGCCTGCCACCGATCCTAGGGATTATGCAGACCAGTAGCCGTTAGCGTGAGATATAGGTTGCTTTGTGTATCGCGTGTGTGTTGTGTTCATCGTGTTCTTCGCGTGTGAGTTTGCTTGGATTTCATCCTCCCTCTCTCCCCCTCACGTTTCCATCGTGATTTTGGGAGTTTCGTGAAAGATCGGGCCACCCCAAGGGGTCGCCCTAACATATTGGTATCAAGAGCCTCGTTGATCACGAATTTCTCCACAAATTTTCTCCTATCCACCATAATTTTGAAAATCCCCCAAAAAGAGCGCAAAATTTGCCTTTGGACCGATCTCTTGTTTTGGAGTGTTATTTGTGGTTTTGATCCGACCAAATCCTATCTAAGGTGTTGGTCCAACTTTTGCCTGCGTTTCCCAGCCCGATTTTTCGTGGATTTGAGGCCCCAAGGCATGGATTTATGTCAAGAACATGAGTTGTTCATCCAGGCCGACAACAGAGTCTCTGCTCCATAGAAGCCGGAGTCTCTGCCGCCAAACACCAGAGTCTCCGGCCGGCCAGAGTTTCCGGCCCCCAAATTCCGGAGTCTCCGGCCTAACGCTTGATTCTCCATTTTGGCTAATCTCTCCTTTGTTGTTTGTGTTTCGTGTGTGTGTCAACAACTAACAACAAGCTTCCACAACATTTTCCACGCTCGTCGATACCATGGAACTCAAGCTCATCCTGCACCACTGACCGCAAGTACATCATCAACAACTAAGGTATAACTTGCGTCACCTTGTTAACCCCATATCTTCATTGTTGTGTACCTATCCCACCGAGAGTGGCTCATCTTGTGTTTGCTTGAGCATTGTGCACTTGTCTTTGGATAGTGAGAGTGTGAGAGCAAAAGCAAGAGTGACTTGGTAGCATAAAGGGACAACAAAAATAAATAAAAAAGATAAAAGAAACAAAATAAAAATAAAAATAGTCTCCCATAACATAAGAGAGCATCAAGCTTGTAAGCAAGAGAGATAAGAGCGCCAAGTCGAATGGTCAAATCCGTTGCTCATTTTTCTCTTTGCAAACGAGCCACCGTATCTCCTTGCATTGGCATGGCAACCGAGCGTAGTCTTCAATAGGACATTTTGTTTGCTCATTTTCATAGTCGTGCTAATCTCAATAATCTCCATGTGTGTGTATAATTGTAGTTCCCATCACCCCTTTGAGTTGACCTTTTCCTTTGACTTGAGTTTTGTTGGATTTCCCCACTTTTGATCATCCTTTCCGTTTGGTTGTTTCTTTGGCATTCCACCATCTTAATCTTCCACCAAAAGCTTTTGAGAGTTTTAGTCTTATTTAGAGTGAGCTTTCTTTGCGATTTCACTTTGGAAGTTTATAGTTCTCACGTGTGGCTACTAGTTTGATACAATCCTAAATGTGAGGTAAAAGGCTAACCACCACCACATATTACATTTCCATATACAATCCTTGTTTGTGTTGCATCATTGATATGCAAGATGATACGAGCCAACCACCTCGCCAAGAAGAAGGACTGTACATGACGCAAGCAAGCCACTTCATCATTCGTCAAGAGTTCCGTGAGCGTTGCAATGCCCTTGAGATGAGCCAAGACGAGCAATTCAGAGAAATTCAAATGGAGTTCAATATAATCGACAGCAACTTCAAGGATCTTTCTCAAGAGATGAGGGCCATGCACCACAACTTCGCCAATCAAAATGAAGCACTCCAACATTCTTTGTCCGAGCTTGCGCGAAACACAAGGCCGTGGTCACACGCACCAAGATCTTCAAGGCATCATTCAAGTGTGTCAAGCTCTTCACACCATCGTTCTCCTCATCAACAAGATCCTCATGCAAGTGCTCCAAGACACAATGAAGCCCCCGTGGTTGAACATGCAAGTTCATCACAATATGTACCATCTCCATGGCACACCACAACGTCAAGCTATGATGATGATTTCTCCTCAAGGCCACAAGCAAGGGGAGAAGACCATCATCATCACCCAAGAGCACTAGTGATCCAACAAGCACCACAACATGAAGAACCTCGCGTGGAACCTCAAGTCCATCATCAACATCCGCAAGATCTTCACTCAACAACAAGTGATGACTGTAATTTGGAAGAACAAGCTCATCGTCGACATGAATCTCTTGAAGACCCTCCTCGTCATCATCGCCATCATGAATGCCAACGCTAACACCATGATCATCATGGAGAGCCTCCTCGATCGCATCAAGACATGGAGCGTCAAATTGTACATGTTAAGCGATGCCAACCACGTCAAGAGGCTCAAGACCATGATCTTCATTGAGAGGCCCAAGTGACTAACCCAAGTCAACAACCGATGAATGAGCCTACTCCTCATCCACAACCGCAACAAGAGGATCCACATTCTCATCACCCTTGTGAGGCCCAAGTACCTCAACCTTGCCAAAAACTGCGACATGAGCCTCCTCAACCGCCTCAACTGCGCCAAGAGCAAGCTCTACATCAACGTCGCAAAGACTAAGTTACTCCTCCAAATGCGTCTGAAAGTGCATGTGTGCCCCATGTGTGGTTTTGGTAATTAATGACAATCTTTATGGACTTATGTTTGCATTGAGTTTTACCTGTAGGATTTGTCCATAGGCAATGCTTGAACCATATGTTGGCTTCAAGGTTGGGAGAAGAAGAAAGTGAAGAAGATTAAGTGTTGACCAAGGTTTCAATGAGTGATCCGGAGATTGGTCAAGTAAGAGTTGGGCCTATAGCAAGTGTGTCTTGAAGAATAAAGTTGGAGTGATATCTCTTATGTACCTTCAATACACCAACATAATGAAGAAAGAAGAAATGATGTGCAAGTTCAAGATAAGCCATCTCGAATAGATCATTTGCTTGAAGCTTTCCATCCTATGGTGATCATGGATATGGGAAGATGATATGCCCAAAATAGAAGCTCTACCATAGTGGAGTATGGGGAGCAATTTGCAAGTCTTCACCAAGCTAGCGCAATCAAGAAAGGTGTTCCATCTTGAGGTGGAGAAGATCGTCATCATCAAGCTCAAGTGGAATATGCGCAAGGCAAAGGTATGTTTCTTGATAGGGTTTCCTTCTTACCGGTCTCATGGTGTTAGTTGGAGAGACCGGTTTATAGGATAGATAGCCGTACTATCAAGAGGGGCTCTCGAGTGAGTAACTTGATCATATCCTTCGGAGAGAGCTCAAACCTTTGCATAATTAGCATCATATTTCTTGGTTCTTATTTGGATCTTATCCATGTGAGGATTTAGAGCTTGTGGTAATTCATAAAAAGCTCTAGTTCATCAAAAACGTATTTTCCTATATACCTATTTGTGTTTTTGATCTTGGAGGTTTTTCCGATTTCTCACCAAGAGAGGTGTCTCACATCATAATACATGAAATGCTCTCTCTTGGTGGTATCCAATATTTCCAACAAAATTGGTTTCGGGTCAATCGGAGTCCGAATGCAAATGTTATGATCATTATAGTTTTGTTGTTTCTATCAGTTTTGCCTCTAATGGTTTTTCGACTCTAGTCTCTCTCGATGTAATCAAGTCTACACCGGACTGTCCGGTAGATTTCAGACGGAGTATCCGGCCTAACCGGAATGTCCGGCTGGTGCCCATTGGACTGTCCGGCCCTGAGGATTCATCGACCTGCTCGGACATTTTGTGTGCCATATCAGACACCACTCGGACTCTGGCCGGAAACTCTGCCAGACCGGAGTGTCCGGTGTATGTCACCCGGAGTGTCCGGCTGGGCCGGACTGTCCGGCTGTTTTTTGCCGGACTGTCTAGGGTAAGTGGCTCCCAACGGCTCTATTTCTAGGGGCCCTATATAAAGGCCCCTTCTTCTACCTTGAGAAGCTGCTCGTTCCAGAATTGAAGAACCCTAACCCTAGAGCCACCAAATCAACAAGAACTCCATCCACAACCATCCAAAGTCCTTGAGATTTGGAGAATCGAAGGAGGAGGCCTTGATCTACTACTTCACTAAGAGAGATTTCCATTTCCCCCTCATTCACTTGAGGGCCCCTTGTTCTAGTGTTTCATGGGAAACCCTAGCTTTTGATTTGGTTCTTACAAGCTTGTCTTTGATTGTTGTGATAGCTTGCTTGGATTCGGGAGCCTCCAATTAAGTTGTGGATGTGTGCCTCGAACTTATTGTAAAGGTGCCAGCTACCACCTCGAAGGTTGCTGATGGCTCAATGCACGGCGCCCAGAAAAGTGCTTGGTGCGTGGTTGATGTAGAGCTCGTTGGGAACCCCAAGAGGAAGGTATGATGAGCACAGCAGCAAGTTTCCCTCAGTTATGAAACCAAGGTTTAATCGAACCAGTAGGAGCAAGGAAACACCTCAAAGGTGTTACTAGCTGAGCTTTGGTAGGGCGCACTACCGGTGCTAGTAGCAACGTCGAGACCTGCACAACACAACCATAGAACTTTGTTCCCAACTTGCAATGAGGTTGTCAATCTCACCGTGTTTTGCGGAAAACAAAGGATTAAACGTATCGAATGGAAAGAAGTAAAAGTTTGCAGAAAGTAAACACAAAACAGTAAACAGATTGTAGATTGTATGTAAAAGACAAGGACCGGGATCCATAGTTCACTAGAGGTGTCTCTCCTTAGATAGATAACATGCTGGGTGAACAAATTGCAACGGGGCAATTGACAAACACCGAGAAACCAATACATGCATATACTAATCATCTTGACTCCTTTGAGACTTGATTGGGCATTACAACATAATACATAGACCGCCATCCAAGTACATCTATGACTAATAATCCACCTTCAGGTTATCATCTGAACCCCCTCCAGTATTAAGTTGCAAGCAACATATTATTGCTTTACGAACTGCGTGTAAAGTAAACAATACGATTGTTCTATGAACAAAGGATTGTTGTTTTCTCCCTAGTAGCAACAATACATCTAGTACCTTAGAGACTTATGTCACTTCCCCAGATTACCAGAGGCATGAACCCACTATCGAGCATAAATACTAACTCTTGGAGTTGCTAGCATCTACTTGGCCAAGATAGCTACTAACAACGGAAAGCATGCAAGATCTCAAATAATAAAGACCTGATAGAATCAATAATCAATCTGAAATAGCATCTCAATATCCATCGAATCCCCGCAAACACAACATGTATGGATTACAAAAAGATGATCTTGATCATGAATGGAGCTCACAAGATCTAAACATGAAAGCACAAAGGAGGAGAAACCAGCCATCTAGCTACTACATGGATCCGTAGTCCAAGGATGAACTACTCACGCATCACACCGGAGGCTTGCATGGTGATGAAGAAGGCCTCCAGGGTGAATTCCCCTCTCCGGAAGGGTGCCGGGAAGAGCTTCACATCCCTCCCGATCTAGGGATGGATATGACGGCGGCTACAGACTCTTTCGTGGATTTTTGATCGGGTACTTAGGGTTTTCGTTCCAAGGGCAATATATAGGCGGAAGGAGAGGCCGAGGGGGTGCCGGGAGCCACCACACCACCCCCTGGTGTGGTCCAGGCCTGGCCGCACGGCCAGGTAGTGTGGCCGGCCCCTGGCCCCTCTCCGTCTCGTATTCTGGCACTTGATCCCTTCCATAAAAATAGGCACTTTGGCTTTTGTCCCGTCCAATTCTGAGAATATTCATTTTCTGACTTTCCTGGAACCAAAAACAGCAGAAAATAGGCAGCTAGCACTGTGGATCTTGTTAATAGGTTAGTCCAAGAAATCATATGAAAAGTACTCCAAAGTTGGAACAAAACACAAGAAAGTGGATAAAACCAAGCATGGAACATCAAAAATTATAGATACATTTGCAATGTATCAGTTGCCGATATAGTGGAAGGGTGGATCGATCCCATTGGGGTGATATTCATCGGAGAATAAGGGAGGCCTTTTGTGGCGTTGGTGGTTTGATACCACCCCCTCTCCAAACGAGACGTACTCCATGTTGGGAGGAACTCGGTAAAATATCGTCATCTCCGCGTGCCTCGGTTATCTCTATATCCGAGCTCTTACTTATGCACTTTACTTTGTGATAGCCTTTGTGCTTGAAGTATATATATCTTGCTATCACATAGTTGCTTGTCTTGCTTAGCATAAGTTGTTGGTGAAAATAGGTGAACCCTAGTTGGTCTAGGTTTTGTGCTTAACAAAGTAAACGCTAGTTTAATTCTGCCTTTGTTGAGCCACCCTCAGAAAAGTTTTTAACCGCCTATTCACCCCCCCTCTAGGTGGCATCTATATCCTTTCAGTGTTCCAACAACCACAGGAGAAACAACAACAACATCAAGCTCATCTCGATGATTCCATGGATAACAAAGAACATCAACATCATGGCAACCGTCACTACCGTGACCACAACAAAGAAGAAACTTTTGGCAAGCTCAAGTTCACCGGTTCAAATGATCCCGGAGAATATCTCTCATGGGAACTCAAAGTTGACAAATTCTTCCGAATACACAATTATAGAAATGAGAAGATAGTAGCCATGGCGTCTCTTGAGTTTGATGATTATGCCAACTTTGGTGGGAACAAGTTCAAGTTGCCTGAGAAGCAAGAGGAGAACCTCCAATTAACACTTGGCAAAATATGAAGGCTCACATGCACTCCCGCTTTGTTCCTTCGCACTACATGCACAACCTCTTCAACAAACTTCAAATGCTAAACCAAGGGAAAAGACCGTGGAAGAGTACTTCAAGAAAACGGAGCTAAACATGATCCATGCCAACACTAAAGAGCACGGAGAACAAACAATGGCACGTTTGCTCATTGGCTTGAACCATCCAATCAAGCACATCACCGAGTTCCAAAAGTACAACAACATGGTTGAGCTTGTACATAATGCAACAAAGGCCGAGCTTCAAGTGCAACAGGATATCAGATACAACAAGCCGAAGACATACTTCACCTATAAGCAAGCTCCAACCGCTACACCAACAAACAACAAAGGAAGCTCCTCAAGTACTTCCAAGCCTCCTTTCAAGCCCACAACTCCTCAAGGAAAATAGCCCCCAAGTGGCAAGCAACCATTTTATGACCCGTCATTCGATGAACAATGCTACAAGTGTGGAGGAAAAGGAGACAAGTCAGTCAAATGTGGCAATACTAAAGTATTGTTCATTCAGGACAATGGTGATGAGGAATACCTGAGTGAAGAAGAGTTCGATGCCCGAGTCAAGGAAGCACTCACAAGATAACATGTTGAAAATGTTCAAGAGCTTCTAGTACATGAACATGACACAAGTCCATCGCTTGTTGTCACAAGAGTATTGACGACCCAAGCCCAATAGCATGAAGATCAAAGATCCAACATATTCCAAACACGTGCCGACATCAATGGGAAATCCATCAAAGTCATTATCGATGGAGGGAGTTTCCACAATTTAGCAAGCACCGAGCTATGTGAAATCCATCAAACTCACCCTCCATCCACACAAGCACCCCTACCACGTGCAATGGCTAAGCGACCATGGGTCTATGAAGATGAAGCACACCATCTTGGTAATATTCTCAATTAGACCATACAAAGACACGGTGGAGTGTGATGTGGTTCCTATGAAGGTTTGACATATGTTGCTTGGTAGATCGTGGCAATATGACAAGGGTGCTCTACATGATGGCCGCACAATGTGTTGCAACCAATGACTCCTAGACAAATAATTGCGGACAATGCAAAGGCTTTAGCGAGGGTGAAAACCACAAAACCATCCTGTGAGAAGAGTGGTGAGCGAGAGAACCACCATATAGTGAGTGAGATCCAAAAGCCAAACTCGAGTGAAAAAACTAAGAGTGTTCTCCTTGCCACGAAAAGTGAGATGAGAGAAGTGAGGAATAACCCATCTATCTTGCACTAAGTCCTCATTTGCAAGGGACTAGCGAAAGGAACTAATGACCTAACAAATGTTCCTCCTTCTTTAATGGATATTTTGTAGGAATTCAAGGATGTGTTTCCCAAAGAGCTCCCACATGGACTACCTCCTCTTCACGGAATTGAGCATCGCATATACCTCATCCCTGAGGCACCTCTACCAAACCGTGCCGCATACCGTACGAACCCTGAGGAGATAAAGGAGATCGAAGGCCAAATTAACCACCTCATCTCCAAAGTTTTGATCCAAGTAAGAACAAGCCCAAGTGTGGTACCAGTGATTCTTGTCCCAAAGGATGATACATTGCGGTTATGTATGGACTACCGTCCAATCAATGCTATCACCATGCGTTATTGACATCCTAGACTACGTCTCAGTGAAATGCTTGATGAATTGAGTGGAGCCACTATTTTCTTGAAAATTGATCTTCGTAGTGGTTACCATCAAATATGCATGGAAGAAGGTGATGAGTGGAAAACCGCCTTCAAGACCAAACTTAGTCACTATGAATGATTCGTCATGCCATTTGGCCTATCTAATGCCCCATCCACCTTCATGCACCTTATGAATCACATTTTGAGATCTCTCATTGGCAAGAGTATAGTAGTTTACTTCGATGATATTCTTGTTTATAGAAAATCTCTTGATGAGCATGTTATCCATGTGAAGGAAGTATTGCAAATTCTTCGAAATGAATAGTTATATGCTAATCTTCCAAAGCGCACTTTTGCTAAAGACAAGTTGATTTTTCTTGGTTTTGTTATTTCTTCAAATGGTATTGAAGTCGATACTTCTAAGGTCAAAGACATACGAGATTGGCCTATTCCCACAAATGTGGGTGAACTTCAAAGTTTTCATGGATTGGCTGGTTTCTATCGTTGATTTATGAAAGATTTCTCTACTATTGCTTGTCCTCTCAACGAGTTAACCAAATATAATGTCTCTTTTGTGTGTGGCAAAGCACAACAAAAGGCTTTCGATGAGCTTAAAAAGAGGCTAACCAAGCACCTCTCCTTGCTTTACCAGATTTTACAAATAAAATTGAGATAGAGTGTAACGCTAGTGGTATTGACATTGGAGGAGTCGTCATGCAAAATTAATGTCCTATTGTGTACCATAGCAAGAAAGTTGATGGCGCATGCCTCAATTACCCCATTTATGACAACGAGCTTTTCGTGTTGGTTCATGTTTTGAAAGTTTGGCAACATTACCGTTGGCCCAAGGAATTTATCATACACTCTGACCATGAGTCGTTGAAGTACCTTAAAGGACAAGCCAACTTGAGCAAACGTCATGCTGAGTGGGTTGAGTTCATGGAGTATTTTCCTTATATTTTCAAGTATAAGAAGGGCAAAGATAACGTAGTTGCAGACGCTTTGTCTCACAAGAACACAAGCCTTCTTACGCACCTCTAAATAAACATGTTGGGTCTTGATGACATCAAAACTTTGTATGCTTCCGACCAGTTATTTGGACCAATATTTGCAAAGTGTTCAACTCAAAAAGGATTTGATGACTTCTATTTGCATAATTGTTTTCTCTTAAAACAAAACAAGCTTTCAATTCTGAAGTCATCTCTCCAAATTTTGCTTCTCCAAGTGACATGGGTATACCCTACAGGTACTCGAGTTTGGTATATATGGTCCAGATACGGCAGAAGCCCACGGTGTTGCCAAGGCCCAATGGAGAATTCGAGTGGCCCACGGACTCTCGATTGCTTGCAAGACAAGGAGAAGCTTAAGATAGAAAGTTCAAAGGGAAAACCCTAATCTGTAACCGACTCGACCTGCTACCCGAGACCTAGCCTATCTATATAAAGGCTAGGAGGGGGCAGCGAGGACGACAATCACCACCCTAGTTTCCACAAATCTCGCCAGATTGCATCTGTGCACCCCTGTAATCTTTGATTCCTTCGTTAATTCCAAGAGCAGACAAGCAAGAGTAGGGACCTCTATGAGGCCTGAACCTGGGTAAAACTTGCGTCCTTGTGTGCTTGTTTGCTAGCCGATTGATGCCTCTAGTGCTCCCTCCTTCTCCAAAACCCAAGTCCATAACAATGGGCATTGACGAGATAAACCCTCGTCAATTGGCGCCGTCTATGGGAAGTGGGAGTGCTGATGTTGCGGCTTCTTCGGCCCCATCAACCGCGATCTACAACTCTGCAACAACGGAGATTCGCCAGCTCTTCGGCGTGTTTGACTTCACCGTCCACACGCCGGCCACTCGCCCGGCTTTCGAGTCCATGGGCGATGGAATCAGTCTGGCGATTGGGAGCTTCCGCCTGTGTTGGTCGATGGGCACTTCAGATGTTCGACCAGCCGACGGCACCCGCGATTGCTCCAGCATCATGGTTCCCGCCACCAATTGGCACCCTCAGCAAACTCAATGCATCGGCAACAGCTGGGAGCACGGACAACGACAGTAGTCACGGATCCAATCTGGGTGACCTAGCCACTGAAGACGGAGCCTACGGCTCTGGATCTGAAAGTTGTGGGAGCAACAGCTTCCCCAACCACTTCATGTGCTCAGTCATCAACGCGGGCTATACTACCGCCAATCGTGAAAATGTTGGCACCGAATCTGGCACCAGACTGCCCAACAACAGCACACCCAACAACACCGGACCACCCAATGGCGACATACCTAACGGCGGCCCCACCAACGGTGGCAATGGCGCGCCCGTCAACAATGGAGTGGGAGGAGAATCGTCGACCATAGTGAATGAACACACTGGAGAGCGTGTAGTGATCAGGCTCAACGATAACGAGTGGGCTCGCTATCGAGAAGCTCTACGAGGCAATCCTCTGCCCCTCAACTCCTTGCAAGATATGCTGATGGGCTACCATTGGCTACTAAAGGAGGAATACGGACGCCAGCTACATGCAATCACACAACTCGAGGCGCGTAAAAAGGCGGCGGACGAGTCAAGCCTTTGGCGAGCTGGGCTCTCCTCCCACGGAGGATCCTCCTCCAAAGGCAACGAGTATGTTGCCAACAAGAGGCGATCTCGATTGGCCCACCTCACCGAGCAAGAACTCGTAGAGGCTATGAAAGTCCTCGACTTCAGCTCTATGACAGTCGACACGGGGGGCAACGTGCTCCCAAAAACACCGCAAGCCGCGGTATCGGCGACCACCATGTACCTCCTCAACAACCAGCCTCCGACTAGAGATCTGCGAGCTGCCATGCACCAATCTATGATCGCGGGCTTGGGGCTAATCGAGGCCTCCCTCGACAAAGAGCCAACACCGGAGCCGAAGAAAAGTAAGGCTCTAGAAAAATACTACTCG
The DNA here is from genome assembly GCA_023614405.1 of Avena insularis. NCBI lineage: Eukaryota > Viridiplantae > Streptophyta > Magnoliopsida > Poales > Poaceae > Avena > Avena insularis. The sequence continues at coordinate 444,114,708 of CM042684.1, forward strand.
TACTCCTCTAGTGATGACAGTCACAATCTATCACGGAGGCGTCGCTCATGGCGGCATGACCACGACTATGATGCGCGTGACGACCTCACGCAGCACAAAGTCAACAAGATGCGGGCAAGACGCGCTCGTTCGACTGACTCAGAAGAAGACGAGACTGAGCTCTGTGGCGCCAGATGCTTCAGTAGGGCCATCAGGTAGAAGCGAATGCCTACGGGGTTCAAACTCCCATCAGAGAACCCAAAATTTGACGGTCTACAGGACCCGGAAGTCTGGTTGGAGGACCACATATCCTCCGCCAGACTACACGGAGGGAGTCGAAGCACATCCATGCAATGCCTACAACTACAGCTGCAGGGCGCCGCTCGTGCATGGCTCAACAACCTCCCGCGCGGATCCGTTCACAGCTTCATGCGCAATTGCAATGGCACTTACAAAAGGCCCGTGTCAATTGAAGAACTGAGAAGCTGCCAGCAAAGATCGGGTGAATCGCTATGCTCGTACATCCAGAGGTGGTCTATCATCAAGAACTCCGCAGAAAACATCTCGGAGGACCGTGCAATCGACATGTTCAACGGCGGCGTTCGCCATATAGAGCTCAGGGAGGAGCTGGGCCGCTCGAAGCCCAAAACAATCGACCACCTGATGGAAATCACGAATCGGTGGGCTGATGGAGAATACTCGATGAAAAACCGTACCTACTCCGATGACGACGACGACCTCGAGCGCAGACGCGACCACCGAGGCAAACGTCGGATGCGCGTCTATGACGACCATGACAAGGTCAACATGGTCGCAGCCGGCTACGTCGACAAACGTGACGACAACCACAACGGCAGAAAAACCACGCAGGTGTGGCAATTCCGCACTCGCGAAGAGGCACCCGCAACATATATCGAGGACAAACTGTCCGGGCCATGCAATGTGCACTTCTACATCGACAAGCACGATGGCAAGAAGAAATCCAGCCACCTTCTCAAGGACTGCCGCGAGTTCCTCAAACTTCACGAGGGCCTGGCCCGGATGAATCGCGACACGGTCAACAGGGGCTATGGAGCTGCCCCAGGCGCTGTGGCACATGGAGCTCCTCCACCACCGCCCAGACCACCACCACCCGCGGTCGCGCCGGTCCAGCATCACGGAGGCAAACCATACCCACGAGCCGTGGGCAACATGGGGATGATCCAAAAAGGGCGTCCCTCAAATCGAGTGCAGAAGGCCATCACTCGCCAAGTCAACTTGGCGATAAACTCTCCACCTTCCACCACTGAGTACCTCAGTGGAAGCGACTCCTGCATCACCTTCGATAGGCATGACCACCCGCGCCAAGTTCCTCGTCCAGGCCACTGTCCCCTCATACTCGAGGCGTAGATTGGGGGTTTCGACATGAGTCGTGTCTTCATGGATGGCAGCAGCAACATTAACCTCATGTTCGCGAAGACCTTGCGTGCGATGAGGATCCCTCTAACGTGTCTGGAAGTTTTAGACACGACATTCCACGACATCGTCCCAGGGAAGGGCATATATCCCCTGGGAAAAATCAACCTCGACGTCATCTTCGGCATGCCGCAAAACTTTCGGCGAGAGCGCATCGACTTTGAAGTCATCGACTGGCCTTCACAATACCACTGCATCCTCGGATGTGTCGTGTTCGCAAGGTTCATGGCAGTGCCGCACTAGGCCTACCTACAGATGAAGATGCCGGGACCAAACGGCGTCATCACGATCAACAGAAACTTCGAGAGGTCTGACAGTTGTGACAGGGAATTCAATAGAATCTCCTAGTCCTTCGGCATGCAGGAGGAACTCGCAAGATTAAAGGAGTCGACAGACAACAGTCTGCCTCCCCCGAGCAGGACAAGTTCACCCGACCTATCCTTCGACTTGTCGGTGCACACGAAGAAAGTCCAGGTCCACCCAACGGACCTAACCAAGACGGCCCTCATCGCCAACAACTTGAGTTCCGCATAGGACCTCGCGCTTGTCAAATTCCTCCGTGAGCACTAGGAGATCTTCGCCTGGTGTCCAGTGGACATGCCAGGAGTTCCTAGGGAATTCGCCGAGCACTCACGCAATGTGAATCCAGACGCAAGGCGGTCAAGGCATAATTCGCCATCGTCGAACCAAGAGCAAAAGCAGTCGGAATGGAGATCAACAAACTCCTCGACGCAAAATTCATACGCGAGATCAAGGATAACACTTGGCTCGCTAACACAGTGCTTGTGCCAAAAAAGACACGGATATCCTGCGAATGTGCGTGGACTTCACCTCCTTGAACAAGCACTACCCAAAGGATCACTTCCCGCTGCCGTGAATCGACCAAATCATCGACTCCACCACAGGATGTGAGCGTCTCTGCTTCCTCGACGCCTACTCAGGCTACAATCAGATTCGAATGAAGGAGGAGGATCAGGAGAAAACAGCGTTTACGACGCCCTTTGGTGTGTTCTGCTACAACACGATGCCTTTCGGGCTAAAAAACGCAGGAGCCACCTATCAGCGGTGCATGCAGGCTTGCCTCAAAAATCAACTTGGTCGCAACATCCAAGTCTATGTTGACGATATCGTCATCAAAACCAAGGAGGAAGCCTTGCTAATCGACGATCTACGTGAGACCTTCGCCAACCTCGACCGCTATCGGATCAAGCTCAATCCGGACAAATGCGCATTCGGCGCCATCTAGGCAGTTACTCGGGTATTTCATCTCCGCAAGAGGGATCGAAGCAAACCCGAAGAAAATAAAGGCCATACTAGCCATGGAGAAGCCGAAGAATGTAAGAGGCGTCTAGCAGCTGGCTGGGCGAATCCCGGCGCTCAGTTGATTCATCAGTCGCATGGGCGAAAAGGCATTGCCTTTATACCAACTTCTTCGTAAAACTGACAAATTCGAGTGGACAGACGAGGCACAAGAAGCATTCGAGGACCTCAAACGTTTACTATCAACCTTGCCAGTACCGGTGACTCCACGCGAAAAAGAGCCGTTGTTGCTCTACATCTCCGCCACCAACCAAGTGGTCAGCATGGTGCTTGTGGTGGAACGAGCCAAAGAAAACAAGGTCCACGGGGTCCAGCGCCTAGTATACTACCTCAGCGAGGTGCTCACCCCAACAAAACAGCGGTACCCGCACTACCAGAAACTAGCGTACGGCATCTTCATGACAGCCATGCGACTACGCCACTACTTCCAGGAGCACTCAATCGTGGTGGTCAATGATGCCCCACTCCGACATATACTCAATAACCCTGATGCCACCGGGCGAGTCACGCTTTGGGGAATCGAACTGTCTCCATGAGACATCACATAAGAAAAGCGCGACACGATCAAGTCGCAAGTCCTCCCCGATTTCCTCATGCACTGGATGGAGAACCAGCTTCCCGACAAGCCAGATATGTCGTACCTCTGGACAATGCACTTTGATGGGTCCAAGCAAAAGGACGGAGCTGGCGTAGGTGTCATACTGACATTGCCCCAGGGAGACAAGCTGAAATACATTTTGCGAATGCAGTTCACTGCCTCCAATAATGAAGCTGAGTACGAAGCTCTGATCCATGGGATGCGGATGATGAAAGCCTGCGGCTCCAAAAGGCTCATCATCTACGGTGACTCCAAACTGGTGGTGAACTAAACCATGTACGAGTGCGACGCACTGAACGACAACATGATCGCCTATCGTGACCTCTACGACACACTCAAAGGGGACTTCGACGGCTGCGAGCTGCGACATGTGGGTCGCGAAAAGAAATGAAGAGGCGGATCTCCTCGCCGGTATTGGCTCCACATGCGCCCCCATACCACCTGGGGTATTTCTCGAGCGTATCTGCGAACGCTCCATCAAGCCAAAGGCCCCAGGGAAGAAAGCAATCGCGTCAACAGACTCGGGGGCTACGCCACCCAATGAGCCAATGGCACTCGATGACCTGGAGCTTGATACAGGACTCGAAGGACCAATGGGCGTCATCATGATCGAGCCATCTTGGACACAACCCTACATCACATATCTACTCAGCAAGAGACTGCCAGATGATCCGACCGACGCGCGACACATCGCGCGACGATCAAAGGCATTTGCCGTCCTCAACGGCGAACTGTACAAGCGCAGCATCACATGAGTGCTCCAATGGTGCGTCTCCAACGGGGATGGAAGGGCCATCCTGCTCGACATCCATGAAGGCACCTGCGGGCACCATGCTGGCAGTCGCGCCCTCGTCGCCAAAGCTCTACGAGCTGGATTCTACTGGCCCACGGCCATGCGTGATGCCAAGGACATCGTCCAACGCTACAACGCTTGCCAACGATTTGCGGACAAACCTCACGCACCTAGCGTGGAACTCCGGCCAATACCATTGGCTTGGACCTTCGTGCAATGGGGACTCGACATGGTCGGTAAGCTCCCGAAATCATCGCGAGGAGGTTACGTCTACCTCTTGGTCGCAGTCGAAAAATTCACCAAGTGGATCGAGGCCATGTCAGTGACAAATCAATCAGGGGCCAACGCTGTTAAGTTTTTCGAGTCCATTGTCTACCGTTTTGGAGTGCCACATAGCATCATCACAGACAATGGGACGAACTTCACCTCCAAGGAGTTCCAGGAATTCTGCGAAAACCTGAGAATCAACATAAGCTACGCCTCGGTGGCTCACCTGCAGACCAACGGTCAAGTCGAAAAGGCCAACGGCCTCGTCTGCGGCTGAATCAAGAAACGACTCCTCCGGCCACTCGAACAAGCCGCCGGATGCTGGCCAGACGAGCTACAATCCGTACTCTAGAGCTTGCGCACAACTCCAAACAGCGCCACAGGATACACCCCGTTCTTCATGGTGCACGGTGCTGAAGCAGTGCTACCCGCAGAAGTATGCTACAAAGCCCCGTGGGTGGTTGCTTACGGCAAGCAGGAGTCAACTCTTGCACTCGAAGACTCCGTCGACCTCCTTGACGAGGCACGAGATATTGAAGTGGAGAGATCAACGATCTACCAGCAAAGCCTCCGCAACTACCACAGCAGAAGGCTATGCCCAAGATCCTTCGTCGAAGGAGATCTGGTCCTGCGACTCAAGCAACAAGGTCATCTCAAGCTCGAGTCTCCTTGGGAGGGACCTTACGTGATTACAGAAGTAATCCCAGGTGGCGCCTATCGCCTTAAATATTTCGAGACAGGAGTCGCATACTCCAGCCCCTGGAACGTCGCACAGCTGCGTCGCTTCTACCCCTAGTCGTTTTTCTTTTACATTTACAAATAAGGCTATTCAGCCAGGCTACTTAGCCACACATTGTACCTCGTACTATTCCCGCAAATTGATCACTCGGGGGCTGCGCCACCCTTTACACTTTCGTTCTACGAACAAATCATAGTTTCCTGAGTAGCTGGCGCAACATTAATCGAACCCTTGATAAACACCAACCCAGTTGCAACACACCTGACAGGTTGGCAAGGAGCTGAGATAACACAAGTCAGGATAACAAAAAGGAATCGCAGAGTACAAATACACTCGCAAAATATTTTATAAAAGCTAGCAAGCTCTTCACATATCAATGAGTATTAATTACATCCAACATATTCATATGAACTTTACAACACTTGTACAATTATGTGCAGGATACAAGTCAAGCTACTACTGCAACAGAAGAACGTTCGTTTGTTCCTCGAAGAAGTCGACAATTTCTTCCGCTGGGCGATCAACCGCTTGGTAGTGCGGAACCATGTCCCAGGTCATACCTTCTGGCGGAGGTGGCGACCCAGCGGCAACAACTGCAACATCTACATCCGGCCTATGCAGTCGCACCAATGACAACGCAACCTTAGCACTAGCTACTAACTGCTATCGCACGCACTCGCGAACCGCACTCAAATCTTGGAACTTCGCCAGAAGAGCCAACAGGCTTGAAGGGACAGCGTCTAGTGGAAACATCGTTTGATAGATATGCCTAAGGCATGACTGCGCCTTCTTCAAAAAGTGAAGTACTCGAGAAGCATGATATTGTAGGGTCGCAAGCGCGATCGCACGATCATGGTCCACCCAAAAGTACCCACTCGCTTGTAGTTGCTCCTGGGTCAGATCGTTCATTCAAATGGCAATTCGATGTTTCTCATCCCGCGGATGACGAGCACTGACAACTACACCAAACAAAAGGGCAAAGTATGAAGACAAGGCATCGCCGCGACTGCCTAAAAGAAAAGATAAGAGGGCAGAAAGCTAACATTTGAACTACTCACTCAGCTGCGCCACCTCCTCCAAGAGATACTTCTCGCGGGCGGTGGCCTTCTCCGCCTTCGACTTCCATACATCTGCGTTACCACGGAGGATGGGCAACTCACGCTCTAGTTGCTTAATGCGATCATGCAGTCACAGAAGCAAGGACAACTCCTCCACCTTTGAGCACGGCTGCGCCAAGGTTTCATCGATGGGTGGAGGATCACGAGGATCACTCGATGTACCCTATCACAAACCAAGCAAGAGAAAATAAGGGACCAAGAATACATTGATAAAAGGCTCGAATGCATTCAAGCATGGCAAAGTCTCGATAGGGATACTCCCACAAAATCATGGTTTCAACACGAAAATAAACAACAACTATTATAGATTAGCTACTAAGGAGCATTCTGCTTCTTCGACTTAGACTTGGACTTCTGGGCCCTCATCAAATCCGTGGCAGTCTCTGACGCCACAGACTTTCCGGTGCCAGCCCCTGAAGCCGTAGCCTTCACCGCCTTCTTCGCTCGCTGCAGCTCTTCAGAGTATTTGGCGACTCTATTGATGAGTTGTGGCCCATACTTACTATAGCTAGTAGCGAAGGGAGCAAACACTACCTGTTGGCCATTTGCGCCGACGGGCATCGCCTTGGAGATCGCGGTAGGGTCCACCTCCATGCCATGGGCTTGCACCATCGCGAGTGCCATGGTGGTGCCGACAGACCGCTGGGAGTTCCTAAAGTCCATGGGAATACCCCCAGCAAGGGATTCCACCAGATCCTCAAGGTTGTCAATCAGCTCAGCCTTGGGGGTTAGATCTTCGTGTATGCGACTGAGCACACCCTTGGCCTTCGTCAGTGTCCCCTGAAGGGAAGCGCTGCGGTCTTCGACTGTGGCGACAGCACCAGCCAACACATTTTCGCGGCGAAGGGCCTAGGCGTCAAAGCTCAGGCCGCTGGCATCTGCATACAGCAAAGTGTTAGCACAATAACACGAAGCAAGAAACAATGAAAATTCAGCTGAAAGAGTACCTGAGAGGGACTTAGCAATCGAGAAAAGTTGCTCCCCGAACAACTTTTCCCTCTCAGCATTGGAGGCGTGCAAGTCCTCTTCGCGTTTTCGCAAGTCGTCCTCGCACTTTCGCGACTCCTCCAGGTCCGCGATTGCTTTGTCGTGACTCTTCGCCGCCGTGACAAATGTCTTTTCGAGGGAAGCAGCATGACAAAGAAGTTCGTTATGCTCAACTGCAAGGAACAGAACGTATCATCAATCAAATCTAGAAACTTCACAAAGACAAAGACAAAGCTAAAACTAACCTTCAACAACGCGATGGCGATTGTCCAGCCGTGCATGCTGTCGACCCATGTCAAGGACTTGCTCCGCCAGGCGAGCAACTTCCTTCATGATGAGCTGCATCAGAAGAAAACAAAGTTCAGCAACAACACCAAGTATATATTTGACTGCCAAAACAGCAAAATGATGCTTACATGATCCTCTAGAGACTCCAAAGATGACTGTTGCGCAGTCATTCGGGCAACCATCCAGTGTCCCCCAGCATGCGGGGAACTCGAAGAGTTGTGCCTGGAGTGGGCCACCAATGGAGGAGAGGAAGATCGTTCGGCCACTTCCTTGGCCTTGGAGTCTGCGACTCCGGATTCGTTCACAAATTGGACGTCGTCAGAACATGACGATGCTGCTTGACTACAAAACACATCCAGCAAAAACTTCAGGGAAAGCAGCTCCAAAAAGAAACCAATACAAAGTCGCAAATGCAGAACTCACCAGTCAAATTTATCAAGGTCGAAGGATTGCTCCTCCGACTCCTTCGGAAGTCGCATTTTCTTCCGGGAAGGAGGAGACATGGAACGCATCGGAACGGCAGGGATTGTCTCCTCTGCAGTAGTAGAAGGACCTTCCAGCATCATCAGAGAAGTAGCGTAGAAATCCTTGCTATGATAACGCTTGCGAATGTCCTGGTCGATGGACTCGAGGGCTCCCTCTTCTTCTTCAATTGGGACGGTTGACTCCGACTCGTCCTCTTCATCCACTTCGCGAGGGATAACCCCTTCAGGACGAGGGGGCAAATTGGGAGACACCTTCCAGTCCTGCATTCAGAAGATACAATATTATATATCAAAGCATCATAAAAGGCAATCGAAAACGGAAACTACTTCATAGTACAGTTCTACCTCAGGAGGAGGGTTAGAGGCGTCGAAAGGAGGCACGACTGGTTCACCTGGGATAACCTCCTTGGTGGTGTATTTGGTCACCAGTCGCACACTCTTATCAACCTCACCCACAGAAATGCCATCGGCAGATACGCGAGTGGCATCGTTCGCACCGGCCCAGCGGAACATGGGGTGGACTCCGGCCTGCAGAGGCTAGACACGGCGGCGCAACCATGTGCGAATGAGGGTAGTGCCTCCCTCTTCTTTGCCTAAGCGACTCTCGAGGTCGCAGACACGCTTATATAGCACATCCGTTTCGTCGGACTCGCCAGACATCACGATATTCTTCCAAGAACGCCTCCTCTTGCATGGCGTCGCAGGATCGAAGGGCGTGAGTCCGTAGTGCTCTCCATCGGCCTTCTGGTCGCGGATGTAGAACCACTTGTCTCTCCACCCTTGGATGGACGCAGTGAGCTTGATATCAAAGTAGGTGACAGAGGAATCAACGTGGATTCCGCAGCCTCCTATGTCGTAGACTACCGAACCGGACGCCGACTGGCGTTTCAGCTTAAAAAGCCTCTTGAAGAGACTAAAGTGCGGCTCGATTCCGAGCCAGCACTCATAAACAGTAATGAAGAAGGAGATGTAGAGAATAGAATTTGGGGATAGCTGATGCAGCTAGAGCCCATAGAAGCAAAGGAGACCCCTGAAGAAAGGATGCAGGAGGAGAGAAAGACCTCGGATGCTGAACGCAAGGAACATCACCCGGAAACTAGGAGGAGGACAAGAGATTACCTCCTCGCCGGGCACTCGTGAGTCGTCTTCCGCGGACAGAAGAACTCCATCTTGACGATGAAGATGCAACTCGGCAGGCTTGATGATGGATGCATGCCAAGCGCCGTTGGTGACGCGGGTGCCCCCACCCTTCTTCTTCCCAGCGCCGGCGGCGCTGGTGCCCATGGTGGCGGTACCGCCCTTCTTCTTGGTGGCGGCAATGGTGGTCGCAGATCCAGTGGTGGCGCCTTCCTTCTTCTTACCCATCTCCCGATGGCAGTGAGAACGGAGGAAGTAACTAGGGAAGACACGGAGCTGGTCCAGTGCCGCAAAGAGAAAGTGCGCAAGGAAGCAGAGAGCAGCAGCAATGGCGATGGAGGCACGAGCAAAGAAGATGGATGGGGAAATTACCGCAGCTGTGTTGCTACTTAACCTCCTCGCAGACACCATCCAACGGCCAGCAGAAACCCTACTACACGCGTGGCGGACATCGCCATCGACACGTGGCAAAGCTGAAGCACGAACCGTCCCCCCACTATTCCCATTATGCTTGGAAATCGAGGAGACGTAGTTAAAACAGAAGATTACGCACGCCCGATCAAATCAAAGTCAGAAAGTGGGACCCACCACTCGTCACGTCCCGTCAAAGCCGCTCACGCGGGCAACTGAGGTCATCACATCGTTAGAACTGACGTCATCGACTCCAACAACAGAAGATTTTGACTACTTTAGTCCTTGCTCGAGTCTTCGACTCAACCAAGCACTCGGGGCCTACTCCCATAGGGAGCGCTGGTCGCGCACCCTACGATTATCTTTATGCAGGTATATGAACATTCAGACATACCCACCACTCGAATTATGGATTACTCCCACAGGGAGTGCCGGAAGCAAAATCGACTGAAACAAGCAACAAAAGACGACAGTAGTTGCAAAAGGTCTTTAGTCCCTGCTTGAGTCTTCGACTCAACCAGGCACTCGGGGGCTACTCCCATAGGGAGCGCTGGTCGCGCACCCTATGATTATTTGTACATCGTACTGTGTGTCGATAACATCCGCACTCGAATGCTATGGAGACTCCGCCTCACACTATCCCTACAAAGAGACTGCGTCTCCTGGGCCACCCGAATCATCTCTGCGATGACAAAAATTCGGATGCCACGCTTACAGCGTGAAGATAAGACCTGAATAAGGCCTGGAAACGCATCTGCTGTGCACTACCAGAAACATATCCTTGCCTACAGGTACAATGAACATGCCTTGACGAACGCGTCGAGTGCTCACACTTATACACTGGAATTTGACTCTTGTAAGACCTCCGCGGCCCGAGTCGAATTACACCAGCATTTTTCCGAATTCGAGTCCCGGGACTCGAGTTTGAGTTGATTGCATTGTTTTGCCATAAGGCAGTTAAATGATACCGATACATCCGCTAAATCAGGCACGTATATCAACAATCCCTATGAAACAAACAGAACACTCGAACAAATGTTCAGCCATGCACTCGAAAGGCTTCATAAAGTCTCCAGTCGAATCTACAATTCCAGTAGACACTCGGGGGCTAATGACATGGGTATACCCTATAGGTACTCGAGTTTGGTATATACGGTCCAGATACGGCAAAAGCCCACGGTGTTGCCAAGGCCCAGTGGAGAATTTGAGTGGCCCACGGACTCTCGATTGCTTGCAAGGCAAGAATAAGCTTAAGATAGAAAGTTCAAAGGGAAAACCCTAATTTGTAACCGACTCGACCTACTACCCGAGACCTAGCCTATCTATATAAAGGCTAGGAGGGGGCGGCAAGGAGGACAATCACCACCCTAGTTTCCACAACTCTCGCCAGATTGCATCTGCGCGCCCCTGTAATCTTCGATTCCTTCATTAATTCCAAGAGCAGACAAGCAGGAGTAGGGACCTCTACAAGGCCCGAACCTGGGTAAAACTTGCATCCTTGTGTGCTTGTTTACTAGCCGATTGATGCCTCCAGCGCTCCCTCCTTCTCCAAAACCCAAGTCCATAACAATGGGCATTGACGAGATAAACCCTCGTCACCAAGAGTCTCATGGTGGAGGCCTTATGGGTCACTTTGGTCGTGAAAATACATATGACATGCTCTATATGCACTACTATTGGCCAAAGATGAATAGGCATGTGGAGCGACATGTCCAATGATGCACAACATGCATCCAAGCTAAGTCAAAGGCTAACCCATTTGGTCTTTATATGCCATTGCCTATTCCTCATGCACCTTGCTCGGACATTAGCATGGACTTTGTATTAGGATTTCCTAGATATAAGCATGGTCATGATTCCATATTTGTGGTAGTGGATCGCTTTTCGAAGATGGCACACTTCATTCATTGCCATAAGACCGATGATGCTTCGCATATTGCAAATTTGTTTTTTAGGGAAATCGTCCGTCTTCATGGTGTGACAAGAACCATTGATCAGACCGCGACATTAAATTCATGAGCTACATGTGGAAGACGCTTATGGCAAAGCTCGATGTCAAGCTCCTCTTCTCGTCTGCCTCGCACCCTCAAATCAAGGTCATCAATCAAAGCCTCAGAACCCTCCTTCGCGTGTTGATCAAGAAGAATCTTAAAGATTGGGAGGAATGCATTCCCCATGCTGAGTTCGCCTACAATCGAGCCAAGCACTCCACAATAATGAAGAGTCCTTTCATGATCATTTATGGATTCAAGCCCCTCACCGTGCTCGACATCCTACCGCTTCCTCTCCACGAGCACACTAACATGGATATTGAAAAGTGCGCCCAAGCAATGAAAAAACTCCATGAAGACACAAGAGCTACTATAGAGCAACAAGTGCTTCGCCAAACTTCAAGGCTAAACAAGGACAATAAAGAGATGATCTTCAAAGAAGGTGACCTTGTGTGGATACAGCTAAGAAATGATCGCTTCCCCAAAGAACCTGATTCCAAGCTAAAACCAAGAGGAGATGGCCCTTTCAAGGTGACATGGGTATGAATTATTGGGTTCCCAACATTGGTATACTGATGAGTCCAAAATTGATGCATATTTAAGTATATAAATTATTTATATTGTCACTCATTACATGCTACATCTATCTATAACTATGCCTATTATGTATGATTATTAGCTCTCATTCATTTTCACATGGGCTTTGCACAACTAGTAGTTTTATTAGGATTTTATTTTCTTTGATTTGTGTGTAGATGCTATGGGGAATCATGGATAAGTGGAGCCAAGAGGATTCAATATGGAGGAGTTGCAGTCACCAGACTTAGCCAAATGATGATCCAAGTCCATGGTGTTGTAACCCTCATCCATACGAATCCAACGAGCCAAAGAATACCTAAATCGGATTTCGTATGAAGAAATGGCGGATAAAATATGAAATCTACCACACCAATAATGACCAGTGGTACGAGCGAAGCCCGCCCATACCGTCCGCCCGTACCACGAGCCTGGTCGCACAGAAACAACTCTTCTGGATGCGTTTCTTTACAGAATCTGTCCCTGTTTGTTCCTATACATTCCTTAGGTCATAAGGAACATATTGGGGGCTATTGGGGGCACCCCTAGACCTATATAAAGAGGCAAGGAGCCAAGGGACAAGACTACCTCTCCACATACCTCCACGGCGGAGCCCGGCCGCCTTGGAAACTCCATAGCCGCCGCCTCCACAAGATCTCACCATCACCATTGCTAAAGATTAGAATGGACTTGGATCATTGGAGGACAATGCATCATCCCCTTCATCATCAACGGCTGCATCTTCATCACCACAATTACTCCATCTTTCATCTATTAGATCTCTTTGTAGTTCCAAATCCAATTGTGGTTTGCATTACATCTAACCCCGTACTTTAATCCATTCATTTCATTATGATGATGTTGTTGATTGCTTCCATGAGTGAGTAGTTTCTTTGTTCTTGGGGAGATGGAGAAACCCTAGCACCACTATGAACTTGTAATAAAGATGATCTATTCTTGTGTCCATATGACTTGCTTGTCTATGATATAATTATGACTTGTGTTTGATTTCTCTCTTTAGATGATATGTGAAGTCGACCACATATCATTTGCCTTCGGGACTAAAGGGAGGAAGAAACCCTTTGGACGTGTTGTGGAAGGGTACCCGGAGTGCCCCGTGACAGATTGGCGCCAGCTCGTAACCCACGCGGTCAAAGGGGGATCAAGAGGACTCCCTAAGCTAATTACGATATCCATGGGGAAACCCTTAATTGCGGTGGCCTGTATGGGTGATTGCTCTTAGGCATTGTAGTGGTTATTTAGAGGTGAGATCACACTTGGCTCAACAAAGTGGCTTCCTATGAGCCTTGTCGTGAACATCTTATTATGGGGCTCTCTCCACACATATCATGACATAAGAAGTATGTTATCTTGATTACATATAATAATAGTACTATGCTAGTGGTGTATCCTACATCCCCGAGAACGTTTAGCCCTATTGAGTTCAACCATGCTTTCATACAATCTTGTTACTTATTTTATTTTACTTGTTTTAATTACTTTTATGCAAACAACGATAAATAATTCCAACACCCTTTACTTGAGATCAAAGACAACTTACAAGTATTTTTTGGTAGATAGTAACAAGGGGCATAAAGACCTTTACCAATATCTCTCTATGGGTTCGATATCTTTACCTCGAAACTAGCTACAATTGAAGTGTGCACTTGCAATCATCAAGCTATTTTCTGGCGCTGTTGCCGGGGAGCTAAGCGCTTTTGGTCTTTATTCCTAGTTGCTAATTTATTGCTGCTTTACTAAAGTTGTTTAAGTTTCAAGTTATTACCGTTTATTGCTTTTATCCTTTTTATTTTACTTATTTGAAAATAACAAAAAAAATACAAAACAAAAATTTATAAAAACTATTGTTACTAATTATGTCTTCCAAGATGACTATCTTCCAACAGATGGAATTTATAATGGAGGAGTCAAAGGGAGAGATTATGGGAAATATTATGACGTGGCATGGAATATTGAAAGAATGGCTGGCTTGGGTGGACAAGTATTCATCCATACTATGTGCCTATTATCAATTATATTGTGATTGCTGCAAATCTCTTGATCACCTAAATTATCAATGTGAGTATAATCCTGATACTGAACTAGCAAACTATAATAGTGATGAGTTTAAATGCCATGCTAGCGAGGATATATTACAATTCGTGCTTTTTACCGGTTGCCAAGAGTTCATATTTTGTTTAAGAGATATGCAGGTAGAAAGTAAACCACTTGATATGATCTATAAAGAAGTTCACCCTATATTCTGCTATTGCCAAGATAACTTCCTTGATAATGTATTAACTGTTGAGCGAATTAAAGCCGCCATGGAAGAATCTAACCTTTTGCAGGGTGCTCCAAAAGATGATGTGGAGAGAACTCCACTCAAAGAATCTCCACCGAAACCACCAATACATATTGTTAATAAAGAGGTGGCACTTGATGTTGCACCCTCTCAACTAGTGGAAGGTAAGCCCTAAGGTAATACTATCGCTGAGATACTCCCAAATTATCTTAGTGAGAATGAAGATGAGCAACTTGATCAACCACTTGAATCTCCTACTTCTGAAAATAACTTTCCACACACAAACAGTATGCATGCAAATGATATCTCATTATCTAGTAATGATTCTGATGATGATTGGCCTAAGTTTGGTGAGGAATTAGAGAAAGAATCTTTTTATGAATATTGCGATGCAACTTTGCAACATGAATCCTCAATAGAGGAGAATTAAGAATATATTACCGATGATATGATGATGGAGTTACGAGATGAAATAATGGGAAAAGACCATTTTGGAATTAAACTTAATAAAAAGGATCCTATAGAATATGATTGCTTAAGAAAAATTCTAGCATCTGGTAAAGTAGAGAAACTACTTGGATATTTTAATCTTGACCCTTGTATAATTATTAGAATTTTCAAAACCTATGCTGAGCATTTGCAGATTCCAAAGGAGTTGGAACGTTACACACAACCTTGTAATGTTAAACCCACTAATGCTAATCCCAAGAAACAAGTTATGTCTTTATAGTTTGAAGAAGAAGATCTCAAGGTAAATTGCAGCAAATTCAAAAAGTTGCCATATGAAAAGAAGATTGAAATCAATAAAGAAAAAACCATTGAATAATTAGTAGAAAATTATTTTGGCATACCACAAACTGAACTGGACAGAATCCTGGCAAATAATGGCTCACTCCCAAATGATTTTGCAAAGGAATATCTAGATAATATCCTCGACACCACACCTAAAGGCGAGGAACAATAAGAGGATGATGAGATAAGTGATCACTCACCTATACCCTGTACTCCAAATCCTATATATATATTTGATACTCATGAGCATGAACAAATATGGAATATTAAAAATGACAAAACTATTTATGATGCCTATATCTCTAGTAATGATTCTTATTATGTTGAAACTAAAGATAATTTATCTGTGAAGGCCTTGTGCCTAGATACTCATTTGGAGGACATAAATAATGATGAACTAGAGATAGAATCTTGTAGTACTAATGTGCAGGGTCAAGAAGGGCACATTGCGAATGAAATATTTGTTGATGATGATTCCTTTTGTGAGTGGCTAGATATCTCTATAACTGATGAACTTGCTAGCAAGTGTGATGAACTAGAGGATAAAGACACCTTTGAATTTTTCCCTATTACAAAAGAAAGGTGCTACGAAGTGTTGCCCCATGATAGTGCAATCAAGGAGGAGTATTATGAATTATATCCTTATGATACCAATCAAGGTAAAACATTTGAATTCATATGTAAGTCTCTAATACTTTTGATAAAGCTATATATGGAGGCATGCTCATCATATATGACATATCCATCGTCATTGGGAAGCAACAATTTATTTATTTACCAAACTCCTATGCACCGTAAGCGGGTGCGACTTTGACAGAACTATGATAGTAAGTGCTCCAAACTTCTACGTGAGGTAAGAATAAAAAATTCTCTAGTTGATATCTATTGAAGTAATAATGGAGCTTCGAAGTCTTGCTATGGCTTTAAAGAAAGCGCCTCCTGGGAGGCAACCCAGAAGTTTTTAGGTGTCTTTCTTAATTTTGTGTCTTGAGTTTAGTTGCATTCATGTTGTATTGACACTTGTATATATGCATGATTTACTATTAGAGTTGGTTTGAGACTATTTTCGACAAGTAGAATTATTGTTGCTCTAATCATGCGTTGCATATCTTGGTTAAATCTTCTCAACCAAAAATATATGTTTGCTTTGTTTGGATGCTGGACTGATGTTTCAGGTCCTTAATATAAATTTCGGAGAAAATCAACTTGATCCGGAGCTCACATTGAGCTTAAAGAGCAGCAGTACGTGCGGACCTGCCCGTACCGCGTGCCCATACCGCCCATGTGACAATTCGGAAGAAGTAGAAAATTCTCTAGGAAGTTGACAACATGCTTAATGAGCATTGGTACGGTCAGACGCGTCTGTATCGTCCGCCCGTACCGACCTTGTTATCAGGCAAGGAAAACAGGAAGAGGACACTGAAGTTTTAACGACTACCCGTACGGGCGCACCCCGCCAGTACCACCCAATTGTACCGACTTCGTCGGGAGCTTTAAAAAAAGAGGAGAAAGAAGACAAGGTGCAGTACGGGCGGAGCCCGTCCGTACCACGCGCCCGTACCAAGGAGCATCATCGCGCAGTAAGGGAAGGGACAAGTACAAAAAAAGTTTATAACCCCTCTAATCTTTTTATTTTGACAATCTCAGATCAGTGGGTTACCTTCTACATGTTCCTTTATACTTCATTTTATTTTACCTACCTTCGAAACTCCCTAGGCTATAATTCTCTATAGTGTTTCGTGTTTCTTTTATTTTCTTCTCACGGTTGGGTGAACGAACTCCGTTCGTACACCTAATCGTTTGCTTTTACTTCGTTTGTTATTTTCACTGGGACTTGAACCTTGTGTGATGACGTGCATGGTTTGTGTCAACCGTGTAAATACTTGCATAAGCCACTTGGTTATTTCAACTCAACACTTCAACAAGCAAGTATTCATTGAACCAAAGGTCCATGTCCATCAAAAGTGAGGTTATTTGTACCTCAACGATAAAGTGTATCACCCTTTCTTTGTTCAAGCTTGGAGAGGTAACCACTTCTCATACTCTCTTTTGATGACTGCATTTTCTCTTTTCTTATGGTAATCTATTCAAGTTTGGTTCTTACAAAAGTTCTAGCTTGGGGAAGTTACTTCTGCATGCGTAGTGTCTTGTGCAATGTTCTTGTTCGATGAAATTTTTTGTGCAATCATGTATCCCTAAGTTTTTGAATGCTTGCTTGGGTAAGTTATGTTTCATGTTTATATAATGGATGCACTTTCTTTTGTTGGGATTCATAATATTTGAGTTAGAGCTTGATGCACGTTGCTAATATCTTTATCCGGCTTGAGAAGAACATTGTGATCCTCTAAAAATACACTGCCATGATTTCTACACTTAAAACCTTTGTCTCCCACTTTTGAAGTTTGAATTGTTTATCTTAGATAGTTGATTTGTGAAGATGCCATGCTAGTGGGAGTAATTCAAAATAGTTAGAGTAAAGCTTTTTATTGGTATGATGATTAGTGGTGGAAGCTTTTGCTATAGTTATTTTAGCTAACCGAGTCTTGCCTTGGAAATAATATTGCCAAACAAGTACAATAATAAGAAGTCTAAAATTTACGACTTGTTTGATGAATGATTGTCTTGAGAGTATACCCCTGATGATACTTAACCCCATCAATATTTTTATAGTATCGGCACTCATGAAAGGAGTTGTTTGATTGAAATAAAGTCTAGTGGTAATTGTGATGCATGCCAAAGCTAACCTTGTGGATCAAACCATGGTACTATCTCAAAAAAGAGAAAGAGAAAGAAGTGAGACAACTTTGTTCTATGTCTCTAATGCACACCTTTGGGATGCCAACAACTCCGCTAGCTTTTGAACGATCTATGGTATAACCCCAGATTTCGGCTATGAGTTGATGACATGAGTGGCATCCGTGTCAATGTATGTGAAAAAGTATTGGTACTCTCAAAGGTTGTGCATACACTTTCAAAAGAAACAATCAGCGGTCCTTGAAAAATAAAAGAAAGAAAAAAGATATCTACGAGGATCCACATAACAAGTACTTGACATGGGATAATTATTACTTTACGAATTTTTCTTTAAAGACAATGATTGGATTAGAAGTTTTTTAGATAGACTTGATTTATTGATGTGGGTGTCAATAAGAAACTTCAGTTTTATGCTACTTAGGACATGAAATCTCTTACTTAACTTTGCTATTAAAACATCCCAGTGTTCCTTGGCAAGTTGGGAGTTAACTAGAAGAATTGGATCGATTTTTGCATTTCTAGTTATTTATACTTATATTAAACTCTACTTTGATTGTCCTGATTTACCTAAGCTTGTATAGTATTCTTGACATCTCTCTAACTTTGATGAGCTCTACAAATCGATGAAGTTGTGAACGCATATGAATGCCAACCGTAAGTAAATTCATAATCTCGTTGAATCCCTTACTCAATAAAAGTAAAGAGTAAAAGGCTCAATACGAGGATCACAAGTTTGCTTTCAAGCTTTATTCACTTTTTGACATGGAGCATTGAAGTTTTAATTGATCTTTATGGATCGACATAACTAAGCTTGTGTTGCCTTGTATGAATATGTTCTTTCTTACTTTGAGCTTGTAGGGAAAACAAGCCTTCTTACGCGGCTCTAAATAAATGTGTTGGGTCTTGATGACATCAAAACTTTGTATGCTTCCGACCCGTCCTTTGGACCCATATTTGCGAAGTGTTCAACTCAAAAAGGATTTCATGACTTCTATTTGCATAATTCTTTTCTCTTAAAACAAAACAAGCTTTGCATTTCGAAGTCATCTCTCCAAATTTTGCTTCTCCAAGAGTCTCATGGTGGAGGCCTTATGGGCCACTTTGGTCATGAAAATACATATGACATGCTCTCTATGCACTACTATTGGCCAAAGATGAATAGATACGTGGAGCAGCATGTCCAATGATGCACAACATGCATCCAATCTAAGTCAAAGGCTAACCCATTTGGTCTTTATATGCCATTGCCTATTCCTCATGCACCTTGCTCGGGCATTAGCATGGACTTTGTATTAGGATTTCCTAGATATATGCATGGTCATGATTCCATATTTGTGGTAGTGGATCGCTTTTCGAAGATGGCACACTTCATTCCTTGCCATAAGACCGATGATGCTTCACATATTGAAAATTTGTTTTTTAGGGAAATCATCTGTCTTCATGGTGTGCCAAGAACAATTGTATCAGACCGTGACATCAAATTCATGAGCTACATGTGGAAGACGCTTATGGAAAAGCTCAATATCAAGATCCTCTTCTTGTCTGCCTCACACCCTCAAACCAAGGTTGTCAATCAAAGCCTCAGAACCCTCCTTCACATGTTGATCAAGAATAATCTTAAATATTGGTAGGAATGCATTCCCCATGCTGAGTTCGCCTACAATAGAGCCAAGCACTCCACAATAATGAAGATTCCTTTCATGATCATCTATGGATTCGAGCCCCTCACCGTGCTCGACATCTTACCTCTTCCTCTCCACTAGCGCACCAACATGGACATCAAAAAGTGTGCCCAAGCAATGAAGAAACTCCATGAAGACAAAAGAGCTACTATCGAGCAACAAGTGCTTCGCCAAACTTCAAGGCTAAACAAGGACAAGAAAGAGATCATCTTCGAAGAAGGTGACCTTGTGTGGATACACCTAAGAAATGATCGCTTCCCCAAAGAACATGACTCCAAGCTAAAACCAAGAGGAGATGGCCCTTTCAAGGTGACATGGGTATGACTTATCAGGTTCCTGACATTGGTATACCGATGAGTCCAAAATTTATGCATATTTAAGTATATAAATTATTTATATTGTCACTCATTACATGCTACATCTAAATATAACTATGCCTATTATGTATGATTACTAGCTCTCATTCATTTTCACATGGGCTTTGCACAACTAGTAGTTTTATTAGGATTTTATTACCTTTTTCTTGTCTTTGATTTGTGTGTAGATGCTATGGGGAATCATGGATAATTGGAGCCAAGAGGATTCAATATGGAGGAGTTGCAGGCACCAGACTTAGCCATTTGAGGGGAGGAAAAAGTTGATTTTTTCCATCAACTCCAAATGATGATCCAAGGCCATGGTGTTGTATCGCTTATCCATATGAATCCAACGAGCCAAAGAACACCCAAATCGGAGTTCGTATAAAGAAATGGCGGCCAAAATACGAAAGCTACCGCACCAATAATGACTAGTGGTACGGGCGGAGCCCGCCCGTACCATCCGCCTGTACCACGGGCCTAGATGCACGGAAACAGCTGTTATGGATGCGTTTCTTCACAGAATCCGTCCCTGTTTATTCCTAGACCTTTGTTAGGTCATAAGGAACTTATTGGGGGCTATTGGGGCACCCCTAGGCCTATATAAAGAGGCAAGGAGCCAAGGGAGAAGACTACCTCTCCACATACCTCCACGGTGGAGCCCTGCCGCCTTGGAAACTCCATAGCTGCCGCCTGCACAATATCTCACCATCACCATTGCTCAAGAGAAGAAGGTACTTGGATCATTGGAGGACAACGCATCATCCCCTTCATCATCAACCGCTGCATCTTCATCACGACCATTACTCCATCTTTCATCTATTAGATCTCTTTTTAATTCCAGATCCAATTATGGTTTGCATTAGATCTACCCTCGTACTTTAATCCATTCATTTGATTATGATGATGTTGTTGATTCCTTCCGTGATTTAGTAGTTCCTTTGTTCTTGGGGATATGGAGAAACCCTAGCACCACTATGAACTTGTAATAAAGATGATCTATTCTTGTGTCCATATGACTTGCTTGTCTATGATATAATTATGACTTGTGTTTGATTTCTCTCTTTAGATGATATGTGAAGTCGACCACATATCATTTTCCTTTGGGACTAAAGGGATGAAGAAACCCTTTGGACGTGTTGTGGAAGCATACCCGGAGTGCCCCTTAACAGATTGGCGTCGGCTCGTAACCCATGCGGTCAAAGGGGGATCAAGAGGGACTCCCTAAGATTTTACGATATCCATGGGGAAACCCTTGCGGTGGCCTATATGGGTGATTGCTCTCCGGCATTGCAGTGGTTATTTAGAGGTGACCTCACACTTGGCTCAACAAAGTGGCTTCCTACGAGCCTTGTCGTGAACATCTTATTATGGGGCTCTCTCCACACATATCATGACATAAGAAGTATGTTATCTTGATTACATATAATAATAGTACTATGCTAGTGGTGTATCCTACATCCACGAGAACGTTTAGCCCTATTGAGTTCAACCACGCTTTCATACAATCTTGTTACTTGTTTTAATTACTTTTCTACAAACAACCATAAACAATTCAAACACCCTTTACTTGAAATCAAAGACAACTTACGAGTATTCTTTGGTAGATAGTAACGAGGGGCATAAAGACCTTTACCAATAGCTCTATGTGGGTTCAATATCTTTACTTCGAAACTAGCAACAATTGATCTGTGCACTTGCAGTCATCATATACCTAGTACATACTAATGATACTGCCCAAGGCCCACAAGGAAACAAAAAGCCCTAGAAGCATCTAAAGCCCAGGAACCAGACACGTTGATCCTTATAGGAATACGAACCGACATAGTCGGGTAGCTATAATCAAACTTGTAAACCGATCCATATTGGACTCTGAGCTCTAGCCTCTCATATAAGGGCTGGGAGGAGCCAACGGAGAGATCACCGTAGCTTAGAGTAGACACAACCCACCGCGAGTTAGACTGCATCTAGTGAATCGGTGACTTTGTAATCATCTCTTTGCAATAAAGCTCAGACATGATTCGACTCTGTTGTTTGTCTGACGGGATAATGAAATCACCAGCGCTCTCAATTTCATTAAACCCAAGTCCATAACTATGGACATTGCCGAGGTCACCCCTCGACAATTAACACCATCTATGGTAACTTTGAGCGCTAGAGTCATGTATTCAATGACTTTAACTTCACCAAGCAGCAACCCGAGGTTGGTCAGATCCACCATGATCTCGTCGATCTTGATTCCCGCTCACTCACCCCTTTGCCAGAAAATTTCTCTGAGGATACATATCTCATGATAGGAAACCTCCACTTTTGCATCAGAATAGAGGAAGTTCTTTGCCTTTAGAATCCAATCTTCCTAGGTCCATCGGCTCCAATTATAGTACCCGAGGTAACACCAGCATCTTCTATCGGCTCCACTGCAAAGGCCACCTCGCATCAGACATGCATCAAAGACAATAGTAGCCATGCCGCAAATCTAGGGGACTTGACCGATCTCTATGATGGTCTCTCCTCCAGATCTGATTCTGAAACACCATCACCAGCAATAATGAACCCGACATATGGGGAATCTGAGAAAAGCATCAACTCCAGAATTAAAAAAGTAGATCCATACCCAGAGCAAAACCTGTAGGGTCTAACTCGTCCCCAGGACAGTGTCTCCTACAACTCCGATAATCACAACAGCAAATCGTACATGGAGCTCCACCAGGTGTGCGTGATCACAGGAGCAGCAGGAGTAGAAGAAGGAACCTCAAAAGAACATGAAATAAAGGTAGCCAGATTATCTGGCCTCATGATATTCTTTTAGAAAATGATGCAACTCCGCGCAAGAATGGATCAGAACCACCACTGGAAAACCGTGTCATCCAAGGAGGAGGTGAAGCACGTGATGGTGAACGCATAGTTGTTCGGCTGCCACCAACTACCTGGGAGAAGGCAAGAAACGTTATCTCGGGTATAGTACCCATGACGATGGACGTCACCTGCAACAACTTAATGGCATACCCATACCTCCTTCACGAGCAAATGAGGCAATTGATCAAGATGCAAAGGGATCTACAAGAGCGGAGAAGAAGAGTCGATGAATCAAGCATGCGACAAGCGCAACTCAGCTCCACCCACAACTCCGGAAGTGTTGTAGGATGACCACAACCAGGACAGGGTGTTTATCGATTGAACAATATACCTGAAGCCGACATACACGACATCACTCGAGATTTGGACCTATAATTCATGTCCATAGATCTGGCAGGCCATATCAGAGCTAAAATGGTGCAAGCCGCCCTCGTTGCGGCTAAGACCTACTTAATCACGACCCAACTAGCAGCCGAAGATTTGAAGAAGCAACATGATCGCCAAAGGTACGATGGACTCCAAGATCCAGAAGTGTGGTTGGCTGATTATCTACAAACAGTGAAAGTTCTAGGGGGATCAAAAGCCAAGGCTATGTAGAGCTTGCATTTACACTTAACCAGAAACGCACGATCCTGGCTACGGCAGTTACCCGAAGAATCAATCAGCAGTTGGGTTGACCTGGAGGAAAAATTCATCCAAAATTTGAACTCCACATTTTAGTGACCTGCAACCATTGAGGAGCTGCGGGCGTGCTAGCAATGATCAGGAGAATCAATACGCTCATTTATACAATGATGGAACATCATAAAGAACTCAGCCGAGAACATCTTCGACGGAAGTGTGATTGATGCTTCAACGATGGTCTGCGCTAAAAATAATTCATAGAGGAGATGGGTCGGGTCAAGACGAAAACGATCTCCCAAACGGTAGCCAACTGGACTTGGCATAGGGATGACTTGCCTAGTGAGATAACATGAATTACTGAGTGATGGCTACCTCCGCTCATTAGTGGCTCATGGATATGGCGAATCAATGGGCCGATGGAGAGGACGTAATAAACAACAAGCGGGTCACTCACCCGAAGAAGATCGTGATAGGTGAAACAATGACAATAGGACACGACGTAACTATGACGGCTACGGAGGGTCAAGCCATGTTGTGGCTAGCTACATCAACAAAGACAACCACAGGAGTGATAACCCGCAACGGAGGATATCAAAGCAATTGAGAAGGAGGACCAAGTGGGAAAGCACAGTAGTACCGGTCGAGGCAGCCGAGGGAATCCCCAATACCAGCTATGCAGATGTTGGATGGCCCATGCCACATGCACTACTACGTCGACTTAGAGGGGAGGAGGAAATCCAATCACCTCATGAAAGATTGTTGCACTTTCTTGGGGCTTAGTAGATCATTTAGCATTAAGGTAGCCGAGGTAGCAAACCAGGGATACAACATTACCCCTGGGGTATTAGCACTAAACACACCACCACCACCAGGTCTACCTCCAGCAGCCACAGTGATCCAGCAGCAACCCGAGGAAAATATAGGGCATAACGATGAGTACCCAAGATATAGGGGCAATGAACATGTCATGGAAATGGCCAGGGCAGTCGTTGCAGTAGGCAGCAATTGATAGAATCAGGGGCGAGAGCTGGCGGCCATCTGCGGTGCGAGATGGGGGCGGATGCACATGGGTTTACCCAGGTTCGGCCCCCCGGAGGGTAAAGACCTACTCCTGCTAGATTAGATTGATGGAGAGCGAGTTACAGGGGTGGAGAGCTCGGCGTCTAAGCAGCGAGTCGCTTGAAGGGGTGTATGATGGAACGTAAGTCCTCAGACTACCCTAGGGAGGTTTATATAGGAGGCACCTCGCTAGGGTTTACAGTTTACAACCGAACAAGGTATAGATTCGGAGGCGTTAACCTAATCCGACTGGGCTTCGAGTACGCTTCTGGGCCTCCAGTCTCCAATCGCCAGGCCTTTTCCTCAGTCGCCTTCCAGTTGATGTCCTGCAGGTCCATTTGCTAAACCTTTGACTCAGCCGGAACGTCCTGCTGGGCATACCCCATTTGGCATATCCCCATCAGTAGTACCCAAGGCCATCATTGATTCAAATGCAGGTGTTCATTTGGCAGTCGGAGTAGGCGAGTCCAATTTGGACGCCCAGTCAAATCGACGATGGGCTCTACCGAAACCAAGGAAATTCTCCACCGGGCTTCCAGTCGCAGCTTCGGCGAATGCAATCGCTCCTAGGTCGCTACCCCGCCGACTGGACATGGCACAGTTGCAGGCGAGTTGAGTGAAGGAGTTGGACCATCAACTTGGTCAAACTATCCGTTGGGTAGTCCAACGGTATCTTCGGCGCAATTACCGCGGGTAACGGCTACCCCGAGATTGGTGGGTAGCACTCCTTTATAAGGGGAGTGACAGATCAGTCTTGTAGATCCTTCCTCGCATTCTTCATCCTCGTGCATCCATTCCTTCTGTCTTCCCTCGATCCAAACTCTCCAGACCAAGAGATCCAACTTTCTTGCTGATGGCGCCTCCGAAAGGTTCATGGGGAAAATCCAAATGCACCGCGGTGCAGCTCAAGTCCTTTGAGGACACCGGGGTCCTCTGTAAGGGGAATTGGCAGATCCCCGCGTCTTCTGAGATCGAGCCGAAGCCGCGTGCTAGCGAGTTCATCTGCTTCCCAAGACATTTGGAGAGGGCCTTGGGGTTCCCTACTTTGTTGTTCTTCCGACAGTTCTGTGCATATTATGCGATCAAGGCGTCGGATCTCGGCCCACACAGCATCAAGCAGTTGGCGATCTTCGTCGCCTTCTGTGAATGCTACCTCGGCTGCATGCCGTACTTCCCGCTATGGCTGGAGCTGTTCCACGGCCGCATTAGGCGCGAAGGGTCTGGCGGCCCAATCTTGGCGGCCAAAGGCGTCACCTTTTAGCTGAAGCCGAAGGTCAATTTTGTCAAGCTCATGCTACCGAAGAAGGCCGCGAGGGAATGGAAGAAGAGCTGGTTCTAAGTGAAGGAGTCCACCCCCTCCGGCGAAGTGGCATTGCCGGAATTCGTCGCGGAGAGAAGCGAGCCCAGTTGGTTGGCAACGGACAGGCTCCCCGACGATCAAAGGATGGCTGTCGCGGAAATGATGGACCAGATCCAGAAGTTGAAGGACCAAGGGCTGTCGCGGAAATGACGGACAGGCTCGGAGCCAGGTTCCACTAGCGCCCGACCGCACTGGATGTACGAGTACAATGGGAAGAACGATCCTTCTCGGACCAGCAAGGAGTCGTGGGACGCTGAAGACTATAAGGCCGCCTTGAAGAAGATTACTGACGCGGAATTTACAACCACGTTGGTCGGGCTCGACCCGTACGTGCCTGTGAAGAACGAAGCTCCCACGGTAAGTCTTTTTATTCGAATTTATCTTCAGTCGTGATTCCCGCGGTGCAATTTGCAGCCGCGTCATCTGAAACTTGTTCGTGTCCACTCTCAGTTGTTCCAGGTTCTGGAAGGATGGCTCCCCCCACTCGACGAAGAGGTCCCCTGATGACCCACAAGTATAGGGGGTGTATCGCAGTATTTTCAATAAGTAAGAGTGTCGAACCCAACGAGGAGTAGAAGGTGCTGGCTAGTGGTATGGATCAGGAATTCTCTGCAAATACTTAGCAAACGGATTTTTAGGGGTTTTCGATAAAGCAAGTAAACAAAGTATGAGTAAATGAAAGACAGTAAGAATGAATGCAGCAAGTGGCCCAATCCTTTATGCAGCAAAGGACAAGCCGGTTGTATTCCTTAAGATGACCAAACATTCTCGAGGACACATGGGAAGACTGTCAAGTGCTTTCGCTTCATATAGTCGATTAATCTTCTCTAGCTTGCTAAGTGTTGTGTGGGTGAACCTGTGCTAATGTACCGCCCCATCCAAGACTAATACATACTTGTGATTATACCCCTTGCAAACATCCGTAAGTACAAGAAAGTAATTAAGGTAGAAACCTAACCACAACTTTAAACTCTAAGACCCTTACGTCCCTTGTGCAATGGTTTCCTAACGGGGGTTCAGGTTTCTGTCACTCTGGCAACCCCTACGATTAGTAGCCAAATACACAATGCATTCCCCTAGGCCCATAAAGGTGAAGTGTCATGTACTCGACGTTCACACGACACCACTAGAAGAAGTACACCACAACTTAAATAACAATCTATTGAATCTTTCTCAACACAACTCCACTACTAACAACAAGACTTCTCCCATGTCCTCAAGAACAAAACGAACTACTCACAAGACATCATATGGATCATGATCAGAGATGGAATAATGATGTATAACAATCTGAACATAAACAATAATTCAATGGTTCACTCAATAGCATCAACTACAAAGAGTAATCAACACCGGGAAAGTTTCCCCTATGAACTATGCAAGATTCAACGCAATTGTTACAGCAATATGGAGATGTTGATGAGGGTGCTGATGGTGGTGATGGTGATGATGATGATCCCGATGAAGTCCAGCTTGATGGTGGTGTTGATGGCGATGATCTCCCCTCTCCGGGAAGGAATTCCCCCGGCAGAAATCTTTCTGCCGGAGAGATCTTTCTCTCTCGGTGTTTTCCGCCCCGCAGAGGCAGTGGAATCTTTCTGTGGTCGCCCCCCGAGTCTTAGGGTTTCGGGAGGTTGATACACGCAGAGGGGAGAGGCTGGAGTGGGCCAGGGTGGCCACACCACTCCCTGGCGCGGCCTAGGCCTGCCCGCGCCATGGGGTGGTGTGGGCCCCCTGTGGCCCACCTCCACTCCATCTTCCGCATCTGAGTCTTACGGAAAAATAGAATTTTTCAGATATTTTCCCGGATTTTCTGATCTTGAATTTTGCCTCCAAACAGCACCTTTTCCATCGTAACCACATTGCAGCGGTCCATGCTCCAAAAGTCATCAACCATGCAAAAATAGATGAAATAACATAAGTATCACCTCTCAGTACGAAATATATCAATGAATAATAGTGAATTAAGACATAGAATAGTGATGCAAAATGGACGTATCAACTCCCCCCAAGCTTAGACTTCGCTTGTCCCCAAGAGAAACTGAGCTCAATAAACATGACCTCAAGTTTATGGAGTGAAGAGTCGATAAAAGAATATGGACAAGAAGCATCACATTCATGTAATACATAGATCATAATAGAAAACAATTCACTATTATATAACTCAACTTGTAATGAGTAAAGGAAACACAATAAAGATACACAAAGTGAATCATGATTGGTAATGGCAAACTTAGCTCTTGGTCGAAGAATAGTTGATAATTTGCTGAGTTCACAAATAGCTGGTTTTCAAAGAAAGCTTTCAAAGTAGTAAACTTCAAGATAAGAGCAAATGTGCAAAACAAGGAACATAAGAAACATGATTGAATAAATCATCATATGAATGAATGAAACACAACAAC
Source organism: Avena insularis (assembly GCA_023614405.1). Taxonomy (NCBI): domain Eukaryota; kingdom Viridiplantae; phylum Streptophyta; class Magnoliopsida; order Poales; family Poaceae; genus Avena; species Avena insularis. The sequence goes on from CM042684.1 coordinate 444,143,039, forward strand.
TCAAAATACTTGCTGAGATAGAGGGGAGTAAGTTTACTGACTCAACTACAAAGTAAAAGAAAGGCCCTTCGTAGAGGGAAGCAGGGATTGCAAGTCTCATAAAGAGCTCCCAAAAATTATGATACTTACTAGCTTTGAGCTCTCATTGCCCCTATCATAGGCATCTTTAGGTGGTTAAGGTTAAAGTGACACAACTAAGAGGATATGCTTGACAAGTTATAAGTTGAAATCTCATGCCCCTTACTTATGAGTACCGATCCTCATGCTACTCAACTTCAGTCACGAGCAAGCTCTTGTCATTGTAAATATATGCGTATCATTGAGAACCGCCAACGGTGTACCCCTTGCACATGACACAGGAGCTATCCCATAATCAAAATGACAAGGCAAGCAGACAGTGAGCATCTCAGTAGTGTTTTTATTTGCTATTTGCATAGGTTTTTATTGAGGATGCTTCATAGAATGCTCACTGTAGTTATGCTGCAAGTTTCCACCATGATTAGGCATGGCTTAGGCTAGCGGCCTAGGCGTTTCTCTAACACACATATAAACTCCATGATCTTACAAGTTCCGCTTTTATTTCACACCGCCGGGATCCATAAGCAAAAGAACATGATATCAACTAGGTACAAGTACCAACGAAGTGTTGAAAGCGGTCCCCATGATACATGGTTCTGCTAACTTCAACTCATAAAGCGCAAGCATATACGCAACAAAGAAGGACCCAATGGTTCAAGTTTATTAAATGCAAGAAAGTAAAGTGTGACATCAAGTTCGTGAGAGCTTTAATCACTAATTTTCACATAACAAGTTTAATTTTAGAGGTAGCAATAATGCTACTAGGTAGGTATAGTGGACACAAATGGCAAAGGTTTTGGTTTAAAGGAGGTGGATGCACGAGAAGAATACCCTGTCAGTACAGGTTTTTGGCTAGCAAGGCTGGGTAGCAAGCACAAGAGTTGAAGGCAATAAACAAACATACAAATGATAAAGACAAACTTGCAATCTTCCTTGGAAGCACAAAAGATCTTAACTAGAGAATACTAGACTTATGAGAAAATCAAGAAAGAAAGATGATGAAATTATTTTTCTCTCGAGTACTTCTATCTTTTTCTTTTCAACTCTCAAAAAAAGTGTTGCTACTGACCGAGCCAGGTTTGCCAAAACCAACTAAATTGACTCAATGATCCCAAAGTGATACCAATACTAACAACAAGATCAATCATATAACCACGAATTGAAAACTATCATAAGCTATGCAAAAGAGTGAATGATATAGCTTCTCATTAATATTCCACAACGGAAACTCACACCAAGGGATACATATCTAACGAGAGAGGGGACACTTCCATAATGCAAACCATACTACAAAATAACTCCTCTATTCATTATATGACTCTACTAATAAGGTAAAAAGATAGAAGATAGTGATATGATACCGCAGCACTCCCCCAAGCTTGGAACAAACCAAGGGGATGCCAAACCTGATGACAAATTACTCCTTAGGTGGTGGTGGTATCCTCTCATCTCCGTCCGTCTTCCAGGGTAAAGGCTTCCCATCAACAAAGGACATCGTGGTTTCCATCATCCTGAAACTTGCAGCAGCACTTATGCGTTTAAATCTAGCCTCATACTCACAGTTTTGATTTTGAACGTCATAGAACTGTGCTTGCAGTTTGTTGGTTGTTTGGCGGAGTGAGAGGACTTCGTCTTTGAGTTCAGCAGTCTCCTTTTGGTGCTCGGTGATGAGTTCGGAACAAATCTTATGGATGATGTCCACTTCGCACTCCGCCATCTTCCTGTACCTAAAGACTTCTTGCTCCAATGCTTCCATCCTGTCCTCCAGACTTCCTTCACCTTTAGGGCCTTGAACCTCCTTAATCTGGACCTCCCCACCTTCGAGCAACAACTCCTTGGGATGAATCTTCAATTCTCTAATGTATGGGTTGATGATATCCTCTAAAGAATCTCCCTTGGATGATCCAGAGGAAGACATTGTGGCTCCAAATTTGGGATTCTACCTGGCAGAAACAGATCGAAACAAAAACACGGTGAAAACACGATATACGAACCTCGGGAGATCCGGGGGTTATATATTACGAAGTTTCATGTCAAAAGGAAGGTACTAGGAGAAAACGGGTCGGAGACGGAGTCCTGGGTGGCCTCACCACCTGGTGGCGCGGCCAAGGGTGGGCCCGCGCCATGGGGTGGTGTGGGCCACCAGCCGATTTAAATCCCTTTTTCGCTTCGTAGCTCTCCTTATTGACTGAAAACTGCAAAAATATAGTTGGATTGTATTTTGACGGAACTTTTCTTACCAGAACTGTTACCTAGTTGGAAACGAAGTCTGCAGGTCTCTGAATTTGGTCCTCAATGGATTTCTCTAGAGTTATAACTTGAAAGGCATCAACATCTTCATTGTAAGAATCTCCAGCAATATAGTGTTTGAGTCGCTATCCATTCACTACTTGTGTAGTATTATCTTTCAGAGAGGAAATTTTTATTGCTCCTGAACAGTATACTTCTTCAATGATAAAAGGTCCTTCCCATTTTGATAGTAGCTTACCTGCAAAAAATCTGAGATGAGACCTATACAATAGAACTTTCTCACCAACATGAAACTCTCTCTTAAGTATTCGCTTATCATGCCATCTTTTAACTTTTTCCTGAAAGAGCCTAGCATTCTCATAGGGTTCACTCCTCCATTCATCTAAAGAACTTAAGTCAAATAATCTTTTCTCATCAGCGAGCTTACAATCTCTATTTAGTTCTTTAACTGCCTAGTAAGCTTTGTGTTCTAATTCTAAGGGTAGGTGGCAAGCTTTCCCATAAACCATTTTATAAGGAGACATTCCCATAGGATTTTTGTAAGCTGTTCTATAAGCCCATAAAGCATCATTCAACTTCTTAGCCCAGTTTTTTCTAGACCTATTAACAGTCTTTTGCAAGATAGATTTAATTTCTCTATTTGATAACTCTACTTGCCCGCTAGTTTGGGGGTGATAAGCTGAAGCAATTCTATGATTAACATCATACTTAGCGAGAGTCTTTCTAAAACTGCCATGAATGAAATGAGAACCCCCATTAGTCATGAGATATCTAGGCACTCCAAACCTAGGAAAGATAACGTCCTTAAGCATTTTTAAAGAGGTTTCCCCGTTAGCACTTTTTGTAGGAATGGCTTCTACCCACTTAGTACCATAATCAACGGCAACAAGAATATGAGTGTAACCCTTCGAAGGAGGGAAATGACCCATAAAGTCGAATCCCCAACAATCAAAAGGTTCAATAACTAGAGAGTAGTTCATAGGCATTTCATTGCGTCTAGAAATATTACCAACACGCTGACATTCATCACAAGATAAAACAAATTTTCTTGCATCCTTAAAAAGGGTAGGCCAGTAGAAACCTGATTGTAGTACCTTTTGTGCAGTTCTATCTCCTGCATGATGTCCTCCATAGGCGCTACCATGACATTTACGCAATATCTCTTTTTTCTCATATTCTGGAACACATCTTCGCATAATACCATCAACTCCTTCTTTGTATAAGTGCGGGTCATCCCAAAAATAATGCCTCAAATCATAGAAGAGCTTTCTTCTTTGCTGAGCTGTAAAAGTTGGAGGCAAATACTTGGAGACAATAAAGTTAGCATAATCAGCATACCAAGGGCTTCCTCGCGAGCTCACCCCCACTGCAGCTAACTGTTCATTCGGGAAACTATCATTAATAGGCATAGGGTCAAAAGAGATGTTTTCCAAACGAGATAAATTATCAGCTATAGGATTTTCAGCACCCTTTCTATCTACTATATGAAGATCAAACTCCTGTAAAAGCAGTACCCATCTAATAAGCCTAGGCTTAGCGTCCTTCTTCGTCATAAGATATTTAATAGCAGCATGATCAGTATGAATGGTTACTTTTGAGTCCATAATATAGGGCCTAAACTTATCACAAGAAAAAACAACAGCTAGAAATTCCTTTTCAGTAGTAGCATAATTCCTTTGAGCAGCGTCTAAAGTCTTACTAGCATAATGGATAATGTTTAGCTTTTTATCAATACGTTGCCCAAGGACAGCACCTACAGCAAAATCACTAGCATCACACATTATTTCAAAGGGTAAACTCCAATCAGGTGGTTGAACAATAGGGGCTGTAGTTAAAGCTTTCTTAAGAGTTTCAAAAGCTTCCTTACAATCATCATCAAAAACGAAGGGTACGTCTTTTTGAAGAAGATTGGTAAGGGGTTTTGATATCCTAGAAAAGTCTTTAATAAACCTTCTATAGAAACCAGCATGACCAAGGATACTACGAATACCTTTGATGTCTCTTGGGAATGGCATCTTCTCAATTGCCTCAACCTTAGCTTTATCAACTTCTATGCCTCTTTCAGAAACTTTATGCCCAAGAACAATCCCTTCATTAACCATGAAGTGGCATTTCTCCCAATTAAGAACAAGATTAGTTTCTTCACATCTTTGCAAAACTTTATCAAGGTTGTGCAGAAAATTATCAAAAGAAGTTCTGTAGACAGAAAAGTCATCCATGAACACCTCTACAATTTCCTCACAAAAGCCATGAAATATAGCAGACATGCACCTTTGGAAAGTAGCAGGAGCATTACATAAACCAAAAGGCATACGTCTATAAGCATAAGTTCCATAAGGGTAAGTAAAAGTAGTTTTTTTTCTTGATCTTGTTGTTTAACAGCAATTTGAGAGAAACCAGAATAACCATCAAGAAAACAAAAATGGGTCTTTTTAGACAACCTTTCCAACATTTGATCAATAAAAGGAAGCGGGTAGTGATCTTTCTTAGTGACTTTATTGACTTTCCTAAAATCAATGCACATCCTATAGCCTACCACTATTCTTTGAGGAATAAGCTCATCATTATCATTAGGGACAACGGTAATACCTCCCTTTTTAGGAACACAATGGATAGGACTAACCCATTCACTATCAGCAATAGGGTAAATAATACCAGCATCAAGGAGTTTCAATACCTCATTCCTTACCACTTCCTTCATCTTAGGATTTAAACGTCGTTGGTGCTCCACTACTAGCTTCGCATCTGGTTCTATGTTGATAGAATGCTGACATATAGTAGGTGAAATCCCTTTCAAATCATCTAGAGTATACCCCATAGCTCCTCGGTGTTTCTTCAAAACTTCCAATAGTCTTTCTTCTTCCTCCCCTGAAAGTTTAGCGCTAACAATAACAGGATATATCTTTTTATCATCAATAAAAGCATATTTAAGAACATCAGGGAGAGGTTTTAGATCGAAAACCGGATCCTTTTTAGGTGGCATCGTGGTACCCAAGTCTTCTACAGGCAAGTCGTGCTTAAGCATCATAGGTTGATCACGGAGAATCATGTCAATCTCATTCCTTTCTTCCATGAAGATTTCACTTTCATGTTCTTCCATAAATTGCTGCAAAGCATTGTTAGGAGCAAGAGAAATAGAAGCAAGTTGTTCAACCCTAAAATCCTCATTACGGGTTTCCTCTTCGCAAGGTTCTTTAGCAAATTTCGAAAAATTAAACTCATAGGATTACCCATCAAACTTAGTCAAGATTTTCTCCCTCTTGCAATCAATAATAGCCCCACAAGTACTCAAGAAAGGTCTACCAAAAATGATAGGATAAGTTTTACTAGCAGCTGAACCAAGTACTAGAAAATCAGTGGGGTACTTAATCTTACCGCAAAGAACTTCGACGTCTCGCACAATACCAATTGGAGAGATGGTCTCTCTATTAGCAAGGTGAATAACCACATCAATCTCTTCCAACTCGCAAGGACTGATCTCATGCATAATTCCTCTGTAAAGCTCATAAGGAATAGCACTGGAACTTGCACCAATATCACATAAACCATAATAGCAATGATCACCAATTCTAACAGAAAGCATAGGAACACTAGCCTTTTTAGTTCTATTGGGATGTGAAACAATATTAGAAGCATCTTCACAAAAGACTATGTGCCCATCTTCTACGCTTTTAGTGACAAGGTCTTTCACAATTGCAACCACAAGTTCAATGTTTATTTGTTCATCAGTTTTTACAGTTCTTTTTTCACTTTTGATGATAACATTAGTTATCATAGGATGGTCCTTTACCTTTTCGGGAAAGGGAATCTTCTCGATATAAGGTTTGGGTAAGATGGGATCAATAATGCAATACTCAGCACTTCCAATAGGAGCATAGTCAACAATATCTTTGTAAGGTGCATGGTATTTGTTCCATCCCCTTTTTGGAATTTCGATATAGGAAGCAAAAGCTCTAAAGCAATTCGTAATAACTTGCAAATCAAGACCATAAAGATTACTAATAATTTGAAAGTCATCAGTTCCCATAAAATATTCAATGCATTCATAATCATAATTTATACCTGACTTTCTACCTTTGTCATTCTCCCAATCTTCGGCATTGTCTTGAATACGGTCTAGAAGGTCCCATTTAGCTTCTTCTTCCATGCGAGTGAATGATCCGACACAAGAAGCATCCAATAAATCTTTATCATGTAGAGGGAGCCTTGCATAAAAGTTATTGATAATAATATTGTTGAGGAGCTCATGAATGGGACATTTGAGCATTAGTAACTTCAATCTCCCCCAAGCTTGAGATGTACTCTCTCCATCAAGAGGCCAAAAGTTGTATATTTGATTCCGATCTTTATGAATCTCACTAGGAGGATAAAACTTTGAATAAAAGAGAGGCACTATTTCCTCCCATTCCAGAGCTTGACCATTCTTCAGCAGCTTATACCATTCCTCAGCTCTTCCTTTCAGTGATAATGAGAATAACTTCTTCTTAACTTGATCTGTAGTAATGCCTGCACACTTGAACAACCTGCATAATTCGTGTATAAAGAGTAAATGATCACTGGGATGGACAGTTCCATCCCAACATAGTAGTTATCCATAACACGATCAATAATTCTTGTAGGTATTTTGAAAACATCATTCTCAGCAGGTGGTGGCTTATCTACTACCTTAGCAGTGGTAGTAGCATTACCAAATAAGAAACTCAGCGAATTATCCATAACGAAAATAAAGCAACTAGCAGAAGTAAACAATACTTACAGTAGAAGTTTCCTTTACCAGTTTCACTCTCCAATAGCGCTTCACTCCGCGGCAACGGTGCCAGAAAATAGTCTTGATGACCCACAAGTATAGGGGGTGTATTGTAGTATTTTCGATAAGTAATAGTGTCGAACCCAACAAGGAGCAGAAGGTGCTGGCTAGTGGTATGGATCAGGAATTCTCTACAAATACTTAGCAAACGGATTTTTAGGGGTTTTCGATAAAGCAAGTAAACAAAGTACAAGTAAATGAAAGACAGTAAGAATGAATGCAGCAAGTGGCCCAATCCTTTATGCAGAAAAGGACAAGCCAGTTGTATTTCTTAAGATGACCAAACGTTCTCGAGGACACATGGCAAGACTGTCAAGTGCTTTCGCTTCATATAGTCGATTAATCTTCTCTAGCTTGCTAAGTGTTGTGTGGGTGAACCTGTGCTAATGTACTGCCACATCCAAGACTAATACATACTTGTGATTATACCCCTTGCAAACATCCGTAAGTACAAGAAAGTAATTAAGGTAGAAACCTAACCACAACTTTAAACTCTAAGACCCTTACGTCCCTTATGCAATGGTTTCCTAACGGGGGTTTAGGTTTCTGTCACTCCGGCAACCCCTACGATTAGTAGCCAAATACACAATGCATTCCCCTAGACCCATAAAGGTGAAGTGTCATGTAGTTGATGTTCACATGACACCACTAGAAGAAGTACACCACAACTTAAATAACAATCTATTGAATCTTTCTCAACACAACTCCACTACTAACAACAAGACTTCTCCCATGTCCTCAAGAACAAAATGAACTACTCACAAGACATCATATGGATCATGATCAGAGATGGAATAATGATGTATAACAATCTGAACATAAACAATAATTCAATGGTTCACTCAATAGCATCAACTACAAAGAGTAATCAACACCGGGAAAGTTTCCCCTATGAACTATGCAAGATTCAACGCAATTGTTACAGCAATATGGAGATGGTGATGAGGGTGCTGATGGTGATGATGGTGGTTATGATGATGATCCCGATGAAGTCTAGCTTGATGGTGGTGTTGATGGCGACGATCTCCCCTCTCCGGGAAGGAATTCCTCCGACAGAAATCTGTCTGTCGGAGAGATCTTTCTCTCTCGGTGTTTTCCGCCCCGTAGAGGCGGCGGAATCTTTCTGTGGTCGCCTCCCGAGTCTTAGGGTTTCGGGAGGTTGATATATGCCAGAGGGGAGAGGCTGGAGTGGGCCACTGTGGCCACACCACTCCCTGGCGCGGCCTAGGCCTGCCCGCACCATGGGGTGGTGTGGGCCCCCTGTGGCCCACCTGCACTCCATCTTCTGGCATCCTGAGTCTTCTGGAAAAATAGAATTTTTCATATATTTTCCTGGATTTTCTGATCTTCGCAAATTTTGCCTCCAAACAGCACCTTTTCCATCAGAATCCTGACTACAGCGGTCCATGCTCCAAAAGTCATCAACCATGCAAAAATAGATGAAATAACATAAGTATCACCTCTCAATACGAAATATATCAATGAATAATAGTGAATTAAGACATAGAATAGTGATGCAAAATGGACGTATCATCCCCCAAGAGTTCGAGGAGGGTGCCGAAGGAGAATCCTCTGAGGATGAAGAGGAGGAGATGGAGGTTCCTCCCCCAGCACCCGTGGCCCGCAAGACTCGCATGCAGAAGCAAGCGAGTTCGAGGCGAGCCATAGTCTTGAAGAGCGCGAAGAAGACGACGAGATCTTGCAAGAGCATAGTTCTCGGCGAACAACCATGCCGGTGAAGCCCGCGCGTAAACCGAACTTGCTAGCGAAGAAGCCGGCATCACCATCCAGGTCGGCGGTGGTGTTCGAGTCGGATGAAGAATCTGACGATGACGCGACCAAGACCTCACGCAAGATCCCGGAGGGTGCGATTCCAATGATGGGATTGGAGGCTGAGGACACCGAAGCAGTGGTGAAAGTTCCACTTACGATGATCGCGCCAACAACTTTGGTGGCGCTAGAGCAGGAGGTAGCTGAAGCTGCGGCGTCAAAGTCGCCGCGACCTTCGGGGACGGGCACGTCTTCTGAGCCGGAGATTCCTGCGACCGCGGCTTCATCATCAAAGAGGCCCACGGTATCGTGGTCTTAGGATGTCTCCGAGAAAGGCCTCACGCGCACGCTAGGCCCAGAGCTAGATAAGCCCGCTCACATCAGCACGGGGTTGTGTGTTCTTCCAGTCGCCAAGTAAGTCTTGGGCTTCCTTTCCAATTCTTGGATGACTTTTTGTATGATTTCTTTGCTGACTTTGGAGGTTTTTGTAGGTCTGCGCGCTAAGAAGATAGGTCGCCCTTTGGTAGCTAAAATTCGGTCGACCGTCACCACGGGGGCAGGTGATCTCCCTAGGAAGAGGAAGCCTGCTGTGGAGGCTGCGCCTGCTGAAGAGGCGAAGAAGCAGAAGGGTGAGCCCGACGAGGCTGCAGCAAAAGATAGTGCCAGAGGGAGTGACACTACCACCAGCGGCGAGGAGGAGGAAGCCACTCAATCGGAGCCAGCTGAGGAGGCTCAAACGGCAGTACCGCCGGCTCCAGCAACCAGTGCCCCGGCGAGGGCATCCGCGTTGTTCCCGCGCTTCATGGAGAGGGGTTTTCCGATTGTGGCCGAAACCCAATCTCCGCAGATGTCGGAGATCATCGATGAGGATGTCGGACCTCGTTGCCGGCGTACGTCCTTCGTGATCCCTTCGACGGACGCCAGAGAACTTCACAATATGCTTGGCGCCGCCATTCAGGTACGTCCAGTCCCTGAGTGTCTAGTCGCTGAATTTCAGCAGCTAGGCACTGAGTTTCTTCTAGTTGCCAGTCCCCGAGTATCTAGTCGCTGAATTTCAGTGGCTAGGCACTGAGTTTCTTCTAGTCGCCAATCCCCGAGTGTCTAGTCATTGAATTTCAGCGGCTGGACACTGAATTTGTGTTTTTGTAGTTGCTAATTTTTCGTTCTGCTTGTAGGGCTTGCAGAGGGAGTCGGCTGATCGGCAGGTCGCAAAAGAGCGTCTGGAGCGTGATCTGCACGTGGTGCAGGAGGCAAACCGGCGACTCCAGGAGACCGCTGGTGAGTACTTGTTTTACTTGGCGATTGCGAGCTGCTGATATTGACGGGATGCTGATTGTTGTTTTTGTTCCATTCAGATGGTCTTGGCCGCCATTGCCAAAGCTCGAGAAGGGTATGTTCTAGCTACCGAGCTGGACGTGGCGAATGGGCGTATTGACTCGCTGGTGAAGGAATTGGAGGAGGTGAAAGCGGCCATGATCTTTTCTGAGGATAGGGAAAAGGCCGCAGTCGCCACGGCTGAGGAGGAGCGGAAGGCTGCGGACTCCATCATCCTTGGGATGCAGGGCGATCTTGCTGCCTTGGAGAAGCACGTCACCGAGCACTGCCGGAAGCTTCTTGGTGAGTCGTTGCTCTTCTTTTTGACATGTGCGGTGAGTCCCCGAGTGGGTGAATTCGTGGTGGCACTGACGTCTGACGTTGCAGCTGTGATAGGTCAAAGTGATCCGGTGGTGCAAACCTTCAATGCTTCGCAGTGTGTGACCGCGGTGGTGAATGCGGCCACCGCCTCGGTGTTGTGCGTCCAGGCGGCTCTCCAAGGAATGTCCCCCACCGAGGTTATACCTGGGGGACTGACTGAAGTATGGAGCTACCTGGAGGAGGTACCCGACGTCATAGAGTGGATGGCGCGTTTGGCTTTCAGGTGTGGGGCCACCATGACATTGAGCCTGGGGCTCGCGCACTTCCCTCACGACTTCGACCTCGATGACGTCACCAGCGGCTACCCTTTGGTGACTGGCGCGGTGGAGATGTCGGAGGTGTTGAGGCTGACCGCCAAGGCTGCCCTCTTTGCTGATCGGGTCCTAGCAATGGGGGACCTGCTGCCGTACCAGGAGACGGTGGTGGCGCCGGGCGACCCTGATTCGGAGCATCATGACCTGAAGTCGGAGCAACCCTTTCGGTCGGCGCTGTCGAAGTCGCTGACGACCTACCTGACGAACCCATGGCAGCCATTTGTCCGTGTCAAGAGTGGTGGCGATGCTTCTTCATCAGGGCCTGCGAAATAGATAGCTTCTCTGGGCAGTTTATAAGATATGCCAAGTGGCGACTTTTGTAATATGAACAATATTTGTGTATGGGAGTAAGAGGAGTCAATCGACTCGCAATGCAAGTTTAATTGTGTGGTGTGTTTAACTTTTGTTTGAGCGAGTCCCCGAGCGCGTCCGCCCTTTAGTGGGGTATAACTTGTTTGTGTACATATGTGTTTGCTTTGTATTTTTGTGTTGGTTATCCCTCACGACTCCGAAGGGGCGAGTCCCCGAGTGCGAGTGGAGTTGTTTTAGGCGAGTCCCTGAGCGTGTGCCTATTACGGGTTGTTGGTGCGTTGTTTGTAACGCGTCTCTCTCTGGCTCGGAGAGCCAGTCGCGTGGCAAGTCCAAGGCAGCTCTCTTACTTGGTGTGTTCCCGAGCCCCGTGAGGGTTTTTGTTTGCGAAGTCCCCGTGGGTGGTGCTTAACCGTTCGAGTCGCTTTGCTCGATGATGGGGAGGACTGGTCGCTGTGGGAAGCGTATGTCGGTCGTCTTGGCCTGGTGGGCCAATCGAGCGGGGCGACTCCGATGGTGGCTCTGGGTTGGCGTGTTCGTGGATGACACAAAGCCCGAATATCTTCGGTGCCCTTGGGTCGCATTACTTAGCCGTGCCGGTCGCTCGACCAAGGGTTGACTTCCGTAGGTAACATATTGCTTAATGTACGAGTGCGAGTGGCACAAGAGTATGGCGAGTGGACACAATTTGTGCGATCTGAATGAATTTCATTATATATCATCTGGGTACAAGTTTGAGTTCTATGTATAGAACTTTCGGAGAAGGTTTACATTGCATGGCCTCCCGACCTCAAGCTGGCCACCGCCTCGTATGTCGATGAGGTAGTAGGCGTCGTTGCCGAGGATGCGTCCTATGGCGAATGGCCCCTCCCATGGAGGGGGGAGCTTGTGCAGGCCTTTCTTGTCCTGGGCCAATCGTAGGACCAAGTCACCCTCCTGGAAGGTGCGGGTCCGGACTCGGTGGCTGTGGTAGCGTCGGAGTCCCTGCTGGTAGATGGCGGTGCAGGAGCGAGCCAGGTCGCGTGCCTCGTCGAGCTGGTCGATGTTGTCTTGGTGGGCGGTCTCGTTTGTCGCCTCGAGGTAGTTGGCGACTCGAGGTGAATCGTGCTCCAGGTCGGTCGGCATCACGTCTTCGGCATCGTATACCATAAAGAAGGGCATGAACCCCGTGGAGCGATTGGCGGAGGTGCGGATCCCCCATATTACGGAGGGGAGCTCTTCAACCCAGCATCCTTGGGTTCGCTCGAGGGGCACTTGGAGTCGTGGCTTGAGTCCATGGAGGACGCTCTGATTGGCGCGTTCTGCTTGGCCGTTTGACTCTGGGTGGGCGACTGAGGCGAGGTCGAGTCGTATGCTATGCACTTCGCAGAATTCTGGCATGGCGCCCTTGGCGAAGTTGGTGTCATTGTCCATTATGATGTTGTGCGGGTAGCCATACCAGTAGATGAGCTCGTGGAGGAACTTGGTGGCCGTCTTGCCATCACACTTTTTGATCGCCTTAGCTTCGACCCATTTGGTGAATTTGTTGACCACGACCAGGAGGTGGGTGAAGCCAGATGGGGCCTTCTTAAACGGGCTGACCATGTCCATGCCCCATACGGCGAATGGCCAGGTGATGGGGATGGTCTTGAGTGTCGAACCAGGGAGATGCGTCTGGTTGGCGTACTTCTGGCACCCGACGCATCGTTAGACGATGTCGGTGGCGTCAGTGTGTGCGGTGAGCTAGTAGAAACCGTGCCACATGGCCTTGGCAACCAACGACTTGGCGCCGACGTGATGGCCGCAGTCGCCAGCGTGGATGTCCTCGAGGATCTTGTGTCCTTCTTCTGGCTGTACGCAGCGCTAGAACACGCCGGTCACACTATGTTTGTGGAGCTCGCCGTTGATGATGACGAAGGACTTGCATCGGCGCACGATCATTCATGCTTCCGTCTCGTTGCTTGGGAGGATCTTGTGCTCGAGGAAGGCGACATATGGTGACGTCCAGTTGCTGGGCTCCATGATCATGGCGACTAGGGCCGGCTCAGGTTGTAGTGGTATCCCGACGTCGATCTCCTTCGGCGGGGAGACCGAAGGCTTGTGGATGATGTCGAGGAAGGCCCCCGCGGGTGGTGTTTGCTGAACTGACCCGATGCGGGAGAGGCCGTCTGCTTCATCGTTCTTTCTCCTATCGATCCACTCGACTGAGTAACCATCTAAGTGTCCTCCCAGCTTGTCTACCACTTGGCGGTATGCTATCATTGTCGGGGAGACGGCATCGCAGGTCCCAGCGACTTGGCCAGCGACTAGATCGGAGTCATCGTAGCACCATAAGCGGTTGATGTTCATCTCCTTGGCGGCCCGCATGCCGTGAAGGAGGGCCTCGTACTCTGCCATGTTGTTGGTGCAGGGCTTGAAGTTGAGGTGGAGCACGTAGCGGAGCTTGTCTCCCTTGGGAGAGGTCAGTTGACCCTGGGCCTGGCGCCGTCGGCGTTCTTGGACCCGTCAAAGTGGAGCAACCAGTAGTGGACGTACGGAAGCTTCTCCGGCTGCTGTGCTTCTTCCCAATCTGCGAGGAAATCAGCCAGGGCTTGCGACTTGATCGCTTTGCGGGGCTCATACTTGATATTGTGGACGCCGATTTCGACGACCCACTTGGCGACTCGCCCAGTTGCCTCGCGATTGTGTATTATGTCCAGTAATGGCGCGGAGGAGACGACCGTGATTGGGTGCTCCTGAAAGTAGTGTGGGAGTCGATGTTGAGCTCGGAATACCGCGTATACAAGTTTCTGGTACTGCGGGTAGCGTTGTCTTGAGTCCGTCAGGACTTCGCTGATGTAGTAGACGGGGCGCTCCTTGCCCTCCTCTGGCCGTTCGACAACCATCACGGTGCTAACGACTCGAGTGGAGGCCACCACATAGACGAGCATTGGCTCTTTATCGATTGGGGCAGCGAGGAGTAGAGCCATGAGTAGCACTTCTTTGAGTGCTTTGAGTGCGTTGTCCGCCTCGACGTCCCATTAGAAAGTGGGGTTCTTGCGCATCAGGTGGTAGAGTGGCATCGCCTTCTCACCGAGCTGGGGAATGGAGCGACTGAGAGCCGCGACTCGCCCGGCCAACTTTTGGACGTCACGCAGGCACTCGGGTCTTCCAAGTCGCGTGATGGTGTCGATCTTGGTGGGGTTAGCCTCGATGCCTGGTTTGTTGACCACGTACCCCAGGAGCTGTCCGGTGGGGACGCTGAAGGTGCATTTCCCTAGGTTGAGCTTGATGTTATACCTCCACAGGTTTGCGAAGGTTTCGGCCAGGTCGGCGAGCAGGTCGTCCTGGCGGGTGGACTTTACCACCACGTCGTTGATGTAAACGTGTATGTTGTGGCCAATTTGGCTCGCGAGGCACTCCTGCATGCACCTTTGGTAGGTTCTTGACGCCAAACGTCATGGCCGTTGTCGTGGTGGTGTCACGGCAGATGCCATAGATAAGCTGAAGGTGGGGACTAATACACGCTAGGGGAATCCAGGGAGGGGTAGTGAAGTGATTCTCCACACAGAAGTTTATATTGCTTTGCCTCCAAGGTTACAAGTGCTCCTAGAGCTATATTGGCGAGAGGAGGAATAAGGATCTCTCTTACTCTCGCTCACAGATCACACTTAAAACCCTAGCCAAACTAGAAAAATCAGAACCCCCTCTACAGAAGCCCTATCCCTCCTTATATAGGGGTGGGGCTAGGTCTCCACTTAGGGCATACGTGGAGGCATATTCCTAAGAATATGCCATCTCCCAAAGTAGTAAGCTGACCGGGTTACTTTTCCCTCGCGTCACACATGCAGAGGCTACGTGAGCCTCTACGGCACCCGCGTCAGCCGACATGGGCATCGTCACCCTTGTCGGCCACGCCTCGGTGGTCCTGCCCTTGTCTGCTTCGCTCAGGCAGTGCATACCGGGGCTTCTTTTGACCAGCGAGATTCCTTCCTTCTCCTAGAAGCTAGATGTGCCCCGGATCACAGTTGATCCGGCCACACCTGTTCCTGCATACAAGTTAAACATGCATTTCCGACTTACTGCTTAAGTCGGTTGAGACTTAGTTAGGAGAACGCCCCCTAGTCCGGGTTGCCCCGTGATTCGGCCTGCCTTGAGGTGACCCGGCCAGCATCCGCTTTGGCCTTGCCGAACCTCGGCTAACTCGGCCTTTATACCCCGGCGTGACCCTACTCGGGGGTATCCCCCCAACATTAGTCCCCGAAGCTGGTGCGGTCTTAGCTGCCTCGGCCGCTAAGGCCACATCAGGTTCAATTATGTTTGACCTTTGGACGTTATTTCCGAGTTACCTCCTTGTCTCGGGTTATATGGATTTACGTTCCCCTTGCACGTTCCAAGTTTCACTTGCCGGCCGGGTTACCACTTCAACTCGGACCTCATGGTTTTACTTTCCCTCTGCACATTCCAAGTTTTCACTTCCTGGCCGGGTTACCACGGTCCTATCCGGGTCTTGCTTCCTTCTCTCGTACGCCAACCCACGTGGAGGCTAATTATTATGTTGTCTCATTTTAAGGGCCAACACAGTAGCCGCCACAGTAATTGTCAGTCATCACTGTGCGCGGGTCACGTCACGCCTGCCTCCTCGTTTACCGCATCAACGCGTCACGTCACAGGACCAAGTCCACTCTGTGGCCTTCTATGTGGCTCCTTGCTGATTGGTCGATGCGGGTGGTACACGGCCACTACGTGTGGCGTGCCCGCAGAACGCGATCCCACTTTCTCCTCGTGGGAGAGGTTAAATAGGGGAGGGGCGCATCACTTAGGCTTTTTCCCCTTACTGCGCCCCTCTGCCCTTTGCTCTTCTTCTTCGTCTTCCTCGCGACCGCGCCGCCGCTAGTGCACCCAAGCAGCAGCGCCGCCGCCGCATCTTTTCCCTCATATTTCTATGTCGTTGCCACCGCTATGCGCCTCCTCCACCACGGGTTGCTGCCAATCCAGGCCTTTGCCCCCCCGCTGCCGCTAGCGCCAGCGAGGGCAGCGATTATCAGATGGCGGAGGAGGAGCTCGTCGTTGCTGAGCAAGAGATGGAGGAGGACTCCACCGCTACGGACCGTGGTGCGTGGGCCGGGTCCTGGGTCTGCCAAGATGACTTGGACTGGCTCTACCGGACCAGACGCATCCCCGCCAGCGTCATCGCGCGCCTTGCCTCCGCCGAACTCGCCCCCTCACCCAATCCGGGTGAGTATGTTGTGTTCTTGTCGCACTTCCAACAGGGGTTCGGTTTGCCGGTCAGCGATTTCTTCCATGACTGGTTAAGCACGTAAGGACTCCAGCCGCACCACCTTCCTACCAACGCAATCACTTCTCTTTCTGCTTTTGCCTCTACGATCGAGGGCTACGCCGGATTATGGCCCACGAAGGAGCTATGGATCCGGTTTTTCGGCCTTCATCATAATGTCATTCCGAATATTCAACTCGATCCGGAGGACAAGCAGCTCACTCAAATCGGAGCTGCATCCATCTCACCTTGGAGGCTATCCGTTTTCCCTCGAGTCACTGGGCTGGACTCCTGCAAAGGATGGGCCCGGACTTTCTTTTATGTCCGGAACAAGGGCACTGAAGACTTGATCCGGCTGCTTCCCTATGCTACGGGTCCACCTAACCCGGAGTCGTGGGACGTTGCCCCCAAGAAGCCCACAGCCTTGGCCAACCAGGTCAACAAGAGGTTTGCGGAGCTAAAGAAGCTCAGGTTGCGCAACGAGGATGCAATGATCGCGTTCGTGCGCAACCTAATCTCCCCCCTCCAGAGGCGCACCCATAAGGTGTGCCATATGAGCTTCGGCCGCGACCCCAACCGGACCTCGTCCTTCGAGTTGAGCAACTCGGAGATCTATCGCCGGGTCAAGGCTCTCTTCACCACCCACAAGGACTTCTCCACTGAATGGACGTGGGGAATTGAGCATTTCTGCCGGGATAGGCTTCCTCCCTTGGTAAGCTTCGTGGCGCGCTTTATTATATGTCGGTCATTGTTCCATTTTTAACTCCGTTGTTCATTCTTTTCCTCATCTATTCCTTTAGTAGACCCTCCAGGACGGCACCGATCCGACCCTTAAATGGGCGCCCGACCGGGAGACCCCGGACAAGGAAGAGCCGGAACCAAGAGATGTTCCTCCCGATGACTGACGCTACGAAGCGACCCACCGGTAAACCCTCTTCTATTAGAGATTGGTTCGATGATGAAGGTGACTCGGATATTGAGGTGATTGAACCTATTGATGCTATCCCCCTTTATTTTGCCTTTCCGGCATCAGCTAACCCCAGTGGGCAGATCCACGAGGACCCTCCCCTTGCCACGGGTGAACCTGTTCTGGCAGCGCGAAAGGAGAGGCGTGGAGCTACATCAAGTTCCTCCTCCGGACCTTCTCAGCCCTCCAAAAGGCGAAAGAAGTCCGGAGACAAAACTACTCCAAGCCTGCAGGCAAGGCCCCAGCACGAAGGGCTCGGAAACCCAAGGAGCCCCTGACCTCGGATGCGTAAGCCTCTTTTCCCTCTACAACTTATTCTTCCTTGCATTGTTTTAGTCTCTCTTATGACATTGTTTGGTTTGGCAGTGCTGCGGAGGATGTTCCCCATAGTGGATCTAGCATCTCCTCACCGCTCCGACCTAGCCCTTCTCCCCCTCATGACAACGAGTCACGCCCGCTGAGCCCTATTCCAAAGGGTTCTGCGGCTGCTCCGGGTTCCAGCCCGCCTCATCAAGAGGGGGGCGACCACCACTTCGGATCCAGCCGAGGCAGCGGCATCCACCACTTCGGCTCCGCCGCAACCAGCAACTACTGAGACTACCTCCATACCAGCACCGACACCAGCACCAGCACCAGCACCAATTCCGGCACCAGCAACAAGGGCACCAGCGCCAAGCTCCTCCGCCTCGTCCGAGTCTTCTCAGTCTCGGCGAGGAAGTACCCAGGCAGCTCCTAAGGGGAAATCTGCCGCAACCACTTCCTCCTCTCAGCAAGCCAAAGGCAAGAAAGCCCCTGACGTCACCAGGGCAGCGTCCATCGGGTCTGGACAGCGCACCCTCGCGTCCATGCTTGCCCAGAAGGCTCCAGCACCGAAGGACGCCCCTGTCGAGCCAACTAGTGCGCAGCAACTTGTTCTGCACACCAGTCCGGCCCTTGCTCAGGTTGAGAGGAGAGAGGCACATGCGAGGGGCTTGGTGGCGCCCCACATGCTCAGCGGTGAGCAATATCCTCCGACCTTGATCGAGTTTATGAATAACTGGAACAAGGCGGAGTTCGTCTATAATGATGATCTCGTGGAGAAGTTCGGTCCCGCCGAATTCGCTGCCTAGATGAACACAGCCTCTAAGGTGATTAACCTCGCTGGTCGGATGATGGAGGTATGTTACTTCACCTTTTCCTTAGTATGCACTAGCGATATAACCATTAGTCCCCGAGCCTCCGGGGGAGTAACTTGTTACTCGGCCGGACGCTCTTTAGAAAACTAACGTAGCTCCCTGACAACTTCAAATATGCACACACTTAGAGCCGGGTTAAGTTCCACTTGGCCCGGATGTTGCACACTTCAAATATGCACACACCTAGAGCCGGGTTAAGTTCCACTTGGCCCGGATCTTGTACACTTCGAATATGCACACACCTAGAGCCGGGTTAAGTTCCACTTGGCCCGGATCTTGCACACTTCGAATATGCACACACCTAGAGCGGGGTTAAGTTCCACTTGGCCCGGATCTTGCACACTTCGAATATGCACACACCTAGAGCCGGGTTAAGTTCCACTTGGCCCGGATCTTGTACACTTCGAATATGGACACACCTAGAGCCGGGTTAAGTTCCACTTGGCCCGGATCTTGTACACTTCAAGTATGCACAAGGCTTAAGCCAAATTTTTGTATTCTTTTCAGGTGACCACCAACTGCCGGAGTGCTGAGTTCCAGCGTCTTATGGATACCCACAAGATGCTGCTCACAAAGCACAATGCACACCTCGCTGAGCATGAGAAAAGGGGTAAGTTTCTCCCTTAGCGCATCTCCGTTTTCCTTCATCTTCCTCTGCCGAACTAATCTCATTATTTGGTTTCCTCAGCTGGGGTGGAGGCTGAGAACAAGATTATGCGAAAGAACCTGGAGCAGATCAAGGGTAAGTCCTTTTTGCCCGACCCTGCTTTGCTTTCCATCTTCTTTTCTTCTTGGCTCGGCAAACATTCATACCTCGGTTCTGCCGGGTCGACACGCTATTTCAGCATCTCTTGAAGATAGTGTGCCCGTGCCTGACATGATGCTGCATTTTCTCGAACAAGCAGGGCAGCATCAGGCCGAGCTCAAAAGGAAAGACGATGAGCTTGCCCTCCTCCGAACCAAGAACGACGAGATTGCCAAGCTAAAGGCAGAAATGAAGAAGATCAAGGCACAGCACCAAGCCGAGCTTGAAAAGGCTGGCCAGGACTACACCGAAGAGCGTGAGCGCCTCAACCTCCAAATTTCTAAGGACCGCGAACTTCTCCAGGAGGCCGACGTCAAACTTGAGTCGGCGAACGCTGAACTGGTGTAGCTCCGCCAAAGACGCGATAATTGCATCAATGAATTGACCCGGATCCACAACCACATTCACGTAAGTTCCTTTCCCTTATCCGACATACTTCTCCGGGTTACTTCATATGTCTTTTCTTCAGCTTCTTCCTTTGCCTTGTTTTCAGGCCAATTTCGAGAGGGTACTCCCATTGCGAGCGCTACTGTTGCCAATTTCCGCCGAGAGAGGGGTACTCCCGTCGCTCCTGACGGTGAGAGCATTCCCTTTGACATGGAGGACCTATTGGTCAGCCTGTCATCTCGCGTGGAAATCATGAAGAACTATGGCAAGGATCTCCTCGACGTTTCAGTCCGAGTCTTCAACACGTTCTGGCCCAGCGAGGGCGCTCCAAAGAGAATCGTACTTCTTGCTGAAAAGCTGACGGAGATCGAGACCCAGCTCGACCTTTGGAGGGAGTCCGCTGGACGTGCTGCAGCTGAGACCGTTCTTCACCACGTACTCACGTGGTATGAGAAGATCGATCTCAGCCTCCCGACGCGCCTGCGCACCAGATCCAAGTGGACCAATGACCCGGAATGGGTAGCTCGGCGCCAGGCTTGCGCCCATAGCCTCATTGAATATGCTCCCATTCACGAATGGACTGAGGGTCCGAGCTTCCTGGAAGCCGCTGGTGACGAAGAGGTCGAGAATGCTGAAGATGGTTCAGACGAGGATGGAGAGGACGATGCCTCGGATATCGAAGAAGGCGAAGATGTACGCTGAACTTCCTCCTCATGCTGCTCCTTAAGTAAAAACACTTGAAAACTTATCAGATCCCCGGTATGCTGGGTGGAAATGTGTCCCGTACTTATGTAATATTTTGCTACTAAGTTTGTATGCCGGATTAACTTGGGCGTAGTCCCCGAGTTTCATTTTCTTGTTCGTCCAATCTTCTGGCTCGGTTCGTGTCTACCTTGATTCGGTTTTACGACTTACGAATCCGAGCTTCAAAAATTGTTTTAACAATACTTAGAAACTTTTAGGCTTAGCTCAAAATAATTTAGCATAATAGTTTGAAAGTAAATACAAGGTTAGTCCGAAAAACAAATGTCGGGTCGATTAAGTTCTTTTCCTTAGTCGTTTTTCATGTGCTATGCAATTCCAAACTTGTTCTCTTGCTTTCCATGAAGCCAATTCTTGTTGGACAGCAGCAAGCCGAAGAGTTGGGTTTTTGGTGCTCACACACTACTAATCTGAGTTAAGTAGAACAACTTACTCCAGCTGACGTAAAAATAATAAAAAACAACAAATATTATTAAAGTCGAAGTTCTGCCGAGGTGCCAATATTTCATTCATAAGCTCATTGCCGGTATACATACCGACATATGAGAAGACTCGGATACATACACTTCTCTGCTAAGTGTAGAAAGGACGAAGTAGAGCTACATTCCATGGGCGCTTAGATTCCTCGCCGGACCTGTCCGCCTTCTTCTTTTCCTGTGTCTTTGCATCTATAAGATAATAAGAGTCATTGTGCAATGCTTTGCTCACGATGAACGGCCCTTCCCATGGGGGGGATAATTTATGCATGCTGGCAGTACGCTGTACCAACCGGAGCACTAGATCGCCTTCCCGAAAGACTCGGGGGCTTACTTTCCGGCTATGATAGCGTCGGAGATTTTCCTGATATATGGTGGATCTGGACAATGTCAGTTCTCTCGCTTCTTCCAGCAGATCAACATCATTTTGCCGGGCTTCTTGCACTTCGGCTTCTGTGTATTGGGCAACCCTAGGCGAATCATGCTCTATGTCGGCTGGTAATACAGCTTCTGCCCCATATACCAGAAAAAACGGCGTATAGCCTGTTGATCGATTCGGAGTTGTTCTTAAACTCCACAGTACCGCTGGTAGTTCTTCTATCCAGCACCCCGCTGATCTTTGCAGCGGCTCAATGAACCGAGGTTTTATCCCAGATAATACTAATCCATTGGATCTTTCCACTTGTCCGTTCGATGCGGGGTGGGCTACCGAGGCTACGTCGAGTCGGATCTTCTTGTCCCGGCAGAAGCGTGCAAATGATCCTTCTGCAAAATTTGTTCCATTATCAGTTATGATACTGTGTGGATAACCGTACCTTAAGATTATATCCTTGAGAAATGTTACGGCCGTAGCCCCATCACATTTCCTTATAGGCTTTACTTCGATCCACTTCGTAAACTTGTCCACCATGACCAAAATGTGAGTCATGTTTCCCCTTCTGGTTTGAACGGGCCAACCATATCCAAGCACCATACGGCAAATGGCCACGTAATTGGTATGGTCTTGAGTTCCGACATTGGCGTATGTGTCTTGGTAGCGTACCTCTGACAACCATTGCATTTTCTCACTAGATCTTCTTCTTGTTCTAAGGCACTTGGCCAGTAGAATCCATGCCGAAACGCTTTTGCCACCAAGGCTTGGGATGAGGCATGATGCCCGCACTCTCCTTGGTATATATCTCGGAGGATGTCAAGCCCTTCTTCCGGGTCAACGCATCGTTGGAGGACATTGGTCACACTCCATTTGTACATATCGGAATTGATAATTGTGTATGCCTTTGCTCTCCTCTGAGTTTGCCTGGATAACACCTCCTCAGTGGGTAACGTTCCATCTTTCAGCAATTGAAATATAGGCAGTGTCCAAGCTGGTATTGCTCGCACAGGGAACACATCCTCATCAATTTCCATCTGATCCACCAACATAACTTCAACCGAATCATGCTGAGCAGTCCCCGGGTCCTGCGAGGTAGTCCCCGGGTTCGCTGAGGCAGTCCTCGGGTTTGCTGATGCAGTCCCCAGGTTTCGCGCACCACCTCCCATGTCAATGTCCATGGGCTCAGCTCCGGATTCTGTATCTTCCGGGACATAGATCGAGTCGGTTCCTGGGGACGGCCTGATAGATGGTTTTCTGAGGTGTTCCAATGCTACACCCGGTGGAATTGCTTGTCGGGTTGATCCGAGCTTCGACAGCATGTCGGCAGCCTCATTTTCCACCTGGGGTACATGGTGAAATTCACACCCCTCAAAGTAACCAAATATCTTCTGTACATGAAATCTGTACAGTGCCATGTTTGGATCAAGGGTGTCCCACAGTCCTGATACTTGCTGTACCACCAAATCCGAGTCGCCAAAGCATATGATCCGACGTATACCAATCTCTTTTGCTACCTTGAGCCCATGCACGAGTGCTTCATACTCTGCGACATTGTTCGATGCCGCAAAATGGATTTGGAGCACATATATCAGCTGGTCCTTCTTTGGTGAGGTAAGCACAACTCCGGCGCCTATCCCGGTTTTTGTTTTTGACCCGTCAAAGTGCATCCTCCAGTAGTTCGGATCTGGTGGCGGTGGTTCGTATTGTACCTCGGCCCAATCCACAAAAAAGTTCGCCACAGCCTGAGACTTGATTGCTTCTCTTCTGTCATATTGTGGCGCATAAGGAGCTAGTTCGATTGCCCATTTCACGATTCGACCACTTGCATCCTTGTTACTCATTATCTCAGATATGGGAGCTGCACATATTACTTTGATGGGGTGCTCCTCAAAGTAATGCTTTAACTTCTTAGCTGCCATATAGACACCATATGCCACCTTTTGATAGTGCGGGTAGTTCTGCTTTGAGGCGGATAACACCTCGCTCAAATAATACACTGGCCTCTGCACCGACTTACCCTCTTCGTCGCGCTCTACTACAATCACTGCACTTACAACTCGGTTGGTTACGGCTATGTAGAGCAACATTGGCTCCTTTGATAGTGAAGAGGCCAACACTAGTGCAGTGGCTAACATCTTTTTTAAGTGGGCAAAGGCTTCATCGGCCTATGGCGTCCAAACGAACTTATCCGACTTTTTCATGAGTTGGTAGAGAGGCAATGCCTTTTCTCCCAACCGACATACAAACCGACTCAACGATGCTAGGCATCCGGTGAACTTCTGGACATCGTTAAGACACTTCGGCATCTCCATTCGTTCAATGGCCCGGATCTTTGTTGGATTAACTTTGATACCTCGGCTGGAGACGAGAAATCCGAGTAATTTTCTAGCTAGGACACCGAAGGTACATTTTTCCAGGTTAAGCTTCATTCGGAACCTTCTTAAGTTCGCGAATGTCTGCCTGATATCGTCAAGGAGCGTTTTGCTTTCCTTGGTATTGATAACCACATCATCCACATACACTTGTACATTTTGACCTATTTGGTCGTGCAAACATTTTTGCATACATCTTTGGTAAGTTGCACCTGTATTACATAAACCAAACGGCATGGTGCGATAGCAATAAGCCCCGTACGGGGTGATAAACGCGGTCTTTATTTGATCATCCGGATTCAGAGGTATCTGGTGGAAACCAGAATATGCATCAATGAATGACAACGGTTCACATCCCGTGGTTGAATCTATGACCTGATCTATCCTCGGCAGTGGAAATGGATCTTTTGGACACGCCTTGTTTAGGTTCGTGTAATCGATACACATACGCCAAACCACTGCCACGTTCGGATCATCCTTCTTCTTCTCCACCAGCACCGGATTAGAGAGCCAATCCGGATAGAGTACTTCCATGATAAATCCTGCTGCTAGCAACCGAGCTATCTCGTCTCTAATGACTTTTCTCCTATCCTCGGCAAAGCAGCGGAGAGGTTGCTTCACCGGCCTTGATCCGGGTCTCACGTTCAAAGAGTGCTCGGCCAACTCCCTCGGAACACCTTGCAAGTCCTGTGTAGACCAAGCAAAAATATCCTGATTCTCACGGAGGAAGTTGACGAGCTCGCTTTCCTATTTATCATTCAACCCGGCACCAATTGTTACGGTGCGCTCTGGAAACATATCATCAACAGGCACTTTCTTAGTATCCTTTGCGGCTTGGAACGAAACGCTACCATGCGGGTTACTTAACACCGGCATATACTACTGCGCAGACTGAGCTAATGCCGCCACCTCTTGGATTTTTCTTTTCTCTTGTGCAATCACGATTGACTTGGCTAGGTTAGACCCGGCTTAGGCATACTCAATGGAATGTCGGAAATCTCCAGCAATGGTAATCACTCCATTTGGCCCGGGCAACTTCATCTTCAGATAACTGACGTGGCAGCTTGCCATGAACTTGTTCAATGCTGGTCTTCCGAGTAACGCGTGATACGCACTTTCCAAGTTCACCACCTCAAACTCCAGATTCTTAGTTCGGCAGTTATCCCTCGTGCCGAACAATACGTCAACCCGGACCTTGCCTATTGGCTCACAAGAAATGCTGGGCACAATGCCATGGAAAGTTGTCCTCGTGGCCTGCAACATGTTTTATGAGATACCCAACTTGTGCATTATGTCCGCATACATGATGTTAATACTGCTGCCATTGTCGATCAGTACCTTTGAGAACCTTACATTAATGCTGGGCCCAATGAATGTCGGGTCCAGCACTAACGCATACGAACCAGGACTCGGCATAAGCTTGGGGTGATCTTTGATGTTCCAGGTGATTTCCTGGTCTGACCAAGGCATGTACCTCGTCACCGCTGGCATTACCGCATTGACCTCCATATGTCGGCGCTGCAAGCTTTTCCTATCTGTTTCCTCGGTGGTAAATACACAGTAACTCTGATGATGCTCCCTGTACTCATTCCTCCCCTCATTTCCGGGGTACCTCTCATCCGGCTGGTGCTGATTTTCCACCTGATGCACTGCATCCCTTCTCTCATTGTTGTCATACCTCGGCGGAGGGGGAGGCAACATTAGCTGTTGCGTGTCCGCTCCAGAGAGCAATTGCTGTCAGGGTAACTCCTACCGAGGTTGATCATTCCGGGGTGCCTGAGCATTCCCCGAACTGCCTTGTTCAATCTTGCGCATCCACTCACACTGCCTCGTTGTATGACCCGCTGGGTTACTCTGATTTGGCGTGTGAAACTTACACGGCTGATCCAACATCGACTCATAGGTGTACCTCAGACGGTCCTTCCTTTCTTGCCACTATTTCTTTTGCTCTGGTGTCCAAGTTTTCTTGCCATCGCTTCTCGGAGTCCATTGCCCTCCAGTTTTCTGGCGTTACTGCCCCCTGCTCCGGGCTAATCTTGATTCACAGCTGCAACTTGTTGCGAACCGTATCGATGATCCGGTCTATCATCTCTTCTTTTTCCTCTGTAGTCATTCCTCCGGGATGATCCGGCTCCATCTCTCTGGTAATACTCATCGTTTGACTCGTTTGACACAAGCCTAGGTTGAGTCGGATCTCCTAGAGCATATGAATCAGCAATCCGGATCATCTTAGCCAACGTGGTGGGCATCTTCCTTTGCAACTTTTGCCACAGTTCGCTTGCATATCTGCATCCCTGTGCAAACCACGCTATGGCATGTGATTCTATCACGCCCTCACATGAGTTTCTCACGGTACACCACCGGGTTAAAAACTCCCGATCCGTCTCATTCGGTCTTTGCTTGCACATAGCTAGTGTCTGTGGCTTATTCGGCCTCTGATACGTACTCGAGAAATTGCTGATGAACATCTCTTCAAAATCTATCCAGTAGTTAATGCTTCCGGGTGGCAAATTGTTCAGCCATACCCTTGTCGGGCCCTCCAACATCTGGGGTACGTATCGTACAGCCCACCTCCAGTTGCCTGTAGCAATTTTCACAGCCATAGCATAATTTATCAACCAATCCTCCGGCTTAGTGCTGCTGTCATACGTCTTCGTGCCTCTGGGTAACTGGAAGTTAGGTACTGGTGGCTCTTTCATGATCCGGGGTCCAAAACACGCAGGACCCGGAGGACCTTGACTTTCAATCTACTCCGACCTATACAGTCGATCCAGTTTCAACCTGGCATCATCCAACATCAAATCCCTGCTTCCCAATCTCGACCCTATCACATGATAGTCTGGCCTTGGGTATCCTGCATTTACCATTTCCGAACCTCAATCGTTGTACCGGTCACGTTCTCGTGGCGCATCTCTCTGTTGCATACCTCGGCCGGCATTCGGCTCTTGCCTTGCTATATTCCGCTGCTGTGGTTGTCCTGTAGAGTTGCGCTGTCCGGCATTGCTGTTAACAGTGTTTCCTTGACCGGCATTGCCTTGGTCACGGTTACCTCGGCCAGCTTCACCTCGGCTTACGCTCCGTCGATCGTCGTTTCTTTGTACCTCTTTTGCCTTTCCTGCTCTTGTCGGGTCATACGGAACAATCTGCTTGTTTCTCCTGGCCGAGGTTACTACCTCCTCTCTCCTTGGACCACCATGAGGAGACGATGCGGCTCCAGCGGATTTTTCCGTGTTACCCACCGCCGAATGAACGATCCTGGAGGCCCCAACTCTCTCCGGGTTTGCCCTGAGAAGTTCCTCATTTTTCCTGTTCGTGATCCGAACCAACTCATTGACCCGATCTTGCTGTCTCTGACGGGCTTCACCCGTCAGACCCTCTAGCTCGGATGCAGCTGCATCCGCTGCTCTGAGGTTTTTCGCCGAGTCTCAGCTTGGCAGCCCCACGGACAAATAGTTTTCTGACTCTTCAATCCGAGTATCACCTTATTTGTTCATTTCACTCATGAGATTTCTCCCCTTCACTTTTACAGCATCTACTTTATTTGCCTTTACGTACTCACGCAGCGTCATGTTCAACGACTGCTGAGCCGCAACAATCTTTTTTGCTCCCTCTAGAATTTTCTGCCTAGTTTCCTCTAGCTCGGCCTGTGCCTGAGCCGGATCTACCACTGCTGCTACCGGGTTTGCCAAGCTATCCATATCTTCTCTCAGTACATTCTCAGGCCTCTCTAATGGAGGTCCTCTACCTTTCCTCGGTGCCTTAGGTGTTACCTCCGGATCTGGTGCCTGATCCCTGCTTGCACCTACACCCGGCGCAGCCATCATCACTTCAGCATGGTCCGGGGAGCGAGTGGTACGCGCCCCGTGAACCACGCTAAGGGGTGTCTCCCCTGCCCGGACGACGTGCCGCGGATGAACGCACGATACGTCCATAGCAACATAGACCTTGTGTGCACCCAGCTTGACGAAGAGGCTGTTGCGCAGAAGTGGGCGCGTGCCGAAGCAGCCAGCATTGTCGCTGACGAAGTCCAGCGCTCCAAAGCGTTGAACGAGCCTGGAGACTATGCATTCGCCGGTGGCAATGAAGTTTCCCGTCCGGATCTTCACCCCTGCTAGCGCTGCTAGCCCCACGGTGGGCGCCAACTGTCATGGTGGTGTCACGGCAGATGCCATGGATAGGCTGAAGGTGAGGACTAATACACGCTAGGGGAATCCAGGGAGGGATAGTGAAGTGATTCTCCACATAGAAGTTTATATTGCTTTGCCTCCAAGGTTACAAGTGCTCCTAGAGCTGTATTTGCGAGAGGAGGAAGAAGGAGCTCTCTTACTCTCGCTCACAGATCATACTTAAAACCCTAGCCAAACTACAAAAATCGGAACCCCCTCTACAGAAGCCCTAGCCCTCCTTATATAGGGGGGGCTAGGTCTCCACTTAGGGCATACGTGGAGGCATATTCCTAAGAATATGCCATCTCCCAAAGTAGTAAGCCGACCGGGTTACTTTTCCCTCGCGTCACACATGCAGAGGCTACGTGAGCCTCTGCGGCGCCCGTGTCAGCCGACATGGGCATCGTCACCTTTGTCGGCCACGCCTCGGTGGTCCTGCCCTTGTCTGCTTCGCTCAGGCAGTGCGTACCGGGGCTTCTTTTGACCAGCGAGATTCCTTCCTTCTCCTAGAAGCTAGATGTGCCTCGGATCACAGTTGATCTGGCCACACCTGTTCCTGCATACAAGTTAAACATGCATTTCCGACTTACTGCTTAAGTCGGTTGAGACTTAGTTAGGCGAACGCCCCCTGGTCCGGGTTACCCCGTGATTCGGCCTGCCTTGAGGTGACCCGGCCAGCATCCGCTTTGGCCTTGACGAACCTCGACTAACTCGGCCTTTATACCCCGGCGTGACCCTACCCGGGGGTATCCCCCCAACAGCCGTGTAGCAGAAGGCGCCGAATGGCATGATGAACGTCGTCTTCTCCTCATCCTCGACTGCCATTTTGATCTAGTTATAGCCAGAATATGCGTCGAGGAAGCATAGCGACTCCAAACCCGCGGTTGAGTTGATGATCTGATCGATGCGCGGTAGGACGAACTCCTCCTTCGGGCAGGCGCTATTGAGGTTGGTGTAATCGATACACATTCTCCACATGTTGTTCTTTTTAGTACCAGGACTGGGTTTGCCAGCCACTTGGAGTATTTGATTGGCCGAATGAAGCCTACGGCTAGCAGGCGCTATACCTCTTCGGCGATTGCTCGGTGGCGCTCTTCATTGAAGGGCCGCAGTGACTGCTTTACTGGTCATACTTTGGGGTCGGCGTTGAGTTTGTGCTTAGCGAGTTCCCTCGGGACACCGGGCATGTCAGATGGTTTCCATACGAAGATGTCGCGATTCTCACGGAGGAACCCGACAAGCGCGCTTTCCTATGCAGGGCTCATGTGCGCCCCAATGGTGACCGTCTGGCTAGAATCACCTGGGACAAGCTCGACGGTGCGGGTGTGTGTGGTTTCCTCGAACGTGGAGCTCGCGGCGGTTGGCTTCTTCAGGATGGTGGGGTCGTCGTTGTTGATGTTGCCCGCGTATTTCACGAGTTCCTCCACGTGGTCCGTTTCCGCGGCGATGACAGCGTCGGTGAACTCAGCGCCTTTGTCTTCGCATTCCATGGCCATATCGGGGTTGCCATGGACGGTGATGATGCCGCTTGGCCCTGGAAGCTTCATCATGTTGTAGGCGTAGTGGGGGGCCGCCATGAATTTGGCGAACGTTTGACGTCCTAGGACGCAGTGGTAGGGGCTGCGGAAGTTCACCAGTTCGAACTCGATCCACTCGGTGCGGTAGTTTGCTAGTGTGCCGAAGGTGACTGGCAGAGTTACTTTTCTAATCGGGTACGCCTTCCAACTGGGGACGATGCCGTGGAAGGTTGTCAGGGTCGACTTGATTGCTGATTCTAGGAGCTGGAGCCTCTTGAACATGTCTAGGTACATGATATTGATGGAGCTCCCGCCGTCCATCAGTGTCTTGGGCAGCCAGTAGTCGGACACTTTGGGCCTGACCACCAGGGCGACTCACCCTGGGTACTTGATATTTGGTGCGTGGTCCTGGCGACTCTAGGTGATGCTTTGCTCAGACCAGTTGAGGAAGCGAGGAATATCGACCCGCGTCACCGCATTGACGGCGACTAAGCGGGCGAGCACCTTCCTCTCGCGCTTGGTGCCGAGCCTGGTGAAGGTGTGGAGTGATCCGACAGTGTTGCCGAAGCCGCCGGCATTTCCGTTATCCCATGGCGGGTTGTTGTTGGGGTCATCCCGTGCCTGCCTTGCTTTTTCGATCTCCTTAAGGGAGTGACAGTCAGTGGTAGTGTGGGTGGCGGGCTTTCCCTCCCTGCTGTGGTAGACGCAGGGTTGGTGGAGCGGGGCGGTGGGGTCGAATTTCGGCGTTGCCTCGTTGTTGGCATGGTAGTTTCCACTGTCATGGTAGTTTCCCCCGTCGTGACGGAAGTTCTTTGGGTCGCGTTGACCGTAGCCAGCATTGGCGACGAAGTCGACTCGCCCATCACCACGGTGCTTGCCGTGATGCGAGTGTTGTTGTAGCGCATGTCACGCTGTCGCCCGCTGTCATGGGCGCTGACGCGGTGTCGTCCTCCTGACTCGTCGTCAGAGTCCTGGTTGGGGTACTCTTCCGCGTAGCGCTTGGCGATCTCGAGGAGGTCGGGGATGTTGTCGAGCGTCCGGTAGACCCTCTTGATCTTGGCGACCAGGGGTTCGTACCAGCACACGTTCTTGAAGCAGTGTATCGTCGTGTCCGGATGGATGCCGGAGGCGTTGATCCATAGCTCCTGCCACCTTTGGATCCTATGGCGGGTCGACTCGTGTTGTCCCTAGATGCATTGTTCCAGGTCCTCGATGGTGGTGGTGCGGGTGTAGGAGCCCTCAAAGTGCCTGATGAAGGCGTCCCGCATCTCCTCCCACGAGTCGATGCTGTCGGCAGGGAGGGTGTTGATCCATTGCCGGGTCGCACCATCCATCATCAGGGGGAGGTAGCGAGCGGCTAGCAGGTCGGTGTGGCCGGTGATTCCCATCGCCATGAGGTATGTGTCCAGCCAGACCACTGGATCGTACGTTGGATTGTACTTTTTGATCTCCTTGGGCACCTTGAAGTTGGCAGGGTACTTCTCGCCTCGGATCATAGGTATGAAGCACTGGGGACCGACTCGGCTGAGCGAGCCCCTGGGTTCGGGGTCGCCGCGATTGGTGAGGGTCTGCCTCAAGTCATTGGGCTAGCACGCTCGCCAAGCCTGGTTGTTGATGATGTGTATTCGGGCATCGATGGGTTGCCCGTTAGCAGCGACCGTGTTGTTCACCGGTCGCGGCTCGTTGGTGGAGGGCATGGGGTTGGCGACCTGTGGCTGGTTCGCTAGGGGCTATGGTGGTGGACAGGTCACGGTGTTGGCGACAGTTGGGTGACCGCTTGAGGCCGCCCTTCTTGCCGAGGAGCGGGAATACATCCGCCCCCGCGGGTCGACTCCCACGGCTTGCTGCTCGACGGCCCTGGCGAGTAGGGCCTTGGCGTACTAGATCTGCAGTGCGCCTTCTCCCTAGATGTCGAGGTTGGCGACTGCCGCATCGGCCACGACGACGTTGTCCATCGGGGTGGAGTACAGTGGGAGTCCGTTGGCGTCACGGGCCTGTGGCGAGATTATGATCCGCGGCTGGTCCGGCGGGGGTGCGCGGCCAATGGGTGGTGGTGGGGCCCCAGTCGCCGGTGCACCGGGTGGTGGTCGATTGTTGCCACCTGGTGGCGCGTTCTTGCAGTACTCACGCTTAGCCGCGCGTGCAGGGTCGCTCTCGTCATTGAAGTTTAGGACGCGGCCCTAGACGTTGGGGTTCAGGCGGGTCCTGATACGGCGCTGGTGGTAGAGCGATAGCTCCTGCGCCATTGCCCGCTCGAGGCGGAATTTCTCGTGCTTGGCTAGCTCCTTGCGATGTGCCTCCTCCAGTCGCAGGAGGGCTTCCTCCACCTCCATGGCCGTCATGGTTGGAGGGATTGGTGTGGAGAATGGATCTGGCGGGGCGACCGTGTTGCCCGCCATGTAGATCGCGTTGAAGCGATTGGATCTAGCATGGAAGTCCTCGGGGGACACCGAGCCGGAGTCGGAATCGAAGATCCCAAGAATTGAGGAGTCCTAGAAGTCCTTAGGGTTGGAGACCCGCGTGATGGAGTCCTCCCGTGATGCTGCGGTGATGGATCCGTCGACCGATGCAGGGGTCACGGAGTCGGCATCGTCGTGTAGGGCCGCGTCATCCACGGTGGTGTTGGTCTCGGCCGCATTGCTGGCGGCCGAGTCGTACTCGGAGGTGAGGATCCTGATGGATCGGACCTGCTCCTCCGAGAGCAGATCGCGACATGGCGGTGATCCGCCGACGATCACCGTCGCCGCCGGGTCGACTACGCCAGTGAAGCCGACGAACAGGTTGATGGAGCCAACCGACATTATCGCGCTGTGGGTGACCAGGCGTGACGCCGGGATGTAGCTGCTGGGCGGGATCTATAAGATCCCGCCGATGGCGATCATGCGACCGGTGGCGATCGGCCGGTCGATCGGCGAGTAGGGTCTCGCCGGAGAACTCAGGCGAGTCCGGCTAGGCCCCACGGTGGGTGCCACTATCGTGGAAATGGCCACGGCAGTCGATGCAGTAGGCAGCGATTGATAGAATCGGGGGCGAGAGCTGGCGGCCATCTGCGGTGTGAGATGGGGGCGGATTCATATGGGTTTACCCAGGTTCGGCCCCCGGAGGGTAAAGACCTACTCCTGCTAGATTAGATTGATGGAGAGCGAGTTACAGGGGTGGCGAGCTCGGCGTCTAAGTAGCGAGTGGCTCGAAGGGGTGTATGATGGAACGTAAGTCCTCAGAGTACCCTAGGGAGGTTTATATAGGGTTTACAGTTTACAGTTTACAACCGAACAAGGTATGGATTCAGAGGCATTGATCTAATCCGACTGGGCTTCGAGTACGCTTCTGGGCCTCCAGTCTCCAATCGCCAGGCCTTTTCCTCAGTCGCCTTCCAGTCGCCGTCCTGTAGGCCCATTTGCTAAACCTTTGACTCAGCCGGAACGTCCTGCTGGGCATACCCCATTTGGCATATCCCCATCAAAACATGATCTAGAAAGGGTGCCCATCCAATAGAACACAAAAATTGATCACCCAACAAGTTAACATGGCAGTAAGGACACCTCCACCAACACCTGAGTACCTCCACTGGTCTGAACAGGAGATCACCTTAAGCAGGGCTTATCACCCCCTTCGGGTTCCCTGACCAGGTCATTCGACATTCATAGTTTAGGCACAAATTGGCGGGTTCGACATGAGCAAAGTCTTCCTGGACGCAGGAAGCAGTATCAACCTTATCTACGCCAAGACACTCTAAGCAATGAACTGCTCTCTTACTAACCTAGCTCCAATTGACAGCTCCTTCCACAACATCGTCCCTGGCAAGGCCGAATTTCCCCTAGGCAAGATCTACCTCGATGTTGTCTTCGGAACCTGAGAAAATTTTAGGCGAGAAAAAATTGAGTTCGGGGTTATGGACTGGCCATCACAGTACCAAAAAATCCTAGGATGCCCAGCATTTGCAAGATTCATGGCGGTATCGCATTATCCGTACCTCATGATGAAGATTCCAACACCCAATGGAAGCATATCCATTAGAGGAAGCTTCGCTTTCTCGGACAATTGCGACTAAGAGTTCAAAAATATATATGAATCCTTCGGCATGGAGACGGAGTTCGCCCAGCTCAAGGTCACAGACGAACATGATGTCATGCCAGAAGTAACCAGCTCGATACCCGACCAATCTTTCGATGCAGCAAAAGACACAAAGGAAGTAAAGATCCATCCGACGGACCCGAAGAAAATAGCTTATGTGTCTTATAAACTTAGTCCCACATAGGAAAGAGGGCTCATTGAGTTCCTTTGTGAGCGTTGGGAGATTTTAGCATGGGCCCCATCTGACATGCTAGGAATCCCAAGGAACTCGTCGAGCATGCACTAAACGTCTACCCCAATGCACGACTAGTAAAACAATCGCTTCACGGAGCCGATAAGAAATACCATTGGAAAATAACTGCATCACCTACTCGGTGCAAAATTCATCAGGAAATAAAAAAACCAACATGGGTTGCTAACCCAGATTGTGTGCCGAAGAAAAATACGGTTGAACTATGCATGTGTGTCGACTTCGCCACACTGAACAAGCATTGTCATAAGGATCACTTTACACTCCCATGAATCGGTCAAATCATTGATGCTACCGTTGTCTGCGAACGTCTTTATTTCCTAGACGCATACTCCAAATACCACCAGATTCGGATGAAAGAAGAAGACCAAAACAAGACATCATTTATCACACTATACAGTGTATTCTGCTACACTACAATGCCCTTAGGGCTAAAAAACGTGGGTTTTACCTACCAGTGGATGATACAAAACTATTTGGGAAATCAAATTGGGACAAATGTCCATGTCTACTCGACGATGTTGTAATTACAACAAGGCGAGAGTTGACCTTTATCAATGATCTACTAAAACATTCAATAATCTCGATAAATACTACATCAAACTCAACCATAAGAAGTTATCCTTTGGAGTCTTTGTTGGCAACTCCTTGGATACCTCGTATCGGCCAGGGGAATAGAAGCAAACCCATAAAAATACAAGAAATCCTCACCATTAAGAAGCCAACAAATCTACGAGGCGCCTAGCAACTGGCTGGGCACGTGGCAGCACTAGGCCGATTCATCGCTCGGTTGGGAGAAAAAGCGTTGCCATTCTATGCATTGCTGAAGAAATCATACACCTTCAAGTGGACTGACGAAGCCCAGAGAGCCTTTGAAAACCTCAATAAAACACTCTTGACATCACCAGGTGGTCAGCACAGTACTGGTCGTCGAATGACCCGAAGAAGGAAAAACCCACGGTGTCCAACATCCGGTCTACTACCAAAAGCTTGCATATGGTGTCTTAATGATAGCGCGAAAGCTACGCCATTATTTCTCTGAGCATCTGATAGTGGTGGTCAACGAGGCTCCCCTCTCCAACATCCTCAACAACCCAGGAGCAACGGGGCGTGTCTCTCTTTGGGGAATCGAGCTATCCCCTCGAGATATCATGTATGAGAAACGGAAAAAATAAAATCTCAGGTTCTTCCCGACTTCATCAAAGAGTGGATGGAACTCCAAAGTGCAGGTCCCCGGGATTTGTCAAGTGCATGGACAATGTATTTCGACAGGTCCAAAAGAACTGAAGGAGCAGGAGCTGGCGTCATACTGATATCACCCCAAGGAGACAATACACGCTACATACTTTGGATGAGTTTCCCAAACGTGTCAAACAATGAAGCATGAGATTAGGCCCTATTGCACGGTATGCAAATGGAAAAAGCCTACGGTGCAACTAGTCTCAAAATCTTTGAAGATTCAAACATTGTCGCACATCAAGTAATGAATAGGTGTGATGCCGTAAGCGACAACATGATCGCATATTATGACCTGTACAACATTATGGAGGGTTACTTTGACGGGTGTGAGGTCTCCCATATCAGAAGAGCAAGCAACGAGGAAGCCGATAATCTTGCAAATATTGGGTCCCTCTTCTTACCCATACCACCTGGGGTTTTCTAGGAAGAGATCAGTGAGCACTCCATTAAGGTAAAAAAGTCACTAAAGCCGCAGAATCTAAGGCACGGAAGGAGGCAAAGCTGTAGATGCAGATTGACTCAGGGGCTGCATCATCACTTGAACCCGCACTTACTCCCAAAGACGAGGAAGAACCCGAAGACATCATGATGATATAAACCACGTGTATGTAGTCGTATTTGGCATACATGATAAAAATAGAACTCCCAGAAGACACATTTGAAGCACGACGCATCACCCGCCGGTCTAGGGCCTTCCGGGTAATAAAAGGAGAACTCTACAAAAGAAGCATCTCGGGTGTGCTCCAGCGATGCATGACACCCGAGGAAGGGTGGCTCATCCTCAAGTACATCCACGAAGTAATATGCAACCATCACTCCAGCAGCCGATCAATAGCAGCCAAAGCCTTTCATGTAGGATTCTACTAGCTTACCGCGGTCCAGGACACAAAAGATATAGTGTGAACTTGTGAAGCCTGGCCGTTCGCCAAATGAGGACTTGACATGATGGGCAAACTCCACAAATCACCACTTGGAGGACACGTCTTTCTTATCGTCGCAGTCGACAAATTCACCAAGTGGATCGAACCAATGCATGTTACTAGCCAACATGCTACTTCGGCTATGAACTTCATTAAGTCAATAGTTTTCCGTTTCGGGGTGCCTCACAACATCATTACTGACAATGGGTCAAACTTCACTTCTAGAGAATTCAAAGAGTACTATAAGGAGATGGGCATAAAAGTAAGCTATGCGTAGTTCGCCCACCTGCAAACCAATGGCCAGGTGGAAAAAGCAAATGGTCTTGTGACTAATAGGATCAAGAAAAGGCTATTGACTCCACTCAAAAGAGAAAAAGGCGGCCGGGTCGATGATTTACCCTCCGTCCTATGGAGTCTACGCACAACCCCAAATACAGCTACACAAGAGACTCCTTTCTTCCTGGTCCACGGAGGTAATGACATGCTTCCAATAGAAATAACTCATGATGCTCCGTGGGTCATCGCATACGATGAACAAACCTCTGTAGATGAACTCAAAGATGACGTGGATGCACTCGATGCAGCTCAAAACATCGCCCTTGAAAGATAAACCGCGTACCAACAAACCTACACAACTATCATAGCCATTGGTTGCGTCCCAGGTCCTTTGTTGTGGCGGACCTGGTCCTTCGCCTCAACCAAGATGGCCAACACAAACTCGAGTCACCATGGGAAGGATCCTACATCATCACAGAAGTAATCCATGGTGGAGCATATCGCCTCCAAGACAATAAGATCGGAGTCAAGCACTCCAACTCGTGGAACATTGTGCAACTGCGACGCTTTTACGCCTAGGACATTTATTTCCCGCGATTTACTTACAATAAGGCCAATGGCCAGGCTGTTCAGCCGAAAAAACTACGTCTCCAGCCAATGGCCAGGCAATTACGCCAAAACATGTACCTCCATACATGATAATAATAAAGCTAAGTTCTGTCAACTAAGTCTCAATTGCAATACATCACTTGCTGCCAAACTCGATACTTGGGGGCTCAGTCGAAGCAATCTATTTCATGAATTGCAGTCGGGGGCTTCGCTACCTAGCACAAAAATTTAAAAATTCTTTGGCTCCTCCACGACATAGGCTTTGACCCGAGTAGCAGATCTAGACTAATGGGCATCAGTTTGAAGAAAAGGTTTCGCAAAGGATACAACCGCAACAGCCATCGAAAAAATATATCAAGATCCATATTCTATCACCATTGAAACGTCCCATCAGGAACGCTACTAATGCACGCCATCTTCGTTAGCAATAACATCATGAAAAGCATCCAAGAAACTTTAAACCCCGAGTCAAAGTAAATCCTTTAGATGAAATACTTGAGCCTACACTCGAATACCGATATTCGACTGTAGACTCGAGGGCTACTCCCATCGGGAGCACAAACCGTGCATCCAATAGAAAAATAAAAACTACTACGAAAATGGAAACAAAGATAACAAAAGACTTGAGCCTACACTCGAATAAAAATATTCGACTGTAGCCTTGGGGGCTACTCCCATTAGGAGCGCTAGTCGCGTACCCGATAGAATAAAAATAAAAATCCTCTGACTGAGGCGATAAAAACCTATAAGCATTACATAAGTGTATCCTTAGACGGTTACTCCCACCAGGAGCGCTAAACAAAAGATAAATAATCTGACAACTTCAGCAATTCCAATAGCCAAACAAGGTAGTCGACAAAATATTAAAAAATCTCAGACTACGTCCGCCGATAATATGTCTAAATGCGGTGTCTCTCGACATGAAGGTAAGACCCCAGGATCCGTCCTACGAGGCCTAGTGACCGCACCCGAATGCACTCTGCTATTTATTATCAGTATCCACAATATGATAAAAAATCCTGATGGATGCATTGGGTACCAACAAAATATGATCCTAGAATTCAGTACTCAATAAGACCTCTATGGCCCGAGCTGAATTACGCTAGTATATACCAAATTCAAATCTAGGAACTTGAGTTTGAAGGAGGTTCACAATGTCTTTTCTCAAGAGCAATTAACTGGTTCCCAATCTGGATGCACCAGGATTGTGTTACCAAAATCCCCATGACATAAATATCTATAAATAAAAAGCTTTACTCGAATAAATCTTTGGGTCCATACACCAAAAATGTCTTTGAGACTCAACCCGAATCTACAATTCGGATGGAGTCTCGGGGATATTGACATGGGTATGACTTATCGGGTTCCCGGCATTGGTATACCTGGTACATACTAAAGATACGGCCCAAGGCCCACAAGGAAACAGAAATCCTTGGAACCATCTGACGCCCACGAACCCGACATGTTGATCCTTATAGGAATACGAACCGACATCGTCGGGTAGCTGTAATCAAACTTGTAAACCGATATGTATTGGACTCTAAGACACAACCTCTCATATAAGGGTTAGGAGGATCCCACGGAGAGATCACTATAGCTTACAGTAGACACAACCCATAGTGATTTAGATTGTATCTAGCGAATCAAAGAATTTGTAATCATCTCTTTGCAATAAAGCTCAGACAGGATTTGACTCCCTTGTTTGTATGACATGCTGACTAAATCACCAATGCTCTTGTTTTCATCAAACCCAAGTCCATAACTATGGACATTGCCGAGATCACCCCTCGACACAAGATCCTCAAGAAAATCAACAACACCGCCTACATCATCAACATCCTGATGTCAAAGTACATCGTGAGCAATACATTAAATGTCAAGGATCTCTCGCCATTCCATAGAGATGAAGAGGTAGAAGAGTCGAGGACGAATCTTTCCCATGGGGGGCTGATCCAGCTCGTCCTACAGACGTACCTACATCCTCACCGGCAAGTTCCCCAAGCGGCCCAATGATGCGTACATGAGCCAAACTCCTACAAGATAAGGTTAACTCGCTCCTCTCCTCGCGTGACTTTGATACACCCTTGAATGGTTTGTTACTTAATGCCACTACACTATGCATACTTAGGTACGAAGCCACGACGCACAAACAAGTTTCCTTAGAAGAAGCACATGCCAAGTCGACAGTAGGACCAAAGTCTCCGCTGACTCACTCCCGGAGTCTTTGGCCTCACTCCGTGCAGTGTTAGGCTGCAAGCCTCTGGTCTCCACCCGGAGTCTTCGCCTCAGACCCGGAGTCTCTAGCCGACTCCGGAATCTCTGCCCGCAAGCACACAGAGTCTCTGGCGCATCCCCATCCTCCCACGATTACAAGCCTCTAGAATGCATTCGGAGTCTTCGCCCGCTACACTAAAGTCTCCGGCCCGACCAGAGTCTCCGGCCCCGCAACTCCCGAGTCTCCGTCATAAGTGATAGGTCTACGCACCGACAGCTGGACCTTTGGCCCATGTACTCTCTAGTCTGCCCACGACTTATATTTTTATGCCCAAACTACCCCTGGTTAGTTGTTGTCCTATATATAGACCACCTTCTCCTTATTGTAACCCTAGACTTGGATAATTGAATTATAAGAAACACCTTTGTGGATCTATCTAATTTGAGTCTCATGCTCCTTGACAAGGACCACTAATTATTCCCAACCTCTCGGATTTTGCCATAGTGCGTTCAAGTTGTACAAGGCCTTGGAGTTCGTGTCCCTTCTCCAAGTTGTCAAGATCTCCCCAAGCCTCCTTCTTGCCATGCTGGTTAGAGCGAGAGTGTCCTTTCTTTCCACCGATCCTAGGAGATGGGGAGCAACATGAAGGTTTTTCCATACGAAAGCTCAGTGCTTCGGCACCAACGACGGTGATGAGTGTGGGTGTCTTAACCCACTTGGGGGTGCCACTATGGATACCTTCTCCACAATAGTGCTTCATGTGAAAACCCTTGACCTTCGATCTCATCGGCGGCAATGCGGTCCTCTTGGGGGTGTCGTTGATCCCTTGTGAAAGGATACAGATGATGCCTAGAGGGGGTGAATAGGAGATTTAAAACTTTTACGAGAGGGGCTCAACAAACTCAGAATTAAACTAGCATTTACTTTGTCAAGAACAAACCTATAACAACTAGGGTTCACCTATGTGCACCAACAACTTATGCTAAGCAATACAAGCAACTATGTGATAGCAAGATATAAACTTCAAGCACGAAGGCTATCACAAAGTAAAGTGCATAAGTAAGAGCTCGGGCATAGAGATAACCGAGACACGCAAAGACGACGTTGTATTATCGAGTTCCTCCCAACAATGGAGTACGTCTCATTTGGAGAGGGGGTGGTATCAAACCACCAACGCCACAAAAGGCCTCCCTTTTTCTCCGATGAATCTCACCCCAACGGGTTCGTTTCACCTCTTCCACTATACAGCAACCTTCGAGGTGGAAGCCATCACCTTTACGACGAGTTCAGGGCACACATCCACAACTTAATTGGAGGCTCCCGGATACAAGCAAGCTGTCAAACAATCAAAGACAAGCTTGTAAGAATCAAATCAACCAAAACAAGGCTTAGGGTTTCCAATGAAAACCTAGACCAAGGGGCCCTCAAGTGAATGAGGGGGAAATGAAGATCTCTCTTGGTGAAGCTGTAGATCAAGGCCTCCTCCTTCGATTCCCCAAAGATCAGGGACTTTGGGTGGTTGGAGAGGGAGATCTTGGAGTTTTGGTGGCTCTCAAATGGTGTTCTTCTTTTTCTGGAACGAGCAGCTAGACGAAGGGGATAAGGTCCTCTATTTATAGCCCTTCACTCCATTGAACCGTTTTCTGACTGTTGGAGAAAAGTTAGACCGGAGACTCTGGTCTACACCGGAGACTCCGGTCAATCTCTGGACCAGCCTCTGGACCGTCGAACAGAATGACCCAGCCCTCCTGTGAGCCAAGTAGTCCGGAGACTCCGGTCCCTCTGCACCGGAGACTCCGGTCTGAGGCAAGGACCGGAGACTCCAGACCTTCCTCCGGACCACCTCTCTGGCTGACCCAGGCAGGAAGTAGGAGCCCCCTCCGGAGACTCCTGGGGAAACTCCGGACCACACCGGAGACTCTGGTCTTGGCAGACCGGAGACTCTGGTCTAGAATTTCCAGGAGACAAGTAAATATGCAGGGAATGTTCCGCAGGCCAAGGGTCCTTTTCACTTTGTAATATATCAACCTGTAGACAATAGAAAACTGTAAAAAAGGTCTACTTGTTGTTAACGAACACCAAAAGTGATTATGACAGTAAATGTCCTTTCACCTTGTTCGTGTTCGGTGGAAAGTTTTGGTCTTTCACGTTTTTTTATGTTTACCTTGTTCTACTTTGTTAGGGTGTATACCTCTAACTTTGTATCATTTTGGCCAATGTGGCTTTATTTATAAAGCGATACGAAAGCCTATTTTAAGAGGCGTCCATTTCTAGCTTTTCCGTTGTTTCTTATGAGAGGTTTCCATGTATATTTTGTTTCTCGAGATCAATGTTTCCTTGTATATTGGGTCTCATCATAAGAGCATCTCCAACAACTACCCACCGGTGCCCAATAAACCGTTTTCATGGTGCCGAAGCGGTAAAACGCGACTCTAGCAACTGCCCATGCACAATATTTTTTTGGACATGCCCAAAAACCCAGCCTCACGCTTCATATTTGTGGCATAGAGACAGGCACACCCCAAAAAAATTGGCCACGCATGCACTCCCAACTACCATGGTGACAGTTCCCACCCGCACGGGCTGCCGCTCTAGCTCCAGCTTCGCCTTCGCCTGAAGATTCTGGATATGGATGGTGTTGCTGGCACTCCTCCCACTCCTATATCCTACACCTCCCCTCCCGCAGGCTCTGCCATGATTCAATCCACCACCGCCTCAACAGTCGCCGCACCAAATCATAGCCCCGTTGTCATCTGTCAGAACTTGTTCCCCGCACCTCAGCCTCTAGAAGCTCCGGGGACACCGTGGTTGCGTTGTCCACCACTACCAAGTCGAGGGGCAAGGTTAGCGGTGACAAGCAAACTACACCCGCATCGACAACCGTAGGGAGGAAGAAGAAGGTGAATGTCAGCCTGCGTGGCCAGCCACTAGCCCCTGCTGGGAGGGCCGTCCAATTCAAGGCACAACCACTACACCTCCAACTGGCCCACGTAGACTATCTGATGTCATACCCTGCTGTGATGGATGTCGCCCACAACATGTTCGACGACATGTCCCAAAGGTAAAGTTTTTTTTGATTGCATCGGTAAATAGATATGATGCAATGTTGATTTATTCTATGTACATTTGTGAATTGTAGTGTCGACGATGATACATTCATGTCAAGTATGAATATTGGGACACACGACTATTGGTGCCAAGAATTCATAGCGGAGGTCGAGACACAAGGCTAGGCTGAACTAGACATGGAAGATGAGGGTTTTAATGAGGACAACATGCTGAAGGGAAGAGCGGGTAACTACACCATGTATGA
The DNA here is from genome assembly GCA_023614405.1 of Avena insularis. Taxonomy (NCBI): domain Eukaryota; kingdom Viridiplantae; phylum Streptophyta; class Magnoliopsida; order Poales; family Poaceae; genus Avena; species Avena insularis. The sequence goes on from CM042684.1 coordinate 444,185,394, forward strand.
GGATGTCTTGCTTTGTATAACATGGAGGAAGGTGGGGATGGACCTGGCAATGGGCACCGAGCAACCGAAGGACACCTATTGGACAAGGATGAAGGAGTATTTCGATGTACATGACACAAGAGGCTATGACTGAACATCGACCTCTCTTCATCATTGATGGTCCACAATATCAACGGATTGTCAAAAGTGGTCGTGTCATTGGCTAGTGTTGTGGTCATGAACCTGAGTAGGACAAATGATAGAGATGGGGTAATTTCTTATCTTTATATGTGCATTACTTGCTTTGTTAGTTTGATTTTTGCATAACTAATTTCTTCTCTCTTATTACGTAGAACAATATTGCACAATAATTGTTCAAGACAAGACTAGAGAAGACAAAGAAGTGTGTGTTGAAGGACAAGGAAGATCATTCACTTTGGACCGTTGTTGGATGGAGCTATAGTGTAACACCCCTAGTTCCATTACTCAGTAATTAGGGTTGATTTTGCATTATCATGAGCATCATTATTTTTGCTAAGGCAAAATACCAATAACAAAACCAAAACCCTAAACCCTAGTTTCCTTCTCCTTCCTTCTCTATAGATCACTCCTGCTGTCCATCTGTGGCCGCCGCAGCAGCTCGTTGCCGGCTGCCCTCCGGCAACCTATTCCGAGTGGTGTCGCCACCAAAGTGCTTCCCGTACTGGTCCGCATCCATCGCACCCCTCCACAGCAGCCCGTGCGCCCTCAATCAGCGAGAACATTGTCCACCCGCGAGCTCCCCATTGTTGATGGCATGCTGACATAAGCATGAGGCAATAATCCCTTTTGTTTTATTTAAATGTTTTTGTAAATTCATTCCTGGAAATAATAAATCCCAGTGGGGCCTACCTATCAGCATTTTAATAATTTATGTAATCATTTTATGAAATGAATAAAACTATGGCATGTGAGCCCAGATGGAAAATAATTTACAAATACTAAAAAATATTTTAAATTGTTTTAAAAATAAAATAAAATGGATTTAAATTGGAAAAATCATAACTAATTCATTTTAAGTCAAAAAAATATGTATAATATATCAAAATGTTAAGAAAAATAAGATCTATCTCTTAGCATCAAAATCATGCATTTTTCAGCAACTTCAATTAACAAGTTTATTAGAGGAACCAAATGAACCCCCTAGGTGATTCTGAGGTTCCGCTATTTAGGGTTTGCACCTCTTGGACCCTGTTTAAAATGGTCAAGCATACCTTAGGGTTTCATTCAAGTGCTATTTAACTTATCATATCAGCATCCTTTCTTGAGAATTGCATCGATGCCATGTGTTGATTGTTTCCTTTCTTTCCAGTGTTTGGTTCTTCTCGGTACAATATGAGATCGAGTCTGATATCGAAGATCGATACTTGACCAACTGTAACCAAGTCAAGTAAAAGATATCCGAAGCTCTACTTATTGTTTATTAACAGACAAAGACAAGCATAGCCCCGCCATTATATAATCCTATGATTTCGAAAGCATTTCAATTCGTGCCATGATGCATACGATTCTACTGTGATCTTTTATCGATAGATAGAGTATCCTATCTACTACATTACTCCCTTTGAGCTTATATTACTTGATACACTACTCCTTGCATAACTAGGTTTGGATTGTGTGCATTGATAGAGCTTATATCTGTGTCCTGCTTAGCCATGCTTAGCTGTTAGTGTTGGTTCATCCAGATGAAGTACCACATGCAAAGAATCTAGTATGATAGGAGAAAGAGGTATGTTGATGAGATGATATTAGTGGTGAGATGAGGTCAACATGATAATGCTTGTATGAGAGTCCATGGTGGTATGTGGTTTCGTAGTCCCATGCTCGCCACCCCTAGGACCCGGGAGTTCTTGTCCTCGGAACCATGGCGATCATACAACCACAAGGGGCCTAGATGTAACATCCCAAGATTTTAGAAATTGGAACTAGCTAGAAAAAAATTATTTGCATGTCATTGCATTACATCTATGCAAAGTTCTTAAAATTGATTTCAAACCCTAGTTTCAAAATCCTAAATTTGAACTGCCAAAATGTTCATATAAGGAATATATAGGGATTTATAGAGGCACTATTTGCAAACTAGTGAAAATGTTACAAAAATGATCCTGCAACAATCTATTGAATTTTAGAAAAATTTAGAAACAAGAATTATGTCATTTGGAGTTCATATGTAAAAGATATAAAAGAAATACCAAAATAGAAAAAGGAAAAAGGAAAAAAATCTAAATGGGTCGGCCAAGCGGGCAGTGACCCACGAGGCAAAGGGAAGGAACAATCGATCCTGAGTTTACTTTAAAAAGCGTGCGGGATTTGTTTTTCCACTTTACATCTACAACTCAGAATTGAGTTTCGTTTGTTTCTACTTGTGCCCTACCCCAAGATCTATCTTTCCACCATCCTAAACCTCTATATAAACCTCCAGAACCGTAGCTATATCACTTTCCCTTCTCAAAATCCCGAATCTACACCTTCACTTATCATATTTCATTTTTAGCCCATCTAAACTTCGTCGTTTGCCTTCGGCTACAACACGAAAGTTGTAGATATCATCGAATTATTTCAATCCCAAAAACCTCACCTCTTCTCATCCACCATAGCTAGAGAATTTCGTGATGCAATATTTCAGATCTGATAATGTAAATCCAAGATTTACTCGCGCTCGTTTCTTCAAATCCAAATTCCTTTGGTGAAAAGATAGATCTAATGATTCCACACAATTTTCATGTTGTAAGTTTCTTGATTTGATCTATAGAATTTTTTCTCTAACACGGATCTATTTCCATTCTATTCTGAGACAAAATGAGCTGATCTGGAGCCAAAATCCTCTCCTAGCCACCAAATCCCATCACAACGGTTAAGATCCAAGTGAACCACCACGTCATTGCCAGGTCAGCTCCAATGCACAGTCAACTTAGACCAGTCAGTGGAATGTTCTCTAAAATATTCCGTTCGAATTTAAAATTGATTTAAAATTTTAGATTTAGATCTAACTTGTAAAATCCATAGAAAATTCATACTAGATCCAAAAATTGAGTGTAATATATCAAATTAAAGATAATATCACATAGTTTATTAATACCATATTCAATCTAGCTTTTGAGGTATAGATATCCATTAATTGTTTAATTGTTTTTAATGCCTTTTAGGGTATTAAATTCATAATAAATTAATTATACATCCAAAAATATAAGTAATATGTCCTTGGATTCACAATTCCGAGTAGATTATAGATCTGGCCTTAAACATAACTTTAGTCATTGTAAACGTTTTAAATGATTTAAACTCTATTGAATAGTAACTAAATCACAGAAAAAGATCTACAACTCCTTTTAAGGTGAACCTAATTTTTACTGGTTCGTATTAATGTTCTCTATCTATTACACAATAGAACCAAATTTAATACGTCAACTAGAACAAAAGTTGTAACCGATCTACAAAACCCCCTTTATTGGCAATCAAGATTTAACGATAAATACTTTATTGCAAAACCTTTTCTACATGCATCATGTGATCTAATATTGTCTAGAGAACTAAATACAACCATTGTGGCTTATTAAATCATCATGCATGCATTGCTCATCATTGTTTTATTGTATTGTTGCATGTTTGCAATGTTTTGAATGGTGTGTTTGTTGTGCTTTGTTTAAAATGTTAGATTGCGAGGAGTGCAACTATTATGATTGCGACGAGTGCAATGATTGCAATTGTGAGGATTATTTGAATGACTACATCAACTAAAGGAAAGTGGCACTATCATAAACGTCCCACTTATTTTCATATGCATTGTAGTTGCTTTTAGTAGAAGTGCACGTGTAGGAATGTTTTGTACTATATGATATGCTATGTCCTATTTAGGATACCCTTTGTACCTTACTTAGTGGAAACACCGTAGTTGTAGTATGCTTAGCCTAGCTATAGATTTAGGGTGGAATCTCATGTTATGATAATACGAAGTATTAGAAAAGCTATGTTTTATCTAATAAAACAACTTCAAAGAGTCCCCTGGGTGGAATATTGTTGTTGATAAGTTTTGAGGAAGTGACACATGAAGAATACCACCTAGGTATCTTAGAGATTTGACATGTTTCTCGTACAGTAGCTTCCGTGTACGGCCACATGCCATAAGGGCTCTAGCTTAGTTCATTACATAGTGAAAGAACCTTGCATTGGTACCTCTTCAGGTTAACTAGAATTGTGTATTGGAGGTATATCCTTGCATTGGTGCCTATTAGACGTGCTAGCATTATGTATTGGGAGGACTTCTATGGAAAGACTTCTTCACATTCTCGATATGCTAGTATACCAATTTGTGTGTACTAATCTAGAGGCTACTAATGGCATCAAGACGAGATTGTGTCATGTGGGTAAAGTGTACAACTTCTTCAGAAGATCTAAATCTAATCGATTAGCCGTGTTCCCAGTTACAGACAATATTGAGCAACTAAGGCCTAAGGCTTATGGATGATCTCGACATTCCAATTTCTTAAATAAAATTTGATGGTTTGAACAAGGGATTAGGAGCACTTGGTGTTGGCCAACATGTTCAGACAATTTTCAGAAAGGACTAAACTATTTGGAAATGTTAGGATAAAACTATTGCTTTTGCAAATGAGCCTAAAACTCCACCTAGACAAATATGCATGTAATTAATAGGTTCCATTTTATATCCACATATTAGTGACACTTGCCAATACATTCAAAGTATTGACCATTTGTGGCTACAACCTTTCATGTTGTAGGTTATTCCGTTTCTGAGTGATTGTTATAGGTCTGTAAAGCCTTCGATTCTCCTTTCGAGAACTTAAATGCAAAGATAAGGCAAAAAGCCTTTGCTTCTTATTTCGATTGGATAGAAGTAGTTTTCGGTCTCGGTTCGCCCTTACCTCGGAGGGATCAACTACTAATTCTCTTAGGCAAAAGATTGAATAAGTCTATATCTATCTACATGTGCCTCCGTCTATGTTACCGCTTCCCCAGAAAGGTAATTTCACTTCGTTCATCTCCAAGTGTCGATAGTTTCTATTCCCGAGTGTGAAAAGCTAGTACAGGATAGACGAGGAGACTCCACTCAATAATTGTTCACCTGTTGCATATTTGAAGGATGGAGATCTACCTTGTTATTGATTTCCCCTGTGTACTTGAATAATGTAATGTAAATTCTGGATCATATTCATTGTATTTATGATGCACAATTATATTTGATATTATTTTGTACTTTGTGTGCTAGTGAATCGATCCAGGTATTAGCACTATACACATGAACTCAGCTTTATCAGGCGAGGGTGTTACAAGATGCTATCAAAGTTGTGTGTTGACTACAGGATCATGACCTAGGAATGGAATAGGAAAGCCATAGGAATTATAAAATCTATTTTATTCTATCTTCTTACCTTCATATACTTCCTTCTAGTATCTTCTTATCACTTCAGTTATCCTAGTCTTCACTTTTAAAACATAGATGTGAGACCATAACATGCAACATATGAGAGACATGATTGATGAACTTTATAATAAGAATGATGGGCTAAAGAATGAGATTGAGAAGCTATAAATTGGAATAAGAGAATGAGACTTGGAGCTATGTGATTAGGTGATGTCTGCAAGTGCACAGATCGTTTGTAGCTAGTTTCGAAGTATAGATATCGATCCCATAGGGAGCCCAAAGGTAAGTGTTTATGAGTGAAGTCTCTGTCACACCCAAAGTTTTCACAGGTCTTCGAGTAAATTGACTACAAGTGTTGAAATGAGAATGGAATTTGGATTAAAATGGGTGTATTTAAAACAAACTTAAAACGTAAACTTCAGAAATAAAAAGCATAAAAGTAAAGAACGGTCGGGTTGTTTGTTGTTTACTGCAGATGACAAAGAAGGCGTGAGGAGATACAGTTCATGGTGATAGTGACTGTTCCAGGTGGACGAATAATAAGTGAAACAATTATAATCTTATAAGTATATGTGTAGGAAAGCAACCCATAATTAGCCGGACCTCCTCTTGGTAGATTTCATCCCAACTTCAATAATCCTACTAGTCTATAACCAAAACCATGGTCAGACACTAGATGATTAAGACCCTTCAGATCGCTTAGCGATTAAGCTCCTTGGATCAGACTAATGCAATAAGCTCGGTGGTTCCTCATTATCCTCGAGTCTACTAGTTTTCCATTGATATCCCTGTGTCACTCGGGGGTCGCCGGTCTGCTAGCGAACAAGATCATATCCATGTAGAACAAAGTATCATGTTGTCTGGGCCCTTAATTGGACAACAAGCATTAGGCATCCCACAGATAGTCAAGCACACATAATATAGTAATTAAAATCGATCACAAACTAATGGAAAATATATGAAGGAACACCACATCTCACCAATCCCTTACATCTCCCACGCCAAAGGAACTTACTCACACATGAGAGAAGAATGCATCATTGATATAATTAAATAAAGGGAAGTCGTCTTGATATTATCGTGGAGATCCACAATAAGAATAGACAAGTAATCCAATAGAATTCAAGATAGGAATAATCAATCTCAAACCCTAGTCTTGCAAGGTGAAGATATCTCTCTCTCTCAAGTACAAGTAATGGCTATGGGGGTGTATTGGCTAGGAGGTCAAAGATCGTGGAGCGAGATGAAGAACGTCTTCTCCTTCTTCTTCGGATCTCCTATTTCTCCCTTCTGGATGGGATGGCGGCTGCTGTGTTTTTTTTGCGTATGGTCTCTTCACGAAAGTTGTCCCTTTTGACAAGATAGAGGCGGCGGCAGCTATACAGCGGGAACTATATGGCCAGAAAAATGTCCCCGCTGTATAGTTGCTCGTTAAAGACTCTGTATGCTTCCCTCGATTGCTTCCAAAGAGAGACTTGCTTGTTTTTGCTGAATATTGTGTTTCTCTAGTTAAAACCTTCTGTTGATGTTCAGAACCTGAAACACACATTAAAAACTAAGTTTTCTTTGCTGCCGAAGTATTAGCGTTAGGTAAAGCTAGAAAACGATTAAATCTAGAGGAAAAGCATCAATAAAGACCATAAAAAATGTGTTGAATCTCATAGATATCAACTCCCCCAATCTTAGATGTTGCTCGCCCTTGAGTGACAAGGAAATAAGGAAGAATAGCGGAGATTCGAGACTAAAATAAAAGAACTTACAAGCTCGAATTAGTGTCAAATTCTTTCCTTCACAATCCCTGCAATCTTAAACACGATCACACAAGTATTCACAAGATTGCACTGAGTCCACTTCCTAACCACGTATATCTTGCTAGCAAATAAATCATATGCCCGAGCAAGTGTCAAAAGTTTAGTTAGGAAAGTGAAACAAATTCTTTTGGTGTCTCTCTTTGTTGAGAGATAAAAAATGCTCTTGTTTCATTAATCAATTAAGAGTACTCAAGTTGGCACCAAAACATTCAATTTAAGAATAGCTCATCTATTCCCATGTCAAAATTTCAAGACTCTCAAAGCACCTTTTTCCTTTCCTTGCCTTTTCAAAAACTTCTACTCTTTCATAGAGAAATCATGCCACTGTTTTTAACATGTTAATTGGGACTGTGTTGTGCACTCGTGACCATGCCAATAAATAATTGTTGAGCAATAATGGGTCAGAGGTGTACTACAACTTCACTTGGAACGTGAAACCACGAGGAGACTAAAATTTTACCCGTCATAGCATTGTTGCTACAGACATTTACATAACTCAATATCCGAAATCAAGTGGTTTGCACATTTAGATCGTTCGTTGGCCAGCGGAGTTAATAGTTCCCCATGGAGTACGACAGTGTTGTAATGACACGCATAAAGCAATAACTTACGATAATTATTAGAAAAAGCAGTGGCATAATCTCTACTACATCGAAGCATCCATTTTATCAAATAATTTCATAAAAAATTCAAGGGTACTATCGAGTCTATTTACATTCAGCTCAAATGGGATGGAGTTGTTCTAAAATCAAATTCGTTGGGATAAACATGGACTCAAGTCATCTTTTGGATGTATTTTCTTGTTATAAAAATGTAGGAAATATTTTTAGCCAAATTCATTGCTCATTAATTCAAAGCTAAAAAGGAGACACTTGGCAAAGGAATAGAATTTATAGGATAACAAGATAAGTGGGGAGTAACTCAAGTGCAAGCGAGTGAATAATTGTAGGGTCAATTTAAAGTTGCAGAAAAGGTGATGAAAGGAATGCGATACCTCCTCTTGCTTTCTTCGTTCCCGTATTGGAGTCGAATCCCCTCTACATTTCCTTACTGCCAAGTCACCTGACATTGAGCAATCTCCGAGAGAAACAAAGAAATACATTTGCAAATAAGGATACAACTATTTTTTTGTGTTTTTGGTTTAAGAATGCAAACTGAAAGTAAACATGAAATTTTAAAGAAATAAATCAAAAGAAGAAAATAAAAATATGAATCCAAAGTTTGGAGGTTTTCAAACCTCACCCAAGCTTAGACTATTGCCAGGCTCAGTTGTTGCCGTCATTCGGCGGCTAGTGCGGATACTGCTGGTAGTAGTCGGGGAAGTGGGTCATGAAGTGACTAAAGTTGTGAGTTAAGGCACTCACATCTTCATTCACGCCTTGAATAGTGTGGTCAATCTCCCTGGCGCGCTGGTTGAGCTGCTGAAATTCTTGATAGGGGACGTAGTTGAACCCCTGTTGTGGCTGATTAGGCCATGGGTCCCAGGCTCCCCCTTGCTGCTGTTGTCCCTCCCAAGTAGGATTGTATCCCTGCTCATCCGCATGCTCCTGCTCCTGCTCATCCTCATCCTGCTACCCTCCTTCTTCATCCTCCTCTTGATCAGGCTGGAGTTCAGCCATGATCTCCATCACTTGATCCTTGGTGAGGATCCAAGTGTCCTTCTCCACAATCGAGAAGGCTTGTGGATAGGGCAACTGAACCTGCTCACCCTGTGCATCACCAAGATAACTAAATTGATATGCTCGGAGCCTCCAGTTAGCTTGGTAAACACCAAGAAAGCCACAAGCAGTCAAATACTTGACATCCATGAGTTTGGAGCCATCAACAGGTTGCATAACACGTAATGTAATATTCAATGCATGGGCAAGGTGGGTTACCAATCCACCAATGCGAATGTCACCTTTCGTCTTGTTCCTTTGTTGGTGAAGGTGTTGGATGAGTAGAGCCACGGGATTGGGGCTCCGCGGTGCAGTGGGAAAGAGTGCCTTGGTGATCATTTCCATGTCCGCATTGGCCATGGAACTGGTATCTCCTCTCCCCAGCAGTGTGTTGGTGGGGAACAAGGTGTAGTAGTGAATGGTTGGGTTCTGAATGGTAGACATCTTATTCTGGTAGAATTCCCTGCCACCATTAACAGAAATAACCTCCCAAGTTTCTCCACTTGTGACGCTATAGAAGTTAGTAATAGTTGACTCCCCAACATGAGGGAAGCTGAAAGCATCACAAAATTGTTCAAAAGTTATTTCATAGTGTTGTCGGTTTATGGTGAAGCTCACCATGCATGCAGTACCTTTCTCCATGTGTTCATCGTAGAAGGAGGCAAGGAACTCATAAGTAAGCTCGGCATAGGTGTTATGGCTCGCAAAGCCGAGTACCGTTAGCCCTGCCATATTACACATGAGGTCGAAGTCCTGCTTCAACTCCGCCGCGGTGAGAAAGCTATGGTCGGCCCAACGTGTGGGCAACGCCCTCCTTGATGAAACTATGGACAACTTGGGGTTGTGCCCAGCTCGAACCCCTGATCCCTCGCCACGTTGGCGCTTGCTCGAACGAAAGAGGTTACCGATCTTGTTCATCTTGATGCACTGTAAAATTTCACCATAAAACCTTAGGGATATAGTTTGTACGTGATATACAAGCGATTCTACGTGGAACAATTCAATCCTAATGTCAGAAATCAATAGGAAAAACGAATTAAGCTTGAGTTCATCCACTAAATCAATGTGAGAGTTTCAACCATAGAATGCTGAAAATAAAGCATGGATAGGGAGAGAAACATACTGATCTATTGATTCCCCCAATCAAACGAATGAAATCCGCGAAGAATCAAGAGTTCTAGGAGGGTTTTGAGAGGTTTGGAGAGAAAATATGAGAGAAGAAGTGAGGAGGGAGAAGAAACCTAGCCGCCCGGACGTGATTATGAGGTCGTGCCGAACTATACGGCTGGAACTATACGGGTGGAATATGTAGTTATGTCCGTATAGTTACGGCGGCGCCGCCAACTAGGGTTTTTTTATGTAGAACACAGCTATACGGACACAGCTATACGGCCGGATCATAATGATCCCACTGTATAGTTGGTCGTTAAACTGTTTGTACCCTCGAGATAAATTCTCTAAAACAGGCATCAATATCTATATGACCGGAACTATACGGTCGGAATTTTTATTCCTACCGTATAGTTGGTCGTTAAACTGTCAGTACTTTCGAGAAGAAATTGTACGAAGGAATCGATATCTATACGACCGGAGCTATATGGCCAGAATTTTTATTCCCGCCGTATAGTTGGTCGTTAAATTCTCTGTTCCTCCGAAAGAAAATTTGTTGATGGCCAAGATATCTATACGGCCAAACTATACAGCCAGAATTTTTATTTCCGCCGTATAGTTGTCGTTAAACCATCAGTAGTCATCAAAAAATTTCTATTTCTTCGAGAATACTTTGTTATTCTGAAACTTAGCGAAATACTTTATTTTTTACAGAAAAATCGCAGTGGAAACTGTCGACCAACATTAGCATATAAAGAACAAAATTTTTAGTACAACCTAATTTCTTCTCCTCAACTGGAGATTTTTTTTTAGTTTGAATTAAATGATGGATCTAGTCTTTGTAGATAAAACTCAAGCTTTTATTTTTATACTTATTCTACATTTGTTCAATCGATGTTTGTACTACTTTCTGACAGCTGCATCTTCACGGGCGCGCTTCCGCAAGAATGTCTGTGAAAAAGTTGTAGGAATGCGATGAACATTTTAATCTTTAACTTATTTTATTAAAGTGATGGGTTGACTCCCATTAAGCATTTTATTAAGAATGGTTGAATAATTCAACCCCTTCTATGTTCTCAAATTCTTACCTTGGGTTGCCTTCAATCGAAGGCACTTACCACATGAACTCATTTAGCCGGTGGAATATATCTTCCTCCTGCTTCTAGCTTATTTGGAAAATATCGGATGATTTCAGCATCATAAACATTGAAGATTGTTTTCCCACAGCACAATCAACTAACACTCCTGTAGTACTAAGGAAAGGTCTTCCAAGTATTATAGATAATTTTTCATCCTCTGGCATTTCAAGAATAATAAAATCTGTGGGAATAACATGCTCATCTATTCTAAGTAGAACATCCTCAATCATACCAATGGGTTGGTTAGTGGACTTGTCAGCCGTCTGTAAAGTGATAGTAGTAGGAGAATACTCCCCTAATCCTAACTTTTTATAGAGGGAGTATGGCATTACACTAACTCCTGCACCTAAATCACACAAGTCAGCCATCTATAAAGTGATAGTAGTAGGAGAATACTCCCCTAATCCTAACCGTTTTTCCTATTGAGCATGAAATAGTTGGTATTCCGGGATCTCCCGATTTAGACAATAGCTTCCCATTAGCAGGATAATTAGTCACCATGGCAACAGTTTCAGTTATCTCTTTCTTTCTACTAAGAATAACACGGGGGAATTTAGAATAGGTAGGAACTTTGATTGCATCCGCAAATGGAATTTCTAGACGAAGGTCACCAAGTGCCTTTGTAAAAGAATCATAAATTACCTGATCTAGTGCTTTCTTTTTTCGATTTGGATAAGGAAGCTTTTGCTCACCTTTCTTATTCTTATCTTTTACCTTTTGTGGGGGGTTAGGCTCTTTTGTTGCTTTCTTTTGTTGTTGCTTATCGCTTTTCTTCTTTTCTACTACAACAACTTCATCTTCATTGCTTATATATTTTTCTTCTCTTGGATCAACCGTCTCTACATCATAGTCATAACGGTCATCATGCGCATCATCTTGGCCCTCCTTGGTTTGATCTTGTGTTTCTTGAGAAGTTTCATCTTGAGGATCCACCAGTGTATCATCTTCTTGGCTTGCTTTGAGTAAGGTTTTTTCCCTTCGATCTTTTTCAGCTTCATATTCTGGTGGTCCTAATGGTCCTGTAACAACTGCACCTCTTCCTGTAACAACATTAGTAGAAACAGGAATATCTATATCATCTCGAAGAAAAATTTGATAACCATATGCTATTTGTTCACACTGGGTTTCAATCATACTAAGATACTTGTGAAATAATTTTATTTCTTGGCCAATCTCATCATAATTTTCCGTGAGTTCTGCCAAAATATTTTTATGTTTTTGAAAGTGCTTATGCAGGTTATTATGAGATTTTGCTTGTCGATGTTTTAATTCTTGAAAAACTTTCCTAGTTTCATCTTCTCTAGTAAGAACTTGTAACATGTCTACTTTGTTTTCCTTAACAAGTTCAGAAGGTATACCTTTTTCTTTCATTGTTTTGCATACTTCAAGCATAAGACCAGGAGTTATCCGAAGTATCCCTTTTTCCAGCTTAGTGCTGAAATCAGGATTGTATAAAGAATCAATCTTAACCCTAGTAGACATCAATTCCAAACATTCTTTAACAGTTAAAGTATTTATCGATCCTCTGGCTGAGAAATCAAGCAACTCTCTACATTGAGTATTAAGACCGTGGTAAAATAAATGGCAAATAGTTGATTCAAAATAGCCATGATTAGGAATACTATTGATCATTCCAAAGAATCTATCCTAGGCTTATGGGTAGTTTTCTCCCACGTTCTGACTAAAGTTGCCTATAATCTTTATAATTTCAGTCACCTTTTTAAAAGGATTAAACCTATTTATGAATTTAACAATGCAGTTTTCCCAACATTTAATGTAATGGCGAGGGAGAGAATATAACCAGTCTAGAGCCTTACCTTTAAGAGACCAATGAAATAATTTTAGACGAGAGAAATCTCTTGGCAAACCTTTTGGTCCAAATGATGTTATCACATCGTCGAACTCTCTAAGATGTCTTCCTGGGTCTTCATCTTCCCTTCCACTGAAAGCTTTTTCCTGCAAAATTTTAATAATTCCACCATCAAATCGATATTCTCTAACTCCGGGATTAGGGAATTCTATTGGTTGTTTAAGAAATTCAAAACTTGGAGCATTATATTCTCTGAGAGTTTTCTCAGGTTTCTTAGGAGTTGTTCTGTAAATAGACATAAGTTCCATCATATCACTCAAGTTTTCAACTTCAACTTTATTTGATCTTAAAAGTTTTTCAATAATTTCCTCGCGCCTTTGAGCAGGCACGCGCTCAATATAATCTGGTAAAAAGGTCCTACCAGAGCATGTAGAACCTTTGTCTCCTAAGGAGAACATTTTGTAGTAGTAACACCTGAAATGTCAAGATACAAACACTTAGCGCTTAGCTCCCCGGCAACAGCGCCAGAAAATAGCTTGATGTCGATCCCACAAGGAGCCCAAAGGTAAGTGTTTATGGGTGAAGTCTCTATCACACCCAAAGTTGTCATATGTCTTCGAGTGAATTGACTGCAAGTGTTGAAATGAGAATGGAATTTGGATTAAACTAGGTGTATTTAAAACAAACTTAAAACGTAAACTTCAGAAATAAAAAGCATAAAAGTAAAGAACGGTTTGGTTGTTTGTTGTTTACTGCAGATGACAAAGAAGGCGCGGGGAGATACAGTTCATGGTGATAGTGACTGTGCCAGGTGGATGAATGATAAGTGAAACAATTATAATCTTATAAGTATATGTGTAGGCGAGCAACCCATAATTAGCCGAAACTCTTCTTGGTAGATTTCATCCCAACTTCAATAATCCTACTAGTCTATTACCAAAACCATGGTCAGACACTAGACGATTAAGACCCTTCAAGTCACTTAGTGATTAAGCTCCTTGGATCGGACTAATGCAATAAGCTCGGTGGTTCATCGTTATCCTCGAGTCTACTAGTTTTCCATTGATATCCCCGTGTCACTCGGGGGTCATCGGTCTAATAGCGAACAAGATCCTATCCATGTAGAACAAAGTATCATGTTGTCTGGGCCCTTAATTGGACAACAAGCATTAGGCATCCCACAGATAGTCAAACACACATAATATAGTAATTAAAATCGATCACAAACTAATGGAAAATATATGAAGGCACATTACATCTCACCAATCCCTTACATCTCCCACGCTAAAGGAACTTACTCACACATGAGAGAAGAATGCATCATCGATATAATTAAATAAAGGGAAGTCGTCTTGATATTACCGTGGAGATCCACAATAAGAATAGACAAGTAATCCAACAGAATTCAAGATAGGAATAATCAATATCAAACCCTAGTCTTGCAAGGTGAAGATCTCTCTCTCTCTCTCTCAAGTACAAGTAATGGCTATGGGGGTGTATTGGCTGTTGATGTTCAGAACCTGAAACACACATTAAAAACCAAGTTTTCTTTGCTACCAAAGTATTAGCATTAGGTAAATCTAGAAAATGATTAAATCCAGAGGATAACCATCAATAAAGACCATAAAAAATGTGTCAAATATCACAGCTATCATTAGGATGACATGATTATTTCCAAGGATGTTTGGATAGATAACTTAATGTGAAAGATTACTACATTGATGAAGGATATACCACCATCATTGAGCACCTGCTCGTGGAAGCACAAGATTCAAGAGTAGTTAGAATTATGCATATCATCTAGTTCTTCATTAGGACATCAATATCACGTTAGATATTGACCATATCAAACCTTGTGATATGTCAATATGATTGATCTTGATTGTTTTCTTGCTTGTGTTTGTTTGTTGTTTGAATATGTTGTGTGTGGGTAGGAAAATACTTCTCTTAGTCCTTTTCTATCTATAATCGTCTATGCTACTCCAAACATATGTGACCTCTTCAACAACCCACTGAGATTAGAGCACATAGTCTTCCCATTAGTGTAGTTATATTGGATTCCCAATAATTAGATGTAATACTAGATATAAATTAGATGGTTAAATATGAAAGTCACATAGTTTGTGCACAACAAGAAATTACACTCGCAATTCTAGAGGCAGATAGAGTTGTATATAGTTCAACAATTAGCTTTGGAGATGCCAATTGCAATAATCTTAAGGGGATTAGCCTCAAGAATGTACCCATAGTAAGAGAAGCCACTTAGAAGCCAGAAGATGATCTTCAAGAAACCACCCACACCTATTTTCTAGCCATTCCGAATCTCGAGGATGAGATTCATCTTAAGGGGGTTAGTTTGTAATATCACAAGATTTTAGAAACTAGGACTAGATTTTTTTTGTATTTTCATGTCATTCATGAGCATTGCATTGCATCCATGCAAAGTTTTCAGAATTGATTTCAATCCCTTGTTTCAAATCCTAAATTTGAATTGCCAAAATGTTCCTATAAGAAATATATAGGGATTTATAGACCCACTATTTTCAAACTAGTGAAAAGGTTACAAAAATGATCCTACAATGATCTATTGAATTTTAGAAAAAAATTAGAAACAAGAATCATGTCATTTGGATTTCATATGCAAAAGATAAAAAGGAAATACCAAAATAGAAAAGGGAAAAAGGAAAAAAAACTAAATGGGCCGAGAAAACCAGCTAGCGGCCCACCCGGGCAGGCCGCACGCACATGGGGAAGGAACAATTGATCATGACTTTGCTTTAAAAGCGTGCGGAATTCGTTTTTCCAAACCTATGTCCATTCAAAACTCTAATATCTTTATATCTACAAATCCGAGTTGAGTTCCGTTTGTTTCTACTTGTTTCCTACTCTAAGATCTATTTTTCCACCATCCTAAACCTCTATATAAAACCCCGGAGCCACAGCTATATCACTTTACCTTCTCGAAATCCCGAATCTACACCTTCATGAATCATATTTTGTTTCTTAGCCATCTAAACTTCGTAGTTTGCCTTCGGCTTCAACGCGAAAGTGGTAGATCTCGTCCAAAGCTTTCAATCCCGACAAACCTCACCTATTTTCATCCACCATAGCTAGAGAATGTCGTGACACAATATTTCATATCATATGGCGTAAATTCAAGATATACTCGCGCACATTTCTTCAAATCCAAATTCCTTTGGTAAAAAGATAGATCTAATGATTCCACACAACTTTCATGTTGTATGTTTGTTGATTTGATCTACGGAATTGTCACTCTAACACAGATCTATTTCTATTCTATTCTAAGGAAAAATCAGCCGATCTGGAGCCAAAATTCCCTCCTAACCACCGGATCCCATCCCGACGGTCGAGATCCAATCGAACCGGTACTGGCCACTCGGTGCATGCCCCGACATCGTCCAAGTCATCCTGCCTCGTCACCACCACGTCGTTACCAGGTCAGCGCCAATGCATAGTCAGCATCCAGTCAGCTTAGCCTAGTTAGCGGAATATCCTCTAAAATATTCCGTTCGAATTTAGAATTGATTTAAAATTCCAGATTTAGATCTAACTTGCAAAATCCATAGAAATTCATACTAGATCCAAAAATTGCGTGTAATATATCAAATTAAATATAATTTCATGTAGTTTATTAATACCGGATTTGATCTAGCTTTGCGGTATAGATTTCCATTAATTGTTTAATTGGTATTAATGCCTTTTTAGGGTATTAAATTCATAATAAATTAATTATAGATTGGAAAAATATAAATAATATGTCCCTGGATTCACAATTCCGAGTAGACTATAGATCAAGCCTTTGATCTAACTTTAGTCATGGTAAACCTTTTAAATGATTTAAACTCTATTAAGTTGTAATTAAATCATAGATAAGATCTACAACTCCTTTTAAGGTGAATTTAATTTCCACTGTTTCATTTTCATGTCCTCTATCCATTACACCCCAGAACCAAATTTAATACGTCAAGTAGAACAAAAGTTGTAACTGATCTACTAAAACCCCTTTATTGGCAATCAAGATTTAATGATAAATACTTTATTGCATCAAAACCTTTTCTACATGCATCATGTGATCTAATAATGTTTAGAGAATTAAATACAACCATTGTGGCATATTAAATCATCATGCATGCATTCCTCATTATTGATTTATTGTATTGTTGCATTGTTGCATGTTTGCAATGTTTTGAATGTGTGTTTGTTGTATTTTGTTTAAAATGTTAGATTGCAAGGAGTGCAACTATTGTGATTGCGCCGAGTGCAACAATTGCAATTGTGAGGATTGTTTGAACGACTACATCAACTAAAGGAAAGTGGCACAATCATAAATGTCCTACTTATTTTCCTATGCATTGTAGTTGCTTTTAGTAGAAGTGCGCATGTAGGAATATTTTGTACTATATGCTATGCTATGTCCTATTTAGGATACCCTTTGTACCTTAGTGAAAACACCGTAGTTGTATTATGCTTAGCCCAGCTATAGATTCGGGGTGGAATATCATGTTATGATTATATAAAGTATTGGAAAAGCTATGTTTTTACATAATAAAACAACTTCAAAGAATCCCCTGGGTGGAATATTGTTGTTGATGAGTTTTGAGGAAGTGACACATGAAGAATACCACCTAGACATCTTAGAGATTTGACATGTTTCTCGTACAGTAGCTTCCATGTACAGCCACATGCCATATGTGCTCTGGCTTAGTTCATTACATAGTGAAAGACCCTTGTAGTGGTACCTCTTTAGGTTACCAAGAATTGTTTATTGGAGGTATATCCTTGCATTGGTGCCTGATAGACATGCTAGCATTGTGTATTGGGAGGACTTCTATCACTAGTAGAAACAAGGGCTTCGGTTCGGCCCCGATTCTAGGTCTAGTCCCGGGTGGGTTATTGGACGAGACTAGTGCTCACACTAGTTCCGGTTCATCCCGACTCCAACGGCTAGGAGGCCGGGGCAACTCTAGTCTCAGGTCGTTCTGGATCTCTAGTCCCGATTCATGATACGGCCCGGGACTAGAGGTCAATCACTAGTACTAGATCGTAATACAAACCATGACTATTGGTTAATTCGGCTTCGTCCGTGACCAAGCCCATGGCCATTTTTCCTCCAAGCAAGCCGAGTTCATGCCCATTTTTTCTCCAAGATTTGTAAAGATTTGGTGGCAACCCCTAAATCCAAGGTTTTGAAAGGTTAGAAACTTCATACTTTCATCTCTCATTAAAAGTTTAGCTCAATGCTCTAGAAGTAGACAGGGATTTCATGCTCTAGAAGTAGAGGGAATTTTAGATGTGTAATTTAGGCAAATTTTGATTAGGAAAAAAGTTACTGAAAATTTAAATGTGTAATTTTAGAGTTTTAGAGCTCAGAATGGAATGAGGTTTTCACTGGTAGATCAATAATTAAAAACTCCACATTTTTCATGTTAGTTGTTTTGTCCAATTTAAAAAATGATGCATGTAAAATTTTCAAAATTCAAAATTTTAGATTTCAACAAGTAAATGAAGTGAGGAAATAGGGTTTTCCTTTAAATAGTGTTGCTCAATTAATGCTCTAGAAGCTCACATTAAATTGTGAGTTTTCATATGTGTAGATGTTGTTTACTTAGTAACTGAGCAAAATTAGTATGGAGTAGATTTAAAAAAAATTAGTGCCTCGTTTTTTATTTTTGCAATAATAACATTTGGTCCACTATACTCCATTGTTGTTTTAATGTGATGAACAACTTGTAGTAAATTGGTCACTGATCTCTATTCATGATGTTGTGTAATGGTTTTTGATATACTTATACAATAATGCAGATGGTCCGTGAATGGATGTACGATAGTGAGCAGCGCGCTAGCGAGTTCATTAATAGTGTGCATGAATTCCTCTATGTGGCTGATGCGAACAAGCGAAATAGTTTTGTATTTTGTCCATGTATTGTCTGTAAGAATCAGAAGGATTACTCTGACTGAAAAATCCTTCACATCCACCTATTTTGGTCTGGTTTCATGCCCAGCTATAATTGTCGGACCAAGCACGGAGAGAGAGGAGTTATAATGGAAGACAATGAAGAAGAAGAGGATAATGAGAACTATCATGGGTTCCTTGAATATGGTGATACTTCCACGGGGGATGCTGAAGGAGAGGCTGAAGAAGAGGCAGATTATGAGCCAGTTGATGATCTTGGTTAGACCATTGCTGATTCACGGAGAGACTATGAAAATGAAAAGGAGAGGGAGAAGTTCGATCACATGTTAGAGGATCACAAAAAGTCATTGTACCCAAATTGCAACAATGGTCTGAAAAAGCTGGGCACCACACTGGAATTGCTGCGGTAGAAGGCAGAGTGTGGTCTATCTAACTCTGGATTTGAAAAGTTGCTGAAAATAATGAAGAATATGCTTCCAAAGGATAATGTATTTCTCGTCAGTACGTACGAAGCAAAGAAGGTTGTATGCCCTCTAGGTTTAGAGGTTCAGAAGATACATGCGTTCCCTAATGACTACATCATCTACCGCGGTGAGGAGTGCGAGAATTTGGATGCATGCCCGGTATGCACTACATTGCGGTATAAGATAAGACGAGATGACCCTGGTGATGTTGAGGGAGAGCCCCCCAGAAGAGGGTTCCTGCCAAGGCGATGTGGTATGCTCCTATAATACCACGGTTGTTCAGGAACAAAGAGCATGCCAAGTTGTTGTGATGGCACAAAGAGGAACGTAAGTCACACGGTGACGAGGATTTAACTCATCAATGCTCATTGTTATGGACTTGGGTTTTGGAGAAGGAGAGAATGCTGGAGATCGCGGAACGGCTAACAGACAAGCACACAGGTGACACGAGGTTTACCCAGGTTCAGGCCTCATAGAGGACCCTACTCCTGCTTATCTGCTCTTGATTGATGATGATCCGAAGGATTACAATATCGCCGATGGCGGTGGATGCACAGATTGGATCTGGCGTATGTGTATGCTACGTGTGTTGTCTAGATCTATTGTCTATTGTGAGAGATCGTAGATATGTCTATTGGAGGTAGTCGTGATCTGTCTATTGGGGGAGAGGATGCCTTCTCGTTGGACCCTCCTAGCCTTTATATATGGGAAGGCTAGGTCTTAGGTACCAATACGAGTTGGTTACAAGTTGTATTCAAACTCTAGTCTTGATATTTCCTTGTCTTGTGCGCTTCGAGTTGATGTCCATATGGGCTTCATATCAGTCGAACTGTCATGGGCATCATGGACCTAGGCAGGTCGTCGAGTGGGCCTTCCGTCGGACGGCACCAGGTAGGCCAACAGTAGGTGTCCGTAGGGCATACCTATGTCAGTATCCCCCGCTTGTCCATCTGAATCATAGATTCGGGTGGAAGACTTAGTTTGTTGGGTTCCGTAGCAGAAAACAAAAATTTTCTATCTACTCGAACACTAATACCAGGATCTATACTATGTAGACATAAGTAACGGAGAAGGAATACAGTATTCATACCTTTGCAGACAGAGGCACGCCTTACGCAGGAAGGCGTATATTGATGAAGACGAGCAGCACCCCAAGTGTGGTGCCTCCGAAGTTCGTCACATGTCTAGTGTAGGAGACATCAACCAGACTCCGATCCAGCCGAGTAGCAGAAGAAGTAGATGCTGGATCGCGGATCACACGACGGTAGTGTGAAATTGGAGAACTCAACCACGAGGTCCTCCCCAATATTACGGAGAAGTCCTCAGCGGATGAGAGAGAGAGAATGAGAGGAATGGGTGATTCCAAAGGGGGAGGGGAACCCCTTTATATAGTGGGAGGGGGGCACCACCCAGGGGCCAAGCGGTGTGGGACAAATCCCCACACCCGCCAGCCACCTAGGGGCAGCCGCCGGCCCTAGGTGGGCCCCATTGGGGCTGCCCACCAAGCCCAGGCCGGCTGGCCCCCACTCCCTAGGCGCCTTGCCCTATTGGGCCTCCCTTCGGGTGAGGCCCATTAGCAATATGGAGCCTTTAAAAATAAAATAAAATATATATTTAATATTAATTCTCCAATTAACATTCAAATACACATATTATATTATTTCTTCACTCCAGAACACCTTCCGGACCCCTTCTGATCTCCATCGGATGTTACCCGAAACTATTCGGTTTCTCTCTCTCTACTTCTTGTACGATTCCTCATCTACCCTAAGCGTCCCTACCCTTAAGCGTGACATCCTTTGGTTCGGAAACACTCCGTACATGATTGAGACTACTCTCACATCAATGATCAACAGAGGGACCTGGATGGCCATGTGACCCCCGTGCGTTTCACGAATACAATCGCTCGAACCGTGAGATAGTCCTTCCCCATTCCCTTTGTCATTCGATACCTAATTCATCCGAGACTTGATCTTAGGTATCTCCATACCTTAGTTCGATGTCGTTACCGATGAACTTGTTTTCTCGTTCTCATGTCATTGCATTTCGTGACCTAGTCACATGCTTGCAAGCTTCATCAATGCAACGTCACCGAGATGGCCACATGTATATGTCCATTACATGGACTAGACAAATCCAGGTCTTGATATGTACTCCTCTACGCATCCCTTCGGAAAACCTGAGTGACACCTTTTTGATCACCCTGCTACGACACGATTCTTGATAACCATCTAAGCTTCTTCCGGAATGGTGATTTGTATTACCTCATAGTCAAAGGATCAGGTTGCGAGGTTCTCTGTGTTTTATCATCAATGGTGAACTTTGTAACTAGATCTCATTAAGATATAACGGTCGGATGTTTGTCTATCATGTTATTCAACTAATAACATGACCTCATTGTCAGTTGGCATAAATGCCCATGATCTTGAAACGCAGACCATCCTCATGACCAATGAACTAGTTCACTAGAGGTAACTAGAGACACGGTTTATTTACATACCACACGTGTATTAACGTTTCGTATTAACACAGTTATAGCACAGTATGAAACATATTATGAACATATATGAGATATATCAAATAATACTCTTTATTATTTGCCTCTAGGGCATAACTCCTTCAGTCTCCCACTTGCACTAGAGTATAAACAAAACTAGTTTACAATAGGCAGTAATCTAACACCAATGGAATCTCGGTGTTGTTCGTGCTTTTCTAGATGGAGAGCTTTCGTCAAAGGATCTGCCACATTCAGTTCCGTATCTACTTTGCAAATCTTGACTTCACCTTCATCAATGTTCTACCGAATGACATGAAATCTAAGCTTGATGTGTTTGGATGTGGAATGAGTTCTTGGTTCCCTTGCATTTGCAATAGCACCCGTGTTATCACAATAGATCGTCACGGGGTCTTGCGCATTGGGAAAAACTCCCAGTTCGATGACGAAATTCCTTAGCCAAATAGCTTCATTTGTTGCATCAGCCGCAGCAATATATTCAGACTCCATTGAAGATTGTGCCACCACCGGCTGCTTCTTGCTCTTCCAGCTTACCGCCCCACCATTCACCAAGAAAACAAATCCGGTTTGAGACTTCGAGTCATCATGATCAGAATTCCAGCTCGCATCTACGTAACCCGTTATGTTTAGAGCTTCATCATTTCCTCCATAGATTAGGAACATATCCTTTGTTCTTCTTAGATACTTTAGGATATTTTTCAAAGTTGTCCAGTGATCCGGTCCTGGATTACTCTGGTATCGGCTCGTCAAACTAAGAGCCAATGCCACATCAGGTTGTGTACTTAGCATTGCATACTTGATAGATCCTATGGCTGAAGGATAGGGGATGTAAGACATCTTCTCTCTATCACCATCCATTACAGGACATTGAGTCATACTCATTTTGCAATTCTTCATCATAGGTGTAAAACCCCTCTTGGTGTTTTCCATTTTGAACCTCTTCAAAATCTTTTATATGTAAGTACTCTGACTCAATGCTATTAGGTGCCTTGATCTATCTCTATAGATCTTGATTCCTAATATATTTGCAGCTTCACCTAGATCCTTCATGGAAAATTGGTTGCTCAAATATGCTTTCACGCTTTTCATAAGATCCACATCGTTTCCCATGAGTAATATGTCATCCACATATACTACTAAGAAAACAACCGAGCTCCCACTCGCTTTCTTGTAAACACAGAACTCTTGTTGGTTTTGGACAAATCCAAAACTCTTGATCACTTGATCAAAACGTTGGTTCCATCTACGAGATGCTTGCTTCAATCCATAAATGGACCGTTGGAGCTTGCATACCTTTCCAGCATCCTTAGGATCAACAAAACCTTCCAGTTGCACCATATACAACTCTTCATCAATGTGACCATTAAGGAATGCGGTCTTGACATCCATCTGCCAAATTTCATAGTCGAAATGTGCAGCAATTGCTATTAAAATCCTGACAGCCTTAAGCATCACTACGGGAGAGTAAGTCTCCTCGTAGTCAACTCCTTGAATTTATCGAAACCCCTTTGCGACAAGTCGAGCTTTGTGAATGGTCACGTTACCATTCGCATCTGTCTTCTTCTTAAAGATCCATTTATTTTCCACGGCCTTGCGTCCTTCTAGAAGATCCACCAAGGTCCAAACTTGGTTTTCATGCATGGATCCTATTTTGGATTTCATGGCTTCTAGCCATTTCTCAGAGTCAGCACTATCCATAGCATCTTTGTAGTTTGCAGGTTCTTCCCATTCATCCAGGATGACAGACATTACAAGGCTACTGTACCAATCAGGAGTGGCACGTACCCTTGTGGATCTTCGAACCTCAGGAGTCTCGATGTCATTGTTTTGATCATCATCAATGGGCTCTTCCTCCATGTTGGAGAGCGGTTTTGGAACAGCTTCCATTGCGCTACTCGGAATTTGGAGAGAAGGGTCAACAATTTCATCTAACTTAATTTTCCTTCCACTCACTCCTTTTTCAAGAAACTCTTTCTCGAGAAAGGTGCCAGTTCTTGCGATAAACGTTTTGCCTTCGACTTGGTTGTAGAAGGTATATCTAGTTGTTTCCCTTGGATATCCTACAAATATACATTTTTCTAATTTGGATTCGAGTTTGTTAGGCTGCAGTTTCTTAACGTAAGCCTCACAACCCCAAACTCTCAGAAATGATAACTTTGGCTTCTTTCCATACCATATCTCATATGGGGTTGTCTCCACGGATTTGGATGGTGCTCGGTTTAAAATAAAAGCGGCAGTTTCTAACGCGTATCCCTAAAAAGACACAAACAAATCAGTTAAAGACATCATGGACCGTACACTATCCAATAGGGTTGATTCTGACGTTCAAACACACCATTATCTTTGTGGTGTTCCTTTGGCGTAAAGCTGGGATAATCCCACAGTCCTTCAAGTGCATGTTAAACTCATAACTCAAATACTCGCCTCCTCGATCCGATCGAAGGTGCTTGATTTTCTTGTTAAGTTAATTCTCTACCTCTTTCTGAAATTCCTTGAACTTTTCAAAGGTTTCAAATTTGTGCTTCATCAAGTAGATATATCCATATCTGCTTAAGTCGTCAGTAAAGGTAACAAAGTAGCGATAACCATTGCACGTTGAGGCACTCATTGGTCCACATACATCCGTATGTATGATCCCAAGTAGGTCCATAGCTCTCTTCACTATTCCGGAGAATGGTGTCCTAATCATCTTGCCCATGAGGCATGGCTCACATGTATCAAGGGATTCGAAATCCAATGATCCAAGAAGTCCTTCTGAATGAAGCTTCTTCATGCGCTTTACGCCAATATGACCAAGACGGTAATGCCACATGAACATGGAATTATCGTCACTGTGCTTACAATGTTTAGCATCAACACTATGGATGTGTGTATTACAATCAAGATCAAGTAAGAATAAACCATCACATACAGGAGCATGAACATAGAAAACATCATTCATATAAACTGAACAACCATTTGTTCCTGATTTAAACGAATAATGGTCTTGCAACAAGCAAGACCCACTCACAATATTCATACTCAATGCGGGTACATAATAGCATTTATTCAAAACCAACAATAATCCTGACGGTAGACGGAGATGTAGGGTGCTGACGGCCATCACTTCGACTCTTGAGCCATTGCCGACGCGCATCGTCACCTCATCCTTCCTCAGGCGCCTCCTACTCTGCAGATCCTGCTGAGAGTTACAAATGTGAGCAACAGATCCGGTATCAAATACCTAGGTGTTACTCCTGGCGCTCGTAAGGAATACATCAATAACATGTATATCATATATACCTTTGTCTGGGATGGCTATCTTGCCAGCTCGCTTGTCTTCAAGGTACTTGGGGCAGTTGCGTTTCCAGTGTCCATCCCCTTTGCAGTAGAAGCATGAAGTGCCAGGCTTAGGGCCAGGCTTGGCAGTCTTTGAGGTGATGGAAGCAAATCTGCCATCCCTCTTAGACTTTTTACCCTTGCCTTTCCCTTTTTGCCCCGGTTTCTTAAAGTTGGTAGTCTTATTGACCATCAGCACCATGTGCTCCTTCTTGATTTCAACCTCAGTAGTTTTGAGCTTGGCGAACACCTCAGCAAGGGTCTTAGTCATCCCTTGCATGTTGTAGTTCATCACAAAGCTCTTATAGCTAGGGGTAGCGAGTGCAACACCCTATCTATAGCGAGCTCCTCCGGGATTTTGCAATCCAGGGGCACTTAACGTAGCCAGACATTTTGACTACGTGCTCACTAATGATGTTGTGCTCTTCCATTTGAGCAGAGAAGAAGAGCTCGGAAGCATCATACCTATCTGCACGGGCCTATGGAGCAAAGACAGCCTTGAGATCCTCAATCATCTCAAAAGCATTCTGAAGGAAATATGCCCTGAGAGGCAATAATAAAGTTGTTATTATGTATTCCTTGTATATGATAGATGTTTACTTTGCATGCTATAATTGTATTGATAGGAAACATCAATACATGTGTGTTTAATAAACAAAAGGGTTCCTAGTTATGCCTCTCTTATAGACTGGCTTGTTGATTAACAAGATGACCAAGGTTTCCTGATCATGGACATTGGATGTTGTTAATAACAAGGTCACAGCATTTGTGAAATGATGTGATGAACATTCATCCGAAGTATAGCATTACGATCAAGTCATTATGTTTATATTGCTATAACATCATACAAAGTAGTCTTAGTCCTTAGACCATGAGATCATGTTAATTGCTAACACCGGAAGAGTATCTTGATAACATCAAATGTCACACCGTAACAGGGTGACCATAAAGGTGGGTTCAGTGCTATGAAGGTGTTATGTTGAGGCTCATGGATCAAGAGTCGAATTTGTCAATCCCGATGACGGATAGATATACTCTGGGCCCTCTCGGTGATATCACATTAAGATAGCTTGCAAGCAAGTGATGTGATCACTAGAATGTTATATCACGGGAACGAGTGCATGTCGATAACGAGATCAAACTAGGTATTTGGATACCGATGATCGAATCTCGGACATGTATTATATCATGAGACAAAGGGATTAAATTGCTGACGTTAAACGTTCTCACGATCACAGAAGTCATCGTTGAATATGCGAAGTCGTATGGATCTCGAGGTCCGCTTCGATTATTGATCCGAGAGGAGTCTCAATCATGTACGCATTATTCGCGAACCGTAGGGTGACACACTTAAGGGTTGTCGGACACCATTTAGGAGCATATATGTTCGAACAAAAGGTTTGCAAAGCGCGAAATGTTTGATAGAAACAGGAATTGTTAGATAGAAATCGGAATTGTGTCGGGTGAAATGGCAGAAAGTGGTTCTGCATATGATATTGAAATGTTGCAAGGGGTTTTATGTGAATGTTTGTTAATTAAAGTAATTAACAAAATTCTGATTAAAATAAATAAAAGAGTTTTATTAATTGAGAGTTGCATTTAATTTGGTGGAAATTAAATACAAGTGAGTGGGATTTTGGGTGGAGGCCATGTTTATGTGAGTGGAGGTTCACCACATGAATGAAGGAGGGGAGGAGTCCCCCCCTCATGCGCCGGCTATGGGAGGGGAGGGGTCTCCCTCCCTCCTATATAAAGCCCCCCTCTCCCCTCTCACAAAATACACCTCCTCGTGAAGGATCTCTCTCTCCATCTAGATATTCCCCCATGGTCTCGGATTAGCGAGATACATGTTCCCGGTGGCCTTAAATGCGGAAGGAGTTCTTTGCTTCCGCTGATTCGCTGGAGCGAGGAGGTGGAGGTTGTCCGGTGGCTTGAACGTGTGTGCGAGGATGGATGCGCTGCTGATTTGCGGCGCTCGGACTTCCACACGATCTTGAGATCGGCAAGCATACGACTACATCAACCACGAGTTCCTACTCGTTAACAAAACTCGTTGTCTTCGAGGGTAAGTTCTCCATGGATGTATGTCCACCCGTTGCTCTATATCTAGTAGATAGATCTTGGCGTATAGTTCTCATCATAGGAATTTTTTTGTTTTCTATGCTGCGGACCTTGATGGTATCAGAGCCTGATCTATGCGTAGGTGCTTTGCACGGGTAGTACACATATGTTTATATGTGGGCGATGATGATCATGTTATTGCATCTTCTATGTACTTTGGATATTGGTGGCATAGTGGGATGAAGCGGCCTAGACCAACCTTACATGTCATCGTACATGAGACCGGTTCCACGACTGACATGCAACTAGTTTTGTATAAGTGGCTAGCGGGTGTCTGTCTCTCCTACTATAGTCAATATCTGATTTACAACGAGTTGCTAATAACTTGGTTATCCTTGTTGTGGTTCATGTTCGTAGGTAAGACCGGTTCTATCTCCGAAAGTCCTAAGCCACGTAAAACTTGCAATTGATAAATTAGAGGCGTCTAGTTTAGATCGTTGTTGGGCTAGTGTCTTGATATGGTATTGTTGTAAGTAGATGTATGATAGATACTCTTACAACTCACTTAACTTGTAAGTTCCATAGACCTTGGCCTTACACACAAAGGAATTATAGAGATCATACCACGATGCAAATGATAGAGATCAAATGCATGGGCCATATCACCTCACTTCACACATTAGATGTTAGCATCTTATATTGCTAGTTTGGCGCTTTTGGTAGCATTATAAGATGATCCCTCATTTAGATATCAAGATAAAATGTGTTCTTCCTTAAGTATGCACCATTTTGTGGATCGTGTTTTGAGGCATCACGTGATGATCGGGTGTTCTCGACTCTACGCTTTCATACAACGGGTGTAAGACAGTTTTACACACGCGAATACTAAGGTTCTTACTTGACGAGCCTAGCATGTATAGACATGGCCTCAGAACACGGACCGAAAGGTTAAGCATGAGTCATATAGTTGATATGATGCCCATATAGATGCTCGCCTTTGAAGCTACACCGACTCACGTGATGATCGGACTTGGTGTAGTGGATTTGGTTCATGTAATCACCAAAAGGACACGAGGGATGTCGTTTTTGAGTGGGAGTTCATTAGTAATTTGGATTAGTTGAACTCAATCTATCATAAACTTAGTCTAAATATATTTTACAAATTCTGTTGTAGATGGCACCACCTGCTTTTAATTTCAATGTGTTCATGGAGAAAGAGAAGCTTGCTGCGAATGGCAGCAACTTCACCAACTGGGCTATGAATTTGAGGATTCTCCTCACTGCTGCACAAAAGCAATATGTGATAGAGGCGCCGCTAGGCCCCCCACCAGCTCCTGATGCCCCTGACGAGGAAAAGAACGTCTATATAACTCGTCAGGAGGGCCACAACTTAGTTCATTGCGGCATACTATATGGGCTAGAGCCAGAACTTCGAAAACGTTTCGAAAATGGCAATGCCTTTGATACCATGGGAGAATTGAAAATGATTTTCGATACCCATGCTACCGTAGAGAGTTATAATGCTTCTAAAAAGTTCTTTAGCTACATGATGGAAGAGAACAGCTCCGTTAGTGAGCACGTACTCGAAATGTCTAGGTACGCCAATAAGCTTGTGTCCTTGGGAATAATGATTCCCATTGACTTAGGCATACATCGTGTTCTCCAATCTCTGCCACCTAGCTACAAGAGCTTCGTGATGAAGTATAATATGCAGGGCATGAAGAAGTCTCTTTCCGAGCTTCTGCCAATGCTTAAGACTGCAGAAGTGGAGATTAGGAAAGAACATCAAGTGTTGATGATCAGTAAGACCACCGGTTTCAAGAAGGACAAGAAAGGCAAGCAAAAGGGAAAGAAGGGCGGCAAAACTGTTGCCGTGCTTGAAAAGAAACCTCGAGCTGGCCCTAAGTCTGACACCGAGTGCTACTATTGCAAGGGGACTGGCCATTGGAAGCGCAATTGCCCAAGTATTTGGCGGACAAGAAGGCCGGCAAGGCAAACAAAGGTATATGTGATATACATGTTATTGATGTGTACTTGACTAGTACTTCATGATGCACCTGGGTATTTGATACGGGATCGGTTGCTAATATATGTAACTCGGTTCAGGGGCTGCGGAACAAGCGACAACTAGCAAGGGATGAGGTCACGATGCGGGTCGGCAATGAATCAAGAGTTGATGTGATCGCCGTCGGAACACTGCCTCTCCATATGCCGTCGGGATTAGTTATAAACCTGAATAATTGTTATTTGGTACCTGCACTGAGCATGAACATTGTATCCGGATCGTGTTTGATGCAAAGTGGTTATTCGTTTAAATCTGAAAACAATGGTTGTTCGATTTATATGAATAATATCTTTTATGGTCATGCACCTGTGTTGAATGGTTTATTTTTGTTGGATCTCGATAGTAGTATTACGCATATTCATAATGTTGATGCTAAAAGGATTAAACTTGATAATGATATATCTGCATATATGTGGCAATCGCCGTCTAGGTCATATTGGCGTTAAGCATGAAGAAACTCCATTCGATGGACTTTTGGAATCACTTGATTTTGAATCATTTGATACATGTGAGCCATGCCTTATGGGCAAGATGACTAGAAACGCCGTTTTCGGTTCAATGGAGCAGGCGTGATTTATTGGAAATCATACATAATGTGTGTGGACCAATGAGTGTGTCGGCGAGGTGGATATCGTTATTTTGTTACTTTCACGGATGATTTGAGTAGATACGGTATATCTATTTGATGAAACATAAGTCTGAAACCTTTGAAAGGTTCAAAGAATTTCAGAATGAAGTGGAAAATCATCGTAATGAAAGATAAAATTTCCGGTCCGACCGTGGAGGAGAGTATCTTAGTTCTGAGTTTAGCACACATATGAAAGGCGTGGAATAGTTTCACAACTCACGCTGCGGAACACCACAACGTAATGGTGTGTCGAACATAAATGTCGTACTTTATTGGATATGGTTCGATCTATGATGTCTCTGATCGACTTACTTGTCATTTTGGGGTTATTCACTAGAAACCGCTGCATTCACTTTAAATAGGGCACCATCTAAATCCATTGAAAAGACACCGTATGAATTATGGTTTGGAAACAAACCTAAGCTGTCATTTCTTAAAGTTTGGGGATGCGATGTTTATGTGAAGAAACTTCAACGGATAAACTTCGAACCCAAAGCGGAAAAATGCGTCTTCATAGGATACCCTAAGGAAACGATTGGGTATACCTTCTATCACAGATCCGAGGGCAAGGTCTTTGTTGCCAAGAATGGATCCTTTCTTGAGAAGGAGTTTCTCACGAAAGGTGTGAGTAGTCGGAAGGTAGAACTCGAAGAGGTTATTGAACCTTCTCTTCATGAAATGGCGAGTGGCGCAGCACCGAAGTTGTTTGAGTTGACTTCACCTAATGAAGAGAGAGATAATGATATTGATCATGAAACTCCGAAGAGGACACTACCGAACCTCGCAGTCAAGCGGGACACGTCAGCTCTGAATCTGTATGGCAATCATGTTATGAATTTCATGATTGATGAAATAGATGACCTGCGGTATGAAGAAGCGATGATGAGCCCTGATTCCAACAAATGGCTAGAAGCCATGAAATCCGAGATGGAATCCATGTACGAAAACCAGGTTTGGACCTTGGTGGACTTACCTCACGATCGAAAGGCCGTTGAGAATAAATGAATTTTCAAAAGAAAAACGGATGCTGATGGTAATGTAACCATCTATAAGGCTCGACTTGTCGCAAAGGGGTTTTGACAAATTCAAGGAGTTGACTACGATGAGACATTCTCTCCCGTAGCGATGCTTAAGTCGGTTAGGATTATGTTAGCAATTGCTGCATATTTCGATTATGAAATATGGCAGATGGATGTCAAAACTGCGTTCCTCAATGGTAATATTGAAGAAGAGTTGTAAATGATACAACCTAAGGGTTTTGTCGATCCTAAGGATACTGATAAGGTGTGCGAACTTCAGCGATCCATCTATGGATCAAGCAAGCATCCCGGAGTTGGAATCTCCGCTTTGATGAGGTGATCAAAGAGTTTGGATTTGTCCAAACTTATGGAGAGGCTTGTATTTACAAGAAAGTGAGTGGGAGCAATGTGGCATTTCTTATATTATATGTGGATGACATATTATTGATTGGAAATGATATAGATCTTTTAAACAGTGTTAAAAGTTATCTAAACAGCAAATTTTCGATGAAGGACCTTGGTGAAGCTTCATATATATTAGGCATTAAAATCTAGAGAGATAGATCAAGACGGCAAATTGGGCTATCATGATACATACCTTGATAAGATATTAAAGAAGTTTAATATGGACGAGTAAGAAGGGTACTTACCTATGTTGCAAGGCAAGACATTGAGTAAGACTCAAAGTCCACTCTGCGGAAGAAAGAGAGATAATGGATAAGATCCCCTATGCCTCAGCCATAGGCTCTATAAAGTATGCCATGCTATGTACAAGACCGGATGTGGCACATGCTATTAGTTTGACTAGTAGGTACCAATCTGATCCAGGTTCGGAACACTGGATAGCGGTCAAGAATATCCTTAAGTACTTGAGAAGAACTAAGGATTTGTTTCTTGTATACGGAGGTGAAGAAGAGCTAGTCGCTAAGTGTTATGTCAATGCTAGCTTTAACACTGATCTGAATGACTCTAAGTCTCAATCCGAATACGTGTTTCTCTTGAATGGAGCAGCAGTTAGTTGGAGGAGCTCCAAACAACCTGTGGTGGCTGGATCAACGACGGAGGTGGAATATGTTGCTGCTTTAGAAGCGGCGCAGGAAGCGGTTTGGATGAAGGAGTTCATAACGGAACTAGGTGTGGTTCCTAGTGCATTGGACCCAATGGTGATCTATTGTGACAATAATGGAGCCATAGCCAACACCAAGGAACCAAGGTCTCACAAGAATTCCAAGCATATTAAGTGTCGGTTTCACTCCATCCGCGAGCATGTCAAGGATGGAGATATAAAGATTTGTAAAGTGCACACGGACCTGAATGTAGCAGATCCATTGACTAAAGTACTCCCTAGGGCAAAACATGATCAACACCAGAACTCCATGGGTGCTAGATTTATCACTATATAAACTAGATTATTGTCTCTAGTGCAAGTGGGAGACTGAAGGAGATATGCCCTGAGAGGCAATAATAAAGTTGTTATTATGTATTCCTTGTACATGATAGATGTTTACTTTGCATGCTATAATTGTATTGATAGGAAACATCAATACATGTGTGTTTAATAAACAAAAGGGTTCCTAGTTATCCCTCTCTTATAGACTAGCTTGTTGATTAACAAGATGATCAAGGTTTCCTGGTCATGGACATTGGATGTTGTTAATAACAAGGTCACAGCATTTGTGAAATGATGTGATGAACATTCATCCGAAGTATAGCATTACGATCAAGTCATTATGTTTATATTGCTATAACATCATACAAAGTAGTCTTAGTCCTTAGACCATGAGATCATGTTAATTGCTAACACCGGAAGAGTATCTTGATAACATCAAACGTCACACCGTAACAGGGTGACCATAAAGGTGGGTTCAGTGCTATGAAGGTGTTATGTTGAGGCTCATGGATCAAGAGTGGAATTTGTCAATCCCGATGACGGATAGATATACTCTGGGCCCTCTCGGTGATATCACATTAAGATAGCTTGCAAGCAAGTGATGTGATCACTAGAATGTTATATCACGGGAACGAGAAAAGAGTGCATGTCGGTAACGAGATCAAACTAGGTATTTGGATACCGATGATTGAATCTCGGACATGTATTATATCATGAGACAAAGGGATTAAATTGCTGACGTTAAAGGTTCTCACGATCACATAAGTCATCGTTGAATATGCAGAGTCGATTATGGATCTCGGTCCTTCGATTATTGATCTGAGAGGAGTCTCAATCATGTATGCATTATTCGCGAACCATAGGGTGACACACTTAAGGGTTGCCGGACACCATTTAGGAGCATATATGTTCCAGACAAAAGGTTTGCAAAGCGCAGGAAATGTTTCGATAGAAACAGGAATTGTTTCGATAGAAATCGAAATTGTTTCGGGTGAAATTGCAGAAAGTGGTTCTGCATGTGATATTGAAATGTTGCAAGGGGTTTTATGTGAATGTTTGTTAATTAAAGTAATTAACAAAATTCTGATTAACATAAATAAAAGAGTTTTATTAATTGAGAGTTGCATTTAATTTGGTGGAAATTAAATACAAGTGAGTGGGATTTTGGGTGGAGGCCATGTTTATGTGAGTGGAGGTTCACCACATGAATGAAGGAGGGGAGGAGTCCCCCCCTCATGCGCCACTATGGGAGGAGGGTCTCCCTCCCTCCTATATAAAGCCCCCCTCTCCCCTCTCACAAAATACACCTCCTCGTGAAGGATCTCTCTCTCCATCTAGATATTCCCCCATGGTCTCGGATTAGCGAGATACATGTTCCCGGTGGCCTTGCGTCTGGAAGGAGTTGCTGCTTCCGCTGATTCGCTGGAGCGAGGAGGTGGAGGTTGTCCGGTGGCTTGAACGTGTGTGCGAGGACGGATGCACTGCTGATTTGCGGCGCTCGGACTTCCACACGATCTTGAGATCGGCAAGCGTACGACTACATCAACCACGAGTTCCTACTCGTTAACAAAACTCGTTGTCTTCGAGGGTAAGTTCTCCATGGATGTATGTCCACCTGTTGCTCTGTATCTAGTAGATAGATCTTGGCGTATAGTTCTCATCGTAGGAAATTTTTTGTTTTCTTTGCTGCGGACCCAACACATTCATCTTCTCAAAACGCTTTTGAAGCTCCGGCTCCATGGCATAGAGCATTCCACTCTGGATGAGGGAGAAACCGTCCGCCTTGGACTGCCATACATTATTTTCATCCTGGGAGGCGGAATTTGCAGGCTTAGCCGGAAGCTCAGCCTCGATGACATAAGTCAACTTGTAGGGGACAAGGAGGATCCTAAGATTACGAAACCATGCGGTGAAGTTGGTTCCATCAGTTTTCAGCTTGTCCTTCTTGAGGAAAGTGCTTAGGTTGAAGGTGGGTGGGCGAGACATCTACAAAGGATTTGCAAAGTGTTTAGACTATGTTCATAATAATGAGTTTAAGTATTATTTAAAGGAATTCCCACTTAAACGAACATCCCTCTACTAGTTTAGTGATCACATGATCTCAATCCCCTACACCTCCCCCGGTTGAACACAGCCATCAGTGCAGTATCAAGGGTGGACATTCCCTAATGTCGATCACATCAACTATGTGATTCATGCTCGACCTTTCGGTCTCTTGTATTCCGAGGCCATGTCTCTGTAACGTGCTAGGCTTGCTAGTTCTAACTCGTGTGTATTCGCAGTGCAACATGGCTTACACCCACTGTATGCGAACATAGATATGTCTAACACCCAGGCCTGTAACCCTGGATCACCTCATACCGAAGAACTTTCTTGGTGGTGCACACACAAGGGGAATACGATAACTGGAATACTATGAGGTATTATCTTATTATGCTACCGTCTAGTAAGTATACTAGCACAATAAGTTATACTTCAAAAGTAAAGTGTTATGACATGGTTATAGCTTTATGATCATCATCAACAGCCTTAAAGTTTCACAAACTTGTCAATGCCATGTTATAATACTTGCCCCTATGCAATAATGAAGATAGACGCCTCTATATTAACTATTGCATGTTTTACGCGTCTTTAGGGCTTTCGTAGTAGAACCCCTTCCCACCTACGAACGTTGAGCCATAACATGGATTCAATGATTGCCGTTCTTCTTCCCTTTTCAGGGCCCTCCAGTGTCAATGCCATATCAACTACTATAGAGAGACAGACACCCCTAAGCCACTTTGATTTGTGGACCAGTCTCATGAATCACCACGTGTGGTCGGTTGGGGGCCGCTTCATCAAACAGTGTCGCGATATGAACAATAACACTAAAGAGGGTAGCAACTAGAGAATTAATGCCCACATATTGCTATGTGTTCTATCCGTACGACATGTCTACCCATAAACCTAGCTTTAATACCACTGTTGGGTTCCGTAGCAGAAAACAAAAAATTTCTATCTACTCGAACACTAATACCAGGATCTATACTATGTAGACATAAGTAATGGAGAAGGAATACAGTATTCATACCTTTGTAGACAGAGGCATGCCTTACGCAGGAAGGCGTATATTGATGAAGACGAGCAGCACTCCAAGTGTGGTGCCTCCGAAGTTCATCACACGTCTAGTGTAGGAGACGTCAACCGGACTCCAGTCCAGCCGAGCAGCGGAAGAAGTAGATGCCGGATCGCCAATCACACAACGGTAGTGTGAAAGTGGAGAACTCAACCACGAGGTCCTCCCTAATATTATGGAGAAGTCCTCAGCGGATGAGAGAGAGAGAATGAGAGGAATGGGTGATTCCAAAGGGGGAGGGGGAACCCCTTTATATATGGGAGGGGGGCACCACCCAGGGGCCAGGCGGTGTGGGACTAATCCCCACACCCGCCGGCCACCTAGGGGCAGCCTCCGGCCCTAGGTGGGCCCCATTGGGGCGGCCCACCAAGCCCAGGCCGGCTGGCCCCCACTCCCTAGGTGCCTTGCCCTATTGGGCCTCCCTTCGGGTGAGGCCCATTAGCAATATGGAGCCTTTAAAAATAAAATAAAATATATATTTAATATTAATTCTCTAATTAACATTCAAATACATATATTAGATTATTTCTTCAGTCCGGAACACCTTCTGGATCCCTTCTGATCTCCATCGGATGTTACCCGAAACTATTCTGGTTTCTCTCTCTACTTCTTTTACGATTCCTCATCTACCCTAAGCGTCCCTACCCTTAAGCGTGACATCCTTCGGTTCAGAAACACTCTAGACATGATTGAGACTACTCTCAGATTAATGATCAATAGAGGGACCTGGATGGCCATGTGACCCCCGTGCGTTTCACGAATACAATCGCTCGAACCGTGAGATAGTCGTTCCCCATTCCCTTTGTCATTCGATACCTAATTCATCCGAGAATTGATCTTCGGTATATCCATACCTTAGTTCGATCTCGTTACCGATGAAATTGTTTTCTCGTTCTCATGTCGTTGCATTCCATGACCTAGTCACATGCTTGCAAGCTTCATCAATGCAACGTCACCGAGATGGCCACATGTATATGTCCGTTACATGGACTAGACAAATCCTGGTCTTGATATGTACTCCTCTACGCATCCCTTCGGAAAACCTGAGTGGCACCTTTTTGATCACCCTGTTACGAGATGATTCTTGATAACCATCTAAGCTTCTTCCGGAATGGTGATTTGTATTACCTCACAGTCAAAGGATCAGGTTGCGAGGTTCTCTGTGTTTTATCATCAATGGTGAACTTTGTAACTAGATCTCATTAAGATATAACGATCGGATGTTTGTCTATCATGTTATTCAACTAATAACATCAACTAATAACATGACCTCATTGTCAGTTGGAATAAATGCTCATGATCTTGAAACACAGACCATCCTCATGGCCAATGAACTAGTTCACTAGAGGTAACTAGAGACACGGTTTCTTTACATACCACACGTGTATTAACGTTTCGTATTAACATAGTTATAACACAGTATGAAACGTATTATAAACATATAGAAGATATATCAAATAATACACTTTATTATTTGCCTCTAGGGCATAAATCCTTCATAGTTGATCTTTAAATATTGCATTAGGATGTCGGAGTCGACAGTTGTGTCGAGTGCGAAGCACTTTACCCGGAAGTTCATCGGGTCAGCCGAAATTCGTAATAGTTCAGAGGGATGTTGGTAAACGTGCCTGGTGCACTCGACGGATCGGGACCAGTTAATTGCTCTAGGGAAAAAACAACGCTACCTACTCTTACTCGAGTCTCTGGACTCGAATTCGGAAATTGTTGGCGTAGTTCAACTCATGCTGCGGAGGCCTTACTGAGTCGAACTCCAGTTTTAATGCATATGTACCCAACACGTCCGTCGGGATTTTCTTCATGTTGTAGACACGGTATATATCTGGTAGAGCATAGCGGATGCGATTGCCAGGCCATCAGATTATATCTGTAGGTCTTATCTTTACGTCGTGTACGTAGCATCCGAAGATTTATCACCGCGGAGGTGTTTCGGGTGTCCAAGGAGACGTTGTGTCTGAACTTGACATTGTAGTGTATAGTAGGTGAAGTCGCCAATGCGTTCGATTGCTGTAAGTGAGTCGACATTATGGATGCAGTACAGTTGGACTATAATGTGAATCTTTTGTTGTCTATAGGGTGCACGACCAGCGCTCCCTATGGGAGTAGCCTCCGAGTGTCTGTTCGAGTCGTAGACTCGAGCGGAGACTTATAGTCGTCGGTTACATAGACAAAAATGATCTGGAAGTACTTCGGATGATCTTGCGGATGCCATCAACGCCGACAGTTTTTCAAATGTGCGACCAGCGTGCCCTATGGGAGTAGCCCCCGAATCCTTAGTCGAATCATGGATTCGAGTAAGGATTCGGAGCATGCCACTCGAAGATCTTGTATATGCATGTCCATCGCTCCAGTTTGGAGTAGCCCCTGAGTGCCTGGCAGAGTCATAGACTCGGGGAGAGACTCGAGTCTTGTATTTTGCAGTGGTAGTCGAAAATCATGAGGAAAAACCACTGACCCGGAAGTGCATCGAGTCAGCGTGTCGCGCATAAGGAGCATGAATCGGCGATGCAGTTGGAGTCGACAGAGTCACTTCTGTCGGGTGCGTCGCTAGCACCACGTCTTTGTAGCATCAAGCGATGCAACCATTAGAGGAGTAACTCGACTCGGGTCTTGAGTGTATAGTGTAGTCAGTTGTTTTGTCGACTCATGTTGGAGGACCCAGTAGAATAGCTCGACGCAGTCGACATCCTTGTAAGCTGCACAAAACATTAAGAATTGTAAAGTACTTGTATCTTATAAAGAATATTTGCATGTCTCTTTGCAAAGTAAAATTCTGGTGCCAATCGAGTCGACACTTTTGCACTGCATGCTAGACCTTTTCATTAGCCTGATTACCCTTAGTCTTAGTATCTTGCCGAGGTACTCGGAGTTCAAGGACTTGACGATCAGGCAGAATCAGCTACTCGGGCTGTCGCGTATGAGGTGCTCGAGTGCGCGGAGTCGATGGCGCATTAGGTTACTCGTAGAGGGCGTAGCCCCCGAGTGTTTCGAGTGCGACTAAAGTAAATAGTTAAAAAAGAATCAACTCTAAGTAGAGGGTAACTTAGATTTATTGGTAGTTGCCGTGGTGAACGAGTCGCAAGATCCAATGCGATCGGTGGGTCGCTTGGAGGAGGGAGGCGAAGCGACATCAGGTTGCTGAGGCTGATGGCGATAGCGTGTTGCGGCATCCGAACACTGCACTAGGTCACGTGATGGAGTCAAAGACTCAGCAGGCCGGCAGAGTCGAAGACCACAGCGCGTCACCGCAGCCGAAGACTGCAGCAGGTTGCGTGATGGATTTGAAGACTGAGTAGGTCGGCGGAGTCGAAGACCTTAGTGAGTCACCGTATCCAAAGGCGACAACAGGCCTCGCGACGGAGTCGGCGGAGCCCCCGAGTGTAGATTCGATGTGGTCGATGTAGTCGAGGCGGCATCCGAGTGCCGGTGCGATGGACCAGGGTCGACGCGGCAGCAGGTGACCAAAACCGATGGTGGCAGCAGTTTGCCACAACCGAAGATTGTAGAGGGTCGCTGGAGCAACGAGCCCCCGAGTCGGCGAAGCAGAAGGCTGCAACAGATCGCTGGAGTCGAACGCCAATGTGGTTCGCTCGAGCGGAAGACCGTAGTGGGTCGCCGATGCCGATGGTGGTAGAAATTTTCTGCAACTGAAGATCGTAGCAAGTCGTTGTATCCGAGGGAGCCCCTGAGTCGCCAGAGCTGACGACCACAGCGAGTCGCATCGTGGAGTCGAAGACCGTGGCGGGTCGTGCGGCAGATTCGACGCAGCCCCCGGGTGTAGAGTCAACACGGTCGGACGGAGACAACATTGATTCTGAACCATAGAGGAGTTGTCGGGAGATGGCGAGGAGGACGCTGCAGTAGTTGATGGTGATGTCAACTTCTTCGGGGTCGATAACAATGTTGTTTACCGTGGTTGAAGTCGTCGATGGCCGCGATGAAGGTGAAGATGGTCGTGACGAAGTAAAAAAAAATTGAGTTGTCCACGTAACTAGGTAATTTATCGATGCAGTATACTACCGACTCGCGTAAATTTTTTGATGTCTTCATCTTGAAAATCATGTACGTCAGTGTACTAGCTCTAATTTAGCTAGCACCTTGATCGATGCCCTTTTGTCTAGATCAACTGATATGATCCGAGTCGATTTTTCTTTTAACTGATCTGATGGAACTCTTATTTTTCCCTGTCGTTTTCCTCTTCTCCCTTGGATGACTAGCTCATTAGGAACTCCTTTTCTTTTCTGATCCGGATTGATATGATTGCTTCAGGACAATGTAGGAACATGTCTGCTTGGAGTTTTATTTTTTTCTATCTGCAAGTCGTGCCAAAAGGGGAAAAGCTTGCGTGCGCACGTCATCTGACATGAAAATAAAAAACACAACACTTGCAGCGGCCGCATGACATGCAGATTAATTTGTTTGAGGTCTCCTCAGAACTTGATCCGCCGATGGACTGAATCCTTGTTGCTTCATGGTGATCTCGCGAGGCGCTAGCTTTCCGAGGCGACGCAAATCGGTAGTCTCACAATTGTGGCCGAACTTGGCAATCCAGCGTAAGGCAACCTGATGAAAGAGAAAAACTTCGGCCCCGCCAGTCTGATTAGGTGAGCGGGAGGGAAAAGCTGACATGGAGCCCCGCATCCGTGTTGCTAAACATAAAATTAACCGCGACGGAGACGTCGACCGCAGATGAATCGACCAGACGTGATCCGGCCGTGTTGATGATGAGGGAGCTGAATTAGATCTGGTCTCCAATGCCGACGAATCGTAGATCGCCGGAGATGAGGCCGTCGATATCGCAACATTAGCGCGCCCAGTTCCCACAGACGGCGCCAATTGACGAGGGTTTAACTCATCAATGCCCATTGTTATGGACTTGGGTTTTGGAGAAGGAGGGAACGTTGGAGATCGTGGAACGGCTAACAGACAAGCACACAGGTGACACGAGGTTTACCCAGGTTCAGGCCTCGTAGAGGACCCTACTCCTGCTTGTCTGCTCTTGATTGATGATGATCCGAAGGATTACAATATTGCCGATGGTGGTGGATGCACAGATTGGATCTAGTGTATGTGTATGCTATGTGTGTTGTCTAGATCTATTGTCTATTGTGAGAGATCGTAGATATGTCTACTGGAGGTAGTCGTGATCTGTCTATTGGGGGAGAGGATGCCTTCTCGTTGGACCCTCCTAGCCTTTATATATGGGAAGGCTAGGTCTCAGGTACCAATACGAGTTGGTTACAATTTGTATTCAAACTCTAGTATTGAGCTTTCCTTGTCTTGCGCGCTTCGAGTTGATGTCCATATGGGTTTCATATCAGTCAAACCGTCATGGGCGTCATGGACCTAGGCAGGTTGTCAAGTGGGCCTTCCGTCAGGCCGCACCAGGTAGGACAATAGTAGGTGTCCGTAGGGCATACCTATGTCACACGGGATGTTGAGATACCCCGCTGATGGGTCGCACTGGAGAAAAATCGATAGAGAGTACCCATACTTTGTAGATGATGCAAGGAACTTAAGGTTTGGTCTAAGTACAGATGACATGAATCCTTTTGGAGAGCAGAGCTCTAGTCATAGCACCTGGCATGTAACTCTATGTATCTATAACCTTTCTCCTTGGTTGTGCATGAAGTGGAAGTTCATTACGATGCTAGTGCTTATCCAAGGCCCGAAGCAACCTGGCAACTACATTGATGTGTACCTAAGGCCATTAGTTGAAGAACTTCTATAGTTGTGGCGCGACGAAGGTGTACATGTGCGGGATGAGCACAAATAGCAGCCATTTGACCTACGAGCGTTGCTATTCGTAACCATCAGTGATTAACATGCTCTTAGTAACCTTTCAGGATAGTCAAACAAGGGATACAATGCATGCACTCATTGTTTAGATGAGACTGATAGTATATATTTGGAACATTGTAGGAAGAATGTGTACCCGGGTCATCGTCGATTTCTTTTGGACAAGCATCCCTTAAGAAAGAAAGGCAAGCATTTCAACTGTCAGGCATGTCACCAATCGAAGCCTAAGGAACATACTGGTGCTGATGTATTTGATATTGTCAAGGGTTTGGATCAAACAGTAACCTTTGGAAAGGGTCCTGGCGGACAATCTTTTCTGAAGGACGCTGACAGACACACACCCATGTGGAAGAAGAAATCTATATTTTGGGAGCTACCCTATTGGAAAGTCCTAGAGGTCCGCTCTGCAATCGACGTGATGCATGTAATGAAGAATCTTTGCATGAACCTACTAGGCTTCTTGGGCGTGTATGAGAAGGAAAAAGATACACCGGAAGCACGGCAGGACCAGCAACATATGAAAGACCCAGAAGGCCTGCATCCAGAATGATTTAAAGGTCCTTCCAGCTACGCTCTTACCAAACAAGAGAAGGAAATCTTTTTTGAATGCCTGAGCGGTATCAAGGTCCCATCTAGCTTCTCGTCGAATATAAAAGGAATAAAAAATATGGTAGAGAAAAAGTTCCAAAACCTAAAGTCTCATGACTACCACATGATTATGATGCAATTGCTTCCGATTGCATTGAGGGGGCTTCTACTGGATTATGTTCGAGTACCCATTGTGAAGCTATGTGCATTCCTCAATGCAATCTCTCAGAAGGTAATCAACCCTGAAGATCGAGCATGGTTACAGAATGATGTGGTCGAATGTCTTGTCAGTTTCGAGTTGGTGTTCCCACCATCCTTCAATATTATGACGCACCTCCTGGTTCACCTAGTCGAAGATATTTCCATTCTCGGTCCTATATTTCTACACAATATGTTCCCCTTTGAGAGGTTCATGGGAGGCTTAAAGAAATATGTTCATAACCGTGCCAGATTAGAAGAAAGCATCTCCAAGGGCTATGGAACAGAGGAGGTCATTGAGTTTTGGTTGACTTTGTTCCTGAACTTAAGCCGATTGGTCTTCCTCAATCGCGGCATGAGGGGAGACAGAGTGTAAAAGGCACTCTAGGAAGGAAATCAATAATATGTAGGGACGGGCATTCTTACACTGAAGCACATTACACAGTTCTACAGAATTCCACCTTGGTGGCTCCGTATATCGAGGAACACAAGAAAATTGTACGCTCCAACAACCCTGGGAAGCATCACGACTGGATTAGAAATGAACACATGAAGACTTTCGGCGGTTGGTTGTAAGCACAT
Source organism: Avena insularis (assembly GCA_023614405.1). Lineage (NCBI taxonomy): Eukaryota > Viridiplantae > Streptophyta > Magnoliopsida > Poales > Poaceae > Avena > Avena insularis. Next base: position 444,228,018 of record CM042684.1, read on the forward strand.
GTCATAAAAAACAACACTCTTGGAGATGAGATGTACTTGTTGTCCAGGTCACCATCTTCAACTATATCAACTTTTCAAGGGTACGAGATAAATGGAAATACATTTTACACAATCGCCCAAGATAAAAAGAGCACCAACCAAAACAGTGGTGTCCTCTTTGATGCAACAAACAACAATGGGTCAAAGATCACATATTATGGTTACATAGAGGAGATATGGGAACTTGACGATGGACCTACTTTTAAGGTCCCCTTGTTTCAGTGCAAATGGGTCAAGCTGACAGGAGGCATGGTAAAGTTAGACGAGCAATACGGAATGACAACAGTGGATCTCAGCAATCTTGCGTACTTAGACGAACCATTCGTCCTAGCCAATGATGTGGCTCAGGTTTTCTATGTGAAGGACATGTCTACCAAACCGAGAAAAGGAAAAAATAAGCAAAAGAATACACCAGATGATGAGCGAAAGTGCTACATAGTTCTTTCAGGGAAAAGAAACATCGTGGGAGTGGAGGACAAGACAGACATGTCAGAACATTATGATAAGTTTCATGAAATTCCACCCTTCGCAGTGAACACTGATCCAACAACCCTGTTAATTAATGAAGATGCTCCATGGTTAAGGCACAATCAGCAAGGGACACAAGCGAAGAAATGATGTGTAATAATGTATTAAACATTTTATGTAACTGTGTTCTAAAAACTCAGAAGAAAACATTTATGTAATGTATTGTTCCCAAGCCTTCTGAATAGTTCCCAAGACAATCTCTTCATTTAACTAATCTCCTAATCTAGATAACAACTCACAAGAATACAACAAAATCTTCATACTTCGGGAGGGTTATAGAGAGACCAACATGCAATACATGCATTTACTAGACATAATCATGTCTAGCCCTATAGTACATAGCTTCAGGATCGTCTTCGGAATTGCCATCGTCATCGTTGTCATCGCTAGGCGCACGTAGCTGGATCCTCACGACGCGCAGGGGAGGGGGCACCTGCCACTCCGGCCTTGGATTCACGATGCGCAAGGGAGGGGCACCTTCCACTCCACCCTTAGATTCACGATGCGTGGGGGAAGGGGCTCCCGGATGATGACACCACTACGCCCACGGCCTTCACCACCCCACCCTTCTTGTGGCTCTATGGCGGGTGAAATTGCGAGTACCGCAAATGAGGATGATCTCGCTCGGTGATGTAGTGCATCACGCCAGCGATAGTCCGGTGCCTACCACAGGCGTCGGCCATCTTCGTTTTGGTTCACCGGGGGTGGGCCATCACCCTCGTACCTAGCGAGCTTCCTTTCCCACCGGTTAGCGAAGAAGGCATTCCAGGTGGTGTAGTTGTCGAGATCCCAATGGGGATCCATCCGCTGCTCAGACGTGAGCTCGGGGTAGAAGTGGTTTGTGATGGCTGCCTAGCGGGCAGAACCTTGAGGCACGGGAGGGACAGGAACCCCTCCAGCGCTCAACATCCAGTCATCGGGCAGCTGGTAGCCCGATAGGCATGGGTAGCTGGAGGCGCACAGCGCCTCGGTCTCCTCAAGGGTGAGAAAAGCCCAGTATGCGGTGTCCATTGCTGTGAGAGAGAAATGTGTGGATGGCCATGGTGGTCGGCCTAGATATAGAGGGAAAGGGCGGGAAAACATGGCCAGAAGTGGAGGTAAATGGCGGGAAAGCATGGTGCGTGGATTGACGGCTCTAAGATTGGTGGGAAATATCTTTAATCCCGGTTGGTGTCTCCAACTAGGACCAAAGATGAACCTTTAGTCCCGGTTGGAGACACCAACCGGGACTTAAGGTGTTGCGGCAGGTTGGGGCCAGCATGAACCATGTTTAGTACCGGTTGGTGTCTCCAAACGGGACTAAAGATGAACCTTTAGTCCCGGTTGGAGACACAAACCGGGACTAAACATGGGTGGCGGCATTATTTTGGTGGGTGGAGGCACTATGCCAGTGAGTGTCAACACTATGTCATGAGTGGCGACACTATTTTGGTGGGTGGTAGCACTATGACAGGGCTGAGCGTCGACATTATATCGTGAGTGTCAACACTATATTGTGCTACTTAATTTATAAATAGGAATCCTTGTGAAGTTATCAACTTCAAGCTAGATGGTGTGCGAGAGCAGTGAAACCACTACAACGGAGCTTCTCGAAGATGTCTTAGGATCCCGTCCTCAGACATCTTCGAGGAGCTCGCCATAGAGGCACTCCCTAATATGTGAAATTAATTAGCTACCCGGCGTATTGATCTAGCTAGAGAAGTAATAAACTACAAGATGGTGTGCTAGAGCAGGGACACCACTACGGCGGAGCTTCTCAAAGATGTCTTAGGATCCCGTTCTTAGACATCTTCGAGGATCTCACCAAAGAGGCATTCCCTAATATGTGAAATTAGTTAGCTCCCTAGCGTGTTCATGTTTTTGGTTCTTGCATGTTGCAATGACCGATGATTAAAATGCTAGGAAGCCACTATACATGTGTGCCTTCATTTCGGATGTGATCCTGGGGGCGGTGTGAGCGATCCTTGTGATATTCACAATGACATATTGGGCATCCTACTTGGCTCTCTCACTCCATCCCTGTGATTTCTGTGTCCAACATAAGTATGAGGCCCTATAGTACTTGATCTTCATAGTTTTGGTTCTTATTTTTGTTGCAATGGCCGATAATTAAAATGCTAGTTTTGGTTCTAATTTTTGTTGCAATGTTAGTGTAGATGCAACTAGCTTTTATGTTGAAAGTTTTATCAGATTCAAAAGTATGCAAAATATATGATTTAATGCATTCTTAATTTAAAATGGCAAAATAGTTAATAGTTTTAATGGTTAAATAGATAGAATCCACATTTTTAATGTACCAAAACAAGATATAGATAGAATCCACATATATTGAAAATGATATTGAGCTTGGAGTTCATCACACTAATACAAGATAGATAGAATCCAAATTAATACAAGTTCATATCATATTATTATTACAAAAATTACTCCCAAACTAAACCCATAAAATTCTTAAATTATACTTTTATTAGATAGATATTTCTTTTATAAACATTTTGATATGATATATATATTTTTAGATAGATATTCTTTTATTTCTTTTATTTAACATTGTAATATGCAATAAATCAGGAACCATATATAGTTTGTAGAAAATATATTCAAAAATAATTTTCGTAAGGACCTTTAGTCCTGGGTCATGCCAGGAACCGGGACTAAAGGGGGTGGTTTTGGCGCCATTTTGGATGCTGCCAAAAACCTTTAGTCCCGGGTCATTCCACGAACCGGGACTAAAGGTCATAGCCCTATAAATTCCGCGCCCTGCTCCTTTTCTCCCACACCCATCTCAATTTCTCAAAGTTTCGACACAGGTGGCGCCGCCGAAGATCGATAAACGCCAACAGGCTGCCCAACTCCGTCGCGCCGTCCTCCTCTCCGTCGTTGTCCACTGTCCACCGTCTGCCATCACCGTCCTCACGCAGCGCCATCCTCGCATCACGCTCAGCCGTCACACCACACCACCGCCACGCGCCATCACCACCGATGACGTCACCACCGCCATCACCGACGACCGACGTCGTCGGCCTCAGCAGGTAGGTGCGTCCCTCGATCTCCCGCCCCATGGTTAGTAGTTCTATTGGATAGGCAATTAGCTAGGTAATTAGTCTAGGGTTAGTAGTAGTATTAGTAGTATTACTATATTGATAGCGGTATAGTAGTATTAGTAGTAGTAATATTAGTAATAGTAGTATAGGCATATTAGTAGTACTAGTTAGTAATATTAGTAGTAGTAGTATAGGCATATTAGTAATAGCACTAGTAATATTAGTAGTGGTACGTAGTGGCTAGGCATATTTATTGATTTAACAAAATAAATGATTATAAAAAAGTATATGTATTGTAGTATGTGTATACATAAGAAAGTGTAAGTATATATAAAACAAAATGTATGTATACATAAGAAAGTATATATGAGTATTTTCTTTGTTTATTTAGTTATTTTTTTCATATTTTTAATTAGTTATTTTATTAACTAGTTGTTTAGCTATTTTCTTAGTTGTTTATTTACTCTAGTTGTTTAGTTATTTTAGTTACTTAGTTATCTTAGTTACTTAATATATTTTAGTTAGTTAGTTGTTTAGTTACTTAGTTGTTTACTTAGTTATTTTACTTACTTTATGGATTATTTAGTACACATTTGATTTTATTTCGATAGGAATTTTTCATCGGCGGTGATGCCCATCTCGCATCCTTATCGTCGACTCCGCGACAATGACGGAGGACTCGGCTTTGCCGGTCATGTTCGAGACTGGGCTCCACCGGGCTGACACTAGGAGGTGTTATCTTCCGAGACGCGTAACTTGGTGAGGAATCCGGGTCCCGTCATCGACCCGGAGCTTATTTGGTAGCGGTAGCATTGTCCACTAGAGATGCACAGGGAGCCGGCCCCAAGGAGGTGGTACAAAATCGTTTCAGGGAGGACGAGCACGTCCGTTGCTATATGGCTGCGTTAGACGTCAGGGTCTCCAATACTTGGCAGTTTCTTTAGGGATCTCACCTGAGGTATGCTCCTATGATGGTTCCTTCTCTTTGGGTGTTCACCACCCGTGGCTCAGGACCCAGGAATCGACGTCCAGCTTGATTGAGATAGATATGTATTAGTGATGTATTATTCGAGATGTATTAATTTCCTTATTATTTCTTCAGGGATCTGATATTATTGTTGCATTAACTAGATTATTCGAGATGTAATAACTTTACTTATTGTTTCATTAGTACTGTTTTATCTTCTGTATTAGTGAATCTATGGACTTCAACAGCAGAGAAGGTGAGGAGGATACGTAATACGGAATTCCCTTGGTGGAGCAGAAGACAGTGGAGCATATCAGGGTGGATCATAAGACGATGGAGCCGAAGATGGCTCGCAGTTTTTAAATGAGTCCGGTGAAAGAATGGAGATAGAACAAAGAAACAAAGCGCCAACGAGTATTGATTGCGATGATGGCTCGCAAGAGATCGAATATTAATTATATATGCATCAACGTATACTATGTATGTAGTAGCATAGAATATGTGTACGAAAACATGTTTAAATTATAATGAAACACAAATTGAAAAAAATAAAATGGGAAAAACAAAATGAAAAGGAAAACACAAAATCATGCCGCGGCGGAGAAAACACACAATTCTCTTCCGGGGCAGGAACGCTTTAGTCCTGGAGATCTACCTTGTTATTACTTTCCGCTGTGTACTTGAATAATGTAATATAAATTCTGGATCATATTCGTTGTATTTATGATGCACAGTTATACTTGATATCATTTTGTACTATGTGTTCTAGTGAACCGATCCAGGGATTGACACTATACATAGAAACTCGGCCTTATCAGGCGAGGGTGTTACACTGGAAAACCCCAAAAATAACTAACTTGCCTACTAGGTTCCATGAGTCCCATAGTTCGGGCATTCCATCTGGCATATGCATAGAAAATGTTTTAAAAGATTTGGCGGGTGAAGGTGCATGATAACAGGTAGGTAAACGTGGCCAGGGTTGCTTGGGGTGGATAGAGCCCCTAATGAACCAACCTCGCCTCACATATCTAGGGACCGGCTTCGAGATTTGACCCGTTATGGTGGAACCCTCCTTAGGGTGTGACTCATGGTCTCGACAAAAGCAAGTTAAAGTTCGTGTCTAACCACCCTCTGTCGGCCTTCCAAGGAAAAGGGTTAATGGTTCTTGCATTAAGAGTTGGTTAGAACGTGTGGATAAAGTTGTACACCCATGTAGGGTAATCTTTTCTAAAAGCCGTGTCTATGGTTATGGACGAGTTGAGAATGGGCGTAAAACATAAAGAACATTAACCTAATCATAAAACCTGGAGGTTTCAACATGTGCTTAAGGATGCTTCCTCATGGGTACAAAGGGGGTGATCCTAGTTGTGAATTGAGACTGATGATGACTCGGTGGATATCAAAATTTGGTGATCAATACTTTGGAGATGTCGCTCTCTTATCCCCTTTTAAAATATTCTGATTAGATGAGCTTCATCACCCTCTTGTTTTATAAAAAAGATGGCTTTATGCAAAATAACCCCACTATGGGCTTTATGCGGAGGGCACCCTGTACTCACCCTTACTTTGTTCATACTTTTGTAGTAGAGTAAGAGTTCCCTGAAAACGAGTTCTGAATGACATCGACACCGACGGGTATCTTGGGGTTCCCTGCCGGCAGCCTGGGATCTATGGGCTGGGACTTCATCATTATGCTTTAGGCATCTTAGGCCATTTGTTAAGTTTGCTATACTTAATAGCATAATTTTCCTTCCGTTGTTTGATGTTTGTGGTCAGTGACCTCTGCTTCTAATATTTAGGTTCTCTTCTCAGTTATGAGCTTGCTGTAATAATCTTTGTATCTTAGGGTCACTATTGGGTTACCGATTCTTCACTGGATATCCTCGAGCTCTAGGTTAAGCTTATGTCAAGCTAAGGTCTGGGATTTGTTCAACCCTGATCCCAGGGGTGTCACAAGTTTTTATATCAGAGCAGTACTGATTGTAGGAAAACCTTGCTATTGGTCGATGTTGAGACTAGTGTTTGTGAAAACTATTTCAAAGATGAAAAGTATTTGTGAAAACTCTAGTATGCTTCTTTTATTCCTTATATGGTATCGCTCTAACTTTGGGTCATCTTATCTCGTGTCGATTTGTAAAAGTTTTGATATCTCTTCTTGTCTTTCAAAACTTAGGTGCCATTGGGCATGTCATTTCTCAACCAATTGACCTAGTGTTGAGTTCTTTAGTGTTGTGTGTGTTGTGAGTTCCTTGTTTCCTTTGCTCTACTTCAGCTGAGACATTCCTTTCCATCATGATATGTCTGTCTTATGGAACCTATAATGTAATGTTCCACAATGTTTTGTTCCAGTCTTCGAGGTTTCCTTTCGCCTCGTATGCTTCCTTTTTATTTGTTCATGTACATCAGAAGAAGTTTCTTCTCTTGGAAGCTACCTCATGTTACTACTTCATAGTGTACGATGTACCACTCACGTAGTAGATACTTCTTTCTCGAGTTTTAACCCAAGGTCTTGAATCGAAGGTCCCAGATTGTGCTTGATTCTGTTGTTGTGAATCTTGTACATGAAGCTGACCTTTAACCCAAGATCCAATTTGTTGACCCCTATTGTTATTCTTCTGGTACTACAATTCTAGCCTTCAAGCTTGTGGTTATTGTCACAGTTGATTTTCGACAATTAAGGACTTCCCCGACCACTAGTTTTGGTAGATGTTCTTTAATGGAACCAAATAGATCATGACAAGAGTACTCCTCGTGGGTCTCGCATCCACACTCGTGACTCTTCCACACCTTCCCTTTCTACATTGGTTTTCGGAAGATTGTTAATCTATGCTGATGGGGGAATACCAACCGGGGTATACCCATGAAGCGAGTCGCCAGCTAGAGCGAGCCAACTGAAGCTTAACCCTAGGCGGATCGACTCGCCAAATATGGCGACTGGCACATATTGGACCCAAACAACACGACGACAGGAGGCCCAAGACGACGACTCCAATACAAAGCCCATTAGAACACTTGTAAACCCTAACTGGCTGCATATATAAAGCCACCAGGGGTAACCCTTTGGGGGTAATCTCTCTCACATCATATTAGATCTAGTCTCTCCCACCGCCTTCGGAGACTCCATGTAAACCAATCTATGAGCATATACTGGATTGATAGCAGGACGTAGCGATCCTTCATCGAGGGGACGTGAACCTGGGTACATCGTGTGCCAATATTGCTCCCGGATTCTCCTACGTCGCCTTTCCCTTTCCTCTACGTAAGCTACCCTGTAGCATTTGCCATGGTCAATACCACGACATATGCATCTACATCTCGGGATTCCATCCTGAGCCTGTTCTTTCTCCCTTTGTTGTTTTCGACCTTTGTCTACTAGTTGGTAGCCAAGTAGTAATGTGCATTGGTATCTTCCGATGCAAGATACTCTTGTGGTCCACCGTGACGAACCATTCGGGATGTCAAGACAAACAAACTTCAGTACCTCGTCATATCTAGGACCAGGCCAAAGTGTTGTAATCCGTAGACCAAGAGGCAATGATCAGCTTCTATATGTTATATCTTAAGGTATCACACTCTTTCATACTAGGAGGTCGTGCTGAGTTTAATGACCCTCTTAATGAAGTTATGCTTTATAAATCTTTACCCACCCTTTCTTGGAGCTTTCGTTATCATGGATGATGTGTGTGCGTAATAATGTGGCTATCTGAGATTCTTAGCAATTAATATTGATTTGACCTCTAAGGACATTCGTGTCATTCTTAGCGTGATTGGTTAATCCTATCACTAAGCAAAGGATGATTGTGTTACCAAGTCCGCTATTCTGGTGCATTATCTTCGGTCAAAGAGTTAGGCTCGTGTCAAAGCTCTGAGACTATGTCTTCTTGCCTTACCAAGAAAGTTTCCTCTTGAACCAAATGACATATCAGTGGTTTTTAATATTCCAGATGTCTACTAGAAGTATTGCCATGTTGCCACATGCTCGTGTTGTCAAGTTCTTGAGCAAGCAAGTTCTCTAAACTTCTTCTTCTCCAAGGATCCGTACTGTATACCCTAGAACTAGTTGGTTGAACCTAAACAACAACTTGGAGAGTTGTAAGACAAAAGTTCTAACTAACTTAGTCCTTCTTAAAGGGATGTCTAGTTTCGTTCATGCTGAAGAAAGATAGTACTTCCTTCGTGGATACATTATCTTACCCTGCCTTTGATTTGATTTGGGTCATCGTCAAACCAAACTCAGTTCCAAGGACTATCTTGATGATGTTTACACCTATGATGTTTCACTTGAGTGCATCCTTGATACGTCCATTTTGCATCACTATTCTATGTCTTAATTCACTATTATTCATTGATATATTTCGTATTGAGAGGTGATACTTATGTTATTTCATCTATTTTTGCATGGTTGATGACTTTTGGAGCATGGACTGCTGCAGTTAGGATTCTGATGGAAAAGGTGCTGTTTGGAGGCAAAATTCATGAAGATCAGAAAATCCGGGACAATATACGGAAAATCCTATTTTTCCAGAAGACTCAGGATGCCAGAAGATGGAGTGGAGGTGGGCCATAGGGGGCCCACACCACCCCATGGCGCGGGTAGGCCTAGGCCATGCCAGGGAGTGGTGTGGCCGCCCTGGCACACTCCAGCCTCTCCCCTCTGGCCTATATCATCCTCCCAAAACCCTAAGACTCGGGGAGCGACCACAGAAAGATTCCGCCGCCTCTGCGGGGCGGAAAACACCGAGAGAAAGATCTCTCCGTGGATGATTTCTCACGGGGAATTCCTTCCCGGAGAGGGGAGATCATCGCCATCAACACCACCATCAAGCTGGACTTCATCGGGATCATCATCATCATCATCATCACCACCATCATCACCATCAGCACCCTCATCACCATCTCCATATTGCTATAACAATTGAATTGAATCTATCATAGTTCATAGGGGAAACTTTCCCGGTGTTGATTACTCTTTGTAGTTGATGCTATTGAGTGAACCATTGAATTATTGTTTATGTTCAGATTGTTATACATCATTATTCCATCTCTGATCATGGTCCATATGATGTCTTGTGAGTAGTTCGTTTTGTTCTTGAGGACATGGGAGAAGTCTTGTTGTTAGTAGTGGAGTTGTGTTGAGAAAGATTCAATAGATTGTTATTTAAGTTGTGGTGTACTTCTTCTAGTGGTGTCATGTGAACGTCGACTACATGACACTTCACCTATATGGGCCTAGGGGAATGCATTGTGTATTTGGCTACTAATCATAGGGGTTCTTTGGAGTGATGTAACCCGAACCCCGTTAGGAAACCATTGCACAAGGGACGTAAGGGTCTTAGAGTTTAAAGCTATGGTTAGGTTTCTACCTTAAATACTTTCTTGTACTTACGGATGTTTGCAAGGGGTTTAATCACAAGTATGTATTAGTCTTGGATGGGGCGGTACATTAGCACAGGTTCACCCACACAACACTTAGCAAGCTAGAGAAGATTAATCAGCTATATGAGCGAAAGCACTTGACATCTTCCCATGTGTCCTCGAGAACATTTGGTCATCTTAAGTAATACAACCGCTTGTCCTTTGCTGCATAAAGGATTGGGCCACTTACTGCATTTATTCCTCATCTTTTATTTACTCGTACTTAGTTTACTTGCTTTATCAAAAACCCTAAAAATCCGTTTGCTAAGTATTTAGAGAGAATTCTGATCCATACCACTAGCCACATACGCTCCTCATTGGGTTCGACACTCTTACTTATCGAAAATCTGCGATACACCCCTATACTCGTGGGTCATCAAGACTATTTTATGGCGCCATTGCGAGTGAAGCGCTATTGGAGTGGGCGGTAAAGGAAACTTCTACTGTGAGTATTGTTTACTTCTGCTAGTTGCTTTATTTTTGTTATGGATAATTCACTGAGTTTCTTATTTGGTAACGCTACTACCACTGCTAAGGTAGTAGATAAGCCACCACCTGCTGAGAATGATGTTTTCAAAATACCTACAAGAATTATTGATCGTGTTATGGATAACTACTATGTTGGGGATGGAACTGTCCATCCCGGTGATCATTTACTCTTTATACACGAATTATGCGGGTTGTTCAAGTGTGAAGGTATTACTACAGATCAAGTTAAGAAGAAGTTATTCTCATTATCACTGAAAGGAAGAGCTGAGGAATGGTATAAGCTGATGAAGAATGGTCAAGCTCTTGAATGGGAGGAAATAGTGCCTCTCTTTTATTCAAAGTTTTATCCACCTAGTGAGATTCATAAAGATCGGAATCAAATATACAACTTTTGGCCTCTTAATGGAGAGAGTAGAGCTCAAGCTTGGGGAAGATTGAAGTTACTAATGCTTAAATGTCCCATTCATGAGCTCCCCAAAAATATTATTATCAATAACTTTTATGCAAGGCTCCCTCTACATGACAAGGATTTATTGGATGCTTCTTATGCTGGATCATTCACTCGCATGGAAGAAGTAGCTAAATGGGATCTTCTGGACCATATTCAAGACAACGCTGAAGCTTGGGAGAATGACAAAGGTAGAAAGTCAGGTATAAATTATGATTATGAATGCATTGAATCTTTTATGGGAACTGATGACTTTTAAAATATTAAAAATGCTTATGGTCTAGACTCTCAAGCTATTGCTTCTTATTTTAAGGCTTTTGCTTCCTATATTGAAGTGCCTAAAAAGAAGTGGAATAAGTATCATGAACCTTATAAAGATGTTGCTAAGAGCGTTCCTGCAAGAAATACTGAAGTTTATACTGCTAATCATGTTTTACCTGAACCTTATATTGAGAAAATGCCTTTTCCAGTTAAGGTAAAGGAACATTCTATGATAGCTAGTATGGTTAATGAAAGTATGAATAAGGCTGTCGAACCTGATAAACAAATGGTTGATGAACCTATAATAGCAAGTGTGAAAGACTTTGTCACTAAGTATGAGGAAGAGGGACACCCTATCCTTTGCAAGGATACCTCTAATATTGTTTCACAAAGTAGTGTTATGAGAGCTAGTATTCCCGTGTTTTCTGTTAGAATAAGTGATCATTGCTATGATAGTCCTTGTGATAGCTATATTGTTAAGTTTATGCATGATGCTTAAAGTTATTATGAGAGAGGGAAAAGTGTTCTTATGCATCTTAATAATATCAAGTTTCCTCGTTTTATGCTAAAAGTTTTTATGATGCGTTTCTTTTGCCTTCTTATGCAAGTTGCCTTTGGTTTCAATAACTTGTTTGTTTACAAAATCCCTTTGCATAGGAAGTGGGTTAGACTTAAATGTGTTTGTGTTTTTGCTTCTTAATGCTCTCTTTCACTTCAATTCATATCCCTATGAGAGTTTCTTCAAAATTATCATGCCCATCTTAATGGCTATAAAGAAAGAGCTTTATGGGAGACAACCCAATTTGTTTTTGCTTTTAGTTGTTTTTGTTTCTTTGAGTCTTGGAAGTTATTACTTCGGTAATAACCGCTCCTTATCCGTTTTGTTTGGTTTTTGTGGCAAGATCAACCTCTAATGAGAGAGAAGTAAGATTTGGGGAAGTTGCTGTCCCGAAACAAATTTTTGTGCTTCACCGTAAAAATTCGTGAGAGATCTCTGTATGTCGGATTGAGCTGTAATTTTTTGTTCTTCTGACCCAGGTTGTTATTTAACTTTCGTTAGTTTTGAACTTTTTGATTTGAGCAACAGAAGATTTTCTAAAAAATTGATCTTTACCTGCTGGTCTGTTTTGACAGATTTAGCCACTCTTGCATTTGCTTCTTTATTCGATTTTCTTTTTGAATTCTTTTTGGGTTTTCGGAAGGAGTTGCTACAGTAGCTTATGTTTTGATGGTTTTCAGTTGAAGTTGGACTCAAAAGGTTCTATCACTTCACTTATACTAATGTTGCTAATAAGAACTGTGTGAAGTTTTGTGTGAAAGAAATTTCCAGGAAGTAGAGATAATGGTGTAATAAGGAAGAGAAAGGTTCTATGACTCGAGTAATAAGTATGAAGATGAAGATATCAATGATATTCAAGAGATGACCCTGGAAGAATCTTCTAGATACCAAATTCAGAGACCTGCAGAGTCCGTTTCCAACTAGGTAGCAGATCTCGTAAGAAAAGTTCCGCGAAAGTACAATCCAACTATATTTTTGCAGTTTTCAGTCAATAAGGAAAGTTTCGAAGCGAAAAAGGGATTCGGAATGGGGTGGCCCACACCACCCCATGGCGCGGGCCCACCCTTGGCCGCGCCACCAGGTGGTGAGGCCACCCAGGACTCCGTCTCCGACCCGTTTTCTCCCAGTACCTTCCTTTTGATATGAAACTTCGTAATATATAACCCCTCGGATCTCCCGAGGTCCGTATATCGTGTTTTCGTCGTGTTTTGTTTCGATCTGTTTCTGTCAGGACATACTCTTTGAGAGCTTAGAAGCACAATGGTGTCTGCCAAGGATAAAGGGAAGGAGCCCATGGAGGAAGACCTCCAAGACCCCGGGAAGGAGAAGGAGATCAAGAGTGAAGGTGAAGAGGAGCAAGGCCAACATCCGCACACCGACACTACCATTGCAAGCATTGGGGTGGTGGCAAACCCAGCCATTGGAGGGAAGCCTCCTCATCACCATTCAGATCCCTGGTCACTTCCTCCACACACCAAGAATCCTTTCCATACCCTTATCCATGAGCATCAATACCAGAATATGCCCAAGGGGAAATTACCCTCCAATTAGGATTTGCCTCGTTCTAGCCATGCAGGAAAAGAAGACTTCAAGAAGGAAGAGTGGGGAAAGAATAGCAAGAGCTAGAATTCTCAACACGACATGATCATGAGCCGCATTGAGCAAAACTCATAGATGATTTGTAATCTCACCTTCGAGATTGAGGACTTGGGGAAACTGATCAAGGAGCTCATCGAGAGGATACCACCACCACCAAAGGAGCAATTCATCATCAGGTTTGGCATCCCCTTGGTTTGTTCCAACCTTGGGGGAGTGCCGCGGTATTATATCACTATCTTCTATCTTTTTACCTTATTAGTAGAGTCATATCATGAATAGAGGAGTTATTTTGTACTATGGTTTGCATTATGGAAGTGTCCCCTCTCTCGTTAGATATGTATCCCTTGGTGTGAGTTTCCATTATGGAATATTAATGAGAAGTTCTTTCATTCACACTTTTGCATAGCTTAAGATAGTATTCAATTCGTGGTTATATGATTGATCTTGTTGTTAGTATTGGTATCACTTTGGGATCATTGAGTTAATTTAGTTGGATTTGGCAAACCTGGCTCGGTCAGTAGCAACACCTTTTTGAGAGTTGAAAGAAAAAGATAGAAGTACTAGAGAGAAAAATAATTTCATCATGTTTCTTTCTTGATTTGCTCATAAGTTTAGTATTCTCTAGTTAAGATCTTTTGTGCTTCCAAGGAAGATTGCATGTTTGCCTTTATCATTTGTATGATTGTTTGTTTCCTTCAACTCTTGTACTTGCTACCTAGCCTTGCTAGCCAAAAACCTGTACTAAGAGGGTATTCTTCTCGTGCATCCACCTCCTTTAAACCAAAACCTTTGTCATTTGTGTCCACCATACCTACCTAGTAGCATTATTGCTATTCCAAGTAAATTCTTGTTTTATCTACCTCCCAAATTAAACTTGTTATGTGAAAATTAGTGATTAAAGCTCTCACGAACTTGACGGCACATTTTACTTTCTTGCATTTAATAAACTTGAACCATTGGGTCCTTCTTTGTTGCGTATATGCTTGCGCTTTATGAGTTGAAGTTAGCTGAACCATGTATCATGGGGGCCGCTTTCAACACTTCATTGGTACTTGTACCTAGTTGATATCATGTTCTTTTGCTTATGGATCCCGGCGGTGTGAAATAAAAGTGGAACTTGTAAGATCATGGAGTTTATATGTGTGTTAGAGAAACGCCTAGGCCGCTAGCCTAAGCCATGCCTAATCATGGTGGAAACTTGTAGCATAACTATAGTGAGCATTCTATGAAGCATCCTCAATAAAAACCTATGCAAATAGCAAATAAAAATATCGCTGAGATGCTCACTGTCTGCTTGCCTTATCATTTTGATTATGGGATAGCTCTTGTGTCATGTGCAAGGGGTACCCTGTTGGTGGTTCTCAATGATACGCATGTATTTACAATGACAAGAGCTTGCTCGTGACTGAAGTTGAGTAGCATGAGGATCAGTACTCATAAGTAAGGGGCATGAGATTTCAACTTATAACTTGTCAAGCATATCCTCTTAGTTGTGTCACTTTAACCTTAATCACCTAAAGATGCCTATGGTAGGGGCAATGAGAGCTGAAAGCTAGTAAGTATCATATTTTTGGGAGCTCTTTATGAGACTTGCAATCCCTGATTCCCTCTTCGAAGGGCCTTTCTTTTACTTTGTAGTTGAGTCAGTAAACCTACTCCCCTCTATCTCAGCAAGTATTTTGAGTTGATGTGTTTCATTCATTCATATGATGATTTATTCAATCATGTTTCTTATGTTCCTTGTTTTGCACATTGCTCTTATCTTGAAGTTTACTACTTTGAAAGCTTTCTTTGAAAACCAGCTATTTGTGAACTCAGCAAATTATCAACTATTCTTCGACCAAGAGCTAAGTTTGCCATTACCAATCATGATTCACTTTGTGTATCTTTATTGTGTTTCCTTTACTTATTACAAGTTGAGTTATATAATAGTGAGTTGTCTTCTATTATGATATATGTATTTGATGAATGTGATGCTTCTTGTCCGTATTCTTTTATCGACTCTTCACTCCATAAACTTGAGGTCATGTTTATTGAGCTCAGTTTCGCTTGGGGACAAGCGAAGTCTAAGCTTGGGGGGAGTTGATACGTCCATTTTGCATCACTATTCTATGTCTTAATTCACTATTATTCATTGATATATTTCGTATTGAGAGGTGATACTTATGTTATTTCATCTATTTTTGCATGGTTGATGACTTTTGGAGCCTGGACCGCGGTCAATGATTCGATGGAAAAGGTGTTGTTTGGATGCAAAATTGAAGATCAGAAAATCCGGGAAAATATACGGAAAATCCTATTTTTCGTAAGACTGGGATGCGGAAGATGGAGTGGAGGTGGGCCACAGGGGGCACACACCACCCCATGGCGTGGGCAGGCCTAGGCCACGCCAGGGAGTGGTGTGGCCGCCCTGGCCCACTCCAGCCTCTCCCCTCTGGCGTATATCATCCTCCCGAAACCCTAAGACTCGGGGAGCGACCACAGAAAGATTTCGCCGCCTCTGCGGGGCGGAAAACACCGAGAGAGAAAGATCTCTCCGGCAGACAGATTTCTGCCGGGGGAATTCCTTCCCGAAGAGGGGAGATCATCGCCATCAACACCACCATCAAGCTAGACTTCATCGGGATCATCATCATCATCACCATCAGCACCCTCATCACCATCTCCATATTGCTGTAACAATTGAGTTGAATCTTGCATAGTTCATAGGGGAAACTTTCCCGGTGTTGATTACTCTTTGTAGTTGATGCTATTGAGTGAACCGTTGAATTATTGTTTATGTTCAGATTGTTATACATCATTATTCCATCTCTGATCATGATCCATATGATGTCTTGTGAGTAGTTCGTTTTGTTCTTGAGGACATGGGAGAAGTCTTGTTGTTAGTAGTGGAGTTGTGTTGAGAAAGATTCAATAGATTGTTATTTAAGTTGTGGTGTACTTCTTCTAGTGGTGTCATGTGAACGTCGACTACATGACACTTCACCTATATGGTCCTAGGGGAATGCATTATGTATTTGGCTACTAATCGTAGGGGTTGCCGGAGCGACAGAAACCTGAACCCCCGTTAGGAAACCATTGCACAAGGGACGTAAGGGTCTTAGAGTTTAAAGTTGTGGTTAGGTTTCTACCTTAAATACTTTCTTGTACTTACGGATGTTTGCAAGGGGTTTAATCACAAGTATGTATTAGTCTTGGATGGGGCGGTACAATAGCACAGGTTCACCCACACAACACTTAGCAAGCTAGAGAAGATTAATCAGCTATATGAAGCGAAAGCACTTGACAGTCTTCCCATGTGTCCTCGAGAACATTTGGTAATCTTAAGTAATACAACCGGCTTGTCCTTTGTTGCATAAAGGATTGGGCCACTTACTGCATTTATTCCTACTGTCTTTTATTTACTCGTACTTAGTTTACTTGCTTTATCAAAAACCCCTAAAAATCTGTTTGCTAAGTATTTGCAGAGAATTCCTGATCCATACCACTAGCCAGCACCTTCTGCTCCTCGTTGGGTTCGACACTCTTACTTATCGAAAATACTGCGATACACCCTCTATACTTGTGGGTCATCAATCCTCATGTCCTTTGGTCTGACCAATACTTTGCCTTGTTCACATGACATATGAGTCCATCTTCCTGGAGAGTTTCGATAAGTTTGTTGTTAAACCCATCGATGACATCCTTATCTTATTTGAGCTAGGCTAGATTCATATGGAACAATTGGCATTAATGTTGGAAACTTTTAAGAACCTTCTTCGTGTTATCTCGAAGAATGTGTTATGGATGTTAGAAGTAACTTCTTCGATTCACGTGCAAATGTTGAAAGATGTCGTAGATTTGAGTAGGGTTATCTTTGTTCCCTTAAGGACACAGTTGTATTTCATTGCAAGTACTTCATGTAGGTGCAGATGTATTTTGACAAGTTGCTAATACGTGGTTCTAGCAATCTAGCTCAGTCTTTTGGAGCTTGACATTGAAGTCCATCTCTTGATAATCTAGTGAATTTACCTCTATGTAAATGTTGCACATTTTCTATTCGGACATGCTGAGTCTAAAGTATCATACCACCTAACCAAATCTGGATCTCAAGCAGATATGATGGCTGGTGTTCTTTAGGGAATTGACAGAGATCTCTTTGTAAATTCGGCAAGATTGATGTAATGTTTGACACGGTTAGTTGGAAGACCTATTGCCATATCCACTTGATTTAGCAATAACAAGCACTCTTCATGAGGCTCCTTCTATGATTTATTATAGGAGTTGTGCTCATGGTTCCCTTTGACTCTGAAGTCCGACTTTTACTTGATTTCTGATATTGGTATCTCAAACATCAAGGAGAATGTTTAAAGTAGTGTTGCTAAATGTCTCTCGGTCGATCATCCAGACCCTTTTATGTTGGCAAGTGTTCTATTGTGCCAAATAATTAAAGTATGAGAATGAAGTTTATTTTTCTCGTGTTATTAGGAATCTTGTTACCTATTCATATTGGTGGTGTAAAAGTGATATCATGGTCTTTGGCAAAGATTTTGATAAACCTAGATGAATAAAGAGTTTCCTTCCATTCTCTACAACCATGTTCGAAGAGCGACTACGATTTTGGTAATCAGCAGTTTCTCTTGTTATATTTTCCTTGTGACTCTTACGAGTCCTCTCCACAAAACAACCTTCTATCTTGGCCTTTTGTTGAACGAAAGAGTGATCCTTCTATTTCAAAAGTAGTTCAATAGCTTGGTTGTCCGTATCTCTGTAACCGTGAAATATCTACTTAAGTCGCCTAGTAGAGTTTTGTATCTCAAAGTCTGTGGTCATGTTCTCCATGTAGGAAGCTTTCTTCCTCAAAAGTTCAAACTCTTCTGTAAGCTCCATCGTCTCAATCCTTATGAAGACCAGCTATCTAACAACTTGAAACCTTCTCCTTTTGCTTCCTCTGTTACCTTGACGTGTTTCATGTCATCATCTCAGAGTTATTTTGAACATTCCATCCATGAGTTGACCATGAGATACTCGGTGTGTTGTTTAGTGTGTTACCTCTTATCCTTAGCGTAACCCTGTTTCCTCCCCTCTCTACCTACCTTTGGAATCTCGGGTTGAGATTATCGTAAGGGGGATAGAGCTGTAACACCCCTAGTTCCATTAGTCAGTAATTATGGTTGATTGTGCATTATCATGAGCATCATTATTTTTTGCCAAGGAAAAATACCAACAACAAACCAAAACCCTAAACCCTAATTTCCTTCTCCCTCCTTCCCTGTAGCTCGCTCCCGCCATCCATCCGTGGCTGCCGCCACAACAGCTCGATGTCGACTGCCCTCCGAGGGCTTATTCCGAGCAGCGCCTCCACCAAAGTGCTCCCCTCGCAGGTCCGCATCTAGTGCACCCCTCCACAGCAGCCCACGCGCCCTTAATCGGCGAGAACATTGTCCACCTACGAGCTCCCCATTGTTGATGGCATGTTGACATAAGCATGAGGCAATAATCCCTTCTGTTTTATTTAAATGTTTTTGTAAATTCATTCCTGGAAATAATAAATCCCAGTGGGGCCTACCTATCAGCATTTTAATAATTTCTGTAATCATTTTATGAAATGCATAAAACTATGACATGTGGGCCCAGATGGAAAATAATTTATACATATTAAAAAATGTTTTAAATTGTTTTAAAAATGATTTAAAATGGATTTAAATTGGAAAATTATAACTAATTCATTTTAAGCCAGAAAGATATGTATAATATATCAAAATGTTCATACAAATAAGATACATCTCTTAGAATCAAAATCATGCATTGTGCAGCAAATTCAATTAACAAGTTTATTAGAGGAACCAAATGAACCCTTGTAGGTGATTCTGAGGTTCCCCTGTTTTAGGGTTTGCACCTCTCGGACCCTGTTTAAAATGGTCAAGCATGCCTTAGGGTTTCATTCTAGTGTTATTTAACTTGTAATATCATCATCCTTGCTTAAGCGTTGCATAGACACCATGTGTTGATTGTCTCCTTTCTTTCTAGTGTTTGGCTCTTCTCGGTAGAATACGGGATCGAGTCCGAGATTAACACCATCATAGATCAAAGCTCAATACTTGACCAACTGTAACCAAGTCAAGTACAAGATATATGAAGCTCTGCTTATTGGTTATCAACGGACAAAGGCAAGCATAACCCTACCATTATACGATCCTATGATTTTGAAAGCATTTCAATTCTTTCCATGAGGCATAAGATTCTACTGTGGTCTTTTATCGATAGATAGAGTATCCTATATGTTGCATTACTCCCTTTGAGATTATATTACCTGATCCAATGCTCGTTGCATAACTAGGTTTGGCTTGTGTGCACTGCTAGAGCTTATATATGTGTCCTGCTTTGCCATGCTTAGCTATTAGTGTTGGTTCATCTAGATGAAGTACTAGATACAAAGAATCTAGTATGACAGGAGAATGAGGTATGTTGATGAGACAAGATCAGTGGTGAGATTAGGTAAACATGATAAGGCTTGTATGGGAGGCGACGGTGGTATGTGGTTTTTGTATTCCCATGCTCGCTACCCCTAGGACTCGGGATTTCTTGCCCTCTGAATCAATACGAGCGTACAGCCACACGGGGACTAGAAAACCCCACGAGTAACTAACTTTCCTAGTAGATTCCATGAGCTACATAGTTCGGACGTTCCATATGGCATATGCATAGAAAACATTTTCAAATATTTAGCGGGTGAAGGTGCATCATAACAGGTAGGTAAGCGTGGTCGGGTTGCTTGGGGTGGATAGATCCCCTAATAAACCAACCTTGCCTCACATATCTAGGGACCGGCTTCGGAATTTGACCCGTTATGGTGGAACCCTCCTTAGGGCGTGACTCATGGTCTCGGCGAAAGTAAGGTAAAGGTCGTGTCTAACCACCCTCTATCGTCCTTCCAAGGAAGAGCGCTAATGATTCTGGCATTAAGAGTCGGTTAGTACATGTGGGTAAAGTTGTACACCCTTGCAAGGTTTAATATTTTCGAAAAGCCGTGTCCACGGTTATGGATGACTTTGGAATGGGCGTGAGATCATAGAGAACATTAACCTAATCATAAAACTTGGAGGTTTCAACGTGTGCTTAAGAATGCTTCCTCATAGGTACGAGGGGGTGATCCTAGTTTTGAATTGAGACTGATGATGACTCGGCAGATATCAAAAGTTGGTGATCAATACTTTGAAGATGTCGCTCTCTTATCCCCTTTTAAAATATTATGATTAGACGAGCTTCTTCTCTCTCTTGTTTTATAAACAAAGATGGCTTTATGAAAAATAACCTGATGCACTCGACTTTCAACGTAGAGCTCGTTGGGAACCCCAAGAGGAAGGTATGAGAGCACATCAGTAAGTTTTCCCTCAGTTATGAAACCAAGGTTTAATCGAACCAGTAGGAGCAAGGAAACACCCCAAAGGTGTTACTAGCTGAGCTTTGGCAGGGCGCACTACTGGTGCTAGTAGCAACGTGGAGACCTGCACAACACAACCACAGAACTTTGTCCCCAACTTGCGATGAGGTTGTCAATCTCACCGTGTTTTGCGGAAAACAAAGGATTAAACGTATCGAATGAAAAGAAGTAATAGTTTGCAGAAAGTAAACACAAAGCAATAAAGGATTGTAGATTGTATGTAAAGAAAAGGACCGGGATCCATAGTTCACTAGAGGTGGCTCTCCTTAGATAAATAACATGCTGGGTGAACAAATTACAGCGGGGCAAATGACAAACACCAAGAAAGCAATACATGCATATACTAATCATCTTGACTCCTTTGAGACTTGATTGGGCAATACAACATAATACATAGACCGCCATCCAACTGCATCTATGACTAATAATCCACCTTCAGGTTATCATCCGAACCCCCTCCAGTATTAAGTTGCAAGCAACAGATTATTGCTTTATGAACTGCGTGTAAGGTAAACAATACAATTGTTCTATGAACAAAGGATCGTTGTTTTCTCCCTAGTGGCAATAGCACATCTAGTACCTTAGAGATTTCTGTCACTTCCCCAGATTACCGGAGGCATGAACCCACTATCGAGCATAAATACTAACTCTTGGAGTTTCTAGCATCTACTTGGCCAAGATAGCTACTAACAACGGAAAGCATGCAAGATCTCAAATAACAAAGACATGATAGAATCAATCTGAAATAGCATCTCAATATCCATCGGATCCTCGCAAATACAACATGTATGGATTACAAATAGATGATCTTGATCATGAAAGGAGCTCACAAGATCGAAACATGAAAGCACAAAGGAGGAGAAACCAGCCATCTAGCTACTACATGGATCCGTAGTCCAAGGATGAACTACTCACGCATCACACGGAGGCTTGCATGGTGATGAAGAAGGCCTCCAGGGTGAATTCCCTCTCTGGCGGTCTTAAAGAGCTTCAGATCCCTCCCGATCTAGGGATGGAGATGACGGCGACTACAGACTCTTTCATGCATTTTTGATCCGGTACCTACGGTTTTCGTCCCGAGGGAAACTTATAGGCGGAAGGAGAGGCCGAGGGGGTGCTGGGGTCGGCCAAACCACCCCCTGGCGTGGGCCAGGCCTGGCCACGCGGACAGGTGGTGTGGCCGGCCCCTGGCCCCTCTCCGTCTCGTATTCTGGCACTTGATCCCTTCCGGAAAAATAGGCACTTTGGCTTTTGTCCCGTCCAATTCCGAGAATATTCATTTTCTAACTTTCCTGGAACCAAAAACGGCAGAAAATAGGCAGCTGGCACTGTGGCTCTTGTTAATAGGTTAGTCCAAGAAATCATATGAAAAGTACTCCAAAGTTGGAACAAAACACAAGAAAGTGGATAAAACCAAGCATGGAACATCAAAAATTATAGATACATTTGCAATGTATCAACATCCCCAAGCTTAACTCCTGCTCGTCCTCGAGTAGGTAAGTGATAAAAAGAAATAATTTTTGAGGTGACATGCACCATCAAAGACTTGATCAAAGTACTTCAATCATAACATGAAAGACAAAGTTCTAGCAATAAGCAAAGAGACTATGATGCAACATGAAAAGGCACAAACAAAAGATTCATGAATAACAATGCTTTGCAAGACCTTTGTTTGTTTCACATAAAGAAATCATAGCATAATAGTATTCAGCTTGTCCCTCAATAGAGTAGCAAATATAAATGCATAGGACACCTTCAAAATTCATAAGAGTGACTAGATACAATAGTTTCAAACAAGCAATAACAAGTTATGCATCAATCAACTAGTCTTGGGACAATGCACATAGAACTAAGAATGGCACTATGCTCTCAAAGTAGGTGCATAAAGTTAGAAGGTGGAGACTCAATATAATGGTGGAAGAAAGGACTTTTGTAAGAGGAAGTAGGGATTCAAGTCTCATAAAGAGCTTCCAAAAATTATGGTACTTATAGCTTTCAGCTCTCATTGCCCCTATCATAAGCATCTTTAAGGTGATTAAGGTTAAAGTGACACAACTAAGAGGATATGCTTGACAAGTTATAAACCGAAATCTCATGCCCCTTACTTATGAAGACCGATCCTCATGCTACTCAACTTCAGTCACGAGTAAGCTCTTGTCATTGTAAGTATATGTGTATCATTAAGAACCGCCAACGGGGTACCCCTTGCATATGATACATGAGCTTTCCCATAATCAAAATGACAAGGCAAGTAGACAATGAGCATCTCAGCGATCTTTTTATTTGCTATTTGCATAGGTTTTTATTGAGGATGCTTCATAGAGTGCTCATTATGGTGATGCTGCAAGTTTCCACCATGATTAGGCATGGCTTAGGCTAGCGGCCCAGGCGTTTCTCTAACACACATACAAACTCCATGATCTTACAAGTTCCACTTTTATTTCACACCGCCGGGATCCGTAAGCAAAAAAACATAATATCAACGGGGTACAAAGTACAAGTGCAATGTTGAAAGCGTTCCCCATGGTACATGGTTCTGCTAATTTCAAATTATAAAGCGCAAGCATATACACAACAAAGAAGGACCCAGTGGTTCAAGTTTATTAGAGGCAAAAAAGTAAAGTGTGCCATCAAGTTCGTGAGAGCTTTAATCACTAGTTTTCTCATAACAAGTGAAAGGTAGACAAAAGCATGAATATACTTGGAATAGCATAAGCTAGTAGGTAGGTATGGTGGACTCTTTGGAATAACTTGGTTTAGGGAGTTGGATGCATGAGTGGAACTCATACTTTGTGGTGGAGGCTAGCAAAAGACTGGGAGCGACAAACTAAGAGAGCAATAATGGCCATAATCATGCAGAGCGACAAAACATCATTGATCAAAGCATAAAGTGATACTACAAGTTAAAAACTAAAGGATCATAAAGGCTATGGTGGCTTGTGGAAGTCATAACATGGTGTGAGCATGCGCCAAGTCAACCCAAATAAAGCATCAAAGGAGAATACCACTATACTATTCTTTAATATGCTAAAACAACGCATGATTCATCCAAGGCACATTAAGCAATCTCAATTGTTTATAACAAGTCATGCTACATCAAATAATACTAAGCATAAAGCCAAAACAATATCAAGCATGGCATGACAAAGCATAGCCACAGTAAAAAACGAGCTCTTTTTACCACATAAGCATGAACTTTCCTACTCTTTTCCAAACCAAACCAAACTATTTGCAAACCAGTGTATGAAAGAGGGGGTCCAACCAACTTATTCAGAAAACTAAGCAAACCAAGCAAACTAAAAACAAAAACAAAAAAGAAGACGCTCCAAGAAAAACACAACCGTGTATGAAACAATAAAAATGAAGCGTTTGGAAGAAACCTGTAATTTTTATTGATGAAGAAGGGGATGCCTTGGGCATCCCCAAGCTTTGACGCTTGAACTTCTTGGATATTTCTTGGGGTGACACGCGTGGCATCCCCAAGCTTGAGCTTTAGTCCATCCTTCATCTCATTACTCATTTTCTTCCATACACCTGAAAATTTTCCTTCATACAAAACTGCACACAATGTCATTAGCAACCTTAGTGCACTTAAGATAAATAAGTCTCAAGGTTTAGTTCTAACACCAAATAAACTTCCATTAGAACAGTAGCTACTGTATCACTTCCCTCAAAAAGCTCAATTCCCCAAAAGAACTCAAGAAAGAACTAACAAGAAGCAAATACAGAAAATGGCAGAAATCTGTCAAAACAGAACAGCAGGCAAAGATGAATTTTTTCGAAGACCTTCTGTTGCTCAAATCAAAAAGTGTTTAACTAACGAAAGTTAGATAATAACCTGGGTCAGAAGCACAAAATATTACATCTCAATCCGACGTACAGAACTCTCTCAGGAATTTTTTTGGTGAAGCACAGAAATCTGTTTCGGGACAGCAACTTTCTCAATCATTACTTCACTCTCATTAGAGGTTACTCTTAGCACAAAAAGCAAATAAAAAGGATAAGGAGCGGTTATTACAGAGGTAATAACTTCCAAGATTCATCTAAAACTCTTGGGTTATCTCCCAACAAGTACTTTTATTTAACGCCTTTAAGTTAGGCATAAGAAGCAAAGAAAGAATCAAGTGTTCTCAAATGAAGAAGCATTAAAACCAACTTTCTTGCCCTTACCTCTCTTATTTTTATTCTTAACCTTTGGGAAAAATGTGATTGTTTGATGGATAAGAAAGGTGCATGGTCCCCTTTCCCACATCTATTATTGCTCCAAGGAGTTCTAATAGGGACCTTCCAAGTGTAATTTGTCCTTTTCCTGCACATTCAATAACAAGATAATCAGTAGAAATCATTTTCCCAAGAATCTTTGTAAACACTCATTCAGTTATTCCAATAGGTAATATGGTAGCATTATTAGCAAGTGATATTTCTCTTCCTCCTTCAGTAAGCCCCCAAAGATTCAAAGATTCATAAATATCTTTGGGCATAAGACAAAATTCAGACATGATATCGCAGCGGGCTTGAAAAGTTTCAGTGTTTATCTCAATCTTTACTGTAGGGAGCCACTTTGATGGTTCAGAATTTATTGGAACATAATCGTGATGCTCCCTAAGCGTATTATAGCAACTTTCTAAGCTAGTAGTGCTAGCCTCAAGAGTGTTCAACCTAACAAATATTTTTGCGAAAGAAATATCAGTTTGGCTAGGCATAGTGTAAGTGAGGATCAATTTCTTTATAGCATTAATGGCATCATCCTCATTACATTGGAGGAAATCTCCTCCCACAATAGTATCTAAATCATATCTATAGCAAAGAGCAATCCCAAGGTAAAAACTGCTAAGGAACAAGCCTTGAATCATTTTAGGCTCAGTCTTTTCATGTAGATCAGAGATTCTAGACCAAGCTTCCTTAAAACTTTCCTCAATTCCTTATTTAAAAGTGAGAATCATTTCCTCGGGTGACATAGTGATTGGAGCAAGGCTAGACAAAGTGGCAACTCAAGATAGGAACTAATTTTTTGTGTTTTCAAATAAGAAAGCAAAACAAGTAAAACTATTTTTTTTGTGTTTTTTTAAGAACAAAGCAAGCAAACAAAGCAAAAAGAAACTAAGCAAAACAAAAACAACAAAGTAAAGAGATTGGTTATGAGGGACTCCCCTTGTGAAGATGTCCTTGACTCCCCGGCAACAGCGCCAAAAAAGATCTTGATGCACTCGACTTTCAATGTAGAGCTCGTTGGGAACCCCAAGAGGAAGGTATGATGAGCACAACAGTAAGTTTTCCCTTAGTTATGAAACCAAGGTTTAATCGAACCAGTAGGAGCAAGGAAACACCCCAAAGGTGTTACTAGCTGAGCTTTGGCAGGGCGCACTACCGGTGCTAGTAGCAACGTGGAGACCTGCACAACACAACCACAGAACTTTGTCCCCAACTTGCGATGAGGTTGTCAATCTCACCGTGTTTTTCGGAAAACAAAGGATTAAACGTATCGAATGGAAAGAAGTAATAGTTTGCAGAAAGTAAACACAAAGCAGTAAAGGATTGTAGATTGTATGTAAAGAAAAGGACCGGCATCCATAGTTCACTAGAGGTGGCTCTCCTTAGATAAATAACATGCTGGGTGAACAAATTATAGCGGGGCAATTGACAAACACCGAGAAAGCAATACATGCATATACTAATCATCTTGACTCCTTTGAGACTTGATTGGGCAATACAACATAATACATAGACCGCCATCCAACTGTATCTATGACTAATAATCCACCTTCAGGTTATCATCCGAACCCCCTCCAGTATTAAGTTGCAAGCAACAGATTATTGCTTCTGAACTGCGTAAGGTAAATAATACAATTGTTCTATGAACAAAGGATCGTTGTTTTCTCCCTAGTGGCAACAAAGACATCTAGTACCTTAGAGA
Source organism: Avena insularis (assembly GCA_023614405.1). Taxonomy (NCBI): domain Eukaryota; kingdom Viridiplantae; phylum Streptophyta; class Magnoliopsida; order Poales; family Poaceae; genus Avena; species Avena insularis. The sequence goes on from CM042684.1 coordinate 444,254,704, forward strand.
TTTCTGTCACTTCCCAGTTACGGAGGCATGAACCCACTATCGAGCATAAATACTAACTCTTGGAGTTTCTAGCATCTACTTGGCCAAGATAGCTACTAACAACAGAAAGCATGCAAGATCTCAAATAACAAAGACATGATAAAATCAATAATCAATCTGAAATAGCATCTCAATATCCATCGGATCCTCGCAAACACAACATGTATGGATTACAAATAGATGATCTTGATCATGAACGGAGCTCACAAGATCTAAACATGAAAGCACAAAGGAGGCGAAACCAGCCATCTAGCTACTACATGGATCCGTAGTCCAAGGATGAACTACTCACGCATCACACGGAGGCTTGCATGGTGATGAAGAAGGCCTCCAGGGTGAATTCCCCTCTCCGGCAGGGTGCTGGGAAGAGCTTCAGATCCCTCCCGATCTAGGGATGGAGATGACGGCGGTTACAGACTCTTTCGTGGATTTTTGATCCGGTACCTAGGGTTTTCGTCCCGAGGGCAACTTATAGACGGAAGGAGAGGCCGAGGGGGTGCTGGGGTCGGCCAAACCACCCCCTGGCGCGGGCCAGGCCGCGGCCAGTGGTGGTGGCCCCCGCCCCTCTCCGTCTCGTATTCTGGCACTTGATCCCTTCCGGAAAAATAGGCACTTTGGCTTTTGTCCCGTCCAGTTTCAAGAATATTCATTTTCTGATTTTCCTGGAACCAAAAACAGGCAGCTGGCACTGTGGCTCTTGTTAATAGGTTAGTCCAAGAAATCATATAAAAAGTACTCCAAAGTTGGAACAAAACACAAGAAAGTGGATAAAACCAAGCATGGAACATTAAAAATTATAGATACATTTGCAATGTATCATAACCCCACTAGCCATAAGTCTTGCAGAGTACACCCTGTACTCACCCTTGCTTCGTTGATACTTTTGTAGCAGAGTAAGAGTTCCCCTGAAGATAAGTTCTGACAACATTGACATCGACGGGTAGTTTGGGGTTCCCGACCGGTAGCCTGGAATCTATGGGCTGGAACGTCATTGTTATGCGTCAAGCCTCTTAGGCTATTTGTTAAGTTTGCTATAATTAATTGCATAATTTTCCTTCTGTTATTTGATATTTGTGGTCAGTGACCTCTGTTTGTAATATTTTGGTTCTCTGCTAGTTATGAGCTTACTATAATAATCTTTGTGTCGCAGGGTCACTATTCGGTTACTAATTCTTCACTGGATATCGTCGAGCTCTAGGTTAAGCTTATGTTAGGCTAAGGTCTGTGATTTGTTTAACCCTGATCCCGGGGGTGTCAAGTATAGAATGATGAGAAGTGGAAGAACCATGATGTGCATGAGGTGCCAAAGAAGTTGGTTGTCAAGAATTCGAAGATCTCGGTGGGAAATGCCACTATCATTGATGATGATAGCGATGATGCTGACAATGAAGATGGCAAGAGAAGTTCTACTCCCGCCTCGGTTGTTAGGAAGAGGCCTTATGGAATAAAGTTTACCAAATAAAAAGGCAAGAGGACCTGCGACGATGACATGAAGAACTCATTGGAGGCTATGGTGAATGTAAGAAAAGAGATGGCCGAGGAAAGGAAAACAATGAAGAGCAATACATTTATAACAATATAGTCAAAAGTGCGAAGCCACACATTTATAACAATATAGTCAAAAGGAGTTAACAACGTTATAACTATAACATAAAGCGACGACACACGTTTCTAACAATATAGTCAAAACGATTTTACAATAATACAATAGTAACAGGAGCATGATGACAAACATTTATAATAATACCATCAAAAGGAGTTTACAATAGTACAATAGAAAATAATACTAGCAACATTTACAAAGACATAGACCTAAAACATAACGACTATGTAGAGTCAATACGTCAGCGTGGTCATCCTAGTTCGAGAGATCCTTAAAGAGGCCATAAAAAGTCTAGGTCCCTAGGGTCATATTGTTTATCATCCCCGTCGGCTTCCGCATACCATGGTGACGAGCATGCTTCCGTTGTTCCAGATGACCACACCACGGGGCATGAGCTGGAAAAAGGCGCATCCGCCGGTAATGTCGTCACGTGTTCAGGCCTCGATGCTTCTCCATTTGCCGCAACCGCATGAGACTTTAGGAAGGTAACAAAAAGGACTACATCGTCATCCGCAGTGCTTCGGGGCTCGAGACGTTCGTCGGCGTCACCACGAAGCTTCAGGCACTCATCGTCAAGGAAAAGACAGTTCACCGCCTTGTCATCGTTGTCAAGGAGACGACAGTTCACCGCCTTGTCGTCATGAGTCTCCTTCTTCCGACATGAAGAAACATGCTACATCGACATACCTATTTGAAAGACATATAAAAATAACATAAGTAAGAAATTGTACCAAAAAGTGTGCATGAGCGAAGAAATAAACTAATCAACGTGTAAAGAAGGCAGCAAAACATATCGTGAAAGTCGAACGAAAGATCGAGAACAAGCATAGCATATCTTCCAACAACGAACAAACTTATCCCGAAAAGAGAAGGTTGTAGCTGCAACAATGCATGGTATAACTTGTTAGTAAGTAAGACATACCGCAAACATGGTTAGAAGCATAAGAATGATAACAACAAATAGCGTAGATAAAAGAAACGAACACTTACCATGCTCGACATTACTGCTGCTAGCCGAAAGTAGAGAACACCCAAATAGACGGGCCACAAAGGTGAGAAGCTCCGGTGTCGTCACCAGAACATCTAGTTGCAACCAATCACTAGAAGGAAATGAAGCAGGACGGATGTGGGAGATAAGAAAGGTCAGTTCGTGTGTTGTGAAGGTAAGGGTCGGGCACCGTGTTTTATAGCCAACGCGTGCACGGGAAATCCACGAGAAAATGGCGCGTACGCGAGGCATGGCACGTCGCCGGATCCTCGCGCATGATCGTCGAATGTGAGAGCCTCTTTTCGCGCGATTGGATCCACAACACAACCTTGCCGCGAGAACCCGAGTATGGCGAGTGTTTCCGCTGCCAGCTCCTCTCTCGGCCGCGAGAAACCACGGAGGTAGAGGGTTTCTGCTTCCAGCTCGGCTCTCGTCCGCGAGAACCCACATAGGGCGAGGATCTCCGCTGCCACGTCGACTCTCGGCCATGAGAACCCGCGGCGGTTGAGGGTTTCCAATGCATGTCGGCTATCGACGGCCCCACGACCCGACGGGTGCGGAGCGCCTGTCTCCCTCCAAATGCCTCTCACCAAGGGCATCATCGCGCGCATCTGTTGACGCGTGGCCCAGAGGGCAGTGCGCGGTCCATGATCCAGCGACGCGGGGCAGGAATGGGCGCGTGAGCTCTCCACGGCAAGAAACCCGGGGTGGTGGGGCCTACCTCTCCGGGAGAGCGGGCCTTTGCCGCTATGTTGCCACGTGTCCTCCACGTGATCCATCCAATGGCCTAAAAGAATCGGAGCGACGTAGATAACAAAATCGGTCAAAACCTTCATGCGATGTTATATACTCTCGTGATGACAAAGGAGACGAGGCACGAGTGCCATTTGCACAGGCTATGTTTGATGTGTTTGTTTGAACTATGTTTGTGGTGACTGATTTTATGCTTTTGAACTACGCCATGCTTTTGAACTACGCCATGCTTTTGAACTTCTATGTGTGTGATGTTGAAGCTTTGATCTTGAATTATATGTTATTCATATGTTTGAGCGATGATTTGTTTCAATTTAGGTCCATATGTTTGATTGTCAAATATTTGTGTTCTTACTACTCCCTCCAACTCAAATTAGTTAACTCAAATTGTCAAGATATGGATATATCTAATACTAAATTATGTCTAAGCACAATCGAATCTAGCGAATGTAAGTGAACTAATTTGGATCGATGGGAGTAGTATGAGATGCAATGAAGTGGTGACCTAAGTGCGGCCGGCTGGATGCCTCCTTTTGCATCTGAAACGACGGGGACAATTTTAATGGCCAAAAACATAAAATGTGGTGCCAAAGACGAAAAAGTGATGAGGCGGTCGCCCCGCCGCGCTCGTACAGATGATGGGCTCCTCCGGCTCCGGCTCCGCCCCCGCTATATCCCACCCAGGCCTCGCCTACAAGTTCGTCATCGACAGCATGCCGAACGACCTGCTTCAGTACATGGATTCCATCCGCGGAGCATCACAAGACCCGCACTGCCATGATATCAGACTTATCGGAGGTGTTCTCCGTACTCGCTGGTTCCAAGGTGCGGTTCTTGGTCCATCTCACTTTGTTGGCCCAGTTCTTGTTCTGATTCTTGCAACTCTTCTTCTTCCGCTTCCTCGTGGGCCGTGTTGGTCGCGTTCTTGCTCTGATTTCTGCCCTGCTTCTCGCGCGCGCTTCCTCCGGTTCTAATTGGTTTCGTTCTCACTTCAGATCCTTAAGATAAGATTGTTCCGCGATGAGGAGTCCCGGATCCTGTACTTTGCGAGACTGGTTGGTACTTTCCAAATTTCATAGAGACTCATGTTCTTCTTGTTATTGTCGCCTTCCTACCTGCAATGTGTTCGATGTTTTTACCCTGAAAAAATGGTTTAGAGCATCTATAGTTAGGACTCTAAGGTTAATTACTTCTGCTCCCCGGTGCATATTTGGTTTAGCATAGTGCGAAGAATTGTTGCTACTGGAATGAATTAATACGTGGTCAACAACTCGGTTTATTTCCCTAAATCTCCGGTGCAGTTTTTCTTGCTACTGGAACAAATGATTCATTTAATAATTAGATAGATAATTTCTACTTATAGAAGAGATGGTACATATTGTCTGAAAAGCACATAGACATACATTACATACTTCTTAAAATGGCAAGATATTACTTTTATCAGTACAATGAGTAATTTGCCAGAGCTAGACTGACAAATATTACCAATTAAATCAAGAACATTTTAAGAGCAAAATTATTTTACATTTGCTCAATACAATTAGTGACCAATAAACTTCATTTGTGTGGAAAATCGTTGGCGGTGAACAATTGACAGGGAGAGATATAATTACATTGGTCGGTAAAATTTGTAAACATAGCAATGGTGATAGTGGCGTCGTAAAAATGCAGTTATGGCACATGCTACTCCAGTATCAAGTCTTGTTATGATAAATAACATCAACCAGAGCAATTAGGGATATGCTAACCCGGTGAAAATATATGTCCAAATATGCTTGCTGTACATATAATTAATAACATCTGTTTTGAAAGATATAATTAATAACATCTGGAAGTAACAAAACACCGCTCCAACGATAATGGAAATTGGGCGGGAAGCGATTCATGCATGCTACTGATCCTGGTTTGAAATTAATAAATCTCAAACAACCAACAGTACATGGATGCTTGGAAGAAGTGCAGCCCATTGAAATCCTGCAGAGAAATGGAGGAAATGCATATAAATAAATACCAACTTAAATATAGCCTAAGTAGAAAATACATCCCATGGAGGTGGACATGGTTCAGCTTGCAAACTCTTTCATTTGTACTGCAAGGTTAGAGTGAGACCTAGGCATAACCTGAATGTGATTCTTATGGAGGAGCATAGGGCTTACTTTGTCTGATGTAGGATAAAGAGATATAGGAAAAATTGATGCAGACCTGCAAATCTGAAAAACTGCCCACAATTAGTAATATGAGAAACCGATCCAGACATGCAAAGAGACTGGAGCTAATACACATCAAAACAAAATTCCAAGGTAATGTGGCAGTGATTAGTGCTCTGAACACACAGACATAGTTCTGGCAGGACCCGATTGTTGCCTAGCTTGCCATGGCAGGATCTGCTCCACTTTGCTCTATGGAGATTGAAAAATGTGGAAGTCAGAAGAAGCAGTGCAAGAAAATGAAACGGAGAATTGCTAGAGTGCAGAATGAAGTATGAGAATATGGGTGGATGGTGTCTATAATAAACACCACTACCCGTGTTAGACTACTACTGTTCGACTTCTGTTGTCGATAAAAATAATTGGTGGAGAACCAAACGTCCATGCTAATCGACCGGCTGGCTAGTCTCATTTTTTTTATAGCTAATTAAGTGGCTCAGAATGATGCATAGAAAAACTGATTCGGGGTTCCTACGTGGATTGCTGATTGACGTGGACCAATTAGAGGCTAGTTGATGTGGAAACCTTGCATGTTGAGAGAAATACCCTTAGTGGGTTGCTCCAGTTTAGTTATTATTATAGATATCTGTTCAATGGTGCTCTTTTGCTTAAGTGGATTGGTTTAGCCTCATGTTAGAAGAGACATCTTTTATCGAACTCGTCCTTTTCCTGGAAGTCCTTGTGCTGGCAGGGCACCATCAAATTGGGTTTGGGAGGATTCCTTGTACTGTAAACATTCTACTTTACAAAAGAATGTAGCTCGTGTTGCTTCTTAAATGTTGGTCATGTTATTCCACGCAGCTGAATGTATTAATATTTGAGCTGTGCCGTGCATATAAATGTTCTTTTGTATTGTTTGCAGACTCTGCACCTCAGATGGTTGGTAGTTCATAAAATGTTGCTCCAGCTGCAGTTTTAGCACTTAAAATAACACATTCTCTTTTAATGTTACCGAGTATTTTTTCTGAATATCATTTACAGATTTACCTGAGGATTTTCCCTATTATGATTCGTGCATGGTCTTTGTTTGTTTCCATTTTGACTTTATATGATCATGAGATTGTCACAAGGAGCATTTTTCTGCTACCATGTTTATCCAAGATTAAACATGCCTGGTGCACACAGTTTTTGGTTACAGTATCTTTCAGGTAATACATAATTTCCCGAACTTCTATCAACTACTACAAGGATTTAAAATTGGATGAAGTATATTTGCTAGTAGGAACAAATGTTAGCAACTTATCATATCTTACTTACTTCACCAAGTATTCTGCAGTCAGTATACACCCATGGTTATATACTTGTATAATTATTTGACAAGGTTTCTGTGTACTGCTTCTTGTCATCTATCCAGTAACTGTGTATTTGCACTAATCATCATGCCACATGTGTACAGAGCTCAGACATCCTGCAATGCTTAATCAATTATCTGCTCCTAGCTCAAGGATTCCTGTGGCGACGTTTCCCCCAGTGCAGGAATACTCTAATGTTGGAATTATGATATGAATATAAAATCAGCATACTCACCTGTGATCAATTTGATGGAACAGTACATCGATCACTCCATCACAAACAAGGCATGTGCTGGCCTCAACGGGATGAAGCTTGGTGGGTGTACGTACACTTCCTGTTTGCTTACTGTTCAGTCTGTCACTTAAGTATATCTTAATCACTAATAATCAAATCTCATGTGCGCAGTGCTCTAAGATGCTAATTAATTATCTGCTTCTAGCTCAAGGACTCCTGATGTAACGTTTCCTGCACCTTGGAAAGAGTCTAATGGTGGTTAGTAAGTGCTTACTGTATATTTTCTCCCGTACTAACTACCAAAGCAACCTTGTGCCTGAATGCACTACTACTCAATTACTATAAACTATCTGCAGCAATCTAGACTAACGTATTACAGAACCTTGAATAGAAAACAATCTTCTCAGCTGACGCAGTGGCATCAGCTACAAGGTAAAAACACCAGCTCTTAACTCTAGTACTCTAGGGGATAGCAAGTCCTGGATGCATCGCCAGCAATCCAGCTTGACTGTAAGATCAGCCATCTGCAATCAAGATTATTGGCACACACCCACGGCTCCTATTAAACACTTCAGTTTGCCGCACCAACTTTTGCACCTCAGTGTTGCCTCTTTTGCCGACTAGGCTTCTGGAGAATTTCCCCATTGAGATTGACCTCCGATGACTTTATGTGATCAACTAAGAAAAGAAACAGAACAATAATATTGCTAAATGGAGAGGAAATAACTTCGACAACAGTTTATTGATAAATATAGTTCAGTACAATACATGTTTCACACCGCTCAATCGGATCAACAAACAAAGTACAAGTAGCAGACCATTAGACGACACAGCACATACTCAGGAAAGTAGGAAAGCAATAAGATAACAACACGACACACAAAGGCAGTAAATGAGGAAATGCAGTAGCAACACACAAATCACAAAGGGAACTGTCGAATAGCTTGCTGGAGCATACAAGTTTCTCCCAGACCGCGCGCATGCCCAATGTAGATAGCTTACTTCTCGACAGAAACGTCACGCCAATGAGCCCCCTGGAAGTTTATACCTGAAGTTAGGAGAGTTTGGATGCCGTGCAACAGCTAGTTGCACATGACTTGGGTCGAAGTCACCACTGAACTCCAGTTCTTTTAGGTTAAGAAGATTGCTGAGACCAGTAATGGTGTCGACTGTGAATGTGATGTCCATGCTGGTGAAGGTCCAGACAATCTTTTCAAGCTTGGGAGCTGTGCCGGTTTCAAAAATAATCCTTTTAATGTCGGAGGCGCCCTCGATGACAAGGAAGTTGATGTTTTTTAACTCATTAGTTTTCAAGGTGAGATTATCCTCTGTATATGACTTATGACGGAGCGTGAGGCAGCGCAGGCCTTCAAGCCTGCCCAGCATCCCCATAGAACCATCTGACAATAATGTCTGGGACAGAGTTATCTCGGCAAGATGTGGGAGATCTTCAATCCAGTCGGGCAACCCCTTGGTGATACCATTGATGCTAAGTGTCTCAAGAAGCTTGGGAAGTGAGTGTTTGTTTTCTATGCCCATGTGGAGAACTGCATCGTCTCTGCCTTTGCGTGGTGGTCTGACCCAAACTGACAATACGCGGAGGCATTCACTCAACTCAGTGACCACCCGTAGCAAACGACTGATATTATCTTGTTTACCATGAATGACCACACCTAGTCTTCTTAGACGCTTGAGAGTCTTGATGTGCTCCAACTTTTCATCATCTTCAACAACTTCGACATGATACAGTGTCTCCATTTCTGTCATTTCCCCGATCTTGGAAGGCATCTGCACAGTGGACAGTTCCTCCCCGGGCGAGGCGCCCACCCGACTGATGGGGCCGGCTAGCAGGTGCTTCAGCATCGGGAGGAAGAGGCCTCTCGTGTCAGAAAATGGAACATTGGTTTGTCGAATATCAAGCATCTCCAACTGTTGCAGCTTCTTGATTTCCTTAGGCAGCTGAGAAATTCCTGTGCTCCGGATGCTCAAATACTTGAGCAAGAACAAGTTCTTGCATATGATCTTCAGATGCCGGTTCTCTAGGTGCTCGCAGTAGTCCAGGTCCATCACTTTCACCCGCGCCACTTGAGAGAATGTAGGGAGCGACTCAATAAATGTTGTGATGGCATCAGGGGCACCTTGCTGTTCTACTGGAGAGCAGCAGTTGCAGATGCTTCCACTGCCCTGCTGCTGCTTCTGGTGCGAGACTTGGTGCCACAGGATATCATTTCTAATGGAAAGGTGACGAGCCAGATTGGAAGGCAGGCTCTTATCTCCGAAGCTGTCTTCCTTGACTACCTTGGTAAGGAAGTCATGGACAACATGGTGCACCTTGCAGGAAATAACATTGCCTAAATTTCCATCTTTGGCAATGGCCACAAATCCCCGAGCAACGAGGTCATCAAAGCAGCGCTCAGCTCTCTCCAGTGCTTCCCTTCCATCTCCTTGGATTACATAGCCTTCGGCAACCCATCTTCTTACCAAGCTTGTCCTCCTGACATCGGTATTTTTGGGGAAAATGGATAGGTAGAGTAAACAACTCTTGTCCGTCTTGGGCAGCTTGTCATAGCAGAACTTCAACATCATTATGATCATATGCTTCTTGGAAGTGGCACTGCCATCAGGCCACGCTGATGAGTCTAGGGCCTCTAGGCTTTTGCAGAGGTCCTCCAGTTGTTTCTTACTCATATAAGGATCAGCATACAGGGTACCCAGCAACAGCTTCATGCACAAGAGATCCGGGTCACACTTCTCCAGGACACGACGGATGATGTCCCTCATCTTCTCATCCGATTCTATGGAAACCAGCCGATTGGTTCTCCCGAAACAAAACTGGACAAGGGAATGGGTTATAGTTTTGCTTGGAGAGAAGCGCTCAGCCAGTGCACTATCCTTTGTGGTCACCAGGATTGCACTACCAGGGGAGCAGCCAGAGGAGTCCAGAATTTCTTTCATCTCTTTCCATGGGGATGGATGATCTGCATTTTCAACGACAAGAAAGAACCTTCTACCTTCAACATGCCTTTGGAGCTCCTCCTTGTCCTCCAGCTGCTGCTCATCATTTGCTCCTTCGGGAGGAGGAGGAGGACGGAGCTGCTGAATCATGTCGTTGAGTACTTGCGGGAGAAACAGAGGCCTTTGGATGGTGACGAAAGCTTTGCACTCGAACAGGCTCTCCACCGACGAATGGTTGTACACTTCCTTGGCCAGGTCACCACCGTCTGCTTTATCAGGTGCTACAACGGCGATGACTATGGTCTGTCCACTTGGGTCATCTGCTCTGGCCGTTGCTTTGTGTTCTTCAGCATGTAGTCTTCGACCATCATCTATTTCCTTGTGCAGCCAGTTGATCAGACCAACCGTCGCATCCTTGAGAGGCTCAGAGTCAACCAAGCCTCGCCTGCGAGCATCCAGCTCCTCCCCCATAGCGGCGTTGCCGCCAGACCCGCCAGCGATCTCATTGGTCGCTTCGGCCAGAATCTGGACGCCGTACCTCTGCCGGCGCTCGCCGACGTCGCGTGCACGGGACTTGAGCTCCCGGATCTGCGTGGCCACCTGATGGCGCGCCGGGATGGTCCGCAGGAAGAAGATGGCATGGTGCGCGTGGCTCCAGACGCCCCTCCCGCGGGGGGCTGTGCCCACGCGGCGACCGTAGACGTCGATGCAATACTGCGTGTCGTTGGCGAGATCCCGGACCTGCTTCATCCACGCACGGACCTGGTGGTCACCCTCGTGGTCCTTGCCGGCCTCGGCGAGGTGGTGGAGGAAGCCGTTCATGCTCTCCATCTCATCCTTGATGAATTGCGCGTCGCGGCGGACGCCACCCAGCAGCTGTGCCTCGTCGCGGATGGCGGACGAGAGGTACCCCAGCAGCGGGCGGACGAGAGGTACCCCAGCAGCGGGTCGATGGCACCACGTACCGTGCTGCTCATGTTGCTGCCGGTGGCTCCCCTCCTACTTACTTGGCGTCGCGTGGTTTGGTGTACCACTGCAACCTAACAGGCCGGCGCACATCTCAAGAACTAAACGATACAATGCAACACTAGATTGTTTGCTTAGGCGAAACTTATGTGGGGTAGATGCTTTTCCTTTTCCTTTTGCACTTCCTTTTGTTTAATTTAATTCCTCAAACTGTACTATAGATATAGCTTGCCATGGATGCTGCATGTAAAGAAGCAAACCACCCTGCTCAAGTAAAGTGAAGGTCGATTTGTTAGTTTAATTTGGGTTGAACCGTTAAACAACACAAGTCCCAAGAATAGGTAATACGGAGTAGATATTTTTTCAAGAAAATGCAAATCGCTGCATGTCTTTGTATTAAGATTGGAAAAGAGAGTTCAAATTACAAGATGTTACACGAGTTCACCCTCAGCCGCCCCTTGCTCAAAAACGACTACGTACTCCTCAGAAGTCCCAAGAACGTAAGCCTCCTTTGTTCATTGCCATGTTCTATATAGAGGGAATAGTGCCCTATCTTTGTTCATTAGCATGTTCTATAGAGTGCAGCGTTTTGTAGACCCAGATATACATAGCTCTTTTTTTTGAAAAATTTGAAAATGATATTTATTACTTTATTTTTATGAAACATACTATAGATGTTCATAATGATATATTCTACCAACATGCAAAATCTCAACTCGAAATACCTTGTGTTTTTTGCCATAGAGAAGTGAAAAAATCTGGCAGATTTGGGAGTTTTGAAATTTTACTACTTCAGATCGTCACTTTTTTCATTTCTGCACAAACTATAATACAGTGTATTTCGACCTGAAATTTTGTATGTTGATATATACTATACATCATTTTTCCTACATCTAGGATTTTTTAAGATTTTTCTGAAACTTTTGGTTAAACCGAGCTATGTGTAGCTCGGGCTACATTTACAGTTTCTAGTTCTATGTAGTTCAATGGAAGCAGAGCCTCCTAATAACGGCTTTAGGCTTTTAGCTACAAGCATGCCTTATTACTTATCTGGGAGAAAATATGAATAGTTGACCTAACTCTGATGAATTAGCATTGTCAAGCAACAAAAATCTCATCGGTTTGTACGTGTTTGTGCAGGCCTCCCCTTAAGAGACTCAATAATCATGCAAAACTTGTGTCCCAACATGTATTCGACCAAGTAGTTGGCAGTTTCACATCGACTAGATGTTTTGCGTAATTGGAATAAATTCTGTATCACTGGATGCACCTTTTAGCTATCATTTTATAAACCTGATTATTTGGTAATCAGTTAACTACCATTTTATAAATGTGGTAATCAGTTAGTAACTTGATTATGTTGCAATCAGTTAGCTATTATTTTGTAAACCTGATTATGTGGTAATCAGTTGAGAACATATGAAGAACCAGTATTGTAAGAATTAATACTTGTGTGAAATATGCCAAATTGACTGATTTTTTATCCATAACTGCCACCGTAGAATATCTAAAACAGATAAATATGAAGTGAGGATATGGTAAAGTTGGTCGGCAATTAGTACCCTGTTAGAAAGTTGGCCGAGAAAGGCTCAAATAAACACCGACCAACAAGTAGACGGGAAAGGCTCAAGACACTGCCAACGGAAAGTTTGTGGCCAAAACCAACATTATTGTTTCGCAGCAAAAAATGTTGGTTGAGAAAAGAAACATCTGTTGGGAAATACACATCGGTTGGAAAAACTTCTGGACTAGTGTTAGACAGCCAGTCACAAAATGGTACATTTGTCGGGAAAGGCCTTTGTCAACTGGACTTGCGGCGATAGACATGTTTAATCGGCGAAATTCTTTCCTGCCCGACTTTCTGTAAGTGAAAGCTGTTTTCCTGGCTAACTTGTTTTTGTAGGATACATTGCCGTGGTGTAGTGCCACTGGAACCTCTATTTTACATTCCTACGCATAAAGAACAAGAGAATTGCTATAGGCTGCATAATAATGACATAATCCGACCCTTGCATTTGGTTTAACCTTTACATGATTAGTATTTTTTGCTCTTTCGAGTTTTTTCTGTTCCTGCGAATCAAAAACCAATTTCGTAAATTCATGTGTTCTCGTAATCTTGCGTTTTGCACATGCAGTTCTATCAAATTTCCATGTTTTTGATATTCCTACATTTTAGAAATCATGTGAATCATAGAGGCCCTTGTCATCTATGGTTCTAGTGAGAGTTCATTGTCAATAGTTTGCTTATCTCTTCAGGCAGGAACATAGCCCGTTGCTCGCATGGGGAAAATCTTGACCAATTCAGCCTTGAACAGAGCAATCAAGGACAGCGAACGCCATGACTTGACTCCATGGATGAGAGCGTGGATTGGTGATCGCCCGCTTTCTCCATTCTGCTCCAGCTAAAACTATACACTGAAATGGTACGCAACAGTTGTCCGTGGCTTTGTCATGGGACAACGGATTTCTTGGATCTCAAGCTGCTGGTTTAATATAGTGCATGCATGGATTCATTCGTTCCGTGTGTCAAGGGAATTAACGAGCACGATAAACTACAGTCCATTGCTCAATGCACGCTGCCATTAGTGGCCCTTAGTGCTTTTTCACATGTTGCTTTTGATTTTGTTATAGTATTAGTACTTGCTTTGTTTTGTTTAACCCAGGCATCTCACTGTTACATGCAGACACATACCGCACTCCTCTCGCATCACATTGGTTCAAATAAAGCAACGTTTTTTTTTACCCAGGAATAAACGGGCTCTCTTTGTTCTTTTGGGTTCAACGACACTAATCATCGGAATACATAGCGTGATGATCCCTCTTCAACTCGTATAGGGTATCGAATACATTGGAATTTCAGTTGGAGATTGAGGTGAGCCTTAGGCTCATGCATGGAGTTGAGTTAATTCCTGAAAATCTTGTATGCTCATGCCATATATACATGGCAACGAGTGGGAGGTGTGTTTAGTTCTGCTGTAGATTCTAAAAAAAGCTGATGTGAGCTCTGAACTGTGGTAAAGCAGCTGTGAGCATATAACCGTGAGAAAGCTAGAAGCCATTTGGTTGGAGTGACTGTGTAAAGTGTGGGTTTTGTACGATTTGTCTCTAATGCTCTAGGACCCAGATACACTGATCATATGCTAATTTACGGTAATCACCGATATATACACTAATTGACATGTGCAAATCGAAACCCTTTAGGATTGGGGGTCCTTAATTCTTCCATCATAAACAAGTGCATGTTGATAAAACGGTGATGGAAGCTTCTTCATTCGGATTGATCCCATTGTGAAGAGAATCCTAAAAGTTATGCACTTGCCTAGCAGTGATCTACTCTCGACTAATCCTCGGATCCCAATTATTAAAAATCCTTCATAAAAATGATAGGCATGTTTAGTTCAAAAGACTTGTTTATTGTTGGGGACGGATCCCGCACCAATTTATCAATTTACTAGCGGTGTTTTATTGTTGGGGATGGATCCTCTGCGTGACCTTGACCGTCTGGTGTCTGATGATATACACATTACTTTGTTTTACATCTACTGTGGTTCTAGCTCCTAGGAAAACCATCTACAATCTGACCCTTAAGGGCTTTAGGGTTCTTAATTCTTCCATCATGAACAATTGCATGTCGATGAAATGGTTATGGAAGCATCTTCATTCAAATAGACGTTTGGGAGATATCCTATAATATAAGTGTTTGCTTAACAATGATTCACTTGTGACTAACCCTAGGGGATCCCAATTCTAGAAATCCTTCATCAACATAAGGGACACAATTCCCATTCAAAAGCTTAGTTTATTGGCCTCACACCAATTTATGGATCGATTATTCATGTAGCAAAGCTCATTTATGTGATCATTACCCTCTTCTTTTTATTACTATTATGACCTTGACCTTGGTGCTTACATGATGATATACCTGTTATGCCACATTCTTTTATGATTCTAGATTCTTCTAGAAAATTTGTACCAAATTAAAATTGGAAAGCTCACGCCAAATAAATTTATTTGGATATTAGGAATTGTACTTGGGGATCTTTCATTCCATTCCGTTGGCATGAGGATGATTTCCAAAATTTTGCTTCATAGATAATGGCGGAGAATCTTGAAGTGTTTTTTTTTTCAACGAGTTCATTGATACGTTGTCCAATGACTCGCCCGACGACGATGATGATATATTTCTCATGGTTGCTCTTATCCTCTTTGATAACCATCAGAGTGTCATTCCAAGGTCTAGGGAGTTAATCCCACGACATGAAACCTTGGACCGCGATAGAGTTGCCGCTCACGTTAGGTTGTAGAATGACTACTTCAATCCGAAGGGAACACTTCTATACCCTGGCTTAGTTCAGACGACGCTTCCACATGATCTTGTCGGCAGGCGGAGTTGTTGTTGATCCCGTCAAGATTAAGGATGTTGAAGAATGGAAAGCCCCAACCACTCAGACTGAAGTCCGCGCATTTCTTGGATTAGCCGGATATTATCGCAAGTTTGTTGAAGGATTTTCGAGCATCGCAAGGCCGATGATCCAATTGTTGAAGAAGGATAAGAAGTTTGAATGGACGGACAAATGTGAAGCAAGCTTTCTAGAGCTCAAGAAGAAATTGATTTCAACCCCAATTTTGATCATGCCGGATATCATGAAGCCTTTTGATGTATATTACTCCGTATGATGCATCCAAGATTGGTCTCGGATGTGTGTTAATGCAAGAAGGCAAAGTAATATCTTATTTGTCCCGACAACTGAAGCAACATGAGCAGAACTATCCTACCCATGACTTAGAACTGGCAGCCGTAGTTTTAGCCTTGAAGACATGGCATCATAACCTCATGGGTAACCGCTGTGAGATTTATTCGGATCACAAGAGTCTGAAGTATATTTTCACCCAGAAGGAGCTGAATATGAGGCAAATGAGATGGATAAAGTTAATCAAGGATTATGACCTTGATATTCACTATCGCCCCGGCAAGGCCAATGTGGTAGTGAATGCTCTTGGTAGACTACCGTGTAGGCTAAACACCATAATTAAGGAAGACCAGCCAAGTTTGCATGAGTTGGAGAATTTTAGAATGGAGCTAGTTAGCGAAGGATTTCTAGCTAGCATAGAACTTCAACCCACTTTGATCAGTCGGATGAAGGAAGCTTAGAAAGGAAATGCCAGTATTGATGGAATTAAGCGTCGTATCGCTACAGGGAAAGTACCCGGATTCACAGAAGATGAAGAAGGAGTTTTGTGGTATAAAGGACGTATCCGTGTGCCAGCAGATTGAGAGTTGGAACAAGTCATTATGCAGGAAGCCCATGATACCCTTTATTCTATTCACTCGGGAGGAACCAAGATGTATCAGGATTTAAAGGAGCAATTTTGGTGGCACAAAATGAAGAGAGAAGTCGGAAGCTATATCGCCAAGTGTGATATCTGTTAGAGAGTCAAAGCGGAACATCAGCGACCCGCAGGACTTTTGCAACCATTGCAGATTCCTTAATAGAAATGGGATTCTGTTGGAATGGAATTTATCACAGGTTTGCCTACATCTAGTCGGGGAAATGATTCTATTTGGGTCATAGTAGATAGACTGTCCAAGGTAGCTCATTTCATACCGTCAAGACTACCTATCAAAGCTCGAAGCTAGCGGAGTTGTACATTGCTAGAATAATCAGTTGCATGGAACCCCCAAGGCCATTGTGTCAGATCGACGAACCCAGTTTACCTCAAGGTTCTGGAAGAAAGTCCAAGAAGGATTAGGAACCAAACTGAATTTCAGCACAACTTATCACGCACAGACCGATGGACAAACAGAAAGAGTAAACTAGATACTAGAAGATATGCTGAGAGCCTGTGTGTTAGAATATGGATTTAAATGGGAAGATTGTCTACCTTTCGCAGAGTTCTCATACCACAACAGTTATTAAGCTAGTTTGCAAATGGCCCCATTTGAGTTTTTGTATGGAAGGAAGTGTCGTACCCCCTGAATTGGTCGCAAGTAGGAGAGATTCAGATATTCGGAGCAGACATCCTACGAGAAGGCGAAGAGAAGGTTCACAAAGTCCGTGAACATCTCAAGACCGCCCAATCTAGACAGAAGAGTTACGTTGACAAAAGACGTCGAGACCTGACCTTCAATGTCGGAGATTTTGTGTATCTCAAAGTATCACCCTTCAAAGGAATGCAGCGTTTTCAGCTGAAAGGGAAGCTTGCCCCCAGATATATTGGACCTTTCAAGATTTTAAGTCGTCGAGGAGAAGTATCCTATTAGCTAGACCTGCCGGAAGAGATATCAGCCGTACATGATGTGTTCCATATCTCATTACTTACGAAATGCCTAGAAGTTCCAGAGAAGACCGAAGTTTTCAAGGACATCGATCACAGAGCCATAGATATCAACAAGGATCTAACTTATCGTGAAGTACCCATCCGTATTTTGGAAGAAGCCTTCAGAACCACCCAGACCAGAAGTATCAAGTTTCTAAAGATCCAGTGGAGTAACCATACCGAAGAAGAAGCCACTTGCGAGCGAGAAGATTATATTAGGACTGAGTTTCCCAATCTCTTTAGTTCCTAGATTTTCTTGAATTCGAGACAAGATTCTGTTTAAAGAGGGAAGGTTTGTAACATCTCAAAAATATTAAACAAGATTATCAAGTTCTAATCACCCAATTTTAGGGTTAACAAATTTTTTATTCTTAAGCCCATGTGAATGCATGTGTGTTTAATATTAAGGCATGGATGCTTGCTATGCCATGTTTGATTGCTATAAATGATAAGGATTAGTTTAAAGATGAATACCACATCATCTAGGTCAATTCCAAACAAAATCAAATAAAAAGAAAATCAAATAAGAGGCATATGATCAAATGGTCATTTTGGCCAAAGTTAACCACTAGCCCACTTTGAGCATCTCTAGCAAATGTTTTCAATAGAAACAATTCTACTTATTTTTCCTCCTTGCTAGACCAAGTGAAAATGAACACAAGCAAAGTTTACAAACTTACAGAAACCAATTTCAAATCTATTTGAGAGACATTTCAAAATTGAATCAAGTGTAGGTACCTAGATGACCATTTTGCAAAACCACTCAAACCAGCACCACTTAACAAATCCCAGCAACCAGAGACACCCAAACATGTGACCAGCACACCCACCAAAAATCATTTAAAAATTCAAATGTTTAGTTCATGCGGCCATTTGATCGAGCACTTAACAGGTAGAGTACAAGTCCAACAACTATTCACTATTTTGATCAATCAATTGCTCACCATTTGTACCCAATTCATCTCCACTACTCACCCACGATCACTCCCAGTAACCAGCCGTTCAACTAGCACCCCTCACTCGTCGTTTGCACCAGTGCCATGTCGTACCCGAGCATGTCATGCCGGTCGATCATGGACACGACTCTACACGCCGTACCGCCCTTTCCCACGACCCCCAGGAGGTAGGCGTGACCTCACCGCACTCGCCCGTCCACCCCTCGACCAACGACAAGAAGCGGAGAAGCCGTGCAGCCACGCCGCGCCTCGCTCTCTCCGCGCGTAACTGCACTCACCGCGTCACCAGCGACCTCCCAGACACGACCATTCGCCGCCGCACGCCCCATGACCACCGTACGCCATGACGAACACCGTTGTACCCGCATAGAGCACGAACGACACCCGGCCGTTTAAGACCGCGCCTCGCCATGCCACTATGCGCATGATGATCGTTGCAGACCACCGTGTCGACCTATGACCTCCGCCATGCCTATAGCGACTTGTAGCAATGTCGCCGACGAGCCCGAGCCATGCCGCACTACCTCTCTCGCCGGTGTATAAATAGGACCCTCCCCCAGCCTCAAATGGCACACCATTCGACTCTCCTCTCCCTCAGAAACATCCCTGACCCTTCCCCGGAGCAAGGCGAGCACCACGTCGCCGGAATTTCGCTGGAGCCCGCCGCTGAAGTGCAGGAAGGGTGTCATTGATTGGAGCCACCCCAGGAGCCGCCGCGACCACCATTCGACTCGCCGTTGTCTACCAGCTCGTTCGCCCCCATCACCGGACCTAGCTGGAGCCCTCGTAAGCCTCCGACGACCCTCACCGTCGAGATAGGTTTAGAATCTCGCGCGCCCTCTGTGACGTAGACGATGAAACCAGAGCCGTCAATTTGATCTCTAATCGTAGGGATGATATTAGCAGATATTGTTTCGCGTTAGATCTGTCGCTGATGCGTGGGACCAGCCTATAAGCAGCCCGCTGCACGCGCTGTGCAGTTGGGCCGGCCCATGTTCGTTCTCGCGCGTAGCCCAGAAATTCAAATGTGGATTTTCCATTTAAATCAAAACCCTGTTCTGTCAGTGATTTCAAAATTGAGTTCAGAGAGTTTTACTTAATCAAAATGCATGATTCTAATTTTGCTAGAAAGGTATTGAAAATACCTACACACTTCCGTTGGATTCAAACCATTTGAAATTATACATCACCTATAGTAAAAATAACAAGACAGAGACTTTTACAACTTCAAATATTTTTATAAAATCAACCATAAATGCTTTTGAGTTGATTCCAACTCTCAAAAATCACAATTGCCATGCTCTATATGAATGTGTAAAAAGATTTAGTTTTACATGCATTGATAATGGACTAGTATTAAAAGAATGCTATATAGGCATTTCTAGTCACTTTAATATTATTAAATAGCAATACTAAATCTTGTAATATATGCCAAACCCTTTAAGTCACATTCCCAAATATTGGAATATGTGGTGATGGTGAAGGGAATCCGCAGCAGAAAACAAAAAAATTCCTACAATGGAACCCCAAAAACTGCCTAGGATCTATCTATGTAGTAATGCGGTAACGGCCGATGCGTAGAGAATACATACACTTGTAGACCGTATGCGGTTAATGTTCCGAGGGGAACGTGATTGTTGTAGTCGTACTCATAGTCGACCTCAAGGTCGCGAAGCTCCTTGCAGGTCACCCCTTGCTCCTTCTTCATCGCCATCGTGCAGCAGCTCCGGCTCACGATATCTAAGCGCCCCAAGTGTTGCGCCTCGTGTCTTCATACACATCCGGTGCACGATGAGACCTCCGGCTCCCCGGTCCCGCTGGGAGTGCAGAAGTTGATATCCGACTAGGAATCCCTGCAGCGCAACGGCGTACTGCAGGTGTGCCTCGATCTCACAGCCCAGACTTGGGGCCATGGTCACAAGGTATAGAGAGAGAGGGAAGGAGGAAGTCAACCAAAGGACTTCTCCAATTGTTGGTGTGTTTGATCCCACCCATGGGCACCCCTTTATATAGGGGGAGGGGGTGTGTCCTCCCCTTTGGGTTTCCCATGTGGGACTATTCAAGGGAGAGGGGGGAGGCGCATGGGCCTCATGGGCCAGCCGGCCAGGGGTGGGCCCCACCCTGCGCATAGCCTTAGGCTGGCCGGGTGGGCCCCCTTGAGGCGCCTGGGCCTTGGCCCTTTGGCCCTTGGCCCTTCCCTCCTTCAGTTTTCCCTCATGGGCCCTTTTTTCCTAGGGAGTTTGGCCCATTAGTGGAATACCCCTTCAAATTAGATTTTAATATTATATTTAATATTAATTACATTAATTAATATGTAAATACATATTACAAAATCCGTCTTGACCTGAAACACCTTTCGGTTCCCTATCGATTTCCTCCGAACGACTTCAGATCTTTCCCGGAATGATTCCGGTCCTTTATTCTTTCTCCAAACAGCTTTGGATTTCTCCGCGGAACAATTCCGGCTTTCTCTTTCTCTACTGTGATTCCGTCTTACGAATGATCGCTCTCATCGTACCCTTAAGTGTATTCTCTCATGGCTCGAGAATGCTCTAGACATGATCTGTATCAATGATCAACAGAGGGACCAGGGATATCCATGTGACCCCTATGCATTCATGATGACAATGTCGTTTGAACCGGTAAATGTAGCATCCGTATTCCTTTTGTTTCTTGTCCGAGATCCGATCATTGGTATCACATACCTTGTTCAATCTCGTTCACAACAAGTTATGTTTTCTTGTTACCGTGATATTACATCTCCATGACTGAGTCACATGTTGCAACATTTATGGATGTAATCTCACCAAGCCGGCCATTTGTATCTTTACCCGTGATGTGGGTGAACAAATCTCGCTCTTGACATATATTGCCTCAACGGTTCCTCCGAGTACCTGAACACACCTTTATAACCACTGTATTACCAAGTGGCGCTTGATGCTATCAAAGCACTCTCGGGAGACTGTGATTGATATAGCCTCACGGTCTAAGGAATTAGGAGTCTAGATTTAGCTGTTGCAACAATGAACTATATTACTTGATCGTGTTGTAATCCTTCGAGGAATGTCCATCACATCATTCTCCAATGATATGACCCCGTTGTCAATTGGCATAAATGCCTATGATCTTGAAACCCAGATCATCCTCATGACCAACGAACTAGTATGAATAGAGGCTACTAGGGACTTGGTTGTTTCATACCACACCAGTACCAATGTTTCTACTTGGCACAGTTATAGCACAATATGAAACTATTGTAAACTAATTGAGATATGACAATAAAAACCTATTTATTATTTGCCTCTAGGGCATATCTCCTTCAGTCTCCCACTTGCACTAGAGTACAAATAATCTAGCTCGCATTTTACTCGTATAAACCATATACCATATGCGTTTACAGATCATGCATGCTCATGGGAAACGTCATGTCCATGTCCTGTTTTACCAGATCATTATGTCTTTTGCAAATCGTTATTGTCTTCCTAATTTTGACATTCACTCCATTATCATATAATGGGTCGAGGTATTTGTTTGGCGACAAAGTGAGACTTTGTTTCTAGTGTTTATAATGACGGTTGTTTTCACTGTTGTCATCTAAACTTCGAAACACACTTTGCTATCCTTTGTGTATATACTATAGTCATGGCAGTAGAACGAGGCCGGATTCTAGGAGCTTACAGTGACTTTAGATCAACCTCGAGGGCTTTCTTATGGGCACTAGGCCCTAGGACACATCATTCTACGTTAAAAGCAAACTAGCCCCGCCATAACATTATACATCACATCAGATCGATCCTTTATACTTCTGTATCTATGTAGATCCTAGTGCATGAAACGCAACTATGCCACTTACATTGCTTTTGCCATTTATGTACAAACTTAATTCTGGTTCAGTGATCAACTCAGGGATCACTTAAAGACATGCTCTTATAGTTAAGACTTTGTCCTTCCAACCAGAATCTTGGGTCACATTACGTCGAGTATACAATATGGTTATATGGAAGAACCTATGACTGAGGCATAGGATATGCAACGCATCTCTTTCTTTCAACCATAGTTGCAATACTAACTCAATGCTTCATATAGTAAGAACTACTTTCTCACCTTGTTCCATTTTGAGCTTCGTTAGAATCTTACTTAGGACATTCTGAACATCTTTCAGAATCAAGTCCAAGAAGCATTCGACATTCAGTGTTTATTAAACTCACCAATTTATCTCGATAGATCTTATTGTTTAATAACTTCAACTTCATCCTTATTTATCTATTTAAATGTTTTTAACACCAATCACATCATTCATGTATGTCGTCCACATATCCCAGAATGATTTCACCCTCCCACTCAAATATGACATTCATGTTTGAGATCCAGGGATTTCACTTAGCTCTCACTCAAATATGACATTCATGTTTGAGATCCAGGGATTTCACTTAGCTCCTACTCAAAATATGTCAGCTACATATCATGAATTAGTCAAGCTGATTTGCTCCCACTCAAAACCAGGTCCTCTCGATAATTTTGGACATTCCAAAATTCTTTGATCATCATCAATTTGAGAATTCCAATTACGAGACTTCAATATGTGTAAATCCAAAAGACTTAAGCATCACTACTGTTGTAGTCAACTCCTTGAATTTGTCCAAACTTGTGACAAATCGAGCTTTTGTCATTCATTAAGTTGGCGGCGGTGAGAGCGAGTCAATTTCCGTCTCGGCATCCTGGAGACAGATAACTAGGGTTTTCAGGGGGATTACGGAGAGGGGTCTCGGGGGATTTTATCTGCAAAATAACGTGGAGAGGGGGTCAATAGATCGAACGGAATTGCGGGGTTCCGATCGACCAGTGAGTTCTTGCGGGAGACGGTCTCTCCTGGCGCGATGAGGAAGACAATGGGTTGGCCCTACACGTCAGCGACGAGTGGAGGAAAGAAGGATGCGGCTTCTGCTTGTTGGGCTCCTGGCGGGCCGCGTCTGCTGCTGCACGCTGCTATTGAGCGATAGAGAAGGGGAGCGGCTGGCTGGGCTGGGCCTGGCCGGCTGCCCGGGTAGAGAAGGTTAGGGTTTTTTTTTCCTGTTTCTTTTTTCCTGTTTTTAGTATTCCTTTTGTAGATTTAGTTTTATAGCTCCAAATGGAGTGATTCAAATTTCTAATTTTTTTGTAAATTTAAAATACACCTAATAAACTTTACGGACCATAGTTTTGGTCAAAAACAAAATAACAAGATTGCCATGATGAAATGCAATGCAATTTTTTGTAATCCCAATTTATGAAATCCTGGGATGTTACAACATACCACCTATGGATCCACCAGAGTTCATTGCATGTGTGTTATTTTCCACAAACCACATGGATCCACTAGAGTCATGGCATGTGTGTTCTTTTCACGAAACCACATATGGATCCACCAGAGTCATTGCATGTGTGTTCATTTCATGAAAAATACACATGGATCCATTAGAGTGATTGCATGTGTGTTCTTATCAATAAACCAACACCAGTCATTGCATGTGTGTTGTTTTCATAAACCAACACTAGAGTAATTGCATGTGTGTTCATTTCACAAACCACATATGGATCCGCCAGAGTCATTGCATGTGTGTTCTTTTCCACAAACTAGATGGATCCACCAATGTCATTGCATGTGTGTTATTTTCATAAACCAGCACTAGAGTAATTGCATGTGTGTTCTATTCCTGAAACACATATGGATCCACCAGAGTCATTGCATGTGTGTTCATTTCATGAAAAACACATGGATCCACTAGAGTCATTGCATGTGTGTTCTTTTCACAAACCACATATGGATCCACCAGAGTCATTGCATGTGTGTTCTTATAGCTAAACCAACACCAGAGTCATTGCATGTATGTTCTTTTCATGAAACCCATGGATCCACGAATGTCATTGCATCTGTGTTCATTTCACAAACCATATATGGATCCACTTATGACTTTGTAGTCATTCAGAAATATCAAGTAAACTTCTTTACTTTAATAAGATCAAGTAACATGTTACTTTGCAATCTTAAATGTAACTTAATATAGGATTTTTATGACTCCTAGTCATTTCTCGCACTTAGGTCCATCACGCTTCTTTGTAATTTGTAGGTATGTCTTGTTCAAAACATGACAAGTGAATCAATAATATAATTCCACAAACTTGTAGAATATATAGTTGAATCCTACTTTCTTTAGTAAAAGTATTCACTGAAACTTTATGATCATTATCAACAATTTCTCCTCTATTTGTAGAGTTTGGATTCACGAAACAAATTCCACTGCGCCACTTAATAATCTGGAGGTAAGGTCAAATGCCTTGTTTTGATCTTTTACTTTCTTCCACCTGTATCTTCATCAAGACACATCAACTTAGGACAACAGCAGGTTTGCCCCTTGTGGACGATGCATTCATAGCTTCCTAAGAATGCTCTACAAAGACTTGTTTATTCGTCATGATTTCGACTATCGAAATCTCCAGAAACTCGAACTTGCCATAACACTTATGGTGTTGTTTCCACGAATCTTTTAGATGTTCCTTTGTATTTCAAATGAGTGTTTGCTTATTTTGATCTTTAACTCTAAACGATAACTATAACCCCTATAAGAGATGATATTATACCATATGTATCTTAATACACAATGATTATGATGTTTAGATATTTCAACATAGTTTGAATTCATCCAATTATCATAATTTGTGAAACATCTTTGACAAGTCCCTTTTATGCTAAGCTTAACTTGAATACTTTAGTCATGTCGATCAAATCGAAGAGACTTCGTATTCTTGTTAATTTCAATATCCTCCTATTGTTGTGAACTCACTTGAACAATTCAAATCATTTCAAACTCATGTTTCATTAAGTAAATACGCTTATTCACTTAAGTCCACAATAAATGATTTCCACTACTTGTTGAAAATACGATACATCACCATGTATAAGATTCAACATTTCTTCGCATATCACCGTTTTACTAGAATGCGGAGTTTTAGTCATTCTGCCCAAGAGGCATGGTTTTGCAAAGTCTCTAGATTAAGCATCTAGGACCCCGATCTTCATAAAGAACATGCAATAACCAAAATGACCTAAACTATAGTGTCATTTCATTATTAAACTTTGCATATCTTTTAGCATTCCAATCCTTTATAAATGTTTAAACTATTATCATTAACATAGTGATGAGAATAACTTATTTATAATCGTAATGTGACCATAATGGTATTGTTCATAAGAATAGTACAAACTATCTTGTAACTTGTTCATATGAATAATCGTCTCGACAAAAGCAAGACACACAAATAGGGATGACAAATTTGTATTCAAGTCTACTAATCCAAATGACAAACTTTGAGGAAAGAGGTGATGTCGGCCATCAACTGTTTTGCTTACCGTCATCAAGTCACGTTGCCTCAAAACCAGCAATTCTCAAGCAGATCCTCCTGTTTTTCACAAAACGGGACAAGTATCAAATATTTTGCAAACTTCAACGAGTTTTGCAAGAACCACATTTATAATTTGTATATCTTACATATACCTTTTTATCCATGACCTCCATTGCAATCAAGCCCTTCCAAGAGTTCTCAACTCTAATGCAAGATCGCTAAGTGTTTTTCCAAACATTCTGTTTTCATCCATGATGGAGGAAAACCCATCCAATGGCTCATACTCTATGTGCCTTATTCTGTAGAATACAAAATGTAGCCCAACTCTCCATCGAATGGAGAATGGCTTATTGGATGATTATGGAGAAAACACAAACATTCCAAAGTCATCGAATCATCTCCTAATGGTCATTGTATCAAGAAGAGAAGATCACCTTTTACGAGGATATCCCTTAGGCATGGGTATTAATCTATGAAGTTGGACCCTTTTACTAAGTTACAAATTAAGCAATATATTCCCATGGTCGCAAAGGACCTCAATGGGATAGGCCATGATCTAATAATATATTTGCAAATAGACATCTAGACTAAGTTCATAATAAGAGATCAATTTATAACTGGTCTCCACTAAAATTGTCATCCCCTGGACGATTTTAGTGATCACATGATCCCTATCCTCTGCACCTCCCCCGATCATCACGACCATCAGTGCATTATTAAAGGTAGACATTCAATAATGCCAATCACATCATCCATGTGACTCATGCTCGATCTTTCGATCTCTTGTTGAAAGGGCATGTATGCCCCCATGTGTGGTTTTGGTAATTAATGACAATCCCTATGGACTAATGTGCAAATTGAGTTTCACTTGTAGGTTTGTCCATTTGCATCGCTTGGACCATGTGTTGGTTTCAAGGATGAAGAAGAAGAAGCATTGTCCAAGGGCTTTGTGCCTATTGGAATCAAGTAGTAGTAGAAGAAGAAGATCAAGTATGTCTTGAAGAAGAAGAAGAAGATGGAGTTCCTCATGGATATCTTCAAGACATCATCAAGAATTGAAGTGCAAGCTCAATATGCGTCATCTCTAGAAGATCTCATTCTTGAAGCTTGCCATCCTCGGCAATCATGGAATGATGAACACAAGTTCGAAGAAGAGGCTTCCCCATGGAGTATGGGGGAGCATTTCTCAAGACTTCATCAAGCAAGTGCAATCAAGAAAGGTGTTCCATCTTGAAGGTGACAAGATCGTCTACATCAAGCTCAAGTGGGATGCTCAAGGCAAAGGTATGATCGTGATAGGGTTTCTATTTTACCGGTCTCTTGTAGTGTTCTTGTAGTGTTGGGAGACCGGGTTTAGGATAGATAGCCGTACTATCAAGAGGGGCTCTCGAGTGGGTGATTCGTTCGTATCTTTCAAAGAGATATCAAACCTTTGCATACATAGCATCATATTTCTTGGTTGTTGTTTGGTTCTTGTCCATATGAGGATCTAGAGCTTGTGGTTATCTCCATAACAAGCTCTGGTTCGTCAAAAACGGATTTTCCTTGCATATCTTATTGCGTTTTTGATCTTGCGGGTTTTTCCGGCTCCACACCTTGGGAGGTATCTCACATATATATTCATGGTATTTTATCCCTTGGTGATACCCAATATTTCACCTTTTGTTTGATTCTACTCTTTATTATCTTTCCAACAAATTGGTTTCATCCCATTTAGAGTTTCCAAGCTCAACTTCTTGCGTTTTGGGTTCTGGAGGTTTTACCGGTTCGTCGCTTCTAAGTGGTCATACCTTTATCCATTTTATTTTATCCTCTCTTGTTGGACTATGATGTTTCTTTGCATAATATTGTAGATGATTTTTGTTTTCTTCAAAACGAGCCCAAGATCATCGAAATCGGAGTCCGGAGTCAAAAGTTATTGAAGTTTTCGTGCAATGTTGTCCAACGTTTTTTGCTTGAGCGGTAGTACCGGCCCAAGTTCCGGCCCAAGTTCCGGTAAATCTCGTTTTTCTTCTGTATCTTGTGTTTCTATTTAGAGGTAGTACTGGTGGGGCACCGGTAGTTCCGGTAGGGCGCGAATCTGGCCCAAACGGGCAGATGTCTCTTGCCCTATTTAAGGCCCCCTCTTCGCAAAAGTTTCCCCAACTTTAGAGGTCATTTTTGCTAGCTCTTCCACTCTCTCTCCTCCATTGTTGACCTTCAAAATCTTGCCCTCTTCCCTTCTCCCTCCCATGATTCTTGCATCTCTTTGAGGGATTTGAGAGAGGAGATCTAGATCTATAATCCCTACCAAACCAAATCCCTTCTTTGTGAAGGAATCCTTGGGATCTAGATCTTGGAGAGTTTTTGTGTTCTCCTCTTGTGTTCTTCCTCCCTTATTCCCCCAATAGCTTTTGTAGCTTTGGTGGAATTTGAGAGTGAAGAACTTGCCTCTTGCATTTGGTGCATAGGTTTGAGTTCTCCTCGGAGATTCAGCGAGTTCAAGCTCTTGGGCTTGTTTCTCTTGGGTTCTTGGAACCCTAGATGGTTGTGTGGAGTTGTGGTGTGTTCTTGGGGCTCCAATTGAGTTGTGGAGGTTCCCCAAGCTTGTTGGCCTTTTGTGGCATAGTGGAGCCTTTGTGGCATTTCTTGGGAGCCCTCCAATTGAGTTGTGGAGATTGCCCCAAGCCTTGTATAGGTTCGGGGACCGCCCTCAAGTGTCCCATAGTGGAACGTGAGTAGGCCTTTGTCGTGAGCTCACGGGAGAATATGGTGAGCCTTTTGTGGCGTCGGTAGGTTGCGTGCCTTCGCATCTTGGGGTGAGGCCTTGTGTGGCATTGGGTGAGCATCGAGCCATCACACCTCAAGGTGAGCCACTTGTGGCGTTCGAAGTGCATTGTGCCCCTGCACCTCTCCAACAAAGACGTAGCTTCTTTGGAAGTGAACTTCGGGAAACAAATCATCATCTCCATGTCCATCAGTTATCTCTCAACCGAGCCCTTTACTTATGCAATTTACTTTGTGATAGCCATCGTGCTTGAAGTATTATATCTTGCTATCACCTTGTTGCTTGTATTGCTTAGCATAGGTTGTTGGTGCACTTAGTGAACCTAGTTGATATAGGTTTTGGCTTGATAAATTAAACGTTAAGTTTTATTCCGCATTTATTAGAGCCTAAACCGTAATAATTTTAAAACGCCTATTCACCCCCCTCTAGGCGACGTCCATTTCCCTTTCAATTGGTATCAGAGCAAGGTTTCTCGCTTCTTTGGCTTCACCGCCTCGAGAGTAAGGATGTCTCCTAGGGGTTTAGTGCACTCTCACACATTTACATTTGATGGCACAAATTATGATGTTTGGCGTATTCGCGTGCTTAGTCATTTCCGAGTCATTGACCCAAATTTTGAGCAAATTCTAGATATGGGCTTGTCTCCTCCTAAGGATCCCCAAAATCTATCTTTGGAGGAGGAGACAAACTCTTATCTCGAAGCTCAAGCATCTAATGTGCTTGTTAATGTTGTGAGCTTTGTAGTTCTTTCCTCAATCATGCCTTTTCGGAATGCTCATGATATTTGGACCAAGCTTCAAGCAAAATATGATGTGTCCAAGCTTAATGAGGATGATTGTGTTCCCTCCACCTCCGGCCGTGATGAGTTCTCATCTTCTTCCACTACACCAACATGTGAGTTGTCACAAGGTAATGATATGGTGAGTGGTGATAGAACTTGCAATGTGGATAGTGAGATTGCCATTCATGATCCTCCATATCTATCTCATTGCAATGTTGTATCTATGGGCATGAACACTTGTAGGACTATATGTGATTTACATCCTAGTGTTGATTGCCCTTGCATATCATGTAGAAATGGATTGAATATTTCTCATGATGATATGCTTGCTTTGCCTTGTTGCCATGATAAATGTACTTCTATTTCCTCTAGTACTTGTGTTGCTAACCATGTAGAGGAAATCGAAGAATGTGTGGGCCAAGGCAAGGTTGTGATTGGAGCTTCAAGGGTTCCCCCATCATCACCTTCTACCAACATTCACTTATGCCTCATGGCTAAGGAATCCAAGGTAACTTCTCCTTTGGATCCCATTGCACCTAATGATGATGTGAATGTTGACTTAGAAGTAGAAGATGATGTTGCTTCTTTAAAAGAGAAGGGGGAGCTAGTCCTTCGTGCTCTACACAATGATAAAAATGCTTGCTCTACGAACTTTGCCATTGAAAGTAAGCAACTAATTTATGAGCATGAGGACACAATTGACAAAATGAGTAGTCTTGAGCGTGAGTATGCTAATGACATTGCAAACTTAAATGAAGCTCTTGAAGAGGAACAAACCACCAAGGAATCTCTTGAGGAGACCTTTGCCCTAGAGCTATCTAGGGTGAATAAATCTCATGATAGAGATCTTGAGGTGGCAAGTGACCTCCGAATTAAAAATGATGAGCTTAAAGTTGTCTATACTAAACTCCTTGAGGATTTTGAGCACCTCAACAATGGCTCTAGAGTCATAAAGGGGGAGCTCATCAAACTCACCGAGTCACATGAGCAACTTAAAGCTTCATACTCTAAAGAGCTTTCCAAGTTGCCCTCACCTCTTACTACTATTGATGATGCTTGTGCTACTAACTCTATCTCTTGTGAAGCATCTATTGTGAAGGAGAATGTTGAGCTACATGCTCAACTTGCTTTGCTAACTAGCAACTATGGGAAATTGGAAGAGAGTCATGCTAAGCTCTCAAGCTCGCATAAGGACCTTCTAGTTTCCCATGGTAGTCTAAAGTTGGCTCATGCGGCTATTTTGTCAAAGGTAACATCAAGTATGCCTCATGTGGACATTAGCACTACATCTACTCCTAGTATCATATTGCCACGTGCTAGTCCTTGTAATTCATCCACTCATGCTATTGCTATATCTTGTGATGAATTGCATCCCTTGCCTTGTTGCTCTAACAACGTAGCATCTACTTCCTCTAGTATTGTTGTTGATACTAACCATGTAGAGGAAAACAAGAAGCTCAAGGCTCAAGTCAATTCTTTGAAGAATGACTTGAAGAAGTGTCATGAAGGGAAGACCACACTCAAGAACATCTTGGGTGTGCGAAGATCCCCAAATGACAAGAGTGGGCTTGGATATAACTCCAACATCAAGAACAAGCCCACCAACATGTTGAAGCACAAGGGCAACAAGAAGAATGGCCAAGGTCAAGTGAAGAATCCGGCCAACATTGTGTGCTTCAAGTGCAAGGAAGAAGGCCATCATGTGAGATGTTGCCCATTGAAGAAGAAGCAACAAGGGAGCAGCCTCAAGCTCCACCTCAAGCTCCACCTCAAGATAGAAGCGGGCCTCCTCCCAAGACTCAAGCTCTTCCTCACAGGGTGGCATCTTCCAAGAAGAAAGATGGCAAGAGAAGAACTTGCTACATATGCCACGAGAAGGGGCACCTCTCTTCCTCATGCACCATGGGTAACTCCTCATCCAATCCTATCTTGATATATGATGCATATTCTCTTGGTAATGATGAGGTGGGCAATGTGTTTGCCAAATATGTTGGTGCCCAAAGTGGTGTCAAGAAAAGAACCATTTGGGTGGCCAAGCCTATTGCGACTAACTTCTTAGGACCCAACTTGGTTGGGGACCAACAAGCTAAAACTTGATCAATAGGTGTTGGTTGGAGGACATTGGAGGCTTGGCTACATTATGAAGAATTGAGGGATCTTCATCATTTATTTTGTCAAGTCAAGCCAATTGGATTATCTTGCCTCTATCTCATATCCAATGTTCCTCCTTGCGGTAACATGTGCTCAACTCCTTTACATTGAAAGTTACTTGCTCCCTTGTGCATGTGTTGGTTTTGTACCATTATATGTGTTTGTACATGTTGTGCTTGCCTCATACCTATATTGTGTTGTCTAGTATATTTTTGTATGTTGGTTGGCACATCATGTATTTGTGTTCTTGTGTTTGAGCCTTTGTTGAATTTATTTGGTATATTTCTTGGCTCTTGGGAGTGATTAATGGATTATCCCATTTTGGGGGAGTGTTATGCTTGGGCATTCCACAATCCTAAAATGTGTGTACATGAGGAATACCACTTAGTGTTGACATTACATGTTTGTCTTGTCTCTATGTGGTATTTCATTCTCATGAAGAATTAGTATTCCATAATGTCCATTAATCATCTCCTTTTTGATCTTTTTGCCTCTTGTCGAGATCTCTTGGTATATCACATTATGGGGGAGTCATATGCTTGGTGCATATTACAAACCTAGAAAATGTGAACATTTGAGGTAGTGCCACTTAGAATTTATATTGAGAATTATCTAGCTCCTATGTGGCATTTTTAGCTCAACCAAGTTCTAATTTGCTTTGTTTCTTTTATTGCTCATCTTTTGGATCTTGTTTGTGAGAGTTTTTCTTGATATGTGTTTCCTCATATTTGGACCCCCATATCCTCCATGGAAACCATGTGCTTCAAGTTACACTAATCTTTAATGATTGTGTGACTATTTGGATCTATCAAGAATCTCTCTCGAAGCATCAAGCATAATTGTTATATCTTGTTACATGCTTCTTTGTGTGAATATGATCATGATTTCCTTGCAAACTACCTCGGGAAAACTTTCCCCATAATTCTTGTCCTTGGATAAGTGACACTCCATATATGGTAGGATTTATTGATCTTGTTCACTTTGGCCTTTGCTTTTCTTTGTCCTATCTTTGGCCAAGAAAATGTTTTCTCTTTCTCCCATGTATTCCTTGCCTCTTGTGGATCCTTTTAGTTTATTGGTATTCTCTTGTGTTTTAATTAATGTAGGTAGTGGTGATGATCTCTTTTGTGTGCATTTTGTATTCAAAAGAAAAATTCTATATAATGCACCATTCATGGGGGATCTCTCCTATACTATCTAGAACACTCCTTTTATGCTTCTTAATTTGATCCATATAGTATTCTTGTGCTTGGATGCTTGATCTTTTCTTTTGGTACTTTGTGCCATCATGAAAAGTGTAGAGAGTGTGGGTTTGTGTGTTGGAACCTTGCTCTATTTTGGAGTTGGCTTTGTCTCATTCTTTGTTACTTGTTTTGATATTTTAGAATGAGATAAATCTTTGAGCATTGTGTGTTTTGTGGATCTATTACTCTTTGGCTTTTGCCGTGTTCCTTTGTTGAATTGGTGTCCTTTCATGTGTTGATTTGGCTCTTTGATACAATTTGGACACCTTTGGTCATGTCACACTCTTGTGTGCTACTTCTTGGTTTACTTGGAGTTTCGCCTTTACTTGGTGTGATACAATTTGAACCTTGCTCTATTTTGGAGTTGGCTTTGTATCTCCTTTTTGGTTCTTGAAAGTCTAGTGCATGCATATTTATTTCTTGTATATAGTATGGCATGCTTTCTTTATATGATCCAATGTATAGGCGAAACTCCACCAAATCCTATTGGCTAAGATGTGCATGAAATTCAATTTCATATTAATATGCACATATTTATGTGGAGCTTCTCCTATATATTGTAGTTGCACTAACTACTTTGGACCCAATTTGTTTGGGAACCTAGTGACTTAATTGTGTTTTAGGTACATTGGAGATATATTGGGTGCTTGTATCTTGAACAAGGGAGAAGTGATGTTTTCAAGTCAATTGGACGCAAGCTAGGATGATCAACGAATTCTTAGCCTCTACATCCTACCAATTATATCTCGGTAACAAGTATCTCTCTCATGCATACATATCTTGCTTCCAACATTTTGTAGGTTGCTTGTTGGCATGAGTTTGTGTTTTTGCATATTGTGTTTCTTTTGTTGGTTTTTAGGAGATCTCTCTATTGCAAATGTGAGTATGTTGAGAGGAGTGCATATAATGGGTACTATACAAAATCATGCTCATGATTCACTTATCCCAAATATGTCATTCTAGCAATTATATTGCCTATCCTTTCCTCAATTCTCTCTCATGTGCAATAGTGAGTATTTTGCAAAGTTGATTTTGATTTGTGATACTTGTTGCCTTTCTCCATATATTCCAACTATTCCCTTTATCCCTTGGTAATAGTTGTAATGTATGTAGTGTGTCGGTGTTTGAAGCTCATTGATGTACAATAAGATATATTTGAGCCCTTGTCCATGCTTTCAAGCAAAAATCCTATTTGTACATTATATGACTTCATTTTGTTGTTCGTGTGCTTTCTTGTGTATCTATTTTGTGTGTGCATGTTTCTTTGTGGGCATATGTCTTTGTGATATTTTCACCTAGAAACTTATACACACAAGAGAATATAAATCTTTGGTTGTTTGTGTTTTCCTTGGAGACCACCCTTTATTTCTTGTTGATTCTTCGGTGGCTTCCAAATTATTTTTCCTATGAGTGCTTGTCCCTTTTGTTTGCATCTCCGGGCACTCATGATTTGATTTCTCTTGTCGTGTATTGTTAAATGAGTTTCTAGGAGTGAGGATTCCATGATTGTGCACCTTGTTTCCAAATACAATTATTATAATTGGTGCATAATCCTTGGGGAGCTTCTTCAATTCATTTAAGAATGCTCATTTGTCTTTGTTCTCATCTTTTGTGTTTTAGATGTTTATGGGGGAGTGAGGATTCCATATTTGTGCATTATGTATTCAAATGAATGGTTATAATTTGTGCACAAAAATTGGGGAGCTTCCCTATTACATCTAAACACTCATTTGTTCGTATCATTATGTCTTGTGTTTTTCTTTTGGTATCAATTGATGTTGTCAATTGGTATTTTTAGATCTTTTGTTTTCTTGCTTCATTTGTTGAAGCTTCTTTCGTTTTTTTTTGCAATCTTTGGGTCCTCAATATAGTTTTACTTCCTTCCAAGGATCCATCATTGGATATGTGCATATGCACACCTTTGGAGGAATTCTCACTATATTGGCCGTCTAGAACTTTTCACCCATTTTGGCAATCGATGCCAATGGGGGAGAAGTTTTAGAGTGTTCAAGGGAAGTTGGTTTATGCTTTGAGTTGGTTCTTAAGCATTAGCCTTGCATGCTCTTGCATCTTTATTGTTGCTTTGCATGTTTAATATATAGAGGATACTCAACCACCCGTAATGGTTGGCAATCTATGCAATGAAATTCAAGTTCATCACACATGCATAGATTGTGGGGGAGTTTGCTCTATATATTGTGGTTATACCAACATCACATACTTGTGTATTATTTGATGTTGGGGCATCCATTTTGGTCGTTAAATTCCTTATTTAAACCCTCTCTAGGGGATTGTCATCAATTACCAAAATGGGGGAGATTGAAAGGGCATGTATGCCCCCATGTGTGGTTTTGGTAATTAATGACAATCCCTATGGACTAATGTGCAAATTGAGTTTCACTTGTAGGTTTGTCCATTTGCATCGCTTGGACCATGTGTTGGTTTCAAGGATGAATAATAAGAAGCATTGTCCAAGGGCTTTGTGCCTATTGGAATCAAGTAGTAGTAGAAGAAGAAGATCAAGTATGTCTTGAAGAAGAAGACGGAGTTCCTCATGGATATCTTCAAGACATCATCAAGAATTGAAGTGCAAGCTCAATATGCGTCATCTCTAGAAGATCTCATTCTTGAAGCTTGCCATCCTCGGAAATCATGGAATGATGAACACAAGTTCGAAGAAGAGGCTTCCCCATGGAGTATGGGGGAGCATTTCTCAAGACTTCATCAAGCAAGTGCAATCAAGAAAGGTGTTCCATCTTGAAGGTGATAAGATCGTCTACATCAAGCTCAAGTGGGATACTCAAGGAAAAGGTATGATCATGATAGGGTTTCTATTTTACCGGTCTCTTGTAGTGTTCTTGTAGTGTTGGGAGACCGGGTTTAGGATAGATAGCCGTACTATCAAGAGGGGCTCTCGAGTGGGTGATTCGTTCGTATCTTTCGAAAAGATCTCAAACCTTTGCATACATAGCATCATCTTTCTTGGTTGTTGTTTTGTTATTGTCCATATGAGGATCTAGAGCTTGTGGTTATCTCCATAACAAGCTCTAGTTCGTCAAAAACGGATTTTCCTTGCATATCTTATTGCGTTTTTGATCTTGCGGGTTTTCCGGCTCCACACCTTGGGAGGTATCTCACATATATATTCATGGTATTTTCTCCCTTGGTGATACCCAATATTTCACCTTTTGTTCGATTCTACTCTTTATTATCTTTCCAACAAAATTGGTTTCATCCCATTTAGAGTTTCCAAGCTCAACTTCTTGCGTTTTGGGTGCTGGAGGTTTTACCGGTTCGTCGCTTCTGAGTGGTCATACCTTTCTCCATTTTATTTTATCCTCTCTTGTTGGACTATGATTTTTCTTTGCATAATATTGTAGAGATTTTTGTTCTCTTCAAAACGAGCCCAAGATCATCGAAATCGGAGTCCGGAGTCAAAAGTTATTGAAGTTTTCGTGCAATGTTGTCCAATGTTTTTTGCTTCAGCGGTAGTACCGGCCCAAGTTTCGGCCAAAGTTCCGGTAAATCTCGTTTTTCTTCTGTATCTTGTGTTTCTATTTAGAGGTAGTACCGGTGGGGCACCGGTAGTTCCGGTGGGGTGCGAATCTGGCCCAAACGGGCAGATTTCTCTTGCCCTATTTAAGGGCCCCCTCTTCGCAAAAGTTTCCCCAACTTTGGAGGTCATTTTTGCTAGCTCTTCCACTCTCTCTCCTCCATTGTTGACCTTCAAAAGCTTGCCCTCTTCCCTTCTCCCTCCCATGATTCTTGCATCTCTTTGAGGGATTTGAGAGAGGAGATCTAGATCTATAATCCCCACCAAACCAAATCCCTTCTTTGTGAAGGAATCCTTGGGATCTAGATCTTGGAGAGTTTTTGTGTTCTCCTCTTGTGTTCTTCCTCCCTTATTCCCCCAATAGCTTTTGTAGCTTTGGTGGAATTTTAGAGTGAAGAACTTGCCTCTTGCATTTGGTGCATATGTTTGAGTTCTCCTTGGAGATTCGGCGAGTTCAAGCTCTTGGGCTTGTTTCTCTTGGGTTCTTGGAACCCTAGACGGTTGTGTGGGGTTGTGGTGTGTTCTTGGGGCTCCAATTGAGTTGTGGAGGTTCCCCAAGCTTGTTGGCCTTTTGTGGCATAGTGGAGCCTTTGTGGCATTTCTTGGGAGCCCTCCAATTGAGTTGCGAAGATTGCCCCAAGCCTTGTACGGGTTCGGGGACCGCCCTCAAGTGTCCCATAGTGGAACGTGAGTAGGTCTTTGTGGTGAGCTCACGGGAGAATAGGGTGAGCCTTTTGTGGCGTCGGTAGGTTGCGTGCCTTCGCATCGTGGGGTGAGGCCTTGTGTGGCGTTGGGTGAGCATCGAGCCACCACACCTCAAGGTGAGCCACTTGTGGCGCTCGAAGTGCATTGCGCCCCTGCACCTCTCCAACAGAGACGTAGTTTCTTTGGAAGTGAACTTCGGGAAACAAATCATCATCCCCGCGTCCATCGGTTATCTCTCAACCGAGCCCTTTACTTATTCAATTTACTTTGTGATAGCCATCGTGCTTGAAGTATTATATCTTGCTATCACCTTGTTGCTTGTATTGCTTAGCATAGGTTGTTGGTGCACTTAGTGAACCTAGTTGATATAGGTTTTGGCTTGATAAATTAAACGTTAAGTTTTATTGCGTATTTATTAGAGCCTAAACCATAATAATTTTAAAACGCCTATCACCCCCCCTCTAGGCGACGTCCATTTCCCTTTCACTTGTGTTCCGAGGCCATGTCTATACATGCTAGGCTCGCCAAATCTAACTTGTGTGTATTCGTTGTGCAACATGGCTTACACCCACTGTATGCGAACGTAGATATGTCTGACCCCCATTCATCACGGCCGGCCTCATAACG
Organism: Avena insularis; assembly: GCA_023614405.1. Taxonomy (NCBI): domain Eukaryota; kingdom Viridiplantae; phylum Streptophyta; class Magnoliopsida; order Poales; family Poaceae; genus Avena; species Avena insularis. The sequence continues at coordinate 444,292,224 of CM042684.1, forward strand.
AATAACTTTCTTGGTGGTGCACACACAAGGGGAACACGGAACATTGGAATTAAATAGGGACTATCTTATTTGCTACCGTTGAGTATCTAAATACTAGCACACAATAAGATGTAAAACAGGTATCAACATCATATGTATAATGTGATATGATATGGTGCTTCTTCTTGCGCCTTGATCTCCATCGAGCGCTCCGGCATGATCCCCATCCTGCCATCGATTTGACGCCAAGTCCACGATGCCGCCACCAGGTCATCCATCGGAACGATGAATATTACTATACTACTTAGTACCAGAAAAGTAAACTACTTTACCTTTGTAACGACCAATGCCATATCATCATCACATGCCCTATGCAAAATAAAGTTAGATGCCTCTACTTTATCTATTGCAAGTTTTTACGTGGTTGTTAGGGCTTTCGCAATAGAACCATTTCTAATCTACGAACTTTCCAACCACAACAAGGATCCGGCAGTTGTATCTACTACACCCCTTTCGGGGCCCTTCGTTGTAAATGCTATATCAACTATTGAATGAGAGACGGACACCCGCTAGCCACTTATACGGTTCAAGCCGTATGTTGAGCGTGGAACCAGTCTCGCGTATGAATACGCGTAAGGTCGGTCCGGGCCGCTTCATCAAACAATACCGCGATATAAACAAGTACACGTTAGAGGGTAACAACTAAGGGATCAATGCCTGCACAAGTGGTCGTACAACACTCCTACGCATAGATCAGCTCTGATACCACTAAAGGGGATCCGCAGCAGAAAACAAAATTTTTACTATGATGGAACCCCAAAAACTGCCTAGGATCTATCTATGTAGTAATGCGGTACGACCGATGCATATAGAATACATACCCTTGTAGACCGTACGCGGTTAACGTTCTGAGGGGAACGTGGTTGATGTAGTCGTACTCGTAGCCGATCTCAAGGTCGCGAAGCTCCTTGCAGGTCACCCCTTGCTCCTTCTTCATCTTCATCGTGCAGCAGCTCCGGCTCACGACAATTAAGCTCCCCAAGTGTTGCGCCTCGTGTCTTCGTACACATCTGGTGCATGATGAGACCTCTGGCTTCCTGATCCTGCCGGGAGTGCGGAAGTTGATATCCGGCTAGGAATCCCTGCAGCGCAACGGCGTACTGCAGGTGTGCCTCGATCACACAACCCAGACTTGGGGACATGGTCACAAGGTATAGAGAGAGAGGGAAGGAGGAAGTCAACCAAAGGACTTCTCCAATTGTTGGTGTATTTGATCCCACCCATGGGCACCCCTTTATATAGGGGGAGGGGGTGTGCCCTCCCCTTTGGGTTTCCCATGTGGGACTATTCAAGGGAGAGGGGGAGGTGCATAGGCCTCATGGGCCAGCCGGCCAGGGGTGGGCCCCACCCCACGCACAGCCCTAGGCTGGCCGAGTGGGCCCCCTTGAGGCGCCTGGGTCTTGGCCCTTTGGCCCTTCCCTCCTTCGGTTTTCCCTCATGGGCCCTTTTTCCCTAGGGAGTTTGGCCCATTAGTGGAATACCCCTTCAAATTAGATTTTAATATTATATTTAATATTAATTACATTAATTAATATGTAAATACATATTACAAAATCCGTCTTGACCTGAAACACCTTTCGGTTCCCTTTCGATTTCCTCCGAACGACTTCAGATCTTTCCCGGAATGATTCCGGTCCTTTATTCTTTCTCCAAACAGCTTTGGATTTCTCCGCGGAACAATTCCGGCTTTCTCTTTCTCTACTGTGATTCCGTCTTACGAATGATCGCTCTCATCGTACCCTTAAGTGTATTCTCTCATGGCTCGAGAATGCTCTAGACATGATCTGTATCAATGATCAACAGAGGGACCAGGGATATCCATGTGACCCCTATGCATTCCTGATGATAATGTCGTTTGAACCGGTAAATGTGGCATCCATATTCCTTTTGTTTCTTGATACGACTTGTCCGAGATCCGATCATTGGTATCACATACCTTGTTCAATCTCGTTCACAACAAGTTCTGTTTTCTTGTTACCGTGATATTATATCTCCGTGACCGAGTCACATGTTGCAACATTAATGGATGTAATCTCACCAAGCCGGCCGTTTGTATCTTTACCCGTGATGTGGGTGAACAAATCCTGCTCTTGACATATATTGCCTCAACGGTTCCTCCGAGTACCTGAACACACCTTTATAACCACTGTATTACCAAGTGGCGCTTGATGCTATCAAAGCACTCTCGGGAGACTGTGATTGATATAGCCTCACGGTCTAAGGAATTAGGAGTCTAGATTTAGCTGTTGCAACAATGAACTATATGACTTGATTGTGTTGCAATCCTTCGAGGAATTTCCATCACATCATTCTCCAGTGATATGACCCCGTTGTCAATTGGCATAAATGCCCATGATCTTGAAACCCAGATCATCCTCATGACCAACGAACTAGTATGAATAGAGGCTACTAGGGACTTGGTTGTTTCATACCACACCTGTACCAATGTTTCTACTTGGCATAGTTATAGCACAATATGAAACTATTATAAACTAATTGACATATGACAATAAAAACCTATTTATTATTTGCCTCTAGGGCATATCTCCTTCAGATGGTATGTGTCAACATGATCCCATATTTTAATTGGATAATGTTAAACCTTAAATATTTTCAATGAGTAGAAATTACTTTTCCAAAATAAGATAAATAAGAATGTATAAATATTTCATGTGATGATTGAGATGATGCTAGATCATCTAGTTTGAGCCCTTGTGTGCTAAATAGAAGTAGTTAAGTGTTGTTTGGTGATTGTGTACCTCGTATGTATTTATAGATGCTAGTAACGATCCGGGGTACGACGAGGAGGAGTACTTTGAGGAAGAGGAAGAGAACTTGAACAACTACACTAATCAAGGCAAGCCCACTATGCAAGCTATCCCTGCAAGCTTAGCTATGCAAGCTGACTTGTGGAGATACCCTATGCAAACTTTTGAGATGCAACTTTACCAATTCCCAATTTTATTCCAAGCTTTACTTTTCCCTTTACTAAAGTTTCTTACCTAGTTAATGAATTATGATTAGTGAAAAATAGGATGGATACCATCAAGATCATAGAACTAGACTTAGGTACTTATACTTGATTAGCTCCCCTCAATAGTGATACCCTCAATACTAGTGGCTAGTGCTAAGCTAAACTTGATCACTTTAGATGGGAATACCTGGAGAAAATGATTATGAAAACCTTGGAATGATGAGTCATTCTATTGAAATGTTTTGACATGGGCTATGAAACACAATGGTTTGATGATGAAACTAGATGAGGCATGAACCTTGACTTTGATAAAAACTGATGGTTGGGTTCGAATGCGATACCATTCCAATTTTACCGTACAACCACAATACCTGAGTTGGGTAGGGCTTAACTGGAAGTTTATATGTCTTAGTATGGGTTCCCTTGCGGAAGAGGTTGAACTGAGGCTACCTCGTGAATATGAATATCCACCTATGCAGTTCTCGGGATGGCGGTTGGCCATGGCTGGGAGGCCAAACTCATAGGGGAGGTGCCTATACTAGGGTGTGTAATTGAAAGGTTAGGATTGATTATCCGCATACCAAGTATGATGATTCAGGATTATCCCTGACGGATGTATCGAATCTTGTGGTGAAAGTGTACCACCTCTGCAGAGTGTCAAACTATTCGAATAGCCACATCAGCGGTTATGGACAATTGGAGTGGCCATACTGTTCTGTTGTCAGATGTTTTCAAAATGACTTGTGACTTGAACTATGACTTTGACTTGACCACAACAGGGTCAAGGACATGAAAACTAGGTTCCCACTTAAGTAATCTAGAGAACTAAAATAGGTTTTACTATGGAGTACTTATGAAATAAAATTGGCTTGTTGCAAACAAACCTAGAGCTTAAGATTCCTACTAGTATTACCTTACTTGTGTTAGTGATAGTTTGCGAGTACTCATGGCTTTGTCCCTGGCTATTCCCATGGCTAGACTATGAGGAGGACTATCCCGAAGACGGACATCAGGAGGTCTATGATAACTAGGATCATCTCCCATCGTCAGCATTGCCTCTGACCATGAGGATGGAGTCTACTACGTTTATTTCCACTGCTCTGATTTGTATTAAGACTTGGTCATGAGATCAACTATTTGTAAGAATATTATGGTTTGTAATGGATGATGTACTATGGTACCAATTCTGTTATGTCTCGCAAAAATGGTAATCCTCGGATTGCGATGTACGGCATAACAGGCATCTGGACTAAAAATCCAGGTGTTGACAAAAAGAGTTTCAAGAATTGATGGATAGTGCACACATCCCAGAAAATGACGAGATTATTGTATCATATGGGAAGGAAACGAAAGTGTAGAGAAAATCACAACCAATTCCGGTTTCACAAACCATACGAGAGCTGAGTTTTCCACCAAAGAACCAATAAAGAGTGATTACATCCATGAAAGTAACCAATCTTCTAGGTTTACCATGAGTGTGCCACAACTTTGGAAGAATCAAGGGGCATGTTGCTAAGGAGTGCCAAAATCCCAATATAATATGCTATAAATGTGGAGAAGCGGGACACATGAAGTAACTGCCGAAATCAATAGTTAAGTTGTGAAATGTCAGTAGCAGCAGAAATATGACCAATGATGGGACTACCACCTAATCAGAATTTCTAGTTTAACTCGAGGAAAGCACGTAATGCACGAGGATCCTTGGTAACATGTAAAAAATGTACAAATATAGGACACACAGAAAGGTGTTATCCAGAACGTCAGGGAGAGTATGGAAAATTAGCAAGAGGGGATACAAGATCCATGGAGCTACCACCAAAGGGACGTGTGATTAAACAAGGCACATATTATGAGAAAATGAAGTTTGAGGTTATGAATCAAGTCAACTCCGATATCAAACACAATATATCAAGTCGTAAGTCACCATATTATTGGTAGTACCATTTGTTTTATATACACGTTCTACAAGCCAAAGAATCCACATGGGTATCCACAAAAGTGTGGGTATACCATATGTTTCTTCATAAGACCATTAGGAAAACCCTTAGGGGGAGAGTGTGAAGAACATGTTATACCTTCGGATCTAGTAATTATAGTAGATTTGAGGTGAGGAATCTAAATCTTTTCAAGAATGTCCAAATTTGTTGTTAACCATGGTGTTAAAGATATATCTAGACCACAACTCTTAACTATTATTGCAGCTGGTAAAACATAGCTTGAGTTCAATAGTATTTCCAACTAAGAATAAGATATAATCAAATGCCTTATGAGTAAGAGTAGGGTAATCTTGAATGGATGCACTAAATGAGTTCAATTCATTCGCATGAAGGAAGCTAAGAGAGACTAGCTAGAATCTAGAGGCCATTGAGATCCCTAAAACTCTACCATTAGTAAACCTTCAAGCCACAATAATATTTAGGAATTAGTTATATGATTCTATTAGGACACCTTGTCCAAAACATCAAAAAGGGATATCAATTTTAGATTGGTAAGAGGTCTGAAATGGATAATCCTAAAGAAGTAGGGAAGATATGGAGATTATCAAAAGAAACTAATGGATGGATGAGGATTGCCGAACCTCAGTGGTGGAGATTCAGAAGGAATCTTTTCCATACTCCAACAAGAGAGATATCTGTAACTTTAGGGATGAAGTTTAGTTAAGGGGGAGAGACTATAATGTCCTAGAATTTAGGGCTGCAGAAGAGAGAGTGTGCATTTGCATTCATGCATAAGAAAATCTAGGGAATTTTAGCACAAACTAAAAGACTAGAGGGATCAGGATTTCTTTCACTTTGATAATTTAGGGTTTAGCTCATTCAGGTGAATGCGATGAATTCTGACATGACCTTTAGGAAATTTTAACTGTTTTGGAAAATTAGCTTAAATTGACATTTGAATTTTGAATTGACTTTTGAAATAATTTAAGTTATAAATATTTAGGATTTTATCTTATTAAAGAAAATTAGGTTAATTCAAATTGAAATCTTATTGATATCACATATTTAATATTCAAATAAAGGAATTCAAGTAAAACAATTAGCTTCAATAAAGATAAAAGAATACCAGTCTTTATTCCTTTAAATAATTAGAAACAAAGAAAAGGAATATAATTCAAGAAATTAAGGAAAATGAATTCTTTATTGAATATACATATATTACATTGACTTTTCAGATGAATAAAAAGAATTACAATAGAATAAAGAAATCATAAACTAATATCCCAAACTAATCTTCTATCTTCTTATCATTTCTTGTGCTAATAAATGGAAATAAACTAAGGTTAAACTGTATTATTGCTCTTAGTTATAACAGTGAAGTGCATTGTTGATACACATCATTGAGCTAAAAGAATAAAATGGGGCAAGTTTCACCAAACAACAGAATTTGTTCTTATTCAGTTTGTAGTCTTAGTACAACCTCATTAACAATAGACAAAGGGGCAAGGTTCACCAGAGAAGTAGAAGTAAGAAAGTAGAACCAAGATATTTGACTTGAACTAATCTAGAACAGTGCAAGCAACACACACACACTTGCATGCAAGAGTGTTGTTGGCACATAAATGAACCAAGAAAAGGGATAAGTACCAACTGTAGCAGCAGCAGAGTACACTCTACTGAACGCCTACCACAGGACAAGAACAACACACGAACACACCACTGGTTTTCACCCGTTTCACCACAGATCCATCCCACCACCCTAAACTGAACCAGCCAGCAGATCAACATGGTGACCTGAGCAAGCTCAAGCAGCACTAGGAGGAGCAGGGCAAAGCTTTAAGGAGGAGCAGGACAGGTGGACAGCAAAGGGGCCAACATCAAGATCAAGCCAGGAGCAAGATCATTAGGTAGATCACAAACTTTTCAAGCAACCACAAGTTATATGAACATCACATGTTGATACATCATTAATCATGCAGAGTAGTTGTTCAGATCATTTTTCATGCATGATTTGTGTACAATAGACAGATCCTCAGGTCTATACTCAAGTGGAGTACTAGATCATCACTTGTTGTTTTTAAGAGTAGTAGTAACTATTTTTAGCAACCAAAACCAACAGGGCCTCAGTCTTTTGTATCATTGGCCAAGAGCTATTTACAACAAATAGCTAGTAAATCATTTAATTTGCATGATTCAAATACCAAAAATTCCAAATGATCAATCACACCTAGGTATGTTAGAGGTTACCAATGTGTACCATCCATTATGAGGCTTCATAGTGGCATCCATCCAACTATAGCCACACATCTATTCTGTCACAACTTAAGTAATCACTTTCCTAGAATATTAGGAATCATTCATGCTTAATATCCCATCATAAGAAAGCAACATCAGAATGTTTTTCTAATAAGCATCACTGCCAACTAGGTAACATCATTGTCTTTGACAAAGACATAGACAAATTTGTGATATTTCAACTAGAACATCAGCTAGGTAGTAAATCCACCATGCATGAATACCATGGCAACATCAGTATCAACCAAGTATCCACAGTATAGAGTAAACAACCTAGAATCCTTAAGATTGCCACCAGTGACAGTATACTGTAGGTAAGGCCAGAGATCATTTAACAAGACACCATAAACATCAATACTAAGCAATCCATAATGCTGATCCATCAAAGTACCATGTGAGTAACAAATACACTAAGAATGTCCTACTAGATCTAAGAGTATCAGAAAAGTAGGGGTAAAACCATAGAACATGAACAAACCCTAATTAGGGTTAAGCAAGGAAGTAAGGAGAGGGGTTGAGAAAGTAAGGAGAGGGAGGAAACTCACCAGTGGTCCTCGCTAGATTTTTGAAGAGGAAGCAAACATGTGAGGTGGGCGTGGCAGCGGCGGCCACGACACAGGCGGCACTTGAGCCTGCGCTGAGCTATGACCAACGGCACCCAAGCCACCAGCAGAGCATGCCTAATCCACGAGTAAATCACCACCAAAACTATGAGAACACGGTGAGGCCGGGGTAGCCGGAACCCTAGGTTCCAGTATGGTGCCAACGAGGATGGCGAGGATGACGAATCAACATGGACCAGTCAACGCAACATTGAGCTCTTGGTTGGCAAGCACGGCAGCGGCCGGGACAGCTAGAGCTGGCGATGATCAAGAAGCGATGGCGATGGCGGCGCGAGGTCGCTAGAGGGAGAAGAGGGACGAGAGAGGAGAAATCGAGAGGGGTCTAGGTCGGTTTGACCGACCTAGTGAGCTGCAAGGTTTTTTTTGGCCCGACCAACTTGGCTGAGACAAGGCTGGGTTGGCCCATGGGCTAGGTCCAGATTAAGTTTTAAGTACAAAATTAAACTCATAAAAAATATCAAATTACCACAATACCTCTAGAAGTATTTAAGCTATAAAAAATCCTAAAAATCCATATGATACCTCTAAATGTTCACAAAAATATAAGCTATTTAATAAAAATACTAGCTTGTCTTTCGAAATCTTAAAACTTAAATTGACTATTTAGAGACATAATTCCTTATGGATTTGTATAAAAATAAGGATAATGCCTAAAAATAAATAAAAATCATTTTTAAGATCTTGACTAAGTATATTTGACTAGAAAAGTACTAAGTATATTATTTCAAAAAGGTTTTAAGATTTCTAAAGTAATAAATCCTTATTATATATTTTATTAAAATGAAATAATTTTTTTGTCATATGTTAATTTTTCAAAATTATTTCCTAAACAAGAAATAATCATGTGTCCTTATAAAGTATTGCAACCTTAAAAAGGATCCTTTAAGTCTAATTATGTGGGTAAAACATACAAAGAAAGTTAAAGTATCTATTCTTTTTGCCACTTCAAACGAAAGCTTTAGCAAATCTGTTAAAACTCACTAACTTTAAATGTGATCATTATTAAGAGTAATCATCGGTCAATATTCAACATTAATCAATGATTGTGCTTTATTTTCATAGCTTGTTAATTACTTCCAGAATCAAGTATATATCTTATTGCGAAGTACACTTGAATGTAACATAAATCTTTCATAAATCACCGAACTTAATCCATACTTAAACATGGGGGTTTACTTTGGGATTTATACAAAATGCATATCATTATTTATGAATAATAGCATATTGCTTCTTTAACCATTAGTCATTACCAGATCAATGATGCTATTTTCAGATATTGGATCTTATATTGTCTCGAAGACAAGTTCACACTTGCTCATGTCCTTTGAGCTTATATTCCATAATATTATAATCACAAAGGCAAGTTCACACTTGCTCATGTCCTTTGATTATTTTCTATCAAGTATTTATAATCTACTGATGTTATCACTTGCATTTCGAAAAGGTCAGAAAATTATATTTTCATAATGATATGATTATGGGTTATTTTCCATGTGGTAATGACCTACTACTAAAGTTCTAGTGGTATATGAACATAATAATTAGGACTTAATAACAAATGTCACAATGATTCTTGCGCCGTACAATACGCGTTAACCGTGAGATCTGCAATGGCTCTAGGAAAATCAGTTGGATCTTCTTCCTTTCGCATGTTAACGAATGCGCAGACCATGGCTATTTTCCTTGGACCATGGTATAATATCGAGAGAGGATATACAACAGAAGGCAGGGTGCCCACAACGTCCCACGGTAGTTCTAGCATCTATAATGGTATGTATGTTTCATTTCGGTAATACAAAATGTGGGCATGGCGTACACCAAGGGGGCATGTGGGGTCACGAAGAAGGGCAGTGGTTGGCTTGAATCCTTATACCGGGCCCCATACCAAAGAAGTGTAAACGGGTTGGTCGCTCGAATGTGCAACATGGATAATGATTTCTCATGGGTAAAGCAACACACCTCTGTAGGGTGTAAAAAAGTGTGATATGTTACTCCGTATTTCGGGAAAGAGCTACGAACACAACAGAAAAGGAACTCCACGAACTTCCGGTAAAGCCGTGGAGGCTGATAGACATAGTTTTTCAGAATAAAAGCAATTTTTGAAGAAATATTTATGAAAAACCGCATAACCTATGACCTTTGGTCTGTGGTTGTAGCTAGTGCATAAAACACTCATTTTTAGTGAACTTGCTGAGTACGCTCATACTTAACTGTACCTTCTTAACCCTTGCTAGATTCAGGAGCAATCAATGGTGAACCTAGGAGGAGAATTACTTTGAAGAGTTGAAGATATCTAGTGAAGACCAATGGAGTCGACAACTACATCTGAAGGTATGGAAGTCAAGATGAAACATAGAGTATAAATAAATCCCTAAAAACTAGAACCTACTTTCGTAATGCGTTGCTATAATAGCAATTGCGAGCGATGTTACATATTAATAGTAGCAGTATTTCTAATATAGACTCTGAGTTGCTATTTCTGGTTTTTTTATTTAATGCCTTTCACACTGTTTTGAGGAAGTTCTATGGATATTTTGTAATGTGATATATGTAATTTAAAGTCATTCTCTGGATCCGCGATATTTTTATTGTACCACTATAAGGGATATAATACTAGTGAATGGTGTTTATTGGTGTTATGTCAACGACTATAGTATATTACATCAGTAGTGGTATACTGGGTCACCACACTAGTGCAGGGTGTTGGCGTAGGAGCGGGCACCTCTGCGGCGATTTCGGACCTCGAACCATGGCGTCCGGGCTAGGGCGGCGACGACTTCCGACGAGCTGCAGCTCGCGGGCTGCAGGGGAGGGTGGTGGCGCGAGCTAGAAGGAGGCTGGCGGCTCCCATGGATATTTTATGAGGGAGGGAGGCGCTCCCATGGCTGCAGGGCAGGGCGGCGCTCCCATGACGCTACAGGTGAGGGCAACGGCGTGCAGGGCGACGACCGACACACGTGGATGTACGACAGCCGACACAGGTGAGGACAACAACGTGCATGGTGGGGCGAGCGTTCGTGTGAGGAAGAATATGGAAGCGGGGGTTGGTGGCGATGAGCGCGGGGCCGTGCAGGAAAGAGCGACCCGGGGCATCGTTTCGTTCGATCTCCAGTAGTAGTATCCGTTTCCTTTTCTTATACTCTCTCCGTTCTAAAATAAGTGACGTAGGTTTGTCTAGATTCGAATGTATCTAGACATGTTTTAATATATAGGTATATGTGAATCTAGACAAATTCAAGTCACTTATTTTAGGACGGAGGGAGTATATTTTTTAGTTTCAGGATTTCTTGTATCTGGGTGCTCGTTAGAACCCATTAGGCCCAAATCCGCTCCGTGCTACGTTCGATTCAGCCAGAGCACGCAGGCCCCTTAAATTGCTCCATCATAACCCGACGGGCCGCGTTTCCTTCCTGCGTTGCGAGTCTTTCGCGTCCATCGCACGCGGCCGTCTCCGCCGACCGCCGTGCCTGCAAAGAAGGAAATGGGGCGTCTCGTTGCGTCGCGCCGTCACCGCCCGCCTCGCCCACCGACCATCCCAATCTCTCTTCCTCGCCCTCTGGCTTGCGCACCGCCGACTGCCGCCATTGACGTAAGCATCTCTTTCCTCTACCATTGCGCCTCCCTGCTGCTGCTTTTTCTTACTTCCGGTTGTCTCTCCCCGCGACGCGCCTGTGCAGATGACGGGCTCCTCCGGCTCCGGTTCCCGCTACCTCGACCCGCACCGCGTCTACGAGCTCGTCATCCGCCGCATGCCGTGCGAACTCCTTGACTACTTGGATTCGATACCCGGAGCATCCCAAGACCTGCACTGCTACAATGTCAAACTTGTCGCGAGGGATCTCCTGTTGCAGCCGCCAAGGTGCAGTTCTTGGTGACATCTCGCTTAATCGACCCAGTTCTTGCTCTTATTCTCGCAATGCTTCTTCTTCCCCTTCCTCCCGGGGGACTGGTTGGTCCGATTCTTGCCGTTCTTGCTCTGATTTCCGCGCTGCTTCTCGCGCGCGCTTCCTCTCGGACTAATTTGGTTGCGTTCTTGCTTGCAACAGCTTTTTGTCTCCCTCCAGAAAATTGTTACCCGAAGAGAACAGGTGGATCATGAATTTGGGCCAACAGGCATGGGGTCACGCGATATGTAGCAGGTTGGTACCTGAGTCCTGAAATTTCGTAGAGGCTAGTGCTCTTCTTGCTCATGCCGTGTTCCGACCGTGCCACCCGCTATGTGTTCGGTGTTTGTACCCCAAGAAATGGTCTTAGGCATCTATGGCTAGTTTTATCTGGTGTCTGTTGCGGATTTGTTGCTTCTGCAATGGGCGATTCGGTTTAGTATAGTGGCTAGAATTTTTTTTTTTGACAGTAGTGGCTAGAATTTGTTGTTATTGAAATGAATTATTATTGTGCTCAAGAACTTGTTTGATTTGCTTTAATCTCCTGTGCAGAATTTTTCTACTGGATATAATTATGGTAATTTCTGTTCAGTTTTGTTCCTTACCTTAAAAGGTTTGCCTTAGTCTCGTGTTACAAGACACGCCTTCTATCGAATTGTTTTAGTAGAAGTGATTTATGTTGGCAAGGCACCATCTCATTGGAACAAAATGAAACAATCTTCCATTGTACAAAAGGATACTGCTTGTGTCGCTTCTTAACATATTGGGTATGCTATTTCAACTAGCTGGACAATATTATTTGAGTTTATCCCTGCATATAAATTAGAGATTTTTCTATTGTTTGCAGACTTTGTGCACCTTCGATGGTTGGTGATCCATCCAATTGTACTTCATATGGAGGTTTCACCCCATACCCTCTAACAGATCTTCTTTCAATGTTACTGAGCGTTTTGTTGAATGTCGTTTACAGATTTACCTCAGGATTTTCCCTGTTATGATTCTATGACTCGTAGATGGCCTTTTCTTATTGCCATTTTGTCAAGATTACATTCACAGTACATTGTATGTGTTGTGAATGTATGACTGTGCGTATACGATCAAGATGTTTGCTACAAGGATTATTTTTTTCTACTACCATGTTTATCCAAGATTGAAATTACAAGTTTTGGTTACAATGTCTTTCAGGTAATTCGTTATTTCTCGAACTCCTATCAACTAATTCAAGGTCTTCTGAAATATGGTGAACGTTTGCTTATAGAAATAGGATGAATGTTTGCTTACAGAAATAGGATGAAAGTTTTCTTATAGATACTAGAGCTCACCAAGTATTATGCAGTCAATATACACCTATGGTAGATATACTCATATACTTGTTGAAAAGGTTTTTGTGTACTGCTCCTTGTCATGTATCTAATTCTAATATTTACTTTCTTAGTCAGTCACAAAAAGATCCAGGTGAATGATCTGTGTCATTTTTCTTGCAGGTCATAGCATGCATACACCACATTCAAGTTCATATTCTGGAAGGCTGTTGACCAATGAGCCGAGTAATAATGGTATAGCTAAATTCAGTGTTTTATTTCAAGCCGAACTTTGTATTTGTACTAACCATCATGGGACATTTGTGCAGAGCTCAGGGATGCTGCAATGCATAATCAGTTATCTGCTTATAGATCAAGGAATCATGCTGCAACATTTCATCCACTGAAGGAAAACTGGAATGATGGTTAGATGGACTTTCCTTATTGCCATTTTTATCAATGTTACCGTCAAAGTATATTGTATGTGTTCTGAATTTATGACTGTACGTGTACGATCAAGATATTTGCTAGAAGGATTTTTTTTCCACTACCATGTATATCCAAGATTGAACTTGCAAGTTTTGGTTACATTTTCTTTCAGGTAATTCGTTATTTTTCGAACTCCTATGAACTACTTCAAGGTTTTCTGGAATAGGATGAATGTTTGCTTATAGAAATAGGATGAATGTTTGCTTATAGAAACTAGAGTTCACCAAGTATTCTGCAGTCAATATACACCTATGGTAGATATACTCATATACTTGTTGACAAAGTTCTAGAGTACTGCTCCTTGTCATGTATCTGATTCTAATATTTGCTTTCTTAGTCAGTCCGAAATCCAAAAAGATCCAGGTGAATGATCTGTGTCATTTTTTTTGCAGGTCATAGTATGCATACACGACATTCAAGTTCATATTCTGGAAGGCTGTTGACCAATGAGCCGAGTAATAATGGTAGAGCTAAATTCGGTGTTTTATTTCGAGCCGAACTTTGTATTTGTACTAACCATCATGGGACATTTGTGCAGAGCTCAGGGATGCTGCAATGCATAATCAGTTATCTGCTTATAGATCAAGGAATCATGCTGCAACATTTCATCCACTGAAGGAAAACTGGAATGATGGTTAGATGGCCTTTCCTTATTGCCATTTTTATCAATGTTACCGTCAAAGTATATTGTATGTGTTGTGAATTTATGACTGTACGTGTACGATCAAGATATTTGCTAGAAGGATTATTTTTTTCCACTACCATGTATATCCAAGATTGAACTTGCAAGTTTTGGTTACATTTTCTTTCAGGTAATTCGTTATTTCTCGAACTCCTATCAACTACTTCAAGGTTTTCTGGAATTGGATGAATGTTTGCTTATAGAAATAGAATGAATGTTTGCTTATAGAAACTAGAGTTCACCAAGTATTCTGCAGTCAATATACACCTATGGTAGATATACTCATATACTTGTTGACAAAGTTCTAGAGTACTGCTCCTTGTCATGTATCTGATTTTAATATTTGCTTTCTTAGTCAGTCCAAAATCCAAATAGATCCAGGTGAATGATCTGTGTCATGTTTTGCAGGTCATAGTATGGCTACACAAAATTCAAGTTCATATTCTGGGAGGGTGTTGATCAATGAACCTGGTAGTAATCGTATAGCTAAATTGAGAGTTTTACTTCTAGCTGAACTGTGTATTTGTACTAACCATCATGGGACATGTGTGCAGAGCTCGAACATGCTGCAATGCATAATAAATTATCTGCTTCTAGATCAAGGAATCATGCTGCAACATTTCTTTCACTGAAGGAAAACTCGAACGATGGTTAGTATATGTTCCATTTCTTTGCTTACTCTACAATTTTTCTCACTTAAGTATGTATTTACATGGATCATCGTGCCTGGTTGTGTAGTGATGCTTGATGAAACATCTGCTTCTAACTCCGGAGCTCATGCTTCAGCATCTGTTCCATCGCGAGGTAATTTCTACGCTAGTACTAAATGACATTTCCTGTTTTCTTATCCCACTTGCGTGATATGACAGCATGTTTATTAGTTTGTTATGTCACTCCCTCTTGACATGCAAATCACAACTAATGAACAAAATCCGGATGACTCGTGAGCTTTTCCTAACTAAAAATTCATAAGTCTGCTTTCTTGCTGCAAGGACATACTTGTTTGCTACTCGCTCATTCACATGTTAGATAATGAAAGAATTGCAGGTGCATTAGCATTCCAATTTTCAACTTTTGCAATGTAGTCTGGAATGTTTGGAATTAACAAGATGAACTTCTTGCTACTCTTATATGTTTTCGCCATCTCCTTAACTGGCAGAGTCGATAAGACACTGGGTTATCTTTGTTTTGTAATGCTGTGAAATCTAGTGTTGCCAAATATATGTAGGTACCTAGTTACCATGTATATACCTTATTCAGCCTTATGTTTTTGCATGCATCTGTGCTTTGTTGCTCTAATTCAGACATGTTCATTCTGCACATATTCTTAGTTTATGTTCAGAGATACACTATATCTTTATTTTTTTCTAGTTTAAAATACACATTTTCAAGTAATAGTGAAAAATGTCCTATGAGATCACTGGACAGGACCCAGTAAATGTTTTTTCTAGTTCATTAAAAAAAACCATTTCTAGTCCAGCTATGGACATTTAGATGATGCTAATATACTATGTGTCTACCTTCATCGCCGCCTCTTTCTCTATATCTTATTATTCGTATAACCACGCAGAGGTCAGACACTTTAAATAAGATCTGATCAATTAATTTCATTTTCCGTTAGATTTTTCATGCAGTACTCTCTCCCATGACCTGCGATAATATTCAATGTATGTAAGTATGCTTTGTGTACGTTTTATCTGATGGTTTTTGCTCTGGTGTTTTTCCAGCACAAGCATTGGAAGAAATCATCCAGAATTTTGCCCCTCCACAGGTGTTAGAACAGAACAACCATGGTACACTTGAGCTCGGAACATTTTGGCTGTGCCACCCTGGGTCAGAGCAATTCACTTCACAAAGGCTAATGCCGAATATAAGAGGTTAGATCCTTGTTAACACTTGTTGTTTCCAGATGGAAAGAAAATTTCATATGCATCAAATTGTGTGTTGTATTGCAGGGCTGCCCACAGTAGATATCAAAGGAAAGAGACCTGCTGCGTCAGAGGTAGACCAGATAAAAGTGAAGATCTTGAGGTTGAATGTTGCTTCTTTTGTTGCACAGGGTGGACTTAATAGTGCTGCAGGGGTGTTGATAAGGAATGACAGCACGGCAGAATTCATCAGTGCATCATGTTTTAGTCCGATGCTGCGCACAGAGCCAACTCTTCTTTTTGCAGCTGCTTGTTGCAAAGGGATTAAAATCGCTCTGTCGTATCAACCAACTACTATTGTGCTGGAGTCCCACCTGTTGTTCACTCTGCTCAACCCGCTATACTTCGCTCCGAATCAACAGCCAGATATAGTACAGTTGACAGATTTCGTGAGGCAGGGTCACCCGCATTTCGTAACCCGGAGCATTTCGGAAGAATCCAATCTTGCTGCTTGTCGGTTGGCCCTCAACGTTTTGCACCTAAAGGAGTCCTATATGTTCTTCAATGATCCGCCGGAATGGCTTGTCCCTTACTTAGACGAGTGAGGTTAGTTACTTTGAGTTTGAAAACGATTCACCAGCTACTCAGTAGAAAGCTTCAAATAGCAGGTACATGGTGTAATTGGCAGCTACAGGCTTTCTTCTTTGAGTGTAGAACTGTAGAGATAGTCTTGTTTTTCTTCTTTTGAACTAACTGTAGATACAGTCAGTATACACATACTGTGACATTCTTTCAGTATCTCACGATGCTACTGATACATATATGGCATATGGATAGTGTCATCTTGACGTGTACTTGGGTTCTGACAGTTGTGATGTAAACCTGTACAAGACCATATGTTGATGACTAGAAATGAATACAGTTGATAGGTTATTCTATTGATCAGTGCCCTGTTTTTTCCTAAATGATGATATGGCACATCTTTTCTGACCCCCCCCCCCCTGTGTATACTGTATAGTACTGGGATTCTTTTCTTTTTTCTATACAATTGTACGTTATCATCTTTTGTGGTAGGTCAACGTGCTGCAAAATTGCTCAACGTGACTGATAGTAGGACGACTGAATTGACGAGGTTCGTAATGTGAGTCCGATTCTGCCGATGGTTTCCCCACTCCACTCCGAATGCCTCCAGGTCTTCCCGACTCCGTTTCGCATCGGCTTCACCTTCCTCCATCGATATATATAATGGCCGGATCTCCTCTCATCGTCTCACCAGTTAACCAGTTCCTAGTTACATGGCTCTGTTAAACAATGTAATACATATATGTACACATATAGATCATGTCATCGTAGAGGCTTTTCCTACGCCTATATAACACGCAACACGAGGCCCTACCGGGTTATCGTTTTCACAAAATTTCCACATGGTATCAGAGCAGGTGTCTTCCTTGACCTAGCCACTGCCCACCTTGGGCCGCCGCCGCCGCCACAACAAAAACTGCCGCCGTCGCTCCCCCCGAGCCGCTGCCGCCTCAAAAACCCAATACCCTACAACCAGCCGCCGCCGTCGCCGTCGCCGCTCCCCTTGAGCCGCCACCGCCGCCGCCACAAACAAAAACTACAACACAAAAACCGTCGCCGCCGCAGCCTCAAAACCCTAGACATCTGTCGCCACCGCCGCTCAATCTTAGCCGCCTCAAACAACTACAGCCGCTCCCTCTACGTCGTTGCCCTCAAAACCCTATGGCGTCCTCCTTGTCATCGATGGCTACGCTCGCCACCAATCTGGGGGCCTCACCGTCGCTCAAGCTGAAGCGCGACAACATGCTTTTTTGGACAGCCTTGGCGTTTCCCCGTCTTCGGTGCGCCTGTGCTTTTGGACTCCTCGATGGCTCGGACGCAACCCTAGCCAAGACGCTGGAGGCCACAGATGAAGCTGGCAAGAAGCTAACCGTGCCAAACCCTGACTACACAACCTAGGCGGGGGATTAAATCGTGCAGGGGTGGCTCAATGACTCCCTCTCGCTTGACATCCTTGCGCACGTCCTCGACAAAACCTTCACTGTTGAGACTTGGGCCACAATCTCCGTTATGTTCGCCAGTGCCTCCAAGGCAAAGGTGTCTCATCTACGGACTGCCCTCAACAACACCAAGAAGGAGATGACTGTAGAGCAGTATCTCTCCAAATGATAGGGTTTCGCTCTGAGCTTGCTGTTGCTGAAAAAACCATTAATGATGATGAGATGATCAACTATATCACTACTGGGCTTGATGGCGCTTACAATGCCCTGGTTGACAGAGTGGACAACACGCTAGTATTTCTCTTGATTATGTGATGAATCAGATCAACACATTTGATATGCACCAGACACTCCTTGCTGACACCGCCGACCCCACTCCCTTTGTGTCGTCGACCAATTTCAGCAGTTGCCCTCATGCCAGTTTTGTCCCTATGGGCGATACACGCTGCGATGATGATAACTAGCGCTGTGATGACGAGCACGATGATAAGCGTCGTGACGAGCCGCACCGTGATGACAGGCGCCACGATGAGATGCACTGCGATGACAGGCCTGATGATAGGTGGCATGATGATAGGCGCCACGACGAGGCGCGTTGCCGTGATGATGATAGGCGCCGTGATGGAGGGGAAAGGGGCGTCATGGTCGTGATCATGCCCCCACTCCCTTCGTTGAGGTACGCTGCCAGATATGCAAGATTTATGGTCACCCTACCAGTGACTGCTGGTGGCACTACCGTGATGATTCTGATGATGATGGTGATCGTGATGATAAGGCAGTCCATGCTGCTGCTGCTTATGGCATTAATACAAACTGGTACTCCGAAACCGGCGCTACTAATCACATCACTGGGCCGCTGAACAAGCTCACCACACATGACAAGTACTAGGGATGCGAGTATGCGACCGTGTGCATGCTGTAGACGACAATGGTATGCATGTCAGCCACATTGGTCATTCAATATTGCATATCCCTAATAGTTCTTTGCATCTTAAAAACATCCTTCATGTTCCTACTACATCTAAAAACTTGTTGTCTGTCCATAAACTTGCTCTTGATAATAATGTCTTTCTTGAGTTTCACCCATATTGCTTTTTGATAAAGGACCTATCCACCAGAAGGATTCTGTTTAAGGGTCCCTATCATGGTGGCCTCTACCCGCTAGTGCCTTTCTCTACCGGGTCACCTCCCAAGAAAGTTTTCAACACAATAAAGTTGCCATCTCCTACATGGCATCGCCGCCTAGGACATCCATCTTCATTTATGGTTCAGAAGATCATTAGGAAGCATAAACTCTCCGACACGCCATAAATAAATCCTTATATTTGTGACTCTTATCAACTCGCCAAAAGCCATCAGTTGACATATCCAGTGTCTACCAGTGTATCTATTGTTCCTTTGGAACAAGTGTATTCTGAGTTATGGGGTCCATCACCTACCTCTGCTGGAAAACATGAATATTATGTAAGCTTTATTAATGATTTTAGCAAGTTTACATGGATATATCTTCTTAAGAAGCGCTCTGATGTTTATCAAGTTTTCTTAAATTTCTAGCAACTTGTTGAATGTAAATTTGATAGAAATATACTCACTATACAAATCGACTAGGATGGTAAATATGAAAAACTCCACGGTTTCTTTCAAAAGGCTGGCATCACACATCATGTTTCTTGCCCGCATGCTCACCAATAAAATGGTTCCGCTGAACGCAAACACGGCCACATTGTTGAAGTTGGTCTTACTTTGCTTGCCAATGCATCTATGCCACTTAAATTCTGGGATGACGCCATCCTCACAACCACCTTTCTGATTAATCTTCTTCCTAGCAAGGTGATAAATTTTGACACCCCCATAGAACGCCTTCTTGGTACATCTCCAAACTATGAGTCTTTGCACATTTTTGGTTGTGCCCGCTGGCCAAACTTGCATCCCTGCGATAAAAAAAAACTTGCGTTCCGGTCTATACGGTGTGTGTTCCTAGGATATAGTCCACATCACAAAGGAGTCAAGTGTCTTAATCCTTCCACCGGTCGTGTCTATATTTCTAGAGATGTTGTTTTTTATGAACATGTCTTTCCTTTTGCCTCATTAAATCCCAATGCTAGAAAATGCCTCAAGTAGGACATTCTTCTTTTACCCGCAGACACACCATCTAATCATGGGGATGAAAAATATTGATGACTATATGCGACTATATGCCATTGCATGTTGTGCCTAATGTTACTAACATTCATCAGCATGTTCCAGAAGTTATTGATATAGATGCTCAAGCTGACGTGGAAGAAAATGCAGCTGAAAATTATAATGCAAATGAGATAGAAAAAGCAGAAAATGCCTTTGAAACAGATGGAGAAACGAACAAAACTGGCATCGGATCTGAGGCTGATCCAGATGACCAGACCGGTGCCGATCCCGAGGAGGATCACACGACCACCGAGGGAGATTCTCTCGCCCATGCTTCACCACGCTCGCCACGCGCCTCGTCGCCACGCGGCGCGTCCCCATCGACGCGGTTCTCGCCTGCTCATGCGCGTGCGACCGGGTGTTCCCGCTCCACGTCCCTCATGCCATTGGCCCCTTGTCGCTTCACGTTCCGCGAGTCACACACGACACCCTCAACCTCGACCGTGTCTCCTCATTCGTCCATGTCATCCTCTATCACGTTGGACGACAACCCTAGCGCGGAACACGAAGGGTAAATGATGCACACTTCCACACCATCTCTTGTGCCTTCTCCACCTCCAGTGTTGGAGCCCCGGACACGACTACAAAAGGTATAATAAAACCCAAAGAGTTCACTGACGGTACTATTTGGTATGGTATGTTCACTGCCACAGGTGAATCCAGCACTCTTGTTGAAGCACTTGAGGATCCTCGCTAGCGTAAAGGAATGGATGATGAGTATAATGCACTGATGGAAAACAAAACACGACACCCTAAACACAATCTCATTGATTGCAAATGGGTCTACTATGTCGAGAAACATGCTAATGGAACTATAGACAGATATAAGGCACGCCTGGTTACAAAAGGTTTCAAACAAAGATATGACATTGACTATGAAGATACCTTCGGCCCAGTGGTCAAGGCAGTGACTATTAGAATTTTTCTGATTGTTCATGTTTCCCGTGGTTGGAGTTTGCGACAGCTAGATGTCAAGAACGCGTTTCTTTATGGTGTTTTAGAAGACGAGGTCTATATGAAACAACTCCTAGGTTTTAAAAATTCTCAAACTCTGCATTTTATATGCAAGCTTGATAAGGCTCTTTATGGTCTCAAATAGGCTCCTCGTGCATGGTTTGCCAGACTCAGCACTAAACTTCATGATCTTGGTTTTGTTCCTTCCAAGACAGATACCTCATTATTTCTCTATAACAAGTCTGGTGTTATCATGTACTAATCTATGTGGATTCCATTATAGTGAAAAGTTCAATAGATAAATCAATCAGTGCACTACTCCATGATCTCAGAAGTGACTTTGCTCTCAAAGATTTGTGCCCCCTTCATTTCTGTCTGGGAATTGAGGTAAAACAAGTTCATAATGGTTTATGTCTCACTCAAGAAAAATATGTTGCTGAAATTCTTGAGAAGATTGGTATGGAAAAATGTGCAAGTGCGCCTACCCCTCTATCCTCCAGTGAAACATTGTATTTGACCCAAGGATATCCTCTTGTGATGAGGTTCGTTGCATGGAAAACAAAAAATTCCTACGGTTGCAACTACTAAGATCGTATCTAGGAGATAATTGTAATGGTTTCAGATGGACTCACCCTCGAAGACCGTAACACAGGATAACATTTCCACAAACAAACGTGGCTGTTGTAGAGTGTACATGACCTTCCTCAAGGACGCGATGACCCAATTCCAGAAGTGCAGATAATCGGTCACACTTATGGTGTGCTGGCGACTTCTGTCCTTCGCTCCAGCGTGGTAGCGGAAGTAGTGGATCCCCGGGAACTCCGCCAACACTACGACATGGTGGTGGTGGAGGTGGAGAAGATCTTGAGAAGAGCTTCACCTAAGCTTCGTGCTTGTGGCAACGGACAAGACTAGAAGGGGGAGGAAGATGCCAACCAAAGGGCATATGAGAGGAGAGGATGCATGTGTATGTGAGAGGGAGCTCCACCCAACCTTTTATAGGGGGAGGAGGGTAGCCCCATGCCTTGGACGGCGACCAAGGTGGGTGCCCCCACATCTCCCACATTCATGTGGGTGGAGGCTGATCCACTCACCCAAAATTCATCTCCACTTTCTCATTATTAATCTCCACTCAAAATCAAGAGTCATGCAATTAAAACTCCCTTTTAATTCACTTGATTTAATGCCACTCATTTAATGAACACTTCATTTAATAAGCACTTCATTTAATGAACACATTGATAATCCAATTCTCGATAATATTCCGATACACCGAAACTATTCCGGCAGATTTATCAGAACAATTCCTGCACTGTCCAGTATTTTCTCCTGTGTTTCCTATCCACTCAAATGCGTCGGCGACCCTTAAGTGTGTCTCCCTACGGGTTTGCGAGATGAGTGGACATGATCGAGACACTCTCTGATCAATAATCATCAGCGGGACCTGAAGATCCATAATGACTCCCACCAGCTCAAATGATAAACTAGTGATCGCGTGAACCTTTATTCACAGTAACCAATTCCTTTGTCTCGCGATATTTTAGTTGTCCGGGATCCGTTCATTTGGTATCATCCATACCTAGTTCGACCCTGTTACTGACAAGTACTCTTTTATCATTCCCGTGATATAACATTCTTAGTGATCGTTATCACTTGCTTGCAAGCTATGTTAATGTGATATCACCGAGAGTGCCCTGAGTATATCTCTCCGTCATCAGGATGGAAAAATCCCACTCTTGATCCACGAGCCTCAACTGACACTTTCCAAGTATCCAATGACACCTTTATAATCACCCAATTACAAAGTGACATTTGATGTAATCAGAATACTCTTCCCGAGTCAGCGATTGACGTGATCTCATGGTCTAAGGATTAGGGTTACTTTGAGTGACGTTATAGTAGTGTAAACATAATGGCATGATCGTATTACTATAATTTTGGGAGCTTGTTCATCACATCATTCCACCAATGTTATGACCTTGTTACTAACAATATCCAGTGTCATGATCAGGAAACCTTGATCATCTGTTAATCAACAAGCTAGTGTAATGAGAGGCATCACTAGGAGCCTTCTATTTGTTTATTAAACACACATGTATTAACATTTCCTTTTAATACAATTATAGCATGAGAAATAAATATCTATTATAAACCTAGAATAACATAATAACCATTTATTATTGCCTCTCGGGCATAGGCATATTCCTTTCATCTTGGTCCAACAGACAATACACAATATAGGAGCATTATTGGTGCTCTTCAATACTTGACTCTCATAAGGCCAGATATATCCTTTTTTGTTAGCAAAGTTTCTTAGTTCTTGCATGCCCCTACGACTTCACACTAGGCACCTGTAAAACGCATTATGAGATACATCAAAGGAACATTGAAGGTTGGTCTCACGTTTAGGCGCTTACCATCTTCTTTGATTGGTGCCTTCTCTGATGCAGATTGGCCAGGCTATCCTGATGATAGAAATTCCACTAGAGGTTTTGCTATTTTCTTTGGTCCAAATCTGATTTCATAGAGTGCTAGAAAACAAGCCACAATGCCAAGATCAAGTATTGAGGCTGAGTATAAAGCTATGGAAGATGCTACTGCTGAGATGATATGGGTTGAAGCCCTGCTTAGAGAGCTTGGAGTTAAACTCAAGAAAAGACCATGCTTATGATGTGATAATTTGGGTGCAACATATTTGTCTGCTAACCCTGTTTTTAATGCCAGGACAAAACACATAGAGATAGATTTTCACTTTGTTCGTGAAAGAATTGCGAATAAACTGCTTGATATCAGGTTTATTTCTAGCACTGATCAGCTTGCTGATGGTTTTACAAAGGCTCTCCATGTAAAGAGTTTAGAGACGTTTAAGAGTACTAGGTATAAACAATGTAATACATATATGTACTGGGTATAAAGTAGTACTCTACCCCAATATGTATATATCATGTACTGCCACCATAGGGGATCTTCCGGTGCCTATATAACACACAACACGAGATCCTAATGGGTTATCATTTCTGCTCACAGATTTCCATAGGCTCCTCTCGACGAGACGTACAACAGGGAGATGACTACGATCGTCGCTCAGGTTGCAGAGGAGATAGGGACCATGAGTGCAAGATGAGTCGCCGCCATCTCCGCCATGATTAAGGTTGGACGTATGATCCTGACCTTTCAGCTCAGCCCGAGTTTTCGTGGGCTCGCCCCGAGCTGGGCTCGGCCTGCAAGAGGGAGTGACCGACTCAAGCCCAATATCTTGGACTGTGGCCAGCTCATGACCCGCCGGGCTCGGCTTGGTCTAGCCCATTGGCTCAGCCTTTTTACGAACTGAGATGGAGACGAGTGGGCTTAGTGATTTTCTTCTGGCCCTGTTTGGCCTTGCATAGACTACATGAACTCTCATACACATAATTTACTCAGAATAGGCATCTATGTTTAGGTCAACTGCGGCGGCCACCCCAAGACGACACCGTCGTCATCTAGCTTCCTCGGCACCCCACACCATGTGCGACCACCAAGATAGCTAGCTAGGCTGCCGGTGCTCTGCTCCCTGTGCCTGTAGGGAGGATCTGAAACAACGGGTGGCCATGAAGGAGCTCGTGTGGTGCTTCCACGCCGTCCAACTCCCACTGTGTGTTCTCACTGATGCCGGCATCGCCGAGGTCATGTCGGCAAGAAGGTGCACCACCGCATGGTCACCAGCATAGCCTTTGTCGAAGGTCCACCATTATCATCTTCTCTTCTCCATGGTGGGGCCTACTTGGCAATGACTACAGGCGCCTAGCTTGTGAGCCAACCCGAGCTAGCCCAAGTTTCTACAAAGCCCGAGATGAGATCGTTTTCCCGGCTCGTCACCTCAACGAGCCACCCCGAGCCGAGCTCAAAAATGGTGAGCCAAAGAGCAGCTGAAAGGATATTGATTTCTCTAAGTATTTTAGTGTTGATGACAACTTCACTTGTGGTTTAACCATTTTCCTAAGTTGCAGGTTTTACTTACTGGCGGTTTGGTGTGTGGACTCATCTCTTGAAGACTAGTGAAGACGGTGGCTCTTATTTAGTCTTTCTCTCTATTTTGTGTTTTAGGAGGCCATGATATCAAGAGAGGGTCCACCGAGGAAGGTTGTTGGAAATCATGCTTTCATGCATAGACTATACTTGCACCTCCACATCCATCCTATTGTTCAGCGAGAGAGCATTCCTGTGAGGTGTTTGGGATGTTTCTGCCTTGGACGGAAGTACTGGACAAGCGTCAGTAGTTCCGCCCATAGCTTGCTACGGGGCTGGTCTAGGTGGTAGTTCTGATGGTGGTTCCTACTGCAGTTCCGGTGGCATTCAATAACTCTCTGTCTGGAGAGTTCTGTTTGCCGAAATTAACACCGAAAGTTTGTTTGGTAGTACCGGTGGGAAGTACTAGTCAATCCTGACCGGAACTTCCTATTGGCACTACCTGGCCACTTCC
The DNA here is from genome assembly GCA_023614405.1 of Avena insularis. Lineage (NCBI taxonomy): Eukaryota > Viridiplantae > Streptophyta > Magnoliopsida > Poales > Poaceae > Avena > Avena insularis. Next base: position 444,317,934 of record CM042684.1, read on the forward strand.
TTCGGAACCCGTGACCGGTACTACAGACCAGCCACCGATAGTTCTGGCTAGGGGCCTCGCGACCCAGTATTTTCGGCGCTAGTTCTGATCCAAGTTTCGCCGGCACCCTGGTTCGATTCAGAGATGCTTCTGTTTGAAGTGTCCTATTTGCCGAAACTTGGGCCAAAACTTCCGCCGGTAGTACCAATCGGTAGTTCCGCTCGCACTGAGGTGGAACTTTCGTTTGTGTCGGGAGCCGCTGCAGTCAGCTTTCGAGCCGTTGGAGCAGGCTCACCGGAAATACCGGTCGCACACTGGTAGTACCGGTGGTGTCACGAGGACAACAACGGTTCAGTTTGAAGGGGGGCCTATTTAAGGCACCCTTCTTCCTCCTCCCTACCTAACTCTTCAATTTTCTCTGTCCTCCATTAATACAAGAGATTCATCTTCCTAGAACTCTCTCCCTAGCCACTCAAACCTCTTGATCTTTTGAGGAGTGGGAGAGGTGGCCTAGATCTAAACTTCTATCAAAGGAATCGTGATCCCCCACCCATCCTTTGTGGATCTTGTTCTCTTGGGTTCTTGGAACCCTAGATGGTGTAGGGCATCCTCGAAGCTAGGGCAATTGTTGTGAAGCTTCATGGTGTCATTGAAGGCCTCCAATTGAGTTGTGGATCCTCCCCTCAACCTTGTTGTAAAGGTTTCGTTGGCGCCTTCAAGATCACCGGTTAGTGGATTGTGAGGCCACCTTTGTGGTGGATCTCACCAGAGAAGAAGGTAAGGCCTTTGTGGCGCTCGGGTGACCTTGTGTGGCCCTGACACCTCTCTAACGTAGACGTGGTTTCCTTGGAAGTGAACTAGGGGAATTACATCTCGGTGTCCCCTCGCGGTTTACTCGTTCCTCTCCTTTACTACTTGCAATTACCGTTTTGTTTACTTGTTGTATCGTTTGGCATATAGGTTGTTCATCTAGTTGCATCTCTAGATAACTTAATTTTGTGCAAAGCCAAAATTTGTAAGAAAAATATAAAAGTGGTAGTCTCCTATTCACCCCTCCTCTAGTCGACCAGAGTTGGACCTTTCAATTGTTATCAGAGCCAAGGCTCTTACTTTAGGATTTACCACCTAAGAGACGATGGCCGACGAAGAGGGTAGTGGTAGTGATAACGCCAAGAATTCGGCCTCCATGGAAGACCTCAAGAAACTGGAGACTTCCATGATGTCCAAATTTGAGGAAATGATGACTCTCTTGTAGTCCCTTAAGCCTAACCCCATGATTTCCACTCATCGTGTTGCATCCCAAACCACCGAGCCTCCTCCTGAGACCGTTCCCTTGGTCGCCCCCGTGGTGAATCCCGCGGCGGTCTCCACTCACTTGGGCTTAGGCTTTGTTTCTCAAACTTCTAAGCGCCCAGGTGAGAACACCGAGAGGCTAGGTGACTCATCCTCCAAAGAGGGAGATGAGGGAAAGGATTACTCGGCAGTTCCCCCACTTCCAAAGTACACTCCGGACCCACCTATTCCCATGCCACATATCATACCTCAAGGATCACCTCCCATGTTAGATACTTCAATTTTCACCAATTGGCAATATCTAATGCAATCTCACATTTCCAGCTCTTCTATTGAATTGATGAGGATTGTGGAAGAAGGATTCTCGCCATATGATGCAAAGAAGTTGACTCGAGCCGAGGTTGTGAACAAGCAGCTCAATTCCACCGCCTTGGGCATGATTCAAAAGGCATTGACACCCAAGGACTTTGCTCACATTCGCCAAATATCCACCACCAAAGAAGCTTGGGATCATCTCACCAAGTTATTTGTTGGGAATGCTAGCATTCAAAGCTCCAAGTTTGATGAAGTCAACAATGAGTCTGATGGCTTTGCTATGAAAGATGATGAGACTCTCGAAGACATGTATCGCCATCTCAAGGTTCTTTGTTGCACTATGAGGGACCTTGGAGCTACCTATGTTGATGAAAAGTTCATGAAGAGAAAGTTTGTTTAAGCCCTTCTTCCCTTCGAAGAGCAAAAGCTCAACTCCATCAAGGGGAGAAGCAACTATCACATCATGGCGTCATAATAAGTGTTGAGTGAAGTCATTGACATGAAGATTTCCAAGAAAAATGCGGAATCCGCTTGTGCTCGGGCCTATGGATCTCAAAAGGTGAATCTTACTCTGAAGGCCAGAGTGGCGGAATTTGGTGAAGAAGAAGAACAGACTAGTGAGTGGTCTCAAGAGGACATCAAGTATGCCTTCAATGAGCACTTGTATCTTGCATCAAGAGACTTTTGGAACAATCCAGGCGTGAAGTCAAGGTCAAGGGACAACCCAAGATTCAACTCAATCATGAAGGATCCTAAAACAAGATCTTGCTACAATTGCAATGACAAGAGTCATTTCGTGGCCCAATGACCTTTCAAAAATAGAGAGGATAATGGTGGTCGTATCATCCGGAAGAGCAAGCCAAGACCTCCTCATCTAATGGACAAGAATTTCCTGAACAAGAATCTCGCAAACAAGGAAAGAGCAAAGGTGGTTCATGAAGAGTACTTCTCGGGGGAGGAGGATGATGATGATAGTGAAGGTAAAGGTGAAGAGATCGTGGGAGTCACTGTTATTGCCACTTCCTCTACTCCACGAGTGTCCCTCTTATACTAGCCTAACAATAACATCATCCACCCCAACCAAAAGTGTCTCATGGCCAAGGCCACCGAGGTAACGCCAACTTCCAAGTCTCCTTTAAATGAACTTGCTTTGCATGATCTTGATGGTCTAGAGGTAAATAAGGAAGTGGTGAGCATGTGTGAATTCATTGAGAAATTAGATGATGACACCAAAACTTGCTTTGAAACCTTGTAAACCAAGTTGACTATGCTAGGGAAATGCTAGATGAAAAGGAAGAATTAATTGACATGCTAGGTAAAAATGAAAGAGAGACTGCTGATGAAATTACCTCTCTCTCAATACCTTGAGGATGAACAAAATGTGAGATTTACTCTTGAGGAGTGTGTTTCTAATATTGTAGATGATCATAATTATTCCATGTGTCAATTCATTAAAGAACATGATCATGCTCTTGCTTTGGTTAAAATCCTTAAAAATGAAAAGGTTGAGTTTGGTGTTGGTCATGAATGTCTAAAGGATTTTGAGAAACTCAAAAAGGAACACCAAGCCTTGGAGGGAAAATTATCAAGTCTTTTTGAAGCTCATGAGTGACTTCAAACTCAATTGAACAATGAACAATCAAAGTCTTCCGCTATGCTTATTATAGATTTTCCTTGTTCTTCTAACCCTTGTTGCAAGCATGTGAAACTTGTTGAGGAAAACAAGGAGTTGAAAGGAAAACTTGCAAAAGGTTAAGTTGACAAGAAGGGTATTAGGTATACTCCTAAACCCAAGAAGAAGAACAACAACAAGAAGAAGAATAACAACAAGAAGAAGAACTTTTCTCAAGGGTTCGCTTATGGTTCTAACTTTGTGCAAAGTGATAACTTTGCCAGGAAGAACAACCCCTCCTATATTATTTTCAAATCTTTTGATGGTCATGTTTATGAAAAATACATTGGCACTTCTTGTACTCATGATTATCATTGGACCATTTTGGTACCAAATACCCTTGTTACTAACAAAAGGGGACCCATTGGAAAATAGGTACCTAAAACCAAAGCTTGAATTTCTTTTAGGACTTCGCTTCTAGTGGAGCAAAATGGGTGCTTGATAGTGGAGCTACAAGCCATATGACTGGAAGCAAGTCTATCATGTCGGAGATTAGGCCAAAATTTGCAATTACTATGGTCTCCTACGGTGACAAAACAAGTTCTCAGGTATTGGATTTTGGTAAGGTGGTAGTAACCCCAGATGTTTCCTTGGTTAATGTCATGCTTGTCAAAACCCTTGGGTATAATCTCCTTTCCATTCATGATTTAGCCATTATGGGTTGATACCTTCGATCCGGATTCACGGATGTAGTATAATAGCTTTTTATCTATCAGACCTAGGTTTAATCAAACCTCAGAAATCACTGCTAAAAGGTAATAAAAAAGGGCATTTCTACAAGACTTTGTTTGTTTGTTTTACCTTAGTTGAACGGACCAATCTAGTTTACTTTATAACGGGTTTGAATCAATGTATGGAGATATGCCAAGGTTGAAGATCCACCTGCAGCTGCACATCAAATGGGATAAAAGATAATAATAAGCATAGTCATGTATAATGTTTGTATTGAGATAATCTCTTGTGGGAAACACATCCTAATATTCTAAAGCCCCTGTGATGCAGCGGGCATAGCAATAGACTTTTAATCCAACCGAGAGTACACTGAAGCCACGGGTTACAAACGATTATTAAGTGTAAACATAGATCAAAGCTTTAAGTGGTGATGTTGTTGTTGATCCCGAATGGGGCGCTAAGCGAAGACCATACTACCCTTTCTGTCACTGAGGTTCCTATGAGATCGCGGCTAGCCAAGTATCTCACCTCAAACCTTTATCAATCTATGGGATCTTGGGTACCTACAAGTCTACAGATCGAGACGAGAGACGAAGAAACAAAAGATACAAATCATGAATCCAAACAAAATACAATTCTCCCATGATCTAGACGCACATAATTGTTGCGAGGTTTCTCCCCAACCCGCGGCCCGCGAGAACTACTCACTCAAAACAAATAGATCAGAGATAGAAAACATCATGCAAATACTTAGATTGAAATCAAATATTCTTACAATGGTCGCCAAATCACAAGGAGATCTAAAGTACAAAGCAATGGCTATGGCTAGTGGAGGGATGGATGGTGGAAGTGATGAATAATGGATGAACTGTGGATGAACAATGGCGTGGATCTCCTTTGGTGGTGTTGTGATGCAATCTGGGAATGGCGACCCTCTGGCCGGTGGCTAGAGCCTCGAAATATATAGGCGTATTCACGAAAGTTGTAGGGTTTGAGACCCGGCCTATTATATATAGGACGGGAGAAGCCTATGAGGGACAACAGAAAAAAACCCAAGTGATCTGTAATAGTGATATTCATCAAATATTCAGGCGACTTCAACTCCCTTGTTTGCCTGATATCCGACGAAATCCTCAGCATTCTCTTTTCCACAAAACCCTAGTCCATCATCATGGGCATTGCCGAGGTTACCTCTCGTCAATTGGAGCCATCTGTGGGAAATATGAATGCTGGAGTCATGGATTCGGCAGACCTCTTCTCATCAAGCAAAATCCCAATGAAAGCGGAACCACTCCCGCCCACCCCTATTTCGGTACCCGCCAATTTCAACGGGGGGTCTGATCTCATCATCGAAAGATTGGAAGTGGAGGATCCCGAAGAATCGCGCCTCTCGGTTCCGATCTTATCAAGACCGTTAGTAAAAAAATCTGCACCTACAGCAATAACTGCATTACCCGTTGGATCACCCGCGGAAACCACACCGCAGGTGGAAACAACCAATGAAAATAAACAAAGCACATAAGATCTAGGGGACCTTGAGGGTCTCCACAACAACCTCTCCCTTGGATCAAACCATCAGTCAACTACACTACAAGGACCAAGCTCGGAGAACAAAGAACCCGACGAAAGTAGAGAACGTATCGACTTTGGAATTAGAAAGGATGAAATCTACCCAGAACAGGAACCGCTGGATTTCACTGGTCCCCTAGACAATGTCTCCTTCATATCTAAGAACGACGTCTCCAGGACATACAGAACATGCCACCAAGTGTGCATGATCAACGAAGAAACTTCGACACATCGCGACTCTAACTGTAACCCTATTATTAACCCTGGTGATAATCTATTAGATGACAATGCAGGAAATCATAGAAATGAAGGGAATCACGGAAATGAAGGAGATCCGGCAGACAACCGCATAACCGTAGGAGGAGGCGGATCACGCGAAGACGAAAGGCAAACTCTTAGATTACCAGCCGCAACATGGCTAAAAGCAAGGGAAGCAATCTCGGGTGCAGTCCCAGTGACAGCCGATGCCACACACGATGATTTACTAGCATATCAATACCTACTTCATCACAAGAAGAGAGACTTTCCAAGGATGCAAAGGCAACTCGACGAAAGAAAAAGGCTAGCCGACAAATCCAGCCTAAGACATGCACAACTAAGTTCTACCATAGGATCAGGAAGCATAACTGGGGGAGCACCACCAAGAAGGGGAACATATCCATTGCATAACATCCCCGAAGCCAAAAGAAACGAGCTAATTCGAGACCTCGATCTATCGTTCATGTCAGTAGATCAAGCAAGGAACATCAAAGCAAAAACAGCTCAGGCGACAATCGTGGCCACGCAAACGTATTTAATCACAACGCAACCCGCACCTGATGATCCCCGTGGGTTCTTCATCGCTCGGCTTTAATGAACCTCAGAATGGTAGGAGCATCACTTGCACAAGCTGAATAGGGAATCACGTATCAACCCGATAGATCCCCACGCCATCACAACATCCCTCGGTAGGTGGGGCTCACTCGACGATCTCGGTCACCACATCGGGTGTACTTCTCAGGATCCGAACCATGGAACATCACAAGAAATGATAACACGTAGCACAGGAATGACAAATGAAGGGATGAGAGCCACAACTGAAGATACCGTAACGACGACAGCGAAGATGACCACGAGTTATGCGGAGCCAGCTGTTTTTCCCAGAGGATTCGCAAAGCTTTTGTACCCAAGGACTTCAAACTCCCGCATGACTGACAAAAGTACGATGGACTACGGGAACCCGAAGCATGGCTAGCAGATTACCTGGCCACCGTCAAGCTACAAGGTGGCTCCATAGCAACCTGATGCAAAGCTTGCAGCTGCACCTGACAGGCGCTGCACGGTCATGGCCCAGACAACTACCCGAAGATTCAATCAACAGCTGGCACGATCTGGAAGATAAGTTCATTCGACACTTTCACTCCACATTTAAACGACCCTCATCACTAGAGCAATTACGGGCGTGCGAGCAGAAACATGGAGAATCAATAAGAGACTTCAGTCAGCGATGGAACATTATCAAAAACTCAGCCAAAGCAATATCCGATGAAAGGGCCATTGACACCTTCAATGATGGCCTCCGCTGATGTGAGTTTATAGAAGAACTAGGATGATTCAAACCCAAAACAATCTCTCAGCTAATGGACATAGAAAATCGCTGGGCTGATGGAGAGGACGCACTGCATAACAAGTGAACACGCTCACCGGAAGAAGATAGGGATAAACATAGCAATGCCAGGAGACGGAGGAACAATGGCAGACACACGGGACCAAGCTATGTTGTAGCTAGCTTCTCGCGAGAGGGCAATCACAAGAACAACGATTACAATAGCGGGCATCACGGTAGCACGGACGATGCCGAAGGAGGCCAATCAACACAACGATACCAGCCAAGAGCTCGGGACCACCTATGTCCGCAATATAAATGCTGGAAGGGCCCTGTAATATGCACTTCTATGTGGACTCGACGGGCAAAATACGATCCAAACACCTCATGAAAGACTGCTGAACATTCTTAAAGATGCAAGAGCTATGCAACACAAAGGCAACTGAAGCAGCAAACCGAGGATACACCACCATCCCTGGCACGTTAGCCATCAACGCACCACCACCACCACCGATACACCAGCCAGGAAGACTACCGCAAAACACAACAGATCAAGGAAGTGAATACCCTAGATCAAAGGGAGCAATGCCAATGATTCAGAAAGGTCGCCCACCCAACATGATCCAGAAACTAATTACAAGACAAGTAAACATGGCTGAGACTGCCCCACCAGACACACCTCAGTATCTTCATTGATTAGAACAGGGAATCACATTCAGTAGAGCCGATCATCCACTACGAGTACCACGACCAGGTCATTCAGCTTTAATAGTTGAAGCACAAGTAGGAGGATTCAACATGAGCAAAGTTTTCATGGATGCACGAAGCAACATAAATTTGATCTACGCCAAAGCACTAAGGGCAATGAACTACTCCTTGGCAAATCTAGCACCAACAGAAACATCCTTCCACGTCATAGTACCAGGTAAGGCTAAAATTCCTCTAGGCAAAGTATTTATTGATGTTGTTTTTGGATCCAAAGAAAATTTTAGGCGGGAAAAACTCGAGTTTGAAGTCATGGACTAGCCATCACAGTACCACGCAATCCTAGGACACCCAACTTTTGCACGATTCATGGCAGTCCCTCATTATCGTACCTAGTTATGAAAATGACAAGACCAAAGGGAATTATAACAATAAAGGGACGTTTCACACGATCCGACAAATGTGATCAGGAGTTCAACAAAATTTCTGAATCTTTCGGCATGGCAACCGAGTTTGAGCAGTTGAAAACATCAGCAACCATAGAACCTCTAGCGATAGCATGTGTCAATCTCGACCAGTTGACACCACAAAAGGCACAAAGGAAGTACATATCCATCCTACCGACCTGAAAAAACCACATTTGTGGCCTCAAATCTTGGTCCCGCATAGGAAAGCATGCTCATCGAGTTCCTTCATGAGCACTGGGAGATCTTCGCATGGCTACCTCCTGACATGCTGAGAAATCCCAGGGAACTTGCTGAGCATGCATTGAATTTGGACCCCAAGGCGAAGCCAGTAAAATAGTCACTTCGTCCCTTTGCAGAACCAAAACATAAGGCCATTGGAAAGGAGCTCCATCGCCTCACTGATGCTAAATTCATCAAAGAATTAAAGAAAGAAGAGTGGGTTGCAAACCCAGTATGCGTCCCAAAGAAAAATACAAAAGAAATGCAGATGTGTATTGATTTCACTGTGCTAAACAAGCATTGTCCAAAGGATCACTTCCCACTACCACGAATCAATCAAATAATCGATGCAACTGCAGGGTGCGAACGTCTTTCCTTTCTGGATGCGTACTCATGATACCACCAAATTCAGATGAAGGAAGAAGATCAAGATAAAACAACATTTATCATGCCCTATGGCATATTCTGCGATACAACAATGCCCTTTGGTCTCAAAAACGCAGGGGCAACATATCAACGGATGATGAAGAATTGCCTAGGAAATCAAATCGGCACAAACGTGCAAGTATATATTGATGATGTTATAGTTACAATAAAGCAAGGGTTGTCACTTATTAAGGATCTCCAGGAAACATTCAAGAACCTCAACAAATTCTGCATCAAACTCAACCCGACGAAATGTTCCTTTGGACTCCCAGCAGGACAACTCCTCAGATATCTCGTATTAACAAGAGGAATCAAAGCCAATCTTGAGAAAATACAGGCAATCCTAACAATGAAGAAACCAACGAACCTTCGGGGAGTACAATAGTTAGCTAGGCGAGTCGTAGCACTCAACCATTTCATTGCTCGTTTAGGAGGAAAAGCACTACCATTCTATGCCCTCATGAGAAAATCTGATAAATTCAAATGGACGGAAGAAGCTCAGCGTGCCTTCGAGGATCTCAAAAGGACACTTTCGATATCTCAAGTCGTCGTGTCTCCATGCGATAAAGAACCACTACTTCTTTACATTCCCGCCACAAATCAAGTGGTTAGCACGGTCCTGGTCATAGAGCGCCCCGAAGAAGGGAAAACCCACGGGGTTCAGAGGCCGGTTTACTTCTGAGCGAAGTTATCTCGCCATCAAAACAGAGGTACCCACATTATCAAAAGTTGGCATATGGAGTGTTTATGACTGCATGAAAGTTGCGCCACTATTTATCAGAACACCCAATCATAGTGGTCAACGAAGCACCCCTATCTAATATTTTGAACAACCCAGAAGCAACCGGACGTGTCTCTCTATGGGGCATTGAGCTTTCCCCTCGAGATATCACATATGAGAAGAGCAAAGCAATCAAATTGCAAGTTCTGCCTGATTTCATCACTGAATGGACTGAACTACAATGCGTAGGCCCACCAGACCTTTCTAGCGCATGGACGATGTACTTTGATGGATCAAAAAGAACGGAAGGAGCAGAGGCAAAAGTCATATTAGTATCACAACAAGGCGATAAGATGAGATATATACTTCGGATAAGCTTCACAAATGCATCCAATAATGAAGCTGAGTATGAAGCCTTGTTGCACGGTATGCGTATGGCTAAAGCTTGCGGTACAACTTGCCTTAAGATATTTTGGGGACTCCAATCTTGTAGCACAGCAAGCAATGAACAAATGTGATGCTTTCAGCGACAACATGGTTGCCTACCGTGATCTATATGGCATTATAGAGGCTCAATTTGATGGATGCGGAGTGTCGCACATAGGAAGAGCAAGTAATGAAGAAGCCGATAATCTAGCAAACATCGGGTCCCTGTGCCTACCAGTGCCACTCGGGTTTTTTGGGAGGAAATAACTAAGTGGTCTATCAAGACCAAGAGAGTTTCTGAGGTCATAGCACCCAAGATAGGGAAAATATTAAACCACGAAAGGACTCGGGGGCTTCACCAGCTAGAACGAGTACATAGGAAATCCCGGAAGAAGAACCAGAAGTTGATGAGGTTATGATAATAGAGCCTACATGGATGCAGCCATACATAGCATATATGACTAGAGGAGAGATACCCGAAGATGTGATAGAAGCTTGGCAAATCACTCAAAGATCAAAAGCCTTCTGAATCATTAAAGGGGTATTATATAAAAGAAGCATTTCAGGTGTGCTACAGCGATGTGTCACACCCGACGAAGAAAAAGTTATACTCAAGGATATACATGAAGGGGTTGATGGCTCTAAAATATAGCCATCTAACATCCACATTTAAACTGGATATTAGTCATATTTTTTATGAAATATCTCTCTAAACCCTGCCACTAATGCTAATATTCAGAGGGGTATGCAATCCTTTGTTCTTGTATTTTTCCTGCGCAGATAATGTCGTTTAAAGGAGGGAATTACTACATTAAAGTCAAAGATACGATATTTCCTTTAACCAGAAGAAATCAGGAGCCGTCCAACAAAGGCAGACGCCGTAACGACCAACTATACGGCCGGAGCAAAAAATCGGATCGTATAGCTCCGGTCGTATAGTTGGCGCCGCCACCGTTAGGTCAAACAGAACAACTTTTGTGAAGGGACCCCTATATAAAGAAGCCTCAGGCGACGAGAAAATCTCTCGCGCTATCTCTCGCTTCACCCAAAGAAGCCAGACTCTGCCAAAAAGCCGCCTCAGATCTCCAAACCCTTCTCCATCTTCATAGCCATACTCCACCACTTGTAATAGTAGATCTCTTCTCCGATTGGTGACATTGTAAGACTATTGCTATCAATCTTATGATTTTCATTACAATGTTTGTGATTATTGATCTCATCTCTATGTGTGAGCAATTCTCCTTGGGCTAAGGGCTTTGGCCTATCCATGTAGCAATTGTGCATGTGAATTATCATAGATGGGATCATGTATAAGTTTGTATGACATGATGATTATTGTATCCTCTCTTGCCTCAATCCAAGGACTTGTCAGGTACCCAAGACCCTAAGGGTTGAGCCAGGTATATGGACTATGAGTGATGACTGATCTGCAGGTTGGGAACCCCAGTGACAGAAGGGGTAGTATGGCTGTATGTGAGGGATTTTCTTGGGATTAACGGTGACGTCACAATGCATATCATTAGTTCTCTTTCTTCTATGGATGAGACTAGTAGGTTATTGCTATAAGCGGCTGCGGAGGCAATAGCAATTATGGATGCACTGCCCACATACAATTTATCTTGCTCTAACAAGTACACGCATGCTTTATTTCTATCTTTTATTTCCATCAGATGTTTTGCACAGCTACAGGTGAAACCAAACGCCCTAGGACCTCTCTCTCCATCATCAACAACAACCAAAAGACGCAAATTACTGGTCTGGTGAAAACACAAAAGAAATTCTAAAACTCCCGAAGTTCTGTTAAAGTAACTTCACTACACATTCGCTTCCCGAGGATTCGATAACCTAGGTCTACTAGTGAAAAAGAAGCTATACTACATCCATAATCCGAATCGAAGGTATCAACCCTTTTTCTAGCATCGTTGCCGGGGAAGCAATAGCTACCCTGGTGAGGTTATTAGGAATCTTGCTAGTTTTAATTCTTGTTTTTAATTTTGTTGGTTTTCTTTTAGTCTTGATAAACCAAAAAAATTAGTTAGTCTTTAAATTCTTGTTTTTTACAGTTATAATTCTTTATCCAAGAAAACCCCAAAACATAGGAAGTATGGCTGAAAAGAAGCTTGGGGAGTTTGCTACTCCCAATAATGATTATTTGCGTACTCCTATTACTCCGCCAACAATTGTTGCTGATGATTATGAAATTAAGCCCCATTTTTTAAGTTTGGTTCAACAGAATCAATTTGGAGGCTCTGTTGTTGAAGACGCAGGTATGCACTTAAATACTTTCACTGAAATATATGATATGATGCGTATAAAAGACGTTGACCCTGATGCGGTCAAATTACGTCTATTTCCTTTCTCTCTAAGAGGAAGAGCTAAAGAATGGTTGCTATCTTTGCCTAAAAATACTATTACATCATGGGTGGGATGTACTTCTTTATTTATGACTAAATTTTTCCCACCTGCAAAGACTATGCAACTTCGATCTAATATTACTGGCTTTAGACAGGAAGAGTGTGATCCACTAGCGCTTGCATGGGAGAGGATGAAAGAATGCCTAAGAAACTGTCCTAGTCATGGGATGGAAGATTGGTTAATCCTCCATTTATTTTACAATGCTCTTAATCTTGTATCTAAGTCTATGCTTGATACTGCAGCTGGAGGAACATTTATGGGTAAACATATTACCGAAGCAAAGCAGCTGTTAGACAATATGCAAGACAACCATGCCCAATGGCATGTGGAAAGGTCAAACACGAAGAAGGTGAACTCCGTCTCACCACAAGAGAACGAAGATCTCAATGCTAAGTTGGATGAGCTCACACTAACCATAAAAGGTAAGGAAACTCATGTAATAGCCACCCCTGAAACAAATATTGAAGAAATAGACTTCGTAGCTCGTAATGATTATAATCCTACTTGGAAGAAGAGTTACAATCCTAACTTTCAGAAACACTCGCTAGTCCTGCAGGAAACTCTAATAATAATATGGGAAATAGTAATGGTAGTCTCTAGGAAACACTGAAGTCTTTCATAGACTCACAAAACGAACAAAATAATATTCTAGTTAAAATTACGGAGAACCATGATGCTATGCTTGGTAAACTATCTAACCAAGCTGTTAGTTTGAGAAATGATTTATAGGCCCTTTAAGAAAGAACAAGGATCGTTGAGGCACAACTAGGTAAGATAACCGAGAGTCAAACTCTCATTCTAGCTGCAGGAAAAGCTGAGCCTAATCCTGTTGAGGAACTCAAAATGATGAGGATCCAAAGGGAGGAGACTGAAGAACTTGATTATAGTAATGCCCCTTCACCAAGCTACACCATCGAAGATCTCCTAAAGCGGATCAACGTCAAAATTCCGGTAAGTGAAGGTAATGATGAAGCCATGTATCAACACTTTGTTGATCAAGTAGCAAAAAAGGTACGTGAGATTGAAGAAGAATACAAGAAAATCGCTGAAAAGTTACCTGTTAAACTAGATGACATATTTGAGCCTACTATTAAGATAAAGATTGGAACCAATGAGATAGCTGCACTTTGTGATCTAGGTGCAAGCGTCTCAACAATTCCAAAGAGTCTTTTTAACAAGTTAAATCTTGGCTCCTTTGAAATTACTGAGTTAAAATTGCATCTAGCAGATTCTACTTACAAACAAGCTGTAGGGATTAAGGAGAACACTTTAGTTTACATCAAAGGTTGTCCTGCTCTAATTGATTTTGTTATTGTTGACATGCCTGAAGATACAGTTGCTCCTATAATTTTAGGTCATCCTTTCTTAAGAACTATAAAGGCTTTAATTAATCTGCATGAAGGGAACATGAAGTTGCAATTGCCTTCGCGCGATCCTTTTGTTATTCATTTCCCCAGGAAGAAGAAAGCCAAACATGACGAGAAGGAGGCCATCACTTTGAAGGCCAATTACTTTGGAGTGGGTGTTCCACTCATCTGTCCCAAGTGAGTATCATCAAGGTCAAGCTATTGACCATAAAAGAGCTCTCCATGGGAGGCAACCCATGTTAAATAAAGGTTTGAGTTAAGTTTTTAGTTTTTGTTTAATAAAGAGTGCTAGAAAACTCCATTTGAGGAGAAGCAATTTGGTAATACTTGAAATTCTGCTTTATTCATGCTATTGTTGGCCAACAATTTTTACTATCAATTTTCTATAAAAAACAAGGTATATCACTAAGTTACAGGAAAAGAAATAGTTTACGAAGAAACAGAAAATTTTTGACGCACACAAAGAGTTTAATGACCAACTATATGGCAGGAATAAAACTTTTGACCATATAGTTCCGGTCGTATAGTTATCTTTGCCATCAATTTTTTCTGTAATATGTACTGAGAGTTTAACGACCAACTATACGACGGGAATAAAAAATTCTGGCCGTATAGCTCCGGTCATATAGATATCAATGCCTCCGTACAATTTCTTTTCATATATACTGAGAGTTTAATGACCAACTATACGGCGGGAATAAAAATTCCGTCTGTATAGTTTCGGTCGTATAGATATCTATGACTTTGCAAATTTTCTTTCGCAGGGACAGATAGTTTAATGACCAACTATACGGCCAGAACATTTTGTTCCGCCCGTATAGTTGCATCTATATAGCTGCGCCGCTAGGAGGAAGACCTAATATTTTGACAGACCGCCAACTATACGGCCGGAACGCATGTTCCGCCCATATAGTTGCGCTCGTATAGTTGCATACGACCACAAAATCGCACGGGAAGGTACTCCCAACTCCAAAACTTCAATCCTTTTACTTTCTTCTACCTCCAAACTCTCTCAAAACCTCAAGGGATCTCCATCTCTACTCAATTTCGTTCGATTTCCTCGCACACAAGTGATCTGCGGTATGTTTCTCCTCCGATCCTCCAATTACTTTTTGCAAATTCATCTTCGATCTATTATCATTATCAATCTAGGGTGAGACCTACTATAAACTTATTGCCATGATTTTCTTACCTAGATTATTATCTTGAGGAGATTCTTTAGTGTGTTTAGATGAGGAATATATTATACTTACTGTTGTTGGATCAAAAAGTTTTATTTTTTTGCCTTTCTTCAATGTTTTAGAAGATGAACACAAGGAGCCAAACTCGTGCTCATGCCACCGCTAGCGCTTCACGAGCTACCACTCAGGAACGCATGGGGATACGGTTCAGGGATGAGGCCCATCATGAACGCTTCAACAAGATCAAGAACAACAAAGTGAAGGCCACCAAGTGGGCTTGCCCCATTATATTGAACCAACTCGGTATTTCTGATGACTTTAATTTTCTTTGCAATAGAGCTGGCCTGCAAAACTTTGTGTATAATTATGTACCTACTTATCGCCGCTTAACCATTGAATTCCTAAGTTTATTGCAAAGCACCGTTAAACTGTGGCAAGGAGAGGATACTATTTATTTTCGTCTGATGAACAACAACTATCGTTTAACATTAGATGAATGGTGTGCATGCTTTAATTTTCCAAACAATGATATTCATGCTTTACGCGCATCTTTTACTAGCATAAGTCCTTCCCTCGATCAATACTATAATGGAACGAGTTTCACTAGTAGAGTGAACAAAGAGAAGAATATTCAACATCCTGCAATTCGCTATTTGTTCTATGGTATTGCTAACACTTTGCAGGCACGTAATGAGTTCACGAGAATCAACGAGGAGCACATCCTATTCCTCGCAAAGGCTGCATACATCAAGTACAACTTGTCACGCAACTTGGGCGCCATCCTTGTGCGCTACCTGGAGAACCAAGCCTCCCAAAACCAAGGGCCAATCACAGGAGGAGGCATCATCACCATGCTTGCCACTGCCCTAGGCCTCGACCTATGTGAGTTGCAACCCGTACTAGGTGAGACACATGTTGGTTTCTCCACCTTGAGAGCCTATGGAATGCTCACTAGGAGATGTGGTGTTTATTACCTGCATATTGCTGGAGCTAGGTGTATCTACCCTGCTCCTATTCCTAATGGTCTTTTATCTATCGAGAAAGGACGTTTGCTATATGATGTGCAGGTTGAGTAGTACCAACCCGAGGAGGATATTCCTGAAGAGGATGAGGACCAAGAAGAGGAGCAAGAGGTTCCTCATCAAGAGGAGCATCCACAAACCTGGTTCACCACATACCAAGATTTCCAAGGACTTGGAGGGACTATGGAGAGGATGCACAACATCTCTCTGAACCTCCGAGAATCAACAAGTAACCTCTCCACTCAATTCGCGAACTGGAGTAACGACTTTTTCCCGCCACCACAATAATTTGAAGGGCTTGCAAAAGCCTAAGCTTGGGGAAGTCTCCTCATGTATCTTTATTTGGCATTTATTTGATTTTATTTAGTTTGAGGTTACATTTTTATTTGAGTTTATAAGCACTCGTGTTGGTTTCCCCAACACTTTATCTTTAGTTCTTTCTATTTGCTTTCAAAATTTTCTAGCCGAGCTTTACCGTCAATTTTCTATTCTCTATTTTCCTCTCTTAAAAATCACAAAAAGATTTCTCCATTTTTCCTTA
The DNA here is from genome assembly GCA_023614405.1 of Avena insularis. Lineage (NCBI taxonomy): Eukaryota > Viridiplantae > Streptophyta > Magnoliopsida > Poales > Poaceae > Avena > Avena insularis. Next base: position 444,334,509 of record CM042684.1, read on the forward strand.
TTTCCCCTCTTGCTTTTCTTTCCGCCTCGAGGTCTTCGTATATTTGCAGGAGAGTGATTGACTTCGAGTTTCCAAGAAACGAATAAAAAAGAAAGAGAGAAGTGGAACCAAACATGAGATGTATGCTTTATGACTCCCCACTTTTGAAGTTTGAGAAACCTATGCTAGTTAGTAGTGAATTCTAAGATATTATATTGGTGGAGTGAGTCTTTGTATCATAGTAAGATTTTCGTTTGCATGGGTATTTAATTGGGCTCATTTTGTTCCAGCTCTCGTAATTAACCAAGTCTTGCCTAAAAATTGCTAAACAATTGTAATAAGAAAAAGTCTCACAACTGAAGGCTTGGGTGTTGTAGTGCTTAGTCTTGAAGGCTTATTTCTAGAGACACTTGAATATTGATTGACTTGATAGCTCTCTTTGATAGGATTTGTTTTAGCGGTTTTTGTGAGCATGCCAAAGTTTGACTTATTAATCATATGAATGATATAGATTTACACGTGTCAAACTTCATGGGATGCCAACAACTCCACTGGCCTACGAACGATCTTAATGGAGGAAACTCCTAGATTTCGGCTATGAGTTGATTAAACACTTGTAGCAGCAATGCTATAGTGGGTAAGATTCTTGGCACTCTCGGGTAGCTGTAATCATGATGGAATCACTCCTCTGGCTATTATGAGTAATCATTATGCAAAAGGAACAAAAACCTTAGTGATGCCACGAGTGTCCATCACAGCCCAATAAACTAATAATTTTTTTTGGCATGCTCTCAATTACTTAAAAACTGGAATTCTTGAAGGACAATGAATAGAAAAGTAGTGCTTGCAAAGTCTTGATTCATTTATGTGGGAGAATTGAGATACTCTAGTATATATGATTTTCATGACAACTCTCACACTCTTAATTTACATGATTATACTTTATTGTTCAAAGGCAAGCCCATGAGTTGATTACTTGACATGGAATAAAATTTACACATTTGGATCATCCATACTTACAATAATTTTGCTGCGCTATAAGGATGCATGAAACCCGTATGATATGCTTGCCATTACTCTATCTATGCTGAAGTTTTTCAGATTTTTGAAGTGGAGGAACATGAGACTATTAATCATGAGTAAGATCACCATCTCGTTATTTCAGTTTAAATGCTGAGTTCCTTTTTGATTTTGGTTTTCTTGCTCGGGACGATCAAGTTTAAGCTTGGGGAGGTTGATGGCTCTAAAATATAGCCATCTAACGTCCACATTTAAACTAGATATTAGTCATATTTTTGATGAAATATCTCTCTAAACCCTGCCACTAATGCTAATATTCAGAGGGGTATGCAATCCTTTGTTCTTGTATTTTTCCTGCGCAGATAATGTCGTTTAAAGGAGGGAATCACTACATTAAAGTCAAAGATATGATATTTCATTCAACTAGAAGAAACTAGGAGCCGTCCAAGAAAGCAGACGTCGTAACGACCAACTATACGGCCGGAGCAAAAATTCCAATCGTATAGCTCCAGTCGTATAGTTGGCGCCACCACCGTTAGGTTAAACAGAACAACTTTCGTGAAGGGACCCCTATATAAAGAAGCCTCAGGTGATGGGAAAATCTCTCGCACTATCTCTCGCTCCGCCCCAAAGAAGCCAGACTCCGCCAAAAAGCCGCCTCAGATCTCCAAAGCCTTCTCCATCTCCATAGCCATACTCCACCACTTGTAATAGTAGATCTCTTCTCCGATTGGCAACATTGTAAGACTATTGCTATCAATCTTATGATTTTCATTACAATGTTTGTGATTGTTGATCTCATCTCTATGTGTGAATAATTCTCCTTGGGCTAAGGGCTTCGACCTAGCCATGTAGCAATTGTGCATGTGAATTCTCATAGATGGGATCGTGTATTAGTTTGTATGACATGATGATTATTGTATCCTCTCTTGCCTCAATCCAAGGACTTGTCAGGTACCCAAGACCCTGAGGGTTGAGCCAGGTATAGGGAGTATGAGTGATAACTGATCTGTAGGTTGGGAACCCCAATGATAGAAGGGGTAGTACATCTGTATGTGAGGGATTTGCTTGGGATTAACGGTGACATCACGATGTATATCATTAGTTCTCTTTCTTCTATGGATGAGACTAGTAGGTTATTGCTATAAGCGGTTGCGGAGGCAATAGAAATTATGGATGCACTACCCACATATAATTTATCTTGCTCTAACAAGTACACGCATGCTTTATTTCTATCTATTATTTCCATCAGATGTTTTGCGCAGCTACAGGTGAAACCGAACACCCTAGGCCCTTTCTCTCCATCATCAATAACAACCAAAAGACGCAAACTACTGGTCCGGTGAAAACACAAAAGGAATTCTAAAACTCCCGAAGGTCCATTAAAGTAACTTCACTATGCATTCGCTTCCTGAGGATTCGATAACCTAGGTCTACTAGAGAAAAAGAAGCTATACTACATCCGTAATCTGGATCGAAGGTATCAGGAGTATGTGGCCATCATGCTAGCAGCCGAGCAATTTCCGCCAAAGCATTCAGGGCATGATTCTACTAGTTTATAGCAGTACAAGATGCAAAAGATATAGTTAGAACATGTGAGGCCTGTCAGTGATTCGCAACAAAACCTGGTGCACCCACCGCTAAGTTAAATCCCATACCTCTTGCATGGCCCTTTGCTCAGTGGGGGCTCGATATGGTGGGCAAACTTCATAGATCATCTCCAGGAGGACACGTCTTTTTGCTTGTAGTAGTCGGCAAATTTACCAAATGGATTGAAACAATTCTTGTCACCAGTCAGCACAGAACTTTGGCTGTGAATTTTATCAAATCCATAGTATTCCGGTTTGGCGTGCCAAATAGCATCATCATAGATAATGGAACTAACTTTACTTCCAATGAGTTCAAGGAATATTGTAAGGAGATGGGTATCAAAGTAAGCTATGCCTCAGTAGCCCACCCGCAAACCAATGGGCAAGTGGAAAAATCCAATGGCCTAGTAACTGATGGCCTCAAGAAAAGATTACTAGCACCTCTCGACAGGGCAAAAGGAGCATGGGTTGATGAGTTACCATTTGTTTTGTGGAGTTTACATACTACTCCAAATAATTCGACACAAGAAACACCTTTCTTTCTGGTCCATGGCGCTGAGGCCGTCCTTCCAGTCGAAGTATCACATGACTCCCCATGAGTATCTACATATGATGAAGAAGCGTCAAGAGAAGCACTTGAAGACAATGTTGATGCACACGATGAAGCCCGTGACACTGCCCTACAAAGAGAGACTATATATCAGCAAAACTTGCGCAACTATCACAGTCGATGTTTGTGCCCTAGGTCCTTCGCTGTAGGGGACCTAGTTCTTCGCCTCAAGTAGGATGGTCATCGAAAACTGGAGTCACCTTGGGAAGGGCCTTACATTGTTACTGAAGTTATCCCTGGAGGAGCATATCAACTACAAGACAAGAAGACAAGAGTCAAATACTCCAATCCATGGAACATCGCACAACTACGACGCTTTTACGCTTAGAATTTATGCTTTCTTGCAATTTAAATTACAATAAAGCCTATGACTTGGCTTCTTAACTAGAATATTAAGGCCAACGGCCAGACGGCAATCTGCCAAACAATGTATCTTCGGCTCAAGAATATAAATAAAAGATAAGTTCTTCATACACTGAATATTTGTTTATACCTTATTACCAAAAAAGAAGGAGATATGTATTTTTTTCTATAAAGCATTACTCTGATAAAACTAACAATAATTATGAGCTTATGTCCAGATATAGGCATCCGAACATAGCCTCGAGGGCTACTCCCATTGGGAGCGCGGGCGCCCACCCGATAGAAATCAAATTGTGCATATAGAGTTAAAACAGTTTTTACCCAGACCTATGAGTTTTACTTTTGTGTATCCTCAAAAGGTCACTCCCATCGGGAGATTCTGTAAAACCATTAAAACAAAAAAACTGATAAATTTCAAAAATTCCAGCAGCCAACTAAGGTAGCCGACAAAAACAAATACAAAAATTTTGGATCACACCCGATGCGATAAAACTTCGAATGCCATGTCCAAGACATGAAGGTAAGACCCCGGGATTCGTCCTATGTGGCCTGGTAATCGCACAAGAATGCGCTCTGCCAGTAAAATATCCATATCAATGATGCGATGAAAAATCCCGATGGACGCGTTGGGTACCTGATAAAATAGGACTGGTTTTCAGTATTCGATAAGACCTCAATGGCTCGAACGGAATTAGGCCAGTAAAAAATTCTGAATTCAGGCCTGGGGACTTGAATTTGATGTAGGTCTATAGTGGTTTTGCCCAGGAGCAATTCACTGATTCCTGATCTGTCGGATGCATCCGGCCTATTGTACCAAATCCCTGCAAAATAAATGTAGAAACAATTCATATGAAAAACTGAACATATCTTTGAGACTCAACCAGAATCTACGGTTCAGGTAGAGTATCGAGGGATACTGACATGGATATGATTACTCGGGTGCTTATGATTTTTTACCTTGGTTGCATAAAGTCTCATGACCCATGAAGATTCGAGATGATGGCCCAATAAAGCATCTGATGAAAGCTTAGGTTGTATTTGGAAAGGAACTATGAACCGATATTATGTTGGAGTTGTAATCATGCATATGTAACCTATCTATATACGGATTTGAGACCTAGCCTATTATATATAGGACGGGAGAAGCCTATGAGGGGACAATCAAAAAACTCCCAGGCAATATGTAATAGTGTTATTCATCAAATATTCAGGCGACTTTGACTCCCTTGTTTGCCTAATATTTGACGAAATCCCCAATGTTCTCTTTTCTGCAAAACTCTAAGTCTATCATCATGGGCATTGCCGAGGTTACCCCTCGTCAGGCACCGAGTTCAAAAACTACACCTTGGATGAGTTCCTTAGTGATGAGGGGATCAAGAACCAATACTCAACTCCTGATACCCCTCAACAAAATGGTGTTGCTAAAAGGAAGAACCATAATTTGATGGTTGTGGCCTAGACCATGTTTGCGGAATTCAAGTCACCATATAACTTTTGGGCTGAGGCCATTTCCACCGCTTTCCATGCTACCAACTAGCTCTACCTATGCAAGCGCAAGAACAATACTCCATATGAACTCCTCACCAGACGCAAGCCCAATGTTAGCTACTTCCGGGTGTTTGGGTGTAGATGTTTCATTCTCAAGAAGGGTGTCCGGTTGTCGAAGTTTGAGTCAAAGGCACAAGAAGGTATGTTCATTGGTTACTCCAATCAATCTCATGCTTATAGAGTCTACAATAAAGCCAATGGAAGAGTTGATGAAACTAGCAATATGGAGTTTGATGAAGAACATGAGTCCCTCGTGAGGCAAGATGGTGTTCGTGATCCAAGTGATGAAATTCCTCCATAGGCCATAAGAAGAATGGGTGTTGGATTCTTCCGCCCCATTGAGGAAACCCTTGTGGCTGAAGGAGAAGGACCAAGCTCTACTCAAGTGGTGCCCTCACTCTCACAAGATCATCGTGTCCCTCAAGGACAAATTGTTGTTCCTCAAGATTCTCCAAGCTCTTCCCAAGATCCTCATGACCATGACTCTCCAAGCCTCGGTCAACCTCAAGCTCCTCAAGATCTACCTCTCCAAGATTGTGGAACTCCACAAGTCAACGTTGATCAAGGTCAAGCTATGGAAGAACAAGGTCAAGCTAACAATGACCAAGGCCAAGCTAATGTTTCTCCAACCATTGATGGCGATTCTCCAACAGTTAATATTGATGAAGATAGTGACCAAGTTCATGCATATAGTCAAGGCGGGGACTCAAATCATGGTGATGACCAAGTGGTAGCTCAAGAATCTCATCTTGAGACTCAAGCCTGCGTCAAGCATATCATCTCACCAAGCTCATCAAAGATGGCCATATCCTTGATAATCTTTATGGAGATTTCAATAGGGGCTCTACTACTAGGAGGCAACTAACATCCTTTAGCTCTCACCATGCTTTTATTTCTCAGGTTGAACCCCAAAACTTCTTCGAAGCACTTGAATACGATGATTGGCTTGATGCTATGAATGAAGAACTTCACAACTTCAAGAGGAACAAGGTGTGTACATTAGTGAAGCGGCCAAGAGATTGTCAAAATGTCATCGAGACCAAGTGAATCTTCAAGAACAAGCGTGATGCCAATGGGATAGTCGTCCACAACAAGGCAAGGTTGGTAGCCCAAGGATACTCCCAAGTTGAGGTCATTGACTATGGTGAAACTTATGCCCTCTTTGCTCGTCTTGAATCCATTCACATGCTTCTTGCCTATGCTACTCATCATAATTTTAAATTGCAACAAATGGATGTTAAGAGTGCTTTCCTTAATGGTCCCTTAAAGGAAGTGGTTTATGTCAAGCAACCTCTAGGTTTCGAGGATCCATTCTTCCGGGACCATGTCTATAAGCTTGATAAGGCACTATACTATATGGTCTTAAACAAGACACACGTGCGTGGTATGAGTGCCTTAGAGAGCTCTTGTTATACTGTGGTTTTGAAGTTGGGATAATCGACCTCACTCTTTTTACTAAGAGATTTGGAGAAAACTTGTTCATTTTCCAAATTTATGTTGATGACATTATTTTTGGGTCTACTAACAAAGCTTTTAATGAGGATTTTGCCGCTCATGACCGATCGTTTTGAGATGTCTATGATGGGGGAGTTGGAATTCTTTCCTGGCTTTGAAGTCAAGAAATTGAGGAAGGGCACCTTCATTAACCAAGACAAATATATTCAAGACATGCTCAAGAAGTCCAACCTTCATCAAGTCAAAGGAGACAGGACTCCCATGCCCACAAAGGTTAATCTTGATCTCGATCCCAAGGGTAAGGATGTGGATCAAAAACTTTATCACTCGATGATTGGTTCTTTGCTTTATCTTTGTGCATCTTGACCAAATATTATGTTGATCGTGGGTATGTGTGCAAGATTCCAAGCCGCACCAAAAGAAATCCACATGGTGGCGGTCAAGAGAATCTTTCAATATTTGGTTCACCCCAAACTTCGGTTTGTGGTACCCCAAGGCAGCTAGCTTTGACCTCATTAGATACACGAATTCGGATTGGGCGTGAGACAAGGTGGGTAGGAAGTCAACCTCCAGTGCTTGTCAATTCCTTGGAAGATCCTTGGTGTGTTAGTCCTCCAAGAAGCAAAAGTGCGTGTCTATGTCCACCACCAAAGCCGAGTATATCTCTGCCGCAAGTTGTTGTGCTCAATTACTATGGATGAAGCAAACTTTGAAGGATCTTGGTCTATCTTTCGACAAGGTGCCCCTTATTTGTGACAATGAAAGTGCCATTTCCATTGCTCACAACCCGGTGTAACACAACCGTACCAAGCATATTGAGATTTGTCATCATTTCATTCGGGATCATGTTGCAAGAGGAGACATTTATTTGGAGTATGTTCCAACCAAGGACAATCTAGCGGATTTTTTCATGAAGCCTCTTGATGAAGCAAGGTTCCGGGAGTTAAGGCATGAACTAAATATCATAGATTCAAGCAATGTGTCTTGAGTGACTTGCACACCTACTCGTGTCTCAAAGAATATCTTTGTTGGGTGTAGGCATGGACTTAGGGGGAGTGTAGTTCCTCACATGAACCAACACTCTCTCTATTATGCACACATTAACATATTCATTCTCTATGAACTCCCAAGGTGAGAAAATGAGCTTCAATGATGAGTTTTGGTAATGAACCCAAGATATATCTTCGCGATGTTAAGCCAAATTTACTCATATATGGTGGCCTCGGCCACTGACCCCTTTTGTGTCATTTATGTGTTTCCCTCGTGTTTGTTATTGGTGTTTCTCTTTGTTTTTGATGTTGTTCTTTTGTTTTTGGGTGTTCGTTTGATTCTTCATAGTTTGATTTTTCTATCCTAAGCCTGTGCTCCTCCCCTAAACCCCTTCTATCTTATGAACAAGTTCGCTCCTTGCCAAATTCTAAATGAGGGAAGTTTTTACTGGCAGCACCGGAAATTTTCGGCCAGGCTCCGATAGTACCAGTCCTAGGAGAATCTATCTGGAAGTTCTCCCTGAAATGGTACTACTGCCCAGGTCAGAATTCTCCGCATCATCGGTAGTTCTGGCCCATGGCCGGTACTACCTGTTGGGCTCATCGACCTATAAGTATCGGGCCTAGGAAGAAAACGGGGAAGATTCCCCATTTTATTCACCGACCCGTTTCTTACATGGAGCCACCGCCGGCAAGAGCTCTCCCACCGAGGCATCGTTGGCACCTCTGATTCCAGCCACCCCTCCCATATCTGCTCCGTGGGATCCTTACCCACCTTGATCTCCCACCATGGACTTTGGTATTTTCCCTCAACCCCTCCATTAATGGAGATCTTGCTCATCCTTTTTCTTGAGTTAGGCCACACCATTTCTAGGGTTGTTGTTTGGCTAGAACTATCTAAGGAGATCTTGGTAGGCCTAGGAATCCTTGTTACGGTAGATTGGACCAATACATTGAATGAATCCCCACTTTGATGCCCGTAGATCTGATGAACTGCTCGGTTCGTGCACTCACCTCGGTACTACCGGTGAGGCACGGACAGTACTTCTAGTGGATTGATCACCATCGGTAGTTCCAGCGGTTCACCCGAACTTCTGGTGCACCAAGTATGGACTCATTTTCTGTATTTTTTTTAATCTCCCTTTGTTTTTCCCTTCGAACTTGTGCACTTACCCACCCATTCCCTCCCTACCTTATGCTTCCTTCTTAGGGAAAGGTGGTTCTCGTGGTGACTCCAAGTGTTGCCATGCATCCTCAAGGGTTTCGCTAGAGTTTGACGAGGATGATCTCGAAGTTGTGCATCCTTCTGGCTAGAGTGCCCGTTAGAGATCAGCTTCTATGTGCCGTGCAGCCGAGGCTAAAGGGAACATGACCGTTGTGTCCTCTAAGAAGAAAACTACCTCAGGGCCCGACTCGTCCAACAAGAAGATGGCTCAGTGGCCGCAACTTGCTTATGAAGAGTTCCGCAGGCAAGATCCCTATCATGGTCCATGTGATCGCCTTGCTCAAGACCCCTTCTTCTACACCATTCAGCATGAGGAGATTTATCTTGAAGTCTATTCCACTAAGAAGAAGAATGTGGTTGCTTCCCATAATCACATCAATGTGGCCCATATGGAGAGCAAGCCTGCTTATTTTGGTGAGGCTCTTGACATGTGCAGGAAGTTTGGGCTCATCAAGCTCATGGAGCATCGTCAGAATTATGATGAGCGAGCCATTGCTCAATTCTTCTCCACTCTCTACATAGATACTAATCCCAATGATAGAATAATGAAGTGGATGACTCATGATAAGCTGTAGTCCTCCAAGTGGTCTGAGTTTGTGGACCTTCTTGGCTATCCCATTCAACTAGGCAAGCGGGCTAATTGATGGCGTGTTCACAAGGACAAGGCTTCCGCTCCTGAAGTTTTGGAGCCTTTGTACATTGACGGTTGGGGTGTGAATGGTCAGATGGCTCATCTTCTCCCTGTCTATGACATCATGCATAAAGTGTAAGAAAACACCATTTCCCCCAAGGCAGGTAACTTCGATCATCACCATGCCTTCTAGATTGATCTTATGTACTAGACATATCTCCACAGGGAGTCTACTAAGCGTCTTGATGTTATGAACTATCTGTTCCATGAGATTTGTCTTGCACTGATTAAGAAGAGGTCGTGTCCTTATGCTCCTTACATTCAGACTCTTATCAATGCCAAGTGGCGGGAGGCCACCCACACTCGTTTTCCCGAGGATGGTTTCACTTTCCATGACGAGAAGACTCTGTGTGATGAAGCATGAGAAACCCCGATCTCAAGAGAAAAAGGAAGCTGCTATTTGGAAGGCTGAGAGGGCACGCGCTAGGGCATCAGGCCATGCTAAGTCTAGTGTTGGGGATCGAGCTGAGGCCTTTCCTCTTCCTCGGTTTGAGAGGCAGCCATGTTGGGCCAACAAGCTGCTGAAGAAGGTCAAGAAGTCCTTTTGCTTTATGCAAGACCATGGGTACCAAGCCTATGTTAACCAGAGGCACAGTGTCAAGAGAGAGAAGGCCATCATGAGGAAGCTCGATATTGATTTATCTCCTTAGTTGAGCTCCGTCACCACTTCCAAGGATCAGTGGGTGAATGTGCATTGCAAGTGGACTAATAGTGATGATGAGGATGATGTCACTGGTTCTCTTCCGTCCGCTTGGGAGAATGTCACATGGAACCCTGAGCCTTCTCCTCCTTATGTTGGTGGTTGGGTCGCGTAGTTTGGTACCTTTTTCCCTTTTTGGCGTCTTGATGCCAAAGGGGGAGAAAGTTATCTATTAGGGTGTTACGGGATTTGCATGGGTCGTGTCACGAGCTCATTCTTTCTTTGATCCTTTTATGCTCGTGAACATTTTCTCTCTCTCTATGTATGTTTGTGGACCTCCATTATTTGTGCTACTATGTGTATGAGACTATGTATTGTGATATTTATGTGGTATTCTCGTGGTCGATTATATTTGGTGGAGCTATCTCCTTTATCTCATATATTATCTCTCACCATATGGTTGTTGGTGCAAAGGTATGACTCACTCTCTTTCATTTATTTCCTTGCACTTTTTTTACCTTTGTAATGATAAGGGGGAGCCCTCTCATATGTGTGCTTGTTGCATTCCATAAGCAAATGGTCATCTCTTGCACACATCTAGGGGGAGCTACTCTTACATTACAAAAGGTTGTTCTATTATGTTCTTTATCTATGCAAATCTTATGGGGTTGTCATCAAACACCAAAAAGGGGCAGATGAAAGGATATTGATTTCTCTAAGTATTTTGGTGTTGATGACAATCTCACTTGTGGTTTAACCATTTTCCTAAGTTGCAGGTTTTACTTACGGACGGTTTAGTGTGTGGACTCATCTCTTGAAGACTCGTGAAGACGGTGCCTCTTATTTAGTCTTTCTCTGTATTTTGTGTTTTAGGAGGCCATGCTATCAAGAGAGGGTCCACCGAGGAAATTTGTTGGAAATCATGTTTTCATGCATAGAATATACTTGCACCTCCATAGCCATCCTATTGTTCAGCGAGAGAGCGTTCCTGTGAGGTGTTTGGGATGTTTCTTCCCTAGACGGAAGTATCGACCAAGCGTCGGTAGTACCGCCCGTAGCTTGCTGCAGGGCTGGTCTAGGCGGTAGTTCCGCCGCTGGTTCCAGCCGTAGTTCCGGTTTCTTTCAGTAACTCTCTGTCTGGAGAGTTCTATTTGCTATAATTAACACCGGAAGTTAGTCTGGTAGTACCGGTCAATCCTGACCGGAACTTCCTGTTGGCACTACCTAGCCACTTCCTCCGGAACCCGTGAGCGGTACTACCGCCAAACCACCGGTAGTTCCAGCCAGGGGCCTCGCGACCCAGTATTTCCGGTGCTAGTTCCGATCCAAGTTTCGTCGGCACCCTGGTTCGGTTCAGAGATTCTTTTGTTTGAAGTGTCCTATTTTCCGGAACTTGGGCCAGAACTTCCCTGGTATTACCGGTCGATAGTTCCGCTCGCACTAAGCCAGAACTTCCGTCCGCGCCGGGAGCCGCTCCAGTTATCTTTCGACCCGTTGGAGCGGGCTCATTGGAAATATCGATTGCCCACTGGTAGTACCAGTGGTGTCACGAGGACAACAACAATTCAGTTTGAAGGGGGGCTATTTAAGACACCCTTCTTCCTCCTCCCTACCTAACTCTTCAATTTTCTCTCTCCTCCATTAATACAAGAGCTTCATCTTCCTAGATCTCTCTCCCTAGCCACTCAAACCTCTTGATCTTTTGACGAGTGGGAGAAGGACCTAGATCTACACTTCCCCTAAAGGAATCGTGATTTCCCCCACCCATCCTTTGTGGATCTTGTTCTCTTGGGTTCTTGGAACCCGAGACGGTGTAGGGCATCCTCGAAGCCAGGGCAATTGTTGTGAAGATTCATGGCATCGTTGAGGGCCTCCAATTTAGTTGTGGAGCCTCCCCTCAACCTTGTTGTAAAGGTTTCGGTTGGCGCCTTCAAGGTCACCGGTTAGTGGATTGTGAGGCCACCTTTGTGGTGGAGTTCACTGGAGAAGAAGGTGAGGCCTTTGTGGCACTCAGGTGACCTTGTGTGGCCTCGACACCTCTCCAAGATATACATAGCTTTCTTGGAAGTGAAATACGGGAATTACATCTCCGTGTCCACTCGCTAGTTTACTCGTTCCTCTCCTTTACTACTTGCAATTACCATTTTGTTTACTTGTTGTATCGTTTGGCATATATGTTGTTCATCTAGTTGCATCTCTATATAACTTAATTTTGTGCAAATCCTAAATTTGTAAGAAAAAGATAAAAATTCATAGTATCCTATTCAGCCCCCTCTAGTCGACCAAAGTTGGACCTTTCAGCAGCACGGACCGAGCCTGGACCAGACCGTCACCCTCAAGACCCTAGAAATGCAATCCCACACTATGTTGGTCCCCCGGTACCATCACTGCCGTTTATTTCCTGGAGATTCGTGCTAGTTCTTTTACAGAACAACCCTCCCACCTCATTCTTGAGTGGTTTGTAGTTTTTCTTCTTAGACCCTAGCGTTTCCAGGTTTCACACATTTTTTTCGTCGCTAATTGTCCTCACACGGTACAAAAATAAAATATTCTTTGTTTAACTTATTTGTTAGCTAGTTTCAATTACAATATAGTTTCATAAAAAATCACAAAAAATTCTAACATAATATTTTTCACAGATTTTTTTCAAACAGTATAGTTCAACTAATAGTAAAATTCATACAATATTTCTCGACCAATATTCATAAGGTTTATCAAAATTTTCATATAATTTCGAGTTCAACCAATATTCATAGATTTCACAAGAAGAAATCAGAACATATTTCGGCTTCATAGTTTCATATAACCAAATTTTCAACACAGATTCGTGTATGTTTTATCTCAGATTCTTTATCCAAATCATGTTTCTTTCACCTCTTCATGAATTAGTTCAAGATTAGTACCCGGTTAAACAAAATTAAAAGTTAAAATTAATATTCTGCAAATATCCATACAAGTTTCATCTCAGACTCAGAAATCCCATACAAGATTCATAAGATTTTTACATGTTTCATATATTTTTCTACCAAGAAACACACATAATACATATTTGTGTAGAAGCTTTACAGGAAATCCATAATACACATACAAGATTCATATTAGATTTAGAATGATTCAACCCATTTTTTAATGTTCAGAAAACTTTATTTCATGTTTCCCTCACAGTACACATGCTTTTGTAGAAACTATACTGATTTTTTTGCATTGATTTTATGTACTGTGCATCGACTAAGATGAATACCAACTAGCATTACAGATTAATATCAAGATTCACACAAGAATCATACATGATCCAACAAAAAAAATGTACCATACCATTTATTTAAAAATATACATTTTTCATAATGTTTATTTTAATAGTACATTTTTTAGCGTAATCCATATCATATTTTATTATTCATGTTTTATAACACGTCAAAAGTTTTCATGCAAGATTTCATAAGTTCCATTCGTATTTCATACTTTCATACATGTTTCTGCAAGCAAACATACATAATGCGCAAGTTTAAATTTGGCTAATAAAATAAAATAAATAATATTTTCAGAAGTTTAATTTTTTCATACAAGATTTTCACAAGATTCACGAGATTCCACACACTATCTAATCTGATTCATACATTTTCTCATAGAAGATTCATAATTTTCTCATAGAAAAGAATATTTCCCTCAGATTCTTTACCCAAATCATTTTCTTTTTTCCTCATTGTAAATAAACCTTTTTTTGATGTTTCATACATAGATCCATAAAACATTTATATCGTGATCCATGATATAAGTTTTGAAGAATGTTTTGTACAAAGCTCTATAAAAAATTCACACATGAATCGTTTGAAATTTGCAACTACTGTAGAGATCCAAACAAGATTTATGTATGTTTCCATCTGTAAAATGAAGAACCAAGATCCAAACAAGAAACCCAAATCTACTGAAGACTGGGTTGGATATAGGCCTCTATGTCCAGATAACTGCGATATAAACATATAAAAATCGTGCTAGATTCGACCATGAACTGCACCCGAACAAAAAACACAAAAAACATAAATAAAAAAGAAGGAAAAAAAGAAGGCTTGGATTCAAGCGCTTCATGGTTAGGTCGGGCCCTCCATGGATAGATCGGGCACGAGGTATGTGGTCATCGTCTAGATGGCCGGCACCATGCGTGGTCGCCGTCGATTGGTCGGCGCGTGTGGTCGTCGAGTGGGGCCGCGCTTGGTCCTCCATGGCCGGATGCGGCAGTGGAGGGTGTCCTGGGCTCTGCGGTGGAGGGAGACGCGGCGGTGCCGGGCTAGAGGAGGTGGGGGTGGGTTGGCGCCGGTCTTGAGGAGGAGGAGGAGGAGTGCGAGCTCGGGATCGGGAGGTGGAGGTGGGTGCGTGGTGGTGGTGGAGGGAGCCTCGCCGTCGATGGTGGGTGCTCGGAGGGAGGCAACGCACAGGGGCTAGGGGAGGCGACACGGGGGTGGGGGGTCAAGGGAGGTGGCCGCGTTGACGGGCAGGGGAGGGGGCGGGGCGGCAGCGATGCTAGGTGAGAGGATGGTTCAGTCACGGGAGGGATTAGGGTTAGAGTGTGGTCTAGGGCTAGGTAGTTGTCTTGTCCTCTTTACTAAGGGTTGATTTTCAACTTACCGAAGGGTTTAAACGCAAAACTAACAAAAACTTTGACCGATGGACTTTTGCATGAATCTTGTGGCAATTGCCGGATCTGATGGTACCCGGGACCAACGGAGGGGTGCACTAGTGGAGAACGGGCCTCCAGTCCCGGCCAGTAAGGGGTTTTAGTCCCGGTCCTGGTAACCGGGACTGGAGGGGCGGGACTAAAGGCCCACCCACTAGTCCCAGCCCTCTTACCAGCCGGGACCAATGGGCATCCATGTGGCCGTCTCTGCGGGCGTTGGGTGCCCCCCCATTAGTCCCGGTTCGTATTACGAACCAGGACAAATGGTTCTCTGCGGCGGCAGAATTTTAGGAACTTTCTCTGCTGCGGCAGAGAATTCAATTTGTATCCTTTTTTTCATTTCAAAATAGTTTTCTACGCTAGCACATACCATACATGTTCGTGCATACATAAGATAACTTCTCTTAAGATCGAGCATACAAATATATACATGATAGTTACACATGGAGATCACAATTATCGGGACTAGAGCCCGTCTATTCAATTACACGGTCGGGGATCATCGGTGCCTATTCACACTAAATTCTCCGGCATCATCTATCATCTTGTTCATCAAAAATCCTACCAGTTCTTCAGCAATTGCTACTACGCGTTGCTCTGGTAGGAGCTGCTCCCGCATTTTCTCGAACTATATAAGAAAAGGAGATCAATATGAATATCAATCATGATAACAAAAAGTGACGGTAATAAAATAATGTTATGAATGTATTGCTTACATCGACTCTATAATCATTCAGCTCACTGGTAAACGTGCGAATGAACTCGCAAACGTAGAATCCACATAGATTCGTCTTCGGTGGCTGCCTCGCGCACTTTACGAGAATATAATTCAATCAAAATAATAATCCAGCATCATAATTGTATTGAAACTAGAAGTAAAGAGATGCGCGTACTACTTACCGAGATCGGCTTAAACGTCAGCTTCTCACTAAAGTCACCCGTAACCGCACTCTTGAACTAGTTCCAAACCCTACCCGATAAAGAAAATGAATGAGTTATTTATTACGTGATATCTCAGGAAATCAATGAAAGAGACCGATGTAGCGCGAAAATTACCTCTGGAGCATATCTTGCATGTTCCTAAACATTTCCAGGGGTCTCTTTAATGGGGCCATGACTTCAACTCTTCCCTTATCAAGTTAAATGTCTAGCAGAATCTAGTGGAAATTGTACACGTTTATATATACATCAGTAACTCATCAATTACACTTAACATCGAGTAAGCAAAAGTGAATGTGTACAATAGAGTAAGACCCTCACGCGAAATTGTAAGGAAACAGTATGTGGTCACATAAATTTTGCTCCGTTAGAAACCTTAGAAGGTTTTCCTGCATCTCCTCGGGTTTTCTCGTTAGCGTCTTTACATGTATTTTATATGGGTCAATGAACCCAACACTAAAGATTGACCTTCTTTTACATTCCATGATCTTCATTCTGCATAATAATAGAGTACAAAAGGATATAATTAGGATAATTACATGCAATGAACTGAACAACTGAAAAAATGAACAACTTATATATAGACAATGAATTCAACAACTTACAGACAATAGCAACTCATGAGACTTTTGTCGAGGGCGTCGAAAATGTATAACTGGAAGAGTTCTGGAAACTCAACATGGACCTCTTCTTCTCGGAAGTAGTAGTCATGTGAGACTTTCGCCATGATCATTATTCTCTCCTGCTTTATGGCTTTCAAGTACCAGTTATGTAAACTCCACATTTGTGTTGGCAGTTGTTGGAACTGCTCCAAGCTGACCAGAGGCTTCCCTGGGACATATGTAGGGACTACCTGAGCCTTGGGTAACTTGTCGTCCTAGGAACCTAGCAATTCCTCAACAGTCACATTCATAGAGGTCGCAAGCTTCGCAGCTTCTTCCATATTCTGCTGGGGAATGTCATGGGATACCACCTTGAGGGGTGGGGTCGATTTTTTGGCCTGTTCCCCGAGCTGGGGGACGCCCTTTCTTTTCCCGGTTGCACTTTGACTTGATGATTTGCTCCCTCTTGCACTTCTACTTGATTTTCTCTTCTTCACTTCCTTATGAAGTGTGCGTCGATAGTCATCTGGCTTATAGTGCAAGTCATATTGCGATTTTGTGTTCAGAAAAGAAAGTGCATACGCTTTTTGCTTCTCGGTGTATACTGGGGCGGGCTCGGGTTTCTTCTTTTGAAGCTGCGCAACACATTCGGCCTTTACGATGTCGGTTTCCTCGTCAGTACGATCGTAAGGTCTTGGAGGTGATGGAGGTGAAGGTGACATGCGACCACTCGGAGGCGGTGTTGGCTTTGGCGTCCAGCCTGGAAGCTTGATGTTGTTCTTGTCCCATAGAATGATACCACCCAGTACTTCTCCGAGTGTCCTCTCACCTTAAGGTCCAGGGATGTCAAGCTCCATTGAGTCCCACCCCATTGTGATTTCATCCACATCAACTTTAGCATAGCCAGCTGGAATCTCACGGCCATGCCAGCGTGCGCCAGGTGGACAAGGTAAAGCACATCCGACCGCCACCTTGATGGATAGGTTCTTCACCTTCTGATGGAGCTCACAAGATGCCTGCTCCTTGATTCCATCCACGGGGTAGCCGGGACCGCCATCTACCATACGTGCATCGTCAGAAGGGACCTCCGATTCAGCCACGCTGCTTCTCCGCTGAGATGGGACGACGGTAATATCGAGTACAGGATCTTGCAGGCGCGCTGCTCCTCGAAGTTCGTCAATATGTTGTTGATGCATTCGAAGTGTTCCTAGCAACTCGGTGAACCTGTCTCCCTCCTCCTCCTGCCGTCGCCTCTTTGCTCTCTCTCGGCTCCTATAAGTATCTCTGTCTTTGGGAAACCCCATCTCCCACGTATAACTAGGGCCAAGGCCTTGTACACATCCTCCGTGTTCGTCATTCCTGAAGACCTTTGTCAGCAAGTCTTTCTCTCTATCGGGATGGAACTTTGTTGTCCCCGCTTTAATCTCCTTCACCACTTTCTGCCATGTATCCCGGGGTATCCTAATCCCGTCACTACAAATAAGGTCCCCTGTACTTTCGTCATACTCACTCCCATGCCCAAGGAATCAATTCCTTGCCCTCAGATCCCATTCTTCGCGTATTGGTTCTGGAGTGATCCCTTTAGCAAGCATCCCATTCTCTTTAGCATCCCACTTTGGCATGGCAGCCGCGTAGCCCCTGGCCCTAGGTGATGGTGATATTTCTTCATCGCGGCATTTTTCTTGTTTTTTTCCGACATTTCCATAGCAGGTTGTGACTCCTTGTACTTCACAAATGCATCCCAGTTAGCCTGCTGCTTCGTTAGATATCATTCAAATTTAGGAGGAGTCTTCGTCTTCTGATACTTTTGCCATAATGCTTTCTTCCAGTTCTTGAATAGTTTGGCCATCTTCGTAAGAGTCCACTGCTTGACTTTCTTCCTCAATACAGCTGTGTCGGCATCATCCTCACATTCTGGCAGGGTGAAATGTGTCATGAGGTCATTCCAAAGACCCTCTTTGCACTCGTGACATACTCACCCTCTTCGCCTTTGGTCTTATTCCACTCGAACGGTGATCGGGATGCGATCCCTAACCATAACTCCGCATTGTTATTTAAATATAGTTTTAGCCTTTTCGGTTCCAACGGTTCACCCGTGGTGATACCGCGTAATTGTATAAACGTAGATCGTCCAACTTTTTGGCGGGCCTCGTTTGGAATATTTTTTGCTCGATGTGGAGGCCTAAGAGAAGAAACATTCAATAATTTATATATATATACAACTCAGTTAATGCATCTCATCACCGACTTCATATATATACCTCGTGTCGACTTCTCCACCACCGAGCCGCCGGCTTCCCTTGATCATTTCTTGACCTCCTCTCCCTCACCGGAGGGGTTCAGATAAATCGACGGAGATTCGGTGGATCAACATGGGGGTGTCGTTGATCATATCCTCGAGAATTTCTTCTGCTAGGTCTCTGGATTGGATCCATAGTTTTCTACAAAATGCACACAATAACATTTTTCATTCAATATTGCTACATAAAATAATACTAAAAAATAATATGAACACGCAATTTGCTACAATAATACTAAACAATAGCAAAATTCTAGTGATGCCCTAACCATAACCCTAAGTCCGGGGGCCCGCGAGCACCACCACCCTAACCCTAAGTTTGGGGGCCCGCGAGCACTACCACATTAACCCTAAGTCTGGGGGCCGCGAGCACTACCACATTAACCCTAAGTCCGGGTGCCCGCGAGCACTACCACCCTAACCCTAAGTCTGGGGGCCCGCGAGCACTACCACATTAACCCTAAGTCAGGTGCCCATGAGCACTACCACCCTAACCCTAAGTCCGGGGGCCCGCGAGCACTATCACATTAACCCTAAGTCCGGGTGCCCGCGAGCACTACCACCCTAACCCTAAGTCCGGGGGCCCGCGAGCACTATCATATTAACCCTAAGTCCGGGGGCCCGCGAGCACTACCACCCTAACCCTAAGTCCGGTGGCCCGCGAGCACCACCACCCTAAAACTAAGTCTAGGGGCCCGCGAGCACTACCACATTAAACCTAAGTCCGGGGGCCCGCGAGCACCACCACCCTAACCCTAAGTCCGGGGGCCCGCGAGCACTACCACATTAACCCTAAGTCCGGGTGCCCGCGAGCACTACCACCCTAACCCTAAGTCCGAGGGCCCGCGAGCACTACCACATTAACCCTAAGTCCGAGGGCCCGCAAGCACCACCACCCTAACCATAAGTCCGGGGGCCCGCGAGCACTACCACATTAACCCTAAGTCTGGGTGCCCGCGAGCACTACCACCCTAACCCTAAGTACGGGGTCCCGCGAGCACTACCACATTAACCCTAAGTTTGGCTGCCTGCAGCACTACCACCCTAACCCTAAGTCCGGGGGCCCGCGAGCACTACCACATTAACCCTAAGTCCGGGGGCCCGCGAGCACAAAATAATTCCTATATACAAAATATTTCCTATATATAAATATTTCATATATACAAATAATTCCTATATACAAATATTTTCTATATACAAAAAATTTCTATATACAAATATTTCCTATATACAAAATATTTCCTATATACAAATATTTCCTATATATAAAAATATATTTCCTATATACAAATAATTTCTATATACAAATATTTTCTATATACAAATATTTCCTATATACAAAATATTTCCTATATATAAAAATATATTTCCTATATACAAATAATTCCGATATACAAATATTTCCTATACACAAAATATTTCCTATATACAAATATTTCCTATACACAAAATATTTCCTATATACAAATATTTCATATATACAAATATTTCTATATATAAAAATAAATTTCCTATATAAAAATATTTTCTATACTAGCGGTGGCGGTGGCGAGGAGGGGCGAGGCAGGGCGGCTGTGGCCGGCTGGGTGGCGTGGTGACATAGGAGGTATGGTGGCCGCGACGGTCAGTCGGGGAGGCGCGACGCGGGGAGGTCAGCCGGGGAGGCGCGACGCGGGGAGGTCAGCCGGGGAGGCGCGACGCGGGGAGGAGCTCGTGGCGGCGAGGGAAGGCGTGACGCGGGGAGGTCAGCGGGGGAGGCGTGGCCGAGGACGGCGCCGGAGATTTGGCAGCCTGGTGGCGTAACGTAGCTCCTCGCGATGTGCTTCCTTCAGTCGATGGATTCGACCGGGGAAGAAGCGGCACATTAAATACCCCCACCCTTTAGTCCCGGTGCGTGGCATAAACCGGGACTAAAGGGGGGTCTTTAGTCCCGGTTCCATCCACGCATCGGGACTAAAGGCTTTGGGTGCCTTTTTGCCTGCAGAGCCTTTAGTCCCGGATGGTGTTCTGGGCCAGAAATAAAGGCCCAAATTTGCACGCGCTGGGCCTAAGTTGGCGCTTGTTTTTTCAAATATTACAATTTGTAGCTATTAGATTTTTTAAACATTTGAATTATACAGTTTTTGCATACTTATGAATTTGAGAAAATTTTTAACATGAAATTTTTTTGAATTTGAATAAGTAATCCAAATCTATTTTCTGTTTTATAAAATAATTATTCTAACTAGTGAAACTAATAACCATTTTGCCATTTCCAATTTAAAAATGCATTAACTATTATATTTTGCATATTTTTGAATCTCACTAAATTTTTAACATAAAAAGTGCTTGAATTTGAATAAGAGATTCAAATCCATTTTCTGTTTTATAAAATAATTATTCTAACTAGTCAAACTATTAACCATTTTGCCATTTTCATGTGATTCCGACGCTCCGGTGGTCTTCCTCCGATGAAACCCTAGACCAGGGGTCCCGGATCGTCTACCCCTATAGCTTTCTCCGTATGAGGGTAGCCCCTTTAGGGTTTAGGGTTTAGGGTTTAGGGTTTAGGGTTTAGGCTTCCCTCCTCTGACTTCCCGCCATTTCTCACTATATATATGTAGGCTTGGTCGTTGCCATAACACATCTAGACTCATATCTGCCGCCTCTCTCCACTCTATCCCATGGCTTCCACCATACCTCTAACCCTAGGGAGGCGGAGATGGAGTTTTTCACGGGCTAGCAGAAAAATATTTTCTGAGGCGGAACTTCCGAAGATGCCATAGGGCATGTGCACCAAGGGCATCTTCGAGAAGTTCCACCACGGGAGATTTCACAACCCTTTCCTCCATCCATGGGGATGAAACTCTCCATCCATGTTGGCTTCTTGAGTTGCTTGCCATGGCGTATCGATGCTCCTTTTATAGGCACGGCGCCGCTTCTACTTTGTCTTCTTCCTCCGACAGGGCGTCGTGCGCTACATGCTTTATCTCATCGAGCAGTGCGTCCACCCACGCGTCCTTATCCTACCGACAGCTTTAGTCCCGGTTTGAGCCCCCACCCGGTACTAAAGGTTACCCACGCGTCCTTATCCCACCGACAGTTTTGTTAGATGACACAAAAACCACCTTTAGTCCCGGTTGCACCCACCAGCCGGTACTAAAGGTTAGCCACCCCCCAGATAAGGCCCTCCCAGATAAGCCTCCCCCAGATAAGGCCCCCCCATCTTTTGTCCCGGTTTGAGCCCCCACCCGGGATGAAAGTTTCCCGCGCCACTGCGTTCCCGCGCTTTCCACCGGTTCCCACCTCTGTCTTCCCGCCATTTTTTCAGTATATATATGTATGCTTGGCCTCCATTTACATATCACATCTAGACTCATCATTCTCTTCCCATGGCTTCCATCGTATCTCTAACCACCCGGGAGGCAGAGGCGCTTTACGCCTCGAACTACCCTTGCCCACCGGGCTACCGCGTCCCCACCGGCTGGATCTTGGCGTCGAAGGCATGCCGTCCCTCCTGTCCCTCTAGGTGTGGAGCGCCGGATGGCCATCACGAACCACTACTACCTCGAGCTCACGCCAGACAGCGGAGAATCCCAACCCAGCATCCCGACTATTTCCTGACTTGGGAAGCCTTCTTCATCAATCGGCATGAGAGGGCGCTTGCCAGGCACGAGGAGGACGGCCCACCTCCTTCGAACTTCAACGAGGCCGGCCATCGGCTGTGGTGGCGCGGCCGGACTCTCCAGAGTGTCATGGCCTACAACACGACCGGCAATAACCCCCGCCTGCGGTACCCTCAAATCCAGCCCACGCGTGCCCAACCTTCAAGGTTCGACTACGGCGACCCCGACGACGACAGCGACGATGGTGCCGGCGACTACGACGGCTACAGTGGCACGTATTACATGGCTAGGCAGGAGCATGACTGAATCACTCCAACATTAGGCATGTTTCTTAATTTTTAGTTGTGCTATGTATCTTAATTTTCAGTTGTGTTATGTATCCTTAGTGTTTGTGGGTTTCTTCTCTTGTGATGGTTCCTTCTCTTTGGATGATCACCTCCCGCGGCTCAGAACCCGGTCATCAATATCTAGTTTGATTGAGCAAGATGTATTACATGAAAGGGGACCTTTATGTCTCAAATAAAAGGTTTAATACATTACATAGATTTATGTCTCAAATAAAAGGTTTAATACATTATTACACATCACCAACATCTAGTGTTGTGGTTTTCTTTTGCACCATAGCCATGGAGAATCTTCATCATTTAACATGATGGTTGGGTCAGTTTTCACTTTGAAGGGCGGAATTTCATGAAACTTATTGTAATCTTCCGACATGTCTGTCTTGTCATCCACTCCCACGATGTTTCTTTTCCCGGAAAGAACTATGTGGCGCTTTGGCTCATCGTATTCTGTACTCTTTTGCTTATCTTTCCTTTTTCTCGGTTTGGTAGACATGTCCTTCACATAGAAAACCTGAGCCACATCATTGGCTAGGACGAATGGTTCATCCATGTACGCAAGATTGTTGAGATCCACTGTTGTCATGCCGTACTTTTGGTCTACATGTACCCCGCCTCCTGTCAACTTGACCCATTTGCACCGAAACAAAGGGACCTTAAAAGTAGGTCCATAGTCAAGTTCTCATATCTCCTCTATGTACCCATAATATGTCTCTTTCTGCCCATTGTCATCTGTTGCATCAAAGCGGACACCACTGTTTTGGTTGGTGCTCTTTTTATCTTGGACGATCGTGTAAAATGTATTCCCATTATCTCGTACCCTTGGAAAGTACATATAGTCGAAGATGGTAACCTGGCCAACGAGTACAACTCATCTCCAACAGTGGTGTTATTCATGAGATGTGTCTACAACCAATTGCCAAAATTCTTCTCGTGTTCCCCTTTAATCAAGGTTTCAGACTTCCCCGGGTTTTCGGAGCGTAGAATATTCTTGTGTTTCTCGATATACGGAGCCACCACGGTGGAATTGTGTAGAACTGTGTAGTGTTCTTGAGTGAAAGAATGCCCGTCCCTACATACCATTGATTTCATTCCTAGTGTGCCTTTTCCAGTCATCCTCCCCTCATACCGAGATTCAGGAACACCAATCGGCTTAAGGTCAGGAAGAAAGTCAACACAAAACTCAATGACCTCATCTGTTCCATAGCCCTTGGAGATGCTTCCTTCTGGCCTATCACGGTTATGAACATATTTCTTTAAGACTCCCATGAACCTCTCGAAGGGGAACATATTGTGTAGAAACACAGGACCGAGAATTCTAATCTCTTCGACTAGTTGAACTAGGAGGTGCGTCATAATATTGAAGAAGGATGGCGGAACAACAACTCGGTGACCGGACATTGGACCACATCAATCAGTAACACGATAGACTTTCTCGATCGATTACCTTCTGAAAATTGCATTGAGGAATGCACATACCTTCACAATGGCTAGTCGAAGTTTTCGTAGAATTCCCTCAATGCAACCTAAGCAATTGCGTCATAAGCACATGGCGGTCATGATACTTTATGTTTGAATTTTTTCTTTCATATTTACTATTCCCTTTATATTCGAGAAGCCAGACGGGACCTTGATACTGAAAAGGACTTCAAAAAAGATTTCCTTCTCTTCCTTGGTAAGAGCGTAGCTGGCAAGCCCTTGAAACTGCCCTGGATGCTTGCCGTCTCGCCCTTTATGACGTTGCTGGTCCTCCCGTGCTTTGTCGGGTATCTTTTGACTTCCCATACAAGCCCAGGAAGCCTAGAATATTCACGCAAAGATTCTTCGTCAGGTGCATCACGTCGATTGCAGAGCGGACCTCATGCACTTTCCAATAGGGTAGCTCCCAAAATATAGATTTCTTCTTCCACATGGGTGCGTGTCTGGTAATAGGGTCTTTCGGAACAGGTTGTCCTCCAGGACCCTTTCCAAAGATTACATCCAAATCCTTAACCATACCAAATACATCAGCACCACTACAGGGACAAAGCTTCGTCTGGTTTCGCCTTGCCATTGAAATGCTTGCCTTTCTTCTTTAAGGGATGAGGCGGAAGAAAGCAGCGATTGTATGCGGTACATATTCTTTCTACATTTATCCAGATATATACTTTCAGTCTCATCTAAACAGTGCGTGCATGCATTGTATCCTTTGTTCGTCTGTCCTGAAATGTTACTAAGAGCAGGCCAATCATTGATGGTTATGAACAGCAATGCTTGTAGGCCAAATTCCTGTTGTTTGTGCTCATCCCACACATGTACACCTGGTTTGGCCCACAACTGTAGAAGTTCATCAACTAATGGCCTTAGGTACACATCAATGTCGTTGCCGGGTTGCTTCGTGCCTTGGATGAGCACTGACATTATAATGAACTTCCGCTTCATGCACAACCAAGGAGGAAGGTTGTAGATACATAGAGTCATGGGCCAGGTGCTGTGACTGCAGTTCTGCTCCCCAAAAGGATTCATGCCATCGGTACTTAGACCAAACCATAAGTTTCTTGCGTCACCAGCAAAGTCCGGGAAGTCTCTCTTGATTTTTCTCCACTGCCGACCATCAGCAGGGTGCCTCAACATCCCGTCTTTCTTACGATCTTCCATGTGCCATCACAACAACTTGGCATGCTCTTTATTTCTGAACAAACATTTCACCCGTGGTATTATAGGAGCATACCACATCACCTTGGCAGGAACCCTCTTCCTGGGTGGCTCGCCCTCAACATCATCAGGGTCATCTTTTCTGATCTTATACCGCAATGCAGTGCATACCGGGCATTTATCCATATTCTCGTACTTCTCACCGCGGTAGAGGATGCAGTCATTAGGGCATGCATGTATCTTCTGCACGTCTAATCCTAGAGGGCAGACAAGTTTCTTTGCTTCGTACGTACTGGAGGGCAATTGGTTATTTCTTGAAAGCAGCTTCTTCATTATTACCAGCAACTTTTCAAATCCCGAGTCAGTCATACCGGTCTCTGCCTTCCACTTCAACAATTCCAGTATGCTACCCAGCTTCTTCTGGCCATCTTCACAAGTTAGATACAGCAATGTGTTGTGGTCCTGTAACATCTGCTCGAACTGCAACCTCTCCTTTTCTGTGTCGCAGTCTCGCCTTGCATCACTAATGACCCGACCAAAATCATCAACGGGCTCATCTGGTTCCCATTCTTCACCCCCTTCTTCTTCATTATCTTCAACTACGGTATCATCGTATTTAGGGAACATAGATCGGTAGTTGTCATCATCGTTCTCTTCTTCATCGCCGTCTTCCATCATAACCCCTCTTTCTCCGTGCTTGGTTCAAACATTATAGTCGGACATGAAACCAGACCGAAGCAGGTGGCTCTGAATGACTCTTAAGGAAGTGTGAGCATGCTCATTCCGACATTCAACACATTGACAACACATAAAACCATCCCGCCGCTTGTTCGGCTCAGTCACAAGGCGAAAAGAACGCACGCGTTCTCTGTAAGCGTCAGAGCGTCGGTCACCGTACATCCATGGGTGTCTTATCTGTATCATACAACCATGCATATATATCAAACGCAATCACGATGCTTAAATTAGTACCGCGCGGTCAAAACGAGAAAATAGTTGCTAACCTTTTAGGACACTTCAAAACAAAGAGGAGAAACCTTAAGTGTCGCTCTGACACCTCATATCATATTTTGTCTTGTGGGAACTCAAGTGGCATCGCTCTAACAGGCATTTCACTGAACACCTCTAGTGCATATGAGAAAAAAAGTTAGCACAAAGTTATACCCACCTCTCACATAGGAAAAAAAACAGGAGAGAGTGGAGGGCTGGGTGCATATATATAGGACCCAGCCATTAGTCTCGGTTTAAAATACAAACCGGAACTAAAAGTTCTGCAAGGAGCACGCGCGCGTGTCCAGACCCATTTATCCCGGTTTGTATCTATAAACCAGGACTAATGATTCCTTACGGACCAGGACAAAATACCCCAGCCTCCTCGGGACGTCTGGTTCAGACCATTAGTCTCGGCCCCAGCCACAACCGGGACTAGTGGCCCGAACCAAAAACCCATTTTCTACTAGTGGTGGTAAATCCTCGCTCCTCAAGACCCCCCTCTATGACGACGGCATAGTCAGCATCCTCGCTCCTGCCGCGGCCACCCCAACATTGTCTCCCTTCGCGGCATCGCGCGCGCACCCGGCATCAGCGATTACTCCATCGTCATGGAATGGAATACGTTGGCCCGAACCTGCACCACGTCCTACACGACCACATCGCCCGTCACGGCTGCCCGTTCACGGAGGCCGAGGTGCGCGGCATTATGCGGCAGCTGCTGTCTGGCGCGGCCGCGATGCACGCCCACCGCATCATCCACCGCGACATATATAATGCCCAAAACATTTTCGTCGTCGACAGTGGCGACGATGCCTCCGCCGTCGTTGTCAAGATCGGCTACTACCGAGTGGCGATGTCAACGGCCGAGCATAACGCCTACGACGGCGCGTACAGCTACGCCGGAACGAGTGATTACATGGCGCCGGAGGTGCTACTGTGGAAGCCGGACTACGACACGCGCGCCGACACCTGGTCCCAGGGCTGCGTCATGGCGGAGCTCCTCACTGGCGAGAGGCTTTTCGAGATGGCGGAGACGGACAAGGTGACCGCCCTGCTCTACAAGAGACCTTCGTTCTGCTCGGCGTACCAGGCAGGAGGGCGTACAGGGAATTCAAGTCGTCGTTCCACATAGACAAGGTGGAGCTCTGGCGGCGAGAGCAGCAGACACTACCTCAAGTCCGGGTATTAGAGGCACTATGGTAGAGGCATTTTTTTAACTGCCTTAAATTATTATTTTTTGAGGCAATTTGATAAATAAGAAAATAAATCCTATAAGACCGGGTCTATTTATATACACTCTCCTCTGTCTGACACATGTCTGTCTTTTTTTCGTGTGTTAATTACTCTTTTTTCTGACCACTATGTATGAAGATGGATCTATCCTTCAGGAATATAGACCAGGTCTCGTAGGATTTATTTTCGATAAATAATGCCTCAAAAGATTAAGAAATAAACGGCAGTTTTTTGAAATGCCATAAAAATAGATTATTGAAGGCAAAAAATAAGATTGCCTCTAATAGACTGCCTTTAAAGGCACTTTTATACCATCGCGAAAACTTTTCGATGCAATTCTACAAAAGTACCTCCAAAGGTTAACCACTAGAAGCATTCTCAATAGTGTTACTAATTGTTAACATTTCAAGACACTTTCATACAATGTATACAAAAACTTTTTGTGACAATTTTACAGAAATGCCTCTAAAGGTTAGCCACTAGAGGCATTCTTAATACTGCCTCTCATTATTAACTTCTCGAGGCACTTTCATACTATGTATGCAAAACTTTTTTAGGCAATTCTATAATGGAAACTGCTAGGCGTCCCCCGGACGATGGGGGAGTTCCCATCGTCCTCCTTCCCTGCGCGCCACGTGTCCCCAAATTGCCCCAAAAATTCCGCTTTTGCTACAGAACACCCCTTTTTGCTACATATGTTTCCGCTTTTGCTTCCGAAGCAAAAAACGGTTCGTTCCAGAAATAGAACATCTCGCCGGAGACTCCGCTAGAGATCTCGCCGGAGACCATACAGCAAAAAAAGTGTACTAATGTAGCAAAATGACTTCGCCGGAAACATCGTCGGAAAAAACTCGCCGGTGACTCTCGCCGGAGACCTTGTAGCAAAACCACAAGACGGTTGTAGCAACAAAGTTCTTCTAATGTAGCAAAAACTACCTTCGTCGGAGACATCGCCGGAGACTCTCGCCCGCAAACATGGTCGAATACCTCGTAGCAAAAACTTTGCACAATTATAGCAAAACCTCACGACTACTGTAGCAAAACCGTAGAAATTGGTTGTAGCAAAAAAATGGTACAAAAGTAGCAAAAAATATATGAATACATAACAAAAATAATATACTAAGGTAGCAAAATCCTAATCCCACATGTAGCACCACCGTCGGACGCATGGCGAAACTTGATGCCGCTTGTAGCACCGACGCCAGCTGCACGTAGCAATCCTCGACGCAGTACGTAGCGGCGTCGGGGGCATCCGGTAGCACCGCCGACAGCAACACCACCCCACCACTCGTAGCAACACGCCCCGCCGTCGTAGCAGGAGCCACGCCGTCTAGGCTATGGCGGCGCGGTTGCGTGATTGTGCTTGCCGGGTGGAGGTCGGCGGCGGCTTTCTCGTGAGCTTTAGAGGGTGGCGACCTCCGGCGAGATTTAGGGGAGGGCGTGCGGCGCGCTCTGGCCGGCGAGAAGGCAGACGGGGACTCCGGCGAGATCTTCTTGACGGAACATGCGCGGCAGCAGAAGTCGATTCATGGCAGCGCAAGTGGCGACATGCCGGCCAGGCACCTGCCAGCAGCCAGGCAGCGGCGAGCATGGCGCTGGCGGTGGCGGAAGGAGGAGGAGGACGGCGGGCAGGAGGGGCGGCGGCGGCGAAGGATGAGGGGGAGGGACGGCGGCGGCGGCGAAGGATGAGGGGGAGGGACGGCGGCGGCCGGAATGGCGACGGCCGGAACGGCGGTGGCCGGTGGCGTGTTGGGCAGAGGCGGCATCATCGCGTCGTGAGTGGTTGTGAGGAAGAGATAAAGTCAATGTCGTGCGGTCCGCGGTCCGTGCAGGTGGGCCGCCTCGCCTCACGGTAGCGACCCGGGGATCAAAACACGCGATCCCCCGGATGATTGGTATCATTTTTCTTCTATAATAGTGCCTTTAAAGGTTAACCACTAGAGGCATTCTCAATACTGCCTTTAATTATTAATTTTTCGAGGCATTTTCATACTATTGGAGGAACTATTCCTATAATTAAAATATAGTAATTTTCTCAACACGGAGTCATTTCGCTCTGTATATACTTAATTCAGTGTTGCTTTCAGGATCCATACCTAGCATTGACAGGGCCTACGCGTGCTGTTGCCGCGGCGGTGGATGATCCGATATACATTGAGGGAATACGTTAGTATATTTTTAATTCCATAATTTTAAATGTCTGTTCCCTTTTATGTTCAGTTGTCCACGTAACGCCTTCCAGTTTAATTTAAAATCATTTTGGCAATAAAATGCTATGCATTGTCGTGTCCAACACGCTAGTAGACTGCTTGACGGCGGAAGGGACAACGTTTGTTTTTTTATCCCACCTCGATACGTGAACAAAGTCTGGATCGAAATCCACCTCGTCGAGTCGTGTTCCCATAAGCTTATTTTTCGTCGGATCTAACCCATTTTACATCTGGGGTTTCTAGACCGAAACTGGGACACCAAAACCGTGTAGGAACGTCGAATGAAGCGAAATCGGCGGGAAAGAAAATAATCGTGTTGTGACCCTGCCCTATTAGCGTGTGATCAGAGTCGTCCCCATCTCGTCGCCTTGGCTCCCGTGATGGACCGCCGAGCAGCGACCGCATGTCGCTTTGGCCCACATGTCGCCGTAATGGCGCGCCACCGCCGGTCCGGCTTCCCTCCGTCTCCACTTTTCCCACCCACGCCGCTACACCCCTCCCGCTTTTGCCGCTCTTTTCTCTTTCGGCTATAAATTCTGGCCGCTCCAAGACAAAAGCTCGCACATCCATTCCTCCCACCCCACAAAGCTTCGGCGACGAGAAGAAGAGCCCGACGAGAGCAATGGCGGAGCGGTACCCAGGCGACCCTGCGGCGGCGAACGGCTTCGGCCGGCGGTCCCTGCAGCCGTGGGAGGCACAGTTGCTCCACGAGGCCGGCTATCCGGCGCCGCCAGATTTCGGCTGCCCGCCGACATGGAGGCTTAGTGCGGACGGCGTGCCCATGCCGCTGGTGCCGTTGTCCAACCAGATCGTCGACGAGATCCAGGTTGTCATTGCCAGGATGGAGGACCCTGAGCTCACCGAGGACCCGGGGAAACTCGCGTACTGGGAGCAGCACTTCATCGACCGGTGGGAGGAGCAGCTCGCCGCCCATGATAACGCAGGCCCGCCACCGTGGAGGAACAACTCGGCGGGTAGGCGTTGTTGGTGGAGCGCGCCCGACTGCACTCTCGCCGCGCCATTCTAGAGCACACCCACGCGGGGAACAACCTGCGTTTGGGATATCCCCCGCGGTCGCCGTCGTCGATCTCCCGGCGTCGTGTTCTAGTTGGATGCCGAGGAGGATGGCGAGTGGCTCCTCCGGCTCGTCATCGGCAACGGTGCCCCGCTCGTCTGGCTCGGCGCCAGAGAGCACGCCGACGCCGTTCCGGTCTGTGAAGCGCGAGGCAGCGTCGCCGCGCGTTCGCCGCCTCGCACTCGTGCGCACGTCATCGTTATCAACGAGCCACGAGCGCCATCGTCGCCGAGTGGGCACCTTCGGCTGTCGAGGCCGAAGCTCCGCGCGCCGAAGACCGAGCGGCGGATTGGGCCATCCCCATCGACGAGGACGCATTCATCCTCAAAATGACTTTGGAACGTTCGCCGAATGACGTTCCACCGATGCCGAAACCCGACGCGTGCGCCTGGTCTAGGGCGGACTGGGAGCAGGCGGAGGCCGAACGCGTTCACCGTCTGCAGGAGCAGGCCGAGCGCGGCGCTCGCCGGCAGCGCGCCTACCAGGACGTGCCACTCATCCTCCTCGACAACGACGAGGCCGGACCCTCAGCGCAGTCATGGCGCTGCGGCAACGCCGGCCAGGGCAGCTCCCGGCCACCACAGCCGCCGAGCAACGACGCCGACGGGACCCAGGACGCCAACAACACGTCGTTCTACCGCCACTTCGGCATGTGAACGGCGTCGGGCATTGGCATTAGTTATTTTTATGTTTTTCTTTAAGTTTTCCTTAGCCTAATACAGTCAAAATTCGGGTATATGTCCGAATTTAACATAATATGTATGAACTCGTCTATAGTTTAATGAAATCGCCTATATTTTTAAAATTTTCGCCGTGTTTGATTGAACCTAGGCCAAACGCGGGAACTCGTCTATAGTTTAATGAAATCACCTATATTTTTTAAATTTTCACCGTGCTTGATTGAACCTAGGCTAAACGCGGAAACTCGTCTGGAAACATGAGTGGAAAACTGAACGTTTTCATATCAAAAATTATATCCGCCCAGCGCTAAATTACGCTAGAATTGGGTCTGGTAACGCCAACGAGTGAAGATACTCTTACTCGTACTTCCTTTTTTACTATGAGCATGCACGACGTCAGCTAAAAGAAGATACGTGCAAAGTGGTACCACAAGAGAAACCAACACTGCACCTCTTTTTGGTTATTAGCAAAAACATGCGATGTACTTTTTTTTACCATGCATGCATGGCGAGATCTGCTAGAAAAAATGCCACGGCAAAACCAACACTACAGCTCTCTTTTTGTTTAATCCTGATAGTATGCGTGTATAGCGTCAAATAAAAAGCAAGCTTAAGCGTGCAGCGCTCCGTGGCGTCCCTTGCATGCCTGGGTCACCGTGATGCGCTCAGATTTCAAATTTAGTCCCACATCGGAACTCCAAGGAAATATCAACCAACTTATATACGCTGAATCAAACCTAAGCAGCCAACTAGATGCGTGCGAGAAAGGTGGGGTCGTCCTCCCTGGCGCTGAGAGAGTGTCGTCGCTGGACGAGAGAGGCCAGCATCTTAATTGAGCCTAACATTAAATGGGCCGCAACTAATACGGGCCAGCGACCGCCATAGAAGCCCCGCGGAGAAAAAAAACCAAACCGGAGCTTACTACCAAGAGGGAGTCTGATAGTGGGCTTTGGGCATCTAACTCTTGGTGAGGCCTGCTGACGGCAGGTGAGTGGAGCTTCTATTGTTATTGCCTTGTTGTCAAATGGTCTCTTTTAAGGCACTATAGGATTTGCCTTTAAAGAAGGCTGTTTAATTCAAAGTGCCTTTAAAACTTGCATTACAAGGTACTATTTTATTTGACTTCAAATAAAAATGGTGGCATTATTAAAAGTGCCTTCAAAACACACTTTAGAAGGCACTATTGCATTTGCCTTGCAACAAAATCAAGGCATAATCAAAAGCACCTCCAAAACTAACATTAGAAGGCATTTTTTAAAACTGCCTCCAAATATATTTAACGACCCAAGTAGATTTGGTATTTTTATTTTTTCCTTCAAAAATTATTAGAGGCATTTTCCCTACTTTAGGAGACACTTTTGAGTGCCTTATATATGAGGATGTGGTGTAGTGAGAAGCGAGTGCGGCACCGTAGCCGGCTGCGCGAGATTGTTCCCCGAGAAGACGCTATCCAAGGAAGGCCTCGAGGTCTTGAACGGGCTCCTCACCTGCATCCCCAGCAAGCGGCTGGATGCGGCCTCCGCAGTCCAGCTTCCGTGGTTCGCTGACACGGACCACCATGCTACGGCTCCCGCTCCCGCTCCGGCTCCAGCTCCAGCTCCGGCTCCGGTAGTTTCCAAGAGAGATGGTGCCGCCGCGAGCATTTGGGTGCTGGCATCGTGCTCCTGGCAGATGGCCGTAGCATGCTTTGGACGCGCGCTCATATCGATCAGGCCCAAGGCGCTGTACAAATCTTAGCGGTAACCTGAGCAATATGCTGGATCTGGATGTACGTAGTAGTCAGGGCGGCTTGGTCCGAAGGAATTTTAGACAATTCTATTTCTGGATTAGGATTTTTTTCATAAGAAGAGTCTCTGGTCTATTTTGTAATGGTTGTAAGACAGAAAAACATAGAAATCTTGTTTATGATATATTCTGCATTATATTTCGGAGAATCAAAATTCCGCTCCCGGGAAAAGGGTGTGTCCTTTAAACCGCGCAATCAAACAAAATAAGTACTCCCTCCGTTCCGTAATATAAGATGTTTTAGCTTTTATAAATCGAATATATCTAGACATCTTTTAGTGTGTAGTCAAAGTTAACCTACATGCTAAGAGATGTCTATATACTCATTTCATAAAAACTAAAACATCTTATATTTTAAAATGGAGAAATATTACACATTCATATGTTCCCAAGAACTAGTTGATGTGGTGCGCTGCCAAGGTCCTACTTATTTTCTTGCTGTATATGGAAATACGATTCAAGTGAAATATCACGTGTACAAGATATATGTACAACTAAATCTCCACACATTGCAATGCATTTCTTGTAAAGGATGTTGGTAGTGTTGTTGGTCCCAAAATCTCTTTTTTTAGCTGGATTGGTTCCCAAAAAAATAAAAATAGCTGGATTGGTTTCAAATTCTCTCTGAAACTTGACAAGTAGATCACTTCTGCTATACTTTTGTGTCTTATAAGGAAAAATATACAAGTCACAATTTGCAATGCATCATTCTGGCTGACCTTGAGATAAGAGGAGAATTGGCTATGTCCAATAGGCAACTCAACTGAGCAAACTGGTACATTGGCAATTATTAATGTCTACAAGCAAACTTTATTTAAATTACACCTAACCACTTCAGTACAGCACACAACTTACATGATCTGATAATTCCACTACATGTGGTGTTTGGTTCATCACTTTGTAACGTAACCTGTTGACCTGTTTACAACGTAATCAAATAACGTTAGATCGTGTTTGCTTGGTTTTGCATGTAATCTTGCCAGATCCTCCGTGCTGGTCGCCCCTCCGCCGTCTCAACGCCAGTCGCCCCTCCGCCATCTCTACGCCGACACTGCATGATGCAGTACAACGTCTCCCTCACCTGCAGCAACACCACGCGAGGAGCAGCATAGGCAGCGCCAAGCAAGGGGCAGCAGCGGCTGCCAACCCGGTTCCTGTTTGCGGTAGGGCTCCCCGCGCGGGCCTCCCCTCACCGTTGTTCTTGTCCACCTCCTGGCCAGAACACCTTCTCCTCCATGTCGAAAACCACCTCTCCAGATCTTTTGGGTACGTTAGGTTATGAAGATCGTCCCGTGATCGTCCTTTGAATTGTTTGGGGACCAATCAGCTGCCCTAGGGAGTAATAGAAGTCAAGAACTTTCTAGGGACCAATGCTTGATTAAGAAACAATAGGGTATTTGATATTCTTGTTTGTATGTTCTTCAAATCAGCTACCTTGGCATATTTTTGTGAAGTTTTTCTAGTAGGACTAGTTAAGTTTGGCCTTTTCTTTCTCGTATGTACATAATCTCCTTCTTATTGACCAACATCAGTTTTACAATTAGGATACTGAAAATGAGTTCACACTATTTGTCGTGGTGTGGAACACGGCAGTGCCATCGGGGATGGCTTGAGAGGGGACAATCAGGATGCTATCGGTGGCTACTCGTAATGGGTTGGTAACAGATACTACAAACACTGCGATGTACCCAGGTTCGGAGCCCCCTTGTCGAGGTAACACTTCTACTCCTGCAAACATCTACTATATGGGGGGCGAACGTCCAGTACAGGTGATCCTTGAGCTGTTTCCCTAGCTGCTGCTCTAAGCTAGAAGAAGAAGAAGATAACCTACTGAACTTGTTGAATTTAGAGAACTTACGTAGAACCCTAGCACTACCCTCCCTCATATACTGGTTGGGAGAGGTAGGTTACAATCTGGGCTCTAGGATTTACTGTTTGGATATGGAATTACAAAGCGGGCCAGCTAGACGGGCCTAGCCGGTGGTCTAGGACCCAATCAAGCCTTCAGTACAGGGGGACATCGCTATAGTGTCCCAACGGTGATGCTTTACTCGTCACCCGGTGCTTTACTCGTCATCCGACGCTTTACTCGTCAGCCGGAGCTTTACTCATCAGCCTCCAGCTTTGGCGCAGTTGTCTTGTAGTGCCGGCAGGGCCGCGCGCCATCCTGTCCGGTCAGAGGTGTCCTCAGCAAGGAGCGTCACCCTCACCGTACCTTGGCCAGCGGGTCCGAGGCGGCCGGGTAGGAGCGGCCACCTAGCCGGTTCTTCTGGCTACCCGGCTAGACGGGCCTGCCGAGGAATCTCGAAGGCGGACCGGATGGAGCATTCCATCCAGATATGGCTCCTCGTCTTGCGGCCATCCGGCCAGGCCTCCCTGGAGCCATCCAGTTGAGCCTGGCTTGGCCTACCCGGGGGTCATCCCCCGACACTAGTCCCCAAGCGCGCTGGGACTTTGCCTTGTGAAAAAGTTCTTGCGTGCTTATTGGCTGAATTGAGATGATTAGTGATGAAGAAAATTGTTGTAGATTTGTCTTGAAGCGTTTGTCGTTTTCTGGCTCGAGATGCTTCATTGTTTCCCGGCTGGAGTTTACCGGCTACGAAACCGGTGGCCCACCCATAGGGTGTGAGCGGCGATTGAATTGACCGACTGCCGTATCCGGTAGGGAGATAAATCACCTAATCGCTGACGTCGGTTTAGACATGAGCCACGCCTGCCACTTCTGGCGTGCGTCGCATCAGTTTGACCGCTTGGTCTGTCGCGGCAGTTTTTGGTAACCGCGTGCACGTTTTTTCATTGCGGTTTATTGGAGATCGTGCGTGTGTTTTTCTTCCCATAGTAATGCCTCCAGGATCCTTTGCGGGAGCTATGCCAGCGCACATGATCCGCAACTGAAGCGTCGTGGGCTAGTGGGGCAGTTGTTGGCCACGTGGTGGGGGAGCGCAGGTGGCGTGCTTTCTCTGCTTTGATAAATAGGGGCGCAAGGGAGGGGTCTTCCCCACTTCATCCTCTTCCTACGCCCGCTTCTCCTGCCCCCTTGCGCTCTGCCTTCTCTCTGCTTCCTTGTGCCTCCGATTCTTGGTCGTCGGCGCCGCCTCGTCTCCTTCGTGGCGACGGGGCCTTGATTTTCCACCACGACCGCCATGCCCAACGATATGTTGCCCGAGCAGGCCGGGGCTGGTGTGGCTCGTACGTCACTGAAGACCTCGTCCAGAAGTACCGGCGGGGGAAATTCCTCACATCGGAGCGCTTGGTGAAGCACCGCCTCGCGCCGGAGGGGGAGCGGGTGCCTAACCCCCGACCCGGAGAGGCCGTCGTCTTCCTCACCCACTTCGTCCAAGGCTTTGGCCTGGTGATACATTACAAATGTATCTATAATTTTTGAAAGTCAGAAAAAGAATATTCTCGGAATTTGACGGGACAAAAGCCAAAGTGCCTATTTTTCTGGAAGTCATCAGATGCCAGAATACGAGACGGAGAGGGGCCAGAGGTTGGCCACACCACCTAGCCACGCGGCCAGGCTTGGCCCGTGCCAGGGGTGGTGTGGTGGCCCCTGGCACCCCCCTCGGCCTCCCTTTCCGCCTATATTTTGCCCCCGAGGCAAAAACCCTAGAGAGTCAATCAGAAATCCACGAAAAGTTCCGAAGCACCGCCGCCATCGAAGGGGAGATTCGAGGGACAGAAAGTCTCTGTTCCGGCACCCTGTCGGGACGGGGAAGTGCCCCCAGAGCCATCTCCATCGATCTCCACCACCATCTCCATCACCATTGTTGATTCCCATGATGAGGAGGGAGTAGTTCTCTCTCGAGGCTAAGGGTTCTACCGGTAGCTATGCGTTCATCTCTCTCTCTCTATGCATGATCTTATTGATATCATGAGCTTGTAATCTATAGATCTACCTTGCTACTCAAGTGCTTTAATAGATCTCTGCTCTCCCCATGTGTGTGAAGTTGACAGTGTGCACACCATGGTGGCACTTAGGCTAGAGATTACAAATACTTGTTATGAGTTATATTTGGAGTTGGATGTTTCTATGAAATTGTGGTGTTTGTTGGAACCATCTAGTGCTCAAGGTGACAGTGTGGGGTTTTCTAGATGGGAAATGCTTACTTTGAGGTGTGTTGTTATAGCCCTACCATGGATTAGAGTCTCCAACCGGAGAGTAGTTAAGAGTAGTATCATGAAGATAATATATTTATGAGAGAGTGTTCACTAGTGAAAGTATGATCCCTAGGCCTTGTTTCTAAGCATTGGTACACCATTTGCAATTAGATCTGTTACATGTTTTCTTTCTTACATCTTTATTTCAGTTTGCCTTTAGTCTCTTCCACGCCATCAAGCTATTTTCTATCACCGTTACCACTTATAATTATCCATACCACTTGTATTTCACTATCTCTTCGCCGAACTAGTGCACCTATACACCTGACAAGTGTATTGGGTGTGTTGGGGACACAAGAGACTTCTTATATCTTGATTGCAGGATTGCTTGAGAGGGAATACCTTTGACCACTTCCTCCCTAAGTTCGATAAACCTTGGGTGATCCACTTAAGGGAAAACTTGCTGTTGTTCTACAAACCTCTGCACTTGGAGGCCCAACAATTGTCTACAACAATAGAAGTGCATAGACATCAAGCTATTTTCTAGCGCCGTTGCCGAGGAGGTAAGGTAAAAGGTATTCACGCCAGAGGATTAAAGAAGAAGAACCTCCCATGGCAAACGCCTATTTTCTGGCGCCGTTACCGGGGAGGTAAGGTAAAAGGTACTCACATCCTCCGGTGTGAGTTCTCGAAGTTATTTCCTTTAGATTCTGCAATTTTGTCTTTTTGTTTCTTGTTTTCACTAGTTAGGCTTAATGGAAAACAACAAAAAAATTAGAGAGCTTTATAGTATTTATGTTGAGTTAGGACATGAAGTGTTTGAAAAGAAAATTAAAAAACCTATGGAACTTTATTTGCATGCTAATAGCAACGTTGTTAGTATGAACTCTTTTGACACCATTATTGCTAATGCTATGGAAAAGTCTAAGCTTGGGGAAGCTAGTTTTTATGAAAATGATCTTTTTAGTTCCCCAGTTTTGGAAGATAGCTATTCTATTGCTTATGATGATACAAAACCTCCAATATATGATGATTACAATGATGAGTATAATATTTTAAGTCTATCTACTATTGAGGAGAAAATTAATTATGATTACAATATGCCTCCTATATTTGATGATTATGGTGATGAGAATAATAATGATAGCTATTTTGTTGAATTTGCTCCCACTATAATTAATAAGAATGACTATGCTTATGTGGAGAGTAATAATTATTATATGCATGTGGCTCATGATAAGAATGTTTTATGTGATATTTATATTGTTAATTTTATTCATGATGCTACTGAAAGTTATTATGAGAGAGGGAAACATGGTTTTATGTGTCTCAACAATATTAAGTTTCCCCTCTTTATGTTGAAAGTCTTGAAGTTGCACTTGTTTTGCTTTACTATGCTTGTTGCTGTGTGCTTTCATGACTTGTTTCTTTACAAGATTCCTATGCATAGGAAGTGGTTTAGACTTAAATGTGCTTTGAATTTGCTTCTTGATGCTCTCTTTTACTTCAATTCATATTTTTTATGTGAGCATCTTCTCAAACTACCATGCCTAACTTAAAGGCGTTAAAGAAAAGTACTTATTAGGAGATAACCCAAAAGTTTTAGATGAGTCTTGGAAGTTATTACTTCTGTAATAACCTATCCTTATCCTTTTTATTTGCTTTTTGTGCCAAGAGTAACCTCTAATGAGAGAGAAGTAATGATTGGGAAAGTTGCTGTCCCGAAACAGATTTCTGTACTTCACTGTAAAAATTCGTGTAAAATCTCTGAACATATTTTTGAGGCGTGCATTTTTGTGCTTCTACCCCAGGTTGTTATATAACTTTTGTTAGTTCAACACTTTTCGATTTGAGCAACAGAAGATCTTCGAAAAAATTCGTCTTTACCTGCTGGTCTATTTTGACAGATTTCTGCCATTTTCTGCATTTGCTTCTTGTTGGTTCCTTTTTGAGTTCTTTTGGGGAATTGAGCTTTTTGAGGGAAGTGCTACAGTATCTAGTGTTCTAATGGAAGTTTATTTGGTGTTAGAACTGAATCTTAAGACTTATTTATCTTGAGTGCACTAATGTTGCTAATAAAGATTGTGTGAAGTTTTGTATGAAGGAAAAATTTCAGGTGTATGGAACGAATGAGTAATGAGATGAAGGATGGACTAAAGCTCAAGCTTGGGGATGCCACGCGTGTCACCCCAAAAAATATCCAAGAAGTACAAGCATCAAAGCTTGGGGATGCCCAAGGCATCCCCCTTCTTCATCAATAAAAATCCAAGGTTTCTTCCAAACGCTTCATTTTTATTGTTTCATGCACAGTTGTGTTTTTCTTGGAGCGTCTTTTTTTTGTTTTCGTTTGGTTGGTTTGCTTAGTTTTCTGAATAAATTGGTTGGACCCCCTCTTTCATACATTGGTTTGCAAATAGTTTGGTTTGGATTGGAAAAGAGTAGGAAAGTTCATGCTTAAGTGTTAAAGAGAGCTTGTTTTTGACTGTGGCCTATGCTTTGTCATGCCATGCTTGGTATTGATTTGGCTTTATGCTTAGTATTCTTTGCTGTAGCATGACTTTTTATAAACAATTGAGATTGCTTAATGTGCCTTGGAAGGATCATGTGTTGTTTTAGCATATTAAAGCATAGTATTGTGGTATTCTCCTTTGAGGCTATATTTGGGTTGACTTGGCGCATGCTCACACCATGTTATGACTATCTCAAGTCACCATAGCATTTATGATCTCAAGTCACCATAGCATTTATGATCCTTTAGTTTTCAACTTGTAGTATCACTTTATGCTTTGATGAATGATGTTTTGTCGCTCTGCATGATTATGGCCATTATTGCTCTCTTAGTTTGTCGCTCCCAGTCTTTTGCTAGCCTCCACAACCAAGTATGAGTTCCACTCATGCATCCAACTCCCTAAACCAAGTTATTGCAAAGTGTCCACCATACCTACCTACTAGCATATGCTATTCCAAGTATATTCATGTTTTTGTTTACCTTCCAAATTAAACTTGTTATGAGAAAACTAGTGATTAAAGCTCTCACGAACTTGATGGCACACTTTACTTTTATTGCCCTTAATAAACTTGAACCATTGTGTCGTCTATGTTGTATATGCTTGCACTTATTTGTTGGGGATTAGCAGAACCATGTTGTCATGGGGAACGCTTTCAACATTGCACGGGTACTTTTGTACCTAGTTGATATCATGCTCTTTTGTCTATGGATGTCGTCGGTGTGAAATGAAAGGGGAGCTTGTAAGTCCATGGAGTTATGTATATGTGTTAGAGAAACGCCTGGGTCGGTGGTCTAATCCATGCTGACATGGTGGAAACCTGCAGCGTAACCATAATGAGCTGTCTATGAAGCATTCTTCTTATAAAAAACAGTCCTATATTGAGAAAAAAGAAAAAGAGATTATGAAAAGAGGAAGAGAGAAAAAGCACCATATTCCCATGGTAAATAAGAAGATTGCTGAGATGCTTGTTATGCCTTGCCTTGTCATTTTGATATGGGGATTCTTCCGTATCATCGGGCAAGGGGTACCCCGTTGGCGGTTCTCTATGATACACATGTACTTACAATGACAAGAACTTACCGGTGACTAAACTTGAGTAGCATGAGGAGCGGCCCTCATATTCAAGGGACATGAGATTTCTAACTTATACTTCGTCAAGCAGGTACACCATAGTTCGTTCACTTTAACCTTAATCACTTCAAGATGCTTATGATAGGGGCAATGAGAGCTGAAAGCTATAAGTACCATAACTTTTGGAAGCTCTTTATGAGACTTTAATCCCTACTTCCTTCTATGAAGGCCTTTCTTCCACCATTATATTGAGTCTCCACCTTCTATCTTTATGCACTTACTTTGAGAGCATAGTGGCCATTCTTAGTTATATGCATTGTCCCAAGACTAGTTGATTGATGCATAACTTGATATTGCTTGTTTTAAACTATTTGTATCTAGTCACTCTTATGAACTTTGAAGGTGTCCTATGCATTTATATTTGCTACTCTATGAGGGACAAGCTGAATACTATTATGCTATGTTTTCTTTATGTGAAACAAACAAGCGTCTTGCAAAGCATTGTTATTCATGAATCTTTTGTTTGTGCCTTTTCATGTTGCATCATAGTTTCTTTGTCTTGCATGTTATGATTGAAGTACTATGATCCCAGCTTTGAATGTTTTACAAATACTTTGGTCAAGTCTTTGATGGTGCATGTCACCTCAAAAATTATTCTTTCTTTTTATCACTTACCTACTCGAGGACGGGGAGGAGTTAAGCTTGGGGATGTTGATACATTGCAAATGTATCTATAATTTTTGATGTTCCATGCTTGGTTTTATCCACTTTATTGTGTTTTGTCCACACTTTGGAGTACTTTTCATATGATTTCTTGGACTAACCTATTAACAAGAGCCACCGTGCCAGCTGCTTGTTTTCTGTTGTTTTTGATTCCAGGAAAGTCAGAAAATGAATATTCTCGGAATTGGACGGGACAAAAGCCAAAGTGCCTACTTTTCTGAAAGTCATCAGATGCCAGAATACGAGACGGAGAGGGGCCAGAGGCCGGCCACACCACCTAGCCGCACGGCCAGGCTTGGCCCGTGCCAGGGGGTGGGGTGGTGGCCCCTGGCACCCCCTCGGCCTCCCCTTCCGCCTATATATTGCCCCCGAGGCAAAAACCCTAGAGAGTCAATCAGAAATCCACGAAAAGTTCCGCAGCGCTGCCGCCACCGAAGGGGAGATTCAGGGGACAGAAAGTATCTGTTCCGGCACCCTGCCAGGATGGGGAAGTGCCCCTGGAGCCATCTCCATCGATCTCCACCACCATATCCATCACCATTGCTGATTCCCATGATGAGGAGGGAGTAGTTCTCTCTCGAGGCTAAGGGTTCTACCGGTAGCTATGTGTTCATCTCTCTCTCTATGCATGATCTTATTGAGATCATGAGCTTGTAATCTATAGATCTACCTTGCTACTCAAGTGCTTTAATAGATCTCTGCTCTCCCCATGTGTGTGAAGTTGACAGTGTGCACACCATGGTGGCACTTAGGCTAGAGATTACAAATACTTGTTATGAGTTATATTTGGAGTTGGATATTTCTATGAAATTGTGGTGTTTGTTGGAACCATCTAGTGCTCAAGGTGACAGTGTGGGGTTTTCTAGATGGGAAAGGCTTACTTTGAGGTGTGTTGTTATAGCCCTACCATGGATTAGAGTCTCCAACCGGAGAGTAGTTAAGAGTAGTATCATGAAGATAATATATTTATGAGAGAGTGTTCACTAGTGAAAGTATGATCCCTAGGCCTTGTTTCTAAACATTGATACACCGTTTGCAATTAGACCTGTTACATGTTTGCTTGCTTCCATCTTTATTTCAGTTTGCCTTTAGTCTCTTCCACGCTATCAAGCTATTTTCTATCACCGTTACCACTTATAATTATCCATACCACTTGTATTTCACTATCTCTTCGCCGAACTAGTGCACCTATACACCTGACAAGTGTATTGGGTGTGTTGGGGACACATGAGACTTCTTGTATCTTGATTGCAGGATTGCTTGAGAGGGAATACCTTTGACCACTTCCTCCCTGAGTTCGATAAACCTTGGGTGATCCACTTAAGGGAAAACTTGCTGCTGTTCTACAAACCTCTGCACTTGGAGGCCCAACAACTGTCTACAAGAATAGAAGTGCGTAGACATCACCTGTCGGTGAGCAGGTTCGTCCTCGAGCTTCTCGGGACGTTCGACCTTTAGCTCCACCACTTGGGAGCCAACGCCATTGCGCAGGTATCATATCATGCGGCCTGCTGCGAGGGCTTCCTGGGGGTTCGCTCGGACACTAAGAACTTCTTGAAGTTTTTCAACTTCAAGGTCCAGGTGGTGGGGAAGGGCGGCCCCCTAACGGAGACCGCCTGCTGTGCCATCTAATAGCGGTCGTCGTTGGTGTTGCCTCGACTGGACATCCCCGACACCATGAAGCTATGGCAGCGCTCATACTTCTACGTGTGCAACACCACCGAGGTTGACTGCATCAAGGTGCTGGTCTTCGCCAACGTCCCCTCCACCCGGAAGGCATGGACCGTCCAGAACCTGGGTGCCTAGGCTGACATAGACTGGATGGCCGCCCGCATGGTGGTGCTGGTGGAGAGGGAGCGGCTCACTGCCTGGGACATCATGTTGTCCTAGATGACGAGTCCCGTGCTTCCGCTGCAGCAGCGGTCGCACAAGATGTGCCTCCCTTCTAGCTCCCTGGACCCCACACGGGTGTCCCGGCTGGAGGTGCCATACGGGGCCCTTCGCGAGTGGCTTTCCACTATCTCGGAGGAGACGCTAGGGGAGGACTGGGCCTTCTCCTACAGCCGTATCACCGCGGTCGGCTGCCGCCGAAGGTTAGCCTCTTTTCTTCTTCTCCGGGTGAACTTTTCCCGAGGGATCTCTTCTTGTTTCTTTTTTTCCTGTTGAGTAGCTCTTTACGACACAACTAGCGGAGGACGACATGGGGGATGACGAGCTTCCCCTCTTCTCATTTGACTTCAAGACGCACAAGTATCCCCCGACAAAGCCGGAGCGCTTCCCCATCCGGGCCGATGAGGGCTGCGAGCACCCACCCGGGGAGTACCTTTTCCTTGCTTTGTCTGTTTCGCCCTTCTTTTAGCTGTATGCTTGATTCTCCATGCACGGAGACGACGCGGACCAGGCTGAGGTAGCCGCGTTGAGGGCTAGGGGAAGCGGGCTTCCTCGGCCAATGCCGCCCCAGCCGGTGGCGGCTTGAAGAGAGCCCGTCGACCAAGGGTCGCGGCCGCCGCGCCAAGCATCACCGGGTACGTGCCCTTGCTCCTTTTCTATTTGTGACAATAGGCCTCCTTTTC
Source organism: Avena insularis (assembly GCA_023614405.1). Lineage (NCBI taxonomy): Eukaryota > Viridiplantae > Streptophyta > Magnoliopsida > Poales > Poaceae > Avena > Avena insularis. The sequence goes on from CM042684.1 coordinate 444,378,664, forward strand.
CTTAGCGCTCCCTTGCATTTTTTGTGTAGTGAGGTGATGTCCTTGGCCGGCCCTGCGACCATCGCCACTGTGTCCGCCCCTCCGCCTACTAGGGCTGAGGGGCATGCTACACCGGCTATGCCGGTTGAGGCTATTGCAGGTGCAGTGGGGTCGGTGCCACCGGCTACTTCCGTGGACCTGCACTAGGCTTCTACCGTCTCCAAGATCGCCGAGGTAATCTTAGTCGGGCATGGTGGCGCGGCTGCTCCCCCTCTAGCTGACGAAAGGGACGGAGCCAGTCCTTAGCCGGGCTCAGACGGGTTCCACCGCCTACCGGGTGGAGGAGCCTATGGAGGTGGCACCGGAAGCTTCTGTGCAGCCGGATGCGAGAGATGACGGGAGGAAGGTAGCCCCCGGCTCTGGTGGTGCGGGCGTCGGGGCCCTAGAGGCGTCACCTGCGGCTACCGGTAGCAATGACAACCTCCAGGTTACCGGCTGGCGGGCAGCCCGAGTCACGCCGCCACTAGACCCTATCCTGGCACAGCTCTCCGAGTCGGCGCCCATTGCTCTCGTCTAGGCCCGCCACCTGATCGAGGTGATGGAATAGGGACTTGGCCAGGCCAAGGCACTAGGGGCTTCACTTGAGGTAAATGTCCCCTTGTTGGTTTTGTTGTTTTTCCCTTCAGTTGGTTCCTCTATTTTTACTTCTTCTTTTCTGCAGAAAGCTTTTGCTGATGCTACCAAGACTATGCAGGACCTGGGCCGTAAGATTGCTCGCTCTTACATGTCCTCCCTATTGCGCGAATTTTCGCGTTTCTTATTGATCATTGGGTATCTCCTGCAGCTCTTTTAGAGGACAAGGACCGAGAGGTGGTGAGGCTGAAGGCGGAGGTTCTCCGGCTAGAGGAATCCAATAAGGCTCGCCAGGCTCAGATCAGTGAGTTGGCCGAGCATCAGCAAAGGATGGAGGTCAAAGCCGGCCAAGCCAAGAAGGTCACCGACACCCGAACTGAGGCGCTCAAGAATCTTGAGAAGCTTTACGCCCAGCAGGCGGAGACTCTGAAGGTTGCTTAGGCCCGGGAGAAAGCAGCGCTAGCGGAGTTGTGCTAGATTGCCGAAATCGTCGTTGGTAAGTGACTCCTTCTCAGGCGAACTTGCTCTTCATTTGATGCAACCGGTATATAACAGTTGCCTCTTTCCCAGGTGCAACTCAATATCCTGAGGCAACTGATCAGGCTCTAGCACGTGTCCTCGAGGCGGATGCCGGATGCGACCTCCATCTGGAGGAGTTACTGGCGGTGGCAAGCGAGGAGGCCAAGCGGCTGCGTGATGCTGCCCTTTACATCTATGCTTACGTCTAGCCTAACACCACTCTGCCGGCTATGATGGATGCCTTGGCTCAGAAGCTCTTCTCTGCTCCCGATATCATGGCTGTGGCATGGGACTGGGCGGCGCACGGCGGCACAGAAATGGTGCTGGCGCTGCTGAAGTCCTGGTACCCTTACGTGGATCTTTTGAGTCTCTCCGGAGGGTTCCGGCAAGGGACCAACTATGACCAGCTTCATGTTGAAGTTCCTGACATCCGCTCCTACGATTTCAAGATCGGGAGCTTCATCTAGCTGGACCGAGACTTCAGTGATCCGTATGGTCTGGAGTCGTACACCTTCGATCCGCATCCATCTCTAGCAGATGCCAATGCCCCGGCTGCACCATCATCCGCCTCGGTCGATGCCGCCTCCAGCAGCCATGCCCTGGCGGATGCCTCTGGTCCTTCTGCTAATCCTCAAGCTTGATCCCTGGAATGCCAGGAGTATTTGTATCGGTTGGGAACTTGTCCTTTCATCTATGGGTGTGAACAATCTGTTTTTGTTTTGTGTTGATCTCTGGTGGTCGTTTCCCTTTGTGATATTGTCTTGTGATTTTTTCTTGCACTTTCTGTTTGTTTGGTTTACACTTGCTATGTGCATGTTTCTGAGTGAGGGCGTGCGAGCGCACCCATAGGGTGTAGTCCCCGAGGTTCAGGCCGGCTGGAGAATTCAGCCGGGTCTAAGCTCCTTTGTATAGTTGCTAGTTGCATGTTTTTGTGTGGGGGCGCGTGAGCGCACCCACAGGGTGTAGTCCCCGAGGTTCAGGCCGGCTAGATAATTCAGCCGGGTTAAAGCTCCTTATCTGCTCTTCTGTCGTCTGGGAGGCGATTAGCATCCGGCTCTGGTACTTGGCTTGGACTTTGGCTCATGCAAAGATGAAACACAAGTAATGGTTTGTTGCATTAGATATGCATAAGAGCAACATAGTCTATAGTTCATTGGTTATGTTGGAAACTCTGCTGTTTCACGCTAGACCAATGACTTTGTCCTTTTCTTAGTGAGCATTGGCCTTTTTTAAGCTGCGTCCTCGCCGTCCATGAGCCGGAGTCGAAGGGTTAGCTAGTAGGTGTACTGCACGGTACTTCGGATTTTGGTCATTAGCGTTGAGCGAGTGAGCGCAACCGAAACGTCCATACGTTTTTGTTTTCCTCATGACTTTTCATGTAGGGGTACTCGAGCTTTCTGCTCTTGCCAGATCTGTCAGCCGGCTTGCGGTCTACAGCTGAAATCAAAGAGGAAGCCCTTATAGCCACATGCAGTACTTCGCCACTTGGAGCGTGTGGCCGTATGGGCTAGCCGGCGAGTCCCTGGTAGAGATCGCCGGCTCCGGGGTTAAGAAATAATGCAGCCAGAAAATGACAAATTGTGCAGCAAGAAATGCCAAATGGTTATGGAGTCCCCGAGACTATGTCGAGGCTCCCCAGCTTGTTCATTACATAGGAGTAAGATACATACACTTCTTATTCAGGTGTAAAATGGGCGAAGCAGGTTCGTATTCCAGGGGCGCTCAGTTTCTTCGCCTGAACGGTCCATCTTGTTCTTTGCTGGCTAGCGGGCATCGATGAGGTAATATGAGTTGTTCTGCAGCACCCGGCTGATGATGAATGGGCCCTCCCAAGGTGGAGACAACTTGTGCATCCCCTTGGTGTCTTGCACCAGCCGCAGTACCAGGTCGCCCTCGCGGAATGAGAGGTTGCGGATCCAGCTGGTGTGGTAATGGTGCAGGTTATGCTAGTAGATGGCAGATCTGGACAAGGCCAGCTTGCGTGCCTCTTCGAGGAGGTCGGCGGTGTCCTCACGTGCTTCTTTGGCCTACTGCTCTGTTTATAACACCTTGCTGGGTGCATCAAACTCGATGTCAGTTGGTAGGACTGCCTCCGCTCCGTAGATGAGGAAGAATGGCATGTAGCCGGTGGACCGGTTTGGCGTGGTGCATAGGCTCCATAGGACAGCCGATAGCTCCTCTATCTAGCATCCGGGGGATTGATGGCTCAGTGTTGATGTAGAGCTCGTTGGGAACCCCAAGAGGAAGGTATGATGAGCACAGCAGCAAGTTTCACTCAGTTATGAAACCAAGGTTTAATCGAACCAGTAGGAGCAAGGAAACACCCCAAAGGTGTTGCTAGCTGAGCCTTGGCAGGCCGCACTACCGATGCTAGTAGCAACGTGGAGACCTCCACAACACAACCACATAACTTTGTCCCCAACTTGCAATGAGGTTGTCAATCTCACCATGTTTTGCTGAAAACAAAGGATTAAACGTATCGAATGGAAGGAAGTAATAGTTTGCAGAAAGTAAACACAAAGCAGTAACAGTTTATAGATTGAATGTAAAAGAAAAAGGACCAGGATCCATAGTTCACTAGAGGTGGCTCTCCTTAAGATAGATAACATGCTGGGTGAACAAATTACAGCGGGGCAATTGACAAACATCGAGAAAGCAATACATGCATATACTAATCATCTTGACTCCTTTGGAACTTGATTGGGCATTACAATATTATACATAGACCACCATCCAACTACATCTATGACTAATAATCCACCTTCAGGTTATCATCTGAACCCCCTCCAGTATTAAGTTGCAAGCAACAGATTATTGCTTTACGAATTGCATGTAATGTAAACAATACGATTGTTCTATGAACAAAGGATTGTTGTTTTCTCCCTAGTAGCAATAGCACATCTAGTACCTTAGAGATTTCTATCACTTCCCCAGATTACCAGAGGCATGAACCCACTATCGAGCATAATTACTAACTCTTGGAGTTGCTAGCATCTACTTGACCAAGATAGCTACTAACAACGGAAACCATGCAAGATCACAAATAACAAAGACATGATAGAATCAATAATCAATCTGAAATAGCATCTCAATATCCATCGGATCCCCCGCAAACACAGCATGTATGATTACAAATAGATGATCTTGATCATGAACAGAGCTCACAAGATCTAGACATGAAAGCACAAAGGAGGAGAACCAACCATCTAGCTACTACATGGATCCGTAGTCCAAGGATGAACTACTCACGCATCACACCGGAGGCTTGCATGGTGATGAAGAAGGCCTCCAGGGTGAATTCCCTCTCGGTAGGGTGCCGGAAGAGCTTGATCCCTCCCGATCTAGGGATGGAGATGACAGGCGCCTCTGAGACTCTTCGTGGATTTTTGATCGGGTACTTAGGGTTTTAATCACGAGGGCAATATATATAGGCGGAAGGAGGCTGAGGGGTGTTGGGGTCGGCCAGACCACCACCTGGCGCGTCGAGCCAGGCCACGCTGACCAGGTGGTGTGGTGGCCCCACCTTCTCATCTCGTATTATGGCATCTGATGACTTTCGGAAAAATAGGCACTTTGGCTTTTGTTTCGTCCAATTCCGAGAATATTCATTTTCTGACTTTCCTGGAACCAAAAACAGCAGAAAACAGGCAGCTGGCACTGTGGCTATTGTTAATAGGTTAGTCCAAGAAATCATATGAAAAGCACTCAAAGTATGGACAAAACACAAGAAAGTGGATAAAACCAAGCATGGAACATCAAAAATTATAGATACATTTGCAATGTATCAACATCCCCAAGCTTAACTCCTGCTCGTCCTCGAGTAGGTAAGTGATAAAAAGAAAGAATAATTTTTGAGGTGACATGCACCATCAAAGACTTGATCAAAGTATTTGTAAAACATTCAAAGCTGGGATCATAGTACTTCAATCATAACATGAAAGACAAGGTTCTAGCAATAAGACAAAGAAACTATGATGCAACATGAAAAGGTACAAACAAAAGATTCATGAATAACAATGCTTTGCAAGACGTTTGTTTGTTTCACATAAAGAAAACATAGCATAATAGTATTCAGCTTGTCCCTCATAGAGTAGCAAATATAAATGCATAGGACACCTTCAAAGTTCATAAGAGTGACTAGATACAAATAGTTTAAAACAAGCAATATCAAGTTATGCCTCAATCAACTAGTCTTGGGAAAATGCACATAGAACTAAGAATGGCCACTATGCTCTCAAAGTAGATGCATAAAGGTAGAAGGTGGAGACTCAATATAATGGTGGAAGAAAGGCCTTTATAAAAGGAAGTAGGGATTCAAGTCTCATAAAGAGCTTCCAAATATTATGGTACTTATAGCTTTCAGCTCTCATTGCCCCTATCATAAGCATCTTGAAGGTGATTAAGGTTAATGTGACACAACTAAGAGGATATGCTTGACAAGTTATAAACCGAAATCTCATGCCCCTTACTTACGAAGACCGATCCTCATGCTACTCAACTTTAGTCACAAGTAAGCTCTTGTCATTATAAGTACATATGTATCATAAAGAACCGCCAACGGGGTACCCCTTGCACATGATACAGGAGCTATCCCATAATCAAAATGACAAGGCAAACAGACAATGAGCATCTCAGCGATCTTTTTATTTGTTATTTCCATAGGTTTTTATTGAGGATGCTTCATAGAGTGCTCATTATGGTGATGCTTCAAGTTTCCACCATGATTAGGCATGGCTTAGGCTAGCGGCCCAGGCGTTTCTCTAACACAAATACAAACTCCATGATCTTACAAGTTCCACTTTTATTTCACACCGCCGGGATCCGTAAGCAAAAGAACATGATATCAACGGGGTACCCAGTACAAGTGCAATGTTGAAAGCGTTCCCCATGATACATGGTTCTGCTAACTTCAAATTATAAAGCGCAAGCATATACGCAACAAAGAAGGACCCAATGGTTCAAGTTTATTAGATGCAAAAAAGTAAAGTGTGCCATCAAGTTCGTGAGAGCTTTAATCACTAGTTTTCTCATAACAAGTTTAATTTGGAAGGTAAAAAAAACATGAATATACTTGGAATAGCATAAGCTAGTAGGTAGGTATCATGGACTCTTTGGAATAACTTGGTTTAGGGAGTTGGATGCATGAGTGGAACTCATACTTGGTTGTGAGGCTAGCAAAGACTGGGAGCGACAAACTAAGAGAGCAATAATGGCCATAATCATGCAGAGCCACAAAACATCATTGATCAAAGCATAAAGTGATACTACAAGTTGAAAACTAAAGGATACGAAAGGCTATGGTGACTTGATATAGTCATAACATGGTGTGATCATGTGCCAAGTCAACCCAAATAAAGCATCAAAGGAGAATACCACTATAGTATGCTTTAATATGCTAAAACAACGCACGATTCATCCAAGGCACATTAAGCAATCTCAATTGTTTATAACAAGTCATGCTACAGCAAAGAATACTAAGCATAAAGCCAAAACAATATCAAGCATGGCATGACAGAGCATAGGCCATAGTCAAAAACGAGCTCGTTTTACCACATAAGGATGAGCTTTCCTACTCTTTTCCAAACCAAACCAAACTGTTTGCAAACCAATGTATGAAAGAGGGGGTCCAACCAATTTATTCAGAAAACTAAGCAAACCAAGCAAACAAAAAACCAAAACGAAAACAAAAAATAAGACGCTCGAAGAACAACACAATTGTGCATGAAATAATAAAAATGAAGCGTTTGGAAGAAACCTGAGATTTTTATTGATGAAGAGGGGGATGCCTTGGGCATCCCCAATCTTTGATGCTTGTACTTCTTGGATATTTCTTGGGGTGACACGTTTGGCATCCCCAAGCTTGAGCTTTAGTCCATCCTTCATCTCATTACTCATTCCTTCCATACACCTGAAATTTTTCCTTCATACAAAACTTCACACTATCTTTATTAGCAACATTAGTGCATTCAAGATAAATAAGTCTTAAGGTTCAGTTCTAACACCAAATAAACTTCCATTAGAACATTAGCTACTGTAGCACTTCCCTCAAAAATCTCAATTCCCCAAAAGAACTAAAAAAGAAACCAACAAGAAGCAAATACAGAAAATAGCAGAAATCTGTCAAAATAGACCAGCAGGTAAAGACGAATTTTTTCGAAGACCTTCTGTTGCTCAAATCAAAAAGTGTTAAACTAACTAAAGTTAGATAACAACCTGGGGCAGAAGCACAAAAATTCACGCCTCAAAAAGACATACAGATATTTTACACGAATTTTTACGGTGAAACACAGAAATCTGTTTCGGGACACCAACTTTTCCAATCATTACTTCTCTATGATTAGAGGTTACACTTAGCACAAAAAGCAAATAAAAAGGATAAGGAGCGGTTATTACTAAAGTAATAACTTCCAAGACTCATCTTAAACTTTTGGGTTATCTCCCAATAAGTACTTTTCTTTAACGCCTTTAAGTTAGGCATAAGAAGCAAGAAAAAGAATCAAGTGTTCTCAAATGAAGAAGCATTAAGACCAAATTCTTGCCCTTACCTCTCTTACTTTTATTCTTAACCTTGGGGACAATATGATTGTTTGGTGGAGAAGAAAGGTGCATGGTCCCCTTTCCCACATCTATTATTGCTCCAAGGAGTTCTAATAGGGACCTTCCAAGTGTAATTTGTCATTTTCCTGCACATTTAATAACAAGATAATCAGTAGAAATCATTTTCCCAAGGATCTTTGTAAACACCCCTTCAGCTATTCCAATAGGTAATATGGTAGCATTATTAGCAAGAGATGTTTCTTTTCCTCCTTCAGTAAGCCCCAAGTATTCAAAGATTCATAAATATCTTTGGGCATAAGACAAAATTCAGACATGATATCACAGCGAGCTTGAAAAGTTTCAGTGTTTATCTCAATCTTTACTGTAGGGAGCCACTTTGATGGTTCAGAATTTATTGGAACATAATTGTGATGCTCCCTAAGCGTAGTATAGCAATCTTTTAAGCTAGCAGTGCCAGTCTCAAGAGTGTTCAATCTAGCAAATATTTTTGCGAAAGAAATATCAGTTTGGCTAGGCAAGTTGTAAGTGAGGATCAATTTATTTATGGCATTAATAGCATCATCCTCATTACATTGGAGGAAATCTCCTCCCACAACAGCATCAAAAGCATATCTATAGCAAAGAGCAATTCGAAGGTAAAAACTGCTAAGGAACAAGCTTTGAGTCATTTTAGGCTCAGTTTTTTCATGTAGATCAGAGATTCTAGACCAAGATTCTTTAAAACTTTCCTCAATCCCTTGTTTAAAAGTGAAAATCATTTCTTCGGGTGACATAGTGATTCGAGCAAGGCTAGACATAGTGGCAACTTAAGAAAGGAACTAAATTTTTTGTGTTTTTCAAATAAGAAAGCAAACTAGTAAAACTAATTTTTTTGTGTTTTTTATAACAAAACAAGCAAACAAAGCAAAAAGAAACTAAGCAAAACAAAAATAACAAAGTAAAGAGATTGGTTATGAGGGACTCCACTTGTGAAGATGTCCTTAACTCCCCGGCAACGGCGCCAGAAAACATCTTGATGGCTTAGTGTTGATGTAGAGCTCGTTGGGAACCCCAAGAGGAAGGTATGATGAGCACAGCAACAAGTTTCCCTCAGTTATGAAACCAAAGTTTAATCGAACCAGTAGGAGCAAGGAAACACCCCAAAGGTGTTGCTAGCTGAGCCTTGGCAGGACGCACTACCGGTGCTAGTAGCAACGTGGAGACCTGCACAACACAACCACAGAACTCTGTCCCCAACTTGCGATGAGGTTGTCAATCTCACTGTGTTTTGCTGAAAACAAAGGATTAAACGTATCGAATGGAAGGAAGTAATAGTTTGCAGAAAGTAACACAAAGCAATAACAGTTTATAGATTGAATGTAAAAGAAAAAGGACCAGGATCCATAGTTCACTAGAGGTGGCTCTCCTTAAGATAGATAACATGCTGGGTGAACAAATTACAGCGGGGCAATTAACAAACATCGTGAAATCAATACATGCATATACTAATCATCTTGACTCCTTTGGAACTTGATTGGGCATTACAACATTATACATAGACCGCCATCCAACTACATCTATGACTAATAATCCACCTTCAGGTTATCATCCGAACCCCCTCCAGTATTAAGTTGCAAGCAACAGATTATTGCTTTATGAATTGCGTGTAATGTAAGCAATACGATTGTTCTATGAACAAAGGATTGTTGTTTTCTCCCTAGTAGCAACAGCACATTTAGTACCTTAGAGATTTCTATCACTTCCCCAGATTACCAGAGGCATGAACCCACTATCGAGCATAAATACTAACTCTTGGAGTTGCTAGCATCTACTTGGTCAAGATAGCTACTAACAACAGAAAGCATGCAAGATCACAAATAACAAAGACACGATAGAATCAATAATCAATCTGAATAGCATCTCAATATCCATCGGATCCCCGCAAACACAACATGTATGATTACAAATAGATGATCTTGATCATGAATGGAGCTCACAAGATCTAGACATGAAAGCACAAAGGAGGAGATCCAGCTGACATGGGTATACCCTACAGGTACTCGAGCTTGGTATATACGGCCTAAATACGTAAAGGCCCACGGTGTCGCCAAGGCCCAAATGAAGGACTCGAGTAACCTACGGACTCTCGATTGCTTGAAGATTAAGAAGAAGCTAAAGATAGAAAGTTTGAAGGGGAAAACCCTAACTTGTAACTGACTCGACCTGCTACCCGAGACCTAGCCTACCTATATAAAGGCTAGGAGGGGGCAGCGAGGAAGACACGTGCAACCCTAGTTTCCACAACCCTCGCCAGATTGCATCTGCGCACCATTGTAATATTCGATTCCTTTGATAATTCCACGAGCAGACAAGCAGGAGTAGGCACCTCTATGAGGCCTGAACCTGGGTAAATCTTTGAGTCCCCTGTGTGCTTGTTTGCTAGCCGATAGATGTCTCCAGCGCTCCCTCCTTCTCCAAAACCCAAGTCCATAACAATGGGCATTGATGAGTTAGACCCTCGTCAATTGGCGCCGTCTGTGGGAATCAGGAGTGCTGATGTTACGGCTTCTTCGGCCCCATCAACCGCGATCTACAACTCTGCAACAGCAGAGATCCGCCAGCTCTTCAGCGTGTTCGACTTCACCGTCCACACGCCGGCCACTCGCCCGGCCTTCGAGTCCGTGGGCGACGGAATCAGCCTAGCGATAGGGAGCTTCTGCTTCCAAGTCGGTCAGATGGGCACGCTTCGCATGCCTGATCAGCCGACGGCACCGTCGATTGCCCCGGCATCATGGTTCCCTCCATCGATCGGCACCCTCAGTGAGCTCAACGCCCCGACAACTATCGAGAACACGGTCAGCGACAGCAGTCGCGACTCCGACCTGAGCGATCTGGCCTCTGAAGATGGAACCTATGGTTCTAAATCTGAGAGTTGTGGAAGCAGCAGCTTCCCCAATCACTTCATGTGCGCCGTCATCAACGCAGGCGATACCTCTACCAACCGCGACAACACGGGCAATCGCGGTAACGGAACCGATCCGCCTAACGGCGGCAACAGTGGCAACGGTGGCAATCGCACCCCCGTCAACAATGGAGGAGCAGTCGAACCTCCAACCATATTAAACGAGCAAACCAGCGAACGCGTCGTGATCAGGCTCAACAAGCAAGAATGGGCTCGCTGCCGCGAGGCCCTACGAGGCGCTCCTCTACCCTTCGGATCCCCGCAAGAACTGCTGATGGGCTATCACTGGCTCCTGAAGGAAGAATTCAAGCGCCAAGTACAAACAATCGCGCAACTCGAGGCGCGCAAAAAGGCAGCAGACGAGTCGAGCCTTCGTCGTGCTGGGCTCTCCTCCCACGGAGGATCCTCCTCAAAGGGCAATGAGTACATCGCCAAAAAGAGGCAATCTCGGATGGCCCATCTCACCGAGCAAGAACGCATAGAAGCTGCAAAGGTCCTCGACTTCAGCTCTATGACAGTCGACACGCGGGGCAATGTGGTCCCCAAGACGCCGCAGGCTGCGGTGACAGCGGCCACCATGTACCTCCTTAACAACCAGCCGCCAGCTGGAGATCCCCGAGCCGCCATGCACCGATCTACGATCGTGGGCTTGGGATTAATCGAGGCCGCCCTCGACAAGGAGCCAACACCATAGCCGAAAAAGGGTAAAGCGCTAACAAAGCGCTACTCTTCGCCCTCATCCAGCAACGACAGTCACGATCTGTCTCGACGCCGCCACTCACGGCGACACGACCGTGATTATGATGTGCGCGACGACCTCACGCAGCGCAAGATTGACAAATCAAGGGCGCGACATGCTCGATCGACTGACTCAGAAGAGGAAGATGTGGAGCTCTGCAGGGCCAGATGCTTCAGCAGATCCATTAGGCAGAAGCAAATGCCTAAGGGGTTCAAACTCCCATCGGAGAACCCGAAGTTTGACGGTCTACAGGACCCAAAGATCTGGCTGGAGGATCACATCTCCTCCATTAGACTCCACGGCGGCAGTCGAAGCATAGCCATGCAATGCTTACAGCTACAGCTACAGGGCGCCGCCCGAGCATGGCTCAACAACCTCCCACGCGGATCCATTCGTAGTTGGGATGAGCTGGTTTACAGCTTCGTGCGCAACTTCAAAGGCACGTACAAGAGGCCAACATCAATCGAAGAGCTAAGATGTTGCCAGCAAAGATCGGGCGAATCGCTACGCTCCTACATCCAAAGGTGGTCCATCATCAAGAACTCCGCAGAGAACATCTCGGAGGATCACGCGATTGATGCATTCAACGGTGGCGTCCGCCGCATAGAGCTCAGGGAGGAGCTGGGCCACTCGAAGCCCAAGACCATTGACCACTTGATGGAAATCACGAATCAGTGGGCTGATGGAGAAGATTCAGTGAAAAATCGCGTTCACTCCGACGAGGAGGCAGAACTCGAGCGCAGACGCGACCCCCGAGGAAAACGCCGTATGCGCATCTACGATGACCGCGGCGATGTCAACATGGTCACAGCAGGCTACGCCGACAGACGCGATGACAACCACAACAGCGAATACCGTAACAGTGGATACCGTGACTCCGGGAAGACCACGCAAGTGTGGCAACGCCACGATCGTGACGAACCACCCGCAAAATCCATTGAAGACAAACTGTCCGGGCCATGTACGGTGCACTTCTACATCGACAAGCATGATGGGGAGAAGAAGTCTAGCCACCTCCTCAAGGACTACCGCGAGTTCCTCAAACTACACGAGGGATTAGCTCGGATGAATCGCAACACAGTCGAAAGAGGCTACGGAGCCGCTCCAGGCGCCGTGGCACATGGCGCTCCGCCACCACCACCTGGAATGCCCCCAAATGCAGCTGCGCCGGACCAGCACCACAGAGGCGAACCCTACCCAAGGGCCATGGGTACCATGATGATCCAAAAAGGACGCCCCTCTAATCGGGTGCAGAAGGCCATCACTCGCCAAGTCAACTTGGCCACACACTCGCCACCATCTACCACTGAGTACCTCAGTGGAAGCGAGTCATGCATCACCTTCGACAAACGCGACCACCCGCCTCAAGTACCTCATCCAGGCCATTGTGCCCTCGTACTCGAGGCGCAAATCGGAGGCTTCGACATGATCCGCGTCTTCATGGATGGCAGAAGCGGCATCAACCTTATATTCGCGAGTACATTGTGAGCAATGAGGATCCCTCTGACTTGCCTAGAGGCCTTGGACACAACATTCCACGGAATCGTCCTAGGAAAAGGCGTATATCCCCTGGGAAAAATCAACCTCGACGTTATCTTCAGCACGCCGAAAAACTTTCGGCGCGAGCGCATCGACTTTGAGGTCGTCGACTGGCCTTCGCAGTACCACTGCATCCTCGGACGTGTCGCGTTCGCTAGGTTTATGGCAGTACCACATTACACCTACCTACAGATGAAAATGCTAGGTCCCAATGGCGTCATCACAGTCAACGGGAGCTTCGAAAGATCCGATAGTTGCGACAGGGAATTCAACAGAATTTCCCAGTCCTTCGGCATGCAGGAAGAACTCGCGAGACTAAAGGACTCGACAGACAACAGTCTGCCCCCCTGAGCCGGCCAAGTTCGCCTGATCTATCCTTCGACTCATCGGTGCACACAAAGAAAGTGTAGGTCCACCCATCGGATCCCGCCAAGACGGCCCTCATCGCCAACAACTTGAGTCCGCGCAAGAACTCGCTTCGTCAATTCCTTCGTGAGCACTGGGAAATTTTCGCCTGGTGTCCTGCGGACATGCCAGGAGTTCCCAGGGAATTCGCCGAGCACGCACTCAACGTCAACCCCGACGCAAGGCCAGTCAAGCAAACAATTCGGCGATTGTCCGAGCCACGAGCGCAGACAGTTGGAATGGAGATCAACAGACTCCTCGACGCCAAGTTCATACGCGAGATTGATACATTGCAAATGTATCTATAATTTTTGATGTTCCATGCTTGGTTTTATCCCCTTAGTTGTGTTTTGTTCCAACTTTGGAGTACTTTTCATATGATTTCTTGGACTAACCTATTATCAAGAGCCACAGTGCTAGCTGCATGTTTTCTGCTGTTTTTGGTTCCAGGGAAGTCAGAAAATGAATATTCTCGGAATTGGACGGGACAAAAGCCAAAGTGCCTATTTTTCCGGAAGGGATCAAGTGCCAGAATACGAGACGGAGAAGGGCCAGGGAGCCACCACACCACCTGGCCGCGTGGCCAGGCCTGGCCCGCGCCAGGGGGTGGTGTGGCCGCTCCCGGCACCCCCTCGTCCTCTCCTTCCGCCTATATATTGCCCTCGGGACGAAAATCCTAAGTGCCCGATCAAAAATCCACAAAAGAGTCTGTAGCCGCTGTCATCTCCATCCCTAGATAGAGGGATCTGAAGCTCTTCCTGGCACCCTGCCGGAGAGGGGGATTCACCCTGGAGGCCTTCTTCATCACCATGCAAGCCTCCGGTGTGATGCGTGAGTAGTTCATCCTTGGACTACGGATCCATGTAGTAGCTAGATGGCTGGTTCTCCTCCTTTGTGCTTTCATGATCAAGATCATCTTTTTGTAATTCATACATGTTGTGTTTGCAGGGATCCGATGGATATTGAGATGCTATTTCAGATTGATTATTGATTCTATCATGTCTTTGTTATTTGTGATCTTGCATGCTTTCCGTTGTTAGTAGACTATCTTGGCCAAGTAGATGCTAGCAACTCCAAGAGTTAGTATTTATGCTCGATAGTGGGTTCATGCCTCTGGTAATCTAGGGAAGTGACAGAAATCTCTAAGGTACTAGATGTGTTGTTGCTACTAGGGAGAAAACAACAATCCTTTGTTCATAGAACAATCGTATTGTTTACTTTACACGCAGTTCATAAAGCAATAATCTGTTGCTTGCAACTTAATACTGGAGGGGGGTCGTATGATAACCTGAAGGTGGATTATTAGTCATAGATGTAGTTGGATGGCGGTCTATGTATTATGTTGCAATGCCCAATCAAGTCTCAAAGGAGTCAAGATGATTAGTATATGCATGTATTGCTTTCTTGGTGTTTGTCAATTGCCCCGCTGTAATTTGTTCACCCAGCATGTTTTCTATCTAAGGAGAGCCACCTCTAGTGAATTATGGATCCCGGTCCTTTCTCTTTACATACAATCTACAACTATTTACTTCTTTGTGTTTACTTTCTACAAACTTTTACTTCTTTCCATTTGATATGTTTAATCCTTTGTTTTCCGCAAAACATGGTGATATTGACAACCTCATCGCAAGTTGGGAATAAAGTTCTGTGGTTGTGTTGTGCAGGTCTCCACGTTGCTACTAGCACCGGTAGTGTGCCCTGCCAAAGCTCATCTAGTAACACCTTTGCGGTGTTTCCTTGCTCCTACTGGTTCGATTAAACCTTGGTTTCATAACTGAGGGAAAACTTGCTGCTGTGCTCATCATACCTTCCTCTTGGGGTTCCCAACGAGCACTACGTCGAAAGACGAGCACATCAAGATGTTTTCTGGCGCCATTGCCTGGGAGTCAAGGACATCTTCACAAGGGGAGTCCCTCATAACCAATCTCTTTACTTTGTTGTTTTTGTTTTGCTTAGTTTCTTTTTTGCTTTGGTTGCTTGTTTCTTTATCAAAAATACAAACAAAAATAGTTTTACTAGTTTGCTTTCTTATTTGAAAAACACAAAAAAATTAGTACCTATCTTAAGTTTCCTTCATGTCTAGCCTTGCTCCAATCACTATGTCACCCGAGGAAATGATTTACACTTTTAAACAAGGAATTGGGGAAAGCTTTAAGGAAGCTTGGTCTAGAATCTCTGATCTACATGAAAAAACTGAGCCTAAAATGACTCAAAGCTTGTTCCTTAGCAGTTTTTACCTTGGGATTGTTCTTTGCTATAGATATGCTTTAGATGTTGTTGTGGGAGGAGATTTCCTCCAATGTAATGAGGATGATGCTATTAATGCTATAAACAAATTGATCCTCACTTACACTATGCCTAGCCAAACTGATATTTCTTTCACAAAAATATTTGCTAGGTTGAACACTCTTGAGGCTAGCACTACTTGCTTAGAAAGTCGCTATAATACGCTTAGGGAGCATCATAATTATGTTCCAGTAAATTCTGAACCATCAAAGTGGCTCCCTACAGTAAAGATTGAGATAAACACTGAAACTTTTCAAGCCCGCTGCGATATCATGTCTGAATTTTGTCTTATGCCCAAAGATATTTATGAATCTTTGAATCTTTGGGGGCTTACTGAAGGAGGAAAAGAAATATCTCTTGCTAATAATGCTACCTTATTTCCTATTGGAATATCTGAAGGAGTGTTTACAAAGATCCTTGGGAAAATGATTTCTACTGATTATCTTGTTATTGAATGTGCAGGAAAAGGACAAATTACACTTGGAAGGTCCCTATTAGAACTCCTTGGATCAATAATAGATGTGGGAAAGGGGACCATGCACCTTTCTTCTCCACCAAACAATCACATTTTCCCAAAGTTTAAGAATAAAAATAAGAGAGGTAAGGGCAAGAAAGTTGGTTTTAATGCTTCTTCATTTGAGAACACTTGATTCTTTTTTTTTTGCTTCTTATGCCTAACTTAAAGGCGTTAAAAAAAAGTACTTATTGGGAGATAACCCAAAAGTTTTAGATGATTCTTGGAAGTTATTACTTTAGTAATAACCTCTCCTTATCCTTTTTATTTGCTTTTTGTGCCAAGAGTAACCTCTAATGAGAGTGAAGTAATGATTGGGAAAGTTGCTGTCCTGAAACAGATTTTTGTGCTTCACCGTAAAAATTCGTGAGAGAGCTCTATATGTCGGATTGGGCTGTACTTTTTTTTGCCTCTGCCTCAGGTTGTTATATAACTTTCATTAGTTCAACACTTTTTGATTTGATCAACAGAAGGGCTTCAAAAAAATTCGTCTTTATCTACTGGTCTGTTTTGATAGATTTCTGCCATTTTCTGCATTTGCTTCTTGTTGGTTCCTTTTTGAGTTCTTTTGGGGAATTGAGCTTTTTAAGGGAAGTGCTACAGTATCTAGTGTTCTAATGGAAGTTTATTTGGTGTTAGAACTGAACCTTAAGACTTATTTATCTTGAGTGCACTAATGTTGCTAATAAAGATTGTGTGAAGTTTTGTATGAAGGAAAATTTTCAGGTGTATGGAAGGAATGAGTAATGAGATGAAGGATGGACTAAATCTCAATCTTGGGGATGCCACGCGTGTCACCCCAAGAAATATCCAAGAATTACAAGCGTCAAAGCTTGGGGATGCCCAAGGCATCCCCTTCTTCATTAATAAAAATCCCAGGTTTCTTCCAAATGCTTCATTTTTATTGTTTCATGCACAGTTGTGTTGTTCTTGGAGCGTCTTCTTTTTCATTTTCGTTTTCGTTTTCATTTTTAGCTTGCTTGGTTTGCTTAGTTTTCTGAATAAATTGGTTGGACCCCCTCTTTTATACATTGGTTTGCAATTGGTTCTGTTTGGTTTGGAAAAGAGTAGGAAAGTTCATGCTTATGTGCTAAAAAGAGCTTGTTTTTTACTATGGCATATGCTTTGTCATGCCATGCTTGATATTGTTTTGGCTTTATGTTTAGTATTCTTTGCTGTAGCATAACTTGTTATAAACAATTGAGATTGCTTAATGTGCCTTGGATGAATCATGCGTTGTTTTAGCATATTAAAGCATAGTATAGTGGTATTCTCCTTTGATGCTTTATTTGGGTTGACTTGGCGCATGCTCACACCATGTTATGACTGTCACAAGTCACCGTAGCCTTTATGATCCTTTAGTTTTCAACTTGTAGTATCACTTTATGCTTTGATCAATGATGTTTTGTCGCTCTGCATGATTATGGCCATTATTGCTCTCTTAGTTTGTCGCTCCTAGTCTTTTGCTAGCCTCCACAACCAAGTATGGTCCTGCGATTGAAGCAGCAGGGACATCTCAAGCTCGAGTCCCCCTGGGAAGGACCATACGTGATTACAGAAGTAATCCCAGGTGGCGCCTATCACCTTCAAGATTTAGATACAGGAGTCGCATACTCTAACCCCTGGAACGTCGCACAATTGCGACGCTTCTACCCTTAGTCGTTTTTACTTTTGCATCGCAAAATAAGGCACTCAGCCAAGGCTACTTAGCCACACATTATACCTCGTACTGTCTCACGAATAAATAAAGTTAAGTGCCCCCAAACTCTGTGCCTTCCTTTATTTTTCCGCAACTTCTCGACTTGGGGGCTATGCCACCCTACACACATTTGTTCTACGAACTAAAACGCGATATCCTGAGTAGCTGGCACATCAATCGAAACCCTTGACACAACATCAACCCAGTTGCAACGCATCTGACAGGTTGACAAGGGACTGAGATAAAACGCATGGCCAGGCTAACGAAAAGGAGTCGCATAGTGCAACGCACTCACACGCTAGCAAGATCTTTATACATATTCGACAATAAATTATATACAACATTTATACAAACTTTACAACACGGGTACACTTATGTGTAGGATACAAACTAAGCCACTACTGCAGCAAGAGAACATTGGTTTGTTCCTCAAAGAAGTCGACGATCTCTTCTGCTGGGCGGTCCACAGCCTGGTAGTGCGGCACCATATTCCAGGCAGAACCTGCTGGTGGCGCAGGCGACCCAGCCGCAATTGCCGCAACATCTACGTCAGGCCTATGCAGTCGCACCAGCGATAGAGCGGCCTTGGCACCAGCCACCAACTGTTGCCTCACACACTCGCGAACCGCGGTCAGATCTTGAAACTTGGCAAGGAGGGCCAGCAAGCTTGATGGAGTAACATCCAGTGGAAACATCATCCGATAAATGTTCTTCAAGCATGACTGCGACTTCTTCAGGAAGTGCAGCACTCGCGACGCACGATCCCGTAGGCTCGCCAGCGCAATCGCACGATCATGATCTACCCAGAAGTATCCACTCTCTTGAAGTTGCTCCTGGGTAAGATCATGCATACGAATGGCAATTCTATCCTTCTCATCCTGCGGATGACGCTACCGACAACTTCTACGAAGCGGCAACAGCATAAGAATAGCGCACCATCGCGAGTGACTACAAGGAAAAGATAAGAGCAAGCATACTAACACTTGAATTGGTCACCCAGCTGCGTCACCTCGCCAAGCAGATACTGCTCTCGGGCGGCGGCTTCCTTCGCCTTTGACTTCCATACATCCGCATTACTGCGGAGCACGGGCAACTCACGCTCCAGCTGCTTCACGCGGTCACGCAATCGTGAAAGCAGCGACATCTCATCTACCCTGGAGCGTGGTGGTGCTAAAGTATCATCAAGAGGCGGCGAGTCCCGAGTTTCCCTCAAAGGATCACTTGATGTACCCTACCACAAGCCAAGATAGAAACAAATAAGACGACCAAATCAACACAAAGACAAAAGATTCAAGTGCATTCAAGACTAGATACACTCGCCAGCAGGCATGTCCTTAACAAAGGACATAAACTAGTTAACTATTACAAAGCTACTAAGGAGCGATTGGCTTCTTTGACTTCGACGGCTTCGGGGGCTTCATCGAGTCCGTGGCAGTGTCAGATGCCACTGACTTTCCGCCAGCCCCTGATGCCACAGCCTTTGCCGCCTTCTTGGCGCGTTGCAGCTCCTCAGAATACTTCGCGACCGTGTTTATCAGTTGTAGCCCATATTTACCACAGGCAGTCATGAAAGGAGCAAAGACTACCTGCTAGCCGTCCGCGCTAACAGGCATCGCCTTCAACACCACGGCAGGGTCAATCTCGACTCTGTGGGCCTGCACCATGGCAAGTGACATGGACGCGCTAGCCGCACGGAGTGAATTCTTGAAGCTGGAAGGAACACCCCTGGCGAAAGACTCCACCAGCTCGTCCATGTTCTCGATTATCTCGGCCTTGGGCATCAACTCCTCCCGGAGGTGACTGAGAACGCCCTTGGCCTTGGAGAGTGTATCTTGAATGGCGGTGCTGTAGTCCTCGACTACTGAAAGCGCACCCGTCAAAGCTTCGTCGCGGCGGAGAGCCTGAGGATCAAAGCTCAAACCGCTAGCATCTGCACACAAACCAACACATGGATATAAACATCAATGCCAACGGCAAACAACAAACAAAGAACTACAATGATATCCAAACAAGGTACCTGAGAGGGCTTTGGCAATCGAGAAAAGCTGTTCTTCGAACAACTTCTCCCTGGACGCAATGGAAGCACGAAGATCCTCTTCGCGCCTTTGCGCCTCGTCACGCGCCGCGATTGCCTCATCGCGAACCTTCATAGCCGCAGTAAGTGTTTCTCCATGGTGGCAGCATCGCGCAGAAGGGCATTATGTTCATCTACAAAACAAAAAGGACTGACTATTAGTCGACTATATAAAAAGGAGAAGAAGAAAAAGTGAAGAACACTTACTTTCGACCACGCGATGACGCGTCTTGCATGCTGGCGGCCCATCGCAAGTACTTGCTCCGCCAAGTGAGCGGCTTCCTTCACAAGGAGCTATCGCACAACAAAGGATCAGCAAAAGCAATAGATACCATCGACTGCAACACGAAAAGAAGAAAATCTACACTTACATGATCCTCCAATGACTCTGAAGTTGTCTGTTGTACCGTCATCCGGGCAACCATTCGATGCTCCCCTTCATGCGGAGAGCTGGAAGAGTTGTGCCCGAAGTGGGCCGCCAATGGAGGGGAAGGAGCACGCTCGACCTCTTTCTTGGCCCTTGAGGTCGTGACTCCTGATTCTTTCAAGAATTGGACATCGCCAGAAGATAACGACACCTCTTGACTGCAAGACAAAATCCACATCAAGAAAAGGCAAATCTAGAGACAAACCAACAAGGGCAAATCAGAGAAGAACAAACAAACTAGCAAACTTACCAATCAAACTTGTCAAAGTCAAAAGTGGGCTCCCCCGACTCTGACGAGGACTCCTTGGCCAGTCGCATCTTCTTGCGAGAGGATGGTGCCACAGCGCTCACAGGAATAGCAGGGATCGGTGACTCCGCACCAACACCTGCACATTTCGGAGTCGAAGGAGATGACGCATCGGAATCCTTGCTGCGAGAACGCTTGCGAGTATCCGAACTACCGGACTCGGGGGCTTCCTCCTCCACATCAGATGGGACAGTCGACTCCGACTCGTCATCTTCCAAGGCTTCACGAGGGATAATCCCCTCAGGAAGAGGGGGCATACAGGGTGGCACCGCCCAATCCTGCATACAGACAGCAAAATTAGCACTAAGATAAGAAATGGCAGAGAAGCAATCAATAAACTAAGCTACTGTGTAGCACAACTATACCTCGGGAGGAGGGTTAGCGGCATCAAACGGAGGAACAACTGGTTCACTGGGGAGAACATCCTTGACGGTGTACTTGGTGACCAGTTGAACCCTTTTGTCCACCTCACTCGCGGACATGCGATCGGCAGACACGCGAGTGGCATTGTCAACGCCAGTCCACTGAAACATGGGGTGGACTCTGGCCTGTAGGGTCTGGACGCGACGGCGCAACCACGTACGAATGAGGGCGCAGCCTCCCTCCTCTTTGCCGACGCGACTCTCGAGATTGCAGACACACTCGTATAGCACATCTGTCTCCGCGGACTCGCCAGGCATGACTACATTTTTCCAGGAGCGCCTCCTCATGCACGGCGTCGCCGGATTGAAAGGTGCGAGTCCGAAGTGCTCCCTGTCAGCCTTCTCATCGTGGATGTAGAACCACTTGTCCCTCCACCCTTGGACGGATGCTATGAGCTTGATGTCGAAATAGGTGGCGGATGGGTCGACGTGAATTCTGCAACCACCTACATCATACACTAAGGAGCCAGAAGCAGATTGGCGCTTCAACTTGAAGAGGCGCTTGAAGAGGCCGAAGTGTGGCTCGATTCTGAGCTAGCACTCGCAGAGGGTAATGAAGTAAGAGATGTGGAGGATAGAGTTCGGGGACAGCTGATGGAGCTGAAGCCCGTAGAAACAAAGGAGGCCCCTAAAAAAGGATGCAGGGGCAACAAGAGGCCACGAATGATGAATGCCAAAAACATCACTCAAAAACCAGTGGGAGGAGAAGGAATTGTCTCACCGCCGGGGACGTGCGTCGGCGACTGTGTCGGACAACACTCCGTTTTGGCGAACAAGACGAAGATCAGATGACTTGATGATGGAGGGACACCACGCACCATTCGTGACGCGGGTGCTCGTGCCCTTCTTCTTCCTGCCGGCGGCGGTGCTGGTGCCCGCAGCGGCGGAGCCGCCCTTCTTCTTCACCGCAGCAGCGGTAGCCGTGGAATCGGCCGTAGCACCTCCATTCTTCTTCCCCATTGCACGGCGGCGATGCGACCGTAGAAAGTAGCTAGGAAATGCGTGGAGCTGGTCCAGCGCCATGGAGGAAAAGTGAGCAGAGAAAGCAGGGGAGCAACGACAATGGCGATGGAAGCAAAGGATGAATGAGAGCAGATGAGAAATTACCGTCGCAGCACCACTACTTAACCCTTGGAAGATGCAATCCAACGGCTCAGAAAAACCCTACTAGATGCGTGGCAAACATCGTGCTAGACACGTGGAGGAGTGGAAACGCGAACCGTCCCCCCACTGCTCCCATTACGCGCGAAAATCGAGGAGGCGCGGTTAAAATAAAGATTACGCACGCCTAGTCAAATCAAAGTCAGGAGTGGGACCCACTCCTCGTCACGTCCCGTCAAACTCGCTCACACGGGCAACTAATGTCATGACATCGTCAGCACTGACGTCATCAAAGCTACACAGCAGAAGACCTCGACTACTTTAGTCCTTGCTCGAGTCTTCGACTACACCAAGCACTCGGGGGCTACTCCCATAGGGAGCGCTGGTCCCGCACCCTATGATTTTTCTTTCTTCTTTTTTCAGGAACATGGATAATCAAAGCAAACCCAACCACTCGAAAGCATGGCTTGACTATGGACATGGGTTACTCCCATAGGGAGCACCGGAAGCAAACTCGACTGAAACAAGCAAACAAAAGACGACAACAGTCGCAAAAGTTACTTAGTCCCTGCCTGAGTCTTCGACTCAACCAGGCACTCGGGGGCTACTCCCATAGGGAGCGCTGGTCGCGCACCCTATGATTATTTGTACTAAGTATTGTGTGTTGATAACATCCACACTCGAAGTTTATGGCAACACCGCCTCATTTCCCTACAAAGAGACCGCGTCTCCTGGGTCACCCGAATCGTCTCCACGATGATAAAATTTCGGATGCCGCGCTTATAGCGTGAAGGTAAGACCTGAATAAGGCCTGGCAACGCATTTGTTGTGCACTACCAGAAATATATCCGTGCCTACAGGTACGATGAATATGCCTTGACGGACGCGTCGAGTGCTCACACCCATATAACTAGAATTCGACTCCTGTAAGACCTTCGCGGCTTGAGTCGAATTACACCAGCACTTTTCCGAATTCGAGTCTGGGGACTCGAGTTCGAGTAGATTGCGTTGTTTCACCCTAAGGTGGTTAACTGATACCGATACATCGGTTAAATCAGGCACGCACATCAACAATCCCTATGACACAAGCAAAGCAGTCGAAATATACTCATTCATGCACTCGAAAGACTTCAAAAAGTCCCCAGTCGAATCTGCGATTCGACTGGACACTCGGGGGCTACTGACATGGGTATACCCTACAGATACTCGATCTTGGTATATATGGCCTAAATACGTAAAGGCCCACGGTGTCGCCAAGGCCCAAATGAAGGACTCGAGTAACCTACAGACTCTCGATTGCTTGAAGAACAAGAAGAAGCTAAAGATAGAAAGTTTGAAGGGGAAACCCTAACTTGTAACCGACTCGACCTGCTACCCGAGACCTAGCCTACCTATATAAAGGCTAGGAGGGGGCGGCGAGGAAGACACATGCAACCCTAGTTTCCACAACCCTCGCCAGATTGCATATGCGCACCATTGTAATCTTCGATTCCTTCGATAATTCCACGAGCAGACAAGCAGGAGTAGGGACCACTACGAGGCCTGAACCTGGGTAAATCTTTGAGTCCTGTGTGTGCTTGTTTGCTACCTGATAGATGTCTCCAGCGCTCCCTCCTTCTCCAAAATCTAAGTCCATAACAATGGGCATTGATGACTTAGACCCTCGTCACCAGCCATCTAGCTACTACATGGATCCGTAGTCCAAGGATGAACTACTCACGCATCACACCAGAGGCTTGCATGGTGATGAAGAAGGCCTGTGGTGAATTCCCTCTCCGGGTGGTGGAAGAGCAGATCCTCCGATCTAGGGATGGAGATGATGGCGGCTACACTCTTCGTGGATTTTGATCGGGTACTTAGGGTTTTCGTCCGAGGGCAATATATATAGGCGGAAGGAGGCCGAGGGGTCTTTGGGGTCGGCAGACAACCTGGCGTGGGCCACCTGGCCAGCGGCCAGTGGTGTGGCCGGCCCCTGACCCTTCTCTCATCTCGTGATTCGGCATTTGATGACTTCCGAAAAAATAGGCACTTTGGCTTTTGTCCCATCCAATTCCAAGAATATTCATTTTCTGACTCTCCTGGAACCAAAAACAGCAGAAAACAGGCAGCTCGCACTATGGCTCTTGTTAATAGGTTAGTCCAAGAAATCATATGAAAAGCACTCCAAAGTATGGACAAAACACAAGAAAGTGGATAAAACCAAGCATGGAACATCAAAAATTATAGATACATTTGCAATGTATCAGGGATCTCATCAGTGGTTCGATCAGCTGGGGCTTGATTCTGGCTAGAACCAAACCGTTTGCTCATTCACGCTGCCCATTGGACTTGGGGTGCGCCATGGAGGCAAGGTCCAGACAGATGCCCTTCTCTCCACAGAAGCGTGTGAAGGCCCCTTTGGCGAAGTTTGTGCCATTGTCGGTGATGATGCTGTTGGGGTAGCCAAAGCACGTGATTATGTTCGTGAAGA
The DNA here is from genome assembly GCA_023614405.1 of Avena insularis. Lineage (NCBI taxonomy): Eukaryota > Viridiplantae > Streptophyta > Magnoliopsida > Poales > Poaceae > Avena > Avena insularis. The sequence goes on from CM042684.1 coordinate 444,403,277, forward strand.
ACTTGACAACTGTTGGCCCATCCAGCTTCTTTATTGGCTTTGCCTCAATCCATTTTGTGAACTTGTCCACCGCCACCAGCAAGTGTGTCATGCCAGATCACGCTGTTTTGAAGGGGCCCACCATGTCTAGACCCCAGATGGTGAATGTCTAGGTGATGGGGATTGTCTTGAGTGCCGCAGCCGGAGTGTGCTTTTGCTGGCTGAATCGTTTTCAACCGTTGCATGCCTTCACCATTTGCTTGGCGTCCTCCAGTGCCGTGGGCCAGTAGAACCCATGGCGGAATGCCTTTGCCACTATGGCTCGTGACGATGCATGGTGGCCGCACTTGCCTTGGTGAATATCTACCAGCAGCCGGATTCCGTCTTCTTGGCTTACGCAACGTTGGTAAATTCCCCCAATGCTGTGCTTGTAAAGCTCGTTGTTGATGATGGTGTACATGCTTGCTGTGCGCTTTACTTGCCTTGCCTCGACCTCTTCGTTGGACAGCTCTCCCTTAGCCAGGAAGTTCATGAATGGTCTGGCCCAAGCGGGAGTTTCCCGGATGGCGCATCCCGCATGCATGAGTAGATTCACCTCCACGTGCATGGCTGGGTCGGGTTCATCGGGTGGCCGTCCGGGTGGAAGGGCAGAGCCGGTAGTCCCCGGGCTGCTGGAGCCGGTCGGGGGCGGTGGGGCTTCCACCCCGGTAGCCCCCGAGATGGACGCGGCAGTCCCTGGGTGTGGCGAGGCAGTCCCCGGGCGTGGCGAGGTAGTCCTCGGGTGTGGCGAAAAAGTCCCCGGGGCCTTAGCAGCATCCATGGAGGTCTTGGAGCCAGTAGTCCCCAGGTGTCGTGAGGCAGTCCCCGGGGCTTTTACGGCAGCTTCTGGTGGCTTGGAGCCGGCAATCCCTGGGTCCACGTCCAGTATGATGGAGTCGGATTCCGAAGATGGCATGATGGATGGCTTGCGTAGGTGCTCGAGGGATACTCCAGACGGGATCGCTTGCCGTGTTGACCCGCTGTGGGCGAGCGTGTCCATGGCCTCATTGTTTGTTCAGGGGACATGGTGAAACTCACAACCTTCTAAACATGCACATAGCTGTTGTACAAAGAAGTGATATAGAGCCATGTTTGCATCCCTGGCATCCCAATCACCCGACACTTGCTACACCACCAGGTCTGAGTCGCCAAAACAGAGGATGCGCCAGATGCCGATTTCTTTTGCCATTTTGAGGCCATGGATGAGCGCTTCGTACTCGGCGACGTTGTTGGATGCACGAAAGTGGATTTGTAGCATGTACTCCAGCCGGTCTCCCTTCGGAGAGGTGATGATGACTTTGGCTCTAAGCCCCCCATACATCTTGGATCCATCGAAGTGCAACTTCCAATGCATGGAGTCAAGGTATGGGGGCAGGTACTGCGTCTCTGCCTAATCGACGAGGAAATCTGCTAGGGCTTGAGACTTGATCGCCATTCTTGGCTCATACTGGATGTTGTGGGCGGCGAGCTCTATTTCCCACTTGGCCACCCGGCCCGTGGCTCTCTGTTGCCGATGATCTCTGAAAGTGGTGCTAATGCCACCACCCGGATGGAGTGCTTTTGGAAGTAGTGCTCCAGCTTCTTGGCAGCCATATACACGCCATACACCAGCTTCTGGTAGTGGGGGTAGTTCTGTTTTGAGAGCAAGAGTACCTCACTCAGGTAGTACACCGGGCATTGTACCGGTTGTGCCTTTTCTTCTTCTAGTCTCTCCACCACAAGCACCATGATGACGACCCGATTGGTAGCTGTGATGTACATCAGCATCGACTCCTTTGCCGCGGGAGCCGCCAGTATGGGTGGTGAAGAGAGCATGCACTTGAGATCGTGGAAGGCCTCGTCCGCCTGCGATGTCTAGACGGACTTGTCTATTTTCTTCATGAGTTGGTACAGCGGGAGTGCTTTCTCGCCCAGCCGGCTGATGAACCAGCTGAGGGAGGCCAAGCACCTGGTGAACTTCTATACGTCATGCAGGTTCTGCAGCAGGTGCATGCGCTCGATCACGCCAATATTCTCCATCTTTGCCTCGATCCCTCGTTCCGACACGAGAAAACTGAGCAGTTGGCCAGCTAGGACACCAAACACGCACTTCTCCGGGTTCAGCTTCATCTAGAATCAGCAGAGGTTGGTGAAGGTCTCCTTTAGATCTTCAAGGAGCGTTTGGTGCTCCTTGGTCTTGACCACCACGTCGTCGATGTAGGCGTGCACATTTCTGCCGATCTATGTCTGCAGGCATTTCTGCATGCAACGCTAGTAGGTTGCCCCTGCGTTCTTCAGCCCAAATGGCATGGTGGTGTAGCAGTAAGCCCCATACAGGGTGATGAATGTCGTCTTTATTTGATCAGCCGAGTTCAGCCGGATCTGGTGGTAGCTGGAGTACACATCCAGAAACGATAGTAGCTCGCGGCCAGCTGTGGAGTCCATCACTTGATCTATTCTTGGCAGAGCGAACGGATACTTGGGGCATGCCTTGTTGAGGATGGTGTAATAAACACACATTCGCCAAGTCTTGTTCTTCTTTAGCACCAACGCGGGGTTCGCCAGCCATTCCGGGTGGAAAACCTCCATGATGAATCTGGCTACAAGGAGCCGGGTGATTTCTTCACCAATGGTTCTTCTCTTCTCTTCTGCAAAATGCCATAGAGATTGCTTGACCGGTTTTGCATCCGGCCTAACATGTAAAGAGTGCTCGGTGAGCTTCCTCGGAACACCAAGCATGTCCTTGGGGCACCATGCGAAGATATCCTGATTCTCATGGAGGAAGTCGACAAGCGCGCTTTCCTATTTGCTATCAAGGCCGTCTTCAACCAAGACAAACTTGTCCAGCTCGGCTTTGTTGAGCAGGATTTTCTTGGTGCCCTTGGATGGCTTGAACTATGCCTCTCTGGCTGGCTTCGGCTCGCCAGCCGGCATCTCCTCCTATAGGGCTGCCACATTCTGCATGATGATGTGTTTCTCCTCTGTGATTATCATGGCCTCGGCTAACTTATAGCCGTCCGTGGCGCATTCCACCGACTGCCTATAGCATCCAGCCACAATGATCACTCCCTTTGGCCCAGGTAACTTCATTTTGAGGTATGCGTAGTGTGGCACCTCCATGAACTTGGTGAGCGTTGGGCATCCCAGGATAGCGTGATATGCGCTGGAGAGGTTGACCACCTCAAACCAGATAGGCTCACGACGAAAGTTGCCCTCCGTGTCGAAGATGACGTCCAGCCGGATCTTGCCGATAGGTGAATGCGATGGGCCCAAGACGACTCCGTGGAAGTAGGTGCTAGACCGTTCCAGCTAGGACTCGTTGATGCTGAGCCGGTCCAACGAGTTGCGGTATAGGAGGTTGATGCTGCTCCCTCCATCTACGAGGATGCGAGAGAATCTGCAGGAGTGCTTCTTGGAGACGATGATGAGGTCCAGAACCATCGCGTAAGTGCCAAGATGAGGTAATATAGGTGGCTGGTCCTTCCGGCTCCATGCAATTTCTTGCTCCGACAAGTTGAGGTACTAGGGTACGGGAGGGACGATCACGTTCACCTCCGCCTCGCGGCGTCTCTTGCTATGCTTAGTCTCCGGCTCCGTGGTGAATATGTGGTAGTTTCCCACCTGGCGGGGGTAGTTGTCATCATCGTCTTCCCCGCGACGCTGGTGATCATGGTCGCCTGGCGGTCCGCCGGCTAGGGGAGGTGGTTCCTGCGCAACCGGTATGTCAGCCACTTCCGCCATTTTCTTAGTCCAGGTACATTGGCGTGTTGTGTGTGTAGATGACTTGTTGCCCCCACTATGGAATTTGCATGGCCCATCAAGCATTGACTCGATGGTATACTTGGGCCTTAGAGGCTGGTCATCAGGCTTCTGTCTCCGGCTACCGCCTGCAGCCGGATCTTCCTGCACCGTTGCCACCTACCTGGAACTATATTGGTTATCCGGCCAGTTGTCCTTTCTCTTGTCGTGGTGGTTATCGTGCCGCCTGGAGTTGTTGTTTCTGTCCGGCTGGCGTCGGTCCGTGGAGACGTCAACTATGACCTGCCCCTGGTCGTCCACCTGGATGGATCTTTTCATTGCCGCGTCGGCGGTAGCGTACTTGTCCGCGATGGCCATGGTCTAGGCCATGGTGGTGGTTCCACCCAGCGAAGCTTGTGTTTGAGCATGGTGTCGTCTCTCTAGCCGTTGACGAAGAAGTCGAGTACTTGGTGCTCGCGTACCCCTTCATAGGAGTTGTGCATGCTTGTCCACCGGGTGATGTAGGAGCGGTCGGACTCGTCCTTTCCCTAGATGCGGGGGGCGAGCTTGCCGGGATGGCCTGGCGTTTGTAGGTGTCAGTGAAGTTGCGAATAAACGCCTGCTCGAAATCAATCCAAGCGTTGATGCTATTGTCGGAGAGGCTGTTGAGCCATGTTCTGGCCGAGTCGAGGAGCATGAGGGGGGCATAGCGCATGGCTACCCGGCGGTTGCCATTTGTGATGCCCACCATGGTGGTGTAGTCCACCAGCCAGTCCTCCAGCTTGATCGTGTTGTTGTACTTTGGCGTGTCCTTTAGGAGCGAAAATCCCTTTGGAAACGGTTCGTTCTGGATGCATGGTCCAAAATATCTTGGGTCGGCCGGGCTTTCTTCTTCCAGCGCACGTGACTGGATGAGCAGGTCGATTCGTGCGCGTGCATCCGCGGCTCTTCTGGCTCAAGCGGGCCTAGCCGTCCTGACAGGCGGGACTTGGGCGGTGTGTTGCTCCTTCCGGCTTCGTTAGCCAGATTGCGGTTTCTGCTGGTGATGGTCGCGGCGTCGCGTGGATTGTGCCCACTGTTGGCTGATCCACCACGTGGACGGCTGTTCTTCCTTGCACCGTTCGGGGAGGATGCCTTGCTTCCGCCTGCAGCTGGATCCACCATCCGGCGTGGTGGTTGGCTCTTGCTATTGCCAGCTAGACTAAGGTCTGCCTTAGCCTGTTGTTTGTTGGCCGTGACCACAAGGAGTTGGACACGTGCCTGTTGACGAAGCAGCTCTTCACCCTCCAGGTATCTTAGCTCGGCAATGGCCTCCTCCGTGGCCCACATGTTCTTGGCAGGGGTGTTGTAGACCGGCTGCACTGCAGGAGTACGCGGGTCCGCGGCGTGGTCTAGCTCTGAACCGAGGTTTCGGTCCCGGGGCTAGGCTTGGCAGCTGGTGTCGGGCAAGCGAACGAAGTCATGCATGGTGTTGTACTCGCGCATGGTCGCGTTTAGCCGGCGCTGGGCGGCGGCCACCTTGCTAGCTTCCTCCAGAAGGCTCTGGCGGCTAGCCTCCAGCGCAGCTGCAGCCGCTGCCGGGTCTGCCTCGATGGGGGTGATGGGGTTGTGGAGGTGCTCGATGGACGCGATGAGTGGGTATTGGTCTGGCGCACACGAGGTGATGACGTTGTTGCCTCCCACGTTGTGCTCTAGAGGCGAACGTCGGCCTTCACCTGAGCCGGCCATCATGACCTCGACGCTGCTGCTGGAGACGCATGGAGCGGAGAGGCTAGGCGGCGTGCCGGAAACAGTGATGACCTTGCGCGGGAAGGCCTTGGCGACGATGGCGACGTAGACGCGATGCTCGCCGAAGTGCACGACGAAGCTGCCGCTCAGGAAGGTTTCCCTGTTGAAGCAGGACGTGTTGTTGACCACATAGTCGAAGGAGCCGAAGGTGAGAACGTGGCCAGAGGCGACTCGCTTACCGGCGACGAGCGGAAGTCCCGTGTGAAATATGACCCTGGCCAAAGCGATGTGCCCCACGGTGGGCGCCAACTGTCGTGGTCTGGAACACGGCAGTGCCATCGGGGATGGCTTGAGAGGGGATAATCAAGATGCTATCGGTGGCTACTCGCAACGGGTTGGGCACAGATACTACAAACACAATGATGTACCCAGGTTTGGAGCCCTCTTGTCGAGGTAACACTCCTACGGCTGCAAGGATCTACTATATGGGAGGGAACGCCTAGACAGGTGCTCCTTGAGTTGTTTCCCTAGCTGCTGCTCTGAGCTAGAAGAATAAGATAAACTACTGAACTTATTGAATCTAGATAACTTACCTAGAACCCTACCACTACCCTCCCTTATATACTGGTTGGGAGAGGGAGGTTACAATGTGGGCTCTAGGGTTTACTGTTTGGATTTGGGTTTACAAAGCGGGCCAGGACCCGGTCAAGCCTTCAGTACAGGGGGACAACGCTACAGTGTCCCAATGGTGCCGCTTTACTCGTCAACCGGTGCTTTACTCGCCATCCGACGCTTTTACTCGTCAGCCGGAGCTTTACTCGTCAACCTCCAGCCTTGGCGCTTTGGCGCAGTTGTCTTGTAGCACCGATAGGGCCGTGCACCAGCCTGTCCGGCCAGAGGTGTGCTCAGCAAGGAGCGTCACCCTCACCGTACCTTGGCCATCGGATCCGAGGCGGCCGGGTAGGAGCGGCCACCCAGCCGGTTCTTCTGGCTACCTGGCTAGACGGGCCAGCCAGGGAATCTCGAAGGCTGGGCCGGATGGAGCGTTCCATCCGGCTATGGCTCATCGTCTTGCGGCCATCTGGCCAGGCCTCTCTGGAGCGGGCCAGTTGAGCCTGGCTTGGCCTACCCAGGGGTCATCCCCCGACACTATTAATTCCATTGAATTAGTCATGACCAATAAATAACAAGCCGTTCTTAGGTTGATCATAGATTTGACCAGGGACAAAAAAAAATTTAACTGTACATTGTGACATGTGCATTTCATAAGTAGTGGTGGAATGTACAGTATATGATTCCAACAGCAGTCTGAAATTTGTAAATATCTGACAATTGTCTATAACAGAACACTGAAATTTGTATACAGGATTTTTGTCAACACTAGTAAATTTCTTGGCTCTGGTTTAGACTAGAGTCTATTGTCTGTTTATGTTGCATGATTGTTGTTGGGGGAAAGCCCCTCTACGGTGCAGTTCACTCTCCATTTCCGATTCCTTAGATAGATATTGCATAAATCTCAGATAGAAGTGTTTCTATATAGGAGTTTTGTCAACCTCGATGAATTTCTTGGGTCTGGTTAAGAGTCTTTAATTTGTTTACATAGAAAGAGTAGTGTAGGGATAAAACCCCTCCAGAGTGCAGTTCATGACTCATATCTGGGTGTTTAGATAAAGATTGTGCATATCTTGCTTAGTAAAGATTATGGATGACATTTTGCTTATGTGCTGAGCTTGTTGAGTTGTACCTTCGCACTAAACTATACCCGCTACATGTAGATTATGATATAAATAGTACCCTTTGTCAAGGATATCCATTGGATGGAGAAGGAGGCTAATTCCCCCTTATTGAATCAGATAGAGAAGGTTCATGACACTGAACGGTTGGTACTTCTATTTCGATCGCTGTCCTTTACTTTAGTATTTAGATAGCCACTCTCGTCTGTAAAATACATTCCATCTCTTCTTAACCAAGCCAATAGCGTCTGAACCAAATGTATGTATTTCGATTAGGATCCTATCCTATTCTACGGTTATAACTACAATACGGTGAAGTTTAAATTTAATATCTTTTATTTTTCAGTGATTAGGCATCCTCTTTGTCTAGGGAAGAGAACCAACAAGAGAAATTTTGAACTATGCAACAACATTCGAGTGTGTTCTTGCAAGTGGAAAATCAGGTATAATTCTATAGTGATAATATCTTTTTAGAAAGAGCATGTTGTTTATGATTAAGAACACCATTGATTTGTTCTCTCACTTTCTTGATTGCCTCTGTTTTTAGTAAAGGAAGATTCATGTATAGTTGTTCTTTATGCATAGTTATTCTTATAATCTGGACAGTGACTTGTCTCTTCTGCCATTTTCTAGATAAGCTTAGATAGGTATGTTATGCTTTGTTGGCAACTTGTGTTGTTCAGGTACATGTAGTCAAGAAATTAATTCTTCGTGATCATGAATTTCAAACTTGTTGTGCTAAAGCTTATACATGTGCTTTTATTTATTGGCAGAGATGAGGAGAGGTTGAGAAGGAATGCTGATTTGGAAGACTATGGAACAAGACCATAAAATAATTCTGACCTGGGATTTGAATAATCAAACTTGTGTTGGCTGGTGAAGTGGTTTCAAGTACACATGTCATTTGTAGTGCCATGAAATTCTGAACTTGTATTTATGGCTCTGCCCTTCTACCTATAAAGTGCTTTTAAATTATTAGTTTCTTGTTTATTATTCGGTGCCAAAATTTGTTAATATGTAGTGATTTCTTAGCATTTGATGCTTCAATATTGAGAGGTATTGAATCAGTATATATAGCATGTTTTAGTTTGAAGTTACATAGTTTAAATGTGTTGTGTTTTCGGGAAACTGGCAGTTTTGTGATTAGTCGCGACCTGTGTATAACTCTTTTTTTTTTTTGAGAAAGCGACTGGTGCATAACCTGTTACCAACGTGCACAACCAAACAGTGGTAAGGGAGTTGTTTACTTTACACGACCAAACGAAACAAAAAATAGAGTTTGTCCATTCCACCCGTGATACTCCTTGGTATTTGATTCCATTTACATTACCATTATCGTTCTTGAACCAAACACGTTCGTAGTTGTAATATATCTTTCTTCAATCTAGAAGTAGCTTCTTTTACATCAGCTCATAGGTGGTGGATGCACGGGCGGAACCAGCATGAATTTTTAGAGGGGGCAAAAATTTGCTAAGTGGTGCAAATATCTTTGCTAAGTGGGAGCAAATTAGTCTTTAGCTTGAGTAATTACATGGTGGCGGAAAATTGAGTGGGGGCAGCTGGCCCCATTGACTACATGCTAGATCCGCCGCCTCTGGGTGGATGTGCATATGCCACTTTGTTCCCAGATGGCAGATGAAAGCCTCCACGACAAGTAGGGCATGCATAAAGACCTCCTCATACTATAGCAGCCCCTCGCGTAATTCAACAGGCGAAGCGCAAGAACTGGCAAGGTTGTATGACACGGCACATGCCACATACTGTAGCTTGTGTTCATGGTTCCGTAAGAATTAAAACCATCCATGGCAAGACCAAACCTTACGTTTCTAGGGCCAGCTGCAAAGTCGTCCCCATGATTCATCAAAATGCTTCCAAGCTCCACCATCAGTTGGACAACTCAGTACACCAACCCTGAGCATTCTCTTTAACTTTTGTCACTGCATGTTCTCCGATATTTTTCTCGAAACAAGTATTCTCTACAGCCGCGGAACCAAAGAAAGACTACGCAACACTTTGAGAGTCGATGACTTTTTCTCTAGATGTTTCCACCTCGAGGCGCCACCCTTACGTCGTATGAAAGTCCAAACTCCTTTGGATAAGCTTTTGCTGGATATATGATGCAACCAATTGTTGAATGTTGCACATGATTTCTACTATCTGGCTACACTATTAGGCTACATAATGGATAGCTTTCAATGCTTCCTTTTTTCAGATGGTTGATACTTGATACTTGTCTCAACCTCTGTGATCCATGATTGTATAGACTGAAATTTATTGAACTTTGTAATAAGATGGGCTTTGTGCATCACCATGATACAGAGCCCAGGGTTACGCTCCTCATCTCGGGGAAAAGATCAATCTCTCGTGTCATTCACTAAGTTCACAGCACAAAATCTCAACGGGCAATTGAGTGTTTCACTTGGTTGGATACTCCACAGAAATGAACCCAAACGCACATTCCGATGTCGTACAAGTGGAAACACAGGAGGACAACAGAACCTCATATCGCTCCTTTTACTGTAATAATGAACAAGCAATACCGGACGCGTCAGCACATTACTGTTGCTCTCTTTACTCCATGTACAAAACTACAGACCTAATTAAGGACACGCAAGCCACTCACTCACTATCATTTCATAGTCGCTGGTCATTTACAATTTCAGGCAGAGAAGGCGCTTCCGAACCATTGTGTCTGCTCGGGACCGGGGTGTTCCGTCTCGACTGCCGCTTCGTCGCCACGAGGACCTGCTCCGCCTCCCCTTCGGCGCCCATGGAGAACTTCTCGTCGTCGTCATCGCATTTGAACACGGGGTGGATGTAGGCGTCTGCCAGGTACGTTTTCAGATCGAACCCTGGCTCTCTCGCACGCTCTAGAGTGTCTTTCCTCATTGCCTCCTGGAAAACACAAACATGTTGGCGGTTATTTTCAGTTCCAGAGGCATGTCCATACTTTGGACTCGAAACATAAAACTAGCGTAATCCTTACCTGTAATGGATATTCCACAAAAGCAGGTTCAAAGCGGTTCTTGCAGTATTTGTGGAAATAAAAGGTTACTACAGGAAGAACAAGGAGCACTGGTGTTGATTGGCCTGCGCCTTTTGTGCTTAGCAATCCAAGGAAAAGGAACTGGGACACGATCAATGCAGTGATTATACGTCCATGAACACTTGGCCAAAAAGCAGCCGCACTCTCATATTCTTGATTGTACACATTAATTATCTAGAACAGAAGCTCAAGTTAGCAAACAATTTCATGAAACTAGAAAAACTGAGATATGAACATGTGATGGTGAAGGCAAAAATACGATAATCTCGTATATAGATTAAAAAAAATCATATAATAGGTGGGCTGAAGCATGAGGGCACGGTATCAAAAAATTCGAAATAATAAAAAACTCAAACAACTAGTCAAGTGCTAATAAGTGCACGATGGCCAGTTTATCAAAACAAGCCCTCGATTTGTGTCCGTCCGATCAACTCAGATGGACGCGTCGCGCGCCTGATCGTTCCGACAACTTCCACCTGAGAGTCTAACTTGACCACCTGAAACGCATCCCTCCGTCACTCGCTCCCGCACACACATCTGTCCCATCGATCCCCTTTCAGTCCGCCGCTCACCTGCGCCAGTGGTGGCTCTCGCCTCCCCCGCAGGAGAGGTGCCCCGCCGCCTGGGATTGCCGCCGGTGTCCTGGTCACTGCAGGCGACCCCACGACTTTCAGCAGTTTCTGCACAGTTATTATCTACAGTCTACTTCCAACTTTGTACATGGTGATAGTAGCTAAGTTCTTACTTGGGCTTTAGCCCTTTTTTCGAAATGGAGATGCTACCCCTGGCCTCTGCATCGAACTTTATTTATTATTCATCATCAAAACCATACAAAGGAAACAAGGATCAACCCGAAGCCGCCTCACTAACGACAGCTATCACAAAACCTACAACCTTGATGAAGGGGGTGGACATGTCGGGGCTAGGGTTAAATTTTGAGGAATGACACCAATGGTCTTTTTTTCTAGCTTCGCTCCTGCAAACCAGTCCCAGCAGACCCATCTTCAGAATAGGGATCGAGGCATTACCCTTGCAAGGCTTGCCATCGATACCGCCACGGCGCCAGACAGCACCCCCGCCCTACGCGAGTCCATCAAGTCACGCCCGACGTTGAGACCCCGCTGCACCACGCCGCCGAGACTCACAGCCATTGACACGGTAGATGCATCACACTCCACCGTGGTCACCACGCGAGAGGCACGCGGAGACTGGCACCAAGCCACCAAAGCCATCCACTTGTCTGTCAAGTCGATGTATGTCTCCAAAGATGATGCCCCCACAGGGGTGACCCAGGATTTCCCTCGAAGCACATATGGAACGAGAAACGCCACCACAACGCCTCCAACGAGGTAAACGATGCCCATGGGCGGTGCCATTGACGATAGATCCTTGCACCTGTCATTGGCTGGGCGGGCCACCATCTCCTCCTTGCCAAGGACCGCCATGCCCCAAGGGTACGTGATCCTCCCGGGAGCCACCAGGACGGCACCACCACCCGGATCCCGTCCGCCAGGGCAAACCGTCAAAACCAGAGGTCCCACTTTGCTGCGCGACCGACGCCATGGCCACGCACGCGCTGAGCCCAAGCACCCACTCGAGGGACGCCGCGACCGTGCCTCAGATCCGCGACAGAGGGGAGCCCTGTCACCGCCATCCTCCTGCCGACCGGGTTTTGCCCTGCGGCAGCGGCCAGGTGAGGGGTGGCAGCAGCTTGACCTAGATCGCCAAGGGAGGGATGAGGGGAGGGGTCGGCTGAGAGGTGGGCTTTAGCCTTTAGGGCTAGTGCATGCTCTTAATCTTGGAACTTTTAATGCCAGCAATGTACTTTTCTGATGGTTCCACCATACCCATTCCATAAGGTATATGGTCCAGTTTATGCACACAGCTATCTAGAGTCAAGTGCTTCAACTTCGTACATGGTAATAGTAGCTAGACTCCAGCTTTAGCCTTTAGGGCTCGTTTATGCTCTTAACCTTGAAATTTTTAATGTGGGCAATGTACTTTTCTGATGTTGCCATCATACCCATTCCATAAGTTTTATGGTCATATGGAACTTCCATAATAAAACTAGCAACTTGGTTCATAAATCCAAGATTGACTATTATTTGCACAAAACAAACATATATCCAGCAGAATTAAAAATTCATTAAGATTTTTCAAAAATAGTTTAGAAAGTTAGTTAGAAAGATGGCAGTATCCTCTTATGGATATAGACTAGTATAAACTCGAAACATGTATACATGGTACATCAAAATTTATATCAAGAACACCAAACATTCAAAAAGTATAATTGTTCCAGCAAATCTTACCTGGTGGCGGTAGACCACGTATGCGAGCACAAAGAATATCAAGATGAAGGGAAGCAAAAATGGTGTGACCACAGCATAGACAAGACCAAGTAAGAAATAGAGCTGTATCTGAGGTTCATTTGAATCAAAACCAATACTTCCAGGGTCCATTGCCTCTTCTCTGTCTTTCTCAGTCTTGACCAAGAAAAAGTTTTTCAAGTGGAAGATTACCAATGGCTTCAATCTCAATATTTCACCAGCTACCCCAGCCCATCCATCAACCATTACATATGTTATAAAAAATGTTGCTTTCATTGGAATTGCTACACCGATTGTCCTTGGTATCCTATAGAAGCAAATAGATAAAATTTCAAATGGAGAACAAATTGTTCAATATGCCAGGCAAATACAAAGGCCTCCAAATCTGTCCCGGATAGCAAACATATGACAAGATACTGTGTTACAAGGGAAAAAAATAAAATTCAAGTAAATAATACAATGCCTGTGACCATCCAATGATTTGGTTGATAGTGTGAGTGAGCAAAACAGCCATGTCCTCATAGTCCAAGGGCATATGGAGAACAGGAGGAGTTATTAATATAAACTATTCAATATGCCAGGCAAATACAAAGGCCTCCAAATCTGTCCCGTATAGCAAACATACGACAAGATACTGTGTTACAAGGAAAAAAATAAAATTCAAGTAAATAATACAATGCCTGTGACCATCCTAATGATTTGGTTGATAGTGTGAGTGAGCAAAACAGCCATGTCCTCATAGTCCAAGGGCGTAGTCACGACCTTCAGGCAGTGACCAGAGTCCACAGGTATCAATGGGGAGGCAGAGATGTGGCATGAAGCCTATCATACCAGCTGAGAGGACCTCCATGAGAGGTCAGGCTTGTGTACTGTTTCTTTTCTTGGCTTATACAGCCGGTAAAGAATGTGAAAAGCTCTCCCCAATAGATCATACTCTTCTAGTTATATGTTTGTTTGCTTCACCCTCTTAATAAAAAGATGTGCATTTCTCTACACAAAATGCATGCAGCCCTTTGTGCCAGGTTTTTTTTTTTGAGTTCGTGTAAAGCAACAAGAAAGGTTACGCTGTCGAATGTGTTGCAAATATCCAATTCTCTTTTATGCTTCAAGAAAGGAAACAGTGGTATGTTTAGACACTGATAGAAAATAAGTACATTATAAGGGGTATTATGTCTAAAACTGGAAATGGAAGTTTTAAGATACCATTCTAAAATTCAAATGATATTATGCCTAAATTGTACTTGGTATCAGAAGTTACAAGATACACCATTAAGAAGTTACAAGATACACCATTAAGAAGTTACAAGATACACCATTAAGGTACATGTGTTTCAAGCCAATTATTACTCAACTGCGACAGTTAATTAGAATCTTTTAACTTAGTACAGACATACAATGATCTCTTGGATGCCAAAAAAAACACTCTTTTCATTTTGATGTTCATGTTCTAATGCTGAATGACATGGGATACAACAAACGTTGTGTTCAGAAAGTTCCTTAGGATTCTAAACTCCTGAATATAGTGCATCCATGCCCTCCAGAATTATACTCGTAGAGGTGGTCACTTGCCACTTGTCAAAAATTCCAGAGTCATCTCAAGAATAGGGAATACAAGAAGAAAATTCTAAGTAATATTCCAACTGATCTGACATCTCTCATTGCACGATGCTTTTAGGCTTGAAATGTAGCTACACTATAACCAATCAAAAGAATATACAAAATAGATCGATTTCGTGGCAGTTACTTGTAATCGCCCCTAGAAAATATACCAAGCGCCCCCCAATAACCAAATATTGCACGTTGCTTAGAAAAGGAGTCAACAATCGACTGCATTTATATCCATTTTTTCTATGGTTGACCTACATTTCACATGCTAAATTCTATGTTAGTTCATAACATCTGTTCTTATTTGAGTGCAATCATGTCATTGAGCTGAATGAGATGTTGGATGATTGTCAATTTCTATTTATAAATGTGATGCCAAAGTGCCAAACAGGAGTAGGTGTAGTACATACTGATTTGCTGACTGATGAAGGTAGCTTTGTAGCTGCTCTAAAGCAGATCCTGCAATAATGCTTGTCAGAAATACATTAAAGAATATGAAGATATAGAATTTCGATGCAGATCTTCTCTCCAATGAAGACACTGATGTCAATCCTTCAACTTTTGACATAAACATCAATATGCTTGGGAGCAGTATAAGGAAGATCTTCAGAGCAATTCCAGGAAGGAACCCTTGGATGAATGATTTGATAGGATGCCTGAGCAATAGTTGAACAACAAACTTCAAGAAATCACAAAAAATGCCAAAAGAGCAAATACAAGTAAAACATGAGCAAATTACACCAAAGGTCGTTAAACTTGCTTGCTGGATGTATATTTCCGTGAAGTTCCAAGTTACAGATTATATATATGGTGCTACAGAAACCTAGAGAGAAAAACTAAGAAAGTTTACAGATTCATTCAAGGTCTGTCAACTTTTTTGCCACTGTTGTCGACAAAAAATACATAATTAAGCATCGGCATCACATATGGATCCCACTTAGTAAACAGTACAAACAGTACATTTTATCAACAGTGCGACAGTGAAAGGCTACTACATACCAACTTGCAACAAGTAGGTACTATGCACACCAGTATAAACATCAGAACAAAGTCAGCATCAGACTCATGTCTCAGCATAGCAATAGTACACAAACTACGTTTCCTCCATTATGATTCAGAAATTCTTGAGGTCAGCGACCCTTGATTTTCACTTCTTAACAGCAACTTGGAGGTTTTTGTGGGATCTGTCCGACTTTTGCATCTGCAGTTCATATGCTTTTGCAAATAAGCACTATAGTTTTTTACTTCAAATTGAAGTATTACTCTAAGGGCGTACTAATTATGTTTCATCTTAATCAGACACTAAGCAATCCTCAGATGGATCCTGTTTCATCATATTTACAATAGATTACTATCATCAGACACTAATACACAACGCCATTCTTTGTAATTCATGCCGTATTAGGCATGATTAACTACTCTAGAGTCCAGCCCAACCTACACCTTACCCTTCTCATAAATAGGTGGTGTTCAAGAACATAAAGAAATTTAGCATTGAAGTCACAAGAAAAGTTGAATAATCAATAGCATTCTACTGTACAACTGAA
This sequence comes from Avena insularis, assembly GCA_023614405.1. Lineage (NCBI taxonomy): Eukaryota > Viridiplantae > Streptophyta > Magnoliopsida > Poales > Poaceae > Avena > Avena insularis. The sequence goes on from CM042684.1 coordinate 444,418,998, forward strand.
CACAAAAAGCCATTCTGCAGAAGAATAGCATGCTGAAGTACACTTACATTTCGATCACAGGCTTCAAAAATGGAACTGCCTTTTCAATCCCTTCAAGATTTGCAAGGGACTGAACAAATGTGATTGGGATAATATAAAAGAAGTTCAGAAAGAAGAATGCCACCGCAATTATCAACCTTCTAACTGTAAGGTGAACAATTGGAATAGACAAATTATCCCAGTACACATCACAAGGTTCTGGAGCCCACTCGGTTAACCAAACCGTTGGATTACTTGTTTGTTGTGTCTGAGCACACACTGCTGCACCCCACCGTGATCTAAAGGAAACAAATGCTGCTGGCACAACTAACTTGGGATCCTTCATGATCCTTTCACGCTCTTCAGCTTCCTAAATAAGTGTGATTTGTAAGTGACGGTGAATCTGATGGTTTATGGTATTGCAGGAAATTCTTTATTTGAAAAATGAAAAACATATAACATTCTGAAAGACACGGCTTTATAACATTCTGAAAAGAGATATCATTAGCACATCATCTTTCTTCAGCAAAATAACACAAACCATTGCTTCAGTTGAAACAACATAACCTTTTCTTATTTCCTCCACACTCTTTTAAGTGTTGTTTCAGTCATCGACACATCATTAATGCACAGATTCATAATTGGTTTTTCTAATAACATGGTAGCAAATGTATTGAAAATATGATGATATGAAAGTACATTTATGACAGATCAAAGTTTTTTAATGGAGGAAGCAAACTGTTCCACAGTAACACTAGAACGAAGCTGATAAGTCCACTGAAGGAAGCAGCAAAGATAGGACTTACTTCCATTTCTATCCTCTCAATTTCTGATGCGTAGTGTTCAACAGCATCCACTTTGGAACCAAAACATCCAAGAAAACCAGTCTGGAACAAGAGCAATAATTTTATAGGAAGAACAAAGAACTAGAATAAATTTAGTGTACTATTTTCCTAATTCGATCGAAACTCAGAACAGTATGCAAGAAAAAATACAGAAAAACATGGTATTTGTCATGGAACAACCTTAACAGTAGGTCTTTTACTTGTATTTCTTTCATACTTCAGCTGATAGTAGTCGAGCCAATTTTGCACCTTCTTTTTCTCTTTGACAAGTTTAGCAAGCTTATTTGCATTGTAAACAACCTTCAAAGAGAGAGTTAACAAATTAATTAGAACAACTCTGGTAATGCCTTTTAGCGTAAAGCCAAATTTAAAGTGCACAATCATGATTCCACATTAAGCAGTTGTACTACTTTATACGAGTCAAATAGAAATCCATCTAAATTTGACAAATATAAATTTCCAATATCCATGCAACAACTAAGATATACGAGAACATGGCTGGTCCAGAAAATTGTAAATATTTACCTGGTGTGTTAGATAGTGATCAGGATGATTCACAAGGAAGAAATGTTCCGCAAGCTCACCAATCGATTCATCTGGATCAGGCGGTATATTCCGCACCAGGACCTAAAAATGCGCTGGTCAACTGTATGTCACAAAACACAACTACAACAAAAAAATCCTATTGATCAACAATAGTTAAAAATTGAAGAGACGGGTTCACAAATTAATGCATCACAATTTCTTATTAACACAAAAAGTATAAACAGTAAAAATGCCACATTCAAATTAGTTATATATATCTTGATGTAAACATTCCCGAGAGTAGGCTTCTCTGTTTCTATCATAATTGAAGATTGCAAAGCCATATAATGATATTTTTTGCACTTCATTTTTCTTCTGTAAAATTCTTCTGTTTCGAACAGGTCACGAATTCAGGATAGATTTTTTTTTTGACAAAGGGAACATATTAATATTGCGAAGATATCAAATACACCCAGCCTCTGCACCAACAAAATATCGTAAAGAAATCCAGGTGCACACAGCCCGAGAAAGAAAAGAAAAAAGAAAAGGGAAAAGAACCTGCAATAATGCAAGTAGTTGACCCGTTGCCTGTTGGTGCCCTTACATCAGATTTTAATTTTCATAATTCAGATCCCCTGAGGAAACCTAACAGGATAATCTGCAAACATATTTAACATTCTTTACAGAATGAGCAGTATAAAAAGTATCCGTCATCGTGTATTTAATGGTTATATTGCTGGTTTCTAAAACCTTTCAAGCACATTTACTTGTCTCAGATTTGTTTTTCACTATAAGGATGTCATATATTCAAATTCACACCTACTTGTAAGAAGGAATTCCCATATCAATAGATTTATTGTTAAACAAACCATCATAATAGGTAGATTCTGTCATCTGTGATTGAAGAGGTAGCCTGGAGGAAGTATTGATCTCCAAAACGATATTTATAACTTGGAAGTAGTAGTAGACAAAATAACTAGATCCTGATCTACTAATTAGAAACATAAATAGTGAATTTACAGAATTACAAGAACATACTGTGAACTGGTCTGGGCGGCGTTTCTCAGATGCAAGAAAGCGCAATCTCATTGTTGCAACTATTTCATACTCGCGCAACAGAACATAGCATGTCCAAAATGTGAAAACATAAGCCATAATCAAGTGAGCTGTGAACCTGCATTCAAAGAGTTACTTATTATCATTCACTCAGTCCTGGAGATACTCAAGAAACAATTCCAAAGTTGACAATCAAGCTCGACGTTGGTGTATGTTGTGATGCTCTGCTGCGGTGCTGCCTCATGGTACTCTGACTTGTCAGAACAAGGAATGATAATCATACAACATACACTTCGAAAAAAAGAACATAGCATAATTCTGCATTAACCCCAAGTCCCCAACAAAATATTTGTTTGTGATTTTCCCATTGACTTTTCCTTTTTGAACTTCAGGCTCTACATTACCAACGTATGCAATTTAGTACATGCTCCCTCCCTAATGTGGACTACATGCTCAGACATGCGAACACAGATTAGCTTCTGGTAACCAATGATCCCCAAAACAACTTGCGATGCCATCACAAAAGCAACCTTACAAGACAGTAATGCATAAATACAGAAAAAAATGAATTCGTTTAATGCTAACCTCTTCGACCCATAAGGTATGTTGGATATTGAAAGTTTGTCGATACCACTGCTCTGTACCTTCAGTCCCTCAAGGGTTTCATTGGTCCAGTTAACAGGAACAAGAACAAGAAATGCTAGAATTGTGATTGGAACAAATATCTTAAGCCTGAAAAGGTTAAACGTGATAATTATAAGTATTGCTTCAGCAAAAACATGGAGTTAGACATCAATAAGCACAATCCATCCATTGGCCTGACATTTTTAATACATGTGCTGCACTCTCTATATCTGGAACCACTACAATAATAACATTTTTGATGAAAATAGAAATAAATAAGTATGAAAACTAAAAATGTTTGGTTAAACACAAAGATGAAATCACTGAAGCAAGTGGATGTTTTCTACACTGGAAGCTAGATGTGTTCACAGTAGTGGTATCTAAAACTTGCAGAACTATTTATTAGAAGGAAATACTAGAACAACTGCAAACCTATAGTACAGCTTGAAGAAAAAATATAGAAGAGCGATAAAACTAGATTAAATTGATCTCCATAGTATATCAGGCACATTCGCAGCACCAGTTCATTTTAACTTGCATTGTATTTCGAGACTGTTGAATACTGGATATGTGTAATTAATTAATAACCCATACAGTACTATTCGTTGTACAATTATAATCTGCTGTAGGCATTTCACAAATCATGCACGCCCATGCTGAAACTAAGAACTTCACTAGTGAGAACTGTATTAACTAGAGCTAAGTTTTTTGTGGGGTAGAAGTGTGGGGGGATGGAATTTGATATGACAAATGGAACACTAAAACCTGAACGCAGTATAAGAAATATAAGTTTGCATACCCTGTTAAGTAGATCCGCAGATAGACAGCTGAATCAAGTCCAGCATGGCTAATCAACTCATCCTCTGGCATTTGGAGAGCAGCAGGCATCCAACTTAAGAACTTCAAGTACGACCGCATATCCAAGTTTACAAACTTGCGCACAGAAGCACCACCATGGCTTGGGCTTTGTCTGGCACCTTTGAGATACCACTTTGGGAAGTAAACCCTGTCATTGATGGGCTGTAGCCGTAGAAAAGCAAATGCTAGCAGGAATATGATGGCACTCATTATGTTGATAGCTGCAGAGACACCTATATCTTGAATGTCCGCCATAGTTGTTCTTCAAATAACTCCTGGGTGTTCCTACATATGTTAGTGTAAGATGTAAGGATGAACGCAAAGCATATACTGTCAAGAAAGTTTGATGTCATGAGAACAAATTCCTAAACTAAACCAAATCTAAGAACTGGTAAATGAATGGCAATAAAAATGAAACTTTGAGGGAGGCAAACACTGAGAATCGGGTTACTTGATTTAACATAACCATCAGGAAATAATACTACTCCTATAAGTTTCACATGCTAGATAAGTTCAGTTTGATTATGAAGCTCGACTCATATGAAACTACCAAGTAAAATGAAGCTTTGTTCGCCAAAATATTCTATTGTTTTAGCACCAAGTAATGCTTTCTTAACTCAGGAGAAGTATGCAATTCCCAGATTTCGAAAAAACAAAACAAAATCTGACAGCTACAGAAATGAAGCTAAATTCTCATAATTCCATCCAACTGAGACAGCAACAGAAACGAGGCCACCTATGATTGTGATTCCCGTTGCAGGCAAACTCAAGTCCTATTCCCATCAAACCAGCTGCGAGATGCTGAATGGGCAATATAAAACTTTGGGCCATCAACAGCTGGACCCAAAAGAGTACTATATATAGAGGGTTTTAATAAATAAAATCCAAGAATCCTTCTACTTTGTACAGTACTACCTAGCAATTGCTCACATGCAGAGCATCAGAGCAGGCTTCCTGGCTCACACAATGAAAACCAACTCTACCAACACGCTCGGATTGCTTGTAGGCCGTGTGCCCGTTACAGCACACAATCTCGTGACGCTCCATTGCATCGGGATAAGGTCCACGTGAGTGAAACCCCATGTTTGAAATCTTGAAACGCCAGTCGAGAAAAAGTAACCTAAGTTAATTTAAGGTTGGTACTAATTAGTTTTGACAATTCATCAGAAAAGAAAAAAAAAAGGTTGATTTTACTACTAACTCGATTTGTCAAATCAGAAGAAGAAAAAAGGCATAAGAAATCGATGGAATCCAACTTGTACTAGTACTACTTTCTCAGCACCTGATAGCGGATCATAGAAAAATAGTGCGAGATTTCAGTGGCATGGAACACTCTATGCCCATCTTACAATTTTGCAACCAACAGAGAAGATTTGTTTTAGCGAATTAGAAATGGCTGTTTCTGTTCTCTGCGGAAGAGGAAACGTGATAATAAGAGGAAAAAATACTCTCGCAGCAACAGAGCTGTTAGACATGTCGTCTCCCTCCCTTCCCGGGATGTCGGGAGGAAGAAAAGGCGCCGAAAAAATGCACGGAAACCCTGGAAGGAACGAGGGGGGCACCTGGAGGGAGAGTCCCGGATCTGGCCGAAACCGGGCCAAAGTAGCAAATCAGAGTAGCAGAGGGGAGAAACAGGGCACCGCCAAGCAAGGACGAACGGCAGCACATACCTCCTCCTCCTCCTCCTTCCACGAGCGAACACCGGGGACGGGGGAGAGACGAACGAAGCCCTGACTCCACGCACGCAGGCGCGCGCACAGGAAGGACTGCTCCTCTCCTCTCCTCAGCCGCCGCAGCACCCCGTGGAAGCGCTGGGCTGGAATCCCGGATACGACCGACACTGATGCTGCTCGCGGTCACTCCCGCTGGCTGCAACTAGTAGTAGTGAACTGCCCCCTGTACTGTAGAGCGACGGCGGCTTTGGGGTGGAGATTTTGTCCCCGTGCCGTGCCCGTCCCTTTCCTCGCGTTCGGCGGACGGGGAGAGAAGAGGAAACGGTGAAGGGGACGGTAGTGCGAGTTGCTACTACTACTATCCGTGCCTCTGATGTGGTGCGCTGGCAGCGTGGTATTTATGACCTTTCCTCCACGCTGTGCACATATGGATTGTGGATGTGGTGGTGTGGGTGCAGGTGCGGCCGTCGCCGTCCTCCCGGTAACGGACAGTTTTGCTGCGCTGCGTTTGTCGCGGCCTCGCGGGGGTGGTGGCAGGCAGCAGATCTCAGCGTGCAGAGTCTAGAAGTAGAAGAGGGGGCGCGGCACGGCGGGCTAGGACCTAGGACTAGGAGGGTCGGATTTCTTGGGATTCATTCGCTTCACGTGTGGTGTGGGCAATAATAGGCAAGGCGAGATCTCCGGCCCTCGAATAAAAATGGCAAATGACATGCCATGCGTGAGCCGTGAGCGTCCGTCATGTTTGTGTTCCACGGCAATCGCATCCTCCGGGTCTCCGCTCACGACACGTCTACTCGTGGGCCTACCATTTCCCTCTCCTTACCTTATCGGGCAGCTCTAGGAATCGGAAGCGGATATTGCCTTCCGATCGGACCATTGGAAGCAGCTCGACTGTTCGATCTGCAACCACAACCGCGCCTCTATTTCGGTGAATCGAGGTCCGATTTTCATTGCTTGCATTAAAGACTGGTCCTGTAAATAATGCACGTATGTTATTGTTGGTTTGCCCAGGGAATCGGTAACTTAACGTGGAGTTTCAAAACTGCTCCTGTTAACTACTACTCCTAATTTTTAGGAAAATAATTTAGTAGCTTTTAATGAAAATAATAATTTAATCAAAATTAGTCTCTGCGACATCTGATTCACTTCCTTACTGAACATATTATGTTTCCGATACTATGTATATTTGCTTCCTGTGGGATCAAAGCTTGTTTTTCAAATGCTAGTAAAACTTGCTTCCATCTGAAAATAGTTGGAACGGCTTGTTTCAAGAATATTAAAATCATTCTACTATGTATACTTGCTTCCGATGGGTTCACAATTTGTGTTTCCAATCCTACCAAAATTTGCTTGTGTTGAACCATTAGTGGGCTTTATGTTTCAGGCTCATGTGGCCCATCTATTCTCTTAGGAGCTGAGCTATATATACTTGTCCCTCAGTATTGTAACCCTAGACAGAAAGAGAGATATGCATCCACCCACAAGGTGAGCCGCCACCTCTCTACTCAACATGGTATCAGAGCACTAGAGGAGAGAGGCAGTGGCGCTAGAGAAGATGAAGATGGAGTGAGTGGATTTGTTGCAGGCTGCAGCGGATCTAGTGGTTTTGCATCAGGAGAGTGCAAAGGAAGTGTTGTGGCAAGGCTGAACCATGTCTGATGACATGGCGAAGGCGCTGGACCGTCTGGCGGATCTTCTCAATGCCAAAACTGTAGATGTTGTTGCGGCCAGGGCAGCAGATGGAACTCCATTGTCGGCTGAGCGAGTGCAAAAGCTGGAATTGACCCCAAATGAGGTCAAACTGGAGGGGGTGAGCAACTACTTGAGCTGGTCCAGAAGAGGATTGTTATCGCTGAAGATGAAGGCTTTGGAAGGATATGTGTTGGAAGAAGTTAATGAGCCAAAAGAAAAGAAGGGTGTTGAGTGGAGGAAATGGAGCACTAGTGATTCATGTATACTTGTGTGGTTGCTCAACTCTTTAACTCCATCAGTTGAGGTACTTCCTACTGCAAAAGAGGTGTGGGAAGATCTTTCTCAGATGTATTCTGGTAAGGGAAATGTGATGTTGGTTCCTCGACTTGAGGACAAACTGCATGATCTGACTCAAGGTGAAAAGTTAGTTATGACCAACGTGGCGGAGCTGAAGCAATTGTGGCAGATTTGGATTGTCTTGATCCCTTGGTGCTAGCCCATTCAGATTGTGTTGTGGCAGCAAAGAAATGGATTGAAGGCAAGCGGGTGCTGAAACTTTTGAAATATCGAGTGGCATCCCTTGTTCTTCGCAAAACTCGGCAAGTTCTCCCATTAAAAAGTTGCTCCCATTGTCTGCAATAATGTTGTGCGGATAGCCGAATCGGATTATGACGTCCTCGATGAATCTTTTGGTTGTGGCTCCATCGCAACTTATTACGGGTTTAGCCTCGGTCCATTTTGTAAATTTATTCACCATCACTAGTAGGTGGGTAAATCCACTTGGTGTCCGTTTAAACGGTCCTACCATGTCAAGCCCCCGAACCGCAAAGGGCCATGTAATCGAAATTGTCCATAGTTGATCAGCCGGAACATGAGCTTGTTTGGCGTACTTTTGAAGCTTTTGCACGTTCTGACTAGTTTCTCGGCATCTGCCTTAGCTGTAAGCCAGAAAAATCCGTGTCGAAAAGCTTTTCCCACTAAAGATTTGGTTGTGGTGTGATGTTCGCATTCACCTTTGTGGATTTTTCTTAGGATTTTCACTCCTTCTTCCAGAAAAACATAGCGTTGAAAGACCCCAGATACACTCCGCTTATAGAGCTCACCATTGATAACCGTATAGGATTTTGTCGTCGGACGATCTACCGTCTTAGAACTTCGTCTTCGGTTATTTTTCCATCTACCAAGAAATCAAAGTAGTGTTTTGTCCATCTAGGAGTAACATCCAGAACTGCTATAAGTGGTGAGTCAGATTTGGTCGGGTACTCCTCATCAACTCATGTGATAGAGGGAACTTTGAGGTGCTCCAAAAAAAAGTCATACGGGACATTTCTCCGTGTAGAGCATATTCTTGATACTTCATCTGCTTCCTCGTTTTCTGCTCGAGGGATATGTTGAACTTCAAACCCTTCGAACGATTTAGATAATTCCTCGATGACAGTTGATAAGCTGCCATGTGTTTATTTGCCCTACAGTAGTCGGGTACTTGTCGGGCAACTAAATCCGAGTCTATGTAGCACATGATTCGGCGAATGCCGATGTCTTTAGCAATTCTAAGTCCATGCAACAATGCTTCATATTCAACAACGTTATTGGTCGTCCTGAAGTGAATCTGTAATGCACAGAACAATTTATCTCCTTGGGATGGTTTGAGCACCACGCTAGCCCCTGAGTGAAGGAAATATGCCCGAGAGGCAATAATAAAGTAGTTATTATCTTATTTCATGTTTATGATAAATGTTTATTTCTCGTGATATAATTCTATTGATTAGAAACGTTAATACATGTGTGTTTAATAAAAAATAAAGGGTTCCTAGTTATGCCTCTCTTATAAACTAGCTCGTTGATTAACAAGATGATTAAGGTTTCCTGATCATGGACATTGGATGTTGTTAATAACGAGGTCACAATATTAGTGGAATGGTGTGATGAACATTCATCCGAAGAATAGCAATATGATCAAAGTCATTGTGTTTACATTGCTATGACAACATACGAAGTGAGTCCTTAGACCATGAGATCATGTCAATCACTAACACCGGAAGAGTAACTTGATAACATCAAACGTCACACCATAATAGGGTGACAATAAAGGTGGGTTCAGATACTCCGAAAGTGTTATGTAGAGGCTCATGGATCAAGAATGGGATTTGTCCATCTTGATGACAGATAGATATACTCTAGGCCCTCTCGGTGATATCACATTGAGATAGCTTGCAAGCAAGTGATGAGATCACTAGAATGTTATATCACGGGAACGAGAAAAGAGTATTGTCGGTAACGAGATCAAACTAGGTATGGGGATACTGATGATTGAATCTCGGACATGTAATATATCACGAGACAAAGGGATTTAGTTACAACGTTAAAGGTTCACACGATCACTAGAGTCATCGTTGAATGTGTGGGAGTCAGTATGGATCTCCAGGTCTCGCTGCTGATTATTGATCAGAGAGGGGTCTCGATCATGTCTGCATTATTCGCGAACCGTAGGGTGATACACTTAAGGGATACCAAGACCATTTGGAGCAAATAATATACCATAGAAAGATTATGAAAGCGTTGGAATTGTTTCGATGGACACTGGAATTGTTAAGGGTGAAATTGCTGAAATTGGTTCTCCATGTGATATGGAAATATTGCAGGGGTTTTATGTGAATGTTTGTTAATTAAAATAATTAAAAAATTATGAATAAAGTAAATAAATTTTTTTTATTTAAAGAGAAAAATGCATTTAATTTAGTCGATATTAAATGCAAGTGAGTGGAGTTGAAATTTATGTGAGTGGGCTTAGTGGAAGCTCCACCCACATGAATGAGGGAGAGGTGGGGGCACCCACCATGGCCGGCCAGCCATGGCCATGGGGTTGCGCCCCATCCCCTATAAAAGGAGCATCATGGCTCCTCTCCTCTTGCACCACCTCCTCGTGAAGGTTCTCTTCCCCCTCTAGCAATTTCCCATGGTCTCGGATTAGCGAGGTACATGTTTCTTGTGGCTTTTTCTTGAAGGATTTGCTTCTTCTTCTGCTTTGCTGGAGCGAGAACTCGAAGGTTGCCAGGGTACCGGACGTGTGTGCGATCACGGATGCACCGCTGCTTTGTGGTGCTGGACTTGCTAGTGTTGGACCTACTGGACTTCATCACGATCTTGAGATCGGCAAGTGAACGACTATATCATCCACGAAATCAGTTTTCGTTAACAAAGTTTTTCGGTATTTGAGGGTAAGATCTCTATGGATGTATATCCATCCGTTGATTGTATCTAGGTAGATAGATCTTGGTGCTTAGTTGTTCACATCATAGGAAATTTATTGTTTTCTATGTTGCGAACCCAACAGTGGTATCAAAGCCTGATCTATGCGTAGATGCTTTGCACGGGTAGAACACATAAGAGTATGTGGGCGATGGTGATCATGTTATTGCATATTCTATGTATTTTAGATATTGGTGGCATAGTGGGGTGAAGCGGCCTGGACTACTTTACATGTCCTCGCACATGAGACTTGTTCCATGCTTGACATGCAACTAGTTTTGCATAAGTGGCTAGTGGGTGTTTATAGTCAATATATGATTTACAACGAGTTGCTAATAATTTGGTTATCATCGTTGTGGTTCCATGTTTATAGGTAAGACCGGTTCTATCTTCGAAAGCCCTAAGCCACGTAAAAACATGCAACTGATAAATTAGATACGTCTAGTTTAGTTGTTGCTAGGCGAGTGTCATGATATGGTAATGTTATAATTTGAAGTATAGTTGATACTCTTGGAAATTATAGCATACCTAACGTGTAAGTTCCATAGACCTTGGCCTTACACATAAAGGAATGATAAATATCATACTACAATGCACATGATAGTGATCAAGTACAAGAACCATGTCATTTCACTTTATGCATATGATGTTTGTTTGCATCTTATATTGATTGTATGGCACTTTAGTAGCATTATAAGATGATCGCTCATTTAGATATCAAGATAAAACGTGTTCTTCCTTAAGTATGCACTGTTAAGAAAGTTTGTAGTTTCAAGACACCACATGATGATTGGGTGTTTTTAACTCTATACTTTTATACAACGAGTGTAAGACAGTTTTACACACGCGAGTACTAAGGTTCTTACTTGGCGAGCCTAGCATGTACAGACATGACCTTAGAACACGGACCGAAAGGTTAACCATGAGCCTTATGGTTGATATGATGCCCATATAAAAGCTCACCGTTGAAGCTACATCGACTCACGTGATAATCGGACTTGGTGTAGCGGATTTGGTTCATGTAATCACCAAAACAACTCGAGGGATGTTGGTTTTGAGTGGGAATTTATTTGTAATCTGGATTAGTCGAACTCAATTTATCATAAACTAAAATCAAAGTGAATTTGCATAATTTGTTGTAGTTATGGGCACCTATTTACTACCTTGTGCTTAGTTTTAATTGAGATAATGGAACTACAGAATTCTGTATATTTTCTTTACAAACTGGTATCGTATTGTTTTAAGTGTCAATTTAAAGTTTAGAAGTCCTATTGCAAACTTTCAGCAAACTCTGTTTACTCCATGAAGTTTAATAAATAGTATTAAATCAAGAGTAACAATTCCAGTGTTAGTATCTAAAATATCATGTTTGCCTCCATGATTCTTGATATTCAAAAATTGTTTTAATATCGAGGTTATCTAGGAGCTGAAAGAATTGTTTCAGAAACCATCATGTGTGAAAGATATTGAGATATCTGAAACAATGTTTAGGTTGCAACATGATAGAGTATAATTTGGCAAAATACATGTTCTCATATTGTATGTGAATTTGCGAAGGTTGGAGACGCTAGACGTCCTAATCTCTCAAAAAGGTTTTGGGAACTGACATTTATACTCGTGATTTGTTCTTATAGGTTATATTAGCTTGATCATGAAAATTGTCATGATAAGGATGAATAGAAGATGTAGGAAAAATCTTTACTACATTAAAAGATTACTAAAGAATGGATTTTTGAAAGAACGCCAAACATTTGATGATGGTGATCTACTTCAAAGTGCAAGTCCAAAGGTATTAGTATTTGACTATACATGCTTTGAACTATGTGTCATATGTATGGCGCCATTTATGATATTGATATATTCTTTTAAAAGGAAAAGGAAATGCCGAAAGAGAATCTATAAAATATTTGGCTAAAAAGAAAAGACTAGAAATGTCTAGCTAAGGTATATAGATGATATACATGTTATGATTGTATTCTTTTTACTATTCGTGAGGACATTTCAGTTAAGTAATTTATGGGGTCTGATCGTTTGCAAGGTGTTTTCTCATTGCCTATTAGTCGAAGCTTTTGCAGAGCTATAACTACTGAATAGTATTGTTTCTGAGGTGAATATGGACCCTACAATAATTGACAGAAGAAAATTTGTGTGGAAGTGACAAATATACTTGTGCTAAATTCTACAGGTTTGTATTTCGTTTGATACCTAAAAACCTTGCATTATGTTCGATTTGGAATTCCAAAACCATGCCAAAGCTGAAGGTATTCACCTGGTTGTTGTTTATGGATCGCCTAAATACAAAGGATTTAATGAGTCGGAGAAATTGGCATGTCGAGGGGGGGTTGGATTGTGTCCTATGCAACATGCATCAATTTGAATCAAGAGACCACCTATTTTTTTAATGCGCTTTTGCAAGACAATGTTGGTCTTTTCTGAACATTCAGTGGGAGCTTACTAAACATATGCTCGATAGAGTTGTTCATTCAACCACAAGCTTTAATGGACCTTGCTTTTTGGAAATTCTTGCATGTGCCACTTGGAGCATCTGGATGGTTAGAAATGATCTGATTTTTCGAGGGATTCCTCCTACCATAGCAAGATGGAGAGTGGGTTTTATTAAAGACCTGCAACTTCACAAGTATAGGGTCAAAACAGTTCAGGTTCAAGTCCTTGAGGATTGGTTGGTCAACTCATTCTTGTAATTTCCTTTTGGTTGTGGGTTACCCATTCTGTTCTTTCTTCCTTGATGTAAATATTTGTACAGTGTTCTCAGGCCATTTGGCTTTTATTTTATAAAATCAACACACCGTAGGCCCTACGGTAAAGCTGTCAAAAAAACAAAAAAAATGTATTCTTTGCTTGTCAAACAATGTGGTTCTTGGGTATTGGATACTGAATTGATTGGTGTGAAATGTCGTACAGAACAACACAATTCATGGACTACAATGGACTAAGTAACTAGAATAATGGTTGTTCAAATAATTACCGTGTTCCATAGAAGATGGATGAACTTTTACAACTCTAGTTCGATAAATCATGTCCATAAAACTAATGCAAAAATGTCGCAAGACAAATGATTAAAAGATCACTTACAAAGTGACATCACCATTTAAATTATATTGGAAAGAAAACATGAATAAACTCCATGTTGATGGATTTTTGGAGTCTTTGATTTTGATCAAATAACGCTTGTGAGACTTTCCTCGAGATAATTGAAACTCCGTTCATAGGCCAAAGGGGAATGGATGACTAACTTATTGGAAATTTTGCATGTTGATGTATATAGTCCATTATGTGTAGCCATGTGCGGTGGATCTTTCAGCTTCATATGCTTTCTCTGAAAATTTGAGTGAATATATCTGTATATTTAGTTAATAAGGAAGAAGTATGAAATATTTGAAAATTGTTCAAAGATTTTAAAGATGAAGTGCAAAATCATTGTAACGAGAAAATAAAGAATTTATGATTCGATCATAAAGGATGATATTTGAGTTACATGTTTAGCAAAACACCTACGATTTGAGGAATTGTTCCATGGATTTGCATTTCTCGATAAACCATAGGAGTATGGAGTATTCGAGAGATGGAATCGAACCTTGTTTGACATGGTAAGATCAAAGGTGCCATTTATAAAACTGCCATTATATTTTAAGGATTAAAGCTTTAGAGACTACCGCTTTTACACTAAAAAGAGCATCATCGTGATCCATTGAAATGACACCATAAGGGTTATGGTTCGGGATAAAACCCTAGTTGTCTTTTCTTAAATTTTGATATGCTATGCATAAGTAAAATGTTTACAACCAAAGACAGATAAGCACGTCTTTGTAGGTTATCCCAAAGAATGTGTTGGGTATTCCTCCATAACACCAAGGACAAAAGAGTTTGTCGCTTGGAACGTGAAGTTTCTTGAGAAGGATTTTTTCGCGAAAAGTTAAGTGGGAGGACAATAGAATGCTGATAAGGTTATTGAACCTTAGCTATATGTGCTAAGTAGAGTAGCGCCGGAAAGTGTCCCGGAGGAGGCTAAAATTCTCATGGCTCCCGTGATTACAAAGGTTATGATCTCGGATATTAGAGTTCCTATTGAACTGTATGGGTCAGGTAAGAATCAAATAATGAGATTTGATAAACAAGTCATTATTGTTTTGAAAATCATGAACCGACTGCAAAGAAGCGATGATGGGCCCTGACTCCATCAAGTGCCTATAGGTGACATAGGTATGATTACTCTGGTGCTTATGATTCGCTACCCTGGCTGCATAAAGGCTCACGGCCCATGAAGATTCAAGATGATTGATGATAACCCAAAATAAATCGAGCTTGTTGGGGAACCCCAAGAGGAAGGTATGATGAGCACAGCAGCAAGTTTTCTCTCAGTATGAAACCAAGGTTATCAATCTAGTAGGAGCAAGGAAACACCCCAAAGGTGTAGCTAGCTGAACGCTATGGCGAGGCACTACGGTGCCAAGGCAACATGGAGACCTGCACAACACAATCACATAACTTTGCCCCCAACTTGCGATGAGGTTGTCAATCTCACCGGTTTTGCTGAAAACAAAGGATTAAACGTATCGAATGGAAGAAAGTAATAGTTTGCAGAAAGTAAACATAAAGCAGTAAATAGTTTGTAGATTGAATGTAAAAGAAAGGACCGGGGTCCATAGTTCACTAGAGGTGTGTTGGGTCCGCAACATAGAAAACAAAAAATTTCCTACGATGAGAACTACACGCCAAGATCTATCTACTAGGTACAGAGCAACGGGTGGACATACATCCATCGAGAACTTACCCTCGAAGACAACGAGTTTTGTTAACGAGTAGGAACTCGTGGTTGATGTAGTCGTACACTTGTCGATCTCAAGATCGTGAGGAAGTCCGAGCGCCGCAACTCAGTAGCGCATCCGTACTCGCACATACATTCAAGCCACCGGACAACCTCCACCTCCTCGCTCCAGCGATCCAGCGGAAGAAGCAACTCCTTCCAGATGAAATGCCACCGGGAACATGTATCTCGCTAATCCGAGACCATGGGGGAATAATTCTAGAGGGGGAGAGAGATCCTTCACAAGGAGGTGTTTAGAAGAAGGAGGAAGAGGGTGGACTTTTATAGGAGGAGGGGGTACCCCCTCCCCATGGCCGGCGCATGGGGGGTGACCCCTCACCTCCCCCATTCATGTGGTGGTAACCCCTCCACATTAAAATGCCTCTTCACATTCCCTTTTAAAGTCCCCACTTTAAATGCATTAAAATTATCTAAATTTAATGCTCTCTAATTTAATAGAACTCTTTTATTAAATTTATTCAGAATTTTGTTAATTACTTTAATTAACAAACATTCACATATAACCCCTTACAATATTTCAATATCACATGCAGAACCACTTTCTGCAATTTCACCCGAAACAATTTCCGGTTTCTATCGAAACAATTCCTGCGCTTTGCAATTCTTTCG
Source organism: Avena insularis (assembly GCA_023614405.1). NCBI lineage: Eukaryota > Viridiplantae > Streptophyta > Magnoliopsida > Poales > Poaceae > Avena > Avena insularis. Next base: position 444,434,993 of record CM042684.1, read on the forward strand.
TATGAAACATATGTGCTCCAAAATGGTGTCCGGTAACTCTTAAGTGTGTCACCCTATGGTTCGCGAATAATGCAGACATGATTGAGACTCCTCTCAGATCAATAATCAGAAGCGGGACCTAGAGATCCATACTGATTCCTGCATATTCAACGATGACTTCTGTGATCGTGAGAACCTTTAACGCTTATAATTTAATCCCTTTGTCTCTTGATATAATAAATGTCCGAGATTCGATCATCGGTATCCAAATACCTAGTTTGATCTTGTTACCGACATGCACTCTTTTCTCGTTCCCGTGATATAACATTCTAGTGATCACATCACTTGCTTGCAAGCTATCTCAATGTGATATCACCGAGAGGGCCCAGAGTATATCTATCCGTCATCGGGATTGACAAATTCCACTCTTGATCCATGAGCCTCAACATAACACCTTCGTAGCACTGAACCCATCTTTATAGTCACCCTGTTACGGTGTGACGTTTGATGTTATCAAGATACTCTTCTGGTGTTAGCAATTAACATGATCTCATGGTCTAAGGATAAAGATTACTTCGTATGATGTTGTAGCAATATAAACATAATGACTTGATCGTAATGCTATACTTCGGATGAATGTTCATCACATCATTTCACAAATGATGTGACCTTGTTCTTAACAACATCCATGTCCATGATCAGGAAACCTTGATCATCTTGTTAATCAACAAGCTAGTCTATAAGAGAGGCATAACTAGGAACCCTTTTTGTTTATTAAACACACATGTATTGATGTTTCCGATCAATACAATTCTAGCATGCAAAATAAAGATCTATCATATATAAGGAATACATAATAACAACTTTATTATTGCCTCTCAGGGCATATTTCCTTCAGTCTCCCACTTGCACTAGAGACAATAATCTAGTTCACAAAGTGATAAATCTAACACCCATGGAGTTCTGGTGTTGATCATGTTTTGCCCTAGGGAGAGCTTTAGTCAACGGATCTACTACATTTAGGTCCGTGTGTACTTTACAAATCTTTATATCTCCATCCTTGACATGTTCACGGATGGAGTGAAACCGGCGCTTAATATGCTTGGAATTCTTGTGAGACCTCGGTTCCTTGGCGTTGGCTATGGCTCCACTGTTGTCACAATAGATCACCATCGGGTCCAATGCACTAGGAACCACACCTAGTTCCGTAATGAACTCTTTCATCCAAACTGCTTCCTTCGCCGCTTCTGAAGCAGCAACATATTCCGCCTCCGTCGTTGATCTAGCCACCACAGGTTGTTTGGAACTCCTCCAACTAACTGCTGCTCCATTCAAGAGAAATACGTATCCGGATTGAGACTTAGAGTCATCCGGATCGGTGTCAAAGCTAGCATCGACATAACACTTAGAGACTATCTCTTCTTCACCTCCGTATATAAGAAACATATCCCTAGTTCTTCTCAAGTACTTGAGGATGTTCTTGACCGCTATCCAGTGTTCCGAACCTAGATCAGATTGGTACCTACTAGTCAAACTAATAGCATGTGCCACATCCGGTCTTGTACATAGCATGGCATACATTATAGAGCCTATGGCCGAGGCATAGGGGATCTTATCCATCATCTCTCTTTCTTCCGCCATAGCCGTACTTTGAGTCTTGCTCAATGCCTTGCCTTGCAACATAGGTAAGAACCCCTTCTTACTTCCGTCCATATTAAACTTCTTTAATATCTTATCAAGGTATGTACTCTGCGATAGCCTAATTAGGCGCCTTGATCTATCTCTATAGATTTTAATGCCTAATATATATGAAGCTTCACCAAGGTCCTTCATCAAAAATTTGCTGTTTAGATAACTTTTAACACTGTTTAAAAGATCTATATCATTTCCAATCAATAATATGTCATCCACATATAATATCAGAAATTTCACATTCCTCCCACTCACTTTCTTGTAAATACAAGCTTCTCCATAAGTTTGGACAAATCCAAACTCTTTGATCACCTCATCAAAGCGGAGATTCCAACTCCGGGATGCTTGTTTCAGTCCATAGATGGATTGCTGAAGTTTGCATACCTTATTAGCATCCTTAGGATCGAAAAAACCCTTAGGTTGTATCATATACAACTCCTCTTCAATATTACCATTGAGGAACACAGTTTTGACATCCATCTGCCATATTTCATAATCGAAATATGCAGCAATTGCTAACATAATCCTAATCGACTTAAGCATCGCTACGGGAGAGAATGTCTCATCGTAGTCGACTCCTTGAATTTGTCAAAACCCCTTTGCGACAAGTCAAGCCTTATCGATGGTCACATTACCATCAGCATCAGTTTTTCTTTTGAAAATCCATTTATTCTCAACGGCCTTTCGATCGTGAGGTAAGTCCACCAAGGTCCAAACCTGGTTCTCGTACATGGATTCCATCTCGGATTTCATGGCTTCTAGCCATTTGTTGGAATCCAGGCTCATCATCACTTCTTCATACGTCGCAGGGTCATCCATTTCATCAACCATGAAATTCACAACAGGATTGGCGTACAGTTCAGGAGCTGCACGTGTCCTGCTTGACCTGCGAGGTTCGGTAGTGTCCTCTTTTGGAGTTTCATGATCAATATCATTAGCTCTCTCTTCATTAGGTGAAGTCAACTCCGAAACAGTTTCCGGTGCTGCGCTACTCGCCATTTCATGAAGAGAAGGTTCAATAACCTCTTCGAGTTCTACCTTCCGACTACTCACACCTTTCACGAGAAACTCCTTCTTAAGAAAGGATCCATTCTTGGCAACAAAAACCTTGCCCTCGGATCTGTGATAGAAGGTATACTCAATTGTTTCCTTAGGGTTTCCTATGAAGACGCATTTTTCCGCTTTGGGTTCGAGTTTATCTTGCTGAAGTTTCTTCAAATAAACATCGCATCCCCAAACTTTAAGAAATGACAACTTAGGTTTGTTTCCAAACCACAATTCATACGGCGTCGTTTCAACGGATTTAGATGGTGCCCGATTTAAAGTGAATGCAGCTGTTTCCAGTGCATAACCCCAAAATGACAGTGGCAAGTCAGTCAGAGACATCATAGATCGAACCATATCCAATAAAGTACGACATAACGCGTTCCGACACACCATTACGTTGTGGTGTTCCGGCAGGCGTGAGTTGTGAAACTATTCCACACTCTTTCATGTGTGTGCTAAACTCGTAACTTAGATACTCACCTCCACGGTCGGACTGCAGAAATTTGATCTTACTGTTACGATGATTTTCCACTTCATTCTAAAATTCCTTCACTCTTTCATGTGTGTGCTAAACTCGTAACTTAGATACTCACCTCCACGGTCGGACTGCAGAAATTTGATCTTACTGTTACGATGATTTTCCACTTCATTCTAAAATTCCTTGAACTTTTCAAAGGTTTCAGACTTGTGTTTCATCAAATAGATATACTCGTATCTACTTAAAGCATCCGTTAAAGTAACAAAATAACGATATCCACATCGCGCCGACACACTCATTGGTCCACATACATCAGTATGTATGATCTCCAATAAATCTGTCGCTCGTTCCAGTGAACCGGAAAACGGCGTTCTAGTCATCTTGCCCATAAGGCATGGCTCACATGTATCAAATGATTCAAAATCAAGTGATTCCAAAAGTCCATCAGAATGGAGTTTCTTCATGCGTTTAATGCCAATATGACCTAGACGGCAGTGCCACATATATGCAGATATATCATTATCAAGTTTAATCCTTTTAGCATCAACATTATGAATATGCGTAATATTACTATCGAGATCCAACAGAAATAAACCATTCAACACAGGTGCATGACCATAAAAGATATTATCCATATAAATCGAACAACCATTGTTTTCAGATTTAAAGGAATAACCACTTTGCATCAAACACGATCCGGATACAATGTTCATGCTCAGTGCAGGCACCAAATAACAATTATTTAGGTTTATAACTAATCCCGATGGCATATGGAGAGGTAGCGTCCTGATGGCGATCACATCAACTCTTGATCCATTGCCAACCTGCATCCTGACCTCATCCCTTGCTAGTTGTCGCTTGTTCCGCAGCCCCTGAACCGAGTTACATATATTAGCAACCGATCCCATATCAAATACCCAGGTGCTACTGCAAGTACTAGTCAAGTACACATCAATAACATGTATATCACATATACCTTTGTTTGCCTTGCCGGACTTCTTGTCCGCCAAATACTTGGGGCAATTGCGCTTCCAATGTCCAGTCCCCTTGCAATAGTAACACTCGGTTTCAGACTTAGGGCCAGCTCAGGGTTTCTTTTCAGGTGTGGCAACAGATTTGCCACCCTTCTTTCCCTTGTGCTTGCCTTTCTTGTCCTTCTTGAAACCGGTGGTCTTATTGATCATCAACACTTGATGTTCTTTCCTAATCCCCACTTCTGTAGTCTTAAGCATTGACAGAAGCTCGGGAAGAGACTTTTTCATGCGTTGCATATTATAGTTCATCACGAAGCTCTTGTAGCTAGGTGGCAGAGGTTGGAGAACACGATGTATGCCTAAGTCAATGGGAATCGTTATTCCCAAGGACACAAGCTTATCGACGTACCCAGACATTTTGAGTACATGCTCACTAACAGAGCTGTTCTCCTCCATCATGCAGCTAAAGAACTTTTCAGAAGCATTATAACTCTCTACGGCAGCATGGGTATCGAAAATCATTTTCAATTCTCCCATGGTATCAAAGGCATTTCCATTTTCGAAACGCTTTCGAAGTTCTGGCTCTAGCCCATACAATATGCCGCAATGAACTAAGTTGTGGTCCTCATGACGAGTCATATAGACATTCTTTTCCTCGTCAGGGGCATCAGGAGCTGGTGGGGGGCCTAGTGGCGCCTCTAGCACATATTGCTTTTGTGCAGCATTGAGGAGAATCCTCAAATTCATAGCCTAGTTGGTGAAGTTGCTACCATTCGCAGCAAGTTTCTCTTTCTCCATGAACACATTGAAATTAAAAGAAGGTGGTGCCATCTACAACAGAATTTGTAACGTTTATTTAGACTAAGTTTATGATAGAGTGAGTTCAACTAATCCAAATTACTAATGAACTCCCACTCAAAAACAACATCCCTCGTGTCCTTTTGGTGATTACATGAACCAAATCCAATACACCAAGTCCGATCATCACGTGAGTTGATGTAGCTTCAAGGGCGAGCATCTATATGGGCATCATATCAACTATATGACTCATGCTTAACCTTTCGGTCCGTGTTCCGAGGCCATGTCTGTACATGCTAGGCTCGCCAAGTAAGAACCTTAGTACTCGCATGTGTAAAACTGTCTTACACCCGTTTGTATGAAAGCGTAGAGTCGAGTACACCTGATCATCACGTGATGTCTCGAAATACGATCCACAGAACGGTGCATACTTAAGGAAGAACACATTTTTATCTTGATATCTAAATGAGGGATCATCTTACAATGCTACAGAAAGCGCCAAACTAGCAGTATAAGATGCTAACATCTAATGTGTAAAGTGAGATGATATGGTCCATGCATTTGATCTCTATCATTTGCATCGTGGTATGATCTCTATCATTCCTTTGTGTGTAAGGCCAAGGTCTATGGAACTTACACGTTGAGTGTGTTGTAAGAGTATCTATCATACATCTACTTACAACAATACCATATCAATACACTAGCCCAGCAACGATCTAAACTAGACGCCTCTAATTTATCAATTGCAAGTTTTACGTGGCTTAGGGCTTTCGGAGATAGAACCGTTCTTACCTACGAACATGAACCACAACGAGGATAACCAAGTTATTAGCAAATCGTTGTAAATCAGATATTGACTATAGTAGGAGAGACAGACACCCGCCAGCCACTTATGCAAAACTAGTTGCATGTCAGTCGTGGAACCGGTCTCATGTACGATGACATGTAAGGTTGGTCCGGGCCGCTTCATCCCACTATGCCACCAATATCCAAAATACATAGAAGATGCAATAACATGATCATCATCGCGCACATATAAACATATGTGTACTACCCGTGCAAAGCACCTACGCATAGATCAGGCTCTGATACCACTATTGGGTCCGCATCATAGAAAACAAAAAAATTCCTACGGTGTGAACTACACGCCAAGATCTATTTACTAGGTACAAAGCAACGGGTGGACATACATCCAACGAGAACTTACCCTCGTAGACAACGAGCTTTGTTAACGAGTAGGAACTCGTGGTTGATGTAGTGGTACACTTGCCGATCTCAAGATCGTGATGAAGTCCAGCAGGTCCGGCTCCAGCACGTCCATCAGATCCAGCTCCAGCACCACCAAGTCCAAAGCACTGCAGCAGCGGTGCATCCGTGATCGCACACATGTCCGGTACCCCGACAACCTCCGTCCCTCGCTCCAGCAAAGCAGCAGAAGCAGCAACTCCTTTCCAGATAAAGCCACCGGGAACATGTATCTTGCTAATCCGAGACCATGGGGAAATAATACTAGAGGGGGAGAGAGATCCTTCACAAGGAGGTGTGTGTGAGAAGTGAGGAGGGGGTGGCCTTTTATAGGAGGAGGAGGGGTGCCCCTCCTTCATGGACGGCGCATGGAGGAGGTGACTCTTCACCTCCTCCATTCATGTGGTGGTACCTGCCTCCCTATAAATTTGCCGCTTCACATTCTCTTTTAAAGTCTCCAGTTTAAATGCATTAAATGTCTCCAAATTTAATGCTCTCTCATTTAATAAAACTCTTTTATTATTTTTATTCAGAATTTTTAATTACTTTAATTAACAAACATTCACATAAAACCCCAACATTTCAATATTACATGCAGAACCAATTTCAGCAATTTCACCAAACAGTTTTGGTGTCTATTGAAATAATTCCAGCTTTCTTAAATCTTTATCCTAAACATATTTGCTCCAAATGGTGTCAGTATCCCTTAAGTGTGTCACCCTACGGTTCGAATAATGCAGACGTGATCGAGACCCCTCTCGCATCAATAATCGAGCGGGACCTGGAGATCCATACTGACTCCTACACATTCAACGATGACTTCTGTGATCGTGAGAACCTTTAACACTAGTAACTAAATCCCTTTGTCCCGCGATATATTACATGTCCGAGATTCGATCATCGGTATCTCCATACCTAGTTTGATCTCGTTACCGACATGCACTCTTTTCTCGTTCCCGTGATATAACATTCTAGTGATCATATCACTTGCTTGCAAGCTAACCAATGTGATATCACCGAGAGGGCCCAGAGTATATCTATCCATCATCGGGATGGACAAATCCCACTCTTGATCCATGAGCCTCAACATAACACCTTTGTAGCACTGAACCCACCTTTATAGTCACCCTGTTACGGTGTGCCGTTTGATGTTATCAAGATACTCTTCCGGTGTTAGCAATTAACATAATCTCATGGTCTAAGGACTAATATTACTTCGTATGATGTTATAGCAATATAAACATAATGACTTTTGATCGTAATGCTATACTTCGGATGAATGTTCATCACATCATTCCACCAATGGTGTGACCTTGTTATTAACAACATCCAATGTCCATGATCAGGAAACCTTGATCATCTTATTAATCAACAAGCTACTCTATAAGAGAGGCATGACTAGGAACCCTTTTTGTTTATTAAACACACATGTATTGATGTTTCTGAATCAATACAATTCTAGCATGTAAAATAAACATTTATCATAAACATGGAATAAGATAACAACCACTTTATTATTGCCTCTCGGGCATATTCCCTTCATGTTCATCACATCATTTCACAAATGTTGTGACCTTGTTATTAACAACATCCAATGTCCATGATTAGGAAACCTTAATCATCTTGTTAATCAACAAGCTAGTCTATAAGAGAGGCATAACTAGGAACCCTTTTTGTTTATTAAACACACATGTATTGATGTTTCCGATCAATACAATTCTAGCATGCAAAATAAACATCTATCATATATAAGGAATACATAATAACAACTTTATTATTGCCTCTCAGGGCATATTTCCTTCAAGGTGGCTCTCCTTAAGATAGATAACATGCTAGGTGAACAAATTACAGCGGGGCAATTGACAAACATCGAGAAAGCATACAAGCATATAGTAATCATCTTGACTCCTTTGAGACTTGATTGGGCATTACAACATTAAACATAGACCGCCATCCAACTGCATCTATGACTAATAATCCACCTTCAGGTTATCATCCAACCCTCCAAAGATTAAGTTGCAAGCAGATTATTGCTTTACTTAATTATGTAAAGTAAACAATATAATTGTTCTATGAACAAAGGATCGTTATTTTCTCCCTAGTAGCAACAAAACATCTAGTACCTTAGAGATTTCTGTCGCTTCCCCAGATTACCAGAGGCATGAACCCACTATCGAGAAAAAATACTAACTCTTGGAGTTGCTAGCATCTACTTGGCCAAGATAACTACTAACAACGGAAAGTGTGCAAGATCACAAATAACAAAGACATGATAGAATCAATAATCAATCTAAAATAGCATCTCAATATCCATCGGATCCCCGCAAACACAACATGCAGAATTATAAATAGATGATCTTGATCATGAACGGAGCTCACAAGATCTAAACATGAAATCACAAAGGAGGAGAACCAGCCATCTAGCTACTACATGGACCCGTAGTCCAGAGATGAACTAATCACGCATCACACTGGAGGCTTGCATGATGATGAAGAAGGCCTGTGGTGAATTCTCTCCCAGGTGCCAGGAAGAGCTTCAGATCCCTCCCGATCTAGGGATGGAGATGACGGCGGCTACAGACTCTTTCGTGGATTTTTTGATCGGGTACTTAGGGTTTTGGTATCGGAGGCAATATATAGGCGGAAGGAGAGGCCGAGGGGGTGCCGGGAGCGGCCACACCACCCCCTGGCGCGGGCCAGGCCTGGCCGTGCGACCAGGTGGTGTGGCTGGGCCCTAGCCCTTCTCCGTCTCATATTCTAGCTCTAGACGTCTTCCGGTAAAATAGCAACTTTGGCTTTTGTCCCGTCCAATTCCGAGAATATTCATTTTCTGACTTCCTGGAACCAAAAACAGCAGAAAATAGGCAACTGGCACTGTGGCTCCTTTTAATAGGTTAGTCCAAGAAATCATATGAAAAGTGGTCCAAAGTGTGGACAAAACACAAGAAAGTAGATAAAACCAAGCATGGAACATCAAAAAGTTATAGATACATTTGCAATGTATCAACATCCCCAAGCTTAACTCCTGCTCGTCCTCGAGTAGGTAAGTGATAAAAAGAAAGAATAATTTTTGAGGTGACATGCACCATCATAAACTTGATCAAAGTATTTGTAAAACATTCAAAGCTGGGATCATAGCACTTCAATCGTAACATGAAAGACAAAGTTCTAGAAATAAGATAAAGAAACTATGTTGCAACATGAAAAGGCACAAACAAAAGATTCATGAATAACAATGCTTTGCAAGACGTTTGTTTGTTTCATATAAAGAAAACATAGCATAATAGTATTCAGCTTGTCCCTCATAGAGTAGCAAATATAAATGCATAGGACACCTTCAAAGTTCATAAGAGTGTCTAGATACAAATAGTTTAAAACAAGCAATATCAAGGTATGCATCAATCAACAAGTCTTGGGACAATGCACATAGAACTAAGAATGGCCACTATGCTCTCAAAGTAGGTGCATAAAGATAGAAGGTGGAGACTCAATATAATGGTGGAAGAAAGGCCTTCATATAAGGAAGTAGGGATTCAAGTCTCATAAAGAGCTTCCAAAAATTATGGTACTTATAGCTTTCAGCTCTCATTGCCCCTATCATAAGCATCTTGAAGGTGATTAAGGTTAAAGTGACACAACTAAGAGGATATGCTTGACAAGTTATAAACCGAAATCTCATGCTCCTTACTTACGAAGACCGAACCTCATGCTACTCAACTTTAGTCACAAGTAAGCTCTTGTCATTGTAAGTACATATGTATCATAAAGAACCGCCAACGGGGTACCCCTTGCACATGATACATGAGTTATCCCATAATCAAAGTGACAAGGCAAGCAGACAATGAGCATCTTAGTGATCTTTTTATTTGCTATTTGCATAGGTTTTTATTGAGGATGATTCATAGAGTGCTCATTATGGTGATACTGCAAGTTTCCACCATGATTAGGCATGGCTTAGGCTAGCGGCCTAGGCATTTCTCTAACACACATACAAAGTCCATGATCTTACAAGTTCCACTTTTATTTCACACCGTCGGGATCCATAAGCAAAAGAACATGATATCAACAGGGTACAAAGTACAGGTGAAATGTTGAAAGCGTTCCCCATGATAGATGGTTCTGCTAATTTCAACATATAAAGCGCAAGCATATACGCAACAAAGAAGGACCCAATGGTTCAAGTTTATTCAATGCAAAAAGTAAAGTGTGCCATCAAGTTCGTGAGAGCTTTAATCACTAGTTTTCTCATAACAAGTTTAATTTGGAAGGTAAACAAAAACATGAATATACTTGGAATAGCATATGCTAATAGGTAGGTATGGTGGACTCTTTGGAATAACTTGGTTTAGGGAGTTGGATGCATGAGTGGAACTCATACTTGGTTGTGGAGGCTAGCAAAAGACTGGGAGCGACAAACTAAGAGAGCAATAATGCCCATAATCATGCAGAGCGACAAAACATCATTGATCAAAGCATAAAGTGATACCTCAAGTTGAAAACTAAAGGATCATAAAGGCTATGGTGACTTGAGATAGTCATAACATGGTGTGAGCATGCGCCAAGTCAACCCAAATAAAGCATCAAAGGAGAAATACCACTATACTATGCTTTAATATGCTAAAACAACGCATGATTCATCCAAGGCACATTAAGAAATATCAATTGTTTATAACAAGTCATGCTACAGCAAAGAATACTAAGCATAAAGCCAAAACAATATCAAGCATGGCATGACAAAGCATAGGCCACAGTCAAAAACAAGCTCTCTTTACCACTTAAGCATGAGCTTTCCTACTCTTTTCCAAACCAAACCAAACTATTTGAAAACCAATGTATGAAAGAGGGGGTCCAACCAATTTATTCAGCAAACTAAGCAAACAAAGCAAACGAAAAACCAAAACAAAATCGAAAAAGAAGATGCTCCAAGAACAACACAACTGTGCATGAAACAATAAAAATGAAGCGTTTGGAAGAAACCTGGGATTTTTATTGATGAAGAGGGGGATGCCTTGGGCATCCCCACGCTTTGACGCTTATACTTCTTGGATATTTCTTGGGGTGACACGCGTGGCATACCCAATCTTGAGCTTTAGTCCATCCTTCATCTCATTACTCATTCCTTCCATACACCTGAAAATTTTTCTTCATACAAAACTTCACACAATATTTATTAGCAACATTAGTGCATTCAAGATAATAATTATTTAGGTTCAGTTATAACACCAATAAAACTTCCATTAAAACACTAGCTACTGTAGCACTTCCCTCAAAATGCTCAATTCCCCAAAAGAACTCAAAAAGTAACCAACAAGAAGCAAATGCAGAAAATGGTAGAAATCTGTCAAAACAGACCAGCGGGTAAAGACGAATTTTTTCGAAGCCCTTCTATTGCTCAAATAAAAAAGTGTTGAACTAACAAAAGTTAGATAACAACCTAGGGCATAAGCACAAACATTCACGCCTCAAAAGGACGTATAGAGATTTTACACGAATTTTTACGGTGAAGCACAGAAATATGTTTCGGGATAGTAACTTTCCCAATCATTACTTCTCTCTCATTAGAGGTTACTCTTGGCACAAAAAGCAAATAAAAAGGATAAGGAGCGGTTATTACCGAAGTAATAACTTCCAAGAATCATCTAAAACTTTTGGGTTATCTCCCAATAAATATTTTTCTTTAACGCATTTAAGTTAGGCATAAGAAGCAAGAAAAAGAATCAAGTGTTCTCAAATGGAGAAGCATAAATAGCAAATTTTGTTTTCATAGGAGAGGCAAAAGAAATCTTCTCTCTCTTCTTAGGGAAATGTTCTATACCTTTCTTGAGTGGGAGTTGATATCTAATGGTGCCTTCTTTCATATCAATAATGGCACCAACAGTTCTAAGAAAAGGTCTTCCCAAAGTAATAGGACAAGAAGCATTGCATTCAACATCCAAAACATAGAAATCAATGGGGTCATAGGCATTGTTAACCATAATAAGGACATCATTAATACTCCCCATGAGTTTATTTTTAGCATTATCATCAAGTGGGATATTCAAATAACAATCTTCAAGTGGAGGCAAATCAAGCATATCATAAATCCTTCTAGGCATAATAGAAATACTACTATCAAGATCACATAAAGCTTTAAATCAAAATCATTCACTTTCATATTAATGATGGGTTCCCAACCATCTTCTTGTTTTATAGGAATAGAAGCTTTATGTTTCATCTTTTCTTCTTTAATCTTTATGAGAGCATTAGTAATGTGTTTTGTAAAGGCCATGTTCATAGCACTAGCATTAGGACTTCTAGCAAGCTTTTGTAGGAACTTAATAACTTCAGAGATATTGCAACCATCAAGATCAAAATCATAATTATCATCTAAAGTAGAGGAGCTATTACTAGCCTCAACACTAGTGGTAGTGATAGTAGAAACACTAATGTTTCTAGCAATTTCATCTTCTCTTTCCCACTTAGCATGTAATTCAGCTAATAGTCTAACATTTTCATCAATTCTTACTTGTATGGAATTAGTAGCTGCAAAGGGATTATCATTAGTTTCAGGTTTAGCAGCCATTTTATTCAAAGAAGATTGAGCTTCAGCCAAAGATGCTATATTTCTTTCAGCATTAGAGAGTTTTTCCTCAATAGTTTTATTGAAGGCGGTTTGTTTACTAATAAAGTCTTTAAGCATAACTTCAAGTTCATAGGGAGCACTCCTATTATTGTTGTAAGAATTTCCATAAGCATTACCATTGTTGGGAGGATATGGCTTATAATTGTTGTTACCAAAATTATTCCTATAAGCATTATTGCCAAAATTGTTATTTCTTATAAAGTTCACATCAACTTGCTCTTCTTGAGCAACCAAAGAAGCTAAAGGAACATTATTAGGATCAATATGGGCTTTCCCATTAATAAGCATAGACATAATAATATCAATCTTATCACTCAAGGAGGAGGTTTCTTCAACAGAATTTACCTTCTTACCTTGTGGAGCTCTCTCAGTATGCCATTCAGAGTAGTTAACCATCATATTATCCAGAAGTTTTGTTGCAACACCCAAAGTAATGGTCATAAAGGTACCTCCAGCAGCAGAATCCAATAGGTTCCTTGAAGAATAGTTCAATCCTACATAAAAAGTTTGGATGATCATCCAAGCAGTTAGTCCATGAGTGGGACAATTCTTTACCAAAGATTTCATTCTTTCCCAAGCTTGAGCAACATGTTCATTGTCATATTGTTTAAACTTCATTATTTCACTTCGCATAGATATAATCTTAGCAGGAGGATAGTATTTTCTAATGAAAGCATCTTTGCATTTAGTCCAAGAATCAATACTATTCCTAGTTAAGGAATTCAACCATTCTTTAGCTTTTCCTCTCAAAGAGAAAGGAAACAATTTCATTTTAATAATATCTCCATCTATATCCCTATGTTTTTGCATCTCACAAAGTTCAACAAAGTTATTTAGATGGGCAGCAGCATGTTTATTACCAATACCAGAAAATTGTTCTCTCATAACAAGATTGCGTAAAGCAGGTTTAATCTCGAAGAAAGTAGCTTCAGGAACAGGTGGAGCAATAGGTGTGCTCATAAAATCATTGTTGTTGGTGCTAGTGAAGTCACACAACTTAGTGTTTTCAAGAGTAGTCATTTTTTTGTGTTTTTGATAAAGAAAGCAAACTTGTAAAACTAATTTTTGTGTGTTTTTGATAAAGAAACAAGCAAAAAAACAAAAAGAAACTAAGAAAAACAAAATTAACAAAGTAAAGAGATTGGTTATGAGGGACTCCCCTTATGAAGATGTCCTTGACTCCCCGGCAACGGCGCCAGAAAAAGCTTGATGATAGCCCAAAATATATCGAGCTCGTTGGGGAACCCCAAGAGGAAGGTATGATGAGCACAGCAGCAAGTTTTCCCTCTGTATGAAACCAAGGTTATTAATCGAGTAGGAGAAAGGAAACACTCCAAAGGTGTAGCTAGCTGAACGTTGGTAGGGCGCACTACCGGTGCCAGCAGCAATGTGGATACCTACACAACACAACCATAGAACTTTGCCCCAACTTGCGATGAGGTTGTCAATCTCACCGGTTTTGCTGAAAACAAAGGATTAAACGTATTGAATGGAAGAAAGTAATAGTTTGCAGAAAGTAAACATAAAGCAGTAAACAGTTTGTAGATTGAATGTAAAAGAAAGGACCCGGGGTCCATAGTTCACTAGAGGTGGCTCTCCTTAAGATAGATAACATGCTGGGTGAACAAATTACAGTGAGGCAATTGACAAACATCGAGAAAGCATACAAGCATATAGTAATCATCCTGGCTCCTTTGAGACTTGATTGGGCATTACAACATTATACATAGACCGCCATCCAACTGCATCTATGACTAATAATCCACCTTCAGGTTATCATTCGAACCCCCTCCAGTATTAAGTTGCAAGCAAGAGATTATTGCTTTATGAATTGCGTGTAAAGTAAACAATATGATTATTCTATGAACAAAGGATGGTTGTTTTCTCCCTAGTAGCAACAACACATCTAGTACCTTAGAGATTTCTGTCACTTCCCCAGATTACCAGAGGCATGAACCCACTATCGAGCATAAATACTAACTCTTGGAGTTGCTAGCATCTACTTGGACAAGATAGCTACTAACAACGGAAAGCATGCAAGATCACAAATAACAAAGACATGATAGAATCAATAATCAATCTAAAATAGCATCTCAATGTCCATCGGATCCCCGCAAACACAACATGCAGAGTTACAAATAGATGATCTTGATCATGAACAGAGCTCACAAGATCTAAACATGAAAGCACAAACGAGGAGAACCAGCCATCTAGCTACTACATGGACCCGTAGTCCAGAGATGAACTACTCACGCATCACACCGGAAGCTTGCATGGTGATGAAGAAGGCCTCTGTGGTGAACTCCTCTCCTAGGTGCCGAAGAGCTTCAGATCCTCCCGATCTAGGGATGGAGATGATGGCGGCTATAGACTCTTTCGTGGATTTTGATCGGCACTTAGGGTTTTCGTCCCGAGGGCAACTTATAGGAAGGAGAGGCCGAAGGGTGCTGAACGGCCACACCACCTGGCTGCCAGCTGCCTGGCCACGGCCGTGGTCTGGTGGCTCCCTAGCCCTTCTCCGTCTCGTATTCTGGCACTTGATCACTTCCGGAAAAATAGGCACTTTAGCTTTTGTCCCGTCCAATTCCAAGAATATTCATTTTCTGACTTTCCTGGAACCAAAAACAGCAGAAAACATGCAACTGGCATTGTGGCTCTTGTTAATAGGTTAGTACAAGAAATCATATGAAAAGTACTCCAAAGTTGGAACAAAACCTAAGAAAGTGGATAAAACCAAGCATTGAACATCAAAAATTATAGATACATTTGCAATGTATCATAAGTCACGACAGATCTAGGGGATCTTGATGGTTGATGTCTACACACTTCTATTCTTGTAGACAGTCGTTGGGCCTCCAAGTGTAGAGGTTTGTAGAACAGCAGCAAGTTTCCCTTAAGTGGATTACCTAAGGTTTATCGAACTCAGGGAGGAAGTGGTCAAAGGTATCCCTCTCAAGCAACCCTGCAATAAAGATACAAGAAGTCTCTTGTGTCCCCAACACACCCAATACACTTGTCAGGTGTATAGGTGCACTAGTTTGGCGAAGAGATAGTAAAATACAAGTGGTATGGATATAAGACAATGGTGCCAGAAAATAGCTTGATGGGAGGAAAAGACTAAAGACAAAAAGATGGAAGCAAGCAAACATGTAACAGATCTAGTTGCAAATGGTGTTTCAATGTTTAGAAATAAGGCCTAGGGATCATACTTTCGCTAGTGAACACTCTCATATAAATATCTTCTCTTCATGATACTACTCTAAACTACTCTCCGGTTGGACACTCTAATCTATGGTAAGGCTATAACAACACTCCTCAAAGTTCGCTTTCCCCATCTAGATAACCCCACACTGTCACCTTGAGCGCTAGATGGTTCCAACAAACACCACAATTTCATAGAGACATCTAACTCCAAATATAACTCATAACAAGTATTTGTAATCTCTAGCCTAAGTGCCATGACGGTGTGCACACTGTCAACTTCACACACGTGGGGAGAGCCAGAGATCTATTAAAGTACTTGAGTAGCAAGCTAGATCTACTTGATTACAAAGCTCATGATCACAATATGATCATGCATAGAGAGAGATGAACACATAGCTACCGGTAGAGCCCTTAGCCTCGAGGAAGAACTACTCCCTCATCATCATGGGAATCGGCAACGACGATGGAGATGGTGGTGGAATCAATGAAGATGGCTCCGAGGGCACTTCCCCATCCCGGCAGGGTGCCGGAACAGAGACTTTCTGTCCCCCGAATCTCCCCTTCGGTGGTGGCGGTGCTGTGGAACTTTTCGTGGCTGGAGGCTAGATGATTTAGGGTTTTCTCATCGGGTGGCTTCTTATAGGTAAAGGGGCGATTGAAGGAAATATGCCCTGAGAGGCAATAATAAAGTTGTTATTATGTATTCCTTGTATATGATAGATGTTTATTTTGCATGCTATAATTGTATTGATAGGAAACATCAATACATGTGTGTTTAATAAACAAAAAGGGTTCCTAGTTATGCCTCTCTTATAGACTAGCTTGTTGATTAACAAGATGATCAAGGTTTCTTGATCATGGACATTGGATGTTGTTAATAACAAGGTCACAGCATTTGTGAAATGATGTGATGAATATTCATCCGAAGTGTAGCATTACAATCAAGTCATTATGTTTATATTGCTATAACATCATACAAAGTAGTCTTAGTCCTTAGACCATGAGATCATGTTAATTGCTAACACCGGAAGAGTATCTTGATAACATCAAACGTCACACCGTAATAGGGTGACCATAAAGGTGGGTTCAGTGCTATGAAGGTGTTATGTTGAGGCTCATGGATCAAGAGTGGAATTTGTCAATCCCGATGACGGATAGATATACTTTGGCCCCTCTCGGTGATATCACATTAAGATAGCTTGCAAGCAAGTGATGTGATCACTAGAATGTTATATCATGGGAACAAGAAAAGAGTGCATGTCGGTAACGAGATCAAACTAGGTATTTGGGTACCGATGATCGAATCTCGGACATGTATTATATCATGAGACAAAGGGATTAAATTGCTGACGTTAAAGGTTCTCGCGATCACAGAAGTCACCGTTGAATATGCAGGAGTTAGTATGGATCTCCAGGTCTCGCTTCTGATTATTGATCTGAGAGGAGTCTCAATCATGTCTGCATTATTCGCGAACCGTAGGGTGACACACTTAAGGGTTGCCGAACACCATTTAGGAGCACATATGTTCCAGACAAAAGGTTTGCAAAGCGCAGGAATTGTTTCGATAGAAATCGAAATTGTTTCGGGTGAAATTGCAGAAAGGGGTTCTGCATGTGATATTGAAATGTTGCAAGGGGTTTTATGTGAATGTTTGTTAATTAAAGTAATTAACAAAATTCTGAATAAAATAAATAAAAGAGTTTTATTAATTGAGAGTTGCATTTAATTTGGTGGAAATTAAATACATGTGAGTGGGATTTTGGGTGGAGGCCATGTTTATGTGAGTGGAGGTTCACCACATGAATGAAGGAGGGGAGGAGTCCCCCCCCCTCATGCACCGGCTATGGGAGGGGAGGGGTCTCCCTCCCTCCTATATAAAGCCCCCATCTCCCCTCTCACAAACGACACCTCCTCGTGAAGGATCTCTCTCGCCCTCTAGATATTCCCCCATGGTCTCGGATTAGCGAGATACATGTTCCTGATGCCCCTGACAAGGAAAAGGACGTCTATATAACTCGTCAGGAGGACCACAACTTAGTTCATTGCGGCATACTGTATGGGCTAGAGCCAGAACTTCGAAAACTTTTCGAAAATGGCAATGCTTTTGATACCATGGGAGAATTGAAATGATTTTCGATACCCATGCTGCCGTAGAGAGTTATAATGCTTCTGAAAAGTTCTTTAGCTGCATGATGGAAGAGAACAACTCCGTTAGTGAGCACGTACTCAAAATGTCTGGGTACGCCGATAAGCTTGTGTCCTTGGGAATAACGATTCCCATTGACTTAGGCATACATCGTGTTCTCCAATCTCTGCCACCTAGCTACAAGAGCTTCATGATGAACTATAATATGCAGGGCATGAAGAAGTCTCTTCCCGAACTTCTGTCAATGCTTAAGACTTGAGAAGTGGAGATTAGGAAAGAACATCATGTGTTGATGATCAATAAGACCACCGGTTTCAAGAAGGACAAGAAAGGCAAGCAGAAGGGAAAGAAGGGCGGCAACTGCTGTCACGCAAAAAGAAACCCCGAGCTGGCCCTAAGTCCATAATCGAGTGCTACTATTGCAAGGGATCGCCATTGAAGCAACTGCCCCAAGTATTTGGCAGACAAGAAGGCCGGCAAGGCAAACAAAGGTATATGTGATATACATGTTATTGATGTGTACTTGACTAGTACTTGCAGTAGCACCTGGGTATTTGATACGGGATCGGTTGCTAATATACGTAACTCGGTTCAGGGGCTGCGTAACAAGCGACAACTAGCAAGGGATGAGGTCACGATGCGGGTCGGCAATGGATCAAGAGTTGATGTGATCGCCGTCGGAACGCTGCCTCTCCATATGCCGTCGACATTAGTTATAAACCTGAATAATTGTTATTTGGTGCCTGCACTGAGCATGAACATTGTATCCGGATCGTGTTTGATGCAAAGTGGTTATTCGTTTAAGTGTGAAAACAATGGTTGTTCAATTTATATGAATAATATCTTTTATGGTCATGCACCTGTGTTGAATGGTTTATTTCTGTTGGATCTCGATAGTAGTATTACGCATGTTCATAATGTTGATGCTAAAAGGATTAAACTTGATAATGATATATCTGCATATATGTGGCACGCTGCCTCAGGTCATATTGGTGTTAAACGCATGAAGAAACTCCATTCTGATGGACTTTTGGAATCACTTGATTTTGAATCATTTGATACATGTGAGCCATGCCTTATGGGCAAGATGACTAGAATGCCGTTTTCCGGTTCAATGGAACGGGCGATAGATTTATTGGAAATCATACATACTGATGTATGTGGACCAATGAGTGTGTCGGCGCGAGGTGGATATCGTTATTTTGTTACTTTCACGGATGATTTGAGTAGATACGGGTATATCTATTTGATGAAACATAAGTCTGAAACCTTTGAAAAGCTCAAAGAATTTCAGAATGAAGTGGAAAATCATCATAATGTAAAGATCAAATTTCATGGTCCGACCATGGAGGAGAGTATCTTAATTACGAAGTTTAGCACACATAT
Organism: Avena insularis; assembly: GCA_023614405.1. NCBI lineage: Eukaryota > Viridiplantae > Streptophyta > Magnoliopsida > Poales > Poaceae > Avena > Avena insularis. The sequence continues at coordinate 444,454,565 of CM042684.1, forward strand.
GAAAGACTGTGGAATAGTTTCACAACTCACGCTGCCGAACACCACAACGTAATGGTGTGTCGTAACGCCGTAATCGTACTTTATTGGATATGGTTTGATCTATGATGTCTCCGATCGACTTGCCACCGCTATTTTGGGGTTATGCACTGGAAAACGCTACATTCACTTTAAATAGGGCACCATCTAAATCCGTTGAAAAGACACCGTATGAATTATGGTTTGGAAACAAACCTAAGCTGTCATTTCTTAAACTTTGGGGATGCGATGTTTATGTGAAGAAACTTCAACCGGAGAAACTCGAACCCAAAGAAGAAAAATGCGTCTTCATAGGATACCCTAAGGAAACGATTGGGTATACCTTCTATCACAGATCCGAGGGCAAGGTCTTTGTTGCCAAGAATGGATCCTTTCTTGAGAAGGAGTTTCTCGCGAAAGGTGTGAGTAGTCGGAAGGTAGAACTCGAAGAGGTTATTGAACCTTCTCTTCATGAAATGGCGAGTAGCGCATCACCGGAAGTTGTTTTGGAGTTGACTTCACCTAATGAAGAGAGAGCTAATGATATTGATCATGAAACTCCGAAAGAGGACACTACCGAACCTCGCAGGTTAAGCAGGACACGTACAGCTCCTGAACTGTACGGCAATCCTGTTATGAATTTTATGATTGATGAAATAGATGACCCTGCGACATATGAAGAAGCGATGATGAGCCCTGATTCCAACAAATGGCTAGAAGCCATGAAATCCGAGATGGAATCCATGTACTAAAACCAGGTTTGGACCTTGGTGGACTTACCTCACGATCGAAAGGCCGTTGAGAATAAATGGATTTTCAAAAGAAAAACTGATGCTGATGGTAATGTCACCATCTATAAGGCTCAACTTATCGCAAAGGGGTTTCGACAAATTCAAGGAGTTGACTACGATGAGACATTCTCTCCCGTAGCGATGCTTAAGTCGGTTAGGATTATGTTAGAAATTGCTGCATATTTCGATTATGAAATATGGCATATGGATGTCAAAACTGCGTTCCTCAATGGTAATATTGAAGAAGAGTTCTATATGATACAACCTAAGGGTTTTGTCGATCCTAAGGATGCTGATAAGGTGTGCAAACTTCATCGATCCATCTATGGGCTGAAGCAAGCATCCCGGAGTTGGAATCTCCGCTTTGATGAGGTGATCAAAGAGTTTGGATTTGTCCAAACTTATGGAGAGGCTTGTATTTACAAGAAAGTGAGTGGGAGCAATGTGGCATTTCTGATATTATATGTGGATGACATATTATTGATTGGAAATGATATAGATCTTTAAACAAGGTTAAAAGTTATCTAAACAGCAAATTTTTGATGAAGGACCTTGGTGAAGCTTCATATATATTAGGCATTAAAATCTATAGAGATAGATCAAGACGCCTAATTGGGCTATCGCAGAGTACATACCTTGATAAGATATTAAAGAAGTTTAATATGGACGGAAGTAAGAAGGGGTACTTACCTATGTTGCAAGGCAAGACATTGAGTAAGACTCAAAGTCCGGCTACGGCGGAAGAAAGAGAGATAATAGATAAGATCCCCTATGCCTTAGCCATAGGCTCTATAATGTATGCCATGCTATGTACAAGACCGGATGTGGCACATGCTATTAGTTTGACTAGTAGGTACCAATCTGATCCGTGTTCGTAACATCGGATAGGTCAAGAATATCCTTAAGTACTTGAGAAGAACTAAGGATATGTTTCTTGTATACAGAGGTGAAGAAGAGCTAGTCGCTAAGTGTTATGTCGATGCTAGCTTTGACACTGATCCAGATGACTCTAAGTCTCAATCCGGATACGTATTTCTCTTGAACGGAGCAGCAGTTAGTTGGAGGAGCTCCAAACAACCTGTGGTGGCTGGATCAACGACGGAGGCGGAATATGTTGCTGCTTCAGAAGCAGCGCAGGAAGCGGTTTGGATGAAGGAGTTCATAACGGAACTAGGTGTGGTTCCTAATGCGTTGGACCCAATGGTGATATGTTGTGACAATAATGGAGCCATAGCCAATGCCAAGGAACCAAGGTCTCACAAGAATTCCAAGCATATTAAGCGCCGGTTTCACTCCATCCGTGAGCATGTCAAGGATGGAGATATAAAGATTTCTAAAGTGCACACTGACCTGAATGTAGCAGATCCGTTGACTAAAGTACTCCCTAGGGCAAAACATGATCAACACCAGAACTCCATGGGTGTTAGATTTATCACTATATAAACTAGATTATTGTCTCTAGTGCAAGTGGGAGACTGAAGGAAATATGCCCTGAGAGGCAATAATAAAGTTGTTATTATGTATTCCTTGTATATGATAGATGTTTATTTTGCATGCTATAATTGTATTGATAGGAAACATCAATACATGTGTGTTTAATAAACAAAAAGGGTTCCTAGTTATGCCTCTCTTATAGACTAGCTTGTTGATTAACAAGATGATCAAGGTTTCCTGATCATGGACATTGGATGTTGTTAATAACAAGGTCACAGCATTTGTGAAATGATGTGATGAACATTCATCCGAAGTATAGCATTACGATCAAGTCATTATGTTTATATTGCTATAACATCATACAAAGTAGTCTTAGTCCTTATACCATGAGATCATGTTAATTGCTAACACCGGAAGAGTATCTTGATAACATCAAACGTCACACCGTAACAGGGTGACCATAAAGGTGGGTTCAGTGCTATGAAGGTGTTATGTTGAGGCTCATGGATCAAGAGTGGAATTTGTCAATCCCGATGACGGATAGATATACTCTGGGCCCTCTCGGTGATATCACATTAAGATAGCTTGCAAGCAAGTGATGTGATCACTAGAATGTTATATCATGGGAACGAGAAAAGAGTGCATGTCGGTAACGAGATCAAACTAGGTATTTGGATACGATGATCGAATCTCGGACATGTATTATATCATGAGACAAAGGGATTAAATTGCTGACGTTAAAGGTCTCACAATCACAGAAGTCATCGTTGAATATGCAGGAGTCAGTATGGATCTCCAGGTCCCGCTTCTGATTATTGATCTGAGAGGAGTCTCAATCATGTATGCATTATTCGTGAACCGTAGGGTGACACACTTAAGGGTTGCCGAACACCATTTATGAGCACATATGTTCTAGACAAAAGGTTTGCAAAGCGCAGGAATTGTTTCGATAGAAACCGGAATTGTTTCGGGTGAAATTGCAGAAAGTGGTTCTGCATGTGATATTGAAATGTTGCAAGGGGTTTTATGTGAATGTTTGTTAATTAAAGTAATTAACAAAATTCTGAATAAAATAAATAAAAGAGTTTTATTAATTGGGAGTTGCATTTAATTTGGTGGAAATTAAATACATGTGAGTGGGATTTTGGGTGGAGGCCATGTTTATGTGAGTGGAGGTTCACCACATGAACGAAGGAGGGGAGGAGTCCCCCCCCTCATGCATCGGCTATGGGAGGGGAGGGGTCTCCCTCCCTCCTATATAAAGCCCCCCTCTCCCCTCTCACAAACGACACCTCCTCGTGAAGGATCTCTCTCCCCCTCTAGATATTCCCCCATGGTCTCGGATTAGCGAGATACATGTTCCCGGTGGCCTTGCGCCTGGAAGGAGTTGCTGCTTCCGCTGATTCGCTGGAGCGAGGAGGTGGAGGTTGTCCGGTGGCTTGAACGTGTGTGCGAGGACGGATGCGCTGCTGATTTGCGGCGCTCGGACTTCCACACGATCTTGAGATCGGCAAGCGTACGACTACATCAACCACGAGTTCCTACTCGTTAACAAAACTCGTTGTCTTCGAGGGTAAGTTCTCCATGGATGTATGTCCACCCGTTGCTCTGTATCTAGTAGATAGATCTTGGCATATAGTTCTCATCGTAGGAATTTTTTTGTTTTCTATGCTGCGGACCCAATAGCGATGTTAGAGGGTGGACTACGGGCCCACACCACCTGGTGGCGCGGCCAAGGGTACCCGCGCCACCACATGGTGTGGCTAGCCCCTGGCCCCTCTCCGTCTTGTCTTCTGGCTCCGTGTTCCCCTCGGTGAAATATTGACTTTGGTTTTTGTCCCGTCCAATTCCGAGAATATTCATTTCCTGGCTTTTCTCGAACCGAAAACAGAAGAAAACGGGCAACTGGCACTGTAGCATCTTGTTAATAGGTTAGTTCCAGAAAGTTTATAAAAATACTCCAAAGTGTGGACAAAACATAAGAAAGTAGATATAAAACAAGCATGGAACATCAAAAATTATAGATACGTTTGCAACGTATCAACATCCCCAAGCTTAACTCTTGCTCGTACTCGAGTAGGTAAGTGATAAAAAGAAAGAATAATTTTTGAGGTGACATGCACCATCATAATCTTGATCAAGGCATTTATAAAACATTGATAGCTGGGATCATAGTACTTTAACATAGCATGAAAGATATAGTTCTAACAATAAGACATAGCAACTATGTTGTAGCATCAAAAGGTACAAACAAAAGATTCATGAATAATAATGCTTTGCCAGATGTTTGTTTGTTTCACATAAAGAAAACATAATGAGAATGGTATTCATCTTGTCCCTCATAGTGTAGCAAAACATAAATGCATAGGACACCTTCAAAGTTCATAAGGGTGACTAGATGCAAATAGTTTAAGAACAAGCAATGTCAATGTTATGAATCAATCAACAAGTATTGGGACAATGCACATTAAACTAAAATGGCCACTATGCTCTCTCAATAGGTGCATAAAGATAGAAGATGGAGACTCAACATAAAAGTAAAAGAAAGGCCTTCATAGAAGGAAGCAGGGATTCAAGTTTCATCAAGAGCTTCCAAAAATTATGGTACTTATTAGCTTTCAGCTCTCATTGCCCCTATCATAAGCATCTTCAAGTGATTAAGGTTAAAGTGACACAACTAAGAGGATATGCTTGACAAGTTATAAGTTGAAATCTCATGCCCCTTGCTTACGAGTACCGAACCTCATGCTACTCAACTTTAGTCACAAGTAAGCTCTTGTCATTGTAAGTACATATGTATCATAGAGAACCGCCAACGGGGTACCCCTTGTCCCATGACACAGGAGCTATCCCATATCAAAATGACAAGGTAACAGACAATGAGCATCTCAGTGATCTTTTTATTTGCTATTTGCATAGGTTTTTATTGAGGATGCTTCATAGAATGCTCATTATGGTTATGCTGTAAGTTTCCACCATGATTAGGTATGGCTTAGGCTAGCGGCCCAGGCGTTTCTCTAACACACATACAAACTCCATGATCTTACAAGTTCCCCTTTTATTTCACACTGCTGGGATCCATAAGCAAAAGAATCATGATATCAACGGAATAATAAGTGCAATGTTGAAAACGTTCCTCATGATACATGATTCTGCTAACTTCAACTTCTAAAGCGCAAGCATATACGCAACAAAGATGGACACAATGGTTCAAGATTATTAAGTGCAAGAAATTAAAGTGTGCCATCAAGTTCGTGAGAGCTTTAATCACTAATTTTCAGATCACAAGTTTAATTTGGAAGGTAGATAAAAACATGAATATACTTGGAATAACAAATGCTAATAGGTAGGTATGGTGGACTCTTTGGAATAACTTGGTTTTATTTGGAGTTGGATGCATGAGTGGAACTCATACTTGGTTATGGAGGCTAGCAAAAGACTGGGAGCGACCAACTAAGAGAGCAATAATGGCCATAATCATGCAAAGCGACAAAACATCATTAATTAAAGCATAAAGTGATATTACAAGTCGAAAAATAAATGATCATAGAGGCTATAGTGACTTGGGATAGTCTTAACATGGTGCGAGCATGCGCCAAGTCAACCCAAATAAAGCATCAAAGGAGAATACCACAATACTATGCTTTAATATGCTAAAACAACGCATGATTCTTTCAAGGCACATTAAGCAATCTCAATTGTTTATAACATGTCATGCTACAACAAAAATCACTAAGCATAAAGCCATAACAATATCAAGCATGACATGACAAAGCATAGGCCATAGTAAAAAACAAGCTCCTTTTTACCACTTATAAGCATGAAGCTTCCTAATCTTTTCCAACACCAATCGAAAACTAAAGCTAAACGCAGTGCTAGCGAAGGAGAACACTCACAGAACAATAAGAGTGAAAACTAGAGTGTTCTAGGCAATGAATAACGGGGTGTATCTCTCTCCAAAAGAAGTGTGTTGAGATCTAACCAACTTATTTAAGCAAACCAAACAAAAGAAAACTAAAAAAACAAAGACGCTCCAAGAAAAACACAATTGTGCATGAAACAATAAAAATGAAGTGTTTTGAAGAAACCTGAGATTTTTATTGATGAAGAAGGGGATGCCTTGGGCATCCCCAAGCTTTGACGCTTGTACTTCTTGAATATTTCTTAGGGTGACACGGGTGGCATCCCAAAGCTTGAGCTTTTGTCCATACTTCATCTTATCACATTGTTCTTCCCTACACTTTAAAATTTCCTTCATACAAAACTTCACACAATCTTCACTAGCAACATTAGTGCACTTAAGATAATAAGTCTTTAGGTTCAGTTTCAACACAAGTAAAACTTCCATTAAAACACAAGCTACTATAGCAATTCCTTTTAAAAGTTAAAATGATCAAGGAGAACTCAAAGAGAAAGATATTAAGAGGCAAATGCAAATAATGGCAGAAATCTGTCAAAATAGACCAACGGGTAAAAACCGATTTTTCCGAAGACCTTCTGTTACTCAAATCGAAAAGTGTTAAACTAACGAAAGTTAGATAACAACTGGGGGCAGAAGCACAAACAATTATAGCTCAATCCGATGTACAGAGATTTTCTTGAACTTTTACAGTGAAGAACAAAAATCTGTTTCGGGACAGCAACTTTCCCAAGTCTTACTTCTCTCTCATTAGAGGTTATTCTTAGCACAAAAACCAAACAAAAAGGATAAGGAGAGGTTATTACTGGCAATAACTTCCAAGACTCAATAAAATAAAATTTTATTGACTAAAAATTTGGGTTATCTCCCAATAAGTGCTTTTCTTTAACGCCTTTGAGCTAGGCATGATAATTTCGATGGTGCTCACATAAGAAATATGAATTGAAGTAAAAGAGAGTATCAAGACGCAAATATGGAATACATTTAAGTCTAACCCAGTTTCTATGAAAAATAATCTTGTAAATAAACAAGTCATGAAAGCACAAAGCAATAAGCATAGGAAAGCAAAACAAGTGCAACTTCAAAAATTTCAACATAAAGAGGGGAAACTTAATATTGTTGAGACACATAAAACCATATTTCCCTCTCTCATAATAACTTTCAGTAGCATCATGAATAAAATTAACAATATAACTATCACATAAAACATTCTTATCATGAGCCACATGCATAAAAGAATTAATACTCTCCACATAAACATAGTCATTCTTATTAATTGTAGTGGGAGCAAATCCAACAAAATAGCTATCATTATTATTCTCATCACCATAATCATCAAATATAGGAGGCATATCATAATCATAATTAATTTTCTCCTCAATAGTAGGTGGACTGAAAATATCATACTCATCATTGTAATCATCATATATCGGAGGTATAGTATCATCAAAGTAAATTTTCTCCTCCGTGCTTGGGGGACTAAAAATATCATACTCATCAAAACCAGCTTCCCCAAGCTTAGACTTTTCCATAGCAATAGCAATAATGGTGTTCAAATAATTCATACTAATAACATTGCTATTAGCATGCAAATAAAGTTCCATAGGATTTTTAATTTTCTCTTCAAACAATTCATGTCCTAACTCAAGATAAATGCTATAAAGCTCTCTAATTTTGTTGTTGTTTTCCATTAAGCCTAACTAGTGAAAATAAAAACAAGAAACAAAAAGATATAATTGCAGAATCTAAAGGAAATAACTTTGAGCACTCACACACCAGCAACAGTCCTAGAAGGTAGCTTAGTAGACAGAAGATGTGAGTACCTTTTACCTTACCTCCCCGGCAACAACGCCAGAAAATAGCTTGATGTCTATGCACTTTGATGGCTCAGTGCACGACGCCCAGAAAAGTGCTGGTGCATGGTTGATGTAGAGCTCGTTGGGAACCCCAAGAGGAAGGTATGATGAGCATAGCAACAAGTTTCCCTCAGTTATGAAACCAAGGTTTAATCGAACTAGTAGGAGCAAGGAAACACCCAAAGGTGTTACTAGCTGAGCTTTGGCAGGGCGCACTACCGGTGCTAGTAGCAACGTGGAGACCTGCACAACACAACCACAAAACTTTGTCCCCAACTTGCGATGAGGTTGTCAATCTTACCGTGTTTTGCGGTAAACAAAGGATTAATCGTATCGAATGGAAAGAAGTAAAAGTTTGCAGAAAGTAAACACAAAGAAGTAAACAGTTGTAGATTGTATGTAAACAAAAGGACCGGGATCCATAGTTCACTAGAGGTGGCTCTCCTTAGATAGATAACATGTTGGGTGAACAAATTACAGCGGGGCAATTGACAAACACCGAGAAAGCAATACATGCATATACTAATCATCTTGACTCCTTTGAGACTTGATTGGGCATTACAACATTATACATAGACCGCCATCCAACTGCATCTATGACTAATAATCCACCTTCAGGTTATCATTCGAACCCTCCAGATTAAGTTGCAAGCAACAGATTATTGCTTTTAACTGCGTGTAAAGTAAACAATACGATTGTTCTATGAACAAAGGATTGTTGTTTTCTCCCTAGTAGCAACAACACATCTAGTACCTTAGAGATTTCTGTCACTTCCCTAGATTACCAGAGGCATGAACCCACTATCAAGCATAAATACTAACTCTTGGAGTTGCTAGCATCTACTCGGCCAAGATAGCTACTAACAACGGAAAGCATGCAAGATCACAAATAACAAAGACATGATAGAATCAATAATCAATCTGAAATAGCATCTCAATATCCATCGGATCCCCGCAAACACAACATGCAGAATTACAAAATAGATGATCTTGATCATGAACGAAGCTCACAAGATCTAGACATGAAAGCACAAAGGAGGAGAACCTGCCATCTAGCTACTACATGGATCCGTAGTCCAAGGATGAACTACTCACGCATCACACCGGAGGCTTGCATGGTGATGAAGAAGGCCTCCAGGGTGAATTCCCCTCCGTGGGGTGCCGGAAGAGCTTCAGATCCCTCCCGATCTAGGGATGGAGATGACGGCGGCTACAGACTCTTTCGTGGATTTTTGATCGGGTACTTAGGGTTTACGTCCCGAGGGCAATATATAGTCAGAAGGAGAGGCCGAGGGGGTGCCTGGGCTAGCCACTCCACCCCTGGCACGGGCCAGGCCTGGCCGCGCGACCAGGTGGTGTGGCCGCCCTCTGGCCCCTCTCTGTCTCGTATTCTGGCACTTGATGAATTCCGGAAAAATAGGCACTTTGGCTTTTGTCCCGTCCAATTCCGAGAATATTCATTTTCTGACTTTCTTGGAACCAAAAACAAAAAAGCAGGCAATCGTGGTTCTTGTTAATAGGTTAGTCCAGGAAATCATATGAAAAGTACTCCAAAGTTGGAACCAAACACAAGAAAGTGGATAAAACCAAGCATGGAACATCAAAAATTATAGATACATTTGCAATGTATCAACATCCCCAAGCTTAACTCCTGCTCATCCTCGAGTAGGTAAGTGATAAAAAGAAAGAATAATTTTTGAGGTGACATGCACCATCAGAAACTTGATCAAAGTATCTGTAAAACATTGAAATATGGGATCATAGTACTTCAATCATAACATGAAAGACAAAGTTCTAGCAATAATCAAAGAAACTATGATGCAACATGAAAAGGCAAAAACAAAAGATTCATGAATAACAATGCTTTGCAAGACGTTTGTTTGTTTCACATAAAGAAAACATAGCATAATAGTATTCAGCTTGTCCCTCAATAGAGTAGCAAATATAAATGCATAGAACACCTTCAAAGTTCATAAGAGTGACTAGATACAATAGTTTAAAACAAGCAATATCAAGTTATGCATCAATCAACTAGTCTTGGGACAATGCACATAGAACTAAGAATGGCCACTATGCTCTCAAAGTAGGTGCATAAAGATAGAAGGTGGATACTCAATATAATGGTGGAAGAAAGACCTTTAAAAGGAAGTAGGGATTCAAGTCTCATAAAGAGCTTCCAAAAATTATGGTACTTATAGCTTTCAGCTCTCATTGCCCCTATCATAAGCATCTTTAAGGTGATTAAGGTTAAAGTGACACAACTAAGAGGATATGCTTGACAAGTTATAAACCGAAATCTCATGCCCCTTACTTACAAGGGCCGCTCCTCATGCTAGTCAACTTCAGTCACGAGTAAGCTCTTGTCATTGTAAGTATATGTGTATCATTAAGAACCGCCAACGGGGTACCCCTTGCACATGATACGGGAGCTTTCCCATAATCAAAATGACAAGGCAAGCAGACAATGAGCATCCCAGCGATCTTTTTATTTGCTATTTGCATAGGTTTTTATTAAGGATGCTTCATAGAGTGCTCATTATGGTGATGCTGCAAGTTTCCACCATGATTAGGCATGGCTTAGGCTAGCGGCCCAGGTGTTTCTCTAACACACATACAAACTCCATGATCTTACAAGTTCCACTTTTATTTCACACCGCCGGGATCTGTAAGCAAAAGAACATGATATCAACGGGGTACAAAGTACAAGTGCAATGTTGAAAGCGTTCCCCATGAAACATGGTTCTGCTAATTTCAACTTATAAAGCGCAAGCATATACGCAACAAAGAAGGACCCAATGGTTCAAGTTTATTAGATGCAAAAAGTAAAGTGTGCCATCAAGTTCGTGAGAGCTTTAATCACTAGTTTTCTCATAACAAGTTTAATTTGGAAGGTAAATAAAAGCATGAATATACTTGGAATAGCATAAGCTAGTAGGTAGGTATGGTGGAATCTTTGGAATAACTTGGTTTACGGAGTTGGATGCATGAGTGGAACTCATAATTTGTTGTGGAGGCTAGCAAAAGACTGGGAGCGACAAACTAAGAGAGCAATAATGCCCATAATCATGCAGAGCGACAAAACATCATTGATCAAAGCATAAAGTGATACTACAAGTTGAAAACTAAAGGATCATAAAGGCTATAGTGACTTGAGATAGTCATAACATGGTGTGAGCATGCGCCAAGTCAACCCAAATAAAGCATCAAAGGATAATACCACTATACTATGCTTTAATATGCTAAAACAACGCATGATTCATCCAAGGAACATTAAGCAATCTCAATTGTTTATAGCAAGTCATGCTATAGAAACGAATACTAAGCATAAAGACAAAATAATATGAAGCATGGCATGACAAAGCATAGGCCATAGTCAAAAACGAGCTCTTTTTACCACATAAGCATGAACTTTCCTACTCTTTTCCAAACCAAACCAAACTATTTGCAAACCAATGTATGAAAGAGGGGGTCCAACCAATTTATTCAGCAAACTAATCAAACAAAAGCAAACTAAAAACCAAAACGAAAACGAAAAAGAAGACGCTCCAAGAACAACACAACTGTGCATGAAACAATAAAAATGAAGCGTTTGGAAGAAACCTGGAATTTTTATTAACGAAGAAGGGGATGCCTTGGGCATCCCCAAGCTTTGACTCTTGTACTTATTGGATATTTCTTGGGGTGACACGCGTGGCATCCCCAAGCTTGAGCTTTAGTCCATTCTTCATCTCATTACTCATTCCTTCCATACACGTGAAATTTTTCCTTCATACAAAACTTCACACAATCTTTATTAGCAATATTAGTGCACTTAAGATAAATAAATCTTAAAGTTCAGTTCTAACACCAAATAAACTTCCATTAGAACACTAGCTACTGTAGAATTTCCCTCAAAAATCTAAATTCCCCAAAAGAACTCGAAAAGGAACCAACAAGAAGCAAATGCAGAAAATGGCAGAAATCTGTCAAAACAGACCAGCAGGTAAAGACGAATTTTTTCGCAGACCTTCTGTTGCTCAAATCAAAAAGTGTTGAACTAACGAAAGTTAGATAAAAATCTGGGGCGGAAGCACAAAAAAGTATAGCTTAATCCGACATACAGAGATATCTCACGAATTTTTCGGTGAAGCACAAAAATCTGTTTCGGGACAATAACATTCCCAATCATTACTTCTCTCTCATTAGAGGTTACTCTTGGCACAAAAAGCAAATAAAAAGTATAAGGAGAGGTTATTACAGTGGTAATAACTTCCAAGACTCATCTAAAACTTTTGGGTTATATCCCAATAAGTACTTTTCTTTAACGCCTTTAAGTTAGGCATAAGAAGCAAGAAAAAGAATCAAGTGTTCTCAAATGAAGAAGCATTAAGATTAATACCAGAAATATTTTCAACAAGGCAAGGTATATCATCCAAATAAGTTCTAGAGGATCCTCTCTCAATGCTCTTATGTTCACTATTCTCATCAAAAGGGTTTGCAGGAACAATCCAATCAAGATTCTTTTCTATGGCATCGTGTATTGCTATTAGTTTAAAGGGTGTTGGTATCTTAGGTTCCTCCCCATTAGGTTCGGTTTTGTTCATCTTTTCTCGTGTACCAACAACATATACACATGAGCCTAGCATATTGAAACGTTCAAAGACTTTCCTAGCTTCCTTGGCAATATCATAGAACTCCTTAAACAAAGTTTCTAAAATGAAATCCCTTTTTTCAGGATCCTCAATTTCTTTAAGCTTAAGAAACATTACTTGCATTAAGGGTTTGAGGATAACAAACCTAGCTTCTAACATGTGAATTAAAGAAGCTGCAGCAATCTCATAGTTTGGAGCAAGTTCTACAAGGGATCTATCCTTAGTATCTTCATGCTTACTAACATGATTAAAGAATTCTTCAATGTTATCTTTCCCAAGTATAGAACCACTACCAATTGGAAGGTCTTTCAGGGTGAATGTAGGGATCAACATGATGAGCTAAGGAAGAGGTGACAACTAAAGGAGACTTAATTTTTTTTGTGTTTTTGGTAAAGAAAGCAAACTAGTAAAACTTTTTTTTGTGTGTTTTTGATAACAAAACAAGCAAACAAAGCAAAAAGAAACTAAGCAAAACAAAAACAACAAAGTAAAGAGATTGGTTATGAGGGACTCCCCTTGTGAAGATGTCCTTGACTCCCCAGCAACGGTGCCAGAAAAATGCTTGATGGCTCAGTGCACGACGCCCAGAAAAGTGCTGGTGCATGGTTGATGTAGAGCTCGTTGGGAACCCCAAGAGGAAGGTATGATGAGCATAGCAACAAGTTTCCCTCAGTTATGAAACCAAGGTTTAATGGAACTAGTAGGAGCAAGGAAACACCCAAAGGTGTTACTAGCTGAGCTTTGGCAGGGCGCACTACCGGTGCTAGTAGCAACGTGGAGACCTGCACAACACAACCACAAAACTTTGTCCCCAACTTGCGATGAGGTTGTCAATCTCACCGTGTTTTGTGGTAAACAAAGGATTAAACGTATCGAATGGAAAGAAGTAAAAGTTTGCAGAAAGTAAACACAAAGAAGTAAACAGTTGTAGATTGTATGTAAAGAAAAGGACCGGGATCCATAGTTCACTAGAGGTGGCTCTCCTTAGATAGATAACATGCTGGGTGAACAAATTACAGCGGGGCAATTGACAAACACCAAGAAAGCAATACATGCATATACTAATCATCTTGACTCCTTTGAGACTTGATTGGGCATTACAACATTATACATAGACCGCCATCCAACTGCATCTATGACTAATAATCCACCTTCAGGTTATCATTCGAACCCCCTCCAGTATTAAGTTGCAAGCAACAGATTATTGCTTTACGAACTGCGTGTAAAGTAAACAATACGATTGTTCTATGAACAAAGGATTGTTGTTTTCTCCCTAGTAGCAACAACACATCTAGTACCTTAGAGATTTATGTCACTTCCCTAGATTACCAGAGGCATGAACCCACTATCAAGCATAAATACTAACTCTTGGAGTTGCTAGCATCTACTCGGCCAAGATAGCTACTAACAACGGAAAGCATGCAAGATCACAAATAACAAAGACATGATAGAATCAATAATCAATCTGAAATAGCACCTCAATATCCATCGGATCCCCGCAAACACAACATGCAGAATTACAAAATAGATGATCTTGATCATGAACGAAGCTCACAAGATCTAGACATGAAAGCACAAAGGAGGAGAACCTGCCATCTAGCTACTACATGGATCCGTAGTCCAAGGATGAACTACTCACGCATCACACCGGAGGCTTGCATGGTGATGAAGAAGGCCTGTGGTGAATTCCCTCTCCCAGTGGTGGAAGAGCTTCAGATCCCTCCCGATCTAGGGATGGAGATGACGGCGGCTACAGACTCTTTCGTGGATTTTTGATCGGGTACTTAGGGTTTACGTCCCGAGGGCAATATATAGTCGGAAGGAGAGGCCAAGGGGGTGCCTGGGCTGGCCACACCACCCCCTGGCACGGGCCAGGCCTGGCCGCGCGGCCAGGTGGTGTGGCCGCCCTCTGGCCCCTCTTCGTCTCGTATTCTGGCACTTGATGAATTCCGGAAAAATAGGCACTTTGGCTTTTATCCCGTCCAATTCCGAGAATATTCATTTTCTGACTTTCGTGGAACCAAAAACAGCAGAAAACAGGCAGCTGGCACTATGGCTCTTGTTAATAGGTTAGTCCAGGAAATCATATGAAAAGTACTCCAAAGTTGGAACCAAACACAATAAAGTGGATAAAACCAAGCATGGAACATCAAAAATTATAGATACATTTGCAATGTATCACACTTCTATTCTTGTAGACAGTTGTTGGGCCTCCAAGTGCAGAGGTTTGTAGAACAACATCAAGTTTCCCTTAAGTGGATTACCCAAGGTTTATCGAACTCAGGGAGGAAGTGGTCAAAGGTATCCCTCTCAAGCAACCCTGCAATCAAGATACAAGAAGTCTCTTGTGTCCCCAACACACCCAATACACTTGTCAGGTGTATAGGTGCACTAGTTCGGCGAAGAAATAGTAAAATACAAGTTGTATGGATATAAGACAATGGTGCTAGAAAATAGCTTGACGGGAGGAAAAGACTAAAGGCAAAAATATGGAAGCAAGCAAACATGTAACAGATCTAGTTGCAAACGGTGTTTCAATGTTTAGAAACAAGGCCTAGGGATCATACTTTCACTAGTGAACACTCTCATATAAATATCTTCTCTTCATGATACTACTCTGAACTACTCTCCGGTTGGACACTCTAATCCATGGTAGGGCTATAACAGCACTCCTCAAAGTTCGCTTTCCCCATCTAGATAACCCCACACTGTCACCTTGAGCGCTAGATGGTTCCGACAAACACCACAATTTCATAGAGACATCCAACTCCAAATATAACTCATAACAAGTATTTGTAATCTCTAGCCTAAGTGCCACCAAGGTGTGCACACTGTCAACTTCACACACGTGTGGAGAGCCAGAGATCTATTAAAGCAGTTGAGTAGCAAGGTAGATCTACTTGATTACAAAGCTCATGATCACAATATGATCATGCATAGAGAGAGATGAACACATAGCTACCGGTAGAGCCCTTAGCCTCGAGGAAGAACTACTCCCTCATCATCATGGGAATCAGCAACGGCGATGGAGATGGTGGTGGAGTCAATGAAGATGGCTCCGGGGGCACTTACCCGTCCCGGCAGGGTGCCGGAACAGAGACTTTCTGTCCCCTGAATCTCCCCTTCGGTGGTGGCGGCGCTGCGGAACTTTTTGTGGCTAGAGGCTGGATGATTTAGGGTTTTCTCATCGGGAGGCTTCTTATAGGCGAAGGGGCAATGTAAGAGGGTGGACCAGGGGCCCACACCACCTGGTGGCGCGGCTAGGAGGGACCCGTGCCTCCACATGGTGTGGCCAGCCCCTGGCCCCTCTCCGTCTCGTCTTCTGGCTCCGTGTTCCCCTCGGTGAAATATTGACTTTGGCTTTTGTCCCGTCCAATTCCGAGAATATTCATTTTCTGGCTTTTGTAGAACCAAAAACATAAGAAAATAGGCAACTGGCACTGTGGCATCTTGTTAATAGGTTAGTTCCAGAAAGTGTATAAAAATACTCCAAAGTGTGGACAAAACATAAGAAAGTAGATATAAAACAAGCATGGAACAACAATAATTATAGATACGTTTGCAACATACCAATGGTCTCTACGATGGTCTCTCCTTTGGGTCAAGCCACCAATTGACCATGCCACGAGGATCAAGCTTGGAAAACATGGAACCCTAAGAAAGTAGAGAAAGTATCGACTCCGAAATTAGAAAACCCGAGATCTACCTAGAACAAAAATCACTGGACTTCACTAGTCCCCCGGGCAGTGTCTCCCTTGGATCTAACAACGACGTCACTAGGCCATACATAACACGTCACCAAGTGTGTGTAATCATCAGGGACCCCTCGACATAGCGTGACTCTAACGGTAACCCTATTCTTGACCCTGATGATATCCTATCAGATGATAATGCAAGAAATCACAACAACAAAGGGAACCGTAGAAATGAAGGAGACCCGACGGACAACCGCATAATCCAAGGAGGAGGGGAACCACGCGGAGGCGAGATGCGAACTCTCCGACTACCAGCTATAGCATGGCAAAAAGCAAGGAAAGCAATCTCGGGAGTAGTCCGAATGACAGTCGATGCCACACACGATGATTTACTAGCATATCAATACCTGGTTCATCACAAGAAGAGAGACTTGCTAAGGATGCAAAAGCAACTCGACAAAAGAAAAATACTAGCCGACAAATCCATCCTAAGACGGGCACAACTAAGTTCTACCAGAGCATCAGAAAGCGTAACTGGGGGGCACTACCAAGAAGGGGAACATCTCGATTGCAGAATATCCCCAAATCCAAAAGAAACAAACTGATTCGAGACCTCGATCTATCATTTATGTTAGTAGATGAAGCAGGGAATATCAAAGCAAAAACTACCCAGGCAACAATTGTAGCCGCACAAACGTACTTGCTCACAACTCAACCCACACTCGACAATCCTCGTGCGGCTCTTCATCGCTCGGCTTTAATGAACCTCGACATGGTAGGAGCATCTCTGGCACAAGCAGAACAGGGAATCACGCACCAACCTGACAGATCCCCACGCTATCGTAGCAGCCGTCGGTAGGTCGGGCACACCCGAAGGTCGCAATCACTGCATCGGGTGCACTTCTCAGGGTCCAAACCGTGAAATATCACAATAAACGATAACATGCAGCATAGGAACGACGGATCAAGGGATGAGAGCCGCAGCCAAAGATACCATACCAACGAGAGTGAAGATGACCACGAGTTATGCGAAGCCAATTGTTTTACCCAATGGATTTGTAAGTCTGTAGTACCCAAGGACTTCAAACTCCTGCATGACTGCCAAAATTACGATGGACTACAGGAACCTGAAGCGTGACTAACAGATTACTTGGCCACCGTCAAACTACAAGGCGGCTCCACATCCACCGTGCTGCAAAGCTTGCAGCTGCACTTAACCGGTGCTGCATGGTCATGGATCAGACAACTACCTGAAGACTCAATCAATAGTTGGAACGATCTTGAAGATAAGTTTATCCGACACTTTCACTCCACATTCAAACGACCCGCATCCCTAGAGCAATTATGTGCGTGCAAACAGAAGCATGGAGAATAAATAAGAGCCTTCATTCAACGATGGAACATTATCAAGAATTCAGCTGAAGCCATATCGAATGAAAGAGTCGTTGACGCTTTCAATGATGGCCTCCGCCGCCAAGAGTTCATGAAAGAGCTAGGATGGGTCAAACCCAAAACAATTTCACAGCTAATGGACCTAGCAAATCGTTGGGCTAATGGAGAGGACGCGGTACATAAGAAGCAAACATGTTCACCCGAAGAATACAGGGATAAACGCGGCAATGATAAAAGACGAAGGAACAACGATGGGCACACGAGACCAAGTTATGTTGCAGCTAGTTTCTCGGGAGAAGGCAATCGTAGGACCGATGATTTCAACAGCGGGCACCGCAATAGCAGGGACGACTTCGGAGGAGGCCAATCAATGCAGCGGTATCAGCCAAGAGCCCAGGACCAACCTATGTCCGCAATGCAAATGCTAGAAGGACCCTATAATATGCACTTTTATGTCGACTCAGCGGGCAAAAGACAATCCAACCATCTCATGAAAGACTGCCGAATGTTTTTAAAGATGCAAGAGCTATGCAACACAAAGGCAACCGAAGCAGCAAACCGAGGATACGCCACTATACCTGGCACATTAGCCATCATCTCACCCCCACCGCCGGTACACCAGCCAGCAAGACAAAACACAATAGATCAAGGAAGTGAATACCCTAGGTCAAAAGGAGAAATGTCAATGATTCATAAAGAGCGCCCATCCAACAGGATCCAGAAGCTAATTACAAGACAAGTCGACATGGCCGAGATGGCTCCACCAGCCACACCCGAGATCTCCACTAGTCAGAGCAGGAAATCACATTCAGTAGAGCTGATCACCCACTTCGAGTACCACGATCGGGTTATTCAACTTTGATAGTTGAGGCACAAGTAGGAGGATTCGACATGAGCAAAGTTTTCATGGATGCATGAAGTAGCATAAATTTGATCTATGCCAAAACACTGAGAGAAATGAACCACTCTTTGACAAATCTAGCACCAATAGATACGTCCTTCCACGACATAGTACCAGGTAAATCCGAAATTCCCTTACGATTTTTTTTCTTGATGTTTTTTTGGATCCAAAGAAAATTTCAAGCGAGAAAAACTCGAGTTTGAAGTCATGGGCTAGCCATCACAATATCATGCGATCCTAGGGCGCCCAGCTTTTGCACGATTCATGGTAGTCCCGCATTTTGCATATCTAGTTATGAAAATACCAACGCCAAAGGGAATCATAACAGTAAAGGGAAGCTTCACATGATCGGACAATTGCGATCGAGAGTTGAACAAAATTTCTGAATCTTTCGGGATGGCAACTGAGTTTGAGTAGCTAAAAATGTCAGCAACCGCAAAATCTCTGGCAATAACGCGCGTCAATCCTGATCAGGCTTTTGACACCGCGAAATATACAAAGGAACTACAGGTCCACCCTACCGACCCGAAGAAGACGACATTTGTAGCCTCCAACCTTGGTCCCGCATAGGAAAGCGTGCTCATCGAGTTCCTCTGTGAGCACCGAGAAATCTTGGCATGGCTACCTTTTGATATGCCGGGAATTCCCAGGGAACTCGTAGAGCACGCATTAAACTTGGATCCAAAAGCAAAGTAAGTAAAATAGTCGCTTTGCCGCTTCACATAACCAAAACGTAAGGCCATTAGAAAGGAGCTCCATCGCCTTACTGATGCCAAATTCATTAAGGAATTAAAGAAAGCAGAGTAGGTTGCAAAAGCCAGTATGCGTCCCATAGAAAAATACAAAAGAGTTGCGGATGCGCATTGACTTTACAGTGCTGAACAAACATTGTCCAAAGGATCACTTCCCACTGCCGCGAATCGATCAAATAATCGATGCAACTGCAGGGTGCGAACATCTTTCCTTCCTGGACGCGTATTCAGGATACCACCAAATTCAGGGTGCGATCAAATAATTCATTATTGCTTCTTTAAACATTGTTCTTAATAAACAATGATGGTGTTTTGTAGAAACAAGAGTTCAGGATCAAGTTGAAGAATTAGACTTCACTACCTTGCAGTCACAAGCCAAGTTCATCACTTGCTCATGTCCTTTGATATGTTTTCCAAAGTATTTGAAACTTGTTGTGTTATCACATGTAACACCCCTGAATTGGGTCTATGCAGATCTTACCATTCCCGCCAAAATCCGCATAGAAGAGATTCAAAGACGCCCACCACACACTTTCGTATGGGTGAGATTTTATTACAAGTAGTTACATCACAATAGTTATGACAGAACCCACAAGAAATATATATATACAATAATGACTCGACGAGTCAAGAATACAAATGATATAATTGAATATACAAATCACGATGAAGGCCATACAATATCCAAGTATGGATAAGAACCAAATGGGACTAAGAGTCCTGAAGAATAACCAAGCGGTGTCGATAAACCCTGCCCAGGCCAAGCCGAAAGGGTAACCTTCCTAAAGTCGTCGATCAGATACCTGCCAAAACCAAAGGGGTGCCGACAAAGGGCAAAAGAAAAATAAAGAGAGCGGTCAGTACCGAGGCTAGTACACGGCGAGTCTTAAAATTCGGCGGCTCTTGCCTACATATGTATGGTGGGCTCAGCGGTAGCGAAGCTTGCACTATCTAACTTATATAGACACGCTACAACTTCAGCTATTAGAGTGAGATGAGAGAGTGCTAGCTATACAGTAACTATAATATACTAGCTAAATGTCTGTGTGTTGCTACTGTCTTCTTATTTTTTTATCACATATGTAAAATAACACATGAAAATGCACGAGTATAGAAAGAGATAACCAGATAACGTTCTGAAGTCAATAAAATTGGTGGTTACACATTACTATTAGAAATTATAAAAGACATGGGGCCTAAATATTCCAACAAACGGTTAACCTTGTAATTACCTCATCTTGTTATAGGTAAATTTGTAGCTCACAAACAGTCGGCCTTATAATTTTTTTTATGTAATTACATGCAATTAGAGAGCAAATTACACATATTAAGTTGAGATGTAATTTAAAAGTTTCTATAAGAAAACTTCAATGCTCTTAGATTAGCATTTCACTTTTCTCAACGAGTGGTTTATAACTTTCATATTCCATAGTTGATCTTCTCATACATTGGTCTTTACTAACATCTGCTTCAGAACAAATACAAGAAAATCAGCTGAATGATAAAAAAAACCTTGTGGGTAGAGAATACACGTACATGGATAATAAAAAATCAACAAGATTTAGCCTCTACACAGTTGCAACAATAGAACTTTGGATAAATGCTAAATTTAGAACATGTCAAGTTATTTTGTGTGTAGGTGAATTAATCAATTGCTTTCTGTTATGGTCGTATCCTGCCAGCCTCCTAAATGCAGTAGATGTAGAGAACAAAGACAGAGGCCAGTGATAGTGGAATAAGATATTTATACAAATGTATTAAAAGCTATATATATAATGGAGTGTAAAAAATATGATATGCACATACCAAACAGAGCCAGGGAACATCATGAGCTAATTTGGTTGTCCCTAGATGGTCTAGCTAAACTTGGTCTAATTGGTCCATGAGTCCAGTCTTGCCTAGACTGTCTCGGGTCAATGATACGTCCATTTTGCATCACTATTCTATATCATAATTTACTGTTGTTCATTGATATATTTCATATTAAGAGATGATACTTATGTTATTTCATCTGTTTTTGCATGGTTGATGATTTTTGAAGGATGGACCGCTGAAGTCAGGATTCTAATGGAAAAGACGTTGTTTGGAGGCGAAATTCGCGAAGATTAGAAAATCTCAGAAAATATATAGAAAATCCTATTTTTCCAGAAGACGAAGGATGCCAGAAGGGGGAGCGGAGTTGGGCCACAGGGGCGCCACACCGCCTCCTGGCGCAGGCTACCCTTGGCTGTGCCACCAGGTGGTGTGACCACCATGGCCCACTCCTGGCTCTCCCCTTTGGAATATATTAACCCCCACGAAACCCTAAGCCCGGTGGAGTGACCACAGAAAGATTCTGCCGCCTCTACGGGGCGGAAAAATACAGAGAGAGAAAGAGCTCCCCGGCAGGCAAAAATCTGCCAGGGAAATTCCTTCCTGGAGAGAGGAGATCGTCGCCATCAACACCACCATCAAACTGGACTTCATCGAGATCATCATCACCATCATCATCATCATCATCTCCATCAGCACCATCATCATCACTTCATACCACTGTAACAATTGGGTTGAATCTTGCATAGTTCTTAGGGGAAACTTTCCCGATGTTGATTACTTGTTATAGTTGATGCTATTGAGTGGAACGATTGAATTATTGTTATGTTCAGATTGTTGCTTATCATTATTCCATCTCTGATCTTGATCCATATGATGTCTTGTGAGTAGTTTGTTTAGTTCTTGAGTACATGGGAGAAGTCATGTTGTTAGTAGTGGAATTGTGTTGAGAAAGATTCAATGGTTTGTTATTTAAGTTGTGGTGTTATTCTTCTAGTGGTGTCATGTGAACATCGACTACATGACACTTCACCTTTATGGGCCTAGGGGAATGCATTGTGTATTTGTCTACTAATCGTAGGGGTTCCCGGAGTGACAGAAACCTGAACCCCCGTTAGGAAACCTTTGCACAAGGGATGTAGGATCTCAGAGTTTAAAGTTGTGGTTAGGTTTTTATCTTAATTACTTTCTTGTACTTGAGAATGCTTGTAAGGGTTTAATCACAAGTATGTATTAGTCCTACGAAGGTCGGTACATTAGCACAGGTTCACCCACACAACACTTATCAAACTAAAGAAGATTAATCAACTATATGAAACGAAAGCACTTGACAATATTCCCATGTGTCGTCGAGAACGTTTGGTCATATTAAGTAATACAATCGGCTTGTCCTTTGCTAAAGAAAGGATTGGGCCACGTGCTGCATCTATTATTATTGTCTTTTATTTACTCGCATATTATTTATCTGCATTATCAAAACCCCCTAAAAATCTGGTTGCTAAGTATTTACAGAGAATTCCTGCTCCAAGCCACTCGTCAACATCTTCTGCTCCTCATTGGGTTTGACACTCTTATTTATCAAAAATACTGTGATACACCCCCTATACTTTTGGGTCATTAAGACTATTTTCTGGCGCCGTTGCCGGGGAGTGAAGCGCTATTGAGAGTGGAACTGGTAAATGAAACTTCTACTGTGAGTATTGTTTACTTCTGTTAGTTACTTTATTTTCAATATGGATAATTCACTTAGTTTCTTATTTCATAATGTTACTACCACTGGTAAGGTAGTAGATGAACCATCACCTGCTGAAAATGATACTTTTAAAATACCTACAAGAATTATTGATCGTGTTATGGATAACTACTATTTTGGAGATGGAACTGTCCATCCCGGTGATCATTTGCTCTTTATACATGAATTATGCGGGTTGTTTAAGTGTGTAGGTATTACAACAGATCAAGTCAAGAAGAAGTTATTTTCATTATCACTGAAAGGGAGAGCTAAGGAATGGTATAAGCTGCTGAAGAATGGTCAAGCTCTTGAATGGGAGGAAGTAGTACCTCTCTTTTATCCAAAAGTTTATCCTCCTAATGAGATTCATAAAGATCGGAATCAAATATACAACTTTTGGCCTCTTGATGGAGAGAGTACAGCTCAAGCTTGGGGGAGATTGAAGTTACTAATGCTCAAATGTCCTATTCATGAGCTCCCCAACAATATTATTATCAATATTATGCAGGACTTTCTCTTCATGATAAGTATTTATTCTATGCTTCTTGCGCTGGATCATTTACACGCATGGAGGAAGGAGCTAAATGGGATCTTTTAGACCGTATTCAAGACAATGCTGAAGCATGGGAGAATGATAAAGGAACAAAGTCAGGTATAAATTATGATTATGAATGCATTAAATCTTTTATGGGAACTGGTGACTTTCATAATGTTAGTAATGCTTACGGTCTTGATTCTCAAGTTATTGCAACTTATTTTAAGGCTTTTGCCACTTATATTGAAATTCCTAAAAAGAAATGGAATAAGTATCATGAGCCATATAAAGATATTGCTAATTGTGTTCCTGCAAGAAATACTAAAGTTTATACTGCTAATCATGTTTTACCTGAACCTTACATTGAGAAAATGCCTTTCCCAGTTAAGATAAAGGAACATTCTATGATAGCTAGTATGGTTAATGAAAGTATAAATAAAGCTGTTGAACCTGATGAACAAGTGGATGCTGAACCTGTAATAGCAAATGTGAAATACTTTGTCACTAAATATGTAGAAGATGGACACACTATCCTCTGTAAGGATACTTCTAATATTGTTCCACAAAGTATTGTTATGAGAGCTAGTATCCCTATGTTTATTGTTAGAATAAGTGATCATTGTTACAATGGTTCATGTGATAGTTATATAGTTAAATTTATGCATGATACTGAAAGTTATTATGAGAGAGGGAAGACCATTCTTATGCATCTCAATAATATTAAGTTTCCTCGTTTTATGCTGAAAGTCTTTATGTTGCACTTGTTTTGCTTTCCTATGCTAGTAGCCTCTGGTTTCAACAATTTATTTTTTTACAAAAATCCCTTGCATAGGAAGTGGGTTAGACTTAAACATGTATATTTTTGCTTCTTGATGTTCTCTTTTACTTCAATTCATATTATTATGTGAGCATCATTGAAATTATCATGCCCATCTTAATGGCTATAAAGAAACAGATTTTTGGGAGACTGATACGTCCATTTTGCATCATTATTCTATATCATAATTTACTATTATTCATTGATATATTTCATATTAAGAGATGATACTTATGTTATTTCATCTGTTTTTACATGGTTGATGACTTTTAGAGCATGGACCGCTGCAGTCAGGATTCTGATGGAAAAGGGGCTGTTTGGAGGCGAAATTCGTGAAGATCAGAAAATCTGGGAAAATACATGGAAAATCCTATTTTTCCAGAAGACGAAGGATGCCAGAAGGGGGAGCAGAATTGGGCCACAGGGGGCCCACACCACCCCCTAGCGCGGGCCACCCTTGGTCGTGCCACCAGGTGGTGTGGCCACCCTGGCCTACTCCTAGCTCTCCCCTTTGGCATATATTATCCTCACGAAACCCTAAGACCTAGGGGCGACCACAGAAAGATTCCGCCGCCTCTGCGGGGCGTAAAACTACAGAGAGAGAAAGATCTCTTCGGCAGACAGAATTCTACCGGGGGAATTCCTTCCCGGAGAGGGGAGATCATCACCATCAACACTACCATCAAGATGGACTTCATCAGGATCATCATCATCATCTCCATCATCATCTCCATCAGCACCATCATCACCACTTCATACCGCTATAACAATTGGGTTGAATCTTGCATAGTTCTTAGGGGAAACTTTCCCGGTGTTGATTACTTGTTGTAGTTGATGCTGTTGAGTGGAACCATTGAATTATTGTTATGTTCAGATTGTTACTTATCATTATATCATCTCTGATTTTGATCCATATTGACCGTTGGATCAAGACTCGCGAATCCCAGCATTTCTAGCCGTTGGATCTTCTTTTCCATTCTAGCATCTAGAAGATTCTATTGATAGTCTTCGGCATGATGAATGCTATGCACAAACCTCAAAACACACTTCTCCGTCATAATAGAAGCTTCTCCCTTGTTTCTCTAGACCATGTTATCGAAAAAATAATGTGTTAGGTAGCTAATAATCTTTGACTTCTACATGATGATACAAAGTACAAGGACCAAATGTACACCCATACTTTATAGATGTTGATCAAATTTATAATTTTTTGTGCTTTACCAATTATAATTGTATATAGTGATGATATGTCATACGTCTACTATCTGAGTCTCACGTGCAACTTACTAGTAGCTAATAATCATTGACTTTTACATGATCTTGCCACTATATAGTGTACAGACAACTTTGAATATTGACCGTTGGATCAAGACTTGCAAATCCCAACATTTCCAGTTGCTGGATCTTCTTTTCCATTCTAGCATCTTCAAGATTCTATTGATAATTTTCATTACAAACCACTACATAGTGTATGAATAACTTTGAATGTTGACCATTGGACCAAGACTCGTGAATCCCAGCTTTTCGAGCCGTTGAATCTTCTTTTCCATCCTATCATCTAGAAGATTCTATTGATAGTCTTCAGCATAATGAATGCTATTCACAACCTCATAACACACTTCTCCATCATACTAGAATCTTCTTCCTTGTTTCTCTAGACCATGTTATCAAAAATTTCATGTGTTAGGTATCTAATAATCTTTTACTTCTACATGATGATACAAAGTACAAGGACCAAATATACAAGGGCGGATTTGGGCCGCGGGCAGCCCAGGCTACAGCCCGGGTCTTGGCCCACCTAGTACCTGTAATTTCTTTGTAAAATTCAGTAAAAAAAGAATAGCCCGTGCTGTTGGGCCAGAATGACCAGGACTTGACTTAGGAAAGCCTAGGAAGAAAATCAGAAACCACGATCGGTCACCACGATCGATCGCTCACATCCAGGGACTGCTCGCATCCCACACTATTCGCATTCATCCCTAAAAAAGAGGAAAAACTGCTCGTACCTGACCTCCTTGTCTCCCTCGACTCGATCTACTGACTTCTCACTGGGGCTGGCGCTACCAAGCTGTGTCGCCTTCACCAGGACCGACCGAGACCCCTGACTTTGCATGGACCGCGTACGTGCCCTTCCATTTCAAACCTTGCGGCTTCAACCTTCAGCTGCAATCCGCAGAAGCAAAGCCACGCCCAAACGCGGTGGCGCCCTTCCGTAGTTCCGCCCAAAGCCAACGAATCGGCACATCGGTGCTCGGACTGCAGATCATCGACTCAGGACTACATCAATTCATCGCCTCCAAGCTGTTCCAAGCCTCTCTAATTGGTAATTTATCTCTTTGAATTGATTGATTTCAAATTTCCAATACAAAGATTGAACTTGAACACAATGAAGAACCAAATAATCAATTTCAGTGCTAGAGGTAGAGGATGAAGGGAACAAAGAGATCAAAGACATGTTCATCAATCAGACCGATGTCATCTTATTTCCATCACTATCACATCTTGCCAATTCGAACCAATCTCCTACGGCTGCAGCAGAAGAAATCGATAGCACAAAACAGCAGTCCCCTACCTAGCAGCAACAGTAGCAAGATAATCATGATATTCATATTGTTGTTAGTACAGAAGAGGACAACACTAACACTAGCACCCATGTTGAGAATGCTAGTGTTGAGCTTAATATAGATGACATTGTTGCAGAACCTGGGCTTTGGAAACCAATTGAGGAGCTAGATGTGAACATCAGAGATGCTGCTAGGAGAGAGCTAGATGCCTAGATGTGACCATTTCCATCATGAAATATTTAATGTGGTGCTTGATCAAATTATTGTTGAGTTCAATAATTGCTTTGCTGAAAGGTCTACTCAACTCTTGAGGTGCATAGCTTGTCTTGATCCAACGAATTCATTTTCTAATTTTGATAATGGTAAGTTAGTTGAACTTGCAAGAATGTATGCCGATGACTTCTCTCAGTATGATTGTATAGTCCTTAGGGACCAACTTGCCACATTCATTGTTGATGCGAGAGATGATCCGAGCTTCGCAAATTGTATTGATCTTGGAAACCTTGCTCTCAAGATGGTTCAAACAGAGAGACACAAGACCTTTCCATTGGTATATCGACTTATTGAGTTAGCCTTGATTTTGCCGGTTGCAACGGCAACAGTGGAAAGAGCATTCTCAGCAATGAAGATTATCAAGACAGATTTAAGGAACAAGATGAATGATGATTGGACGAATCATAGCATGTTGTGCTATATTGAGAGAAGCAAAATTTGCAAGCATTGAAGAGGATAAGATTTTGGATTGTTTCCAAAGTATAAGGTCACGCAACAAACAAGTACCATGTGTACCAAGTGGTAAGTTACTTTTTACCAATAAAATTAATGTCTCAATTTTCATGTATTCATCCATACTATTTCTGATTATTATATTTCTTGTATTTGTAGGTTCCGGTTCTTCTACTATGATTGATGCGGAAATGGTAGGCTAGTATGAGAGCAAGGATTCGTTATTAGGTACTAAAAATGCATCTTGATTATGAGATTATACCATCGCATTTTTTATGCTTTTATTATTGTACTTGGTTAAATATTGTTATCAAAACTCAACTTATGCATTTTTTTACCGTGCTTAGGCTATTATATGTTGTTATTTAGAGGGGATTCGAAGGTATTTTTTTTAGAGTTTAGGGGTATTAGAAATTAGCCCTGCTCTTTCCCGAATTCTCGGTCCGCCACTGCAAATATATACACCCATACTTTATAGATGTTGATCAAATTTATATTTTTTTGTGCTTTACCAATTTATAGATGTTGATCAAATTCCTGGTTAACTCCTTTCTAATTAAGATTTTGCATCTTGACAATTTAACAAAAATTAGCTCAAACTTGAGCTACAAGTAAGCGCGATAGATTTTTCTTTAATTAAATGTATCTTTGGAGGTAAATGGATGCATCTTCTTGTAGTAATCAGTACCACCGGTGTGAGTTTCCAACTATCAGGAAAGAACATTCTAAATTTTCTGAGCGATGATGGGATTAGTGTACGAATAACTTTGAATGTTGACCATTGGATCAAGACTCGCAAATCCCAACATTTCTAGCCATTGGATCTTCTTTTCCATTCTAGCATCTATAAGATTCTATTGATAGTCTTGAACACAATGAATGCACTATGCATAAACCTCTCCAAACACACTTCTCAATCATACTACAATCTTCTCCCTCGTTTCTCTAGACCATGTTACCAAAAATTTCAAGTGTTAGGTAGCTAATAATCTTTGACTTCTACACATGATGATACAAAGTACAAGGACCAAATATACACCCATACTTTATACAATAGATGTTGATCGAATTTATAATTTGTTGTGCTTTACCAATTATAATTTTATATAGTGATGATATGTCATACGATTTACTATCTGAGCCTTATTAAGGTGTGCTTTTTTACACATTGCGGGAGTAGTATATTTCTTTGCTTAGACATATGGTCACCTCTGTCCACGCGTTGTACATGTTGAGAGAATAAAACGTTGGCAGGAGAAGAGGGCAGCAGCGAAGAGAAGTTGAAGGCGTTTCCATGTCAGAGCAAAGTTATGATGGGTTTCTGACACCAGGTACTCATGCGGTCTTACAATGTACACTCTACTAGTAGTAAATTTCAGGACCTATGCACGCAAAACAAATCGTGTGTTTTCTCTCTCCTTCCCTATGCTGCATCTCTCCTCCCCTTTCCCCTCGCGCATCGGTCCGTCTGATCTCTCTCCCCTTGTCCACAGTGTGGCGCTGCGCATGTGTGCCTTGGTACGGCGGCTCTGTGTCTCTGGCGTGTTCGGCAGCCGCGTGTTGGTGTGGAGTAGGGACGAGGAGGAGTACATAGGAAGGAAACCACTTTGGTCCTTGGCGGCACAAAAATTCAAACTTTTCCGGTTTCGAAATTTTCACTTGCTTCCCAAACATCAGGAGGGAAGGTTATCCAAAAGATCAGCCAAACATCGAGTTTATTTCAACCCGAACGACCAAGGTCATCAAGGCCATATTGACATCATAGTTTACAATTTGATAGAGTTCCCATGATAGTTTGGTAGATGGGTGCATCTTGGCGTAGTAAGCATTGTTGCATGTGGGAGTTTCCAACAATTAGGGGAAAAAATTCAACTTTCCTAGTGAGGACATTGATGTTTTTTTGTGAAGAAAGTCCAAATAATATGGTTCAGAATGCCACAAGCCACATATACTGTAGTTGATCATGGTTCCTATCTAATTTCGGCTAAAAGTTTACATATTACGATGGGTCGTGACACGCGATACTAGTACACATACTACAATACTACGTAGTAGATTTTCTCTCTCCTTCGTTCCCCTCTCACCATCCATCCACTATCCTCTCCGTTTCTCCTTCCTTCATGTGTAAGCTTTCACGTAATGATTATACTTCTAGTCTGAGATGCAGTGGTGCAGAAAAAGATGAGACCCACTCCATACCACCATCAATCAAGTTCGGTGACGCAACTTTGTGAAGAGTATACGTATACTAGTAGTATTGTAGCTAGATAAGTATGTACTACTATAAATACTTAATTTTTAATGGAGGAAGTAAGAGACACCGAGTAATTCAACACGATCTGTATGATTCTCTTTATTTTTGATAAAGCGGGGCGCCTCCTGAATTCTTTGGGCCGAGAAAAATCAAGAACCGACAAGTATGGTATAATCCTTTTTTTGTTGACGGGACGAGTCTGGTACAATCTATTTATGATATTTTGGGATAGTTTTCAGGGTATTAACACAAGCACGACTACAAATGGACATTATAAATTGCAACAGTATGCACCCCTACTTTCACCCAAAACACCCAACCCACCGTTGCTTAGAACTCGATCTCTCTCTATTTCCTTCCAAAATGTCGTATGACAACTCTCTCTAGAACACATCGATTGACCTGAAAAATGGGAAAGGCCCCAAAACTCCACCTGGAAGCCCAGACTCAGTCGATGGGCCATGGCTGCCGCCGCTCTCTGACTCCTCTGATGAAGAAGATAGCCACTAGCAGCGCTTTTTCGAAGGGACACCACCACCAACGCTGAGCGACTCCAATAAGACGGAAGATGAGACTGAGGAAGAGGAGGATTCTGAGGTCGACCTTGAGGAGGAGGCCGAAGACGACGATAGGGAGGAGGCCAAGGACGATGGCAGGTAGGAGGCCGAGGACGACGACAAGGAGGTATCTTCCTGCCCCCACCGAAGAAGCGTGCCCGAGTGCAAAATTAAATAGCGTCTAGAGAAGAGGCGGACAGTGTACTATATTGATGGCCCAAAATATATCGAGCTCGTTGGGGAACCCCAAGAGGAAGGTATGATAAGCACGGCAGCAAGTTTTACCTCAGTACGAAACCAAGGTTATCAATCCAGTAGGAGCAAGGAAACACCCCAAAGGTGTAGCTAGCTGAACATTCGCAGGGCGCACTACCGGTGACAGCAGCAACGTGGAGACCTGCACAACACAACCACAGAACTC
Organism: Avena insularis; assembly: GCA_023614405.1. Taxonomy (NCBI): domain Eukaryota; kingdom Viridiplantae; phylum Streptophyta; class Magnoliopsida; order Poales; family Poaceae; genus Avena; species Avena insularis. Next base: position 444,485,369 of record CM042684.1, read on the forward strand.
TGTCCCCAACTTGCGATGAGGTTGGCAATCTCACCGGTTTTGCTGAAAACAAAGGATTAAATGTATCGAATGGAAGGAAGTAATAGTTTGCAGAAAGTAAACACAAAGCAGTAAACAGTTTATAGATTGTATGTAAAAGAAATGACCAGGATCCATAGTTCACTAGAGGTGGCTCTCCTTAAGACAGATAACATGCTGGGTGAACAAATTATAGCGGGGCAATTGACAAACATCAAGAAAGCAATACATGCACATACTAATCATCTTGACTCCTTTGGAACTTGATTGGGCATTACAATATTATACATAGACCGCCATCCAACTGCATCTATGACTAATAATCCACCTTCAGGTTATCATTCGAACCCCCTCCAGTATTAAGTTGCAAGCAACAGATTATTGCTTTACAAATTGCGTGTAATGTAAACAATACGATTGTTCTATGAACAAAGGATTGTTGTTTTCTCCCTAGTAGCAACAACATATCTAGTACCTTAGAGATTTTTGTCACTTCCCCAGATTACCAGAGGCATGAACCCACTATCGAGCATAAATACTAACTCTTGGAGTTGCTAGCATCTACTTGGCCAAGATAGCTACTAACAACGGAAAGCATGCAAGATCACAAATAACAAAGACATGATAGAATCAATAATCAATCTGAAATAGCATCTCAATATCCATCGGATCCTCACAAACACAACATGTAGAATTACAAATAGATGATCTTGATCATGAACGGAGCTCACAAGATCTAAACATGAAAGCACAAAGGAGGAGAACCAGCCATCTAGCTACTACATGGACCCGTAGTCTAGAGATGAACTACTCTAACATCACACTGGAGGCTTGCATGGTGATGAAGAAGGCTTCCAGGGTGAATTCCCCTCTCCGGCAGGGTGCCGGGAAGAGCTTCAGATCCCTCCCGATCTAGGGAGGGAGATGATGGCGGCTACAGACTCTTTCGTGGAGTTTTGATTGGGTCCTTAGGGTTTTGTCCCGAGGGCATCTTATAGGCGGAAGGAGAGGCTGAGGGGGTGCTTGGGTCGGCCAGACCACCCCCTGGCACGGGCCAGGCCTGGCCGCACGGCCAAGTGGTGTGGCTGGTCCCCTACCCTTCTCCATCTCGTATTCTGGCATCTTATGACTTGCGGAAAAATAGGCACTTTGGCTTTTGTCCCGTCAAATTCCGAGAATATTTTATTTTCTGACTTTCCTGGAACCAAAAACAGCAGAAAACATGCAGCTGGCACTATGGCTCTTGTTAATAGGTTAGTCCAAGAAATCATATGAAAAGTATTCCAAAGTGTGGACAAAACACAAGAAAGTGGATAAAACCAAGCATGGAACATCAAAAATTATAGATACATTTGCAATGTATCATATATCTTGTTCTATGAAGCATCTGGGTTTTGGTAAATAATGTTGTCAATGAGAGTTTCAAACTTTTAGGAAAATGCTTTTCAATTTCCAAGTGATAGGATTTGTTTTTAGTAATTAAGTACGTCCGGATAGTTAGGCTTAGAGTGCACTCACTGTATTCTAGCAAAATATAGATAATTTCCACCGCATGTTAGTACTATATGAAAATACTTATTTCAATGTGTGTCATGATACATAGTTTTTTTCCGGGAGGGGGGTGGTAATGATACATAGTTGAAACTTAAATGTTGTCCTCTTATATTTGTGCTTGTTTGGACGAAAACTACAAATATGGATTTGGATAACTTTCGAAAAACTTGCTACACAATAGTAGAATAACCATGTCTGAACATTGTTCACATTTTAAGCCAAGTTACCAATGCCAAGGTCATATCTGCATCACTCGTCCTATTTATTGGGATAATTTAAAGAAAAGTAAAGAAAACAATAAAAAAATGTTAAGCACGTATGTATGGTGTGCCCTTCCGTAAATGATAAACATGAATTTTGACAAGGTTTAAAAACACTTCGTCACAATATGACCAGTGATGTGTTAACATATACTTAGGTTTCAAGTTAAATAATGACAAAGCTCGTGTACATTTCGGGTAGACGGGGTGCATCTTGGCATGGCATACTAATGTTGTTAATTGGACTTTTCAACTTTTATGTATAGAATATTGTTAAATTATTTTAGAAGTGCCACATATAATTATTTTTTAAAGAAAAGGCAAAGAGTATGGCTCCGAATGCCACAACACACTAAATTTCACACAAAAAGAGTATGTTTCATGGTTAACAAGTTTCATGATTTTTCAGGCCTTCTAGCTAATTTCGCATAATTAAATGACATTTTGTCAATAAAACCAAAGTAGGTAAATTTTAAACTACAAGTGCGTGATAGATTGCTTGTAAATTTGTAAGAAATTCATATAGTACTAATTATTGTACCCACGCAGTCATACTGAAAACTGACTATTATTTTGAAAGATACAACTTCTTTGTATGAATTTTCATGATGACACATCTGACCATGTTTCAAAAAAGTGAAAGAAAATAAAGAAACATGCGCACAACCTTTTAGTAGTACTCCTATTAAAAATTCATACTTGTAAAATAGTAAAGACGGTGCTGTTAAAGTTTCAATACAAGGGACCTGGACACCTTCACCGGCCCTCCACAATTAACCTTTCTTCCTCTTAGACTTTGCAGCTATGGCTCCGAAGACCGGATCTCCCTGTGGGAAGAAGAAGACCCAGGTGGCGGCGACAAAGGCCGTGGAGAAAAAGAAGTCATGTCGCCGGCTTCCGAATCCTGCTCTTGCCACTCCAAGTTGCAGTCTCGCACCAGGCAGCCGCAGGAAGAAGTAGGTGTCGAGGTCTGTCAAGGCCGGGCTGCATTTCCCCGTCGGCCGGATCGGGCACTACCTCAAGGAGGGTCGGTACTCCTAGCGCATAGGCTTCGGGGCACCCGTCTACCTCGTGGCCGTTCTTGAGTACCTCACCTCCGAGGTGTCGGAGCTCATCGGGCAAGCCGCGAAGGATAGCAAGAAGATCCGCATCGTCCCGAGGCACGTGATGCTCGGCGTCATGTGTGACGAGGAGCTCAGCAAGTTGCTGGCCGGTGTTACCATCGCGCACAGCAGCGTGCTGCCCAGCATCCACGAGTCCCTGCTTGGTGATGGTACCGTGGAGGACGCAGCCAAGTTGCCCGTAGAGGATGTTGCCAAGTCGCCTAAGAAGACCGCGGAGTCCTCCTAGAAGTCGTTAAGTTGTACTACTACTCCTCTGTATGTGTTTGGGTTTGCTCTGTTTGCAGTTTGGTTAATCATCAGTGTTAATGTAATATTCAGATCTGTGATGCTAAGAAAAAGCTTGTGAGGGTTCTAAAAAAATGATGTTTTCTTAATCTTATCCTATACTCCATTTATTTAATACTCCCTCTGTTCAAAAATATAAGACGTTTTAGCTTTGTGAATCGAATGTATCTAGATGCCTATACAGTAAAAGGCTTCTAGATACATTCATTTCACAAAGCTAGAATGTCTTATATTTCTAAACGGCGGGAGTATTACTCAACATATTAGGTTTAGTCAAAGTCGAAAGTTTGACCAAACTATATACAGTATTAAATAGTATACTCATTGAAAAAAATCAATATACAGTAAACAATGTCATCGGTGTGAGTTTCAAACTATCAGGAAAGAACATTCAATTCTCAATTTTCCGAGAGATGACAAGCGAGGTTGTTATTTTTCGTCAAGAAAGTCCAAAGAATATGGATCTGAATGCCACAATCCAGGTTTTCAGACATATATATATAGTGCACCGACATGTTCTACTGATGATACCCATGTTTTATGTGCTTTCAAACTTCCTATCTAACTCTGCCAACTTGAATGACTTTATCCCGATTTATCGAAATTATATTAGGTCGAATTTGAACTACAAGTAAATTGTAGGTTGCTTTGAAAGTTTCATGAAAAAGCTTTTGGAGGTACCCTTCGGGGGAGGGGTGAATTAATATATCAGAAACTACTATGAGCTTTGATGATAGGTTCAACTTCTTTCTAAGATTTTGACAATTTAACAAAATTAAGTCAGAATTGAGCTACATGTAAGCGCGGTAGATTGCTCTTGAATTAAATGTCTTTTCGGAGGTAGATGGGTGCATCTTCTTGTAGTAAACAATGTTATCGGTGTGAGTTTCCAATTATCAGGAAAGACCATTCTCAATTTTCTGAGTGATCTCAAGATTATTCTCTCTCATAAAGGAAGTTCGAAGAATATCGATCTAAATGCCAGAAGCCAAGATTTCACAAACATATATATAGTGGACCAACATATTGTACTTATGATTTCCTGTGTTTTATGAATTCTCAAACTCGCTACCTAACTTCGCCCACTTGAATGACCTTATGTCGATTCGTCAAAATTAGGTCAAATTTGAACTACTACAAGAAAATTGTAGGTTAATGTGAAAGTTTTACGAAAAAGCTTTTGAAGGTACCCATCGAGGGGTCACAATTAATATATGAGAAACCATCCAACGAGATTTTTGACGACAAATTGAACTTCTTGCTAAGATTTTGCATCTTGCCAGTTTAACAAAACTAGGCCAAACTTTAGCTACAAGTAAGTGCAATAGATTCCTCTTGATTTAAAAGTCTTTTCGGAGGTAGATATAGGTGCATCTTCTTGTAGTACACAATGCCGCCAGTGTGAGTTTCCAACTATCTTAGGAAAGAACATTCTTAATTTTTCGAGTGATGACTAGATTGTTCTTTCCCCTAAAGAAAGTCCAAAGACTATGGATCTGAATGCCACAAGCCAAGTTTTCACACATATATAGTGGACCAACACGATGCACTTACAATTTCCCATGTTTTATCAGTTCTCAAATTTCCTAACTAACTTCACCCACTTGAATGATTTTATGTCGATTTATCAAAATTGGGTAAAATTTGGACTACTACAGGTAAATTATAGGTTGCTTTGGAAGTTTTACGAAAAAGCTCTTGGAGGTACCCATCGGGGGAAGGGTCAATTAATATATATCAGAAACCACCGAAAAGTTTGACGACAGGTTCATCTTCTTGCTAAGATTTTGCATCCTAACTATTTAATGAAATTAGGTCAAACTTTGCTCACTGTTTCATGAAATTAGGTCAAACTTTGCTAACCGATTAACTTTGAACATTAACCGTTGGATCGAGACTGGCAAATCCAAACATTGCTAACTGATGTATATTCTTTTCCATTCTTAGCATCTAGAAAGATTCTACTGATAGTCTTTAGCACGATGAACACTAGTATGCGCAAACCTCAAAACACACAGTACTTCATTATTACTCAGTTTTAGGGTCCTTGTGCCAAATGCACGGACTTGGATGGAATTTTCATTTTTTATGAGGTCCCTAATGTAACTTGTACTTCCACCGACCACTTGAGCACCTCGCTCTTACGAGACCTACCATTAGATCGGCCATTTGTAGTACTTCTTATCTTTATCTTGTCTCTTATCTCTTACAATACCATATATGCCACCACTACATAGTGTAGGGATTAACTTATTTTGAACATTGACTGTTGGATCTCAAGACTGGCAAATCCAAACATTGCTAACCGTTGGATCTTCTTTTCCATTCTTAGCATCTATAAAGATTCTATTGATAGTCTTTAGCATGATGAACACTAGTATGCGCAAACCTCAAAAAACACAATACTTTGTTACTCGGTTTCAGGGTCCGTGTGATAAATGCATGGACTTGGATGCAATTTTCATTTTTTATGAGATCCTTGATGTAAATTGTAATTCTAGCCACCGTGTTAACTCTCAAGCACCTCGCTCTTACGAGACCTACCATTAGATCGGCCATTCGCAGTACTTCTTATCTTATCTTTTATCTTGTCTCATATCTCTTACAATACCATACCACTACATAGTGTAGGGATTAACTTTGAACATATTAACCATTGGATCAATACTAGAAAATCCAAACATTGCTAACCATTGGATCTTTTTTTCCATTCTTAGCATCGAGAAAGATTCGATCTATTGATAGTCTTTAGCATGATGAACGCTAGTATGCGCAAACCTAAAAACACATAGTACTTCATTGCTTAGTGTCAGGGTCCTTGTGCTAAAATGCATGGACTTGGATGCAATTTTCATTTTTACGAGGTTCTTGATGTAACTTGTACTTCCACATCGTTCCTATGAGACCTACCATTAGATCGGCCATTCATAGTACTTCTTATATTACCTTTATCTTATCTCTTATCTCTTACAATACCATGCATACCACCACTACATAGTGTAGGGATTAACTTATTTGAACATTGACCGTTGGATCAACACTGGCAAATCCAAACATTGCTAACCGTTGGATCTTCTTTTCCATTCTTAGCATATAGAAAGATTCTACTAATAGTTTTTAGCGCGATGAACACTAGTATGCGCAAACCTCAAAACACATAGTACTTCATTACTCGGTTTAAGGGTCCTTGTGCTAAATGCACAGACTTGTTGGATGCAATTTTCATTTTTTGTGAGGTCCTTAATGTAACTTGTACTTCCACCGACCGTGTTAACTCTCAAGCACTTCGCTCTTACGAGACCTATCATTAGATCGGCCATTCGTAGTACTTCTATCTTATCTTTATTTTGTCTCTTATCTCTTACAATATATACCATACCACTACATATAGTGTAGAGATTAACTTTCAACATTAACAGTTGGATCAAGACTGGCAAATCCAAACATTGCTAACCGTTGGATCTTCTTTTCCATTCTAGCATCTAGGTATGTACTCCCTCGCTCTGTCCCAAAATATAAGGCACCTAAGGATTGGTCAAAAGTCAAACCTTACTAACTTTGACCAATTTTTTTTTAAATATCTATATCTACAATATTGAATGGACATATTAAGAAAATATACTTTATGGTGAATCTATTGATATTAATTTAGTATTCGAAATTTTTAATTTTTTTGTATAATCATGCTCAAACTTAAAAAATGTTGACTTTTGACTAATCCTTTAGGCGCCTTATATTTTGGCGGAGGGAGTACTATTCAACTCGAATCCAGTTGCTCTAAACCATTGGATCTAATAGCCCAACGATCATGATTAGTGATATGGATCCAATTCAAAACTGCACGACTATAGTAGTATAAGTAGAGAGAATACAGTCTACTGTGCTATGAAATTTTGGGGGTGGTGACATGATGGTTGTAGAACATGCATGGTGGAGTTTGCTCTAGGTACTATTCAACATGAATCCAGCTTCTCTGAACCATTGGATCCAACAGTCCACCGGTCAGGATTGGTGCTATGGATCCAATTCAAAATTGCTCCACTATAGTAGTATAGTATAGATGCTAATCAAATTTATATTTTTTTGTGAGGCGTAATTCGCGAAGATCAGAAAATCCCAGAAAATATATGGAAAACCTTATTTTTCCAAAAGATGAAGGATGCCAGAAGGGGGAGCGGAGTTGAGCCACAGGGGGGCCCACACCACCCCCTGGCACGGGCCACCCTTGGCCACGCCACCAGGTGGTGTGGCCACCCTGGCCCACTTCTGGCTCTCCCCTTTGGCGTATATTATCCCCACGAAATCCTAAGCCTGGGGGAGCGATCACAGAAAGATTATGCCGCCTCTGCGGGGCGAAAAAATACAGAGAGAGAAAGATCTCTCCGGTAGACATAATTCTATTGGGGGAATTCCTTCCCGGAGAGGGGAGATCATCGCCATCAACACCACCATCAAGCTGGACTTCATCGGGATCATCGTCATCTACATCATCACCATCATCACCACTTCATACCGCTGTAACAATTGGGTTGAATCTTGCATAGTTCTTAGGGGAAACTTTCCCTATGTTGATTACTTGTTGTAGTTGATGCTATTGAGTGGAACCATTGAATTATTGTTATGTTCAAATTGTTACTTATCATTATATCATCTCTGATCTTGATCCATATGATGTCTCGTGAGTAGTTCGTTTAGTTCTTGAGGGCATGGAAGAAGTCATGTTGTTAGTAGTGGAATTGTGTTGAGAAAGATTCAATAGTTTGCTATTTAAGTTGTGGTGTTATTCTTCTAGTGGTGTCATCTGAACATCGACTACATGACACTTCACCTTTATGGGCCTAGGGGAATGTATTGTGTATTTGGCTACTAATCGTAGGGGTTGCCGGAGTGACAGAAACCTGAACCCCCGTTAGGAAACCTTTGCACAAGGGATGTCAGGATCTTAGAGTTTAAAGCTGTGGTTAGGTTTCTATCTTAATTACTTTCTTGTACTTACGGATGCTTGCAAGGGGTTTAATCACAAGTATGTATTAGTCCTAGGAAGGTCGGTACATTAGCACAGGTTCAGCCACACAACACTTATCAAACTAAAGAAGATTAATCAACTATATGAAGCGAAAGCACTTGACGATATTCCTGTGTGTCCTCGAGAACGTTTGGTCATCTTAAGTAATACAACTGGCATGTCCTTTTCTAAAGAAAGGATTGGGCCACTTGCTGCAATTATTATTATTGTCTTTTATTTACTCGCACTTCATTTATCTGTATTATCAAAAAACCCTAAAAATCCGTTTGCTAAGTATTTACACAGAATTCCTGCTCCAAGCCACTTGTCAACACCTTCTGCTCCTTGTTGGGTTCGACACTCTTACTTATCAAAAATACTGCGATACACTCCCTATACTTGTGGGTCATCAGAGACAACCCAATATATTTGTGCTTTTAGTTTGTTTTTGTTTATTTGAGTCTTGGAAGTTATTGTTTCGGCAATAACCTCTCTTTATTATTTTTGTTTGGTTTTTGTGTCAAGATCAATCTCTAATGAGAGAGAAGTAAGATTTGGGGAAGTTGCTGTCCCGAAATAGATTTTTGTGCTTCACTATAAAAATCGTTAAAAATCCCTGAACGTCGTACTGATCTGTAATTTTTTGTATGCATGCCCTAGGTTATTATTTAACTTTTGTTAGTTTTGCACTTTTTTATTTGAGCAATAGAAGATTTTCGAAAAAATTGATCTTTACCTGCTGGTCTGTTTTGACAGATTTTTGCTACTCTTGCATTTGCTTCTTATATCGATTTCCTTTTTGAATTCCTTTTGGGCTTTCGGAAGGAGTTACTACAGTAGCTTATGTTTTGATGGATTTAAGTTGAAATTGAACTTAAAAGGTTTATTACCTCGCATGCACTAATGTTGCTAATGAGAATTGTGTGAAGTTTTGTGTGAAAGAAATTTCCAGGTTATTGGAGAAAAATGTGTAATAATATGGTGAATGGTTAACTGACTCAAACAATATGTGTATAAAGATGAAGATATTGATGTTATTCAAGTGGTGACTCCGGAAGAATATATTAAAACACCAAGTTCAGAGACCTGCAGAGTCCATTTTTGAATAGGTAACAGTTCTGGTAAGAAAAGGTCCACGAAAAATCTGTCTTGTTATATTTTTATAGTTTTTTATCCAACAATGAAGCAACGAAGAGAAAGAGGGATGGAAACGGAGCCAGGGTGGCTCACACCACCCCGTGGCATGGGCCCACCTGGCCGCGCCACCAGGGGGTGTGGCCGCCCCGGAGCCCGTCTCCGACCTGTTTTCTCCTAGTACCTTCCTTTTGTTGTAAAACTTCGTAATTTATAATCCCTCGGATCCCCCGAGGTTCATATATCGTGTTTTCATTTCGACTTGTTTCTTCCAGGAATTATTCTTAAAGTTTAGAAGCACAATGGTCTCCGCCAACAATAAGGGCAAGGAGCCTATAGAGGAGGATCTCCAAGACTCTGAGCAGGAGGAGGAGATCGATAGTGAAGTTGAAGAGGAGGCAAAGGAAGACCATCATCCGCACACCAGCACCACCATTACAAGCATTGGAGTGGTGGCAAACCCTACCAGGTTCAAAAGGACTACACGGATGTCCACTAGAGGGAAGACTCCACGTCATTGCTTGACTTCGCGATCACCTCCTCCACGCACCAAGAATCCCTTGCACACCCCTATCCATGAGCAGCAATTCTAGAATAAGCCCAAGGAGAAACTACCCTCCAATTGGGATATGCCTTGTTTTAACCATGCAGGAAAAGAAGACTTCAAGGAGGAAGAGTGGGGAAAGAGTCGCAAGAGCTAGGATTCACAGCCCGACATGATCATGAACCGCATCGAGCACAATTCGGAGTTGATTCGTACTCTCACCTTCGAGATTGAGGACTTGAGGGAATTTATTGAAAAGCTCATCGAGAGAACGACACCACCACTGAAGGAGTAATTCGTCATCAGGTTTTGGCATCCCCTTGGTTTATTCCAAGCTTGGGGGAGTGCCACGGTATCACATCACTATCTTTTATCTTTTTACCTTTTTAAGTAGAGTCATATCCTGAATAGAGAAATTATCATGTAGGATGGTTTGCATTATGAAAGTGTCCCCCTCTCGTTAGATATCTATGTATCTGATACGTCCATTTTGCATCACTATTCTATGTCTTAATTCACTATTATTCATTGATATATTTTGTATTGAGAGGTGATACTTATGTTATTTCATCTGTTTTTGCATGGTTGATGACTTTTGGAGCATGGACCGTGCGTCGATTCGATGGAAAAGGTGCTGTTTGGAGGCAAAATTCACGAAGATCAGAAAATCCGGGAAAATATATGGAAAATCCTATTTTTCCAGAAGACTAAGGATGCCAGAAGACGGAGTGGAGATGGGCCACAGGGGGGCCACACCACCCCCTAGCGCGGGCAGCCCTAGGCCACGCCAGCAGGTGGTGTGGCCACCCTGGCCCACTCCAGCCTCTCTCATCTGGCGTATATCATCCTTCCGAAACCCTAAGACTCGGAGGGCGACCATAGAAAGATTCCACCGCCTCTGCGGGGTGGAAAACACCGAGAGAGAAAGATCTCTCCGGCAGACAGATTTCTGCTGGGGGAATTTCTTCCCGGAGAGGGGAGATCGTCGCCATCAACACCACCATCAAGCTGGACTTCATCGGGATCATCATCATCATCACCACCATCATCACCATCAGCACCCTCATCACCATCTCCATATTGTTGTAACAATTGGTTGAATCTTGCTATAGTTCATAGGGGAAACTTTCCCGGTGTTGATTACTCTTTGTAGTTGATGCTATTGAGTGAACCATTGAATTATTGTTTATGGTCAGATTGTTATACATCATTATTCCATCTCTGATCATGATCCATATGATGTCTTGTGAGTAGTTCGTTTTGTTCTTGAGGACATGGGAGAAGTCTTGTTGTTAGTAGTGGAGTTGTGTTGAGAAAGATTCAATAGTTTGATATTTAAGTTGTGGTGTACTTCTTCTAGTGGTGTCATGTTGTGGCGCCCCGCAAAAACCACTACTAGAAAATCGCGGTGTTTTGTGCATTGCATCATCATGACCGCATGCTCATGTCATCATGCCACATTGCATTTGAGCATCGTCATCACCATGCATCTGTTTGTCTGAAACTATTTTTGAAAACCTATTTTGTTTTTCTAATTAAGCCCCGTCTTTATTCAAATACAAAACACCGGGCTTGTCTGGAATATTTTGTTGTGTCTACCAACGGTTTACAAATGCCTCGTTTTTAATAAATAAAATTTTTAAATTATTTGTTGGGAGGCAGCCAGCCAGGCCCGAAAGCCCAGTCGGCCACCTCCAGATAAAAACCCTATCTAACCCAGATCCCCCTAAACCCTTTTCCTACCCCAACCTAATCTACCCACCTTTCCTCCACCTCACCCCACCCAATCGGCGCTCGCCACCTCAGATATCCTCCCTCCATCCACCCAGCCGCACACCACACCCACCCCGCTGGCCCCACCCACACACACGCATGCACGCGCCAGCCCCAGCCAGCCCGACCACCTCGGGATCCCACCCCGCTTCCCCTTGCCGCCTGGCACCTCTTTCCGCGCGCGGACCCACCACCTATCCCCGTCCTGCTCGCATCTCCCTGTCTCGCACGCCTCTCTCCCTCGCTCACCAACCCGCACCCCCACGCGCTTTTCCCCGTCTCCCTCCTCCGGCCAACGCGCCCGCGCTTTGCCGCCCGGTGTCTCGCCGCCCCCGACCTCGGCTACCACCACACCGCCGCCCGGGGCTGCTCCCTCCTCCTCAAGCCGGTCGCCCCAACCGTCGCGGCCAACCGTCGACCCTGCCGCCGACCGGACCCCCGAGCACCGCCGCCGCCCGCCGCCCTCCAGCGCCGGCCCCGACCGCGCGACCCGCCGTCGTCGCCATCGGGTCCCTCGCCGCAAGCTCGCCCCAAGCCACCATCGGTCGGTGACCTCCTCCTCGTTCGCTCCACCCTCGTCGGCCTCTTCGACCTCGCCTGCAACTCCGCTGCCCTGCTTCCTCTTCGCGAGCCGCTAGTCGCTGCCCTTCCTCAAGCCACGGACCCATCGTCCCCGAGCCCAAGGCCGCCCTCTCCTCGGCTTCCGGGCCCAGCCCTCGTCTCCGGTCGACGTTCCCTGCAGCGCCTCTGCTTCTTCCGCAGCCGCGGCGTCCCGAGCAGAGCTCGTCCGTGCAGCACCCCGTGAGCGCCCTCGCCCCTGCGCCTCTCCGGCCCGCCGCTGTCGACCTTCGGTCGTGCCCTGCCTTCCACGAGCATCACCGCGGGCCCTTTTCCTGTTCGGCCACCGATCGAGCATCGCCGCCACCAGGGTGCTTCCACGTTGTCATTGCCCTGCACGCCCTGGCTCGTGCCGGTGTTCTTCGTGACATGCGGCCGGTGCCGAGACAGAACAACCCACTGAAGAGTCCCTCTTTGGTATATTGCTTGTCCAGAGAGTTGTCGTGCTGTTTACCGAGGAGACCAGCCAGATTTGACCGTGTGAAGATGGTGTCTACGTGAGGATGTTGTAATGTTTTGGGATACCGTGGCTACCTCTCTGACTTCTTCTCGGGAGATCGGGAGTGGACATGAAGTGGCCCGTCCCTAGGAACCGGCGACACCAAGACCTATCGATGTCGAGATTCGAGTCCGACACCGACATTCGAAGCCCAAGTTCTCCATCGGTTACCAAGAACCTCAAGTTCATCGATAGAGAGCCGAAGATTTTCTGGATGCCAAGATCTACTTTTGGATCTGAAGACCGATCCTGCCGAATCCCGAAGATCTTTCGGAACGAACCACATTGAACCCCAAGATCGTTGAGCCCTCTAATGTTGTGACTCCTATCTATCCCTATTTTATAAATGCTATATATAAAATCCGTTGCATATAAATCGATCATGCTTGCATACATGTTTGTGGGTTTGGGGGCATTATGCCGATTCACCTCATAATTAAATATGGAGTCCATCTGCAGGATATCTTTGTCTTATTCTGGACTCCATTTAAATTGGTGTAGCGAACCGATGCCATGTTTCTCCCTGTTAATACAACATTTAAATTGCGGGGTTCTAAATAACTCGAACCGTGTAATTAATTGTCGGGACCCCGGTTCCGCTTAATATGGCCTAATTGCACCGCATCTGTGCCATGCCATGCATCATCTCATAATCATGCCGGATCTTCTGCCGTGGTATTAAATAGTGCATCCGGTTTCTTCTAGTGTTTGCTTCTTCGCGGATTAGACCGATGAGTGGATGCGAGTATCGACAAGTTCTCCGGATATGATCCTTCGGCAGTGTTTTCCCAGGCGAGCATCCCTTCCCCTTCTACCTATTTTGCATTTATAGTCTTTATTTCCTCCTGTTGATCTATTGCTATCCGTGTCGCGATGCTTTAGTTTACGAACACCAGTTATATCCCGTGAAGCCTCTATATTGCCTTGGACACCTCCTATTACCTGTGTTTGGTAGATAGCTGGCCTTGAGAGTCGTAGATGCTTGCTCAGGTGCGATCTCGTGTTGTGAAGTACCACAGTTGTTGAAATGCTGGCAGATGCTTATTTGGTGTAACTACCTCGGTGAATTACGCTCCTAGTTACAAGCCTGGATGATCGGAAATGGTTAAAATAGTACGGTGGGGCCCAAATGCCACTCACAGGTAGACCTTTCGGTCGTCCTAACCATTTCCAAACATCGGGACAAGAACGGGCGGCGTAATCGGCAGGCGAAGGGATCAACTACATACACAAATGAGTATGTATGCAAGCCACCATACAATGGTTCTCAGAGTCATTCCATCTAAAAAGAAAAGAAATATAGCATACATCGGCAAGATCCAAATATCCTAGATAGATATAATAGTTTAGGATATCTCCTCATACATCAAACATCAGAGTATCAAGCGGAAGCGGAAAACAAGATCCGAGTACGGATAAGAAGCAAATCGGCATAAGATGCCCCATAAATAAACACATCCCGCCCACAGATCTCACGTATCCCCATTCCCAGAATCTCTACACCGAATGATCGTTGCCCGCATCGTCCGTCTTCTCCACCCAGTATCCATCTTGCGAGCTTACCTGTGCATCTGAATCAAACAATTTATCGTGTGGGACCCTAGGGGTACTCAGCAAGTCTTTATGCCTCTAAAGGGGACACAACCTGGGGTGACGCAATTGCAGCAAAAGATAATACCTAGCAATTCTATAGATACTTGCTAACCATCCGCCTAACCAGAGATAGACGGATGTTCGTGAATTAAAACAACAGTTGTAAAGGTAATATCAACAGATCCATCCTCCTCCTCGCTTACCGACGAGGAAGCGGACGAACAACCCCCCAATCGTTGGCAGTTTTATTATCCATTCCATGAGTGTTGCACTATTACTAGTCAGGTACTTAGTCAAATTAAAAGCGGTGCTTTAGTTATACTTGTCTATGATCGAAAGCATGCTCCAAGTCGTCCATAACGCGGACACGGCTTTGAAAGTTTTACCCTGCGGGTGCACAAATAACAACACACTCGATCAACCTCGGAAAAACCAAATCAAAACCCAGCGAGGCGATCCACGACAAAGCGATCACGAGATTCAGAAATATTTGAGGCCACCCCATTAAGCTACCATGACGAAGTTGGCCGACTTGAGGCGGACTCAAGGTTTGCGTCAATGGCTGTAAGCAGGGAACCCGAAAATGTGGTGGGCTTGTCGATACCGCAAAAACACTCCGCTTACCTAAGCGATGCAGTGCGATTACCTCGCACAATTTTAAATAAAACGATAAAGCATGGCATAAGTACAGATAGTAAATAAAACCTCAAACTAGTTTGTGGCCCCAAGAAATAAGAATGAATCAAGCTCAGCTCAGGGGTTCATAAGCCTCCCGGATGTGGATAGCGCGAATATTCAAGGAACAGGAATCAAGTACTCGGGGTCCTACGGGACACAAGTGAGCCTGGAAAACCAAATAGCAAATATGGCTCACCGATGCCACTTTCATTAGTTATCCCATTACTACTCATATTAAGTTGTATAGGTACCTCGTTATCCATCAGACACTCACATACCCTACACATGATGTTCTACGACTCGCATGGCTCAAACAACTCCTGTAGTAATGGCTCATGGGATGGAGGAACAAGCTTCGGTGGGGTTTAAAAGTAAAGGCTATGCAATACTTGGGATTCAATTAATGCAATCGCGACTCAATGATGCAAGAATAAGATAGAGGCAATAGGTACTATATGTATGCAAGCATGTGGTAGTGCTTGCCTGGCAGCTCAGTTGAAGCGAGAGAAGGATCTGGGTAGTGCTCCTGGGTTTCTTGATATATTCCCTGCTCAGCGTCTATTCGAAGAAGAACCAAACAAACAAGGGCCAACATAAATAAAGTGCACAAGCATATGGATCAAATGCCTCAAGCAAACAATCATGCCATGATGAATGATGCACAATTTGCAGGGCAATAAGGTAGCATGGCATGGGTGAGGTGTGGAATACAAGAATAAATCATTTTATTGAGTTTTGGTCACATTTTAACCTCATATTAGTTGCTGTAACCTTTATATTTATATGATACATGCTGCAAAACAGATAATGGAATGCATAAACAGAAAGGTCTCGTCGAGCTAATCATTTTAGACATATTATTTGTCAAATTTGGAGTTATAAAACAAAAGTTATTAAATAATTAAGGCAAAAGGGCATTTTGTTGTAATTTTAATCATCTTGGAAATTAAAGTGTCCAAAATATATTTTGAATGGAAGATTTGAATTCCTCACATTTTTCTGATTTGAAAACATATATTATTTGTATTATTTGGGTTTATATTTTAAAAGTTATTTGAAAACAGATTTGAAATTTGAATTTAATTTAATTTGGAAAGTTTGAATTAAAACAGAAAAGCAGAAATACTTTTGTTACTCAGACAGATACAGACCCAGACGCTGACGGGTGGGGCTCACTGCTGACTGGGACAACACGCGCTCAGAAATGTTTTCTCACATGAGCTAGTCTAGACTCGAGAATGACAGTGGGGCAGCGATCTCGGGTCCACACGCCTTGAGGCGGACGACACGTGGGTCATCCGTGGGAGTGCGGGTTAAGGGCATAAATCTGCGGGGGTGTTTTTGCAAAACGATCAGAGAGGCTGGTGGTGGGGCAGGCTGGTCCGCGGGTTAAGCAGAAAAAGATACAGGGGGCTATCTGCAAAACGGGTGCGCGGCACTGTGGATCTTCCTCTGCTCTCTGTCGACCGATCGGTGCGCGACAGCGGACGGCGCGGCGCGCAGGATTCGAACACGGGTCGCGGGTGCGTGCGCTGCGGGGCTAGCCAGCGCGGTGGGCTGGGGTTGTTGTCAGGGAGGCATCACACAGCTAGGTGAGGCTCTTCACGGCGCGGAGAACGGCGATGGCAGCGGCGAGCGCTAGGCGTCGGCCTGGTGGCTCTGGTCCTCCTCCTCCTCGACGGCGTGTACAGGACGATGCAGGGGAACCTCCTCGGCTTCCTCGACAGCCTTGAGCGCCACGCCACCGGCTGGTATGAGTAGGGGAGATGGAGGCCGACGGTGGCCGGCGATGGGATCGAAGGTGGTAGGGGTAGATGGGGAGGACGGAGTAGATGGTCACGACCCTGGGGAGTTCTGGGGATGGATCTTGGCGAGGCAGAGAGGTGGGAGTAGATAGGAACGGAGAGAGGGAGGGGTAGATGGCGTGGTGGAGGGGAAAGGTGGCGTTGGCCACTTTTTCTCCTTCTTCACGTGCTAAACTCGGGCTGGGGCGGTGTAGGCATGGGGAGTGGCTGCAGGCCCAAAGTGTGGGGAGCTCGGGGTGGGGCTGCTGAGGCAGGGAGAGAAAACTAGAGAGAGAGAGAGAGAGAGAGAGAGAGGAGGCTCGGGCTAGGTTGGGGAGCCTCGGTTAGGGTTTGGTACTAGGGTTGGGGAGGGGTAGGTAGCTGGGGTGTGGCCAGGGAGAGAGGATGGCCAGGTGGGTCCTGCAGGGTGGGGCTCGGCATAGATGAAGAGGAGAGGGTGAGGTAGGTTTAGGGTTTAGCTTAGGTGTAAGATGGTGGTAGAGGTGTAGGTGGTTAGGGTAGGATCTTAGATAGAGGATTAGGGGGAGAGGTAGAGGGAGTAGATGGCTTAGGTTTTTAGTTGCTTGCATGCTCCAAACTAGATCAAGCAAGAATAGGTGGGAAAAGTGTGGGGTTTGGGTTTTAGAAAAGATCCACTTGACCATGCTTAAATGGAAGTGAAAAGGGAGGGGAAGATGAGGATTAGAGAGAGGAAGATGAAGATGAGGTAGGATGGAAGATGATCCACTCAAAAGACCAAATAAAAACCAAGGAGGGCAAAAATATGGAGATGGTTGCATGGCCCATGCATAATATTAATGCTAGGTTTCATCTTGTGAAAACAACATAAATATCTATAGCATTTATATCTATGCATTCCAAAAATATGGAATGAGCCAAACTAGAAGAAGTGGAAGGATGCCCCATGTGGAGTAGTTGGAGATGGCCATATTTGAAATACAATGGGACTTGCTAGTGTGTATATGCCACTAGGTATTTAATAAGCCCACAAAATATCCCAACATGATGATAACCCCAAAACAACACATATGGAAGCTAGAAATAGGGTTCCACTCACAAGGCATGCAAAGGTGGCCATGTGGCTCTCATAAACCAATTTGTGGAAATATGGTGCATATATGAGAGCATGTGGAGAAAGAATTGGATCCATCCCAACCCACATGAGCTAGAGGTAAAACCAAATAAATTGCAATGCTCATATATGGTGGAATGGTGGAATGATGGGGGTGATGACAAGAAAGGTGGTGGAGTTAAATAAAAGATATGCCCCCAACTCAACTTGGGCATTAAACAATATATCAATAACCAAATACAATATCAAGAGGCAAATACAATTATTAATGCATATGAAAGAAGAACCAAAACAAAAAGGGTTTTATATGATGCTCAAATGCAAGGTGGCATGATGACATGAGCATGATATAATTATGATGCAACAATTATATATAGGAAGTAGCATCTATGTAGACTAGGCTGGCATTGCAATTGTTAGACAATTGGGATTCTACATTTGGTGGAGATGCTTATTGGTGGAAATGATCATGACTTTAAATACAACTAATTAAATGCTAGATATAACTAATGCAGAGGCATCGGTGGGCAATAGATGTTATTTGGTTCTTCCACGCTCACTGGTGTCCCGTAGGACCCCGAGTACTTGATATCCGTTCCTTGATTTTTCGCACTATCCACATCCGGGAGGCCTTATGGACCCCCCTGAGCCAGAGCTTGATTCATTTCTATTTCTTGGGGCCACAAAGTAGTTTGGGGCTTTATTACTATCCTGTACTTATGCCATGCTTTACTGCTTTATTTAAGATTGTGCGTGGAGCACCTGTACTGTTTAGGATCGTGGAGTGTTTTCGCGGTATCGACAAGCCCAGTCACACTTTCGGGTTCCCAGTCGTTTACAGCCATTGACGCAAATCCTGGGTCTGTTCTGGAGCCGGCCAACTTCGTTGCGGGTAGCTTAGTGGGGTGGCCCCCTGAAATATTTATGAATCCTGTAATCGCTTTGTCGTGAAAGCCTTGTTGGGTTTTGAGTTGGTTTTTCCGAGGTTGATCGAGTGTGTGTTGCTATTTGTGCACCCCTGCAGGGTAAAACTTTCTGAAAGCCGTGTCCGCGGTTATGGACGACTTGGAGCACAGTATCTCGATCATAGACAAGCATAACTAAAGTAGTGCTATAAATTTGACTTAATATGTGACTAGTAATTAGTTCAAGTATAACGGAATGGATATTAAAAATGCCAACAACTGGTGGATCTGTGGCGATCTGCGTCATACTATACCTACTTAGTAAGTATTGCAACTCCAATGGAATGTGATAAAAGTGCCAACAACTGTTGGGTTTTGGGATTCCTCAGGACTATTATATCTGACTAGTAAATGTTCCAACTACAATGGAATGGTGATTAAAACTGCCCACTACTTATGCTCTCAGGATGACTCATGCTACCTATATCTGATTAGTAATTGCTGCAACTATAACAGAATGAGTAAAATTGCCAAATGTGTGAGTTCCTCGGTCTGACTTCCTTGTTTAGTCTCGAGGGGGAAATACCAGGATGGGTTTGTTTGGTGTTAGCTTCAGGTTGGATCCGAATAGGTCTTTCTTATCCCTCTCTGATAAACGCCAGTTGTATCGAGTCTCTATAGGTTGTTTAGTGCCACTGCGCTGCCGCTTTAGCCCACCATACCTATGTAGGCGAGAGCCGCCGAATTCTAGCCTCGCCATGTACTGGCCTCAGTACTGACGCTCCTCTTTTTCCTTTGCCCCTTGTCAGCACCCCTTTTGTTTTAGCAGGTTGAGATCGACGTTGTTAGCAGGGTTACCCTTCCGGCTTAGCCTGGGCAGGGTTATGGATGGCATTGGTTATTCTTCAGGGCTCTTAGCCCCATTTGCATCTTGTCCGTAGTCGGACGCTCTATCGTTTCAAGGTGAGTTCGGTCTTTGTATTGTATATCTGTATTCTTGACTCGCTGAGTCGTTGTTGTATATATATATCTGTTCTGTGGGTCCCATCAAGGACTGTTGTGTAATGTTATTACTTCGTTTTCCACCCGCACGAAAGTGCCTGGTGGGCGTCCTTGAATCGTTTCTATGCGAGTTTGGCGGAAAGGGCTAAAACTTGCATAGGGCCGATTTGAGGGTGTTACACATGTGAACGTCGACTACATGACACTTCACCTATATGGGCCTAGGGGAATGCATTGTGTATTTGGCTACTAATCGTAGGGGTTCCCGGAGTGACAGAAACCTGAACCCCTGTTAGGAAACCATTGCACAAGGGACGTAAGGGTCTTAGAGTTTAAAGTTGTGGTTAGGTTTCTACCTTAATTACTTTATTGTACTTACGGATGTTTGCAAGGGGTATAATCACAAGTATGTATTAGTCTTGGATGGGGCGGTACATTAGCATAGGTTCACCCACACAACACTTAGCAAGCTAGAGAAGATTGATCAACTATATGAAGCGAAAGCACTTGACAGTCTTCCCATGTGTCCTCGAGAACGTTTGGTCATCTTAAGTAATACAACCGGCTTGTCCTTTGCTGCATAAAGGATTGGGCCACTTGCTGCATTTATTCCTACTGTCTTTTATTTACTCGTACTTTATTTACTTGCTTTATCGAAAACCCCTAAAAATCTGTTTGCTAAGTATTTGCAAAGAATTCCTGATCCATACCACTAGCCATACGCTCCTCGTTGGGTTCGACACTCTTACTTATCGAAAATCTTGTGATACACCCCCTATACTTGTGGGTTATCAAGACTATTTTCTGGCCGCTGCCGGAGTGAAGCGCTATTGGAAAGTGGAACGGTAAAGGAAACTTCTATGAGTATTGTTTACATTAGTTGCTTTATTTTCGTTATGGATAATTCGCTGAGTTTCTTATTTGGTAATGCTACTACCACTGCTAAGGTAGTAGATATGCCACCACCTGCTGAGAATGATGTTTTCAAAATACCTACAAGAATTATTGATCATGTTATGGATAACTACTATGTTGGGGATGGAACTGTCCATCCCGGTGATCATTTGCTCTTTATACACGAATTATGCGGGTTGTTCAAGTGTGCAAGTATTACTACAGATCAAGTTAAGAAGAAGTTATTCTCATTATCACTAAAAGGAAGAGCTGAGGAATGGTATAAGCTGCTGAAGAATGGTCAAGCTCTGGAATGGGAGGAAATAGTGCCTCTCTTTTATTCAAAGTTTTATCCTCCTAGTGAGATTCATAAAGATCGGAATCAAATATACAACTTTTGGCCTCTTGATGGAGAGAGTACATCTCAAGCTTGGGGGAGATTGAAGTTACTAATGCTCAAATGTCCCATTAATGAGCTCCCCAACAATATTATTATCAACAACTTTTATGCAAGGCTCCCTCTACATGACAAGGATTTATTGGATGCTTCTTGTGCTGGATCATTCACTCGCATGGAAGAAGAAGCTAAATGGGATCTTCTGGACCATATTCAAGATAATGCTGAAGCTTGGGAGAATGACAAAGGTATAAAGTCCGGTACAAATTATGATTATGAATGCATTGAATCTTTTATGCGAACTGATGACTTTCAAAAAATTAAAAATGCTTATGGTCTAGATTCTCAAGCTATTGCTTCTTATTTTAAGGCTTTTGCTTCCTACATTGAAGTGCCTAAAAAGAAGTGGAATAAGTATCATGAACCTTATAAAGATATTGAGTGTTCCTGCAAGAAATACTGAAGTTTATACTGCTAATCATGTTTTACCTGAACCTTATATTGAGAAAATGCCTTCTCCAGTTAAGGTAAAGGAACATTCTATGATAGCTAGTATGGTTAATGAAAGTACAAATAAAGCTGTTGAACCTGATAAACAAATGGTTGATAAACATATAATAGCAAGTGTGAAAGACTTTGTCACTAAATATGAAAAAGAGGGACACACTATCCTTTGCAAGGATACCTCTAATATTGTTTCACATAGTAGTGTTATGAGAGCTAGTATTCCTATGTTCTCTATTAGAATAAGTGATCATTGCTATGATGGCCCTTGTGATAGCTATATTGTTAAGTTTATGCATGATACTGAAAGTTACTACGAGAGAGGGAAAAGTGTTCTTATGCATCTCAATAATATCAAGTTTCCTCGTTTTATGCTGAAAGTTTTTATGTTGCACTTATTTTACCTTCTTATGCAAGTTGCCTTTGGTTTCAACAACTTCTTTGTTTACAAAATTCCCTTGCATAGGAAGTGGGTTAGACTTAAATGTGTGTGTGTGTGTGTGTTTGCTTCTTAATGCTCCCTTTCACTTCAATTCATATTCCTGAGTGAGCTTCTTCAAGATTATCACGCCCATCTTAATGGCTTTAAAGAAAGAGCTTTTTGGGAGACAACCCAATTTGTTTTTTCTTTCAGTTTGTTTTTGTTTCTTTGAGTCTTGGAAGTTATTACTTCGGTAATAACCGCAACTTATCCGTTTTGTTTGGTTTTTGTGTCAAGATCAACCTCTAATGAGAGAGAAGTAAGATTTGGGGAAGTTGCTGTCCCGAAACAGATTTTTGTGCCCCATCGTAAAAATTCGTGAGAGATCTCTGTATGTCGGATTGAGATGTAATTGTTTGTGCTTCTGCCCTAGGTTGTTATTTAACTTTCGTTAGTTTTGAACTTTTTGATTTGAGCAACAGAAGATTTTCGAAAAAATGATCTTTACCTGCTGGTCTGTTTTGACAGATTTTGCCAGTTTTGCATTTGCTTCTTTATTCGATTTCCTTTTTGAATTCTTTTTGGGTTTTCGGAAGGATTTGCTACAGTATCTTATGTTTTGATGGTTTTCAGTTGAAGTTGGACTCAAAAGATTTTATCACTTCACTTATACTAATGTTGCTAATGAGAACTGTGTGAAGTTTTGTGTGAAAGAAATTTCTAGGTAGTGGAGATAATGGTGTAATAAGGAAGAGAAGGGTTTTATGACTCAAGTAATAAGTATATGAAGATGAAGATATTGATGTTATCCGGAAGAATCTACTAGATACCAAATTCAGAGACCTGCAGAGTCTGTTTTCAAATAGGTAACAGTTCTGGTAAGAAAAGTTACGCGAAAACACTATCCAACTATATTTTTGCAGTTTTTAGTCAATAAGGAGAGCTACGAAGCGAAAAAGGGACGGAAACGGAGCCAGGGTGGCTCACACCACCCTGTGGCGTGGGCCCTCTCTTGGCCACTCCACCAGGTGGTGAGTCCACCCTGGACTCTGCCTCCGACTCGTTTTCTCCAGTACCTTCCTTTTGCTGTGAAACTTCGTAATATATAACCCCTGGATCTTCCAAGGTTCGTATATCGTGTTTTCGTCGTGTTTTTGTTTCGGTCTGTTTCTGCCAGGACATACTCTTTGAAAGCTTAGAAGCACAATGGTGTCCGCCAAGGATAAAGGAAAGGAGCCTATGGAGGAAGACCTCCAAGACCCCGGGAAGGAGAAGGAGATCAAGAGTGAAGGTGAAGAGGAGCAAGGCCAACATCCGCATACCGGCACTACAATTGCAAGCATTGGAGTGGTGGCAAACCCAGCCATTGGAGGGAAGCCTCCTCATCACCGTTCAGATCCCTGCCATGCAAGAAAAGAAGACTTCAAGGAGGAAGAGTGGGGAAAGAATAGCAAGAGATGGAATTCTCAACACGGCATGATCATGAGCCGCATTGAGCAAAACTCACAGCTGATTCGTAATCTCACCTTCGAAATTCAGGACTTGGGGAAATTGATCAGAGAGCTCATCGAGAAGATACCACCACCACCACCTAAGGAGTAATTCCTCATCAGGTTTGGCATCCCCTTGGTTAGTTCCAAGCTTGGGGGAGTGCCACGGTATTGATGGCTCAATGCACGGCGCCCAGAAAAATGCTTGATGGCGGTGTTGATGTAGAGCTTGTTGGGAACCCCAAGAGGAAGGTATGATGAGCACAGCAAGTTTCCTCAGTTATGAAACCAAGGTTTAATCGAAGAGGGAGCAAGGAAACACCTCAAAGGTGTTACTAGCTGAGCTTTGGCGTATGCACTACCGGTGCTAGTAGAAACGTGGAGACCTGCACAACACAACCACAAAACTTTGTCCCCAACTTGCGATGAGGTTGTCAATCTCACCGTGTTTTGCGGAAAACAAAGGATTAAACGTGTCAAATGGAAAGAAGTAAAAGTTTGCAGAAAGTAAACACAAAGCAGAAACAGTTTATAGATTGTATGTAAAGTAAAGGACCGGGATCCATAGTTCACTAGAGGTGGCTCTCCTTAGATAGATAACATGTTGGGTGAACAAATTACAGTGGGGCAATTGACAAACACCGAGAAAGCAATACATGCATATACTAATCATCTTGACTCCTTTGAGACTTGATTGGGCATTACAACATAATACATAGACCGCCATCCAACTGCATCTATGACTAATAATCCACCTTGAGTTATCATCCAACCCCTCCAGTATTAAGTTGCAAGCAACATATTATTGCTTTACGAACTGCGTGTAAAGTAAACAATACAATTATTCTATGAACAAAGGATCATTGTTTTCTCCCTAGTAGCAACAGCACATCTAGTACCTTAGAGATTTCTGTCACTTCCCCAGATTACCAGAGGCATGAACCCACTATCGAGCATAAATACTAACTCTTGGAGTTGCTAGCATCTACTTGGCCAAGATAGCTACTAACAACAGAAAGCATGCAAGATCTCAAATAACAAAGACATGATAGAATCAATAATCAATCTGAAATAGCATCTCAATATCCATCGGATCCCCGCAAACACAACATGCAGAATTACAAATAGATGATCTTGACCATGAACGGAGCTCACAAGATCTAAACATGAAAGCACAAAGGAGGAGAACCAGCCATCTAGCTACTACATGGATCCGTAGTCCAAGGATGAACTACTCACACATCACACCGGAGGCTTGCATGGTGATGAAGAAGGCCTCGGTGAATTCCCTCTCCGTGAGGTGTCGAAGAGCTTGATCCCTCTCGATCTAGGGATGGAGATGGCCAGTGACTCTGAGACTCTTTCGTGGATTTTTGATCGGGTACCTAGGGTTTTCGTCCGAGGGCAACTTATAGGCGGAAGGAGAGGCCGAGGGGTCTTGGGGCGGACCACCTGGCGGCCAGGCCTGGCCAGCGTGGCCAGTGGTGTGGCTGCCCCAGCCCTCTCTCTCGTGATTCGGCGCACTTGATCCCTTCCGAAAAATTGGCACTTTGGCTTTTGTCCCGTCAAATTCGAGAATATTCATTTTCGACTTTTGGAACCAAAAACAACAGAAAATAGGCAGGCCTTTGTGGCTCTTGTTAATAGGTTAGTCCAAGAAATCATAATAAAAGTACTCCAAAGTTGGAACAAAACACAAGAAAGTGGATAAAACCAAGCATGGAACATCAAAAATTATAGATACATTTGCAATGTATCAGGTATCACATCACTATCTTCTATATTTTTACATTATTAGTAGAGTCATATCATGAATAGAGGAGTTATTATGTAGGATGTTTTGCATTATGGAAGTGTCCCCTCTCTTGTTAGATATGTATCCCTTGGTGTGAGTTGCCGATATGAATTATTAATGAGAAGTTCTATCATTCACTCTTTTGCATAGCTTATATTAGTTTTCAATTCATGGTTGTATGATCGATCTTGTTGTTAGTATTGGTATCACTTTGGGATCATTGAGTTAATTTAGTTGGTTTTGGCAAACCTGGCTCGGTCAGTAGCAACACTATTTTTGAAAGTTGAAAGAAAAGATAGAAGTACTCTAGAGAAAAATAATTTCATCATCTTTCTTTCTTGATTTGCTCATAAGTTTAGTATTCTCTAGTTAAGATCTTTTGTGCTTCCAAGGAAGATTGCATGTTTGTTTTTATCACTTGTATGTTTGGTTGTTTCCTTCAACTCTTATACTTGCTACCCAGCCTTGCTAGCCAAAAACCTGTACTGAGAGGGTACTCTTCTCGTGCATCCACCTCCTTTAAACCAAAACCTTTGCCATTTGTGTCCATGATACCTACCTAGTAGTATTATTGCTATTCCAAGTAAATTCTTGTTTTATCTACCTCCCAAATTAAACTTGTTATGTGAAAATTAGTGATTAAAACTCTCACGAACTTGATGGCGCACTTTACTTTCTTGCACTTAATAAACTTGAACCATTGTGCTCACCTATCTTGCGTATATGCTTGCCCTTTGTAAGTTGTGGATTAGCAGAACCATGCTGTCATGGGGAACGCTTTCAACATTGCACTGGTACTTCGTACCTAGTTGATATCATGTTCTTTTGTCTATGGATGTCGTCGGTGTGAAATGAAAGGGGAGCTTGTAAGTCCATGGAGTTATGCATGTGTGTTAGAGAAACGCCTGGGCCACTAGTCTAATCCATGCTGACATGGTGGAAACTACTGTGAATAACCATAACAAGTATCTATGAAGCATTCTTCTTATAAAAAAAGAGATAGAGATTGAGAAAAAGAGAAAAGAAAAAAAGAGATTATGAAAAGAGGAAAGAGAGAAAAAAGCACCATATTCCCATGGTAAATAAGAAGATTGCTGAGATGCTTGTTTTCTGCTTGCCTTGTCATTTTGATATGGGGATTCTTCCGTATCATCGGGCAAGGGGTACCCCGTTGGCGGTTCTCTATGATACACATATGTTTACGATGACAAGAACTTACCAGTGACTAAACTTGAGTAGCATGAGGAGCGGCCCTCGTATTCAAGGGACATGAGATTCTCAACTTACAACTTGTCAATGCATATCCTCATATTTGATCACTTTAACCTTAGTCACCTAAAGATGCCTATGATAGGGGCAATGAGAGCTGAAAGCTAGTAAGTATCATAATTTTTGGGAGATCTTTATGAGACTTGCAATCCCTGCTTCCCTCTGTGAAGGGCCTTTCTTTTACCTTGTAGTTGAGTCAGTAAACCTATTCCCTTCTATCTCAGCAAGTATTTTGAGTTGTTGTGTTTCATTCATTCATATGATGATTTATTCACTCATGTTTCTTATGTTCCTTGCTTTGCACATTGCTCTTATCTTGATGTTTACTACTTTGAAAGCTATCATTGAAAAACCAGCTATTTGTGAACTCCAGCAAACTATCAACTATTCTTCGACCAAGAGCTAAGTTTGCCATTACCAATTATGATTCACTTTATGTATCTTTATTGTGTTTCCTTTACTCATTACAAGTTGAGTTATATAATAGTGAGTTGTCTTCTATTATGATCTATGCTTTTGATGAATCTGATGCTTCTTGTCTGTATTCTTTTATCGACTCTTCACTCCATAAACCTGAGGCCATGTTTATTAAGCTCAGTTTCGCTTGAGGACAAGCAAAGTCTAAGCTTGGGGGGAGTTGATACGTCCATTTTGCATCACTATTCTATGTCTTAATTCACTATTATTCATTGATATATTTCGTATTGAGAGGTGATGCTTATGTTATTTCATCTGTTTTTGCATGGTTGATGACTTTTGGAGCATGGACCGCTACAGTCAGGATTTTGATGGAAAAGGTGCTGTTTGGAGGCAAAATTCGTGAAGATTAGAAAATCCAGGAAAATATACGGAAAATCCTATTTTTCCATAAGACTAAGGATGCCAGAAGACGGAGTGGATATGGACCACAGGGGGGCCACACCACCCCCTGGCACGGGCAGCCCTAGGCCGCGCCAATAGGTGGTGTGGCCACCCTGGACCACTCCAGCCTCTCTCCTCTGGCGTATATCATCCTTCCGAAACCCTAAGACTCGGAGGGCGACCACAGAAATATTCCACCGCCTCCGCGGGGCGGAAAACACTGAGAGAGAAAGATCTCTCCGGCAGACAGATTTCTGCCGGGGGAATTCCTTCCCGGGGAGGGGAGATCGTCACCATCAACACCACCATCAAGCTGGACTTCATCGGGATCATCATCATCATAACCACCATCATCACCATCAGCACCCTCATCACCATCTCCATATTGTTGTAACAATTGGTTGAATCTTGCTATAGTTCATAGGGGAAACTTTCCCGGTGTTGATTACTATTTGTAGTTGATGCTATTGAGTGAACTATTGAATTATTGTTTATGTTCAGATTGTTATACATCATTATTCCATCTCTGATCATGATCCATATGATGTCTTGTGAGTAGTTCGTTTTGTTCTTGAGGACATGGGAGAAGTCTTGTTGTTAGTAGTGGAGTTGTGTTGAGAAAGATTCAATAGTTTGATATTTAAGTTGTGGTGTACTTCTTCTAGTGGTGTCATGTGAACGTCGACTACATGACACTTCACCTATATGGGCCTAGGGGAATGCATTGTGTATTTGGCTACTAATCGTAGGGGTTCTTTGGAGTGTGAAACCTGAACCCCCGTTAGGAAACCATTGCACGAGGGACGTAAGGGTCTTAGAGTTTAAAGTTGTGGTTAGGTTTCTACCTTAATTACTTTCTTGTACTTACGGATGTGTGCAAGGGGTATAATCACAAGTATGTATTAGTCTTGGATGGGGCGGTACATTAGCACATGTTCACCCACACAACACTTAGCAAGCTAGAGAAGATTGATCAACTATATGAAGCGAAAGCACTTGACAGTCTTCCCATGTGTCCTCGAGAACGTTTGGTCATCTTAAGTAATACAACCGGCTTGACCTTTGCTGCATAAAGGATTGGGCCACTTGTTGCATTTATTCCTACTGTCTTTTATTTACTCGTACTTTGTTTACTTGCTTTATCGAAAACCCCTAAAAATCCGTTTGCTAAGTATTTGCAGAGAATTCCTGATCCATACCACTAGCCAGCACCTTCTGCTCCTCGTTGGGTTCGACACTCTTACTTATCAAAAATACGGCGATACACCCCATATACTTGTGGGTCATCAGTATCCCTTGATGTGAGTTGCCGTTATGGAATATTAATGGGAAGTTCTAATCATTAACTCTTTTGCACGTCTTATATTAGTTTTCAGTTTCTGTTATATGATTGATCTTGTTGTTAGTATTGGTATCACTTTGGGATCATTAAGTAAATTTAGTTGGTTTTGGCAAACCTGGCTCGGTCAGTAGCAACACTTTTATGAGAATTGAATGAAAAAGATAAAAGTACTCTTAAGAATTATAATTTCATCATCTTTCTTTCTTGATTTGCTCATAAGCTTAGTATTCTCTTGTTCAGATCTTTTGTGCTTCCAAGGAAGATTGCATGTTTGTTTTTATCACTTGTATGTTTGTTTGTTTCCTTCAACTCTTATGCTTGCTACCCAGCCTTGCTAGACTAAAAACCTGTACTTAGAGGGAATGCTTCTCGTGCATCCAATCCTTAAACCAAAACCTATGCCATTTGTGTCCACCATACCTACCTATTAGCACTATTGCTATTCCAAGTAAATTCATGTTTTTATATACCTTCCTAATTAAATTTGTTATGTGAAAATTAGTGATTAAAGCTCTCACGAACTTGATGGCACACTTTACTTTCCTTGCCCCTAATAAACTTGAACCATTGTGTCATCTATGTTTTATATGTTTGCACTTATACGTTGGGAATTAGCAGAAGCATGCTATCATGGGGAGCACTTTCAACATTGCACTTGTACATTGTACCCAGTTGATATCATGCTCTTTTGTTTATGGATGTCGTCGGTGTGAAATGAAAGGGGAGCTTGTAAGTCCATGGAGTTATGTATGTGTGTTAGAGAAATGCCTGGGTGGCTGGTCTAATCCATGCCTAATCATGGTGGAAACCTACAGCGTAACCATAATGAGCTATCTATGAAGCATTCTTCTTATAAAAAAAGATACAGATTGAGAAAAAAGAAAAAAAAGATGAGAAAAGTGGAAAGAGAGAAAAAGCACCATTTTCCCATGGTAAATAAGAAGATGTTGAGATGCTTATTGTCTGCTTGCCTTGTCATTTTGATATGGGGATTCTTCCGTATCATCGGGCAAGGGGTACCCCGTTGGCGGTTCTCTATGATACACATGTACTTACTATGACAAGACCTTACCGGTAACTAAACTTGAGTAGCATGTGGAGCAGCCCTCGTATTCAAGTGACATGAGATTGCCAACTTATACTTTGCCAAGCATATACTCCATAGTTTGTTCACTTTAACCTTAATCACCTAAAAATGCTTATGATAGGGTCAATGAGAGCTGAAAGCTAATAAGTACCATAATTTTTGGAAGCTCTTAATGAAACTTGAAATCCCTGCTTCCCTCTGCGAAGGGCCTATGTTTTACTTTTTAGTTGAGTCAGTAAACCTATTCCTTTCTATCTCAGCAAGTATTTTGAGTTGTTGTGTTTCATTCATTCATATGATGATTTATTCAATCATGTTTCTTATGTTCCTGGTTTTGCACACAGCTCCTATCTTAGTGAGTACTACTTTGAAAGCTACCATTGAAAACCCCTTTATGATTGAACTCTTGTAAATTGTTAAGTATTCTTTGACCAAGTGCAAAGTTTGACATTACCAATTATGATTTACTTTATGTATCTTTATTGTGTTTCCTTTACTTATTACAAGCTAAGTTATATAATAGTGAGTTTTCTTCTATTATAATTTGTGTATTGATGAATGTGATGCTTCTTGTCTGTATTCTTTTATCGACTCTTCACTCCATAAACCTGAGGTCATGTTTATTGCGCTCAGTTTTCGCTTGGGGATAAGCGAAGTCTAAGCTTGGGGGAGTTGACACGTCCATTTTGCATCACTATTCTATATCGTAATTTACTGTTATTCATTGATATCTTTCATATTAAGAGATGATACTTATGTTATTTCATCAGTTTCTGCATGGTTGATGACTTTTGGAGGATGGACCACTAAGTCAGGATTCTGATGGAAAAGGCGTTGTTTGGAGGTGAAATTCATGAAGATCTGAAAATCCTAGAAAATATATGGAAAATCCTATTTTTCTAGAAGACGAAGGATGCTAGAAGGGGGAGCGGAGTTGGGCCACAGGGGCCCACACCACCCCCTGGCGCGGGCCACCCTGGCCCACTCCTGGCTCTCCCCTTTGGCGTATATTATCCCCATGAAACCCTAAGCCTGGGGGGAGAGACCACAGAAAGATTTCGCCGCCTCTGCGGGACGGAAAACTGAAGAGAGAGAAAGAGCTCTCCGGCAGGCAGAAATCTGCCGGGGAAATTCCTTCCCAGAAAGGGGAGATCGTCGCCATCAACACCACCATCAAGCTGGACTTCATCGGGATCATAATCACCATCATCATCATCATCATCTCCATCAGCACCATCATCATCACTTCATACCGCTGTAACAATTGGGTTGAATCTTGCATAGTTCTTAGGGGAAACTTTCCTGGTGTTGATTACTTGTTGTAGTTGATGCTATTGAGTGGAACCATTGAATATGTTCAAATTGTTTCGTATCATTATTCCATCTCTTATCTTGACCCATATGATGTCTTGTGAGTAGTTCATTTAGTTCTTGAGAACATGGGAGAAGTCATGTTGTTAGTAGTGGAATTGTGTTGAGAAAGATTCAGTGGTTTGTTATTTAAGTTGTGGTGTTATTCTTCTAGTGGTGTCATGTGAACGTCGACTACATGACACTTCACCTTTATGGGCCTAGGGGAATGCATTGTGTATTTGTCTACTAATTGTAGGGGTTGTCGGAGTGATAGAAACCTGAACCCCCGTTAGGAAACCTTTGCACAAGGGATGTAGGATCTTAGAGTTTAAAGTTGTGGTTAGGTTTTTATCTTAATTACTTTCTTGTACTTGCGGATGCTTGCAAGGGGTTTAATCACAAGTACGTATTAGTCCTAGGAAGGTCGGTACATTAGCACAGGTTCACCCACACAACACTTATCAAACTAAAGAAGATTAAATAACTATATGAAACGAAAGCACTTGACGATATTCCCATGTGTCCTCGAGAACGTTTGGTCATCTTAAGTAATACAGCCGGCTTGTCCTTTGCTAAAGAAAGGATTGGGCCACTTAGTGCATCTATTATTATTGTGTTTTATGTACTCGCACTTTATTTATCTGCATTATCAAAAAACCCTAAAAATCTGTTTGCTAAGTATTTAAACAGAATTCCTGCTCCAAGCCACTCGTCAACACCTTCTGCTCCTCGTTGGGTTTGACACTCTTACTTATCGAAAATACTGCGATACATCCCCTATACTTGTGGGTCATCGGTCAACCCCATCGAAAATACCATTAGTTCAGTACTTGGCACATAACTAATATTGAAACCACCAATGGATCCATAGGGCTACAAATGGTCGGTTTTGCGGATTCTCATAAAAGATCGAAAGCTTTGTGGATTACTGACTGGTCTACCTATGATGTATACTAGCATATACCGAGCACCAACAAGAGCATCAAAGTTTACCTTCAGCGCTTGCACATCGGGTGGTATCCAAGAAGATTTCCCCCTCGAAGACCAGTCGAGAAAGTATTCTTGCGGAACACACACGTTGACAATTTTATTATCTAGGTATTTAGTTTATAGAGCTACTCACTAGTCAAATTACAAGTAATAATGATTTAGTGTTAGTTGTCTATGATTATGACATTGTGCTCATGAGGCGTCCATAGCTGTGGGCACGGCTTCTCAAAAAGATTTACCCTGCAAGGGTGCACTACTGTACCCAAACACACGTTCAACTGATGACCCACAAGTATAGGGGGTGTATCGTAGTATTTTCGAGGGAAGTGAAACCCAATTTATTGATTCGACACAAGGGGAGCCAAAGAATATTTATAAGCCTTAACAACTGAGTTGTCAATTCAGCTGCACCTGGAAACAATATTGCTCACAGCAGTTTATCAGTAGCAACAGTTTTGTAGTATTAAAGCGCGGTAGACATAGGGATGGATGGATGGGTGTTGCATGGACAAGACAATTCATATAGCAATCGAGATACAGGGCAATTGCAGATAAATAAGATAAAGCATCCAAGTACTAAATAATCATAGGCACGTGTTCCATATATAGTCATACATGCTCATAATGAGAACTTGCACAACATCTTTTGTCTTGCCAGCCCGTTTGTAGCGGGGCCTTAAGGGAACTACTGGGAATTAAGGTGCTCCTTTTAATAGAGCACCAGAGCAAAGCATTAGCACTCCGTGAACACATGTAATCCTCATATCATAGGCATTCCCTCCAGTTATCCTGATTATTGTCACTTCAGGGCCTTTGGTTCCGGACAATAATATGGGTATACAACTTGAAGGTAAGATCATAAACAATAATATCCTCATGAATCAATAACATGTTCAGATCTGAAATCATGGCACTCGGGCCCTAGTGACAAGCATTAAGCATAACAAGTTGCAACAAAGTTAAAATAATAGATACTAGGCACTAACAATCTGATGCCATTACATGAACAATCTCATCCAATCCCTACCATCCCAATAGCCTACAGCGGGGGATTACTCACTCATAGATGGTGGAAACATGGATGGTCGATGGAGAAGCGATGGTGATGATGATGGCGATGATCTCCTCCAATTCCCCATCCTGACAGGGTGCCAGAACGGAGTTTCTGGTTCCGAATCGTGGAATTTGGTGGTGGCGGCGGAGCGGAACTCCTTCTGGAAAAACGTCGACCCCCCTTGAGTTTTTAGGTCAGAAGGCATCTTATAGGTGAAGAGGGAGACCAAGGGGGTGTCTAGGGCGGCCAGACCACCCCTGGCACGGCCAGGCCTAGTCCGTGCGGCCAGGTGGTGTGGCCTGGGCCCAGCCCCCCTCCGTCTCATATTCTGGCTCCGGGAGTCTTCTGGTGAAATAGGATTTTGGGCATATTTTCCGGGATTTTTCCTGATAGTTGATTTTCTGCACAAAAACTAAACACCAAGGCAATTTTGCTGAAAACAGTGCCAGTCCGTGTTAGTTGTATCCAAATCTCACAAGTTTAGAGGAGAAACAATAGGAAAAGTGTTCGGGAAAGTAGATACGTTTTGGATGTATCATCAACCCTTCAAACAACACTTTTAAAATAAAAGGGGTTTTGTGTGTGATAACCCCCAAGAGCAGGGGATCACTCTAGTACCTCTCAATGTGGAAGTAGGGTATTAATCCGTAGGAGCAAGAAGGAAAAGCTATCTATTCTCTACAAATAAAGTGTCACAAGTTTTAGTTGATTATGCACTAAAAAGTTTAAGAAACAAGGTCTTTGATTTAAGGCTTGGAAGTGTAATGTAACAAAGCTAAAATGTAAAAGTGTCCCAATCCTCTTGAATGCAAGAGGACAAGGCAAATGTTTTCTCTTATAGGAACGATGGACATGGGTTCGTGGGTTCACTCAATCCTCTCTCTCCATCTATGGTGATGATCATGTTATAGATAATAAAAGTATACACAATTGTCATGTTTTAATGGTAAGTTTATGGTGGCTACACGCCTTAAAACACATAGTTGAAAAAAGTACTCCTTTGTGCTGCTAGGTCACCCTTGTAATAAGGCTAGCATTTGTTTATTGTCACACCACACATCATACTTCCCTCTTTTTACCCCTAGATAAAGAATGTTTGGTTGCATTGTGTCACTCAATACATATGCCGTTGTCACTCAGCCACCCCTTACCTACATACATCATACTTCTTAATGGAAAACATGCTAAACACTAGTGCAATGATTCATATGTTGTGTGCATTACCACATCTCTCTCATCTACCTCCACTTGGTGGTGTCAATCACCTCATGACATGGATAAACAAGGAATTTTGTATAGATCAAACCCCTTACATGAATCATAGAATATTTCCAAAGTAAGACAAACCATAAAAGATCCAACACAAGGTAAATGCATATCATGTATTATCTCATACCATAATATCCAACATAGGAATTACATTGATAGATCCATACTCATGCAAGGCACATCATATGGACTTCAACAATGATCATACATATAGAGAGATTAGATCAAGTTACCACCACAAACCCATAGTCCAGGGGGTAGACTACTCCCCTCTCATCATGGAGAGTGATGAGGAGATGTTGGTGAAGGAGGAGAGGTGGCCAGAGGCGATTTCGGCAGCGGTTCCCCATCCAATCTTCCTCCGGGCGGCGGTGCTAGCTCTCTGTTATTTGGTTTTTGATCTCCACCCCTGTCCGTCTCGAGAAAGGGCCACCATGGGTATATATATGGTTTTAGGTCAAAATGAAGTGAATGGCGGTGGAATCGACGGCATCTAAGTTTCGATGGCTGAGATAGCACCAGTGGCGTTCCCTAAAGTAAATGGGCTGCCATTTTCATATCGTTGGGCCCCTCATGCCCTACTTTAGCTTATTGGATTCATATGGAAAATATCTAACAGCTCCCATGGACCTTGCTCTATTTAGAGTTCTGTAGCTCCTAGAAAGTCAAAAACACTAAGAAAAGGTTTTTCTGCCATACAGAGTTAAAACCAAAAGAGAGGAGATTGTTTAGAAAATCCCCAAAATCATTAAGAACATTGGTAATAACTAATAATATGATGCAAATATGTGGGAATTCATATCAACAAACTACAAAGTTCATGTATGCATTTAACATGCATCAGTGTGCCATCCAGATATTCCATCAAAAACTATCCCATAACTACGCGCATATCCAGGGGAGTGATGTCTACGCACGCTTCTATTCTTGTAGACAATGTTGGGCCTCCAAGTGCAGAGGTTTGTAGAACAGCAACAAGTTTCCCTTGAGCGGATCACCCAAGGTTTATCAAACTCGGGAAGGAAGTGGTCAAAGGTATCCCTCTCAAGCAACCCTGCAATCAAGATACAAGAAGTCCCTTGTGTCCCCAACACACCCAAATACACTTGTTAGGTGTATAGGTGCACTAGTTCAGCGAAGAGATAGTGAAATACAAGTAATATGGATGATTATAAGTGTATTG
This sequence comes from Avena insularis, assembly GCA_023614405.1. Lineage (NCBI taxonomy): Eukaryota > Viridiplantae > Streptophyta > Magnoliopsida > Poales > Poaceae > Avena > Avena insularis. The sequence continues at coordinate 444,521,147 of CM042684.1, forward strand.
GGTGTGTTGGGGACACAAGAGACTTCTTGTATCTTGATTGCAGGGTTGCTTGAGAGGGATACCTTTGACCACTTCCTCCCTGAGTTCGATAAACCTTGGGTGATCCACTTAAGGGAAACTTGCTGCTGTTCCATAAACCTCTGCACTTGGAGGCCCAACAACTGTCTGCAAGAATAGAAGTGCGTAGACATCAAGCTACTTTTATAGCGTCGTTGCCGGGGAGGTAAGGTAAAAGGTACTCACATCTTCTGGCTACTAAGCTATCTTATAGTATTGTTGCAGGTGTGTGAGTGCTCGAAGTTATTTCCTTTAGATTCTGCAATTATATCTTTTTGTTTCTTGTTTTTAATTTCACTGGTTAGGCTTAATGGAAAACAACAACAAAATTAGAGAGCTTTTTAGTATTTTTCCTAAGGTAGAACATGAATGGTCTGAAAAGAAAATTAAAAAACCCATGGAACTTTCTTTACATGCTAATATCAACGTTATTAGTATGAATCTTCTGAACACCTTTGTTACTAATGCTATGGAAACGTCTAAGCTTGGGGAGGTTAGTGAAAATGATCTTTTTAGTTCCCAGCTTTAAAGAAGAAAATTTGCTCTAATGATACTTTATCTCCCATATGTGGTAATTCTAATGATACTTGTGATATTTTAAATCCACATACTGAAAGCATCCCTTTTAAAATACCTATAAAAATTGTTGAACATGTTATGAATAACTGTTATTTTGGAGATGGAACTGTCCATCCTGGTGATCATTTACTCTTTATGCATGAATTATGTGGGTTGTTCAAGTGTGCAGGTATTTCAATGAACCAAGTTAAGAGGAATCTATTCTCTTTATCACTTAAGGGCAAAGCAAGGGAGTGGTATGAGCTACTAGACGATCCTCATCATTCAGAGTGGAAGGAACTTGAATCTCTCTTTTACTCTAAGTTTTATCCTCCTCATGAAGTTCATAAAGATAAACATTTATAATTTTCATCCTCGTGATAGAGAAAGTATTTCCCAAGAATGGGGGAGATTGAAGTCACTAATGCTCAAATGTCCCATTCATGAGATCCCCAGTAATATTGTTATTAATAATACCTATGCAAGGCTTTCAGGACATTACAAGGACTATCTAGATACCTGTTTAGAGGGATCCTTCACAAGTAAGGAGGTCAAAGCTAAGTGAGATCTTCTTGAAACAATTCAAAGCAATACCAAAGATTGGGATAACGACAAAGGTAAAGAACAAGGTATAAACTATGAATATGATTGCATTAAGTCTTTCGCTGAAACTACTGATTTTCAAGAGCTTAGTGCTAAATATGGTCTTGATCCTCAAATTCTTGTTGATTGTTGTAGAGCCTTTGCTTCTCATATTAATGCTCCTAAATAAAAATGGGACATGTATCATGAGCCTTTTAAAGACACTTGCATGGAAAATGAAATTGTTGTTAATGATAGCAATAAACATGCTCAAACCTCTGAAAGTACCATTTATTATAAGCATGTTAATTTTTGTGGAATACATAGACCTTGTGAGAAGAATCAAATCGAAGAAGAATATTGTATCACCCATAGGAATGAAAAAACTATAACATGGTATAGATCTCTAAATGATCTTGGTAAAAAAGTTTGTGCCATCTATCCTTTTATTTGTGAACTTTGCTTTGAAGTGGGTCATTTCAATTTTCAATGCTCAGGCCATAATAATAGCCCTTCTAATCCAATGAGTACTGCAAGTTTGTATTGTGATGACATGATCACTCCTAATCATCATGATGAACTTACATTATTTTTGGGGTGTGAAGAGTTATCAAGAAAAACTTCTTTGGTAGATATGAGTACTTTTGGTATGAATAGCATCTTGCATGGTTGTCATCTTTATTGTGTTGATAATTGCCACACAAATACTTACATACAAATATTATAAAAGATGATATTTTACCAAAATATGATAGGACTAATATGTATTTTGATATTATCAATGAAAAGAAGTAATCCTCCAAAGTTTCTTCTATTTTCTCTAACAATAAACCATGGTATATGGATAATCTTCCTTTCAAGCCTCTCCCTCCTAAAGAGAAGAAGAAAAAGAGGAGGAGGAGTAAAAGGAGAGAGGAAACAGTATTTTCCCCTAAGCATGTTGCTCCTATTATAGTTTTTGATGAATCTAAACTCGATGATGTTCCTATGCCTGTTGCCTATAGTAGTGATCATGATTGGGAAAAGAACATTACTTTTGATATTGGAAATTACTTTTGATATTGAAAATATCTTTGCTACCAATTCTGAAAATGATGATGTTAATAATTGTTCCACTATTAGTACTATCCATGTTCCTTCCAATGATGATATGTTTACAAATGAACACACTTTGGAAGATAACTATTCTATTGCTTATGATGATACTATACCTCCAATATATGATGATTACAATAATGAATATGATATTTTAAGTCCACCTATTATTGAGGAGAAAATTAATTATGACTACAATATGCCTCCTATATTTGATGATTATGGTGATGAGAATAACAATAATAGCTATTCTGTTGAATTTGCTCCCACTACAATTAATAAGAATGACTATTTTTATGTGGGGAGTATTAATTCTTTTATGCATATGGCTCAGGATAAGAATGTTTTATGTGCTAGTTATATTGTTAATTTTATTTATGATGCTACTGAAAGTTATTATGAGAGAGGGAAACATGGTTTTATGCATCTCAATAATATTAAGTTTCCCCTCTTTATGTTGAAAGTCTTGAAGTTGCACTTGTTTTGCTTTCATGTGCTTGTTGCTTTGTGCTTTCTTGACTTGTTTCTTTACAATATTCCTATGCATAGGAAGTGGGTTAGACTTAAATGTGCTTTGAATTTGCTTCCTGATGCTCTCTTTTACTTCAATTCATATTTCTTATGTGAGCATCTTCTCAAACTATCATGCCTAACTTAAAGGCGTTAAAGAAAAGTACTTCTTGGGAGACAACCCAATAGTTTTCTTGAGTCTTGGAAGTTATTACTTCTGTAATAACCTCTTCTTGTTCTTTTTATTTGATTTTTGTGCCAAGAGTAACCTCTAATGAGAGGGAAGTAAGATTTGGGGAAGTGCTGTCTCGAAACAGAATTTTGTACTTCACTGTAAAAATTCGTGAAACATATCTGTATGACGGATTGAGCTGTAATTTTCTTAATAAATCCCCCAGGTTGTTAGCTAACTTTCATTATTTCAACACTTTTCGATTTGAGCAACAGAAGGTCTTCGAAAAAATTGGTTTTCACCTGCTGGTCTGTTTTGATAGATTTCTGCCATTATTTGCATTTGCCTCTTTATCGATTTCTTTTTGGGTTCTTTTTGGTGAACTGAGCTTTTTGAGGGAATTGCTACAGTAGCTTTTGTTTTTAATGACAGTTTTGCTGTTTTAAAACTTAAACCCAAAGGTTTATTATCTTTTGAATACACTAATGTTGCTAATGAAGATTGTGTGAAGTTTTGTATGAAGGAAATTTTTAGGTGTAGGGAAAGAATGATGTAATGAGATGATGAATGGACAAAAGATCAAGCTTGGGGATGCCATACCGTGTCACCCAAAGAAATATTCAAGAAGGACAAGCATCAAAGCTTGGAGATGCCCAAGGCATCCCCTTCTTCATCAATAAAAATCTCAGGTTTTCTTCCAAACACTTCATTTTTATTGTTTCATACACAATTGTGTTGTTCTTGGAGCGTCTTTGTTTTTGTTTTTAGTTTTCTTTTGTTTGGTTTGCTTAAATAAGTTGGTTGGATCCCAACACACTTCTTTTGGAGAGAGACACACCCCGTTATTCATTGCCTAGAACACTCTAGTTTTCACTCTTAATGTTCTGCGAGTGTTCTCCCTTGCTAGCACTATGTTTAGCCTTAGTTTTCTTGTGCTTTCAGCTTAGAACTTTTTAGTTCTTCTTTTTGGATTTGTGAGACAAGCTCACTGATCTTTATTTATTATTATCTTTGTGAGTTCTTTCAAATAAAGTTGATCTGGATTGGAAAAGAGTAGGAAAGTTCATGCCTAAGTGGTAAAAGGAGCTTGTTTTTGACTGTGACTTAGACTTTATCATGTCATGCTTGATATTTTTTTGGCTTTATGCTTAGTGATTATTGCTGTAGCATGACATATTATAAACAATTGAGATTGTTTAATGTGCCTTGAAAGAATCATGTGTTGTTTTAGCATATAAAAGCATAATATTGTGGTATTCTCCTTTAATGCTTTATTTGGGTTGACTTAGCGCATGCTCACACCATGTTAAGACTATACCAAGTCACCATAGCCTCTATGATCATTTAGTTTTTGACTTGTGGTACCACTTTATGCTTTGATTGATAATATTTTGTCGCTCTGCATCATTATGGCCATTATTGCTCTCTTAGTTGGTCGCTCCCAGTCTTTTGCTAGCCTCCATAACCAAGTATGAGTTCCACTCATGCATCCAACTCCAAATAAAACCAAGTTATTCAAAAGAGTCCACCATACATACCTATTAGTATTTGCTATTCCAAGTATATTCATGTTTTTATCTACCTTCCGAATTAAACTTGTTATCAGAAAACTAGTGATTAAAGCTCCCACGAACTTGATGACACACTTTAATTTTCTTGCCCTTAATAAACTTGAACCATTGTGTCATCTATGTTGTATATTCTTGCACTTATACGCTAGGAATTAGCAGAACCATGCTGTCATGGGGAACGCTTTCAACTTTGCACTTGTACATTGTACCCAAATGATATCATGCTCTTTTGTTTATGGATGTCATCGGTGTGAAATGAAAGGAGAGCTTGTAAGTCCATGGAGTTATGTATGTGTGTTAGAGAAATGCCTAGGCGGCTGGTCTAATCCATGCCTAATCATGGTGGAAACATGTAGCGTAACCATAATGAGCAATCTATGAAGCATTCTTCTTATAAAAAAAGAGATAGAGATTGAGAAAAAGAAAAAAAAGATGAGAAAAGAGGAAAGAGAAAAAAAAGCACCATTTTCCCATGGTAAATAAGAAGATTGTTGAGATGCTTATTGTCTGCTTTCCTTGTCATTTTGATATCGGGATTCTTCCGTATCATCGGGCAAGGGGTACCCCGTTGGCGGTTCTCTATGATACACATGTACTTACTATGACAAGAACTTACTGGTAACTAAACTTGAGTAGCATGAGGAGCGGCCCTCGTATTCAAGGGACATGAGATTGCCAACTTATACTTTGTCAAGCATATACTCCATAGTTTGTTCACTTTAACCTTAATCACTTCAAGATGCTTATGATAGGGGCAATTAGAGCTGAAAGCTAATAAGTACCATAATTTTTGGAAGCTCTTGATGAGACTTGAATCCCTGCTTCCTTCTATGAAGGCCTTTATTTTACTTTTATACCAAGTCTCCATCTTCTATCCTTAGGCACCAATTAAGAGAGCATAGTGGCCATTCTTAGTTTAATGTGCATTGTCCCAAGACTTGTTGATTGATTCATAACTTTGATATTGCTTGTTCTTGAACTATTTGTATATAGTCACCCTTATGAACTTTGAAGGTGTCCTATGCATTTATGTTTTGCTACTCCATGAGGGACAAGCTAAATGCCACTATGCTATGTTTTCTACATGTGAAACAAACAAACGTCTTTCAATGCATTGTTATTCATGAACCTTTTGTTTGTACCTTTTCATGTTACAACATAGTTGCTAGGTCTTATTGTTAGAACTATATATTTCATGCTATGTTAAAGTACTATGATCCCAGCTATCAATGTTTTACAAATACCTTGATCAATATTGTGATGGTGCATGTCACCTCAAAAACTATTCTTTCTTTTTATCACTTACCTACTCGAGGACGAGCAGGAGTTAAGCTTGGGGATGTTGATACGTTGCAAACGTATCTATAATTTTTGATGTTTCATGCTTGTTTTATATCTACTTTCTTATGTTTTGTTCATACTTTGAGATACTTTTATGCATTTTCTAGGACTAACCTATTAACAAGATGCCACAGTGCTAGTTGCCTGTTTTCTTCCGTAATTGGTTCCAGAAAAGCCAGAAAATGAATATTCTCGGAATTGGACAGGCCAAATCCAAAGTCGATATTTTACCGGAAGATTCACGGAGCCAGAAGACGAGATAGAGAGGGGCCAAGGGCTAGCCACACCATGTGGTGTCGCAGGTCCCCCTGGCCGCGCCACCAGGTGGTGTGAGCCCCTGGTCCACCCTGTGATATCTCCCTTTCGCCTATAAGAAGCCTCGGATGCAGAAACCCTAAATCATCCAGCCTTCAGCCACGAAAAGTTCCTCAGCGCCGCCGCCACCGAAGGGGAGATTCGGGGGAACAAAAGTCTCTGTTCCGGCACCCTTCCGGGATGGAGAAGTGCCCCCGGAGCCATCTCCATCGATCTCCACCACCATCTCCATTGCCATTGTTGATTCCCATGATGAGGAGGGAGTAGTTCTCTCTCGAGGCTAAGGGCTCTACCGGTAGCTATGTGTTCATCTCTCTCTCTATGCGTGATCATATTGTGATCATGAGCTTTGTAATCAAGTAGATCTACCTTGCTACTCAAGTGCTTTAATAGATCTCTACTCTCCCCACGTGTGTGAAAGTGATAGTGTGCACACCGTGGCGGCACTTAGGATAAAGATTACAAATACTTGTTATGAGTTATATTTGGAGTTGGATGTCTCTATAAAATTTTGGTGTTTGTTGGAACCATCTAGCGCTCAAGGTGATAGTGTGGGTTTATCTAGATGGGGAAGGCGGACTTTGAGGAGTGTTGTTATAGCCCTACCATGGATTAGAGTGTCCAACCGGAGAGTAGTTCAGAGTAGTATCATAAAGAGAAGATATTTATATGAGAGTGTTTACTAGTGAAAGTATGATCCCTAGGCCTTGTTTCTAAGCATTGAAACACCGTTTGCAACTAGATCTATTACATGTTTGCTTGCTGCCATCTTTATTTCAGTTTGGCTTTAGTCTCTTCCACGCCATCAAGCTATTTTCTGGCACCGTTGGCTTATATCCGTGGTGGCAAGTTTATTTTACTATCTCTTCGCCGAACTAGTGCACCTACTTGTATTTTACTATCCACTTGTATTTTACTATCTCTTCGCCGAACTAGTGCACCTATACACCTGACAAGTGTATTGGGTGTGTTGGGGACACAAGAGACTTCTTGTATCTTGATTACAGGGTTGCTTGAGAGGGATACCTTTGACCACTTCCTCCCTGAGTTCGATAAACCTTGGGTGATCCACTTAAGGGAAAGTTGTTGTTGTTTTACAAACCTCTGCACTTGGAGGCCCAACAACTGTCTTCAAGAATAGAAGTGCGTAGACATCAATGGGTAGCAGGCAACCTGCGTGTTCGTGACGATGACGACAAGGACGCATACACACGGGGAGGAAGTCATGGAGGGGGAGCTCCATGCGGCCCAATGACATGCGGTCGATGGCGGGTTGATGAGAATGAGAGCGAGCAGAGGCTCGGATGCAAAGAGATAAGGACAAGCCAATGCTAACACAAGCAAGACATGGAGCAGAGGGGTGCTCGCCGGTCGAAGATGCAAGGGAAACTCACGGAGATGAGGCAACACTCGTTGCCGTGGTTGATCGGAGGAGGGCAGGGTCGCGTGCACCGGTTGGCATGGGGACGCTGACGGGGTTTAGGTCGTCGACCCCCCTGGTGGCACGCAGATGGCGGCGCGACTGACGCTCGAGAAGACGGTGATGGGGCTCGAGGCTACAGGGGCGCGCGACACGGCGATGGGCAGAGGACTAGCGACAGGGACGCACTTGCAAGCTCGAGGATAGGAGAGATGGGGCAAGAAAGAGCGGGCCGGAGGTGGTAGCTAGGATCCATGGCGAGCAGCAGGAAGGTCTCGATCGGGGGTAGGTAGGGAGCGGGTTTCGCGTGCATGGCATTGTGGTGTGCGTGTATGGTGTGATTCGATCGGGTGGATCCTTTGTGTGTGTGGTGTTTCGGTGGTGTGGTTCCTGGGTGGTGTGTGTCCCTTGGATGTGTGCGTGTGTGTTTTGCGTGCGTTCGTGTGTGCTGTATGGCGGCGACGGGATGTGGAGCTAGGGTTTGTGCAGGTTGGTAGGTAGATGGCTTCTTAGCTTTTAGGCCTAGCGGTTGGGTGCCTCCCCCACTAAAATATTTTTTATTTTTAAAACACTTTTGCAAATTGTTTTTAGACAAATAAAAGATAAGGAAAGATAGGGGTTTTATTTTGAAATAAAAGAGGGGGATAATTAGAAAACAAAATAAGTTTTTGGCGAAATGATTTTAGAGCCAAAATATGCATGATGTCATGATGATGCACAAATATAAAATAATAGGCAATTCTAATTGGGGTTATTTTCCACCGCATTATATCACCTATGTTCCAAAAAGAAGTTCGAAAAGAATATTTTCACAATAATATGAAGTACTAGTTATCATCCTAAGTGGTGGCAATCTATTATAGCTAGTAATGGAATCTAGGGTTCCATGTGCAGTGAAGTTATCGGATAGGAGTTAATAGCCCATGACGTGAGTAATTCTAGCACCGTATAATACGCGTTAACCATGAGATCTAGAATGGGACGAAGTTGTATCTTCTTTCTTTCATGTGTCAACAAACGACATTAACATGGCACTGAGATTCCTTGTGCGGATCCAGCATATGGGTGGGCACCCTTAGGGCCCCGCGGTTTTGGTATCTAGATTATCTGTGTGAGGATGCCCGAGGTAGGTCCGCCATCTTAATGGGTCCTACTAGGGGCATAACCTGAAGGGTTCGCGGCATAGAAAACAAAAAAATTCCTACGATGAGAACTATACGCCAAGATCTATCTATTAGATACAAGCAACGGGTGGATATACATCCATGAAGAACTTACCCTCGAAGACAACAAAGTTTTGTTAACGAGTAGGAACTCGTGGATGTTGTAGTTGTACGCTTGCCGATCTCAAGATCGTGTGGAAGTCCTAGCGCAGCAAACCAGCAGCGTGTCCGCACTCGCACACACATTTAGGCCACCGAACGACCTCAGCCTCCTCGCTCCAGCGATGCAGTGGAAGCAGCAACTCCTTCCAGACGAAATTCCACCGGGAACATGTATCTCGCTAATCCGAGACCATGGGGGAATAATTCTAGAGGGGGAGAGATATCCTTCACGAGGAGGTGTGAGGAAGAAATGTGAGAGGGGTGGCCTTTTGTAGGAGGAGGGGGGTACCCCCTCCATGGCCGGCGCCCCATGGAGGTGACCCCTCACCTCCCCCATTCATGTGGTGGTAACTCCCTCCACATTAAAATGCCCCTTCACATTCTCTTTTAAAGTCTCCACTTTAAACACATTAAATTTCTCCAAATTTAATACTCTCTCATTTAATAAAACTCTTTTATTAAATTTATTCAATTTTTTAATTTACTTTAATTAACAAACATTCACATAAAACCCCCTACAACATTTCAATATAACATGCAAAACCAATTTCTGCAATTTCACCTGAAACAGTTTTGGTGTCTATTGAAATAATTCCAGCGCTTTGCAATTCATTCGTCTGAAACACATTTGCTCCAAATGTTGTTGGTGTCCCTTAAGTGTGTCACCCTACGGTTCGTGAATAATGCAGACATGATCGAGACCCCTCTCATATCAATAATCAGAAGCGGGACCTGGAGATCCATACTGACTCCTACACATTCTACGATGACTTCTGTGATCGTGAGAACCTTTAACATTAGTAACTAAATCCCTTTGTCTCGCGATATATTACATGTCCGAGATTCGATCATCGGTATCTCCATACCTAGTTTGATCTCGTTACCGACATGTACTCTTTTCTCGTTCCCGTGATATAATATTCTAGTGATCATATCACTTGCTTGCAAGCTAACCAATGTGATATCACCGAGAGGGACCAGAGAATATCTATCCGTCATCGGGATGGACAAATCCGACTCTTGATCCATGAGCTTCAACATAACACTTTCGTACCACTGAACCCACCTTTATAATCACCCTTTCACGGTGTGACGTTTGATGTTATCAAGATACTCTTACAGTATTAGTGATTAACATGATCTCATGGTCTAAGGACTAGGATTACTTTGTTAGATGTTATAGCAATATAAACACAATGACTTTGATCGTAATGCTATACTTCGGATGAATGTTCATCACATCATTCCACTAATGTTGTGACCTCGTTATTAACAACATCCAATATCCATGATCAGGAAACCTTGATCATCTTGTTAATCAACGAGCTAGTTTATAAGAGAGGCATAACTAGGAACTTTCTTTTTGTTTATTAAACACACATGTATTAACGTTTTCAAATTAATACAATTATAGCATGCAAAATAAACATCTATCATATACTTGGAATATGTATAATAACAACTTTATTATTGCCTCTCGGGGCATATTCCCTTTATAACCGACTCATAGAGTCTTTAGGGGCTATCAAAGTTGTAGTGGCCCGTAAGGGGGCTTAACATAGATGTGGTAGCCTGAAGGATCGTGGTGGCATGTGGGGTCACGGAGAAGGGCAGTGATCGGCTTGTGTTCTTATACTGGGCCCCACACCGAAGGTAGTGTGGACGGGAAGGTACGTCCGGTTGTGTAAGGATCTCTTATGGGTAAAGCAATGCACCTCTATAGAGTGTAAGAATTGTGACATGTTACTCTCTATTCCGGGAAGGAGCTACGAACGTGGCAAGAAAGGAACTCCATGAAGTTCTGGTCAACATATGAAGTCTGACGGGCATAGTTTACATAATAAAAGTAACATTTTGAAGAAATGATTACAAAAATTGCATAGTACCTAAAACTTGTAGTCTTAGGTGGTAGCTAGTGCATCAAACTTCCCACCTTGCATATAATGAACTTGCTGGATAACACTGTTACTCACTCTTTTCTTTCATCCTCTGCTTAGACTCTGAAGACCAGAAAGATACTCCAATGTATGCTACAGAGTGTCAAGATGACGTCTTCTACGAAGAGCTTGATCTTTCCGGCAGAGTTGAAGGAGTGGATTACGAAATCCGCTATGGAGTCGAAGGAAACGGGTCCGAGTAGTTGCCAGATTAGTACTTAGTCTCTAGGTTGAGTCGAGTAGCATAAGACTCTATAGAATAAGCCATTGAGATCACATCCTGTTAATTAGTTTGGATATTTTTGTTCTTATGTTGGAGCTTCGTTAAGTACATTAATCGCTGGTTGTAATACTAAGAACCCTATGGTATCCGTTCTTTTGGTATTGTAATAGTAAGTTTGTATGTAATATGGACCCACAATGTTTCTGTTGTACCACTCTAAGGGATGTAATATTTGCAGAACGGTGTTCCGTGAGTGTTATGTCAACGACTTGCGTACTACAACATGCAGTGGTATGCTAGGTCACCGCAACTGGTATCAGAGCAATTTCTTTGACCTTAGGTTGGAAACCTAGTAAGGGATTAGACATGTAGGAGTCTAGGAGCAACAGTAAAGAATTCTCTAGAAATATGATGATTATTCACTTGAGAATATCTTTGTTATATCTTTAGTGCGATATTTCCTTACTATGATGCATCATTATTAACCATAAATATTTTGTATACAGCTAGGATGGCACCAAAATTCCCTAAACAGACTGTAGGGAAGAAGGAGGAAAGTCTTGAGGATTATCAGGGGACGTTGACCGAGCAACTTCAGTAGCTTTTGATGATTTTGGAGTGTGAGACCGACATCCTAGTGAAGACTTTTGCGTATTATGATGGGCACATGGTAGCGAAATATCGAGTTAGCATTCACCTAGGGTTGAGTCTAGCTATGACATTTGGAGAGGGTCGAAGTCAATTGGCAGCATATCATGTTGCAATAGTGGAGGCGATAGCCACTATCCTGGGGCACAAAGCTAAAGACCTGGAAGGAACTAGTTATACTGCGATTCCTCGTGATTTTATCGGCTGGTTCACACTTTTCGCCAGATTTGGACAACAAACGACCATTCTGAGATTAGATTTCCCATTTATTAAAAAACTACCATCACACCTCTCCTTGCCCGATCATAAACATCCCTAACAAATATGGGGCCAAATGGTCCGGCTCACCGACACATAATTCACACACATTAGTTCGCCTTGTCAAATTAAAGAAAGTAATAGATAAAAACCGTTACAAAAATTAAAAATAAGGAGTTCGTGTGATTTCACTACAATTTACTACGTACTAAAAAAACTACCATCACTATATTCCATTCATTTTGGACACGTCACCTAGGTAACAACGTGTCGCTGCGCCACCGATGGTGATCCTATTGCTCCCTTGCTAGATCACCACCACCGGTCTGGTTACACAATAATCCGGACTATCCCTTTCTCTTCGGATACTGCATACTGGCCACCACACCACCCTCTGAATAATTCGTTTCATATTTATTTTTGGACGAAGCAGGGCAGTTCCTTCCGTGTTTCTCAACGTGACCTACACCTGTGACGAAAGCGAGAGGAGAACAAGAAAGCGAAGTCCAGCCAAGCCACGGCGACAACGTAGATGCAATTTGCAAGCTGGGCGGCCGCAATAATACCGCACGGAACGGAACCGAAATTAGGTGCACGCCCAGCCCAACCTCCTCCTCCCCCTCCTGCCAATCCCCCCTGAATCGCACCCGGAATCGCCGCCACGCGACGGCGGGTTTGGCGGCCGGTAGCAGTACTAGTCGCCCACGCCATCTGGGCGAGGCGCCCGTGGCGGCCGGTCCTGTTGCCGCGTGTCGGCCCTGGCGGTTGCATGTATGCGGGAGGGGAGAGCCAATGGGGGAGTCGGCCGAGAGGGAGGCGTCGCTGATGCCGCCGCCGCCGCCACCGCTCCTACGGAGGCGGTTCGGCGGCAGAAGCTGCCCCAGTCCAGCGCGTCCTCGTCCTGCTCGGCCGCGTCGTCTTCGTCCGGTGGCGCGGAGGCGGAGGAGAGGGGAGGGAAGAACACACAGGGGCGGCGCAGGAGCAGGCGGCGGGAGGACATCGTGAGGGCGATCCGGGACAGGCTGCCGGCCGCGCCTTCCTGCTGGGGCAGCAACGTCTCGGTGGTCCAGGAGAGGAGGGGCCGGAGAGAGAGGCCTGGTGCTGGCGCTGGCGACGCCGTCGAGGTCGATGAGGAGGGCGCCGGCTCCGGCTCCGGCGCGGGAGCCGCCGCCGCGTTGCCTGCGTGGTGCTGCGTCTGCCCCGAAGGGGACTGCGCGCTGGAGGCCAACCCGAGCGCCAACGGCAAGGAGGACCCCGGCCTCCGCTCCCTCCTCGAGCGCAACGACTTCTACTCCGACGACTGCAACCCGCACGCCGCCGCTACCGCCGCCGCCGCCAACGCCGCCGCCGCCGACGACGACGTTGCGAGCGAGGCCGCCGATTTTGATTAGGTGCCGTCGATCCACCGCCGCTACTGCACATTGCTGTACAGAGATTTTTACACACCGTCATTTACAAAAAATTATACTGCACAGATTTTTTTTTTGGCATCCGGTTGCGTTCTTGATTCCCCTATTCTTCCTCGTGTTTTTCTACCATCGGCATGTATATACTCTGTCTGCCTCGTGAGAGCCATGGACACGTCGCTGCGAAAAGGAAAAGATGGGCATGGTTTTTCCCCATTGTCTCGTAGCAATCTTCTGCACTTTGCAGCTTTGTCTTCATGTCAATGCGTTGGATTGACTCCGTGGTTTGCCTTTTCCTTTCGGCGCCGATGACCGACGTGGCATGCGCCGCAGCACAAGAACCTTTATCCCCGTGATCTGCATTGCCTTTCCACTGTTGAGTGTGCTGCCAAATTGCAATCGAGGGGTACGTTTCGTGTTTGCCAGGTGCCTTGGCCTAGGGGTGACGTGTACCTTACCTACCTGCTGTGGTTTGCTTCGGATACACACAAATAACAAATGATTACCTTAATAAAATGTTAAGAAATGGTCCGGTGAAGCTGTCCAAACAAAATCTGATGAGGAAGAGTGGCAAACAAAATCTGATGAGGAAGAGTGGCAATTTGCATGAAAATAACCTAAAGTTGAAAGTAATTCACAGACTGAACTCTGGCTGAAACAAATTCACCGAAGAGTGGCAATTTGCATAAAAATAACCTAAAGTTGAAAGAAATTCAGAGAGTGAACTCGGGCTGAAACAAATTCACTGGACTAATCCTTTTTGCAGTGCTGCACTCTGCAGTGCAACACCATCTATTGTGGCACCGCACTGGGTGATAGCATGGCATCATGGGCCCCGGTACCATAAGTGCAGTGCCACGGTAGAAGGCGCTGCACCTTGCTCTGTAGCGCCAGGCGCGGTGGCGCCGCACGTTAGAACTAGGGTTACCCCGCCGAGGCTGGGCTAGCCCGACCTAGCCCTCATTCCCCTCCCCGAAGAAGAACACAGTGGCGGCGACGGTCGGTCTCCTCTCTCAAATCCCTCCCTTCTATTGGCCAAATTGAAAGCTTCTCTCTGTGGATTTCGATCATCACAAGTGCCTAGAGGTATTCTTCCCCATTTCCGTTGATTTCACCCATGTAAATCTTGTATGTTGCTTGTATATGTTCATGTCTTAGAAACCCTAAGTAATAATGTAAGATGATGGTAGATTCTTGTTGCATTGGCATATGGGTTGGGTTGTGAATAGGATATTGTGTTAATGTTGGCATGGGTAACTATTGAATATGTTGACCATGGTTTTGTTGTTGTAATTGTCTTAGGAGGAATGCCAAGAATTGTTCATGTTCATCATGTGGACAAGGATTTGTTTTTAAAAGGCAATATAGAACCGGAACCAGACGAGCTTGACTTGGTGTTTGAGCGTACTCCGACCTACGCCGAGGTCTTGGAGCAAGTGAGGACTGAATTGAAATGGATGGACCCAAATGATGTTGTTGATTTGGAGGGAAGACATAATGTGGGTTTGGGAATACATATCCGTTTGAAGACTATGCGTATCTTCTCCAAGCCCCGTTGGGTTGCATACAAGGAGATGGTGGTCGAATTACTAGACAAAGCTCTTGAGATATTGCCACCAAGAAGGTTTGCTATTGGACTTGAACCGTCTTGCCTCCCCGTTGGATTCTAGGAGTCCTTCACCCTTAAACCAAGAGGTATTGAGTGAACCTCCTTTGACCCAAACATCAAGCCTGATTTCAAAGAACCAAGATGAAGTATTGGAAGAGGGCAATGATGATTATGGGCACGATGAGAATGATGTTGAGCTACACAACAACAATGTTAGAGATTTGGAAAAATATATTACACAATAGAACATGGACTGTGACATCCCGTATACTCAAGGCTATGCATCAGACTCGGATGATGATGGTACCGAAGAAGAAGTTGATGAGGAGGGGTTCATGTCTAAAGAGGTCGAAATCCATGATACCCACTTTTGTCAGGAAAGAGAGTCCTCGTGATGATGTACCACACATACACACAAGTGTACACCATAATCGTCTCGTCGTCAGCGTCCTCAGGGCAGGTCTTGAAATTCTGCATGATCCAAGTGAAAGTAGCCCTAGTAGAGACCCTCAATCTTCCCCCTTGTTTATAGTCTTGGGTGGATCCTTCCCAATGAGGCTGACCATTTGCTCACGCTGACCATCTGAATATGTGCTAATACATAGAGACTTTCCTTCGATTGGGAGTGCCAGGATCATGGACATGTCCTATAGAGTCACTGTAATCTCCCCAGTCCTAAGGTGAAAAGTGTGTGTCTTCGGCCTCCACCGGTCGACATCGCAACGGGATGAAGTGCGGGGTCGACCGGGTGACCATATGGATAAAGGGGAGGAGTCCTAGCTTCTCAATGTACGGAGTGTACCACTGATCATATGGCAACTTGTTGGACGAGACCTCGTGATACCTAAGTCGAAGGGTAAAAGCTCCTGCAAACATACAATGGCCAAGGTTAGATTTCCATATCAACATACCGAAACAATATGAACTAGCATGTGGGTTTTAGTACCTCTCTATTCTTGGACAACTTATAGGCACGGTATTGAACATCATAGGGAGGATTGAGAAGTTCCATCCTACATATTCAAAACAATACAAACAATAAGAACATTTATTCTAACATGAACATATATTCCATCTTACTCTAACTATAGTTCTAACATTACAAAAAGCCCATCCTACTTTACCTATAGTTGTAACATGAACAAATATTTTATCATACTCTACCTATACTTCTAACATCTAACATAATGAAAGGGAATTGCAAATATGAACAACTAACCTAACATGTACTCTACCTATAGTTTTACCAATGAGTACTATGACATTCATAAACCTAAAGATAAAATAAAACATCTAATGACGCATATCAATTTCAAAATCCAATATAATCTAGGGTTTCAAAGATTATTGCAAATAGAGGACAAAGGATTGAAATATATTGATGAAATTTAGATGATTGAGAGAACAAACCCAAGGGAAGGGAGTGGGATGGAGATCCTTGGAGTAATTCTTCAAATATAGCCGATTTGATTGGCCTAAATCAATGGATGCACCAAACCCTAGCCGCCATCGTCCTTCTCTATTCGATGCTGGGTGGGGAATGAGGTCAGGTCGGGGCCAGGGCCGGCTGCGCGCTATGTTGATAGATGAAAAGTGCGGCGCTACCGCTCCTGGCGCTACACTAGAAAGTGTGACGTAGTGTGCCATGGCGTCCCACTTATGGAAACGGTCCCCGCGGGGCCGCGCTATCGACACGTGCGACACCACGACTTACAACATTACGCTGCAGGGTGCGGCACCATGGTGTATGGTGTTGCAAAAAGGGTTAGTCATGTGAATTTGTTTGGGCCTGAGTTCAATCTGTGAATTTCCTTCAAGTTTAGGTTATTTTTTTCCAAATTACTAGGAAGAGTACACTACCCTGATTACAGTTTCATGGTCTGGCAATCCCATTTCCCAAGTCATCTTAGTTTCAACGTATTTTTTTCATCACCCTGGCCCTTGAGAGCATCCCAGGCGGCGTGCCGCAAATTGGACACCCTCCCGCCAAATCGGCCACCCCCGCTAATTTAGTCTGGGATTTGCGCGCACGTGGCCAGAACGGCCTTTTTTTGCATAGTTTTGAGGCCATTTTCACAGTTTTTGGCCTCGAAGAGGACCATTTTCAAATAAAAAAGCAATTAACACAAAGTTCATACATAATACAAAGTCGCCCACATAAAAATTGTCACAATACAAATAGTTATACATATTTAATAGTCCACATGTTCACTGGTGGCCTACATGCGTCCACATATGGTTGACGAGATCTGCTTTGAGTGCATTATGGGTTGCTCGATCACAAATTTCATGGTGGGTATGGAGGAATTGTTAGAATGTTGGCGGTCTAGGCTGGAGTTCAACCAAATCTCCACCGGAACTCCCAATCTGGATCATAAAGCATATCATCGCGCTTATGCTCCATAATCATGTCGTGCATGATCACGGAAATAGTCATCACCTTGTTCATCCTCTTCCTGCTCCATGTTTTTGTAGGGTATCGAACAATGTCCAAACGAGCCTGCAACACTCCAAATGCTCGCTCCATGTTCTTCCTACATGCCTCTTGTTCTTTGATAAACCTGGGCTCAGCCTCCTCCTCGGGTCGGCGGATAATCTGCACAAATGTGGACCACTTAGGATAGATACCATCGGCTAGATAGTATCCCTTGTTTTAGTTGTGGTTGTTTGCTACACAATGGACCTTAGGAGCATTGCCTTCTACAAGCCTAGAAAACATCGGAGAGCGATGCAACACATTGATATCGTTGGCAGAACCAGCCATGCCAAAAAAGCATGCCAATCTAAAGATCATGTGATGCAACTGCCTCAAGTATGACTATGCACCCGGTAGAATGACCTTTGAATTGTCCCTGCCAACCAACTAGACAATTATTCTACTCCCAGTGCATGCAATTTGTGCTACCAAGCATGCTAGGAAACCCTCTTGCCTCGTTGATAGACAAGAGCCGGGTAGTGTTTGCCATTGTTGGCTGACTCAAGTACACATCGCCAAACATGGCAACAACTACATGGCAAAACATATACATGGACTCAAAGAATCCTCATAAAAACTTGCCTCCTCATCCAAAACCGCCTCCGAAACTGAGTCGGAGTGTACAACGCATTGGTTTGGTAGAAGTAGTCGGTGTACAACTGGATGTGGCCGTTGTCCCATCTCCGGTCCAACACGAGCACCTGACCCTTCACAGAGCCCATGTATTGTGACATCACATCATCTTGGAGCTGCCCAATGATTGCGGCCATGGCTACGATGATCTCATTATCATCATCGACAAATCGTCCGATGTATTGACGAAATGCTTGTAAAATAACTCATCCGAGCTATCCATGGTGATATACATGTCGAATAGGCCATGGTCACAACTAGGATCATCTACAGTGTTGTCGATTTGCTTAAAAATGGTTGGCAAACATAATAAGCCCGCGGGCGGTGGCGGTCCGGGGGACGAGCCACTAGGCGTTCCTCTGACGGGGCGATGGCGAGGAGGAGCAGCTAGGCCTAGGGGGGCTTCTGGGTCCCCTCCTCTGGGGTGGCTGTGGCGAAGCCCAACCAAATCCGGTCCCAAAACGCCGGTGAGAGAAGGGATCCGGGTCCAACAGCCCGCCTGCTGCCAGTAAGAGGAAGAGGAGTGGCCCGAAACTGGTGCGAGTGGTGGCGGCCGCCAATGGTGGTGCGAGGGAGGAGTCGACCTAGCGGTTGGATGAGGGGAGGAGTGGGGAGTTGACGCTGACGAGCGAGCCAGGGAGGACAAAATGTGGGTGCAAATCGGTCCGTCGCGGACACAAGTGAGTGCAAACGCACCCCAGAACTAGGCTACGAGCGTTCTGGTTCAGGGCCTGCAGACCATTTGCGCCCCGGTTGAGAGCTTGTTTTTGGGCCGCGCTATCCAAAAGACACTGATTCGGATGTGAACAGTGTAAATGCAGCCCGACACTTGGATGCTCTGACTATTGGATGAGGGATTATGCCTATGTTTGTTTGGGCTTCTGCTTCTTCTTTTGCCTCCAAAAGCACTAGCCCAAACAAAAACCTGCCAATAGGAAGCACTTCTCGGAAGCACGGCTGTGAAATACACTACGAGCCGAAAGCAGACAGAGGGGTGCTTCCCACAGCTTTTCCCAGCTTCCTGAGTTCACTAAACTGAAATGCCCTCAATAGTTCATAATATTTACTAGAGTCCTGCCACCCCGAAATAATCCAACCGGCCTGTGCAATTTCCCCAATCCATCGCCTTCGTAGCCATGGTGGTAGGGTTAGAATTTCACTCCATCCCATCTAATGTCGTTCCCTGCCGCCATGACCAATCTTCCATGTTGTCCCGCTCATTTCTAGGCCACCCCCGACTAGACCTCGTTGTCCGACAGTCGAGCTCACGGTCGCCTCACCGGTAGGCGACCTTGGGCAGCCATCCCTGACTCCGCCCTTCGACGGTTGAGCTTGCCGTTGCCTCAGCCCGAAGAATCTTGACTCCTTCCCTGGTGGCAGTGTGCCATGGGCGTTAGGGGCTGCGGGGAGGCCTGAGGCGGTGGCGCTGTGGGTGGGAGGGGGCACCAATCCATGGCCGTCGGGGACCGCGGAGAGGTGTGGGGGCGGTGACGCCTGGGCATGGGGGCGGCAGCAAAGTCTGGGCATGGGTGGCGGCGAAGATTACTGGGCCTCTGCATTTGCGGGGAGGCTAGGGCATGGGGAGGACGGTGCTGGTGATGTGCTCGAGAACCAGCTCTCTAGTATATTAGTTCTTTCCTCTTAAAAATGCCAAAATTCAAAAAGGCAAAAGACAAAAGTCCATAAAACATCCCAAAATTACTCCGGCAAAAGGATACACAATTATTTAGGCCATGGCCATTTTGTATCTCCCGTGTGCCTTCTCCATCGTGCTTTTCCCCTTCTTTTTTAATGTGTGCTTAATGGATTGAAAATCTTAGCTCTCTGGCCCTTTTGTTTTACCAACTCATCGATGTATAGACCGATTGATTGATTTATATACCTCAATATTATGGTAAAAATGTGTTTATAATTATTTTAGCCCAAAAATAGACAATTTGAGATTATTCAACCCTTAAAAATTGTATTTAATTAAAAAGCTGTCAAAACATCTAATTCATTTCAAATCAACACTTATACAACATCTTATGCACCCAGGGGCATTTCAAATATTTCACTCCTAAAACCGACAACAGCAGCCCTCAAAAACACTCTTGCCAAACACCATATCTCTAATTCCACCAGTTGCTTCCTACAGCTGATTTTTCCCATATGTTTTTCCACAACTGCTTTTTAACAGCTGCAGCCCAAACAAACAGACACAGCCTGTACGAGTTGTCAATTTTGCGTGTGAGCTGAGTGTTGGAATTTGGTGAGTTTTGGATTGTTGGCCCATTAGACAATTCTGAAATTCTCTTTGGCCTATTTATGCATGGCAGCATATGGCTGTGCTAGTGGTGCCAAAGTTTAGTCCCACATTGTTAGTTGAGTGAGAGTTACACCTCCTTATATACTAGGCTGTTCTACCACTCACTAAGGTGTGAGAAGAAGAGCAGCTCTCGCGCAGTCCTTCTTTGACGCTGCCCACCACGACGCATGCGCGCGCACCACAGGTTGCGGGAATCTCGTCGAGCCGAGCTTTATTTTTACTAGTCGGGAAAATTAATCATAGGTTAATTATGAGTCATTAATGGACGCGTTAATTAGTCAGCCGTTTTCAGTCTTTATGGGACAGGGGTTGTCTCCCTGACATGCGCTATATAAGCGTCTACGCTAAACCTAATCGGTGCTGCTTACCATACGCGTCTCCTTCCAGTCCATTGCGCCGCCGCCTTCGTCTTCCCCATCCCGGCTTGCGGCATGCACCGCAGATCGGACAGTAGGCCTCCGGAACCCGCCATCTTGTGAACCTGTATGGGTGAGGGGCGATTAGGTTTTGGGGGAGCGTTTCTGCGCGACTACTGACGCCATCATGAACGACTCCTTCCTCGACGAGGACTTCTTCCCGGACATCGGCAACCTCTACATCGACGACATGGCTGACGACGCTGTTGCCACCGCCGTGGCTATTGTTGTTGCTGCTGTACCGTACGTAATTCTAAATTTTCTATTTCAGATTCTGATAGAGTTCTTTATTCTAGCATTTGGTGTAGATGTGATAGATTTGTCTTATTTAGAAGTAATTTGTTCATCTACTTTGTTAATCTGCATGATTAGTTTTGGTGTTGTTTGTATAATTTTATGCTTTATCAGTTTATTATTTAGATTAAATCATATGGATTATTGCTTATATTTTCAACAATCTAAAAACTAATTATAGGCAATTGGATTCCACTGGTGTAGCCGTGACTAGTATCTCGCCTTCGTTTGATGGTATGCATTATAAGAGATGGCGCGCGAGAGCAATTCTATGGTTTAAAAACCTAAACTGCTATAACGCCACTCTTGGCAAATCTGAAGGAGATCTTTCTGCTGAGCAGGAAGCGGCCTTTAAGAAAGCCGATACCATGTTTATGATGGCTTTGTTCAGTATTCTTGGGGACAACATTGTTGACCCATACATGTCATTTGATAATGGCAAAGATGCATGGGATGCGCTCGAGGCCAAGTTTGGGGTCTTGGACGCTGGCACTGAGTTGTATGTCCTGGAGCAATTCTATGACTACAAGATGGTTGATGAATGCTCCGTCATTGAGCAAGATAATGAGATATAATCACTTGCCAAAAAACTTGAGCGGTTCAAGTGTACCTTACCGGACAAGTTTGTGGCCGGAGGCATTATTGCCAAACTTCCTCCCATGTGGAGGAACTTTGCTACTTCTCTAAAACATAAGAGACAAGAGTTTTCCGTTATGGATCTCATTGGGTCTCTTCATGTGGAAGAGAAGGCGAGAGCAAAGGACACATGTGCTCGAGGATTTTAGGGAGCTTCTAGTGCCAATTTGGTATAGAAGAAAAACTCTCAATCCCACAAGTTCAAGAATAAGAACAAATCTGGTGGTAAAGGGAAGTTTGATGGTAAAAACAAGGCCACTCACTCAACCAACTTTAAGAGGAAAAATGATAAGAAGAAAGGTTCTTGCCACGTCTATGGTGATCCTGATCATTGGGCTCCTAGTTGCCCTAATCGCTTTGATAGACGACAACATGGGAACTGCGGCAAGACTGCTAATGTTTTTATTAGTGATACGGATATGAAGGATGTTGGGTACGGTATTTTACCTACTATCCTTTCAGTATGTCATTCTCTTGAATGGTGGATTGACACGGGTGCTAATATACATGTATGTTCTGATATTTCCATGTTCTCTTCTTATCAGGTCACAAGGACTTCCTCTGTGCTGATGGGAAATGGCTCACGTGCTTCTGTTCATGGTGTTGGTATGGTAAATCTAAAGTTTACTTCGGGGAAGACCGTACAACTGAAGAATGTGCAGCATGTTCCCTCCATCAATAAGAATCTCGTCAGCGGATCGCTTCTATGTCGAGATGGTTTTAAGTTGGTCTTTGAGTCTAATAAAGTTGTAATTTCTAAGTATGTATAATTTGGTGGAAAGGGTTATGAGTGTGGAGGTCTATTTCGCTTATCTTTGACAGACTCATGTACTAAAGTTATTAATCATGTTTGTAATAATAATAAGTCCAATATTTGGCATTCACAACTTTGTCATATTAACTTTGGTTGCATGACACAGCTAGACAATATGAGTTTAATTCCGAAATTTACCACTGTCGAAGGTTCTAAGTGCGAAGTTTATGTGCAAGCAAAGAAACCCCGCAAGTCTCATATGGTTGCAGAACCGAGAAACTTAGCACCACTAGAACTTATACATTCAGATCTTTGTGAGATGAATGGTGTGTTTACAAGAGGTGGAAAAAGATACTTTATGACATTGATTGATGACTCCACTAGATACTGCTACGTTTATCTTCTGAAATCTAAAGACGAAGCTTTGAATTACTTCAAAAACTATAAAGCTGAAGCAAAAAATCAACTTGATCTTAAAATTAAGCGGCTAAGGTCAGATCATGGTGGAGAGTATTTTTCAAATGAATTTAATCTATTATGTACGAAACATGGTATGATACATGAGAGGACACCTCCCTACTCACCTCAATTAAATGGGGCGGTCAAAAGAAAGAACCGCACTCTAACTGGTTTGGTTAATGCCATGTTAGATACATCAGGTATTTCCAAGGAATGGTGGGGAATGCGCTAATGACTACATGTGATGTTCTAAACTGTGTTCCCGTAAAGGATAAAACCATGACTCCATTTGAGGAATGAGAGAAGAAAAGGCTTAAACTCTCTTACTTAGGAACTTGGGGATGTTTGGAGAAAGTCAATATTCCAATACCCAAGAAGCAAAAGCTTGGACCAAAAACCATGGATTGTGTTTTTCTAGGATATGCTTTTCATAGCATTGGCTATAGATTTTTGATAGTAAAATCTGAGGTATCCGACATGCATGTTGGTACGATTATGGAGTCGAATGATGCGACTTTCTTTGAGGACATCTTTCCCATGAAAGGTATGTCTAGCTTATCAAATCAGGAGATGACTAGTTCATCTAGTCACGAATTTGTTATAATTCCTAAACCCACTATACCGATAGAACACTATGATGATCCTATGGATGACGACAATGAAGCTCCTAAAAGGAGCAAGAGACAAAGGACTGCAAAGTCATTTGGTGATGATTTCATTGTGTACCTTGTGGATGATACTCCCACTTCTATTTCAAAAGCCTATGCATCTCAAGATGGTGACTACTAGAAAGAAGTTGTCCGTAGTGAGATGGATTCCATCTTAGCTAATGGAACTTGGGAGGTCACTGATCCTCCTTATGGGTGCAAACCTGTAGGATGTAAGTGGGTGTTCAAGAAAAAGCTTAGACTTGAAGATACAAGGCACGTCTTGTGGCCAAGGGTTATACCTAGAAAGAAGGTGAAGATTTCTTCGATACCTACTCACCTGTAGCCAGA
Source organism: Avena insularis (assembly GCA_023614405.1). Lineage (NCBI taxonomy): Eukaryota > Viridiplantae > Streptophyta > Magnoliopsida > Poales > Poaceae > Avena > Avena insularis. The sequence continues at coordinate 444,545,148 of CM042684.1, forward strand.
TTGACCACTATTCGAGTACTACTATCCTTGGCTGCCTCACATGGTATTCTCGTTCATCAAATGGACGTTAAGACATCTTTTATAAATGGAGAGCTAGATGAGGAAATTTATATGGAGCAGCCGGATGGATTTGTAGTAGATGGTCAAGAAGTAAATGTGTGTAAGTTAGTGAAGTCTTTTTATGGTCTTAAGCAAGCTCCTACGCAGTGGCACGAGAAGTTTGAAAGAACTTTAACCGTTGAAGGCTTTGTTGTAAATGAAGCTGATAAGTGTGTGTACTATCACCATGGTGGGGGCGAAGGAGTTATTATGTGTCTTTATGTCGATGCCATATTGATATTCGGGACCAACCTCACTGTTATTGAGGAGTTCAAAGAGTTCCTATCTCGCTGCTTTGAGATGAAGGACTTGGGAGTGGCTGATGTAATCTTAAACATCAAGCTACTGAAGGATGACAATGGTGGGACTACACTGCTTCAGTCCCACTATGTGGAAAATATATTGAGTCGCTTTGGGTATAGCGAATGCAAGCCTTCTCCAACGCCTTATGATCCGAGTGTGCTACTTTGAAAGAATCGAAGGAATGCTAAAGATCAATTGAGATATTCTCAAATTATTGTCTCGCTCATGTATTTAGCCAGCGCTACGAGGCCTAACATCTCCTTTGTTGTAAGCAAATTGAGTCGATTTGTGTCAAATCCTGGAGATGATCATTGGCATGCTCTTGAGAGAGTTTTGCACTATTTGAAAGGCACTGCGAGTTATGGTATTCACTATACTGGCTATCGTCGAGTTCTTGAGGGATATAGTGATTAAAACTGGATATCTAATGCTGATGATATTAAGGCCACAAGTGGTTATTTGTTTACACTTGGTGGTGGCGCTGTTTCCTAGAAGTCTTGCAATTAGACCATCTTAATGAGGTCAACTATGGAAGCAGAACTCACGACATTAGACACGGCCACTATTGAAGTAGAGTGGCTTCATGAGCTTTTGATGGACTTACCTGTGGTTGAAAAACTAATACCCGCCATCCTGATGAACTGTGATAATCAAACTGTGATCATCAAAGTAAACAGTTCTAAGTATAATATGAAGTCATCAATGCATGTGAAGAGGAGATTGAAATTTGTCAGGAAACTAAGAAACTCCGGAGTTATTGTGTTGGATTATATCCAAACATCTAAGAACTTGGCAGATCCCTTCACAAAGGGCTTATCACGTAATGTGATAGATAATGCATCGAGGAAGATGGGTTTGAGACCCACACAATGAGTTGTTCGCAGTGGTAACCCACTCTATGTGATCGGAGATCCCGTGAATTAGAGCTGGGAGACAAGATGTTGATCAGCTGAGAGGAGAGTATGCCATATTATATTTACATCTCTATAAAGATGCAATACTCTCTTATTCTGCATGGCAGGTTGATATTTATCTTAATGTGTTCTAAGTGGCTTTTCTAAGCAGATATATTGTCCTGTAGAACATCTATTGAGGAACACACATATATGAGTCTGACTGTCAAATGTCGCAGTTCGTGAGAATTGGGTGCTCTCTAATAAACTCATGGAAGGCCTTGGAGTATGACACATAAGCTCCAAACCGCGGGGAAGCCCTATGACAGCCCTGTATCAGTCTAGATTTTGTGTGAAACTAGTGTGCAGAAAACTTGTAGTTCAAGGCATAGTCCACTATTCAAATTGCTAACTAGTGTAGCATGAAATTTAATGTGGAAGTTCAACTTAACAGTCTCCACTACACAACGGTATATAAAACAATATTCTAGAATGTAAGTGAGGTGATGTGCCAATGAGATTTTGTGGGGGATTGTTGGAATTTGGTGAGTTTTGGGCTGTTGGCCCATTAGATAAATTCTGAAATTCTCTTTGGCCCATTTGTGCATGGCAGCATATGGCTATGCTAGTGGTGCCAAAGTTTAGTCCCGCATTGCTAGTTGAGTAAGAGTTACACCTCCTTATATACTAGGTTGTTCCACCACTCACTAAGGTGTGAGAAGAAGAACAGCTCTCGCGCACTCCTCCTCCGACGTTGCGCGCCTCTCCACGCCATGCCACGCCTTGCCATGACGCGTGCGTGTGCACCGTGGGTTGCGAGAATCTCGCCGAGTCGAGCTTTATTTTTGCTAGTCGGAAAAATTAATCATAGATTAATTACGAGTCATTAACGGACGCGTTAATTAGTCTGCCGTTTCTAGTCTTTATGGGATGTGGGTTGTTACCGACTCGGACATGGGCTGAGTCCCACGATCTTCCTGACCTACGCTATGTAAGCATCTACGCTAAACCTAATCGGTACTGCTTACCATACGTGTCTCCTTCCAGTCTATTGCACCGCCGCCTTTCTCTTCCCCATCCCGGCGTGCAGCATGCACTACAGATCGGACAGTAGGCCTCCGGAACCCCGCCTCTTGTGAACCTGTACGGGTGAGGGGCGATTAGGTTTTTGGGGAGCGCTTTCGCGCGACTACTGACGCCATCACGGACGACTCCTTTCCCGACGAGGATTTCTTCCCGGACATCGGCAGCCTCTACATCGACGACATGTCCAACGACGCTGCTGCCACCGTCACGGCTACTGCTGCCGCTGTTGTACCGTACGTAATTCTGAAATTTCTATTTTGGTATTGTTTGTTCTAGCATTTGGTGTAGATGTGATAGATTTATCTTATTTAGAAGTAATATGTTTATCTACTTTTTTAATCTGCATGATTAGTTTTGATATTGTTTGTATAATCATGCTTTATTAGTTTATTATTCGGATTAAATCATATGGATTATTGCTTATATTTTCAACACTGGTCATGTTCTCTTTTGGTTGGGGAGATCCAGAAAAGTCATAGAGAATCTATAGGAGATACCTTAAAATGCTATAACTAAAACCTTAGTTATGGTACCCTTAAAACTGTTTTTGGGTACAGTAATCATCCCATAACAAACACCTTAAAATTGTAATGTGAAGCAAAAAACACTCACGCTTCTTTCAACGCAGAAACATATGTATAAGTTCATACTGCATTTCATGCATAAGTAGTTCAACAATTAAAACTACGATTTACCGGGGCTTAACCCTAACCCTAGCAAAATTCGGCAGCCCTGATTCACTGGTGCCCCCATACACGGTGCCAAGCTTCCTCATTCGTTGTCGGAGGGACTAAGCTCGATGAAGGGCTGAGGAGAACCTCTCGGCGCCACGCCACCATGTTAGCCTTGTGCACATTCATTGCTAGAGCCCCCGCTCCAGGTGCTCTTTGAACTCCTCCACCTCGCATGGTAGTAGTGTGTAGCGACCGTGCCACCACCCGTGATATGATCTTCTCATCCTCGACATCATCATCGGATGAGCAATGATGGGGAAGCCTGAATCGCACTCTCCGCCAGCACTCATTGTGTGGCGATCGGCTAGGATAAACACCAATAGGTGGTCGAGGCCGCGCCACACGGGCTCACGCGACACCACCTCCTGCTAGCGTGCATCCTCATGGGTGGACGTAGCTTCATGGTAACATGTGACCGAAGCTCCATAGTCAGGCAGTGACACGGTCCTTGCTCCACGGCGTCGCCCTTCATTGCATGAACTGGTTGGTTGGCCACATCCTATTGTGGGCATGCCGGATCAAGTGGAGACAATGGCCAGAGGTGGAGGAATCACTGGATTCAAGCGGCGAGGGTGGTGGAGAAACCCTATTTTTGTCGCTTGAGGGGCTCAATTTACGCCTCAGCGTAAGCCACGGAGAAGGGCTAGCTGGAGCCGGCGCTGGCGCCGGGTGTGTGCGGCAAGTCAGGTGCCCCACCGCTCTCTGTCACCGTCGCTGGAGCCCATAAACCAAGAACAAGATCGATGCTAATGGTAGTTTATGTGTGCATGTTAATATGCAGTCAAACAAGTGTAGACAACCGAACAGCTGACGTCTATTTCTTCTCTCGTAGAAAAAAGAGAACTACGCGCTATCAAACGAACTGCACAACATGGCTTTTTGTCCGTATATGTGTGGCACTTCTGAGGGTGGACATGCCCAGCGGGTCAAAAATCTGATGCAACTTAGGGCATCTCCATCGGGCCGACAAAACACGTGACCAAACTGTCCGTTTATGTCTGTTTGGGACGGCCCGCGGTCGCTTTGGGGCCATGGTCTGGCCAGCTGCGCCTAGTGGCGTGACCCAAATGTCCACGCCTGGCATTTCTTGGCGCCATCACTGACCAACATCGTTGAACACTCAAATTCACAGGCAATAGCACACAAAGTGACTAGCAGATAAATTGGCAGACATGTGCCATCGCCCTTTGGGCATCGCCAACTAGTGGTCAGTGGTTCTGAAATGTACAGAAGGGGCAATATCATACACAATGTCCAAAAGAATGGCGGCTTCTATGTCCAAAAGGTTGCAGCCGCTGTCGCCATTGTCATTCAAGCATCGCGAGCACGGATGGCCTGCTGCTTGCAAGCGACCCAGGCCTTGCGGTCGTCTCCATAGTCGCAGCCACCCTCGTTGATCATGTCGTTCATGGCATCCTCGGCATCGTTGGCCACGAAATCCTGCACCGAATTTGGCCTGGGTGAAGCGACGGGAGCAGTGTGCTGGCAAAGGCGATGAGATGGCACGATCGGTGCCATCATCGGTCGTCAGCGCATTGGGCATTCTGCCAAACAGGTTGATTGGCGCCAGCATGTCCACGGCGGAGATGGACCACTGCTTCTTCAACGCCTTTGGAGTTGTGTCTGCAGTCGTTGGAGTGCGGTTCAGGTCGATGGCGGGCTTTCCCGCCTGCAACGACGTCGTGCGGGGGTGGACGAACCGGGAGAGCGAGGTGGCGATACTAGTGTGGTCTCCGATCGAAGATGTGCGCGGGCATGGCGTCTAGAGCTGGCCACAAGGGGTGGACATGACGGAGCTAGTAGAGGACGCGTCGGCCATGGAAAAGCCACCGGCGCCGAAGGCCAATGTGCCACCGAACGCGGTCATCGCCTCCTGCTTTATCATGTGCACGACGTGCTTGGCGGCATCCATCGGCTCCTTTTGGTTGGCGAGGATGCGCTCGTTCTCCTCCCGGTGCTCCTTCTTGAGCTTGGCTTGGGCGAGTCGACCTCGCGCCGCAAGCCGCCGGCCAGCGCGCTTCTCCATCTTAATTTTCTGCTCCTCCGGCATCAGGTCGGCCGTAGGCTTCTTCAGCCAGCCGCGCTTCTTGGCGGCGGGACCGCCATAGGGCGCAGCGTCGACCATGGCAGCCGGAAGGCGCTGTCCGGGCCGACCCCGTTGTCACGCAAATTAGATGCACGGATAAGTCGAGCCGGGTGCACCGGGACGAATGGATCATGCCGCTGTGACGCCGCGTACATTGCACGCGTCCGCGCGGACGAGTACGGACACGCTCTGGCTGGTTGGGTCGACCCGGTGGAGATGCCCTTACCAAAGGGGCTGGTGAGAACTCACGATTTAGATTGGGATTTCGATGGTGCGGACACGTGTGCAAAAGAACAAACAAATAGCTACCTCTTAGCTTTTTTTTAAATAATACATTTTTAAAATAATTCCACGAATAATACGCGAATCTAGCAATTGCCAAATCTAGCGCGGTCTCGTCATTTGAATAGCCAAAAGGGGAGCATCGTCGTTTGAAAAGACGAAACATGGGCGTCTGCTTTTGAAAAGCCGACCGCGATCATGGGCCAGACGGCCCACGGACGCGTCGTTACTTGAAGCGCCGAAAGGGGGCATCGAGTTTTGAAAAGCAGACGGCCTCCTTCTTATACTCGCGCCACGTCTAGCCCCGTCCCGCCCGTGCTCTTCTTCCTCTTACTCTCTCTCTCTCGTTCTTGTTGTTCTTCTTCCTATGCGAGCTGCACCGATTTGGAGCTCAGTTTTGCTCCGTTTTCCACCAAAAGTTGTTGCTAAAACACATTAGGAAGCTAGTAGAGTCCTGATCTACTAATGGGATAGCCTGGTGAAGTGATTTGAGGCATTTTTGTGGAGGGATTTGGTGGAGGGATTTGGTGGAGTTCTTGAGGAGCAATGGCTATGGTGGAGGCTGGGGGTGCAGCTTGAGGTAGGTGCACGGTGGAGTTGTTGATCCATTGAGTGGAGGCTGCTGCACGGCAGGACTTCACACGCTTTAAGGGTAAACCCTAATTTCTTCCCCACTGCGGTCATTTGTGTATGTTTATCGGTAGCTTTGGACGTGGTCTGTTAGCTGCAAGATTATTCGGCTATAGGATTATAAGTATATTTGTAGGCTATAATGTGCCATTGTACGGGCATTTGACAAATTGCGGTATTTTTTTAGGCCGGAAGTTATGTCTAATAATGTAGTGTTTAGGTTCTACTATGGTGACGGTGTCGTCAGAACAAACGAGCACGGAGTTGATTTGGGCGATTTTTATTTTATTGATGAAGTGCTCTAGGATCCTGAAACAGTGTCTGTTACTGAGTTGAAGGATTGGTTATCTGCTTGTTTAGGGCTCTCTCCGATCCATACTGTCGGTGTGCATGTATTATGGACTAAGTCAAGGACTAAACCTGATTTTTTAGAGTGATAGAAGAGCAAGCTAAATGGGTCAAATGGGTCAAAGCCTATCTAAGAAGGGTAGTTAACCCCCATGTCTTAGTGCTTCCTGTGGCGAAAGATCCTGGGAACGATCATGGCCATAGTAGTCACCCCCAAAATGTTCGTGGTGGTTATGATAATGACCAGAGTAGTCAAGCGGAAGACAAAAGGTGGTGGTGGCTACTATCATGGTCAGAGAAGTCAAGGCCAAGATGGAAGTGTCGGTTATGAATCTGGTCAGAGTAGTTATGCACACACCGAGGATGGTGGATATGAATCAGCTGAAGGTAGTCATGTGACAGGAGAAGATATTTTCAGTGGTGAGGTCGATGAGGATGAGATACACAAAGGTTGGTTGCAAGATCAGATGGAAGCCAAAGATTCAGAAGATGACAGTGATAACTCTCATGATTCCATCGAGTCTGATCAAGAAGAGATCGTCCAACCTATTCCGGCATCATAGAATGAAGACCACACAATAGCAATGAATGTGAACGATGGGTATGATTCCGCATGGCACTATCACGCGAACAACATCTCCCTGGGTGCATTATATCCTAGAAAGAGACATATGCAGGAAGCAATCATTGAGTGGGCATTGTCCATGCAACGGGTCTTCAAAACGAAGGTGTCATCCCAACAATATTTGACTTTGCTTTGCGAGGTAGCCGGATGTCCGTCCAGGGTCCATGCCCATCATCCTAAGTATGACACCAACTGGAAGGTTAGCAACATTGTGCATCACACATGTCAACTTCCCAACGTCCTTCAATACCATCGTAATCTCACATCAACCCTCCTGGCCAGACTGTTATACACTGAGATAGTGGAGACCAAAGCCATGGTGGTGAAAGCTATCATCAACAAAGTTGTTGTCAGATTTCGCTACAATATTTCTTACGGAAAGGCTTGGAGGACTAAGCAGAGGGTACTGGAGGCAAGATTTGATCTTTTCGAGATAGATACGACTGTGTTGTTCGGATGCTCTAGACACTGCAGGCTAGGAATCCAGGCACATACGTCGACATCCAACACTTTACGTTGCTTCAAGAACCCAATTTGAGGGTGTTGCATCGAGTGTTCTTCTCATTTGCTATATGCATAGAAGCTTTCACTCACTGTCGACCAGTCATTTGTGTGGATGGTACATTTCTCACTAGCAAGTACAGGGGCCAGATCTTGACTGCCATAGGTCAAGACGAGAACAATCAAGTTGTTCCACTTGCATTTGCTTTTGTGGAGAGCGAGAACACCGAGAGTTGGGTATGGTTTTTCAGGCAGTTGAAGATAGAAATTGTGAGGGGTTTACCGAATGTGTGCGTCCTTCACGATAGGCATCCAGGTATACTTGGTACGATAAGGAAGTTGATGCAGCCTGCTCCTGATGAACCAACTCCATGGCAGGACATGCAGAGTCGTTGGTGCATGCGGCATCTAGGGGCCAACTTTTTCTCAAATTTTAGGAACAAGGCCCTGATGAATGATGGCTCGGTGTTGATGTAGAGCTCGTTGGGAACCCCAAGAGGAAGGTATGATGAGCACAGCAGCAAGTTTCCCTCAGTTATGAAACCAAGGTTTAATCGAACCAGTAGGAGCAAGGAAACACCCCAAAGGTGTTGCTAGCTGAGCCTTGGCAGGGCGCACTACCGGTGCTAGTAGCAACGTGGAGACTTGCACAACACAACCACAGAACTCTGTCCCCAACTTGCGGTGAGGTTGTCAATCTCACCGTGTTTTGCTGAAAACAAAGGATTAAACGTATCGAATGGAAAGAAGTAATAGTTTGCAGAAAGTAAACACAAAGCAGTAAACAGTTTATAGATTGTATATAAAAGAAAAGATCGGGGTCCATAGTTCACTAGAGGTGGCTCTCCTTAAGATAGATAACATGCTGGGTGAACAAATTACAGCGGGGCACTTGACAAACACCGAGAAAGCAATACATGCATAAACTAATCATCTTGACTCCTTTGAGATTCGATTGGGCATTACAACATTATACATAGACCGCCATCCAACTACATCTATGACTAATAATCCACCTTTAGGTTATCATCCAAACCCCCTCCAGTATTAAGTTGCAAGCAACAGATTATTGTTTTACGAATTGCGTGTAAAGTAAACAATATGATTGTTCTATGAACAAAGGATTGTTGTTTTCTCCCTAGTAGCAACAACACATCTAGTAACTTAGAGATTTCTGTCACTTCCCCAGATTACCAGAGGCATGAACCCACTATCGAGCATAAATACCAACTCTTGGAGTTGCTAGCATCTACTTGGCCAAGATAGCTACTAACAACGGAAAGCATGCAAGATCACAAATAACAAAGACATGATAGAATCAATAATCAATCTGAAATAGCATCTCAATATCCATCGGATCCCATAAACACAACATGCAGAATTACAAATAGATGATCTTGATCATGAGCAGACTCACAAGATCTAGACATGAAAGCACAAAGGAGGAGAACCAGCCATCTAGCTACTACATGGATCCGTAGTCCAAGGATGAACTACTCACGCATCACACCGGAGGCTTCCATGATGATGAAGAAGGCCTCCAGGGTGAATTCCCCTCTCCGGCAGGGTGCTAGGAAGATCTTCAGATCCCTCCCGATCTAGGGATGGAGATGACGGCGACTACATACTCTTTCGTGGATTTTTGATCGGGTATTTAGGGTTTACGTCCCGAGGGCATCTTATAGTCGGAAGGGGAGGCCGAGGGGGTGCCAGGGGCCACCACACCACCCCCTGGCATGGGCCCAGCCTGGCCACGCGGCCAGGTGGTGTGGCTGGCCTCTGGCCCCTCTCCGTCTCGTATTCTGGCATCTGATGACTTCCGGAAAAATAGGCACTTTGGCTTTTGTCCCGTCCAATTCCGAGAATATTCATTTTCTGACTTTCCTGGAACGAAAAATAGCAGAAAACAGGCAGCTGGCACTGTGGATCTTGTTAATAGGTTAGTCCAAGAAATCATATGAAAAGTACTCCAAAGTTGGAACAAAACACAAGTGGATAAAACCAAGCATGGAACATAAAAAATTATAGATACATTTGCAATGTATCAACATCCCCAAGCTTAACTCCTGCTCGTCCTCGAGTAGGTAAGTGATAAAAAGAAAGAATAATTTTTGAGGTGGCATGCACCATCAAAGACTTGATCAAAATATTTGTAAAACATTCAAAGCTGGGATCATAGTACTTCAATCATAACATGAAAGACAAAGTTCTAGCAATAAGCAAAGTAACTATGATGCAACATGAAAAGGCACAAACAAAAGATTCATGAATAACAATGCTTTGCAAGACGTTTGTTTATTTCACATAAAGAAAACATAGCATAAAAGTATTCAGCTTGTTCCTCAATAGAGTAGCAAATATAAATGCATAGGACACCTTCAAAGTTCATAAGAGTGACTAGATACAATAGTTTAAAACAAGTAATATCAAAGTATGCATCAATCAACTAGTCTTGGGACAATGCACATAGAACTAAGAATGGCCACTATGCTCTCAAAGTAGGTGTATAAAGATAGAAGGCGGAGACTCAATATAATGGTGGAAGAAAGGCCTTTTTATAAAAGGAAGTAGGGATTCAAGTCTCATAAAGATCTTCCAAAAATTATGGTACTTATAGCTTTCAGCTCTCATTGCCCCTATCATAAGCATCTTCAAGTGATTAAGGTTAAAGTGAACAAACTATGGTGTACATGCTTGACGAAGTATAAGTCAGAAATCTCATATCCCTTGTATATGAGGGCCGCTCCTCATGCTACTCAAGTTTAGTCACCGGTAAGTTCTTGTCATTGTAAGTATATGTGTATCATAGAGAACCGCCAACGGGGTACCCCTTGCCCGATGATACGGAAGAATCCCCATATCAAAATGACAAGGCAAGAAGACAACGAGCATCTCAGCAATCTTCTTATTTACCATGGGAATATGGTGCTTTTTTCTCTCTTTCCTCTTTTCATAATCTCTTTTTTTTCTTTTTCTTTTTTTTTCAATATATGACTCTTTTTTATAAGAAGAATGCTTCATAGACAACTCATTATGGTTACGTTGCAGGTTTCCACCATGTCAGCATGGATTAGACCAGCAGCCCAAGTGTTTCTCTAACACATATACATAACTCCATGGACTTACAAGCTCCCCTTTCATTTCACACCGACGACATCCATATACAAAAGAGCATGATATCAACTAGGTACAAGTACCAAGTGCAATGTTGAAAGCGTTCCCCATGAAATCATGGTTCTGCTAATTCCCAACAAATAAGTGCAAGCATATACAACATAGACGACACAATGGTTTAAGTTTATTAAGGGCAAGAAAAGTAAAGTGTGCCATCAAGTTCATGAGAGCTTTAATCACTAGTTTTCTCATAACAAGTTTAATTTGGAAGGTAAACAAAAGCATGAATATACTTGGAATAGCATAAGCTAGTAGGTAGGTATGGTGGACTCTTTGGAATAACTTGGTTTAGGGAGTTGGATGCATGAGTGGAACTCATACTTTGTTGTGGAGGCTAGCAAAAGACTGGGAGCGACAAACTAAGAGAGCAATAATGGCCATAATCATGCAGAGTGACAAAACATCATTGATCAAAGCATAAAGTGATACTACAAGTTGAAAACTAAAGGATCATACAGGATTATGGTGACTTGATATAGTCATATCATGGTGTGAGCATGCGCCAAGTCAACCCAAATAAAGCATCAAAGGAGAGTACCACTATACTATACTTTAATATGCTAAAACAACGCATGATTCATCCAAGGCACATTAAGCAATCTCAATTGTTTATAACAAGTCATGATACAGCAAATAATACTAAGCATAAAGCCAAAACAATATCAAGCATGGCATGACAAAGCATAGGCCAGAGTCAAAAACGAGCTCTTTTTACCACATAAGCATGAACTTTCCTACTCTTTTCCAAACCAAACCAAACTATTTGCAAACCAATGTATGAAAGAGGGGGTCCAACCAATTTATTCAGCAAACTAAGCAAACCAAGCAAACGAAAAACCAAAACCAAAACAAAAAAGAAGACGCTCCAAGAACAACACAACTGTGCATGAAACAATAAAAATGAAGCGTTTGGAAGGAACCTGGGATTTTTATTGATGAAGAAGGGGGATGCCTTGGGCATCCCCAAGCTTTGACGCTTGTACTTCTTGGATATTTCTTGGGGTGACACATGTGGCATCCCCAAGCTTGAGCTTTAGTCTATCCTTCATCTCATTACTCATTCCTTCCATACACCTGAAAATTTTCCTACATACAAAACTTCACACAATCTTTATTAGCAACATTAGTGCACTCAAGATAAATAAGTCTTAAGGTTCAGTTCTAACACCAAATAAACTTCCATTAGAACACTAGCTACTGTAGCACTTCAATCAAAAAGCTCAATTCCGCAAAAGAACTCAAGAAGGAACCAACAAGAAGCAAATGCAGAAAATGGTAGAAATCTGTCAAAACAGACCAGCAGGTAAAGATGAATTTTTTCGAAGACCTTCTGTTGCTCAAATCAAACAGTGTTGAACTAACGAAAGTTAGATAACAACCTGGGGCAGAAGCACAAAAATTCACGCCTCAAAAAGACTTTCAGAGATTTTACACGAATTTTTACGGTGAAGCACATGAATTTGTTTCGGGACAACAACTTTCCCAATCATTACTTCTCTCTCATTAGAGGTTACTCTTGGCACAAAAAGCAAATAAAAAGGATAAGGAGTGGTTATTACTGAAGTAATAACTTCCAAGTCTCATCTAAAACTTTTGGGTTATCTCTCAATAAGTACTTTTCTTTAACGCCTTTAAGTTAGGCATCAGAAGCAAAGGAAGAATCAAGTGTTCTCAAATGAAGAAGCATTAAGATCAATACCAGAAATATTTTCAACAAGGCAAGGTATATCATCCAAATAAGTTCGAGAGGATCCTCTCTCAATGCTCTTAGGTTCACTATTCTCATCAAAAGGGTTTGCAGGAACAATCCAATCAAGATTGTTTTCTATGGCATCATGTATTGCTACTAGTTTAAAGGGTATTGGAATCTTAGGTTCCTCCCCATTAGGTTCGGTTTTGTTCATGTTTCTCGTGTACCAACAACATCTATATATGATCCTAGCATATTGAAACGTTCAAAGACTTTTCTAGCTTCCTTGACAACATCATAGAACTCCTTAAACAAAGTTTCTAGAATAAAATCCCTCTTTTCAGGGTCCTCAATTTCTTTAAGCTTAAGAAACATTATTTGCATTAAGGGGTTGAGGTTAACAAACCTAGCTTCTAACATGTGAATTAAAGAAGCTGCAGCAATCTCATAGTTTGGAGCAAGTTCTGCAAGGGATCTATCCTCAATATCCTCATGTTTACTAACATGATTAAAGAATTCTTCAATGTTATCTTTCCCAATTATAGAACCACTACCAATTGGAAGATCTTTTAGGGTGAATTTAGGGATCAACATGGTGAGCTAAAGAGGAGGTGGCAACTAAAGGAGACTTAATTTTTTTGTGTTTTTGAATAAGAAAGCAAACTTGTAAAACTATTTTTTTGTGTTTTTTGAATAACAAAACAAGCAAACAAAGCAAAAAGAAACTAAGCAAAACAAAAATAACAAAGTAAAGAGATTGGTTATGAGGGACTCCCCTTGTGAAGATGTCCTTGACTCCCCGGCAACGGTGCCAGAAAAATGCTTGATGGCTCGGTGTTGATGTAGAGCTTGTTCGGAACCCCAAGAGGAAGATATGATGAGCACAACAACAAGTTTCCCTCAGTTATGAAACCAAGGTTTAATCGAACCAGTAGGAGCAAGGAAACACCCCAAAGGTGTTGCTAGCTGAGCCTTGGCAGGGCGCACTACCAGTGCTAGTAGCAACATGGAGACCTGCACAACACAACCACAGAACTCTGTCCCCAACTTGTGATGAGGTTGTCAATCTCACCGTGTTTTGCTGAAAACAAAGGATTAAACGTATCGAATGGAAGGAAGTAATAGTTTGCAGAAAGTAAACACAAAGCAGTAAACAGTTTATAGATTGTATGTAAAAGAAAAGACTGGGATCCATAGTTCACTAGAGGTGGCTCTCCTTAAGATAGATAACATGCTGGGTGAATAAATTACAGTGGGGCAATTGACAAACACCGAGAAAGCAATACATGCATATACTAATCATCTTGACTCCTTTGAGATTCGATTGGGCATTACAACATTATACATAGACCACCATGAAGGGAATATGCCCGAGAGGCAATAATAAAATGGTTATTATCTTATTCCATGTTTATGATAAATGTTTATTTTACATGCTATAATTATATTGATCGGAAAGGTCAATACATGTGTGTTTAATAAACAAAAAGGGTTCCTAGTTATGCCTCTCTTATAGACTAGCTCGTTGATTAACAAGATGATCAAGGTTTCCTGATCATGGACATTGGATGTTGTTAATAACGAGGTCACAACATTGGTGGAATGATGTGATGAACATTCATCCAAAGTATAGCATTACGATCAAAGTCATTATGTTTATATTGCTATAACATCGTATGAAGTAATCTTTATCCTTAGACCATGAGATCATGTTAATTGCTAACACCGGAAGAGTATCTTGATAACATCAAACGTCACAATCGTAATGTGAGTGACTATAAAGGTGGGTTCAGTGCTACGAAGGTGTTATGTTGAGGCTCATGGATCAAGAGTGGTATTTGTCCATCCCGGTGACAGATAGATATACTCTGGGCCCTCTCGGTGATATCACATTGAAATAGCTTGCAAGCAAGTGATGTGATCACTAGAATGTTATATCACGGGAACGAGAAAAGAGTGCATGTCGGTAACAAGATCAAACTAGGTATGGAGATACCAATGATCGAATCTCGGACATGTAATATATCGCGAGACAAATGGATTTAGTTACTAGCGTTAAAGGTTCTCACGATCACAGAAGTCATCGTTGAATGTGTAGGTCGATGGATCTCCGTGTCCTTCGATTATTGATCTGAGAGGGGTCTCGATCATGTCTACATTATTCGCGAATCGTAGGGTGACACACTTAAGGGATACCGACATCATTTGGAGCAAATATGTTTCAGATAAAGATTTAAGGAAGCGCTGGAATTATTTCAATAGACACCGAAACTATTTCGGGTGAAATTGCTGAAATTGGTTCTGCATGTAATATTGAAATGTTGCAGGGGGTTTTATGTGAATGTTTGTTAATTAAAGTAATTAACAAAATTCTGAATAAAATAATAAAAGAGTTTTATTAAATGAGAGAGCATTAAATTTGGAGAAATTTAATGCATTTAAAGTGGAGACTTTAAAAGGGAATGTGAAGAGGCATTTTAATGTGGAGGGGTTACCACCACATGAATGGGGGAGGTGAAGGGTCACCTCCCCATGCGCTGGCCATGAAGGAGGGGTACCCTCCCCTCCTCCTATAAAAGGCCACCCTCTCCTCACTTCTCACACACACCTCCTTCTGAAGGATCTCTCTCCCCCTCTAGTATTATTCCCCCATGGTCTCGGATTAGCGAGATACATGTTCCCGGTGGCTTTATCTGGAAAGGAGTTGCTGCTTCCGCTGCTTTGCTGGAGCGAGGGACGGAGGTTGTCGGGGTACGGGACGTGTGTGCGATCATGGATGCACCGTTGCTTTGCGGTGCTGGACTTGGTGGTGCTGGAGCTGGATCTGATGGACGTGCTGGAGCCGGACCTGCTGGACTTCATCACGATCTTGAGATCGGCAAGTGTACGACTACATCAACCATGAGTTCCTACTCGTTAACAAAGCTCGTTGTCTACGAGGCTAAGTTCTCGTTGGATGTATATCCACCCGTTGCTTTGTACCTAGTAGATAGATCTTGTCGTGTAGTTCACACCGTAGGAATTTTTTTGTTTTCTATGCTACGGACCCAACACGCCATCCAACTGCATCTATGACTAATAATCCACCTTCAGGTTATCATCCGAACCCCCTCCAGTATTAAGTTGCAAGCAACAGATTATTGTTTTATGAATTGCGTGTAAAGTAAACAATAAGATTGTTCTATGAACAAAGGATTGTTGTTTTCTCCATAGTAGCAAAAGCACATCTAGTACCTTAGAGATTTATGTCACTTCCCCAGATTACCAGAGGCATGAACCCACTATCGAGCATAAATACTAACTCTTGGAGTTGCTAGCATCTACTTGGCCAAGATAGCTACTAACAACGGAAAGCATGCAAGATCACAAATAACAAAGACATGATAGAATCAATAATCAATCTGAAATAGCATCTCAATATCCATCGGATCCCCGCAAACACAACATGCAGAATTACAAATAGATGATCTTGATCATGAACGGAGCTCACAAGATCTAGACATGAAAGCACAAAGGAGGAGAACCAGCCATCTAGCCACTGCATGGATCCGTAGTCCAAGGATGAACTACTCACGCATCACACCGGAGGCTTGCATGATGATGAAGAAGGCCTCCAGGGTGAATTATCCTCTCCGGCAGGGTGCCGGGAATAGCTTCAAATCCCTCCTGATCTAGGGATGGAGATGACGGCGACTACATACTCTTTCGTGGATTTTTGATCGGGTATTTAGGGTTTACGTCCCGAGGGCATCTTATAGTCGGAAGGGGAGGCTGAGGGGGTGCCAGGGGCCACCACACCACCCCCTGGCACAGGCCTAGCCTCGCCGCGCGGCCAGGTGGTGTGGCCGGCCTCTGGCCCCTCTCCGTCTTGTATTCTGGCATCTGATAACTTCCGGAAAAATAGGCACTTTGGCTTTTGTCCCGTCCAATTCTGAGAATATTAATTTTCTGACTTTCCTGGAACCAAAAACAGCAGAAAATAGGTAGCTGGCACTGTGGCTCTTGTTAATAGGTTAGTCCAAGAAATCATATGAAAAGTACTCCAAAGTTGGAACAAAACACAAGAGAGTGGATAAAACCAAGCATGGAACATCAAAAATTATAGATACATTTGCAATGTATCAATGAACCTATTCAAGAAGCTTTGCAAGCAGAACCAGGAGTGTAAGTATATCAAGTGTCGAACTTATCTGGATGAATTCGCAAAAAAACACGTTAGGCATAGGAAAGCAGCTAGAGCAGTAGCTGTCGCGGCTCATGCGGTCGCGATAGCTGCATAGACAGTAGAGGGAGCAGCACCACTGGAAGAAGAACCCATTGCTCTTTGCGATTTGCCAGGATTTGACCAACCCGGTACTAGGAGGAGGCCTGGTAGAAGGATTAAAAAATTTCAGGAATGGATAGAGCACGAGCCTATGGAGAGGTGGTCTCTGCTGCACGACACTCATGGTGCTAGGTTTGGCGTCATGACTACAAATCTTGCCAAAACTTACAACTTTGTCTTGAGAGGAAGCAGGGTAATAGCTATTGTGGAGTGTATTTTCACCGAAACTTTGAAGTACTTCAGAGACAGACTCCGGATTGCTCAGATGCATAACATCAACAACCCAAACACGAGGTATCAAGGTGCGCCTCCCTTCCAACAGGATCGGATCTATAGAAGTGGTAAAGACACAAGAGGTGAGGATAGTCAATGAGGACATGCCGACATGTGAGTGCACCTGCAACAAACCCAAGCTGTTGTATCTACCTTGCTCTCATGTACTTGCTGCGTGCGGGTGGTTAGGTATGGATGCGAGATCGTTTGTGTCTCCTTATTTTCTTAAGGAGTTGGTGATCAATACATGGACTGGCGAGATTATGGGGTATAGGGCATGGGTCAATTTCAACAAAGTAAACCCGAGTGAAAGGATTTACATCCCAGATCCTGGACTAATGCGGACAGGCAGAGGAAGGCGACAATGTATCTGCATTCATAATGATATGGATGAATCCAAAGTTGGAGGCCCTACTAGACAATGTTTGCTATGTAATCAGTTTGGTCATAGAGACACCAATTGTCACATCTTCGGGACTGGAGGAGCGGCTCCTCGTGGACATGGCAGACGTGGCAGGCAAGGAACAAGAGGCAGATGAAGAAACTAGAATTTGTATTATGTATGAAACTATGCTATAAATTTGTAATTCGTATGGAACGATGTTATAAATTTGTAATAAGTATGGACTATGTTTTAAATTTGTAATTCGTATGGAACTATGTTATAAATTTGTAATAGTATGGACTATGTTTTAAATTTGTAATATGTATGGAACTAAGTTTTAAATTTCTAATCTATATGGAACTATGTTTTTTTATTATGCAGATGGCGGGATCTTTGCTTAACGCTGATATAGATAGAAAGCACCGGTCAACTTTATTGGCTGCTGAACCAAGGACCTTGAAGCACCTAGTGACTCGCACTCCCATGTCTAACTGCATTATACACCCTGATTGGCTGCAGAGGTATGAGACATTTATTTCTAGTTGGGTTTTAAATATTTGAGGGCCAAAGTAAACAAATTGTTATTCTATCTCGGTATGCAGGTTGAAGTGGGCAGGACTATTACCATTTGTGCGTCTAGTTGAGGCCACTCATACACAGGAGATAGAAGGACGATAAGATGGCTTCCAGACCACACATATGCACTACGACGGGTCGTTGCTCACCTGCTTACTAGACTGATGGCGGCCCGAGACTCACACTTTCCACTTTTGCTGGGGAGAGATGGATCCTAAACTGCAGGATGTCTCATTCCTGCTAGGACTGCCGTTGGCTGGAGTGCCAATGGGCCCAGTGGATGCACCGGCAAATTGGGCCCAAGAAATGGCCCAATGATTCTATGGCATCCGTGATGGAGGGCCGGGTTTCGCGTATGAAAATCATGGATGCAAATTTGATTGGTTGCAGAACTATCAAGTTCGTTTGCTACTCAGTATCTTCATCTTTGTCACACCTATTTTCATATCACACGATGCTAAAACTTGTTATATTAACCAATGCAGATCCAGAAGTTTGGGTACCCAGCTGTTCCAATGACTGAGCCACAAATTATGCGCAGCCTGGTGGCGTACTTAATGTGGCTTCTTGGGAAGGTGATGTTCACCGAGAACCACGTCTCAGCCATTAGTGCGCGCTACATCCACTTTGCTAGAGAGATCGAGGAGGCGACGTGCCAGAACGACATCACACGGTGGAGCTAGGGTTCTGCTGTTTTAGCAGCAACGTACCGAGGTATGTGCATAGGTTGTATG
Source organism: Avena insularis (assembly GCA_023614405.1). Taxonomy (NCBI): domain Eukaryota; kingdom Viridiplantae; phylum Streptophyta; class Magnoliopsida; order Poales; family Poaceae; genus Avena; species Avena insularis. Next base: position 444,563,891 of record CM042684.1, read on the forward strand.
CTAACCAAGGAAAGATCTGCCTTGCTAGGATGCCCACGATTGCTGTAGCTGTGGTCATGGGAGTGGTTCCCTATCGGCCACTTGAAGATAACAAAGAATAAAGCAAATATCATCGAGGGACAGCCACCCGTTGTCTATGAGTCTGATCTGTTGTTTGACCACGAGGGAATTGGCATGCCTACATTCAGTACACATTGGACACGTCACAAGGTAAGTTAAAAGGTTTAGTTAATTGCATTGTCAATATTGCACTATGAAGGAAACTAACAATTATTTTGTCCAACAGTGTCGTTTCGCGGGAGATCAAGTAACCCGCTGCTACCCGGCGTTCAGCGAGCAGTTCGACACATTGAGGGAGGAATCGGTCATTTGGGAGCCATACACGATAACTGAGACAGGCGCAATATATTCCTGTGGGTTATCTATTATGTGCACTATAGATGAGGACTACTGGCTGACTAAATCGAAAATCATCTTCGATTGTCAGGTGGATGAAATGTCTCAACAGAGGGTCATGAGGCAATTCGGTCTTTGCCAGATGGTAGATCCTCCACGTCCGAAGGATCCCTTCCAGAAGCCTTTCACATGTAAGTTAATGTATTACTAATCTATAGTTCTACATCGATTGTATACTTACAAAATGTAATTGCAGGTACTCTCAGAAGAGTACTAACAGAAGCGCAGCTCAGTGGCTTCAACGGGTTAATATTTATATCCATGGTTGGCAGAATGCAACAACTGACGTGTGGCTCGCTCCTACGTTTGATATGGAGCTATTCCGTGCATACTTACACAGGTACATGAGCATGAAACGGTTGTGTCCCGTCCACCATGCGCATGATGATGAAAGATACCCTATCCAGTCGACTATGGAGCCTAGACAGTCAACAGTGAATACACTTTTCTTTGTTATTGGACTTGGTAGCCTACATAATATATACTTATCTACTATACAAATGCAGGCCGATATGACATGGGAGCTGCAGACTGAAGTGCATAAGCGGGGACGTTCTCTCTCGCCCGCTCCTCTTGTACCACGTCAGCATGCTCAGTCCTTTGTCAGGCGTGTCAAGGAAAGACTAAAGAGTATCTATGCGACCATCACGTGCATCAACATTTCAGACGTCGTTCAGCATCGAGCAGCATAGCACCCATCGTGTCACTCCATGGAGGAGGGCCCATTGCGTCACTCCATGCAGGCGCGCTCGCCACGTCACTTCACGTAGGAGCGCACCCCGCGTGCAGACCAGGCACTACTCCGAGGCTCGGCGCGGCCGCAACAGAAGACACCGAGTGCACCTCTCTGCCACGGGCCTCGTCCACGGATCTCACAGCAGGAGACACCGAGAGCACCACCTCTAGACCATGCTGGAGGCTCAGCGTGGTAGCAGTAGCAGCAACAACAACAGTTTACTTCCGACCAGTGGCAGCAGCAGCAGCCGCAGTTTACTTTCGACCAGCAGCAGTAGCCGCAAGTCCCCTTTATGGACTATCGTCCTGAGGGTACGCATTTTTCTATCTATTTTGGTTACATGTAGTATATAATCATTGAGTACTTAATATTTTTACATGGTAGGAGGATATGGAGACCCAAGCATGTCCTCAATGGGTTCGTGGGCGACTAATAAGGAGGATCAGCAGACTCAGCAGGATCAGGTTGACTGGTTTGGACAATACCAAACGCAGCAGACTCCACCACCTTTCCCCACACATGATACACAGACCCAGGGTGACGGGTCAACTCTACCTCCCCCGTAATGTGGGGCCACCCAGAAGGTATGGATGGAGTTCACCGGTGCCAGGGCAACCTCGTGACCAGTGGCAGTGATATCTATCTATGTATGAAACATAGGTATATCTATCTATGTATGAGACTTGTATCTATCTATGTATGAGACACCTTTCTATTATTTCACATTTTTTATTCGACAAACACTTCAACATAGCTTGCAACACGGTTCAACATAACTTGCAGCACATAAATAAGAGCGCTCTGTATCCCTACGACTATGCCCTTACCCTTCGACGATGCCTTCTGCATGGCATGCTCTTCTTGCCCTTACCCTTCGATGATGCCTTCTTCTTGGCCTGCGCCTTGTCCCAATCAGCCCTCGCATTGGTCCCAATGGGGGGCGGCATGAAGATATCATCTTCATCTTCTTCCTCGCCCTTACCCTTCGACGATGCCTCGACCGATGATGCCTTGCTCTTACCCTTCAATGATGCCTCGTCCTTACCCTTCGACAATGCCTTCTTCTTGGCCAGCCTTTTGTCCCACTCAGCTCTCCACTTAGTCCCAACGGCAGGCGGTATGAATATATCATCTTCATATTCACTCTCTTATAGTTGTTCATTGCTCTTCTTGGCCTGCGCCTTCTTCAAGGCCCGCGCCTTGGCACGCTCTACTCTACCCCTTGTACCACCGACCGGCGGAATGAAGAGATCGTCAGAGTCTTCACTCTCTTGTATCCACAGCCAAGGGTGCTTGGCTTCCCTCTTCCTTGCCTCTTTGTTGAAGAATCTTTGCTTGCCCCACCTAACATTGATCTGAAGAAGCTCTTGTCGTATCTCCTCGGGGGTCCTCTTCGTCCACCCTTTTCTACGTAATACCTCACCCAGCTCAGTGAGGAGACAATCACTAGCAATGAGTTCCTCCAATAGGGCTGTTGTCTATCCTAAAGTTCCTGGCCAAATGAAAAAGGTCGATGGACATTAGTGTCTCGAAACTGCGGTCATAGGGAAAACTGGGAAACATACTGGCTAAAAACGAGATGGCTTTGCTTACACAACTTCATGAGGAGGGGGTTTTATAGGGTAAACGAACAAAAAATGACGGGAAACATTCTGGCGAGATTTTTTTTGGCGGGAAGCATTTTGGTGGGAAGATCTAAGATACATTGTCTCTGAAATTAACTGGCAAGTACAAACTAATGTTGAACTTAAGATACATCACAACACTATAACTAAAATGAAGATACATCATGACACTACAACTAAAATAAAGTTACATCAAGCCACTACAACTGAAATTAAGATACATCAGGACACTACAACTGAAGTGCAGATACATCGGTACTGATACATACGTCTACTTGCCTTGAGTTCAGCACGGGTACTTCCCGGTCCCACATTCCTTTACCGCCCGCGCCTCGACAACCCTTTCTCTTAATCTCTTCATTTCTGCCTCACGGGCCTCCTTGCGCACATGTTCCTGTCGCTCCTCTTCCTCCCTTCTCTTCCTGTCAAGCTCGCGGTTTCGAGCTTGCTCTGCTCGGAATTCTTTCATTTCTCTTTCTCAAGCCTTCTTCTTATTCACGGCCTTCCTTTCAGCATGTTCCTCATCAAGAAAGCTCTCCCTTGCACGTCGGCTCCTGTCCGCAATCTTCTGCATGGCCCAGGCTGGCTGCTCCGTGTCAATCCAATGGTACCACTTGCAAAGTGGAGAGGAGACCGCAAGCAAATCAATGGAATGAATAAAAGAACACATAATAACGTGAATGGTTCATATTAACCATGCTCTAGAAACATACCAGAGGCCTCTCGTACGACGAACTTGCTTGCTAGGGCGGGCTTGCGTCGTAGTTGGGATACATGAAAAACTTCATGCCCATGCAGGTCGAAAATCGATCGACTCCTTGACCTTCGCGAGATGACCGCACCAACAACGCTCATGTGTCATCCCTGGTGGCAACCTGGCATATTTCATCTTCCTAGACCTATACTTTGGGTCAAAACAGGGAACACTCATGACGGAGAGGAGAAGGAATTGCGAGAGAACGAGAAAGAACATATGAACTGGGTGAGGAGAAGGAATTGCGAGAGAACGGGAAAGAACAGATGAACTGGGTGAAGAGAAGGAATTGCCAGGATTCATAGGGGCAACTGGGAGGAATTGGCGGGAGGAAAAGGCAGGAAGAACTGGCGGGAGATAAACGGCGTGAAATAGTGGCGGAAAAAATACGGCGCGAAATATTTGGCGGAAGATTAACGGCACGAAATAGTGGCGGGATTCTACTGACGAGAGATAAACGCTAACGTGGAAAACGAATTAGGATAACACATTGCATGATCCATGCAGGCTTCTGTGCAAATAGGGTGGTAATCGGTTGTTCAAAAGCCGACGAGTCTCGTCTGCTTTTCAAAAGCAGACTGGTTCCCTGACACTCTCCGACAGGGTGGTCGGTTTTTCAAAAACCGACTAGGACCTTTCGGCTATTCAAAAGCCGAGGCCGCGCTAGATTTGGCAATTGCTAGATTCACGTTATTATCGTGGAATTAATTTAAAAATGTATTATTTAAAAAAAATAGTTACCTCTTGGCTTTAAATCCTAAAGATGGCGACATGGCGGTTTCTCTTCGTCTTAAAAAAGAGAGATAGATTGGGAGACATCGTTGTCACTTATCAGACTATAAATGCCCACTGGATTGAGGCATCAAGTGACAGGTGCCCGAAAAGTAGGGTTTCTCAGACTTCTCACAAAAAATGAACAGTCGTAGCTTTTGGAAGAAGACTGCTTCAGTCTTTCAGCCCGTCGGTCAGATGTCATTTATTTACCAGAAAAAAACTTGCCCTGCTGGCCTGCTACACTCACTGAACTACGAACATTATACGACACCAAGGACAAAATAGACGAGCAGCAAGTTGGTAACTGAAATAAACAATCACGAAGACACGAGCTGCACACGTGACTTGGTGATGACTGAAAATCTTTTTTTTTGTGAAATTCCTCCAGTTTATTAATAATCATCAACATAAGTACATACCAAACGAGTCTAAAAGTAATAAAAAATTATAAATAAATTATTGGACCACTCCAACCTCCTAACTGAAATGACTGTTGCTTTCACAAGTGACAATCTCTCGGCGCCTTCTAGGACCACTAGATTTTTCAGTAAAGTCTCCGTACTTGTCGGACTGACTCGATTTAGTCCTCGTATTGCTGAATTTTATTCATGTACTTACGAATTAGCCTTGATTTAGTCCTAATCCATATTTGGTATCGAAATTGTGCTGATTCGGACGCCACGTGGACTGGAATCTTACAGGAACACCCTTTCACATCTAGAATGCTTTTTTCCACTGCCAGATATTTGCACGTATCTCCCTCCCCATCAGATCATTATGCAGAGCGCATCACGATGTTACAGATCCTTTTAGCCCAGAGATTTCTATTTGAGAGAGAAAAAAGGAAGGACTCGACGGAGGCGGAGGCAACGGGCAGGTGACGAAGGTGGTGATCGCTGGACCAGAAGTTAAAGTGACATATTTATAATGGAAGGTTAACTAACTGTAACAGAGTAACGTGGTAGGGGCTAACTACAATTTTCGGTGTATCTTTACTCCTACAAGTGGGACATGACTCCACGTGACATCTGAGTCAGCGAAATTTCGATAACAAACATGAATTAGGACTAAATCAAGCTTAATTCACGAGTACACTGGCAAAATTCAGCAAATTCTGAGTAGGAGGATTAAATCAAGCCAGCCCGACAAGTACCAGGATTGTCAGTGTATTAAACTCTTGTCTGCTCTACACGAGCTGAATACTAAGGAATCACCCGGCATATGTTCCTTTCGAGCATGGCAGTAGCTTAATTCTAATCTGTTTCGCATAGATTTTGCTCGTTTTGTTGATAAGACTAAAAAAATGATGATTTATATAACAGCAAATAGTGGGAGAGGGAGTCAGACCACAAATGTAATGCAACGTGTTCTAGCTCAAGAAAAAAGTACTAATATCAATTGGTAGTGATTTGTGCATGGCACAAATGAAACCATTCCCACCAAGCATGGAAAATCCATATCATATTCATGCATATACACGTGTGATTAATTTTGTCTTAATAAATGCACATCCGTTTTTCCACTCAAAACAAAGTGATTGTTAGAGCTCTGGAATCTAAATTAAACCACCGAGATGATGACACACTAAATTTGGACGTAGAGGTATGCAGATGCTTTGCTAAGTCATAATAACCGATTTCTCAATGAAGGTCAAATGTGTAAGTTATTATACTTCCTCCAACCCATATTAGTTGATCCGAATTTGTCTATATTTCGGATGTATTTACACATGTTTTACTAGATACATCTGAATCTAAAAAAACTAAGTCAACTAATATGGGTCAGAAGAAGTATAAAAACCCACAAAAGTGGACGACGCTTTTATAAGACCATTTTTCACCCAGATATATGTTTCGGGGTTAGCTTATTATTATGAGATTCAAACCGCTCACTTGCGTATGACGATGATTCTCATTCTCACAATTGGACCCTACTTGTCAGTGCACAAGTGAAAAAAGCAACAACCTCTGCTGCTGAAGGATCACATTGTGCTCATTTCGAGTTTAGCAGGCTAGCAGTTTCGTTGTACACCTCGTTTCAACGCAAAGCTAAAACTAACATCCCCATACGGTAATACCGTTGCTGCTCTCACACGCCAACACCGATGTAGGAGGGCTCCCCACTCTCGATAGGTGAAAGCACATGTTAGGTGGTCTTGTATTGTTTATTATATAAGAGGATTACAAGGAGTTTCGGTTGCATATAACACGGATATATACAAGGAATACACACGCATACGTATCCTACATCTATACAAACACCTGTAGGATATGTATTCTAACACCCTCACTCAGTCGAAACTAGGCAGACGACGAATGTTGAGACTGTCTCGAAAGTCTAAGAAGAGAGACGATGGTAATACTTTGGTGAAGATGTCCGCGAACTGTGATGAACTAGGAACGTGTAGCACCTTAACCTCGCCAATGGTCACGCGATATCTGATGAAGTGTAGATCAATCTCCACATGCTTGGTACGCTGGTGATGCACTAGATTCTGTGTCATGTAAACAAAGCTCACATTGTCACAGAAGACCACTGAAGCATCATGCACCGGTCGATGAAGCTCCAAAAGTAGCTATCGAAGCCAACAAGATTCAGCCACCACATTTGCTACCGCCCGATACTCAGCCTCCGCACTCGATCTGGAAATAGTGTGCTGCCGCTTAGCCGACCAAGACACCAAATTCACGTCGAGGAACACACAATAGCCTGAAGTAGACCGTCGAGTGTCTGGACAACCTTCCTAGTCAGTGTCAGAGTAGGCCAGCAATTTGTTCGATGTGCATCGATACAAAGTGAGACCATAGTCGGTGGTATCGCGGATGTAGCGTAGAACACGCTTCACAAGGAGCAAGTGATTAGCCCGTGGATCATGCATATGAAGACATATCTGCTGTACGGCATAGGAGATATCTGACCGAGTGAAAGTGAGGTATTGGAGACCTCCTGCAATACTGCGATATTCTATAGGATCAGTCACGGGATCACTAGACTGAGCTGCAAGCTTAGAAGCTATATCAACTGGAGTGAAGATAGATTTACACTGTAACATACCAGCTTTGTCAAGAAGCTCCAATGCATACTTCTCCTATGAGAGGAACAAACTGTCCTTAGTGTGTCTGACCGAGATGCCCAGAAAATAGTGAAGCTCACCCATATCTGTCATGCTGAACTCTTTACGAAGAGAAGCAATTAAACTGTGCAACAAAGTCGGAGAAGACGCTGTCAGGATCATGTCATGCACATAGAGCAGGAGATAGGCCATGTCAGTGCCACGCCGATAGACAAATAGGGAGCTATTGGACTTGTAGCCAACAAAACCAAGAGTAGCAATGAACGAAGCAAACCGCTGAAACCATGCTCGAGGCGCCTACTTCAAACCGTAGAGAGATTTGTTGAGGCGACACACCTTGTCAAGAAATCTAGGATCAGTAAACCTGCAAGGCTGTCGAGCATACATAGTCTCGATGAGTGTGCCATTGAGGAAGGCATTCTTGACATCAAGCTGATGAATCGACCAGTTACTAGAGAGCGTAAGTGATAACACCGTGCGTATGGTGGCTGGCTTGACCACATGGCTGAAAGTCTCATTAAAATCAATACCTTCGCGCTGAGTAAAACCCCGGAGGACCCAACGACCTTTGTATCGTTCCAACGAACCATCAGACTTCATCTTGTGACGAAAGATCTACTTGCCGATGACAATGTTGGCACGACGAGGAGGATCAACCAAGTCCCAAGTGTTGTTGGAGAGGAGCGCATTGTACTCTTCAACCATTGCAGCATGCTAGTTGGGGCCTTTGAGAGCACCACGACAAGTCTTCGGTATTGGAGACAATCCTTCAACATGAAGATCAAAAATCGTCTTGGGCTGCACAATGCCGTGCTTGGCACGCGTGAGCATGGTGTGAGTTGGTGGTGGCGGTGGTGCTCGAGGATGACGAGCCCGAGGAGCATCCGTGGCGGGAGGCGGGGTAGAAGTCGTGGATGGCGAGCTCGTAGGAGGCTCCAGGGCACCATCATTCATAGACACGGCAGGCGAGGGAGCGGACGAGGGCGATCCTGACAGTGACGATCCGGCCGAGGATGGGCCAGGCGAGGTGGACTGAGGTGGCGTGCGCGGGGCGGGAGATCCTGCGGCAGGAGAAGTGCCCGCGGCAGGCTGCCGGGCAGCCGTGGAAGGCTGCCGAACGCCCACGGCAGCCGACTGCCGAAAAGTCGTGTAATTTTGCAAAGTAGGAGAAGAGGATGGTGGTGATGCGTTAGAGGCAAAGGGAAAGACAAAATCGTCAAACACAACATAGCAAGAGATGATGATCTTTTGGGTGGAACGATCAAGGCAGCGATAGCCATGATGTTGAGATGGATACCCAAGAAACACATAGCACAGAGCAAGGCGCAAGTTTATGCGGGGCAACAATGGTGGTGTTGGGGTAGCATAAGCATCCGAAGACCCTAAGACCGACATATGTAGGGTCGACACCATGAAGGGCTCGAAAAGGCACGCGATCCACGATGGCCTTGGAAGGCAGCCGATTGTGCAACATCACGACTGTATGGAGAGCCTCGACCCAGAAGCGAGGTGGCATGCTAGCTTGAATTAGAAGGGTGCGAGGGATGTCGTCAAGGGTGCGAATAATTCTCTCGGCTTTATCGTTTTGTTGTGAAGTATAGAGACATGAGAAGCGGGGTGTTATCCCATGGCATTGGGCAAACGATTGTAGGGAGGGATTATCAAACTCACGACCATTGTCACACTGGATGGATTCAAGGGTGCATGAAACTGAGTTTGGGCTAAGGCATGGAGGGACGACAAGTGTGAGAAGGCTTCTGACTTGGCACGTAAAGGATAAACCCAAGCGTATTGAGTGAAATCATCGAGACAAACAAGATAATACTTAAAGCCAGAAATACTCTCAACAGGAGATGTCCACAAATCACAATGTATAAGTTAAAATGGAGAATGTGTTACACGATTGGTAGAATAAAAAGATAGACGAACATGGCGACCTAATTGACAAGCATGACACAAACTAGATTTATTTTTATCCCTAGGAATAATGCAGGAGCGAGCTAATGACTCCATGACCGGCCGTCCAGGGTGTCCAAGGCGCCGATGCCACATAGCAGGGTCGACGACGAGGAAGGCGTGTGGGCGGCTGGGGGAGGAGGTGCTGACAGGGTAGAGGGCTCCAGGACTATTGCATACGAGAATCTTGGTCCTGGTTAGAAGGTCCTTCACAGAAAAACCAATAGGGTCAAATTCGACGGAAACACGATTATCAATGGTGAATTGACGAACGGACAAGAGGTTTTTGACTATATCGGGGGCTACTAAGACATTGCGAAGATGCAGAGGACACGAGGGAGTAGAAATAGGAAAACATACATGCCCGGTAGCGGTGATCGGAAGGGTGGAACTGTTACCGATGATGACTGCACGAGAGGAAGAAGAAGGAGGAGACATGGAGGTGAGCATACCGGGGTTCTATGCAAAGTGGGAGGTGGCGCCAGTGTCCATGACCCAATCGGTGGTGGGCGCTTGAAGGCCCATCGTCTGGAACTGATTCATCAGCACAGACTGGTCCCATGAGGCAGTCGATGAAGTCGGTGATGACGGGGGTGCAGTGTCGAGCCCATATGCAGGAGCCTGAGGAGCATAGCCGCCGTAGCCGTAGCCATAGGCGTGCGGCATAGTGTAGGGCCCTTGCGTGTAGAAGGCGTGCTGCGGGGGCGGGGGACAGTGCATGTAGCTGGGGGGTCGAGCCTGCATACCAGGGCCGTATGGCCACATCTGGATCGCGTCGTTCTAGGGCAGGAGCGACATGGGCCAGGTTGGAGGAGCGGTGGCCAGAGGTGTGACGACGGGGCCGGCTTGGATGATGATGGTGTGCTTGGCAGCTTCCGTTGCGGCCTTCTTCTTTTTCTTTCCCTTGCCACCGTTGCCCCGTCCGGAGTTGGGGGCGGTGGCGGTGTTGGAGTAGAGGGTTGTGTCGCTGTTGCCATTGCACGAGCGACGATTCTTGCGCTTCATGTCTTGGAGCGCGAGAAGAGAACAACACTTCTCAAACGAGATGTTGGGCATGAGGGAGATGAGATTGGCGGCGCCCTCATATTGCTCGGAAAGTCCGTTGAGGCAGTGGAGGACCAGCTTGGCGTCGTCTTCCGGGGAGCCAAGATCCACGAGACCATCGGCGAGGGCCTTGATCTTCTTCAAGTACTCGGTCAATTTCATCTCACCCATCTTGATCTCGCCCAGCTCAGTGGAGAGGTGGAGCTGGTGGTTGATCTTGTGGTCATTGAAGAGCCCGTTGATGCTTGTCCACAGCTCGACGGCGAGGGGGTCTTCGCTCGGTGTCATGACGGTGTCGAGGAGGCCGAGGGACATGGACCCGTAGAGTCAGGAGACGACTGTGGCATCCAAGAGAGCCCACTCCAGAGTCGGAACAGACGGAGCAGGGGCGTCGACGTGGTCGAGAAGCACATACTTGTGGAGGGCGCGCGGAAGAAGGTGCGCCATTGGCGATGAACGCCGGTGTCGAGGGCCAGCTCGACGGGCATGTGCCCCTTGATGGAGTGGAGGCCAACGGCTTGGGCATGCAACAAGGTGAGCAAGAAGGTCCCCGCACTGGAGGAGGGGGCGGTGGCGAGGGCGAGCTTCGACTGGGCGTCAATAGCTTCTCGGGCCTCGCGGTCTTCTTTTTCCTTCGCGGCTTGCACGATCTGTGCGGCGTTGTCACCCATTGCAGAGGGGCGACAAGGCTAGAAGGGGAGAGGTGGGTGGTTTGCAGAGGCCGGGCGCCGAGATCGGCTATGTGCGGCGGCCGAGCGTACCTTGCCGACTAAGCGGGAGGCGCAGGTTCGATTAGGGTTTTGCGTCTGATACCATGTAAGATAGGGGAAACCACACGTTATGTGGCCTTGTATTGCTCTTTATATAAGAGGATTACAAGGAGTCCCGGTTGCATACAACACGGACATATATACAAGGAATACACACGCATACGTATCCTACATCTATACAAACACGTGTAGGATATGTATTCTAACACTCTCTTCTCTCTCGAGCGGCTACAGTATCTGAGCAAGCCTCCCCGGAGACCGGGCCCCTCCTGGATCCTCTCCACTGGACTAGCCAGTTGGAGTTGGCCAGGGGGCGACGCCGGAGTAGCTAGGCTTAGGTTTTGTGTTTGCTTCGTGCTTGTAGTGGGCTTTTTGCCCGGATGGGGGGATCCAGATCTTGGCAGTGAGATTTGGAGCTTAGGGTTCATCAGGCCGGTGCTCGAGCTTCGCTGGTGGGAGCAGAGGACCTCCAGGGCAAACACCACATCGACAAATAACACCGTCTGCCCTCCTATGATGTGCGAGTGTTGTGCAACTCTGCTTCTCCTGGCCGGCCATGGTGGGGGGGGGGAGATGCAGAGCTGCATGCAGCGTGAGGTGCTAGAGCCCCTCCTGGCCAACCATGGCAGCGAGGAGGAGGGGTCTCGTGGCTCACTGATGACCCACAAGTATAGGGGGTGTATCGCAGTATTTTCAATAAGTAAGAGTGTCGAACCCAATGAGGAGCAGAAGGTGCTGGCTAGTGGTATGGATCAAGAATTCTCTGCAAATACTTAGCAAACAGATTTTTAGGGTTTTTTGATAATGCAAGTAAATAAAGTACGAGTAATAAAAGATAGTAGGAATAAATGCAGCAAGTGGCCCAATCCTTTATGTAGCAAAGGACAAGCCGGTTGTATTACTTAAGATGACCAAATGTTCTCGAGGACACATGGGAAGACAGTCAAGTGCTTTCGCTTCGTATAGTTGATTAATCTTCTTTAGCTTGCTAAGTGTTGTGTGGGTGAACCTATGCTAATGTACCGACCTTCCTAGGACTAATACATACTTGTGATTATACCTCTTGCAAACATCCGTAAGTACAAGAAAGTAATTAAGGTAGAAACCTAACCACAGCTTTAAACTCTAAGACCCTTACGTCCCTTATGCAATGGTTTCCTAACGAGGGTTCGTTCACACTCCGACAACCCCTACGATTAGTAGCCAAATACACAATGCATTCCCCTAGGCCCATATAGGTGAAGTGTCATGTAGTCGATGTTCACATGATACCACTAGAAGAAGTACACCACAACTTAAATATCAAACTATTGAATCTTTTTCAACACAACTCCACTACTAACAACATGACTTCTCCCATGTCCTCAAGAACAAAACGAACTACTCACAAGACATCATATGGATCATGATCAGAGATGGAATAATGATGTATAACAATCTGAACATAAACAATAATTCAATGGTTCACTCAATAGCATCAACTACAAAGAGTAATCAACACCGAAAAAGTTTCCCCTATGAACTATGCAAGATTCAACTCAATTGTTATAGCAATATGGAGATGGTGATGAGGGTGTTGCTGATGATGATGGTGGTGGTGATGATGATGATCCCGATGAAGTCCAGCTTGATGGTGGTGTTGATGGCGACGATCTCCCCTCTCCAGGAAGGAATTCCCCCGGTAGAAATCTGTCTGCCGGAGAGATCTTTCTCTCTCGGTGTTTTCTGCCCCGCAGAGGCGGCGGAATCTTTCTGTGGTCGCTCCCCGAGTCTTAGGGTTTCATGAGGATGATATACGCCAGAGGGGAGAGCCAGAGGTGGGCTAGGGCAGCCACACCACCTGCTGGCGTGACCTAGGGCTACCCACGCCAGGGGGTGGTGTGGGCCTCCTGTGGCCCATCTCCACTCCCTCTTCTGGCATCCTTCGTCTTCTGGAAAAATAGGATTTTCCGTATATTTTCCCGGATTTTCCGATGTTCGCGAATTTTGCCTCCAAACAGCACCTTTTCCATCGAATCTCGATCGCAATGTGCATGCTCCAAAAGTCATCAACCATGCAAAAATAGATGAAATAACATAAGTATCACCTCTCAATACGAAATATATCAATGAATAATAGTGAATTATGACATAGAATAGTGATGCAAAATGGACGTATCAACTCCCCCCAAGCTTAGACTTCGCTTGTCCCCAAGCGAAACTGAGCTCAATAAACATGGCCTCAGGTTTATGGAGTGAATAGTCGATAAAAGAATACAGACAAGAAGCATCACATTCATCAATACATAGATCATAAAGACAACTCACTATTATATAACTCAACTTGCAATGAGTAAAGGAAACACAATAAAGATACATAAAGTGAATCATAATTGGTAATGGCAAACTTAGCTCTTGGTCGAAGAATAGTTGATAATTTGCTAGAGTTCACAAATAGCTGGTTTTTCAATGATAGCTTTCAAAGTAGTAAACATCAAGATAAGAGCAATGTGCAAAACAAGGAACATAAGAAACATGAGTGAATAAATCATCATACGAATGAATGAAACACAACAACTCAAAATACTTGCTGAGATAGAATGGAGTAGGTTTACTGACTCAACAACAAAGTAAAAGAAAGGCCCTTCAAAGAGGGAAGCAGGGATTGCAAGTATCATAAAGAGCTCCCAAAAATTATGATACTTACTAGCTTTCAGCTCTCATTGCCCCTATCATAGGCATCTTTAGGTGGTTAATGTTAAAGTGATCAAATATGAGGATATGCATTGACAAGTTGTAAATTGAGAATCTCATGTCCCTTGAATACGAGGGCCGCTCCTCATGCTACTCAAGTTTAGTCACCGGTAAGTTCTTGTCATCGTAACCATATGTGTATCATAGAGAACCGCCAACGGGGTACCCCTTGCCCGATGATACGAAAGAATCCCCATATCAAAATGAGAAGGCAAGCAGACAACGAACATCTTAGCAATATTCTTATTTACCATGGGAATATAGTGCTTTTTTTCTCTCTTTGCTCTTTTCATAATATCTCCTTTTTTCTTTTTCTCTTTTTCTCAATCTCTATCTCTTTTTTGTAAGAAGAATGCTTCATAGATGCTCGTTATGGTTACACTGTAGGTTTCCACCATGTCAGCATGGATTAGACCAGCGGCCGAGGCGTTTCTCTAACACACATGCATAACTCCATGGACTTACAAGCTCCCCTTTCATTTCACACCGACGACATCCATACACAAAAGAACATGATATCAACTAGGTACGAAGTACCAGTGCAATGTTGAAAGCGTTCCCCATGATATCATGGTTCTGCTAATTCACAACTCACAAAGCGCAATCATATATGCAACATAGATGGGCACAATGGTTCAAGTTTATTAAGTGCAAGAAAGTAAAGTGTGCCATCAAGTTCGTGAGAGCTTTAATCACTAATTTTCACATAACAAGTTTAAATTGGGAGGTAGATAAAACAAGAATTTCCTTGGAATAGCAATAATGCTACAAGGTAGGTATGGTGGACACAAATGGAAAAGGTTTTGGTTTAAAGGAGTGGGTGCACGAGAAGAATTCCCTCTCAGTACAGGTTTTTGGCTAGCAAGGCTGGGTAGCAAGTACAAGAGTTGAAGGAAACAAACAAACATACAAGTGATAAAGACAAACATGCAATCTTCCTTGGAAGCACAAAAGATCTTAACTAGAGAATACTAGACTTATGAGAAAATCAAGAAAGAAAGATGATGAAATCATTTTTTCTCTAGAGTACTTCTATCTTTTTCATTCAACTCTCAAAAATAGTGTTGCTACTGACCAAGCTAGGTTTGCCAAAACCAACTAAATTAACTCAATGATCCCAAAGTGCTACCAATACTAACAACAAGATCAATCATATAACCACGAATTGAAAACTAATATAAGCTATGCAAAAGAGTGAATGATAGAACTTCTCATTAATATTCCATAACGGCAACTCACACCAAGGGATACATATCTAACGAGAGAGAGGACACTTCCATAATGCAAACCATACTACATAATAACTCCTCTATTCATGATATGACACTACTAATAAGGTAAAAAGATAGAAGATAGTGATGTGATACCGCGGCACTCCCCCAAGCTTGGAACAAACCAAGGGGATGCCAAACCTGATGACGAATTACTCCTTAGGTGGTGGTGTTATCCTCTCATCTTTGTTTGTCTTCCAGGGTAAGGGATTCCCATCAACAAAGGACATCGTGGTTTCCAACATCCTGAAACTTGTAGCAGCACTTATGCGTTTAAATCTAGCCTCATACTCACAGTTTTGATTTTGAACGTCATAGAACTGTGCTTGCAGTTTGTTGGTTGTTTGGCGGAGTAAGAGGACTTCGTCTTTGAGTTCAACAGTCTCCTTTTGGTGCTCGGCGATGAGTTCGGAACAAATCTTATGGATGATATCCACTTCGCGCTCCACCATCTTCTTGTACCTAAAGACTTCTTGCTCTAGTGCTTCCATCCTGTCCTCTAGACTTCCTTCACCTTTAGGGCCTTGAACCTCTTTAATCCGGACCTCCCCACCTTCGAGCAACAACTCCTTGGGATGAATCTTCAACTCTCTCATGTATGGGTTGATGATATCTTCTAAGGAATCTCCCTCGGCTGGTCCAGTGGAAGACATTGTGGCTCCAAATTTGGGATTCTACCTGGCAGAAACAGATCAAAACAAAAACACGATGAAAACACGATATACGCACCTCGGAAGATCCGGGGGTTATATATTATGAGGTTTCATAACAAGAGGAAGGTACTAGGTGAAAACGGGTCGGAGGCGGAGTCTAAGGTGGCCTCACCACCAGGTGGCGCGGTTTGGAGAGGGCCCGCGCCACAGGGTGGTGTGGGCCACCTTGGCTCCGTTTCCATCCCTTTTTCGCTTCGTAACTTCCCATATTGACTAAAAACTGCAAAAATATAGTTGGATTGTATTTTCGCGGAACTTTTCTTACCAGAACTGTTACCTATTTGAAAACAGACTTTGCAGGTCTCTGAATTTGGTCTTTGATGAATTTCTCCGGAGTTATAACTTGAAAGGAATCAACATCTTCATTGTAAGAATCTCCAGCAATATAGTGCTTGAGTCGCTGCCCATTCACTACTTGTGTAGTATTATCTTTTAAAGAAGAAATTTTTATTGCTCCTGAATGATATACTTCTTCAATAATGAAAGGTCCTTCACATTTTGACAGTAGCTTTCCAGCAAAAAATCTAAGACGAGACCTATACAATAGAACTTTCTCACCAACATGAAATTCTCTCTTAAGTATTCGCTTGTCATGCCATGTTTTAACTTTTTCCTTAAAGAGCCTAGCATTTTCATAGGCTTCACTCCCCCATTCATCTAAAGAACTTAAGTCAAATAATCTTTTCTCACCAGCGAGCTTACAATCTCTATTTAGTTCTTTAACTGCCCAGTAAGCTTTGTGTTCTAATTCTAAGGGTAGGTGACAAGCTTTCCCATACACCATTTTATAAGGAGACATCCCCATAGGATTTTTGTAAGCAGTTCTATAAGACCATAAAGCATCATTCAACTTTTTAGCCTAGTTTTTTCTAGATCTATTAACAGTCTTTTGCAAGATGGATTTAATTTCTCTATTTGATAACTCTACTTGCCCGCTAGTTTGGGGATGATAGGCTGAAGCAATTCTATGATTAACATCATATTTAGCAAGGGTCTTTCTAAAACCACCATGAATGAAATGAGAACCCCCATCTGTCATGAGATACCTAGGCACTCCAAACCTAGGAAAGATAACATCCTTAAGCATTTTTAGAGAGGTCTCCCTGTCAGCACTCTTTGTAGGAATGGCTTCTACCCACTTAGTAACATAATCAACGGCAACAAGAATATGAGTGTATCCTTTCGAAGGAGGGAAAGGACCCATAAAGTCGAATCCCCAGCAATCAAAAGGTTCAATAACTAGAGAGTAGTTCATAGGCATTTCATTGTGTCTAGAAATATTACCAACACGTTGACATTCATCACAAGATAAAACAAATTTTCTTGCATCTTTAAAAAGGGTAGGCCAGTAGAAACCTGATTGTAGCACCTTTTGTGTAGTTCTATCTCCTAGATGATGTCCTCCATAAGCACTACCATGACATTTACGCAATATCTCCTTTTCTTCATATTCTGGAACACATCTTCGCATAATACCATCCACTCCTTCTTTGTATAAGCGTGGGTCATCCCAAAAATAATGCCTCAAATCATAGAAGAACTTCCTTCTTTGATGAGCTGTAAAAGTTGGAGGCAAATACTTGGAGACAATAAAGTTAGCATAATCAGCGTACCAAGGGCTCCTCATGAAGTTTACTCCCTCATGCTAACTGCTCATTTGGGAAACTATCATTAACAGGCATAGGGTCAAAAGAGATGTTTTCCAATCGAGATAAATTATCAGCTACAAGGTTTTAAGCACCCTTCCTATCTACTATATGTAGATCAAACTCTTGTAAAAGCAGCACCCATCTAATAAGCCTAGGCTTAGCGTCCTTCTTTGTCATAAGGTATTTAATAGCAACATGATCAGTATGAATGGTGACTTTTGAGTCTACAATATAGGGCCTAAACTTATCACAAGCAAAAACGATAGCTAGAAATTACTTTTCGGTAGTAGCATAATTCCTTTGAGCAGCGTCTAGAGTCTTACTAGCATGATGGATAACGTTTAACTTCTTATCAATTCGTTGCCCAAGGACAGCACCTACAGCAAAATCACTAGCATCACACATTATTTCAAAGGGTAAACTCCAATCAGGCGGTTGAACAATAGGGGCTGTAGTTAAAGCCTTCTTAAGAGTTTCAAAAGCTTCCTTACAATCATCATCAAAAACGAAGGGTACATCTTTTTGAAGAAGATTAGTAAGGGGTTTTGATATCCTAGAAAAGTCTTTAATAAACCTTCTATAGAAACCAGCATGACCAAGGATACTACGAATATCTTTGATGTCTCTTGGACATGGCATCTTCTCAATTGCCTCAACCTTAGCTCTATCAACTTCTATGCCTCTTTCAGAAACTTTATGCCCAAGGACAATCCCTTCATTAACCTGAAGGGAATATGCCCGAGAGGCAATAATAAAGTGGTTATTATCTTATTCCATGTTTATGATAAATGTTTATTTTGCATGCTATAATTGTATTGATCGGAAACATCAATACATGTGTGTTTAATAAACAAAAAGGGGTTCCTAGTTATGCCTCTCTTATAGACTAGCTCGTTGATTAACAAGATGATCAAGGTTTCCTGATCATGGACATTGGATGTTGTTAATAATGAGGTCACAACATTGGTGGAATGATGTGATGAACATTCATCCGAAGTATAGCATTACGATCAAAGTCATTGTGTTTATATTGCTATAACATCATACGAAGTAATCTTTATCCTTAGAACATGAGATCATGTTAATTGCTAACACCGGAAAAGTATCTTGATAACATCAAATGTCACACCGTAATAGGGTGACTATAAAGATGGGTTCAGTGCTACGAAGGTGTTATGTTGAGGCTCATGGATCAAGAGTGGAATTTGTCAATCCCGATGACGGATAGATATACTCTGGACCCTCTCGGTGATATCACATTGAAATAGCTTGCAAGCAAGTGATGTGATCACTAGAATGTTATATCACGGGAACGAGAAAAGAGTGCATGTCGGCAACGAGATCAAACTAGGTATGGAGATACCGATGATCGAATCTCGTACATGTAATATATCACGAAACAAAGGGATTTAGTTACTAGTGTTAAAGGTTCTCACGATCACAGAAGTCAGCGTTGAATGTGTAGGAGTCAGTATGGATCTCTAGGTCCCGCTGCTGATTATTGATCGGAGAGGGGTCTCGATCATGTCTGCATTATTCGTGAACCGTAGGGTGACACACTTAAGGGATACCGACACCATTTGGAGCAAATATGTTTCAGATAAAGATTTAAGAAAGCGCTGGAATTATTTCAATAGACACCAAAACTGTTTCAGGTGAAATTGCTGAAATTGGTTCTGCATGTGATATTGAAATGTTGCAGGGGGTTTTATGTGAATGTTTGTTAATTAAAGTAATTAACAAAATTCTGAATAAAAATAATAAAAGAGTTTTATTAAATGAGAGAGCATTAAATTTGGAGAAATTTAATGCATTTAAAGTGGAGACTTTAAAAGGGATTGTGAAGAGGCATTTTAATGTGGAGGGGTTACCACCACATGAATGGAGGAGGTGAAGAGACACCTCCTCCATGCGCCGGCCATGAAGGAGTTGCACCCCCCTCCTCCTATAAAAGGCCATCCTCTCCTCACTTCTCACACACACCTCCTTCTGAAGGATCTCTCTCCCCCTCTAGTATTATTCCCCCATGGTCTCGGATTAGCGAGATACATGTTCCCGGTGGCTTTATCTGGAAAGGAGTTGCTGCTTCCGCTGCTTTGCTGGAGCAAGGGACGGAGGTTGTCGGGCACTGACGTGTGTGCGATCACGGATGCACCGCTTTGCGGTGCTGGACTTGGTGGTGCTGAGCTGGATCTGATGGACGGCCGGAGCCGGACTGCTGGACTTCATCACGATCTTGAGATCGGCAAGTGTACGACTACATCAACCACGAGTTCCTACTCGTTAACAAAGCTCGTTGTCTACGAGGGTAAGTTCTCGTTGGATGTATGTCCACCCGTTGCTTTGTACCTAGTAGATAGATCTTGGCGTGTAGTTCACACCGTAGGATTTTTTTGTTTTCTATGTTGCGGACCCAACAGTGGTATCAGAACCTGATCCCTGATCTATGCGTAGGTGCTTAGCACGGATAGTACACATATGTTGATATGTGGGCGAAGATGATCATGTTATTGCATCTTCTATGTATTTTGGATATTGGTGGCATAGTGGGATGAAGCGGCCCGGACCAACCTTACATGTCATCGTACATGAGACCGGTTCCACGACTGACATGCAACTAGTTTTGCATAAGTGGCTAGCGGGTGTCTGTCTCTCCTACTATATTCAATATCTGATTTACAATGAGTTGCTAATAACTTAGTTATCCTCGTTGTGGTTCATGTTCGTAGGTAAGAACGATTCTATCTCCGAAAGCCCTAAGCCACGTAAAACTTGCAATTGATAAATTAGAGGCGTCTAGTTTAGATCATTGCTGGGCTAGTGTATTGATATGGTATTGTTGTAAGTAGATGTATGATAGATACTCTTACAACACACTCAACGTGTAAGTTCCATAGACCTTGGCCTTACACACAAAGGAATGATAGAGATCATACCACGATGCAAGTGATAGAGATCAAATGCATGGACCATATCATCTCACTTTACACATTAGATGTTAGCATCTTATACTGCTAGTTTGGCGCTTTCTGTAGCATTGTAAGATGATCCCTCTTTTAGATATCAAGATTAAAATGTGTTCTTCCTTAAGTATGCACCAATCTATGGATCGTGTTTCGAGACATCACGTGATGATTGGGTGTTCTCAACTCTATGCTTTCATGCAACGGGTGTAAGACAGTTTTACACACGCGAATACTAAGGTTCTTACTTGGCGATCCTAGCATGTACAGACATGGCCTCGGAACACGGACCTAAAGGTTAAGCATGAGTCACATAGTTGATGTGATGACCATATTGATGCTCGCCTTTGAAGCTACACCGACTCACGTGATGATCGGACTTGGTGTAGTGGATTTGGTTCATGTAATCACCAAAAAGGCACGAGAGATGTCGTTTTTGAGTGGGAGTTCATTTCTAATTTGGATTAGTCGAACCAAATTTGTCATAAATTAAATCAAAGTGAATTTGCATAGTTTGTTGTAGTCATTGGCATTCGTTTTCTACCTTATGCTTAGTTTTTATTTTAATAGAACTATAGAATTCTGGATATTTACTTTACGAACTAGTATCGTATTGTTTCGAATGTCAATTTAAAGTTTATAAGTCTTATTGTAAACTTTCAGCAAACTCTATTTACTCCATGAAGTTTAATAAGTAGTATTAAATCAAGAGTAAGAATTCCAATGTTAGTATCTAAAGTATCATGTTTGCCTCCATGATTATTGATATTCAAAAAGTTGTTTTAATATCAAGATTATATTGGAGCTGAAAATTGTTTCAGAAACCATCATGTGTGAAAGATATTGTGATATCTGAAACAATGTTTTTGGTTGCATTATGATAGAGTATAATTTAGCAAAATACATGTTCTCATATTGTATGAGAATTTGTGAAGGATGGATATGCTAGGCATCCTAATCTACCAAAAAGGTTTTGGGAACTGATATTATACTCGTGATTCTTCCTTATAAGCTATAGTAGCTTGATCATGAAAGTTTTCATGATAAGGATGAATAGAAGATGTAAGTAAAATGTTTACTACACTAATAGATTACTAAACAATGGATTTTTGGAAGAATGTCAAACATTTGATGATGGTGATCCACTTCAAAGTGCAAGTCCAAAGGTATTAGTATTTGACTATATACAAGCTTTGTACCATGTGTCATGTTGATGACACCACTATTGATGTTGATAGATTCTTTTAAAAGAAAAGGAATTGCTGAAAGAGAATCTATAAAATACTTGGCAGAAAATAAAAGGTTGGAAATGTCCAACTTAGATATATATAGAAGATATACATGTTATGGCTATATTCCTTGCTTGTTAAACAATGTGGTTCTTAGGTATTGGATACTGGTATTGGATACCGAATTGGTTGGTATGAAGTGTCATATAGGACAACGCAATTCATGAACTACAATGGCCTAAGTAACTAGCAAGAGAATGAGTGATGATGTTCATCAAAAACAAATAACATGTTATTGTGTTTTTCGTTGTCATCAAACCTAGCCTTCATGATTTGTTTAAATAATTGTTATTTTGTTCTGGTATTATGAGAACAATGGCTGTTCAAATAATTACCATATTCCATAAAGAATGGATGAACTTTTACAAGTCTAGTTGGAGAAATCACATCCATAAACACTATTGCTAAAATGTCGCAAGACAAATGATTGAAAGATCACTTATGAAGTGACATCGCTGTTTAAATTATATTGGAAAGAAAACATGAAGAAACTCCATGTTGATGGATTTTTGGAGTCTTTAATTTTGATCAATTGACGCATGTGAGACTTTCCTCGAGATAATTGAAACTCCGTCCATAGGCCAGAGAGGAACGGATGACTAGCTTATTGGAAATTGTGCATGCTGATGTGCATAGTCCATTATGTGTAGCCATATGCGATGGATCTTTTTGCTTCATATGCTTTCTTCGAAAATTTGCGTGAATATATCTGTATATTTACTTAATAAGGAAGAAGTATGAAACATTTGAAAGTTGTTCAAAGACTTTCAAGATGAAGTGGAAAATCATTGTAACAAGAAAATAAAGAGTTTATGATTCGATCATAAAGGGAGATATTTGAGTTACATGTTTAGCAAAACACCTAAGATTTGAGGAATTGTTCCATGAATTTGGATTTCCCGATAAACCACAGGAGTATGGTATGTTCGAGAGATGAAATCAAACCATGTTTGACATGGTAAGATCAAGGGTGTCATTTATAAAACTGCCATTATGTTTTAAGGATTGAAGCTTTAGAGACTACCGCTTTTACACTGAAAAGAGCACCATCGTGATCCGTTGAAATGACACCATATGAGTTATGGTTTGGGATAAAACCCGAATTGTCTTTTCTTAAATTTTGGTATGCTATGCATAAGTAAAATGTTTACAACCAAAGTCGGATGAGCACGTCTTTGTTGGTTATCCCAAAGAATTTGTTGGGAATTTCTCCATAACACCGAGGACAAAAGAGTTTGTTACTTGGAACGTCAAGTTTCTTGAGAAGGAATTTTTCGTGAAAAGTTAAGTGGGAGGACAATAGAACTTTGATAAGGTTGATGAACCTTAGCTATATGTGCTAAGTAGCACAGTGCCGGAAAGTGTCCTGGTGGCCGCCACAATTCTCATGGCTCCCGTGATTACAAATGGTGTGATCTTGGAGATTAGAGTTCCTATTGAACCATGTGGGTCAGTAAGAATCAAATAGTAAGATTTGAAACAGAAGTCGTTATTTTTTTGACAATGATGAACCGACTACATGCAAAGAAGCGATGATGGACCCTGACTCCATAAAATGACTAGAAGTCATAGAATCCATGATAGTATCCATACACGAGAAATCAAGTTTCTGAACTTGGAAGACCCTCCGAAAAGGTGTGAAGCCTATCGGTCGTGTTTGGATCTATAAAGAAATAAGACATGGATGTTTAACATCTATGAAATAGTCGACATGTCGGAAAGAAGTTTATGACAATGTTCAAGGAGTTGACTATGACAAGATTTGATCTTTCATAGTGATATATAGTCTTGACGGATTAATATAGCAACCACTACATATAATTTGGTATATGGTAGTTGAATAAACAAAACAAGGTTCTTCTAATAGAACGGTAACCTAGGACATGTACATGACATGGTCTGAAGGGTTTTGTTAATTCAAAGGGTGCTAAAAGGGCATGTAAACTTCAATAGTTGAAGTAAGCATAGCGGAGTTGGAATCTTTACCATGATGAAACTGTTAAAAGAGTTTAAATTCATCGGAGATGATGAAGATGCTTGCATTTGCAGGAAATTAAGTGGGAGCGCTGAGACATATTTCTAATACATTATGTAGAGGACATATTGTTGATTGGAAATGATGTATCTTGTATTGACACAAGTTAAGAATTTCATTAAAATAAGATTTCGATGAAAGACTTGGGCAAACCAGGAATATTTGGCATCAATATCTATATGGATAGATTAAGGCGCAAATATGGTTATGCCAGACATACATATATGAGATATTGAAAGAGTTCAATATGGAAACAACAAGAAAGGTTCTTGCTGCATGAAAAGAATTGTATCAAGATTCAAGTGTTTTGACACTTGGTGAGTAAAATCACATGAAGATTTTGATCGATTATACCATGATATGTATATATCCAGAATGTCCTATGCTCTAAACATTATGAGCATATACCAGAATGATTCATAAGATGATCATTGGACAATAGTAAAGATATTCTTATGAGCTTTGGAAGAACTAAGAATATATCATGTATAAGTGACAAATAGTTAAAGGTAGTTCATTGTAAAGTGTTACATTGATACTAGTTTTGTCACAAGATACAAATTAAATTTATCTCAATTTAGACTATGGGTGGCACAATGTAATGGAAAGGATGTTCCATGATGGATTTGGATGAGTTCCAAAGTTGAGACATTGTGACGGATACTACAACAAAAGGCTAAGTATATGACTGCTATAGTAGCAGCAAAGGAGGGCATTTGTGTTAAGTAGTTTGTTATCAAACTATGTGTGGTTCAAAGTGGGCTAATACTGTGAAGATATATTGTATGGCAATAATATCAACATATTTTGAGCCGATTGAACTAAAGGTCTCACCAAAGGACCAAATTTATACAATGCCATCTCATTTGAGAATGAGTGATGCGTAGAGACGCAAAGACATGCAAATACACACGGACCTGAAACTGTCAGATCCGTTGATTATGTTAACCACTAGCAATAGCGTATATGCAACACCAGAAAGCCATATGTGTTCAATACGCAAAGTTTTTCAAACTAGATTATTGACTCTAGTGCAAGTGGGAGACTGAAGGGAATATGCCCGAGAGGCAATAATAAAGTGGTTATTATCTTATTCCATGTTTATGATAAATGTTTATTTTGCATGCTATAATTGTATTGATAGGAAACGTCAATACATGTGTGTTTAATAAACAAAAAGGGGTTCCTAGTTATGCCTCTCTTATAGACTAGCTCGTTGATTAACAAGATGATCAAGGTTTCCTGATCATGGACATTGGATGTTGTTAATAATGAGGTCACAACATTGGTGGAATGATGTGATGAACATTCATCTGAAGTATAGCATTACGATCAAAGTCATTATGTTTATATTGCTATAACATCATACGAAGTAATCTTTATCCTTAGACCATGAGATCATGTTAATTGCTAACACCGGAAAAGTATCTTGATAACATCAAACGTCACACCGTAATAGGGTGACTATAAAGATGGGTTCAGTGCTACGAAGGTGTTATGTTGAGGCTCATGGATCAAGAGTGGAATTTGTCAATCCCGATGACGGATAGATATACTCTGGGCCCTCTCGGTGATATCACATTGAAATAGCTTGCAAGCAAGTGATGTGATCACTAGAATGTTATATCACGGGAACAAGAAAAGAGTGCATGTCGGCAACGAGATCAAACTAGGTATGGAGATACCGATGATCGAATCTCGGACATGTAACATATCGCGAGACAAAGGGATTTAGTTACTAGCGTTAAAGGTTCTCACGATCACAGAAGTCATCGTTGAATGTGTAGGAGTTAGTATGGATCTCCAGGTCCCGCTGCTGATTATTGATCGAAGAGGGGTCTCGATCATGTCTGCATTATTCGCGAACCGTAGGGTGACACACTTAAGGGATACCGACACCATTTGGAGCAAATATGTTTCAGATAAAGATTTAAGAAAGCGCTAGAATTATTTCAATAGACACCGAAACTGTTTCAGGTGAAATTGCTGAAATTGGTTATGCATGTGATATTGAAATGTTGTAGGGGGTTTTATGTGAATGTTTGTTAATTAAAGTAATTAAAAAAATTCTGAATAAAAATAATGAAAGAGTTTTATTAAATGAGAGAGCATTAAATTTGGAGAAATTTAATGCATTTAAAGTGGAGACTTTAAAAGGGAATGTGAAGAGGCATTTTAATGTGGAGGGGTTACCACCACATGATTGGAGGAGGTGAAGAGACACCTCCTCCATGCGCCGGCCATGAAGGAGGGGCACCCCCCTCCTCCTATAAAAGGCCACCCTCTCCTCACTTCTCACACACACCTCCTTGTGAAGGATCTCTCTCCCCCTCTAGTATTATTCCCCCATGGTCTCGGATTAGCGAGATACATGTTCCCGGTGGCTTTATCTGGAAAGGAGTTGCTGCTTCCGCTGCTTTGCTGGAGCGAGGGACGGAGGTTATCGGGGTACCGGACGTGTGTGCGATCACGGATGCATCGCTGCTTTGCGGTGCTGGACTTGGTGGTGCTGGAGCTGGATCTGATGGACGTGCTGGAGCCAGACCTGCTGGACTTCATCATGATCTTGAGATCGGCAAGTGTACGACTACATCAACCACGAGTTCCTACTCGTTAACAAAGCTCGTTGTCTATGAGGGTAAGTTCTCGTTGGATGTATGTCCACCTGTTGCTTTGTACCTAGTAGATAGATCTTGGCGTGTAGTTCACACTGTAGGAATTTTTTTGTTTTCTATGCTGCGGACCCAACATAACCATGAAGTGGCATTTCTCCCAATT
Source organism: Avena insularis (assembly GCA_023614405.1). Taxonomy (NCBI): domain Eukaryota; kingdom Viridiplantae; phylum Streptophyta; class Magnoliopsida; order Poales; family Poaceae; genus Avena; species Avena insularis. The sequence goes on from CM042684.1 coordinate 444,590,510, forward strand.
AAGAACAAGATTAGTTTCTTCACATCTCTGCAAAACTTTATCAAGGTTGTGTAGACAATTACCAAAAGAAGTTCCATAGACAAAAAAGTCATCCATGAACACTTCTACAATTTCCTCACAAAAACCATGAAAGATAGCAGACATGCACCATTGAAAAGTAGCAGGAGCATTACATAAACCAAAAGGCATACGTCTATAAGCATAAGTTCCATAAGGGCAAGTAAAAGTAGTTTTTTCTTGATCTTGTTGTTTAACAGCAATTTGAGAGAAACCAGAATAACCATCAAAAAAACAAAAATGGGTCTTTTTAGACAACCTTTCCAACATTTGATCAATAAAAGGAACCGGGTAATGATCTTTCTTAGTAACTTTATTGACTTTTCTAAAATCAATGCACATCCTATAGCCTACTACTATTCTTTGAGGAATAAGCTCATCATTATCATTAGGAACAACGGTAATACCTCCTTTTTTAGGAACACAATGAATAGGACTCACCCATTCACTATCATCAATAGGGTAAATAATACCAGCATCAAGGAGTTTCAATACCTCATTCCTTACCACTTCCTTCATCCTAGGATTTAAACGTCGTTGGTGCTCTACTACTGGCTTTGCATCTGGTTCTATGTTGATAGAATGCTGACATATAGTAGGTGAAATCCCTTTTAAATCATCCAGAGTATAGCCCATAGCTCCTCGGTGTTTCCTCAAAACCTCCAATAACCTTTCTTCTTTCTTCCCTGAAAGTTTAGCGCTAATAACAACATGATATATCTTTTTATCATCAATATAAGCATATTTAAGATCATCAATAATAACCTTTCTTCTTCCTTTCCTGAAAGGTTCTTTAGTAAATTTTGAAAAATTAAACTCATAAGATTCCCCATCAAACTTAGTCAAGATTTTCTCCCTCTTGCAATCTATAATAGCTCCACAAGTACTCAAGAAAGGTCTACCAAAAATGATAGGATAAGTTTTACTAGCAGCTGAACCAAGTACTAGAAAATCAGCAGGATACTTAATCTTACCACAAAGAACTTCCACATCTCGTACAATGCCAATCGGAGAGATGGTCTCTCTATTAGCAAGGTGAATAACCACAGCAATCTCTTCCAATTCGCAGGGACTGATTTTGTGCATAATTTCTCTGTAAAGCTCATAAGGAATAACACTAGAACTTGCACCAATATCACATAAACCATAATAGCAATGATCACCAATTCTAACAGAAAGCACAGGAACGCTAGCCTTTTTAGTTCTATTAGGATGTGAAACAATATTAGAAGCATCCTCACAAAAGACTATGTGCCCATCTTCTATGCTTTTAGTGACAAGGTCTTTCACAATTGCTACCACAGGTTCAATGTTTATTTGTTCATCAGGTTTTACAATTATCTTTTCACTTTTGGTGATTACATTAGTTATCATAGGATGGTCCTTTACCTTTTCTGGGAAGGGAATCGTCTCGATATAAGGTTCAGGTAAGATGGGATCAATAATGCACTACTCAACACTCCCAATAGGAACATAGTCAGCAATATCTTTGTAAGGTGCATGGTATTTATTCCATCACCTTTTTGGAATTTCAATATAGGAAGCAAAAGCTCTAAAGCAATTCGTAATAACTTGCAAATCAAGACCATAAGCATTACTAATATTTTGAAAGTCATCAGTTCTCATAAAAGATTCAATGCATTCATAATCATAATTTATACCTGACTTTCTACCTTTGTCATTCTCCCAAGCTTCAACATTGTCTTGAATACGGTCCAGAAGATCCCATTTAGCTTCTTCTTCCATGCGAGTGAATGATCCAGCACAAGAAGATCCAATAAATCCTTATCATGAAGAGAAAGCCTTGATAATAATATTATTGGGGAGCTCATGAATGGGACATTTGAGCATTAGTAACTTCAATCTCCCCCAAGCTTGAGTTGTACTCTCTCCGTCAAGAGGCCAAAAGTTGTATATTTGATTCCGATCTTTATGAATCTCACTAGGAGGATAAAACTTTGAATAAAAGAGAGGCACTAATTCCTCCCATTCCAGAGCTTGACCATTCTTCAGCAGCTTATACCATTCCTCAGCTCTTCCTTTCAGCGATAATGAGAATAAATTCTTCTTAACTTGATCTATAGTAATACCTGCACACTTGAACAACCCGCATAATTCGTGTATAAAGAGTAAATGATCACCGGGATGGATAGTTCCATCCCCAACATAGTAGTTATCCATAACACGATCAATAAGTCTTGTAGGTATTTTGAAAACATCATTCTCAGCAGGTGGTGGCTTATCTACTACCTTAGCAGTGGTAGTAGCATTACCAAATAAGAAACTCAGCGAATTATCCATAACAAAAATAAAGCAACTAGCGTATAAACAATACTCACAGTAGAAGTTTCCTTTACCAGTTCCACTCTCCAATAGCGCTTCACTCCCCGGCAACGGCGCCAGAAAATAGTCTTGATGACCCACAAGTATAGGGGGTGTATCGCAGTATTTTTGATAAGTAAGAGTGTCGAACCCAACGAGGAGTAGAAGGTGCTGGCTAGTGGTATGGATCAGGAGTTCTCTGTAAATACTTAGCAAACGGATTTTTAGGGTTTTTTGATAATGCAAGTAAATAAAGTACGAGTAAATAAAAGACAGTAGGAATAAATGCAGCAAGTGGCCCAGTCCTTTATGCAGCAAAGGACAAGCCGGTTGTATTACTTAAGATGACCAAACGTTCTCGAGGACAGATGGGAAGATAGTCAAGTGCTTTCGCTTCGTATAGTTGATTAATCTTCTTTAGCTTGCTAAGTGTTGTGTGGGTGAACCTGTGCTAATGTACCGACCTTCCTAGGACTAATACATACTTGTGATTATACCCCTTGCAAACATCCGTAAGTACAAGAAAGTAATTAAGATAGAAACCTAACCACATCTTTAAACTCTAAGACCCTTACGTCCCTTGTGCAATGGTTTCCTAACGGGGGTTCAGGTTTTTGTCACTCCGGCAACCCCTACGATTAGTATCCAAATACACAATGCATTCCCCTAGGCCCATATAGGTGAAGTTTCATGTAGTCGACATTCACATGACACCACTAGAACAAGTACACCACAACTTAAATATCAAACTATTGAATCTTTCTCAACACAACTCCACTACTAACAACATGACTTCTCCCATGTCCTCAAAAACAAAACGAACTACTCACAAGACATCATATGGATCATGATCAGAGATGGAATAATGATGTATAACAATCTGAACATAAACAATAATTCAATGGTTCACTCAATAGCATCAACTACAAAGAGTAATCAACACCGGGAAAGTTTCCCCTATGAACTATGCAAGATTCAACTCAATTGTTACAGCAATATGGAGATGGTGATGAGGGTGCTGATGATGATGAGGGTGGTGATGATGATGATGATGATCCCGATAAAGTCCAGCTTGATGGTGGTGTTGATGGCGACGATCTCCCCTCTCCGGGAAGGAATTCCCCTGGCAGAAATCTGTCTGCCGGAGAGATCTTCCTGTCTCGGTGTTTTCCGCCCCGCAGAGGCGATGGAATCTTTTTGTGGTCGCTCCCCGAGTCTTAGGGTTTCGGGAGGATGATATACGCTAGAGGGGAAAGCCAGAGGTGGGCCAGGGCAGCCACACCACCTGCTGGCGTGGCCTAGGGCTGCCTGCGCCAGGAGGTGATGTGGCCTCCCTGTGGCCCATCTCCACTCCCTCTTCTGGCATCCTTCGTCTTTTGGAAAAATAGGATTTTCCATATATTTTCCCAGATTTTCTGATGTTCGTGAATTTTGCCTCCAAACATCACCTTTTCCATCAGAATCCTGACTGCAGCGGTCCATGCTCCAAAAGTCATCAACCATGCAAAAACGGATGAAATAACATAAGTATCACCTCTCAATACGAAATATATCAATGAATAACAATGAATTATGACATAGAATAGTGATGCAAAATGGACGTATCACTCGCCTTCCTCCACATCGACATAGTAGGTCTTCTCTAGCATCGACAACTGCAAGATGTTCTTCTTCCTTCTTCTTCCTCTGGATGATCGTGGTGGCGAGGGGAGAAGGGGCCAAAAGGTGGTGCTGAAGCGGTGGTCTCGGCGCTAGCAGGACTCAGAGAAGCTCAAGTTGCGGTAGTTCCCAAGCATCGGCGATGTGCGCCGCTACTATCTTTGGCCAAGGGGGCCACTCCACACCTCGAGAGATGATGCTCTGAGGATCTTTCTCCTCTAGACTTGGAGGTCTTCCGATCATAGCACGGTGACCCATCCAGATGGTGGACCAAGTGGCGTAGTCCCCGGTGCCGCCACCAGCGGTCGTGTTGTGAGATCCAGATACCGAAGCGGTGGAGACGAAGGACTAGATTGCTTTCCTTTTTTATTTGTTGGGGTCCTTCGTGTAAAAGTTGAGGCCAAGCTTGTACTCCCTGTGTTTGCTAGGGTCCTCTTTGTAATTCTTCCCACCGAGCAATGGAGCTTCTAGGGCCTTCGGGCCTATTCCCGCTAAAAAAAATCTTGTTATTCAACCTCTGCCGGCTGGCCGGTCCCGAAGATGCACCACATAGAGAAAAAAGACTAACGACGAAAACACACACCAATTACAGAAAGTAGATTGACATGGAAGAATTAGTGAGGAGTTCTTTATTGATGTATCTATGGAACGATACGTATAATGATTGAGCTCTTCTATATATAGGCACAAAGGGATAAAGAGATAAGCATGCCCACTTAACATTAACTGTGTTGACCTAGCCTAATAGAGGCCACCGAACGGGCCTCTACCGACCTAGTTTCCCAACACCCCCCCTTGGGTATCTTATCTGTATATCTATGTATGAAAACTCCGAGAAATCCAGTGAAAAAATATGGAGAAAAAGTACATGGTATACTTTTGCTATGTTACATGAATTGTCTCATTAAAAAAATTATGCGAGAAACTTCATAAAAACTCACTTAAGGGAAAAATAAGACAATTCACCTAACTATAAATTTAAGTACTCAATCATCGGGATCGAGATTTTAGCGATGAGTTTGTGAAGATTCTCCCCTTGAACCTTACATCTCCCTAAGTCTCATCATACCAATTCCACAAACACATTTCTCGAAAGAAGATGCTGGTAATGAATTAGTGAATAAATCAGCTAGATTTTCACACGACTTAATATGCAAGATCTTTACTTTGTTCATCTTTTGCAATTCATGTGCATAGAAGAACTTGTGATTTATATGTTCTGTAAGATTGCTCTTCATGTAACCGTCCTAGACTTGTGCAACACAAGCGGCATTATCTTCATAGATAATAGTTGGGGGTTTGTATGGTGTTCAGCCCACAAGATATATGGATGTGGCCGACCACCTGTCGAAGCCATACACATTCTCGTGATGCTTGTATAATGCTATAATTTCCGAGTGGTTCGTCGAAGTTGACACAAGAGTCCGGTTAGACGATTTTCAGGAATTATAGTTCCACCATAAAGGAAAACATATCCAGTCTATGACTTGGACGTGTGTGGGTCTGAAATGTATCCAACATCTGCATAGCCTACAACTGATAGGTCTTGGTTCCTTTGATAAAAGAAGTCAAGGTCTTTGGTCCCTTGCAGATACCGGAATATGTCCTTAACACCTCTCCAATGTCTCTTGGTAGGCTCAGAACTATACCTAGCAAGCAAATTGACAGTGAATGCAATATATGGTCATGTACAATTCGCGAGGTACATAAGTGTGCCAACTACACTTAAGTAGGGGAATCCTAGTCCAAGAATTTCCACCCCCTCTTCCTTAGGCCAGCACAGGTTCTTGTCTTGCTGCAAAGATCTTCCGGCCATCAAGGTGTTAGAAGGATATGCTTTTTCAAATCCAAATCATTCCAACACCTTATGGGTATACGCTGACTGGTGCACTAAAATCCCAGCAGAGAAATGCTCAAGTTACAGACCCATGCAGAACTTGGTTTTGCCTAAGTCTTTCATCTTGAATTCCAATATCAGGTAGGAACTCGCTTCCTCAATATCCTCAGGTGTATCGATTATATTCAAATCATCCATGTACACTAAGATAATCCATAATCCATCATGGGATAACCATATAAAAATACATGGGAACCTTCATTCCTCGTGTAGCCCTTATGATGAAGGAAATCTCTTAAACGATTATACCACATCCTACCTGACTGTTTAAGTCCATACAATAACTTCTTAAGCTGAACACTATATAAATTCATGTTTGTTCTATCTTGGTTTGGAACAGGGATACCTTCTTGTACTTACATGTATATGTCTGAATCCAAGTTACCATATAGGTAAGCGGTGACAACATTCATAAGTTTCATTTTCAAGTCCATGTTGACTGCCATTGAGATCATGTATCTAAGGTAATTCTATCCATGACCGGGGAGTAAGTTTCCTCAAAGTCGACACCTGGTCGTTGAGTGAAACCTTGAACAACGAGCTTTGCTTTGTACCTTACTACTTCATTATTCTCATTTCTCTTTCGAACAAAAACCCACTTGTGTCCAACATGTCGAATGTGGGGAGGAGTTAGACAAACATGTCCAAATACCTCTCTTTTATTTAACGATAATAATTCAGCAGAGATTACCTTCTATCAATCTTTCCAATCTGATCTTTTCTTACAATCAGCGAGCATGCTAGGCTCAGGGTCAATATCTATGATTGGGGCAATTTTCTTGGCAAAATTTGCATCGACATTTTCCATGGCTCGGCTGTATGACTCGCCCAAATTAACATAGTTAACGGTCATTTCGTCATGGAGTGAATCAGACACATCCCCTTGCTCCACCAGATTTTGGTATGAGATCTTTTGGTATGAACTGAAAGAATATTCCGCCTTTAGGGTCTGTTTGGTTTATGCCCACACCAGCCAAGCCAAATCAAGGGCGCGTCAATAAATTAGTGAAGGATTGCCCACCCCTGTTTTGCCCGTGCGTGGGCGCAGAATCCAGCCAATTTTTTTTTTCGCGACACCTAGAATTTGGCTTCAATCCAAACGCCAACCTATGCTACCGGTCAACGCCAAAATTTTGGTATGGCACACGCCGACCACAATCCAAACAACCCCTTAGAGCATCTCCACTCGTTGGCCGTTCCTAGGCCGAAATCTAGACCTAAATAGCGCCAGGCGGACGAAGGTTTCGGCCTGGGAACGGCCGATTTCCCACTCACGTTCCCAGTCGAAGCTAAAAACGACGACATTTTTGAATTTTCTCGTTCCCGCGGCGAAATCTTGGCCATAGGGTGTTCGGCAGAAGTACGCCCAAAATAGTTCGGCCATTAAATTATTACAGAACAAGATAAAATGGGTCGGCGATCAGTCGTCGATGGGGTGATCTCCTCCGGCGTGTCCAGTGCGATGGGGATGGGTTCGTCGATGTTCCTGCCGGCCGACTAGTTGGAGGAGGTCGAAGCGGAGCTCGGCGAGGGTACGGCGGCGGAGGTGTTCGGCTGAGAGCTTGGCGCGTTCTCGACGTTGTCCTCCTCGAGGATGTCCTTGTGCTACTCCATATACCAGGCCTTGACCGGCGAGCTCATCGCCGAGGTGTCTTCACCGCCCATGAGAAACTGCAGATCCATGTTCCTCTTTCTTCCCCGGGACTGTTCTTGGGTGAAGAAGCTGGCATTGCCGGCCGCAGCCGCCGCCGATCCTGCGGTGATCATGCCCTGCATGTAGGCTTCACTCGACATTCCTCCGAACATGTTCTAGGCGTCGATCTCGCCGTGGTTCGCGTGCGACGAGCTTCCGGCAAACGGCAGGGGCCGTGGCGCGCCGTCAAGGAAGCAGCGTACGTTAGAGAGAAGGAGTAGGGGGCGTTAATGTCGATGCTGAAGGCTGAAGGAGGGCGTGGTGCGGGGCAGGGGAAGACAGTGTTCGGGTTGAATCCGCCGTTGAACTCGAGGGATACCCCTGCCGTAGGTTCGTCTGGTTCTCCTGGAACATCGCCAGCGAGATCGGCGAGAAGCCGACCGGCGAGTTCCCGGGAGGCGAAGCGACACTTGGCTGGCTCCCCCAAATGCCGCCGTACTGCCGCACGCGACGATGCCACTGTCGCTTCCCTCATTGCCTGTCCCTCGGCCGTCGCTTCCCTCATCGCCTGTGCCTCGGCCGCCGCTCCCCTCATCGCTTGAGCTTCGGCGAGCTCCTATGCCTTCTTGGTCCTTGCCTTCCTGACATGGGTATACCCTACAGGTACTCGAGCTTGGTATATACGGTCTAAATACGTACAGGCCCACGGTGTCGCCAAGGCCCAAAATGAAGGACTCGAGTAACCTACGGACTCTCGATTGCTTGAAGAACAACAAGAAGCTAAAGATAGAAAGTTTGAAGGGGAAAACCCTAACTTGTAACCGACTCGACCTGCTACCCGAGACCTAGCCTATCTATATAAGGGCTAGGAGGGGGCGGCGAGGAGGACACACGCAACCCTAGTTTCCACAACCCTCGCCAGATTGCATCTGCGCACCATTGTAATCTTCGATTCCTTCGATAATTCCACGAGCAGACAAGCAGGAGTAGGGACCTCTACGAGGCCTGAACCTGGGTAAATCTTTGTCCCCTGTGTGCTTGTTTGCTAGCCGATAGATGTCTCTAGCGCTCCCTCCTTCTCCAAAACCCAAGTCCATAACAATGGGCATTGATGAGTTAAACCCTCGTCAATTGGCGCCGTCTGTGGGAAGTGGGAGTGCTGATGTTGCAGCTTCTTCGGCCCCATTAACCGTGATCTACAACTCCGCAACAACGGAGATCCGCCAGCTCTTTGGCGCGTTCGACTTCACCGTCCATTATCGCCACCACTGGCCGCCTTCGAGTCCGTGGCGGCGAAATCAGTTTAGCGATAGGAAGCTTCCGCTTCCAAGTCGGTCGATGGGCACGCACGCCGCATGCTCGATCAATAGCACGGCACCGTCGATTGCCCTAGCATCATGGTTCCCTCCATCGATTGGCACCCTCAGTGAGCCCAACGCCCCGACAACAGTCGAGAACACGATCAGCGGCGGCGATCGCGACTCGATCTGGCGATCCGCCATCAAGATGGGACCTACGGTTCCGGATCTGAGAGTTGTGGAAGCAGCAGCTTCCCTAATCACTTCATGTGTGCCGACATCAACGCATGCGATACCTCTGCCAACCATGACAACAGTCGCAATCGCGGCAACAGAACCGACCCGCCTAATGGCGGCAACAGCGCCAACGGTGGCGATCGCACCAACGCCAACAACGGAGAAGCAGTCGAACCTCCAACCATAGTAAACGAGCAAACTGGCGAACGCGTCGTGATCAGGCTCAACGAGCAAGAATGGGCTCGCTGCCGCGAGGCCCTACGAGGCACTCCTCTACCCTTCGGATCTCCGCAAGAATTGCTAATGGGCTACCATTGGCTCCCGAAGGAAGAATTCAAGCGCCAAGTACAAACAATCGTGCAACTCGAGGCGCGCAAAAAGGCGGCAGACGAATCGAGCCTTCGTCGTGCTGGGCTCTCCTCCTACGGAGGATCCTCCTCGAAGGGCAACGAGCAACTCGCCAAGAAGAGGCAATCTCGGATGGCCCACCTCACCGAGCAAGAACGCATAGAAGCCGCAAAAGTCCTCGACTTCGGCTCTATGACAGTTGACACTAGGGGCAACATGGTCCCCAAGACGCCGCAGGCTGCGGTGACAGCGGCCACCATGTACCTCCTCAACAACTAGCCACCGGCTGGAGATCCCCGAGCCGCCATGCACCGATCCACGATCGCGGGCTTGGGACTAATCGAGGCCGCCCTCGACAAGGAACTAACACCGGAGCCGAAAAAGGGCAAAGCGCTACTCATCGCCCTCATCTAGCGACGACAGTCACGATCTGTCTTGACGCTGCCGCTCACGGCAACACGACCGCAACTATGATGCGTGCGACGAACTCACGTAGCACAAGATTGACAAATCAAGGGCGCGACGCGCTCGGTCGACTGAGTCCGAAGAGGAGGATGTGGAGCTCTGTGGCGCCAGATGCTTCAGCAGATCCATTAGGCAGAAGCGAATGCCTAAAGGGTTTAAACTCCCGTCGGAAAACCCGAAGTTTGACGGTCTACACGACCCAAAAATCTAGCTGGAGGACCACATCTCCTCCGTCAGGCTCCACGGGGGCAGTCGAAGCACGACCATGCAATGCTTGCAGCTACAGCTGCAGGGCGCCGCCCAAGCATGGCTCAACAACCTCCCATGTGGATCCATTCGCAGTTGGGACAAGCTGGTTTACAGTTTCGTGCGCAATTTCAAGGGCACGTACAAGCGGCCTGCATCAATCGAAGAGCTAAGGTGCTGCCAACAACGATCGGGCGAATCGCTACGCTCCTACATCCAAAGGTGGTCCATCATCAAGAACTCCGTAGAGAACATCTCGGAGGATCGCGCGATTGATGCATTCAACGGTGGCGTCCGCCGCCTAGAACTCAGGGAGGAGCTGGGCTGCTCAAAGCCCAAGACCATCGACCACCTGATGGAGATCGCAAATCGGTGGGCCGATGGAGAAGATTCGGTGAAGAATCGTGTTCACTTCGACGAAGAGGCAGAACTCGAGCACACACGCGATCGCCGAGGCAAACGTCGCATGCGCATCTACGATGACCGCGACGACGTCAACATGGTTGTGGCCGGCTACACCGAGATACGCGACGATAACCGCAACAACGGATACCGTAGCGGCGGATACCGCGACTCCAGGAAAACCACACAAGTATGGCAACACCGCACTCGCGATGAGGCACCCGCAACAACCATTGAAGACAAACTATCCGGGCCATGCACAGTGCACTTCTACATCGACAAGCACGATGGGAAGAAGAAGTCCAGCCACCTCCTCAAGGACTGTCGCGAGTTCCTCAAACTACATGAGGGATTAACTCGGATGAACCGCAACGCAGTCGAAAGAGGTTACGGCGCCCCCCTAGGTGCCGTGGCACATGGCGCTCCGCCACCACCGCCTGGGCCACCCCCACGAGCCATGGGCACCATGATGATCCAAAAGGGACGCCCCTCCAATCGGGTGCAGAAGGCCATCACTCGCCAAGTCAACTTGGCCACACACTCGCCACCATCTACCACTGAGTACCTCAGTGGAAGCGAGTCATGCATCACCTTCGACAAATGCGACCATCTGCCTCAGGTACCCTGTCCAGGCCATTGCCTCCTCGTACTCGAGGCGCAAATCGGAGGTTTCTACATGAGCCACGTCTTCATGGACGGTGGGAGCGGCATCAACCTTATATTCACGAGTACCTTGCGAGCAATGAGAATCCCGCTAACCTGCCTGGAGGCCTCGGACACAACGTTCCACGACATCGTCCCAGGGAAGGGCGTATACCCCCTGGGCAAAATCAACCTCGACGTCATCTTCGGCACGCCAAAGAACTTCCGGCGCGAGCGCATCGACTTTGAGGTCGTCGACTGGCCCTCACAGTACCATCAGCATCCTCAAGGGCGTTTGCTAGGTTCATGGCAGTACCCCACTACACCTACCTGCAGATGAAAATGCCAGGTCCCAATGGCGTCATCATGATAAACGGGAGCTTTGAAAGATCTGACAGTTGTGACAGGGAATTCAACAGAATTTCTCAGTCCTTCGGCATGCAGGAAGAACTCGCGAGACTAAAGGAGTCGACAGACAACAGTCTGCCTCCACTGAGCCGGCCAAGCTCACCTGACCTATCCTTCGACTCATCGGTGCACACCAAGAAAGTACAGGTCCACCCATCGGATCCCACCAAGACGGCCCTCATCGCTAATCACTTGAGTCCCGCATAGGAACTCGCGCTCGTCGAATTCCTCCGTGAGCACTGGGAAATTTTTGCCTGGTGTCCTGCGGACATGCCAGGAGTTCCCAGGGAATTCGTCGAGCACGCACTCAACGTCAACCTCGACGCAAGGCCAGTCAAGCAAACAATTCGGCGATTGTCTGAGCCATGAGCGCAGTCAGTCGACATGGAGATCAACAGACTCCTCGACGCCAAATTCATACGTGAGATCAAGGAAAGCACTTGGCTCGCCAACACAGTGCTGGTACCAAAAAAGGACACGGATATCCTACGGATGTGCGTGGACTTCACCTCTCTGAATAAGCATTGCCCAAAGGATCACTTCCCGTTGCCACGCATCGACCAGATCATCGACTCCACTGTGGGATGCGAGCGCCTATGCTTCCTCGACGCCTACTCAGGCTATAATTAGATTCGAATGAAGGAGGAAGATCAAGAAAAAACAGCGTTTACAACGCCCTTTGGCGTGTTCTGCTACAACACAATGCCCTTCAGGCTAAAGAACGCGGGAGCTACCTACCAGCGGTGCATGCAGGCTTGCCTCAAGGAACAACTGGGTCGCAATATCCAAGTCTATGTCGACGACATAGTAATCAAGACCAAGGAGGAAGCCTCGTTAATCGATGATCTGTGTGAAACCTTTGCCAACCTCGACCGCTACCGGATTAAGCTCAATCCGGACAAATGCGCCTTCGGCATGCCATCTGGGCAATTACTCGGGTACCTCATCTCCGCGAGGGGAATCGAGGCAAACCCGAAGAAAATAAAAGCCATACTGGCCATGGAGAAGCCGAAAAACATACGGGGCGTTCAGTAGCTGGCTGGACGAATCGCAACCTTCAGTCGATTCATCAGTCGGATGGGTGAAAAGGTGCTGCCCTTCTACCAACTCCTCCGCAAAACCGAAAAGTTCGAGTGGACCAACGAAGCGTACGAAGCATTCGAAGACCTCAAGCGCCTTCTATCCACCTCGCCAGTACTCGTGACCCCACGGGAAAGAGAACCACTGTTGATGTATATCTCCGCCACCAACCAGGTGGTCAGCACAGTGCTTGTCGTCGAGCGAGCCGAGGAAAACAAGGTGCACGGGGTACAACGCCTAGTATACTACCTTAGCGAGGTCCTCACACCAACAAAACAGCAGTACCCGCACTACCAGAAGCTGGCGTACGGTGTCTTCATGACCGCCCGGCGACTGCGCCATTACTTCTAGGAACATCCAATCGTGGTGGTCAACGACGCCCCGTTGGGGCATATTCTCAATAACCCCGATGCCACGGGATGAGTCGCGCTTTGGGGAATAGAATTGTCTCCACGAGACATCACATACGAAAAGCGCGACGCAATCAAGTCGCAAGTTCTCCCTGACTTCCTCGTGCACTGGATGGAGAACCAGCTCCCGGACAAACCAGATATGTCCTACCTCTGGACAATGCACTTCGATGGGTCCAAGCGGAAGGATGGAGCAGGCGCATGTGTCATACTGACATCACCTCAAGGGGACAAGTTGAAGTACATCCTGCGAATGCAGTTCACAGCCTCCAACAATGAGGCTGAATACGAGGCCCTGTTGCACGGGATGAGGATGGCAAAAGCCTACGGCGCCAAGAGGCTTATCATCTACGACGACTCCAAACTGGTCGTCAACAAAACAATGCATGAGTGCGACGCACTTAACGACAACATGATTGCGTATCGCGACCTCTATGACACACTCGAAGGAGACTTCGATGGTTGCGAGCTGCGGCACGTAGGTCGTGAAAGCAACGAGAAGGCGGACGCACTCACCAACATAGGCTCTACCTGCGCCCCCATACCACCTGGGGTATTTCTCGAGCGCATCTGCGAACGCTCCATCAAGCCAAAGGCCGCAGAGAAGAAAACAAGCGCAGCAACGGACTCGGGGGCTATGCCGCCCAATGAGCCAATGGCACTCGATGACTTGGAGTTGGACACAGGACTCGAGGGACCAATGAGCGTCATGATGATTGAGCAATCCTGGACGCAACCGTGCATCATGTATCTCCTCAGCAAAAGGCTACCAGACGATCCGACTGATGCACGGCACATCACGCAGCGATCCAAGGCATTCGCTGTTATCAACGGCGAACTGTATAAATGCAGCATCGCAGGAGTACTGCAACGATGCGTCTCCATGGCCGACGGAAGAGCTGTTCTCCTCGACATCCATGAGGGGACCTGCGGGCACCACGCCGGCAGTCGTGCCCTCGTGGCCAAAGCTCTGCGAGCTGGGTTCTACTGGTCTACGGCCATGCGCGACGCCAAGGACATCGTCCAGAAGTGCAACGCATGCCAACGATTCGCGGACAAGCCGCATGCACCTGGCACAGAACTCTGGCCAATTCCGTTGGCCTGGCCCTTTGCACAATGGGGACTCGACATGGTCGACAAGCTCCCTAAGTCCTCACGAGGAGGATACGTCTACCTCCTGGTGGCAATCGATAAATTCACCAAGTGGATAGAGGCCATGCCAGCAACCAATCAATCAGGCCACAGCGTAGTCAAGTTCTTCGAGTCCATCGTCTTCCGTTTTGGGGTGCCACACAACATCATTACGGACAACGGCACGAACTTCACATCCAAGGAGTTCCAAGAATTCTGCGAGAACCTGGGGATCACCATCAGCTACACCTCGGTAGCGCATCCACAGACCAACGATCAGGTGGAAAAAGCAAATGGGCTCGTCTGCGGCGGCATCTAGAAGCAACTCCTCCGGCCACTCGAACAAGCTTGCGGTTTGCTGGCCAGATGAACTGCAATCCGTACTCTGGAGCCTACGCACAACTCCAAACAACGCCACGGGCTACACGCCATTCTTTATGGTGCACGGAGCAGAAGCAGTGTTGCCCGAGTGCGATACAAAGGCGCCGCGTGGTCGCTTACAGCGAAGAAGAGTCATCCCTCGCACTCGAAGACTCCGTCGACCTCCTTGAAGAGGCACGAGAAATCGCCGCGAAAAGATCAACGATCTACCAGCAGAACCTGCGTAACTACCACAGCAGGAGGCTATGCCCCAGATCCTTCGTCGAAGGCGACCTGGTCCTGCGACTGAAACAGTAGGGGCATCTCAAGCTCGAGTCCCTCTGGGAAGGACCGTACGTGATTACAGAAGTAATCCCAGGTGGCGCCTATTGCCTTCAAGACTTAGAGACAGGAGTCGCATACTCCAACCCATGGAATGTCGCACAGCTGCGACGCTTCTACCCCTAGTCGCTTTTTACTTTTTACATTGCAAATAAGGCTACTCAGCCAAGGCTACTTAGCCACACATTATACCTCGCACTATTCTTCGAATAAATAAAGCTAAGTGCCCCAAAACTCTGTGTTTTTCCTTTACTTCTCCAATTTTATCTACTCGGGGGCTGCGCCACCCTATATACATCTGTTCTACGAACCAAAACGCGATATCCTGAGTAGCTGGCACATCAATCGAAACCCTTGACACAATCATCAACCCAGCTGTAACGCACCTGACATGTTGACAAGGGACTGAGATAAAAGCATGACCAGGCTAACGAAAGGGACTCGCATAGTGCAACACACTTCATGCTAACAAAGCTCTTTATACAATAACTTATACACAACATTTATGTGAACTTTACAACACAAGTACACTTATGTGCAGGATACAAACTAGGCAATTACTGCAGCAGGAGAACATTGGTTTGTTCCTCAAAGAAGTCGACGATCTCTTCTGTCGGGCGATCCACCGCCTGGTAGTGCGGCACCATATTCCAGGCAGAACCTGCTGGTGGTGCAGGCGGCCTAGATGCAATTGCCGCAACATCTACGTCAGGCATGTGCAGTCGCACCATTGATAGAGCAGCCTTGGGACCGGCCACCAACTGTTGCCTTACGCACTCGCGAACCGCGGTCAGGTCTTGAAACTTGGCAAGGAGGGCCAGCAAGCTTGATGGAGTATCATCCAGCGGAAACATCGTCCGATAAATGTTCTTCAAGCATGACTGCAACTTGTTTAGAAAGTGCAGCACTCGCGACGCACGATCCTGCATGGTCGCCAGCGCAATCGGGCGATCATGATCTACCCAGAAGTATCCACTCTCTTGAAGTTGTTCCTGGGTAAGATCATGCATGCAAATGGCAATTCTATCCTTCTCCTCCTGCGGATGACGCGTGCTGACAACTACACGAAGCAGCAACAACAGCATAAGTACAACGTACCATTGCGAGTGACTATAAGGAAAAGATGAGAGCAAGCAAACTAACATTTGAATTGGTCGCCCAGCTACGTCACCTCGCCAAGCAGATACTGCTCTTGGGCGGTGGCTTTCTCCGCCTTCGACTTCCATACATCCGTGTTACCGCGGAGCACGGGTAACTCATGCTCCAGCTGCTTCACGCGGTCACGCCGTCGCGAAAGCAGCGACAGCTCATCTACTCTGGAGCACGGCGGTACCACGGTATCATCAAGAGTCGGCGAGTCCTGAGTTTCCCTCAAAGGATCACTTGATGTACCCTACCACAAGTCAAGATAGAAGCAAATAAGATGACCAAATCAACACAAAGACAAATGATTCAAATGCATTCAAGACTAGCAAAAGTATCAGCAGATACACTGCGCGTGAGCATGTTCTTAAACAAAAGGACATAAACTAATTAACTATTACAAAAGCTAACTAAGGAGCAACTGGCTTCTTCGACTTCGATGGCTTCGAGGGCTTCATCGAGTCCGTGGCAGTGTCAGATGCCACTGACTTTCCGCCATCCCCTAATGCCGCCGCTTTCGCTGCCTTCTTGGCGCGATGCAGCTCCTCAGAATACTTTGCAACAATATTTATCAACTGAGGCCCATACTTGCCACAGGCAGTCGCGAACGGAGTGAAGACTACCTACTGGCCGTCATTGCTAACGGCATCGCCGACATCAGCCAGATCGACTCCGTGGGCTGCACCATGGCGACATGACATGGGCCGCACCAGCGGAGTGAGTTCTTGTAGCTAGAAGGCACACCCCCGGCGAGTGACTCCACCAGCTCGTCTATATTCTCGATTAACTCCGCCTTGGGCATCAGCTCCTCCCGGAGGCGACTGAGGGCGCCCTTGGCCTTGGAGAGCATATCCTGGACGGCGACGCTATGGTCCTCGACTGCCGATAGTGCACCCGCCAGAGCATCATCGGGACGAAGGGCCTGCGGGTCGAAATTCAAGTCACCAGCATCTGCGCATAAATCCACACATGGACAAAACATCAGTGCCAACGGCAAAAAGTCCAGCAGAGAAGGACAACGATATCCAAAGAAAAATACCTGAGAGGGCCTTGGCGATTGAGAAAAGCTGTCCCTCGAAGAACTTCTCCCTGACTACAAAGGAGGCACGCAGCTCCTCTTCGCGCCTTTGCGCCTCGTCACGCGCCGCGATTGCCTCATTGCGACCCTTCACAGCCGCGGCGAGGGTTTTTTCCATGGTGGCAGCATTGCGCAGGAGGGCGTTATGTTCAGCTACAAACAGAAAGGGGTTGACTATCAGTCGACCATATCAAAAGAAGACGAGGAAGAAGAAGTGTAGGACACTCACTTTCAACCGCGCGATGACGCGTCTCCAGCATCGCATGCTGGCGGCCCATTGCAAGCACTTGCTCCACCAAGTGCGCGGCTTCCTTCACAAGGAGCTATCACACAACAAGGAATCAGCAGAGGCAATAGATAACATCGAATGCAACACTAAAAAGGAGAAAAACTACACTTACATGGTCCTCCAAGGACTCCGAAGATGTCTGTTGTACCATCATCCGGGAAACCATTCGATGCTCCCCTGCATGAGGAGAACTGGAAGAGTTGTGCCCGGAGTGGGCCGCCAATGGAGGGGAAGGAGAGCGCTCGACCTCTTTCTTGGCCCTTGAGGTCGTGACTCCTGATTCTTTCAAGAATTGAACGTCGCCAAAAGATGACGACGCCTCTTGGCTGCGAGACAAAATCCACATCAAAAAAGGACAAACACAGAGACGAGCCAAACAAGGGTAAATCCAGAGAAGAGTAAAATGAATTAGAAAACTTACCAATCAAATTTGTCAAAGTCAAAAGTGGCCTCCTTCGACTCTGACAAAGACTCCTTGGGCAATCGCATCTTCTTGCGAGAGGAAGGTGCAATGGCGCTCACTGGAATGGTAGGGATCGGCGACTCCGCACCTACACATGCACCTTCTGGAGTCGAAGGAGACGACGCATCGGAATCCTTGCTGCGCGAATGCTTGCGAGTATCCGGACTACCGAACTCGGGGGCTTCCTCCTCCACATCAGAAGGGATGATCGACTCCGACTCGTCCTCCTCCAAGGCTCCACGAGGAATAATCCCCTCAGAAAGAGGGGGCATACAAGACGACACCGCCCAATCCTGCATACAGACAACAAGTTCAGCAAAAAACAAACAAACAGCAGAAAAGCAATCGACAAATTAAGCTCTCACAGAAGACAACTATACCTCAGGAGGAGGGTTAGCAGCATCGAACGGAGGAACAACTGGCTCACTAGGGAGCACATCCTTGACGGTGTACTTGGTGACCAGTCGAACCCTCTTGTCCACCTCACTCGCGGACATGCCATCGACAGACACGCGAGTGGCATCATCAGCGCCAACCCATTGAAACATGGGGTGGACTCTAGGCTGCAGGGGCTGGACGCGATGACGCAACCAAGTGTGAATGAGGGCGCAGCCTCCCTCCTCTTTGCCTATGCAACTCTCGAGGTCGCAGATGCGCTGGTACAACACATCTGTCTCCGCGGACTCGCCAGGCATGACTACATTCTTCCAGGAGCGCATCCTCTTGCACGGCGTCGCGGGATCGAAGGGCGCGAATTCGAAGTGCTCACTGTTAGCCTTCTCATCGCGGATGTAGAACCATTTGTCCCTCCACCCTTGGACGGACGCCATGAGCTTGATGTCGAAGTAGGTGGAGGATGGATCGACGTGGATTCCGCAACCACCTACATCGTAGACTAAAAAGCCAGATGTAGATTGGCGCTTCAATTTAAAGAGGCGCTTGAAGAGGCCGAAGTGCGGTTCGATTCCGAGCCAGCACTCGCAGAGAGTGATGAAGCAAGAGATATGGAGGATAGAGTTCGGGGACAACTGATGGAGCTGAAGCCCGTAGAAACAAAGGAGGCCCCTAAAAAAGGGGTGAAGAGGCAAGGAGAGACCACGAATGATGAATGCTAAAAACATCACTCGAAAACCAGCGGGAGGAGCAGGAATTGTCTCACCGTCGGGGACGCGCGCGTCGGTGACTATGGCGGACAGTACTCCGTCTTGACGAAGAAGACGGAGATCAGATGACTTGATGATGGAGGGGCGCCACGCACCATTCGTGACGCGGGTTCCTGCGGCCTTCTTCTTCCTGCCAGCGGCGGTGCTAGTGCCCGCAGCGGTGGAGCCGCCTTTCTTCTTCACCGCAGCAGCGGTGGCCGCGGAATTAGCCACAACGCCTCCTTTCTTCTTCCCCATTGCACGACGGCGATGCGAGCGAAGGAAGTAGCTCGGAAACGAGCGGAGTTGGTCCAGCGTCACGAAAGAAACGGGCGTAGAGAAAAGCAGAGGAGCAGCGGCAATGGCGACGGAAGCAAAGGATGAATGAGAGCAGATGAGAAAATTACCGTCACAACACCGCTACTTAACCCTTGGAAGATGCAATCCAACGACTCAGAAAAACCCTACTGGATGCGTGGCAAACATCATGCTTGACACGTGGAGGAGTAGAAGCGCGAACCGTCCCTCCACTACCCCCATTACACGCGGAAATCGAGGAGGCGCAGTTAAAATAAAGATTACGCACGCCCAGTCAAATCAAAGTCAGAAAGTGAGACCCACTGCTCGTCACGTCCTGTCAAACTCGCTCACGCGGGCAACTGAGGTCATGAAACCGTCAGCACTAACATCATAAAAGCTACGCAGCAGAAGACTTCGACTACTTTAGTCCTTGCTCGAGTCTTCGACTCCACCAAGCACTCAGGGGCTACTCTCATAGGAAGCGCTGGTCGCGCACCCTACGATTTTTCTTTCTTCTTCTTTTTCAGGAACATGGAAAATCAAATCAAACCCAACCACTCGCAGCATGGCTTGACTATGGGCATGGGTTACTCCCATAGGGAGCGCCAGAAACAAATTCGACTGAAACAAGCAAACAAAAGATGACAGCAGTCGCAAAATAATTCTTCAGTCCCTGCCTGAGTCTTCGACTCAACCAGACACTCGAGGGCTACTCTCATAGGAAGCGCTGGTCGCGCATCCTATGATTATTTATACAAAAAACTATGTGTTGATAACATCCACACTCGAAACTCATGGTGACATCGCCTCATAATTTTTTCCTACAAAGAGACTACGTCTCCTGGGTCACCCGAATCGTCTCCGCGATGATAAAATTTGGATGCCGCGTTTACAGCGTGAAGGTAAGACCTGAATAAGGCCTGGCAACGCATTAGCTGTGCACTACCAGAAATGTATCCGTACCTACAGGTACGATGAACATGCCTTGATGGACGCGTCAAGTGCTCACACCCATATAACTGGAATTCGACTCCTGTAAGACCTCCGTGGCTTGAGTCGAATTACACCAAGATTTTAGGATTCGAGTCCGAGGACTCGAGTTCGAGTAGATTGCGTTGTTTCACCCTAAGGTGGTTAAGCGATACCGATACTTGGTTATATCGAACGCGTACATCAACAATCCCTATGACACAAATAAAGCAGTCGAAATATACTTATTCATGCACTCGAAAGACTTCAAAAGTCCCCAGTCGAATCTGCGATTCCACTGGACACTCGGGGGCTACTGACATGGGTATACCCTACAGGTACTCGAGCTTGGTATATACGGTCTAAATACGTACAGACCCACGGTGTCGCCAAGGCCCAAAATGAAGGACTCGAGTAACCTACGGACTCTCGATTGCTTGAAGAACAAGAAGAAGCTAAAGATAGAAAGTTTGAAGGGGAAAACCCTAACTTGTAACCGACTCGACCTACTACCCGAGACCTAGCATATCTATATAAGGGCTAGAAGGGGGCGGCGAGGAGGACACACATAACCCTAGTTTCCACAACCCTCGCCAGATTGCATCTGCGCATCATTGTAATCTTCGATTCCTTCGATAATTCCACGAGCAGACAAGCAGGAGTAGAGACCTCTACGAGGCCTGAACCTGGGTAAATCTTTGTCCCCTGTGTGCTTGTTTGCTAGCCGATATATGTCTCTAGCGCTCTCTCCTTCTCCAAAACTCAAGTCCATAACAATGGGCATTGATGAGTTAAACCCTCGTTACTTCTAGTCCCTACGGCTGTCCGTATCGAACTTTCTCTTCGTGGATAGGGCCAACCAGGTGGGGACGCTCATGCCTTGAGGTCTCTACGTGGGTGCTCTCAGCTTCCTCACCTTTTTCTCCTTTGGTTCACCGGCGGTGGATCGGGGTTTGGCGAAAGCCTTGGGCGGCATGGCGGGCGGGAGCTCGGCGAACTGGCGGGAGATGTGGGGGATTGTGGAGGGAAGACGTGAGGGGAAGAAGAAAAGGGCGGGAACTCGGCCTCCACTCGCCGATAGGGCTGGCCCATCCTCGTTTTCTCTCCATCCAGCGTTCTCAGGCCGTTCCCGGAGCCTCGGGTTCGGCCTGCGAACGCCAGACCAATTTTGGGCTAAATCCGAACGAAACCGACGTCCTAGAAACGCGTCTGAACGAAATTTCGCCGTCCGGATGAAAAATAGACGCTGGGAACGCCTTCCCTGAAACGCGAGTGAAGATCCTCTTAATACAACACACAGTGTAAAACTTGGGTTTAAACTCTGGTGAGATGGGGTATAACCACCCTCCTGGCCACCCAATGACGGGTTGGTTTGCCATTTACTTTTACAGAGATGAACCAAACACATTCTTAATTTACCCGATTCAGCTCAACAGTGATAACATCAAATCTTTTGGAGGTTTTCCGTTTTCGAGTTCGGCTTCAGCCAAGGCAGGACTCCCGTTTCCTTCTACTGCTGCAGCTTCTTCTCCGGTACGGGGGTATCGGGGGAATTGATTATAACCCCCTCCGTTCGTGTGACTTGGATCTTAAGCCCCTATCTACGTCTGCCTCTCTTCTAAGCCCCCCAGTTCCTCTAGTTGTTGATGATTTCCCCCTTTGCCATGTTTAACGTATTTGTCAATATATAACAACCAAATCGTCACGTGAATAGACAAAACTGCCCTTTAGATTCTACTCGGCAGCAGTAATGGACAAACCCAGAGACCGCGGGATCCATCCGGCTCTGCCCTCGACTGCTCCGGCCTCCACTCGAGCGACCCCCGCCGTCCTGCTGTTCATCTGCAGGTCGAGCTCCAGATAGCCCCCGCCAGTCTACCCGAACGGGATCCCCATCTGAACGCTAGCTGCAGATTGAGAAGGTCCTCAAGGTTGGACTGCTCCAGATCGCCGCAGGCTTCTGCTCCGCCGGTCGCCCGCGGCTCCGGGTCGGCCGCGCGTCTCCCGGTCGTCCGCTACTGCCGAGCAAACCAGGGTGAGCACACACGCCCCAACTCCACTACCTCTCCTTCTCCTCCGTTTTCCTTGGTATCCAGTCCAGTGCAACGCCGAACATGGCCGAGTGAGCTTTCTCTGTCTCGCGACGGACGGGACAAGCACAAAGAAGAGCATTTTTCTTTGTCTCGCGACTTGAGGAAATATAATTAGACTAATTATATCGGATTATTTGCTTAATAAAGAGATAACACCGCCAAAGGGGGAAATTAGCAACAATTAGGCGAACTGAGGGGGTTAGAAGGAAGGTAGACGAAGAAAGGGGCTTAATATCCAAGACGCGTGAACAAGGGGGGTTATAATCAATTCCCCCGGGGGTATCTTCCGCGAGTCGCTCCTGAGATCCTCCGCCGCGTCCAAATCCGCAAAAGGGAGCAGAATGCTGCAGTGCGTCTTCCTCCTCTCGGATTCCGGGTAATTCCCCTCCCCGCGCCCACATCCCTTGATTTTCGCTACCCAGCATCATCGTTCGTTCTGCACACCCGTCTTTCATGGCCGGATCCGTCCGCCCCTTCGCCGGATTCGTACTGAATTTGATGTGATTTGGGACTGGTGCGTGGTTCTAGGGAGGTGCTGGTGGAGAAGCAGATGACGGCGCACCGGGTGGACCGCGCCATCTGCGGCTGGTTCTGGGAGTACGTCCTCTCTCACGCCGCCGGCGACCCGTCCAAGGTAAACCAGCATCTGGTCCTGCCCAATTCTTATCGTGCCCCATTGATTGATTAGTATACTTATACTCTCATGAGTTCCTAGTTATTGATTTCCTCTGCCCCTGTTGCGTATGGCTGGCTGGATTCTATTGCGGACTCTCGGGCTGGTCCGAGGTTTTCAGTATCTTGTGTCATTGCTGTTGCCACTGCACTGAAAAATTCAGTTTAAACTAGCGAATTTCGAGCTGTTGTAGTGATGAATTCATGATGTTTGGCTTCCGCGCGTCGATTTCACTGATCGTCGCTTATTAGGTTTCTTGGACTCTGGAAGATCTTGCAGGTTGTGGTGTCCCCAACGCACTACTTGTTCCAAGTATATCGCAACGGTGTGACATTCTTGGCGTGTACCCAAGTGGAGATGCCCCCGTTGATGGCTATCGAGGTGTGTGCCTCATATCCTTACACACTTTTGTCTTTAATTCGTTGTACTTTTCATGCTTAGAAGACACGATGTAACATAGTCGTCTCAACAAGAGCTGCCAATTTTAATTGGATCTGAGATTGCATCCTGTTTCAGGAGAATATGTGACATTTTGTATGATCACCACAATCAAGCTCGCAAGTTATTGGGCTCGCAAGGAAAATATATAGAATCTCCACATTAAACTATGTGTTAAAACCTGCTCCTTCTTACCCAAGAGGTGCAAGTTATTGACGATATGAATTTGAATTTTTCCAGCTTGGATTAGGAGCTCCATTCTGAGAAGTAGTTATGTTTAAGATGTCATCTGGCTTTCTTTTTGAAATGTTTCCTATTCTACAAAATCGTCTTCCATGTTTAAAAAGTTTTTGAATATGTATAGTAATTTGTTAACTCTGGGACATCAGAAGCACTTCCAGTGAGGATTTGCAAATTGAAGCTAAATTTTTTTTGATATCCATGAGTCTGTCCTTTCTTAAAATGGTCATATTAAAGTAACTTCAGAAAGTTATCTATTCCTGAAATAGCATGTAGCCTGATTTACTACAAATTTTAACATTCACTAACCTTTATACTGGTGTGGCCATATCATTTTTTGGTATCCAGTTTCTCTCTCGTGTGGCTGATGTCTTGACAGATTACCTTGGAGATATAAATGAAGACACAATCAAGGACAACTTTGTAATTGTTTATCAGGTACATTTTCTTACTCTTGTGATATTGTCACACTCTATGCAACTGGTATTACAATGTCATGTTCCTTCATAGTAGGATGATTTTTTTGTTAGTTTATAAAGGAACTATGTTTAATGTTTTGGAAAATAAGATATCACTTTTCAATTAGCAGTTCTAGTGTTGATAAATTGAATTGCATATAGAGAGCTATAAAAGCTCAAGTAATCAAGTAATTTCAATACGTACAACCATCTATTTGTTGAAAATTAGGCGCTACATCTGTTAAGTTCATTCTGTTAAAGCAACATCAATCCAGGATTTCTGTTGCATTTGAAACTTCAATAACAATCAGCAAGTTCTCCAAACAATATAATTCTTATATGAATCCAGATTCTAGATGAAATGATGGACAATGGGTTTCCACTCACTACTGAGCCAAACATCTTGAAAGAGTTGGTTGCCCAACCTAATATGGTCAGCAAAATGTTGAATATTATGACTGGTAAGAGTTCTACTATTGGCAACAAACTTCCAGATGCAACAGCTTCTTTTGTACCTTGGAGAACAACACTTGTGAAGGATGCAAGCAATGAAGTCTATGTTAACATAGTTGAGGAACTAGATGCTTGTGTGAACAGGTATATTGATATTTCTCTAGGTATAGTAAATTTATTTTATCTGATCTGTAAATTTGGAATTTAGACCCCTTTATGCACACGTGAACAGATATTCTCAGTTCAAACATTTTAGATTTTGAAGAAATAGAAATTTTATTATCTGCAACTGTGGCTTCTATGACCTTAGGTCAGCACTAGTAATTTGTTGAATTATCTACAGGAAACTATGTCTGGACTTTGGTATATCCAATGTACTGACTACTAAATATTCAATATTATGTTCCAAATCACCATTAGCTATGATAAGTGCTACTCCTTCTGTAGTATGAAAAGATGAGGTTGGAGGGGTTTTTTCCTTCCAAAAAGCATGCGGAAAGATGACATTGGGTGATTTCAGGCATTCCCTGGTCCGATTTTTCCTTCTGTTATTAATGCCCCTAAAAATGCAAGCACCAGGATCTGATGCTTGTACCTGTATGTCACGGTGAAGTGCTCCCATCATCTGGACTAGACAATTGTATTGGTCAACATGCGAAACCTAACTAGGGGCAAGATGGTAAACGAGCACTGTAATTAACACCACCTTTGTATCCAAACGTCAAATATTCTTGATATGGTGGGAGACTGGGAGTACTAAATATTAAACTAAAGGCCAATATTAATACAGTAGGAGAAGTGGTTGTTAGCAATGTAGAAGATCTTATTCTTTTTCTTCTTTTCGTGGTGACTGGTGAGAAGATCCAACTACCTGACTTTGTTATCTTTTGGCGTCCGCCTCTGTGAAAGAAATATTTCTGATCTCGGCATCTTTATTGATTGATTGTATTTGCAGAGAAGGGGTTCTAGTGAAATGTGAGGCATGTGGTGAAATTGAAGTGAATTCCAGCCTTCCTGGATTACCAGAATTGACCTTGTCATTTGCTAACCCCACACCCATCAATGATGTGAGGTTCCACCCCTGTGTTCGATTCAGACCTTGGGAGTCCAATCAGATCCTATCATTTGTTCCTCCTGATGGGCAGTTCAAGCTTATGAGCTATAGGTGCATAAATATATTTCTACTTAAATCTTACGATTTCTTCTATGTTTTTGTTATCTTGGGCTGCCTGTTATATATTCTCATCCTTTGATCGCAAATGTTCAGGGTTAAGAAACTGAAGACCACGCCAATTTACGTGAAACCACAATTATTATCTGATTCTGGTAATTGCCGTGTTAATGTGATGGTGGGGATTCGGAATGATCCTGGGAAAGCTATTGATTCTATAACAGTGCAGTTTCAGTTGCCTCCCCTTATTGCTTCTGCTGATTTGACCGCGAACCACGGTACAGTCGACATCCTTGCTGATCAGGTCAGTACATTGCTTGCCATTAGTTTTCTAACTTCGATTGATTCTAATACACCTAAATGATATGGTGGCGAATCAACCATCGTATACTATATACTACTCGACTTTTACTGGATAAATATGATGTTGTCTACACTTTAAAACTCTACATATGCCTTGAAATGCCTGTCTAATAGCACCCCTTCTTTGTTTATGCAGACCTGTGTTTGGACAGTTGGGCACATTCCGAAAGATAAAGCACCATCCCTCTCTGGAAATCTACGTCTTGAGGAAGGACTGGCTCATTTGCATGCATTCCCAACATTTCAGGTGAAATTCAGGATTATGGGGGTTGCACTGTCTGGGCTTCAGATTGATAAACTGGAGGTGAAAAATACACTGAGCGCACCATACAAAGGTTTTCGAGCCCAGACTCAGGCTGGAAGGTACGAGGTCAGATCCTAGTTGCTCGCAGAAGTCTCGGCCGCCAAATTTGGCACCCTAATTCAGAATGGTGCGATAGCCCAGGAACCATCAAGGTATTTTATTGTCCATCCATAGCCAGCATACTGGACTGTAGACCTGCCATACTGAATGCCAGAATTGTAAATGCATCCATTTTTTCTGGTTGCAAAAGCGACAAAATACAGTATCCTGACATGCTAAAGCGAAGATGGCTGCGTGTGTAGATGCTTCAGCGTTTGATGTATTGAAGTTTGTAGTTGTGCCGTACTGTCATGGTCACAGTTGAATTCACATAGGCTAGAACTCAGTTAATCTGCATATGCTCAGTCATGCCTGAGAACCACCTACAGTTAGAAAATCGTTGTGTTTCTTTGTCAGGCTCACAGCTATTTGTGTGCAATTGTAATTTGAGAACAGTTGTATAAAAAGGATTAGTGTTGCCTGTAAATCCTTTTTTCCTTCATTAAGGATAGATCAACTAGTTTGTTTGAATGTGATGTTGTAAGGAAAGACTTTCCATGTGTCATTAACCTGTGTCACTGAACACACTGAGCGTCTCCATGCCGGATGAAGAAGAACTGCCTGGCTAAGCAGCTAGCCCCCATATAATTTCTGTAAACCTTATCTCAGAATGCGTGCTGAATAATGCAGAAAATAATATACCAAAGAATACATGGTGTCATTCGATATGGTGAAGATTATACACTACCGGAATATTATCGGATTTGAATATTACGATGACCATTTTCAATTGTCGGAATACGAATGTCGGATAATTCAGATTATACACTACCTGTTCCCACCCCTACCTAGTACGTACCTACCGAGGTATTTGATACTTTCTGAAAAAAGAACACTTCATGGATAGGGCGCTGCAGTCTTGCAGATTGCACTATGAATGTGTAATGCCTCTTTGACAGCGCTTTCGACTAGTGAGAGCCTGACATGTCATCACAGTTAGGGATGAAAGTGGAGCGAAAAGTTTCCAACTTTCCGTGGAAAAACGAAAACAGAATGAAAATACGAAAACGGAAACAGAATGTTACAAAACGGATTTTTCTTGACGGAAACGAAAACAAAAACAAAAACGGAACAGTGTTTTCCGTTGGAAATGAAATTCCGTTTTCGCCTAATATGAAATTTTCATTTTAGAATTGATGTGCATGTCCAAATCCAACCGACCCAAAACATGACCTTGTCAAGCCAAACTAAACTTACAAAGCTGCTCATCCTAGTACTGGAGACTATCTAATCCTTTGATGCATTCAGGCTTCCACGAAATGATTATTCCCTTATTTTCTCGTAAACCTAGCACCATGCTATATATAACCAGGGAACAATTTGTGCATGATTCCAGGGTTCTTTTTGTTCCGGGTAAAATATGCACCATTTCACGTTTGCAATATTAGGTCACATGTCTCTTGATAAATATAAGTTTTTTTTTTTTTTCCGTCCGTATTCATCGTATATCTTCTTGTAATAATATCGATTTTTTTTTCTTTTTTTTCTATATTTGTTTCCGCTTCCGCAAAAAAATATGAAAACAAATGTGGCACCACTCAGTTCTGTCCGTTTCTGCTCCGTTTTTATCACAGGTGGACTTCAGTTGATGTTTGTACGGAGCGCATAAAATAAACACAAGAAAATTGGAAGACGAGGAGAGATTAGAAGAGACAAAGTGCAAAATCATTGTACTTATCAAAGGAAAAAATTATAAAAACAGGGCTTGGGATCATGTTAACTTCCCTCCGTTCAGATAATAAAAGGCAAAGGAGATGAGACATCCCTTGAATTCTGTCATTTTGAATTTCGCCCAGGCTTGAAGATCTGCTTAAACGTGGGACCCACTAACTATACTAACCGTATAACCCGGAGGAAGTCGTTGCCTCGTGGGCTAAGCAAACGCGAATCCACCACGCGGTTTTGCCACTCTCCTGGCCCATAGATACGACGACGCTGCTTCCTTCCGCGTCTCCTGCTTTGATCCAGAAACCCTCCTCGTCCACCCACCGTCCCACCGGGCACCGCCTCCTCCCCCGAGATCGAAATCCCCTACCGACCCCCACCCCAAGCAGATCCCCCGGGAGCGATGGAGGCGAAGATGAGCAAGTTCTTCGACTCGGTGGGCAACTTCTTCACCGGCGGCGACAACATCCCCTGGTGTGACCGCGACATCATCGCCGTAAGTGCCCCATCTCCCTCCCTTTCCCCTTAGTCCCACGCTTTGCCTAATGGACCTCCCGCCCGCCTGTGAAATCCTGCCCTGTACTTGGGGATTAATTTATTCTAGGGTAGGGTGCACACCATATTAGGTGAGGAGAGTGAATTAATAGAAGCTTCGTCATGCTTGATGCTGTCCTGGTGGTGGGAGACCAGCTTATCTGTTAAACCGGTGGTGCTTTATCATGTGCCTTCAGTTAGTTGACGACGATTTCTTAATGGTTGTAGCATTCTATTTACCAAGTTGGAATGTTAGATGCCCTATTCGGTCACTTCTGGTACCCCAAGGCTGCATGTTTTCAGTAAAATCATTAGATGGTTAACCCGCTCTGAAATGTCCACTCAGAGCACCGAGAAATTCAATCGGTTAAAAATTGACTGCTTACGTATTGTTCACAAACACCGACCGTCTGTTGTCTGTTGTCATTGTTAAGTATGCTTTTCTATTCCTCTTCAGTGTTCACAATTTTGTTATTTTGGTCTGTAAAATCGTGTTCAAAGAGCAGTTAGAGCTTATAGTTCTGACAGTAACGATTATTCGTGGTTCTGTATAACTAGGGATGTGAAAGGGAGGTTGCTGAGGCTGCAACCGAAGAACAGAAAAATGATAGCATGATGAGGCTGTCTTGGGCTCTTGTCCATTCCAGGCAGACGGATGACGTGAACCGTGGAATTGGCATGATTGAAGGTCACATAACTTCCTTGTTTGCATGATTGAATATTTTCCTATTATATATTCGCCATCTAGTCTTCTCAACTATGTTTTGATCAATTTATTTGTCCTACAGCTTCTCTCGATAAATCCACCAGCCCACTGCAGACTAGAGAAAAGTTGTATCTGTTGGCTGTTGGGCACTTCAGGAATGGTAACTATGTAAGAAGCCGACAACTTGCAGACCGTTGTTTGGAGGTATGGCCGCAATATTTCTACCTTCTGATTGCCTTATATAATGCATACTTTCTTGACTCTAATTAGTATTTCTCCCTGCACAAGGGGAAGAAATATATCGCTGGTTTCATGTTAACTGCAAACCAAATTATTTGTTCCTACCATACATTCAACCGATGCAAGTAGCTTTGTACCGTGGACTCGTGGTAACATATTTTGTATTTGTTTGTGAACTACTAACTAGTACTATTTTGTGCTGATCTCCTGGATGATACTTTCTAGAACTTACTCCAGTTACACTTGTGGAACTTACTAAGATATTGCTTGTGTAACTACTAACCAATACTGATGACACTTTGTAGAACTTATTCCAGTTACACTTATGGAACTTACTAAGATATTGCTTGTGTAACTACTAACCAGTACTGTTTCTGTGCTGCATGACATAGTGACAAAACAAAATATGTGTTACCTTTTAGAGCCTTTTCAAGTCATTTCTACAAAAGTTTGTGCAGATAAAGTAAATGTTAGTTACCCTGTTGAGCTTCTTGATATTTATGATTTTGATTACTTCTTAATCATCTTGAAAATAATCTTCCTGCATTGAGACCATCCAGTAAATCCCCCTAACTCCCTAATTAATATTGCTGTTCTCCTGATGTAACACTCGAAAGTCGTTGTGGTAGGACTAATTAACAATGAACATATAGCTATGCAGATAGCAGTATTTTGTACTGGTATGCAGAAAGTAGATTCATCCAATTGGTTTTTGAATTCATTCAACTGTTCTGTCATGTGTTTTATGCTTCTATTAGTTCCACACATAGCCTTGTCGAGTAATTCTAGCTAAGCAAAGCTTATCATTTGAAGGCATCTCTATGCTTGTTCCTGATTCCTTATCTGTTACTGTTCTGCAAGATTTTTCTACGCTTGAGCCTAATACCAAAGTAGCATCTCTGCCCCCTGCATGTTGTGCATGTAGTTGAACATGCTATTGTTGGTTTTGCTTGGTATGCTTGACTGGTATGGTATTTGGAATGTTTATTTGGTTATCCAAGAGTTGGGTGGCCTATACACTGGAGTTCATTTCAGAGCATTAATTTGAATTGGAACAAAAAGGTGCAAAATTAATATTGTCGGGGTAATCTCAGACCATATTGAAGACTGCAACTTTTATATTTTCAGGGTAATCTCAGACCATATTGAAGACTGCAATCTTTATATTGCATGCTAACTGAATATGAGTGCATATGTTTTTCAACCTTGTAACGATATTGTTGACTTGGTAACTCATGCTAACTGAATATGAGTGCATATGTTTTTCAACCTTGTAACGATATTGTTGACTTGGTAACTTTTCCCCTTCAAATTTAAAGTATTTTGGCCGGTTTCTTGTAGATTCAACCTGATTGGAGGCAGGCATCATCTCTGAAGAAGGCAATAGAGGATAAAATTGCTAAAGGTGAGATAATAAATTATTCAACAGTACTTTTTTATGATTCTGTGTGTGTGATTCTTTTTGTCTGTTGAAGTGAAACCACCACGCTATGAGTAATTTATGCTTTCAAAACCAAGTAGTCGCAAGCGTGTTATCTCCAGACATTGATAATCCTGTTCGATGCAGATGGTGTGATTGGCATAGGAATCGCCACAACCGCAGTTGGACTGATTGTGGGCGGGATCGCAGCTGCTCTTGCAAGGAAGAAGTGAGATAGCATCTGCATACTGATGAAGTAGGAGGCATTCCGTTCTGTATTGTCAGCTGTTCTAATGTTAGTCTCAGGGTTATTTCTGTCGAATCATGTGCATAAGACGAGTTTTACGATATCATAGCACTCTGTATCTTTGGATAATCAAATCGCGACGGAAATAATGGTTGTCTCAAACTAGTGCTGAATACACCAAATGAATTATCACATGCCTTATCTCATAACAGACCTTGCACTCTCTAGATTGTACACATGACGCTGCCATTCTGTTCAATCAAATGAGCAAATCCGCAAACAATATGCCATTGTCCCTGAGAAGCTAGCCTGAGCTTGCTGATCCTGTTCATGGCTACTCGGGCCTGATGAGGGCGAGCAGGATGCCCTGGTAGTACCCTGAAGTGTCGCCAACGACGTCCGCAGTAACTGTTGTCTTGTACCTCACCTTGTATTCCTCCTTCACCTTCTTCATGTCGACCTCCGAGCGCGAGACGATCGCTCTTGTCAGGGACTCCTCGTCGGTGCCGAGCCCGATGATTGAGCTCCGGATCACCTGAAAAAAAGGGTTATGTCATGATGAACATCAGAGCTGAAGCAAATTATTCCTGTCCTGTTCGCAAGTGGAGGTGGATCTTGCAGATTGTTGCTGAATTCTGAAATGTTTGGAGTGTTACCTCTGCGAAATGCTTCTCAGGCGATGTCAAGCACCAGACCGCAGTTTTCAGCATCGCCGAGAGCTTGTCGTTGCGATTCCCTCCAAGAACCTGTGAATCGATGGCACATAAAAATCAGTCACAGTTAAAAGTATAATCAGAGAGACGGTAGAATCTTCATGTGACGAATCAAAATAAAATCATTTTTTTGATTGTGGCGACAGAAGCGTGAGACGGCGACAGAAAGCGAGGAGACCTCGTCGATGGCCTTGCCGTGGTCTTGCTTGTACCGTTGGAACGTGGCCCTGAGCTGCGGCTTGCTCCTGGAGCTGACGATGCGGACCACCTCCCCGTGCAGCGCCTCCTTCTTGGTCACCACCGCGCCGTGCAGCTCGGCCGCCTCCGCTCTCGCCAGCTCCTCGTCGACGTGCTCGCCGCCGTACCGGTACGAGCTCACCAGCCGCACCAGGAACTGCAGCAGAAACGCACGCACGCACGCTCAAGTGACTGGCAACGGGAAGATCCAACAAAGCCGACGGCGACAGAAAGGAACGGCAAGATGTGCACGACGGCTTGCCTGCCTAAGGGGATCCTTGTAGAGCGCGCAGGCGGCCACGTCCTCCTCGAGCGACGAGTCGTAGACGGAGCAGTAGGCCTTCCTGACGGCGACGAGGTGGTCCGGCGAGGACGCGCATGCCACCTCGACGAGCACCCACGCGTGCCGCTCCCCGCCCTTCTTCCGCAGGGCCTTGTAGGCCAGCTTGGCGTCCCGCGCCGCCGGGTCCATCGTCCACAGCGTCATCGCGCCCTGACCACACCAGCCAGCAAGCAGAGATTTGTCAGCCAGTTTGTGTCCACCGGACTCGCCGGATCAAGAAGAAGAAGCTGAGGTTTACCACCTTGAAGTGGCTGGAGAGCTCGGCCTGGAGCCTGCCGACGAGCGTCTCGTCGTAGAGGCCCTCGTAGGCCACGGCGATCTCCCCGCGCTGCGCCGCCGTCCGGTGGCCCAGTATCTCGATCAGCGCCTTCTCGTCCGTCCCCCATCCTGCTCCCAATTCATTCTCGATTCAGCACAAA
Source organism: Avena insularis (assembly GCA_023614405.1). Lineage (NCBI taxonomy): Eukaryota > Viridiplantae > Streptophyta > Magnoliopsida > Poales > Poaceae > Avena > Avena insularis. The sequence continues at coordinate 444,623,647 of CM042684.1, forward strand.
TTCGGAGCTCGTCGTTTAATTAGTAAAAGAAAGTGCGACTGATTGCTCGCCAACAGCAAGAAGAATTGTCCTAATCTATCTGTCCCTGAAACAAGAACAGTGACTCGAGCAACAACCGCTTCACATGGAGGTGAGGAACTGACCAGGAGAGCTCACAAAATCTACTATACAAATTTCAACGACTCTGCTCTCTAGGAGACATCATCATCAAGAATGCACAACTTCAAAAATATACTACCTTGTACTGCTTTTCGTATGTTCTCTGCATCTTCAGCTGGGGAAGGGACTGTGTCGGGGACCGAGATGGACGCCATGGAGGCGACAGGTGCTGCTGCTTCTTCTTCCTCCAGTTGTCCTGGAGGTGAGGTGGAGTCGAAGTGGAGGAAGAGAAGATTGAGGGGAGGGATGTTATGGATGCACTCGAGGCAGCAGCACCAGCAACACATGGCACGCGACCGCAGCAGAGCTGAAAGCTTCCCCTGCAACGAGCCTTTTGCCTAATTATTTTCCTCGTGTGTTTCGCGTGCGTATTTGATGGTGTTTTCGTACTAGTCCATTTTCAGCTTCTTTGAGACGAGTTCTGTTGGGTTTCCGCTCATAATTGATAGCCTTTGGCGTGTTAGGCCAGTGGGCAGTGGGGGAGCCGCGTTGTTTTAGACTTCACAGCTCATACTAGGTGTATTTTATGGGTTGGAATGTATGTTAATAACTTAATTAACATTAAAGAGGCCATAAACTTGTGTAGTATTCTTGAAGAAGGTAAATAATAATACACTAATCGGGTGATTTCCTTTAGCATTTTCAGTTTATTTTGGGTTGCTTACCACATATTTCCTTTAGCATTTTCAACCACACAGATTAATCATGTATTTTAAGGATTGCCTGATTTATTTTCAGACTTGAACTCAGCAGAAATCAATAAATTCTTTCATACTTCACAGCTCATATCACGTGTATTTTGTGGGTTGGAATATGTTAATGACTTAATTAACATTAAAGAGGTACAATAAACGTGTATTCCTAAAAAAGTTTTTTTTTGTGAAAATATTCTTAAAAATGTTAACTGATGCACTAATGATTTTCTTTTCACTTTCACCCACACAAATTAATCGTCTAAGTGTTGCGTGATTTAGTTTTAGACTTCAAGTAAATGAAAATCAATAAATTCTTATCATTTCCTATGTATTGTACCCGTTAGAGTATTAGGTATATACAGTTGTTATGGTAGTTTAGATAGAGTTAGGATCTATTTACGTACAGTCGTAACTTGACTCGTAGTTCAAGATAATCCTCTGTACGCCTATATATATTCGTCCATGAGGCTCAATAATATATCCATCATATTACGCCAAACTCATACTCTTTCATGGTATGAGCCTAATCGGTCCAAACCCTAGCCGCACGCTTCCGCCGCGCCGCCCCCGGGGGATCGATCTCCATGATCTCCGCCGAGAGCCGCGCGATCGGTACACAGGGTTTGTTCGCCGATCCGTGATCGGCTGCCGTCTTTTTTCCGATCTCTTGATCGGTTTTTTTTGGTTTACCGATCTTAGATCGGATTGAGTCGCCCACTGCTGTCGTCATCGCCGCGTCTCTACTCCGACCATCGGCATCGAGGATCTACACCACGCCTGCGTCGCTTTGCCTCTTCCGTTATTGCGCGCCCTCGGCGGAGCGGTACTCGTCTTCCTTGAAGAGCTGTGGTCGCCCCCCTCGGATCGTCTTTGTCGTCATCGTCCGAGACTTCACCGACAACGCCGCCATCGAATCCGATCTACACGTCGTCCACGCCATGGCGCATACGATGAACTGTCGGCCTGATCAACCGATCCCGCGCCTGTCTACGCCAAGCACGTCCCCGGGCACGCGCGTATCACCGATCGAGCTACGGACTGCCGCTTTGTCGCCCCGTCGGGCCGCAGCGCCGCCGCCCTTGGTCCATGCTACCGGCTTCCAACACGCCTTCCTTCGCGTGTACGTCACTGGTGGTCTCCCAGCCGCTGCACCGACTTGCGCCCTGCAGCTATGCCGTCCCCTCGGGTCGTAGCGTGGCTGCACGCAGTCTACTTCGCTGTCCTCGTGCATCGGCGGCCTCGGCTTTCACCGCGCCATCTCCTACGGCACGGATCGCCGCCGTCTGTACATAGTGTTCGTCACGTCGACGGGTCTTCCTCGCCTACTTCGAGCACCGCCGCCGCGCTTCACAAGGTAACCTGCAGGGCGCCCTCTCGCCGTCGCAGGTCCCGCCGACTACCCCATCGCCACTCCAGGCATCCAACATAACTACCCTAGGTCGTCGCTGTTTTCGCCGCCTTCTACGTCTTCGTCCACTACAACTTCGCCGCCAGCGTCATCGTCTCATTCCTGACTACACCACCTGCTACTCTACTCCGACAACCGACGCAGACGCGAAGCATCTCTCCCTTCGCTTTACGTCGCAACTCTAGGCTTCATCTGTTAGTCTTTCTGACATGGCGACAAGTTCATGATGGTCCCTGCCCCCGCACGCCTGATACTAGCAACACCGGGAGTGCCTTCATCCCTGACACATTCCCGAGTCTGGCAAATTCGGACCGGCACCTCGTCTTCATCGGCTTCGACAACGTCTTCTTCGGCATCGATCCCTCTACGACTGCCTCGACCGCGTCACCGACGAGTTCTTCTTTGCATACTCGGTTCTGGCAAAACTGGAGTGTGCGTCCGTCCCCGACGTGCGCCTAGTTCTGGCAAAACTATAGCCGTACCTCGTCCTCGACGGCTCGGACCGCATCGACTTCGGCATCGACACCCTCAACGACTGCCTCGACGCGTCTCCGTCATCCTTCTCGCGCACTGTGCGCATGCGGCTTCACATGCGGCTACCTCGACACCGGCATCCCCGACCACTGTTGGATAATTAGGCACAATTTCCGTGATTAATTCCAGAATATTAAACATGATAATACCAGCTACTCGCACATGTAACTCGAACATACTAGATGTACTAAACAACAAGATGAACGAAAACAGGCAGCAGCTAAACGTGTACTCGCAGAACATGATTAATAACCAGATAGCAAGACGTCGCGCATCTGCTCGATTGCGATGTCGCGCAGTAGCCTTGGGGAAGATTGGTCGAAGCAGACGGCGGCGAAGACAATGATAGGCAACACCGCCGGACTTGGATGGAAGACGAGCCGTGATGCAGAACTTGAGCAGTCGCGCAGGATGCTTCCCAAAAACCTTATTCGCCCTCTCCCGTACAGGATCGCAAAGGCGAGTGGTTCCGGAGACCTGCTCTCCCGTCCGCCGGTGCACGCCGGCAAGCGGGATGGAGTAGACTACGGTGGCAGCGCAAGCAGAGAGGTTGGCGAACCCTAGATTGGTTTTCGGTATATGCGTGGTGGAAGCCGCACTAGAGTTTATATAGAGCGGCTCGGGAATCCCGCATAGGGCACGTCGTGGACCAAGCCCATGTTGCGCACGTTGAATTGATTCTGAGATAGTCCACGATCCGGGAAGCGACCGAATAAGCTAACTGTTGACACGTCTGTCAAAACCGCACAAGTTTTCCCAAGCAGCAAAAATAAAGCTCGGCTCGATTCCGCAACCAGCAAGGCGTCGTGGCGTGATGAGGGAGGAGGCGGCGTGCGGTGAGCGGCGTGGGAGTCGAGAGCGTGTAGTTCTCCTCTTCTTACTCACTTTACTAAGTGGTGAACCACTCCACCTTATAAGGTGGTGTAACTCTCCTCCAACTTTCCATGTGGGACTAAACTTTAGCTCCCACTCCACTCATATGTGAGCTGCCACCAAATTGGGCCAAATCACACATGGGCTTCCACACACATGAGCTTTGAGATTTAGGGAAAATCCGAAATCTATATGGGTTTATTTATTCAGCCCATTATTTCTAACAATCCCCCACCAGATCTCAAATGCCCATTTGAAGATTTGCCAATTCTCGCTACTTGTTTATATACCAGTGTTTCAGCAGAGACTGTTAAGTTGAACTTCCGCCTAGAACCTTGAGCTACGTCTATCAGCAACTTGAACAATGGACAAACCTTGAATTGCAAGTTTGGTGCTTTTAGATTTCACACAAAGTCATAACTAGTACCTGGCTGCCAGTAGCCTACCCCGCGGGTGTAGCATATGCGTCATACTACTTGGTCTCTTCATGAGTTCCTAATTCACGGGATCTCCGATCAAAAAGGTTGGGTTACCACTACTGTGTAACATCCATGGGTCTCAAACCCATCTCTCTCAATGCACTTTCTATCACGTTTCGTGATAGTCCCTTTGTAAAGGAATCTGCCAGGTTTTTGTCAGTTTGAATATATGTAACAGTAATTACTCCGGAGTTTCTCAATTTCCTGACAGACTTCAAACGTCTCTTGACGTGTCTTGATGACTTCGTGTTATCCTTAGAATTGTTCACTTTGACAATAACAGTTTGATTATCACAATTCAAGAGGATGGCCGGTATAGGTTTTTCAACCACCGGCAAGTCCATCAAGCGTTCACGCAGCCATTCTGACTCTACAGTGGCTGTGTCTAAAGAAGCAAGTTCTGCTTCCATAGTCGACCTTGTCAATATGGTTTGTTTGCAAGATCTCCATGATACCGTGCCACCTCCAAAGGTAAATACATACCCGCTAGTGGCGTAGAGTTCATCTACATCCGAGATCCAGTTCGCATCACTATATCCTTCGAGCACCGCTGGATGCCCCGAATAGTGTATCCCATAACTCATTATACCACATAGATAGCGCATGACCCTTTCAAGTGCATACCAATGTTCAGTACCCGGGTTAGACATGAACCTACTCAACTTGCTCACAGCAAAAGAGATGTCGGGTCTTGTCGCGCTAGCTAAGTACATAAGTGAGCCAACGATTTGAGAGTATCTCAATTGTTCTTTTGGCTCTTTCTTGTTTTTCCGTAATGTCACACTAGGATCATAAGATGTTGGGGAAGACTTGCCATCAACGAAACCAAAACGGCTCAAGATCTTCTCAACATAGTGTGATTGCATCAAAGTAATCCCACTCTCGTGCTTAATCAGCTTGATATTCAGAATAACATTAGCTTCTCCCAGATCTTTCATATCAAAGCTCTTTGACAGAAAGGACTTAACTTCATTTATCACATTCATGTTTGTACCAAAGATAAGGATATCATCCACGTACAAACATAATATAACACCTTCGCCCCCACCATGGCGACGGTGAGCGACTTATCGGCCTCATTAACGACAAAGCCAATGAAGTTAATGTTACATCAAACTTCTCATGCCATTGCTTAGGTGCTTGCTTCAGGCCATATAAAGATTTTAACAACTTGCACACCTTTCTCTCTTCACCTTTTACCACAAACCCATCAGGCTGATCCATATAGATCTCCTCTTCCAACTCTCCATTGAGGAAAGCTGTCTTAACGTCCATTTGATGAACGATAAGACCATAAGAGGCAGCCAGGGATAGTAGTACTCGAATGGTGGTCAATCTAGCAACAGGTGAATAGGTGTTAAAGTAATTTTCACCTTCTCTCTGGGTGTAGCCTTTTGCTACAAGCCGAGCCTTGTACTTTTCAATAGTACCATCAGGCTTTAGCTTCTTCTTGAACACCCACTTGCAACCCACAGGCTTACAGCCATGGGGTCGTTCTGATAGTTCCCAAGTTCCATTAGAAAGAATCGAGTCCATCTCATTATGAACAGCTTCTTTCCAATCATCTGCATCAGGAGATGCATATGCCTCTTCAATGGAAGTGGGAGTATCATCCACAAGGTACACAATGAAATCATCTCCCAAGGATTTTGCAACCCTCTGTCTCTTACTCCGTGTAGGAGCTTCATTGTCATCCTTCTCTAGGACTTCTTCCTCACGTGGTTGCTCAAAATTCTCACTAGATGCACTAGTTTTAGGAAGTATTTTAGAAGAAATTCTAGCAGTGCTATGCACATCTTTCATAGGAAACATATTCTCAGAGAATGTTGCATCACGAGATTCCATTATAGTATCAACATGCATATAAGGAACCTCAGATTTAACTACTAAAAATCTATAGCCTACACTCCGTGGAGCATATCCTAGAAAGATGCAATCCACTGTCTTTGGTCCAAGTTTGCGTTTCTTAGGAATCGGTATGTTGACCTTAGCCAAACACCCCCAAGTGCGCAAGTAAGAAAGTGATGGTTTTCTCCCAGCCCACTCCTCATAAGGGGTTTTATCTTTATTCTTGTTAGGAACTCTATTTAGGACATGACACACTGTCAACAAGGCCCCCCATCATGCCTTAGATAAACCAGCGGTGGCTAACATGGAATTCACCAAGTCAGTCAGCGTGCGGTTTTTCCTCTCGGCAACCCCGTTTGATTGAGGCGAGTAGGGAGGCGTCCTTTCATGAATAATGCCATGTTCCTCACAGAATTCATCGAAGATTTCGGGGAAATATTCACCACCACGATCCGACCTAAGACGTTTGATCTTTCTCTCTAGTTGATTTTCAACTTCGGCTTTATAAATTTTAAAGTAGTCTAAAGCTTCATCTTTGTGCGCAACAAATAAACATAGCAGTATCTAGTCGCATCATCAATCAAAGTCATGAAATATCCCTTTTCACCTTTTGTCAACACACCATTCATCTCACAAAGATCAGAATGTATGACCTCTAGAGGTGCCAAGTTTCTCTCCTCGGCTGCCTTGTGAGGCTTTCGAGGTTGCTTTGATTGCACACAACTATGGCACTTGGAACCTTTGGCGATAGTGAAATTCGGAATTAAACTCATATTGGACAACTTGGACATCAAACCAAAATTAATGTGACATAAACGAGAATGCCAAACACTGGTATCATCATTAACACCGCCACAAATATGGTTTACAGACTTATTACAAAAATCTGAAAGTGAAAAGCGGAACAACCCTCCGCACTCATATCCTTTACCAATAAATTGTCCATGTCTCGACACAATGACTTTATTAGACTAAAAAACAACCTTAAACCCATCTCTGCATAGAAGGGAGCCGCTAACGAGATTCTTGTTCATGGAAGGGACATGTTGCACGTTCTTCAGCTGCACGATCTTTCCTGAAGTGAACTTTAGATCCACCGTGCCAACACCATGAACAGAAGCATGTGACCCATTCCCCATTAGGACGGATGAATCCCGAGTGACCTGATAAGAAGTGAACATAGAGATGTCATCACACACATGAATATTAGCACCCGTATCAATCCACCAACATGGTGATTGAAAAACTAAAAGAACAGTAAAAAGATTACCATACCCATTAGCATTGCTAGCAGTCACGACGTTGACAGTCTTCCCCTTTTTCCCTTTACGATCTGCGTTACGGCAGTCCTTGGAAAAGTGCCCGAGCTCTCCACAGGTAAAGCAACCTAGCTCGGCCTTGTTCGGCTTCTTCTTCTTCTTGAAGGTTGTAGTCTTTTCAGACTTGTTGAAGGAGGGCTTATAGTTCCCTTTGTTCTTGCCGAAGGTCCTCTTCTGCACCATGTTGGCGCTAGACTGACCCTCCCCTCCTTTTTCACCAGTGTCCTTAGCCCGAGCCTTCTCCTTAACATCAAGAGACGCTATCAGGTTTTCAACCGATATCTCTTGTCTCTTATGCTTGAGAGTTGTGGCGAAATTCCTCCATGAAGAAGGCAACTTTGCAATGATGCATCCAGCCACAAACTTGTCAGGTAAGTTACACTTAAGGATTTCAAGCTCCTTGGCAAAGCACTGTATCTCATGAGCTTGTTCGACTACAGAATGATTGTTAACCATCCTGTAATCATGAAAGTTCTCTATGATGTACAGTTCACTGCCAGCATCTGTTACACCGAACTTAGCGTTCAGTGCCTCCCAAAGCTCTTTGCCATCTTTGAAGTGCATGTACACATCAAACAACTTGTTATCAAGAACACTCAGAACGCATCCCACAAAGGCAAGATTGGTTTCCTTGAACTTGTTCTGATCTTGTTCAGATATAGTTCCTTTAGGTAAACCCTCACTAGCCTCGAATACTTTCAGATTTTGCAGCCACATAGTGGTCTTATACTGCCACCTCTTAAAGTGAACATCGGTAAACTTTTCCGGCTTCATCGCATCGGCCAAGTGTCCCATGTTTATCTCGGAAAATTGCCTATAATAAGGTTTTTGGATTGTTGGATAATTAGGCACAATTTCCGTGATTAATTCCAGAATATTAAACATGATAATACCAGCTACTCGCACATGTAACTCGAACATACTAGATGTACTAAACAACAAGATGAACGGAAACAGGCAGCAGCTAAACATGTACTCGCAGAACATGATTAATAACGGAGAAGACGCGTCGCCGCTCTGTTCGATTGCAGTAATCGCAGTAGTAGCCTTGGGGAAGATTGGTCGAAGCAGACGGTGGCGAAGACGACGATAGGCAACACCGTCCTACTTGAATGGAAGACGAGCCGTGATGCAGAACTTGAGCAGTCGCGCACAAGTTTTCCCAAACAATAAAAATAAAGCTCGGCTTGATTCCCGCAACCCGCGGCGCGCGCGTCGCGACGAGACGAGCGGGCGTACGAGCGGCGGTGGCGTCGGAGGAGGAGCGCGCGTGTAGTTCTCCTCTTCTCACTCACTTTACTAAGTGGTGAACCACTCCACCTTATAAGGTGGTGTAACTCTTCTCCAACTTTCCATGCGGGACTAAACTTTAGCTCTCACTCCACTCATATGTGAGCTGCCACCAAATTGGGCCAAATCACACATGGGCTTCCACACACATGGGCTTTGAGATTTAGGGAAAATCTGAAATCTATATGGGCTTATTTATTCAGCCCATTATTTCTAACAACCACGACATCGACCACGGCGACCCATCGCATGGCTACCTCGACCATGGCACCGCTTCACGCTCCCGGCTTCCTCACATAGGCACAAGGGCTATCACCTCGCCTGAGAATCTCACCAACTTACTCTACAGTCCAAGCTATCGTGACGCGACACCGTCCATGACGTTCCCGCTCGAACTAGGGGGGATGTCAGCCTACTGGATGCTACTTCGGTTTATCTCCAGTCTGACCGTCCGCGACGTTCCAGTTGTTCACGACGCTACCGCTATGACTGTGGGAGAGTGTTAGAGTATTAGGTATATACGGTTGTTATGGTAGTTTAGATAGAGTTAGGATCTATTTATGTACAGTCCTAACTTGACTCGTACTTTAAGATAATCCTCTGTACGTCTATATATATTCACCCATAAGGATCAATAATATATCCATCATATTACGCCAAACTCATACTCTTTCAGTACCCTCTTGGGGAACATAAAATTTGCTTCAACAATACTACCTCCGTTCTGATGAAACAGGGGGAGTAGAGTACCGAGCTCATACGAGCCCTTTGGCTGGAGGAGTTGTTTTACACTTCACATCTCATACTAGGTGTATTTGACGGGTTGGGGCATGTTAATGACTTTTTAACATTAACGAGGTAATAAACTTGTATTCTTGAAAAGTTAACTAATATACTAATGATTTTCCTTTTCATTTTAATCCACACAGATAAATCATTTGTTTAAGGATTGCTTGATTTATTTTGAGACTTGAAGTCAAAAGAAATCAATAAATGTTTTCATGCTTCACAACTCATATTTGGTGTATTTTGTGGGTCGGAATATGTTAATTAATATCAAAGAGGTAACAACTTGTATTCTTAAAAAAGTTAACTAATACACTAATGATTTCCTTTTTCACTTTCACCCACACAAATAAATCATGTGTTTAAGGGTTGCGTGATTTAGTGTCAGACTTCAAGTAGGCGAAAATCAATAAATTCTTACCGGTATGGAGGGAGTAACTAATATACTAAGGATTTTCCTTTTCATTTTAACCCACATAGTTAAATCATTTGTGTAAGGATTGTATGATTTATTTTCATATTTGAAGTCAATAGAAATCAAATAATAGGTGTATTTTGTGGGTTGGAATATGTTAATAACTTAATTAACATTAAAGAGGCAAATAACTTGAATTCTTAAAAAAGCTAACTAATACACTAATTATTTTATTTTTCACTTTCACCCACACAAATAAATCATGTGTTTAAGGGTTGCATGATTTATTTTCAGACTTCGAGTCAGCAAAAATCAATAAATTCTTACCATTTACATGTTTTGCCTATTTCAATAGGTGTCTGTATTGTACCCTGTTGGGGACACACTAGCATAAAAAGAGGAAACAATAGGATTCTCTTGGGGGGATCCGTCGGCCGGTTCCTATACGCACGGGGGCGTCAACACAACTATATGGGCCCCACTGAACCGACACCCAAAATACCTATGGGGCCTTATCTTCTCCAATCTTCGTCGTTCCCCGCATCCCAAATCTCAAATGACCATTGCTGCCTCCACCAAGTTGCCTCTGTCTCCCTTGTGCACTACTGAAGAGGACCAAAACCCTAGCCTCTGGTGCCCTGCGGTTGTCAGACGTCGGAGGAGGTGCTGCGCTGGAGGTGGCCACACATCGCGGCTCGTCGGCGTCTACCGCCTGCTGTGTTGGGCAATGGCGATGGCGAAGGGGGTTTGTGCGTGTATGCAACCATCTTGAGGCCGAGCAGCCACCGATGCCCGCGGGCACTAAGGCCAAGTCTAGGAACGCGATTGTGTCCATGAGGAAGAAGTGTGGCTTTCAGGGGGACGACAGGTGCGAGGTGCGGTAGAGACCCGAAAACCCTACTCCCATGGTGCTTCGTCGTTGCCGGAGATGGAGACCATGGCGGGAGGTGCTCACACATGTGATGTTGATGCTATGATGGGGATTTGCTACATACTCTTTTTTTTTCTCATGCTACATACTCTATCTTTTTTGCTACATTGGTGTTTCCGAAATGCTACAATGCTTTTTATATGTTTTTAACTCAGTGTGGAAAACTGTTGCAATAATGTTACAATAGCACAAAATTTTGGCTACAACCATTATGAGGTTTTGCTACAATTGTGTAAAGTTTTTGCTACGAGGTCTCTCGGAAGAGTCTTCGAAGTAGTCGGTTTTGTTACAATAGCATTTTTTTCTATGATGCCTCTGACAAAGTTAGTTTTGCTACACAATTTTTTTGCTACAAAGTCTTCGATGAGGTTTGTCTTCTTTGTTTTTATTCCATGGACCTTTTTTGCTGCATATAGTAGGGATTTTGGGAAAAAGATGCCCGGCGACGATCTAGGGACGCGCAGGGCTTACTAAAGGAGAGAGTGCATGGTAAACCATACATTTCAGCAAAGCAAAATGAATACATGCAATTTTTTTGCTATTAGGCCTCTGACGAAGTTAGTTTTGCTACAGTAGCATAACCTTTTTTTTTGCTACAAAGACTCTGACAAGATTTGTCTTTTTTATTTTTTTTCCGTGGATTTTTTGTTGCATATAGTAGCAAAATCGAGAATTTGGGAAAAAAGAGCAGAGCTTGCTAAAAAAGAGTAAATGGTAAACCATACATTTCACCAAATAGAAATGAATACGTGCACATTTTTTTTATGAGGCCTCCGACGAATTTAGTTTTGCTACAAAGTGTCCGAGATTTATTTTTTATTTTTGTTCCATGAACCGTTTTTTACTGCATATAGTAGCAAAAGCTGGATTAGAAAAAAGGATTCGCAAAAAAAAAAGAATTTAGAAAAAAGCACACCTGCACACGCATGGCTTACTAAAAAAGAGAGTACATGCTAAAAACCATACATTTCACTTTATTTTTGTTCCATGCACCGTTTTTTACTGCATATAGTAGCAAAAGCTGGATTAGAAAAAAGGATTCGCAAAAGAAAAAAGAATTTAGAAAAACGCACACCTGGCGATGCGCGCAGGGCTTACTAAAAAAGAGAGTACATGCTAAAAACCATACATTTCACCAAAGAAAAAGAATACGCGCCAGGTAGGGGTCGAACCTACGACTTTCCGCTTAGGAAACGGACGCTCTATCCACTGAGCTACAGGCGCTTAGATGTTTTAATTTTGCCATTCCATCTAGACTATATAGTGTTTTGTCCGAATGTAAGGTGCTCCACCTTTGTATTCAAGATATACAAGAATGCACATGAAGCAGAACAGTCAATTTTTTTTGCAGGAATTACGAAGTAAGTGCCATCGTCTTATTATATGTTCTTTCGTAAAGTTTGAGCTTGATCGAACTACTACCCTGTGTTTCCCTCCATAATCGAAAAGATAGCATGTGCAACAACAAAAGTGTTTAGTAATAACAATTAGGAAAAGCAGAAAAGAACTAGCTGTATAGTAGGATTTGCTTTCAAAAAGAAAAGTACATGCATTTTCATAAAAGTTAAATTTCGGAAACACATGGCATAGCTTAACCTGTAAGTTTTCCTCTACGGTATCTTGTCTAAAATAATACCGTCTCAAGTATGCAAACATCTGCAATATGTTTACATTTTAGCCCATCATTTGAAAGAACAAGATGCGGCATGGGATCCAAGATAAGAAAAATTAGGAGCCCTTTCAACAGTGGATGGTTTGCTTGCACGTTCAGTACCACGTTTCACAGGGCATGTGAAGTCTCCTTTTGCTTTCCATGTGAAAACCACACTTTGTTGTATGGTCTTCTCTTACTTTGTTAATTTTCTTCTTGAACGGATGCGGATGGAGCTTCGAAGCGTTCGGGAGCGTGGTTTTTTGAGGGGTCAGGAGAAACCCTTGTCGTCTTCACACCGACGTGGTGACGCCTGCGGGTGTCGCTTTCCTTCTGAAGGGCGTCGGGTGTATCTCTTCTCCATCTCCTGTAGCATATCAGGGAAAACCCTATGACTCGTTCGGGCAGCAGTGTTATTGTCGTCGCTTCCTTCTTGGAGGTGCTGCTTGATATGCGACACTTCAGAGAGGCTAGAAGAGGGGTCGAAATTCTCCGATGGGCACAACGGTTGCGGGTCACCTTCGTTTTCGTCGAGCCTCTGTCATTGGCTTTGTTTTCTCTTATGTTCCTTTTTCATTTTCTTTTTGTTTTATCTTTTGGGCGTTGTGCTGTCTGGCCCAGCAGCGGTCTCAAATCGTGGTTGCTATATTTATATAGCTGGGCATATGCCTGTTTCGAGGAACGGACGCTGATTTTTTGAACATTGGAGAGGCCCCGAAGGGGCCTGGATCCCTCTTAATTAAGCGTTGCAGGTACAATTTACAGTAGGGACCCCAAAGAGAAAAAGGAAATACAACCAAGCCCCTACTTCTTATAGAGAAGACCCTAAACAAAATATGGAAAAAACAACCAGGTCCTCTGCTATCGCCGATGATCTGCGAGCACAAGCTGCGGCCATCCTCTTCGGCGCCGGGGATGATACCACTTGGAGCCAAGAGGAGGGGGAACGCCGTCGCGAGCTCGGAACTGGGCCTCCGCCTGGAGGTTGAAGAACTGCCGACTTTTATCGCCGGCAACGAAGGCCACTAGATGGCCACAAGGGTCGGACGCCAAATCGAAGGGCGCCAAGATTGTTCCTCAAGATTGGGCAGCATCTCTACTCCAGGACTGCCAAATAGAAACCAGCTTCTCCTTGTCGTCTCCGTGGCAGGAAGAAGAAGCAGTACCCGTAACGAGATCTCCAACATCCAAGAACCTGCGAGCTTATTGACAGAGATGCCGATGCAGCCCTTCCTTGCCACCCGTGGCACCTCACCACCATGGCTAGGAAGAGGAACACCGCAAGCCAGCCGACGCCACTCGCCGGCGCCAGCAGCACGCTTTGATACGGCACATGGCCACACACCCACCTAGGGAAGCTTAGAACTAATCTTACAACTACTATGTACAAGAGAAGCCTACCACCTAGTCCATCCCCTCGCCGGCCGGCGGTGCTTTCGGGGAGAAGGAAGAGATGGAGAGAGCGAGAGAAAGGAAAGACAGACGGACGCTGATTGGGAGTCTTTACCAGCAAATGGGAAAAAAGGTACAATAGTCACCTACAAAAATATATAAATATAAGGAATTAAGTTGCATTCAGACAACTGTGCAAGGCTATTTATTTTAAACAGAAACAAGAGAAGGACAGTTGGCAAGGGCTAAGCAGACTGTAGAACTGCTTGTTTAAAAATATTAGAGAAAACAAGTGTTCTCGAGGATCACACTGATCTGATCCTATGTTTTCTAATAACGTCACAGAATAATTGGTTGCCCACGCATAACCAGATCTTTGACAAAATATGCGCTATGTGCCAAATGACCAGGTTTTTATGTGCAAACAAATCAACAACCATATCTGAAACTCCAGTAATATAGCTGATCTGTCTAGAAGTAATCAGGCCATGCTATTATTGAAGAAGGTGGCCCACCGTTCAGGGGTAATATTTAGGTAATCTGAACCACTTGTTGTTGATTGTAGATGTTACGACTTAACCTTGACAGTACATGTTGTATGATTCTATTGCCATAAGCTTCTGCAGAAAGAATCGTTTGTCACATCTTTAGTTATGACGCAATACATTAATATCAATAATATATTAAGCGGACTCTCTATGGATCCCACAAGTGATCAATTCTCGCATGAATTGTTAAGGATACAGTAAGTTCCTTTTTTATTCATGTCCGCGTTTCTTATAGAGGTTAGTAAATCCGCAATAGCGTGCTTGCCCGAATTCTATCTCGACCTTCCTATTTTTAAAATAAAAATAGAAAAATAAGAGAAAAAAATACACTCCCAGGTCTTTGTAACAACTTAATAGCAATAGTAAATAGATACATCGAGAATGCACATAACCAAATTGCTAAAAAGAAAAAAGATAAACCAAGATCCAAGGCATTCGACAATCAACAATGACATCAATGAATGCCTTGACAACGCACGGGCTGCAAGAAGGTTCACCAGGAGCAGGACTGAGCAAATTCTATGCGGTGTCGCCGTCGTCGAATATATACATTCACCCTCAAGAGCGGGACTGAGCAATTCTATGCAGTGCCTTCAACAAGGTAACAGTGTTGAAGCACCGCCATTGCCCGGTATAGCCGATGAAGGTCAGACTAAGGGTTTCATCCTAGAAATCCAATTCCGGTACTCAAGGAGCACCACCAAACCCCAACAACGATGTGATGTCCCCCCCGCTTGACCACCACCTCGATTCCTAATATCCTTGACTGACATGGGTATACCCTACAGGTACTCGAGTTTGGTATATACGGCCTGGATACAACAGAAGCCCACGGTGTTGCCAAGGCCCAATACGGAATTCGAGTGGCCAAAGGACTCTCGATTGCTTGCGAGACAAGAAGAATCTTAAGTTAAAAAGTTCAAAGGGTAAAACCCTAATCTGTAACCGACTCGACCTGCTACCCGAGACTTAGCCTATCTATATAAAGGTTAGGAGGGGGCGACGAGGAGGACACACGCAACCCTAGTTTCCACAACTCTCGCCAGATTGTATCTACGCGCCCCTGTAATCTTTGATTCCTTCGTTAATTCCAAGAGCAGACAAGCAGGAGTAGGGACCTCTACGAGGCCTGAACCTGGATAAACCTTGCGTTCCTGTGTGCTTGTTTGCTAGCCGACTAATGCCTCCAGCGCTCCCTCTTTCTCCAAAACCCAAGTCCATAACAATGGACATTGATGAGTTAAACCCTCGTCAATTGGCGCTGTCTGTGGGAATTAGGAGTGCTGATGTCGCGGCTTCTTCGGCCCCATCAATCACGATCTACAACTCCGCAACAGCGGAGATTCACCAGCTCTTTGGCGCGATCGACTTCACCGTCCATACGCCAGCCACTCGCCCGACTTTCGAGTCCGTGGGCGATGGAATCAGCCTAGCGATTGGGACCTTCCGCTTCCAGGTTGGTCAGATGGGCACGGTTCGCATGCCTGGCCAGCCAACAGCACCCGCGATTGCTCCAGCATCGTGGTTCCCGCCACCAATCGACACCCTCAGCGAGCTCAACACCTCAGTAGCAGCTGGGAGCACGGACAGCGACAACAGTCGTGGATCCGATCTGGGTGACCTAGCAACGGAAGATGGAGTTTGCGGCTCCGGATCCGAAAGTTGCGAAAGCAACAGCTTCCCCAACCACTTCATGTGTGCTGTCATCAATGCTGGCGACACCACTGCCAATCGCGAAAACGGTGGCAATGGATCTGGCACCGATTCGCCCAACGATGACATACCCAATGGCAGACCACCCAACGGCGGCCCTACCAACGGTGGCAATGGCGCGCCCGTCAACAACGGAGGTGCAGTCGAACCACCAACCATGGTGGACGAGCACACTAGTGAACGTGTCGTGATTAAACTCAATGACAACGAGTGGGCCCGCTGCCGAGAAGCTCTGCGAGGCAATCCTCTACCCCCCGGCATGCCGCAGGACATGCTGATGGACTACCATTGGCTACTGAAGGAGGAGTACAGACGCCAGCTACACGCAATCACGCAACTCAAAGCGCGTAAAAAGGCGGCAGATGAGTCGAGTCTTTGTCGAGCTGGGCTCTCCCCACAGAGGATCCTCCTCCAAAGGCAACGAGTACGTGGCCAATAAGAGGCGATCTCGGGTGACCCATCTCACCGAGCAAGAACACAAAGAAGCTGCAAAAGTCCTTGACTTCAGCTCTATGATAGTCGACACGCGGGGCAACATGGTCCCAAAGACACCGTAGGCCGCGGTGACAGCAGCCACCATGTACCTCCTCAACAACCAGCCGCCAGCTGGAGATCCAAGAGCTGCCATGCACCGATCTACGATTGCGGGCTTGGGGTTAATTGAGGCCGCCCTCGACAAAGAACCAACGCCGGAGCCGAAGAAAGGCAAGGCTCTGGAAAAACACTATTCCTCACCTTCATCCAGTGACGACAGTCACGATCTGTCTCGGCATCGCCGCTCATGGTGGCATGATCGCGACTATGATGCACGCGATGACCTCACGCAGCGCAAAATCGACAAATCAAGGGCAAGACGCGCTCGTTTGACTGACTCCGAAGAGGACGAGACTGAACTCTGCGGTGCCAGATGCTTCAGCAGGGCCATCAGGCAGAAGCAAATTCCTAAAGGGTTCAAACTCCCGTCGGAGAACCCAAAGTTCGACGGCCTACAAGATCCAAAGATCTGGTTGGAGGACCATGTCTCCTCCGTCAGGCTACATGGCGGGAGTCGAAGCACGGCCATGCAATGCCTGCAGCTACAGCTGCAGGGCGTCGCCCGCGCATGGCTCAACAATCTCCCGCGCGGATCCATTCACAGCTGGGAAGAGCTGGTTTATAGCTTTATACGCAACTTCAAGGGCACTTACAAAAGGCCCGTATCAATCGAAGAGCTGAGGAGTTGCCAGCAAAGGTCGGGCGAATCACGACGCTCGTACATCCAGAGGTGGTCCATCATCAAGAACTCCACAGAAAACATCTCGGAGGACCGCGCAATCGACACATTTAACGGTGGTGTTCGCCGCATAGAGCTCAGGGAGGAGCTGGGCCGCTCGAAGCCCAAGACATCGACCACCTGATGGAAATTGTGAATCGGTGGGCCGATGGAGAGGATTCGGTGAAAAACCGCACCTACTCCGATGACGACGACTCGGGCACAGACGCGACTGTCGAGGCAAGCGAAGAATGCGCGTCTACGATGACCGGGACGACGTCAACACGGTCGCAGTCGGTTACACCGATAAACGCGACGACAACCACAACATCGGCTATCACAGCGGTGGATACCGCGACTCCGGGAAAACCACGCAGGTGTGGCAGCACCGCACTCGTGAAGAGGCACCCGCAACAACCATCGAGGACAAACTGTCCGGGCCATGCAACATGCACTTCTACATCGACAAGCACGACGGCAAGAAAAAATCTAGCCACCTTCTCAAAGACTGCCGCGAGTTTCTCAAGCTCAACGAGGGTCTGGCTCGGAGGAATCGCGACATAGTCAACAGGGGCTATGGATTCGCCCCAGGCGCCGTGGCACACGGAGCTCCTCCACCACCGCCCGGAATACCACCACCCGCGGGTGCACCAGTCCAGAATCACGGTGGCGAACCATACCCATGACCCGTGGGCAACATGGGGATGATCCAAAAGGGGCGTCCCTCAAATCGAGTGCAGAAGGCCATCACTCGCCAAGTCAACTTGGCGATCAACTCTCCACCTTCCACCACTGAGTACCTCAGTGGAAGCGACTCCTGCATCACCTTCGACCGGCGTGACCACCCGCGCCAAGTCCCTCATCCAGGCCACTGTCCCCTCGTACTCGAGGTGCAGATTGGGGGCTTTGACATGAGCCGCGTCTTCATGGACGGTGTCAGCGGCATCAACCTAATGTTCACGAGTACCTTGCGTGCAATGAGGATCCCTCTAACGTGTCTGGAAGTTTCAGACACAACGTTCCACGGCATCTTCCTAGGGAAAGGCGTATATCCCCTAGGCAAAATCAACCTCGACGTCATCTTCGGCACACTGCAAAACTTTCAGCGGGAGCGCATCGACTTTGAGGTCGTCGACTGACCTTCACAATATCACTGCATCCTCGGACATGTCGCGTTCACGAGGTTCATGGTAGTGCCACACTACGCCTACCTGCAGATGAAGATGCCGGGTCCAAACGGTGTAATCACAATCAACGACAACTTCGAGAGGTCCGACAGTTGCGATAGGGAATTCAATAGAATCTCCAAGTCCTTCGGTATGCAGGAGGAACTCGCAAGATTAAAGGAGTCGACAGACAACAGTCTGCCTACCCTGATCCGGCCAAGTTCACCTGACCTGTCTGACTCGTCGGTGCACACGAAGAAAGTCCAGGTCCACCCAACGGACCTGACCAAGACGGTCCTCATCGCCAACAACTTGAGTTCCGCATAGGAACTCGTGCTCGTCGAATTCCTCCGTGAGCACTGGGAAATCTTTGCCTGGTGTCCAGCGGACATGCCAGGGGTTCCTAGGGAATTCTCCGAGCACGCACTCAACATCAACCCAGATGCAAGGCCAGTCAAGCAGACAATTTGGCGACTGTCTGAACCAAGAGCAAAGGCGGTCGGAATGGAGATCAACGGACTCCTCGATGCCAAATTCATACGCGAGATCAAGGAAAGTACTTGGCTCGCCAACACGGTGCTGGTACCTAAAAAAGACACGGATATCCTGCGGATGTGCGTGGACTTCACCTCCCTGAATAAGCATTGCCCAAAGGATCACTTCCTGTGGGATGTGAGTGTCTCTGCTTCCTCGACGCCTATTGATACATTGCAAATGTATCTATAATTTTTGATGTTCCATGCTTGGTTTTATCTACTTTCTTGTGTTTTGTCCACACTTTGGAGTACTTTTCATATGATTTCTTGGACTAACCTATTAACAAGATCCACAGTGCTAGCTGCCTGTTTTCTGCTGTTTTTGGTTCTAGGAAGTCAGAAAATGAATATTCTCGGAATTGGACGGGAAAAAAGCTAAAGTTGCTATTTTATCGGAAGACATCTGGAGCGAATCTGAGAAGAAGGGCAGGGCCTGGCCACACCACCTGGCGGCCAGGCTGCCCAGGGCAGCCAGGTGGTCCGCCTGGCCACCCCAACACCCCCTCGGCCTCTCCTTCCGCCTATATATTGCCTCCGATACCAAAACCCTATGTACCCAATAAAAAAAATCCACGAAAGAGTCTGTAGCCGCCGTCATCTCCATCCCTAGATCAGGAGGGATCTGAAGCTCTTCCCGGCACCCTGCCGGAGAGGGGAATTCACCCTGGAGGCCTTCTTCATCACCATGCAAGCCTCCGGTGTGATGCGTGAGTAGTTCATCTCTGGACTACGGGTCCATGTAGTAGCTAGATGGCTGGTTCTCCTCCCTTGTGCTTTCATGTTTAGATCTTGTGAGCTCCGTTCATGATCAAGATCATCTATTTGTAATCCATACATGTTGTGTTTGCGGGGATCCGATGGATATTGAGATGCTATTTTAGATTGATTATTGATTCTATCATGTCTTTGTTATTTGTGATCTTGCATGCTTTCCGTTGTTAGTAGCTATCTTGGCCAAGTAGATGCTAGCAACTCCAAGAGTTAGTATTTATGCTCGATAGTGGGTTCATGCCTCTGGTAATCTAGGGAAGTGACTGAAATCTCTAAGGTACTAGATGTGCTGTTGCTACTAGGGAGAAAACAACAATCCTTTGTTCATAGAACAATCATATTGTTTACTTTACACGCAATTCGTAAAGCAATAATCTGTTGCTTGCAACTTAATACTGGAGGGGGTTCAGATGATAAACTGAAGGTGGATTATTATTCATAGATGTAGTTGGATGGCGGTCTATGTATAATGTTGTAATGCCCAATCAAGTCTCAAAGGAGTCAAGATTATTAGTATATGCTTGTATGCTTTCTCGATGTTTGTCAATTGCCCCGCTGTAATTTGTTCGCCCAGCATGTTATCTATCTTAAGGAGAGCCACCTCTAGTGAACTATGGACCCCGGTCCTTTCTTTTACATACAATCTAGAAACTGTTTACTGCTTTGTGTTTACTTTCTACAAACTATTACTTCCTTCCATTCGATACGTTTAATCCTTTGTTTTCAGCAAAACCGGTGAGATTGACAACCTCATCGTAAGTTGTGGGCAAAGTTCTGTGGTTGTGTTGTGCAGGTCTCCACGTTGATGCTGGCACCGGTAGTGCGCCCTGCCAACGTTCAGCTAGCTACACCTTTGGGGTGTTTCCTTGCTCCTACTAGATTGATAACCTTGGTTTCTTATTGAGGGAAAACTTGCTGCTGTGCTTATCATACCTTCCTCTTGGGGTTCCCCAACGAGCTCGATATATTTGGGCCATCACCTACTCAGGCTATAATCAGATTCGAATGAAGGAGGAGGATCAAGAGAAAACAACGTTTACAACGCCTTTTGGTGTGTTCTGCTACAACACAATGCCCTTCGGGCTCAAAAACGCAGGAGCCACCTATCAGCAATGCATACAGGCTTGCCGCAAAAATCAACTTGGTCACAACATCCAAGTCTATGTTGATGACATCGTCATCAAAACAAAAGAGGAAGCCTCGCTAATCGATGATTTATGCGAGACCTTCGCCAACCTCGACCGCTACCGGATCAAGCTCAATCCGGACAAATGCGCCTTCAGCGTACCATCTGGGCAACTACTCGGGTATCTCATCTCCGCAAGAGGGATTCAGGCGAACCTGAAGAAAATAAAAGCCATACTGGCCATGGAGAAGCCGAAAAACGTAAGAGGCGTCCAACAACTGGCTGGGCGAATCGCGATGCTCAGTCGATTCATCAGTCGAATGGGCAAAAAGCACTGCCTTTCTACCAACTTCTCCGCAAAACTGACAAGTTCGAGTGGACTGACGAGGCGCAAGAAGCATTCAAAGACCTCAAGCATCTAGTATCCACCTCGCCAGTACTGGTGACTCCACGTGAAAAAGAACCACTGTTGCTCTACATCTCTGCCACCAACCAGGTGGTCTGCACGGTGCTCGTGGTGGAACGTGCCGAGGAAAACAAGGTCCACGGGGTGCAACGCCCAGTCTACTACCTCAGCGAGGTGCTCACGCCAACAAAGCAGCAGTACCCGCACTACCAGAAGCTGGCATATGGCGTCTTCATGACAGCTAGGCGACTGCGCCACTACTTCCAGGAGCACCCAATCATGGTGGTCAACGACCCCCCGCTTGGGCATATCCTCAACAACCCCGATGCCACCAGACGAGTTGCGCTTTGAGGAATCGAGCTGTCTCCGCGATACATTACATACGAAAAGCGTGACGCGATCAAGTCGCAAGTCCTCCCTGATTTCCTCGTGCACTGGATGGAGAACCAGCTCCCCGAAAAGCCAGATATGTCTTACCTCTGGACAATGCACTTCGATGGATCCAAACGAAAGGACAGGGCTGTCGCAGGTGTCATACTGACATCGCCCCAGGGAGACAAGCTGAAATACATTTTGCGAATGTAGTTCACTACCTCCAACAACGAAGCTGAATACGAGGCCCTGCTGCACGGGATGCGGATGGCAAAAGCCTGCGGTGCTAAGAGGCTCATCATCTACGGCAACTCCAAACTGGTCGTCAACCAAACGATGCACGAGTGCGACGCGCTGAACGACAATATGATCGCCTACCGCGACCTCTATGACACACTCGAAGGGGACTTCGACGGCTGTGAGCTGCAGCATGTAGGCCATGAAAGCAATGAAGAGGCAGACGCACTCGCCAACATTGGCTCCACCTGCGCCCCCGTACCACCTGGGGTATTTCTCGAGCGTATCTGCAAACGCTCCATCAAGCCAACAGCCACAGAGAAGAAAACAAGCGCAACAATGGACTCGAGGGCTACGCCACCCAATGAGACAATGGCACTCGATGACCTGGAGCTTGACACAGAACTCGAAGGACCAATGGGTGTCATGATGATCGAGCCATCTTGGACTCAACCCTACATCACATATCTTCTCAGCAAGAGGCTGCCGGACGACCCGACTGACGCGCGACACATCGCGCGGCGATCCAAGGCATTCACCGTCATCAATGACAAACTATACAAGCGCAGCATCACAGGAGTACTGCAACGGTACGTCTCCAACGCGGATGGAAGGGCCGTCCTCCTCGACATCCATGAAGGGACTTGCGGGCACCATGCCGGCAGTTGCACCCTCGTCGCCAAAGCTCTACGAGCTAGATTCTACTGGCCCACGGCAATACGCGATGCCAAGGACATCGTCTAGCAATGCAATGCTTGTCAGCGATTCGCGGACAAACCGCACGCACCTGGCGTGGAACTCCGGCCAATACCATTGGCTTGGCCCTTTGTGCAATGGGGACTCGACATGGTCGGCAAGCTCCCAAAGTCCTCGCGAGGGGGCTACGTCTACCTCCTAGTCGCAGTCGACAAATTCACCAAGTGGATAGAGGCCATGCCGGTAACAAACCAGTCAGGAGCCAGTGCCGCCAAGTTCTTCGAGTCCATTGTATATCGCTTCGGAGTGCCACATAGCATCATCACGGACAATGGAAAGAACTTCACCTCCAAGGAGTTCCAGGGTTTCTGCGAAAACCTGGGGATCAACATAAGCTATGCCTCCGTAGCTCATCCACAGACCAACGGTCAAGTCGAAAAGGCCAATAGCCTCGTCTGCGGTGGAGTCAAGAAGCGACTCTGTCGGCCACTCGAGCAAGCTGCCGGATGTTGGCCAGATGAGCTGCTGTCCATACTTTGGAGCCCGCGCACAACCCCAAATAGTGCCACGGGATACACCCCGTTCTTCATGGTGCACGGTGCCGAAGCAGTAACCCGTAGAAGTACGCTTTAAAGCCCCACGGGTAGTCGCGTACAGCAAGCAAGAGTCAACACTCGCACTTGAAGACTCCGTCGATCTCCTTGACGAAGCACGGGGTATCACAGAAGAAAGATCGATGATCTACCAGCAAAACCTACGCAACTACCATAGCAGAAGGCTACGCCCCAGATTCTTCGTCGAAGGAGACCTAGTCCTACAACTGAAGCAGCAAGGGAACCTCAAGCTCGAGTCCCCTTGGGAGGGACCATACGTGATTACAGAAATAATCCCTGGTGGCGCCTATCACTTCAAAGATTTCGAGGCAGGAGTCGCATACTCCAACCCCTGGAATGTCGCGCAACTGTGGCGCTTCTACCCCTAGTAGTCTTTTTTCTTACAATACAAATAAGGCTATTCAGCCAGGCTACTTAGCCACATATTGTACCTCGTACTGTTCCGCGAATAAATAAAGCTAAGTACCCCGAAACTCTGTGTTCTTCCTTATTTTTCTGGCAATATTATCACTCGGGGGCTGCGCCACCCTTTACATATTCGTTCTACAAAAAGGTCGTGGTATCCTGAGTAGCTGACACAATATCAATTGAACCTTTGATAAAACACCAACCCAGTTGCAACGCACCTGACAGGTTGGCAAGGTGCCGAGATAAAACAAGTCAGGCTAACGAAAAGGAACTGCCGAGTACAAATACACTCGCAAAACATATAAGCTAGTAAGCTCTTTACATATCAATATAAATTAATTACACACAATATATCCATACGAACTTTTACAACACTGGTATACTTATGTGCAGGATACAAGTAAAAATACTGCTGTAGTAGAAGAACGTTTGTTTGTTCCTCAAAGAAGTCGACAATTTCTTCTGCTGGATGATCCACCGCCTGGTAATGTGGAACCATGTCCTAGGTCAAACCTTCCGGCAGAGTCGGCGGCCCAGCAGCAACAACTGCAACGTCTACATCAGGCCTATGCAGTCGCACCAACGACAAAGAAGCCTTGGCACCAGCCACTAACTGCTGCCGCACGCACTCGCGAACTGGAATCAAATCCTGAAACTTCGCCAGGAGAGCCAACAGGCTCGAAGGGACGGCGTCCAGCGGAAACATCGTCTGGTAGATATTCCTCAGGCACGACTGTGCTTTCTTCAGAAAGTGGAGTACTCGAGAAGCACGATCCTGCAGGGTCACACGTGCGATCGCACGATCATGGTCCACCCAGAAGTACCCACTTGCCTGAAGCTGTTCCTGGGTCAGGTCGTTCATTCGAATGGCGATGCTGTCTTTCTCATCCTACGGATGACGAGCGCTGACAACTACACCAGGCAAAAAAGGCAAAATATGAAGACAAGGAACTACTGCGATTGGCTACAAGAAAAGATAAGATAGCAGGAAGCTAACACTTGAACTGATCGCCCAGCTGCGTCACCTCCTCCAATAGATATTGCTCTCGGGCGGCAGCCTTCTCCGCCCTTGACTTCCATACATCCGCGTTACCGCGGAGGATGGGCAACTCATGTTCCAGTTGCTTAACACGATCACGTAGTCGCAAAAGCAGGGACAACTCATCCACCCTTGAACGCGACTGTGCCAAGGTCTCAGCAGCGGGTGGCGGATCCCGAGGATCACTCGAAAGACCACTCGAGGTACCCTACCACGAACCAAACAAATGCAAAATAAGAGGCTAAAGATACACCGACAAAAGGCCTGGATACATTCAAACATAACAAAGTCTTGACTGGGGTACCCCCATAAAAGCATTGTCTCATGGACACAAAAGGTCAGACACTAGAGCTATCACATATAAAACTAAGGAGCAGCGTGTTTCTTCGACTTCGACTTCGGCCTCGGGGCTTCGCCATCATGGCGGTTTACGGCGCCGGACTACTTGCCGGCAGTGCCCCAGACGCCGCCTTTCAGCTTAGCTTTAACGACACCACTCCTCGGAGTACTTGGCGAGTGTCTCGATAAGCTAGGGACCATAATTTTTGCATTTACCAGCAAAGGGAGCAAACACTACCTGCTGGCCTCCAGCGTCGACATGCATCGCCTCGGAGATAGCGGCAGGATTCATCTCTACACCATGGGCCTGCACCATTGCGTATGCCATGGTGGCGCCGACGGAGCGCTGCGAGTTCTTGAAATCAGCAGAGATTCCTCCAGCCAGAGACTCCACCAAGTCGCCGAGATTGTCGATCATCCCGGCCTTGGGAGTTAAGTCCTCACGGATGCGACTGAGCACATCCTTGGCCTTCCCCAGCGTCTCCTGGAGGGATACACTGCGGTCCTCGACTACGGCGACGGCACCAGCCAAAGCATCCGCGCGACACAGATATTGGGCATCAAAACTCAAGCCGCTGGCATCTGCATACACAAAGGCATTAGTACAACAATCACATGTCAAAGTACAGAAGAGCAAGGCATATCCAGATGAAAAAGTCATACCTGAGAGGGACTTGGCAATCAAGAGAAGATGCTCCTCGAACATCTTCTCCCTCTCAGCAGTGGAGGCAAGGAGATCCTGCTCTCGCTTCCGCGACTCCTCCAAGGCTATGACCGCCTCGTCGCGATTCTTCATCGCCGTGGCCAATGTATTCTCCAATGCAGCAACATGGCAAAGTAATTCATTGTGCTCAGCTGCAACATACAGAGAGTGTTACCAAATCGAATCAATAATATTCGCAAAAGACAAAGAGGAAGTCAAAACTTACTTTTGACAATGCTATGGCGATTGTCTAGTCACGCATGCTGTTGACCCATGTTAAGGACCTGCTCCGCCAGGCGGGCGGCTTCCTTCATGATGAGATGCATCAGAGACATTTCAAGTTCAAGTAAAGCACGCAAAGAATAAATTTGACTGCCAACTACAAGATACTTACATGATCCTCCATAGACTCCAAAGAAGGCTGTTGCACACTCATTCGGGTAACCATCTGATGCTCCTCGGCATGCGGGGAACTCGATGAATTATGCCCGGAGTGGGCCGCCAACAGAGGAGAAGGAGACCGCGAAGCCACCTTCTTGGACTTGGAGTCCGTGACTCCGGACTCCTTCAAAAATTGGACGTCGTCAGAAGACGACGTCGCCACTTGACTGAAACACAAAATCAAGCAAAAGCTTCAAGACAGATGACAACTCAAATAAGAAAACAAAACAAAGTCGCAAATACGGAACTTACCAGTCAAATATATCAAGATCGAAGGACTTCTCCTCCGACTCTGATGATTCCTTTGGCAGGCGAAGCTTCTTCCGGGCAGGAGGAGCCATAGAGCGCACATGAATGGAGGGAATCGGCTCCTCGGCACCAATAGATAGGCCCTCTGGAGTCGAAGGAGATGAAGCATCCATATCCTTGCTGCGAGAATGCTTGCGAGTATCCGAATCACTAGACTCGGGGGCTCCCTCTTCTTCAAGTGGGACGGTCGATTCCGACTCGTCCTCTTCATCCACTTCGCGAGGAATAACCCCCTCAGGAAGAGGGGGCAAACTGGGAGACACCTTCCAATCCTTTATTTAGAAAACAATTCATTATACATCAAGCAATTAACGCCAATCGACAAATAAAGATTGTGTGAAGTTTTGTATGAAGGAAAAATTTCAGGTGTATGGTAGGAATGAGTAATGAGATGAAGGATGGACTAAAGCTCAAGCTTGGGGATGCCACGCGTGTCACCCCAAAAAAATATCCAAGAAGTACAAGCGTCAAATCTTGGGGATGCCCAAGGCATCCCCTTCTTCATCAATAAAAATCCCAGGTTTCTTCCAAACGCTTCATTTTTATTGTTTCATGCACAGTTGTGTTGTTCTTGAAGCGTCTTCTTTTTCATTTTCGTTTTGGTTTTTCGTTTGCTTAGTTTTCTGAATAAATTGGTTCGACCCCCTCTTTCATACATTGGTTTGCAAATAGTCTGGTTTGGTTTGGAAAAGAGTAGGAAAGTTCATTCTTATGTGGTAAAAAGAGCTCGTTTTTTACTGTGGCCTATGCTCTGTCATTCCATGCTTGATATTGTTTTGGCTTTATGCTTAGTATTCTTTTCTGTAGCATGACTTGTTATAAACAATTGAGATTGCTTAATGTGCCTTGGATGAATCATGCGTTGTTTTAGCATATTGAAGCATAGTATAGTGGTATTCTCCTTTGATGATTTATTTGGGTTGACTTGGCGCATGCTCACACCATGTTATGACTATCTCAAGTCACCATAGCCTTTATGATCCTTTAGTTTTCAACTTGTAGTATCACTTTATGCTTTGATCAATGATGTTTTGTCGCTCTGCATGATTATGGCCATTATTGCTCTCTTAGTTTGTCGCTCCCAGTCTTTTGCTAGCCTCCACAACAAAGTATGAGTTCCACTCATGCATCCAACTCCCTAAACCAAGTTATTCCAAAGAGTCCACCATACCTACCTACTAGCTTATGCTATTCCAAGTATATTCATGCTTTTGTTTACCTTCCAAATTAAACTTGTTATGAGAAAACTAGTGATTAAAGCTCTCACGAACTTGATGGCACACTTTACTTTACTTGCCCTTAATAAACTTGAACCATTGTGTCTTCTATGTTGTATATGCTTGCACTTATTTGTTGGGGATTAGCAGAACCATGCTTTCATGGGGAACACTTTCAACATTGCACTTGGTACTTGTACCTAGTTGATATCATGCTCTTTTGTATATAGATGTCGATGTGAAATGAAAGGGAGCTTGTAAGTCCATGGAGTTATGTATATGTGTTAGAAAGAAACTGGTAGCTAGTCTAATCCATGCTGACATGGTGGAAACCTGCAGCGTAACCATAATGAGCTGTCTATGAAGCATTCTTCTTATAAAAAAAAGAGAGTCCTATATTGAGAAAAAAGAGAAAAGAGAAAAGAAAAAAAGAGATACTATGAAAAGAGGAAAGAGAGAAAAAAAGCACCATATTCCCATGGTAAATAAGAAGAATGCTGAGATGCTCGTTGTCTGCTTGCCTTGTCATTTTGATATGGGGATTCTTCCGTATCATCGGGCAAGGGGTACCCCATTGGCGGTTCTCTATGATACACATATACTTACAATGACAAGAACTTACCGGTGACTAAACTTGAGTAGCATGAGGAGCGACCCTCGTATACAAGGGACATGAGATTTCTGACTTATACTTCGTCAAGCATGCACACCATAGTTTGTTCACTTTAACCTTAATCACTTCAAGATGCTTATGATAGGGGCAATGAGAGCTAAAAGCTATAAGTACCATAATTTTTGGAAGCTCTTTATGAGACTTCAATCCCTACTTCCTTTTACAAAGGCCTTCCTTCCACCATTATATTGAGTCTCCACCTTCTATCTTTATGCACCTACTTTGAGAGCATAGTGTCCAATCTTAGTTCTATGTGCATTGTCCCAAGACTAGTTGATTGATGCATAACTTGATATTGCTTGTTTTAAACTATTTGTATCTAGTCACTCTTATGAACTTTGAAGGTGTCCTATGCATTTATATTTTCTACTCTATTGAGGGACAAGCTGAATACTTTTATGCTATGTTTTCTTTATGTGAAATGAACAAACGTCTTGCAAAGCATTGTTATTCATAAATCTTTTGTTTGTGCCTTTTCATGTTGCATCATAGTTTCTTTGCTTATTGCTAGAACTTTGTCTTTCATGTTATGATTGAAGTACTATGATCCTAGCTTTGAATGTTTTGCAAATACTTTGATCAAGTCTTTGATGGTGCATGACACCTCAAAAATTATTCTTTCTTTTTATCACTTACCTACTCGAGGACGAGCAGGAGTTAGGCTTGGGGATGTTGATACGTTGCAAATGTATCTATAATTTTTGATGTTCCATGCTTGGTTTTATCCACTTTCTTGTGTTTTGTTCCAACTTTGGAGTACTTTTCATATGATTTCTTGGACTAACCTATTAACAAGAGCCACAGTGTCAGCTGCCTGTTTTCTGCTGTTTTTGGTTCTAGGAAAGTCAGAAAATGAATATTCTCGAAATTGGACGGGACAAAAGCCAAAGTTGATATTTTACCGGAAGTCATCAAGTGCCAGAATACGAGACGGAGAAGGGCCAGGGGGCCACCACACCACCTGGCCGTGCAGCCTAGCCTTGCCCACGCCAGGGGGTGGTGAGGCCAGCCCTGGCACCCCCTCGGTCTCCCCTTTCGCCTACAAGATGCCCTCGGAACGTAAACCCTAAGTGCCCGATCAAAAATCCACGAAAGAGTCTGTAGCCGCCGTCATCTCCATCCCTAGATCAGGAGGGATCTGAAGCTCTTCCCGGCACCCTGCCTGTAACACCCCGTCCACTCCTGGGCCCGGGGGATGTCACTCCTGGCAGCTTAATAGGATATCTAGACTAGCCCCACAGACCAACACTAGTCTTTTCTGCGCACTTTGTCCTCACTCGTGCACACCCGGTTACCCATTTCCCGGTCGGTCACCCATCCTAGAATTGCTCTAGGCCAAGCACGCTTAACCTTAGAGTTCTTTTCGAATGAGCTTCCGGAAAAGAAGTTGCAACTTGTTGATATGGGTATCCTATCAATCCTATTAAGCCATGTGCCGGATCTCACATACCCACCCTTTAGAAGATCGATGCCCTCATCGATCAAGCACACCAGACGTTCCCTCTTGGCACGTGTATATGCGTCGATGCCGGCACATGTGCCATGCCGTGTCCACTCCGCCACACGCCATGCTCCACATGTCCGCCATCGACCGCACACCCGTAATCGCAAGGGTCGGCTCGATACCACTTGTAACACCCGTCCACTCCACGGGCCGGGGGTGTCACTCTGGCAACAATAGGATATCTAGACTAGCCCCACAGACCAACACTAGTCTTTTCTGCGCACTTTGTCCTCACTCGTGCACACCCGGTTACCCATTTCCCGGTCGGTCACCCATCCTAGAATTGCTCTAGGCCAAGCACGCTTAACCTTAGAGTTCTTTTCGAATGAGCTTCCGGAAAAGAAGTTGCAACTTGTTGATATGGGTATCCTATCAATCCTATTAAGCCATGTGCTTGGATCTCACACTGCCGGAGAGGGGAATTCACCCTGGAGGCTTGCTTCATCACCATGCAAGCCTCCGGTGTGATGCGTGAGTAGTTCATCCTTGGACTACGGATCCATGTAGTAGCTAGATGGCTTGTTCTCCTCCTTTGTGCTTTCATGTCTAGATCTTGTGAGCTCCGTTCATGATCAAGATTATCCATTTGTAATTCTGCATGTTGTGTTTGCGGGGATCCGATGGATATTGAGATGCTATTTCAGATTGATTATTGATTCTATCATGTCTTTGTTATTTGTGATCTTGCATGCTTTCCGTTGTTAGTAGCTATCTTGGCCAAGTAGATGCTAGCAACTCCAAGAGTTAGTATTTATGCTCGATAGTGGGTTCATGCCTCTGGTAATCTGGGGAAGTGACAGAAATCTCTAAGGTACTAGATGTGCTGTTGCTACTAGGGAGAAAACAACAATCCTTTGTTCATAGAACAATCGTATTGGTTACTTTACACGCAGTTCGTAAAGAAATAATCTGTTGTTTGCAACTTAATACTGGAGGGGGTTCGGATGATAACCTGAAGGTGGATTACTAGTCATAGATGTAGTTGGATGGCGGTCTATGTATAATGTTATAATGCCCAATCAAGTCTCAAAGGAGTCAAGATGATTAGTATATGCATGTATTGCTTTCTCGATGTTTGTCAATTGCCCCGCTGTAATTTGTTCACCCAGCATGTTATCTATCTAAGGAGAGTCACCTCTAGTGAACTATGGATCCCGGTCATTGTCTTTTACATACAATCTACAATATTTTACTGCTTTGTGTTTACTTTCTGCAAACTTTTACTTATTTCCATTCGATATGTTTAATCCTTTGTTTTCCGCAAAACACGGTGAGATTGACAACCTCATCGCAAGTTGGGGACAAAGTTCTGTGGTTGTGTTGTGCAGGTCTCCACGTTGCTACTAGCACCGGTAGTGTGCCCTGCCAAAGCTCAAGTAGTAACACCTTTGGGGTGTTTCCTTGCTCCTACTGGTTCGATTAAACCTTGGTTTCATAACTGAGGGAAACTTGCTGCTATGCTCATCTACCTTCCTCTTGGGGTTCCCAACGAGCTCTACATCATCATCACACCAACACTTTTCTGGGCGCCATATACAGAGCCATCATAGACCAGCAGGTCAAAAACAATTTTTTCGAAGATCTTATGTTGCTCAAATCGAAAAGTGTTGAACTAACGTAAGTTGGATAACAACCTGGGGCAGAAGCACAAAAAATTACAGCTCAAACCGACGTACAGAGATTTTTCTCCAATTTTTACAGTGAAGCACAAAAATCTGTTTCGGGACAGCAACTTTCCCAAGCATTACTTCACTCTCATTAGAGGTTACTCTTGTCACAAAAGAGGTCATTACAGAGGTAATAACTTCCAAGACTCAAGAAAACTATTGGTTTATCTCCCAAGAAGTACTTTTCTTTAACGCCTTTAAGTTAGGCTTGATAGTTTGAGAAGATGCTCACATAAGAAATATGAATTGAGGTAAAAGAGAGCATCAAGAAGCAAATTCAAAACACATTTAAGTCTAACCCACTTCCTATGCATAGGAATCTTGTAAAGAAACAAGTCATAAAATCACAAAGCAACAAGCATAGGAAACCGAAATAAGTGCAACTTCAAAAATTTCAACATAAAGAGGGGAAACTTAATATTATTGAGATACATAAAACCATGTTTCTCTCTCTCATAATAACTTTCCATAGCATCATGAATAAAATTAACAATATAACTATCACATGAAACATTCTTATCGTGATCCACATGCATAAAAGAATTAATACTCTCCACATAAACATAGTCATTCTTATTGATTGTAGTGGGAGCAAATTCAACAAAATAGCTATCGTTATTATTCTCATCACCATAATCATCAAATATAGGAGGCATATTGTAATCATAATTAATTTTCTCCTCAATAGTAGGTGAACTGAAAATATCATATTCATCATTGTAATCATCATATATTGGAGGTTTGGTATCATCATAAGCAATAAAATAGCTATCTTCGAAAGCTGGGGAACTAAAAAGATCATTTTCATAAAAACTAGCTTCCCCAAGCTTAGACTTTTCCATAGCATTAGCATAATGGTGTTCAAACAATTCATACTAACAACATTGCTATTAGCATGCAAATAAAGTTCCATAGGTTTTTTAATTTTCTCTTCAAACACTTCATGTCCTAACTCAAGATAAATACTATAAAGCTCTCTAATTTTGTTGTTGTTTTCCATTAAGCCTAACTAGTGAAAACAAGAAACAAAAAGACAAAATTGCAGAATCTAAAGGAAATAACTTCAAGCACTCACACCGGAAGGTGTGAGTACCTTTTACCTTACCTCCCCGGCAATGGCGCCAGAAAATAGGCGTTTGCCGTGGGAGGTTCTTCTTCTTTAATCCTCCGGTGTGAATACCTTTTACCTTACCTCCCCGGCAACGGCGCCAAAAAATAGCTTGATGTCTACGCACTTCTATTCCTGTAGACAGTTGTTGGGCCTCCAAGTGCAGAGGTTTGTAGAACAGCAGCAAGTTTTCCCTTAAGTGGATCACCCAAGGTTTATCGAACTCAGGGAGGAAGTGGTCAAAGGTATCCCCTCTCAAGCAACCCTGCAATCAAGATACAAGAAGTCTCTTGTGTCCCCAACACACCAAATACACTTGTCAGGTGTATAGGTGCACTAGTTCGGCAAAGAGATAGTGAAATACAAGTGGTAACGGTGATAGAAAATAGCTTGATGGCATGGAAAAGACTAAAGGCAAACTGAAATAAAGATGGAAGCAAGCAAACATGTAACCGATCTAATTGCAAACGGTGTATCAATGCTTAGAAACAAGGCCTAGGGATCATACTTTCACTAGTGAACACTCTCATATAAATATCTTCTCTTCATGATACTACTCTTAACTACTCTCTGGTTGAACACTCTAATCGATGGTAGGGCTATAACAACACACTTCAAAGTTCATCTTTCCCATCTAGAAAACCCCACACTGTCACCTTGAGTACTAGATGGTTCCAACAAACACCACAATTTCATAGAGACATCCAACTCCAAATATAACTCATAACAAGTATTTGTAATCTCTAGCCTAAGTGCCACCATGGTGTGCACGCTGTCACTTTCACACACATGGGGAGAGCAGAGATCTATTAAAGCACTTGAGTAGCAAGGTAGATCTATAGATTACAAGCTCATGATCTCAATAAGATCATGCATAGAGAGAGAGATGAACACATAGATAACGGTAGAACCCTTAGACTCGATAGAGAACTACTCCCTCCTCATCATGGGAATTAGCAATGGTGATGGAGATGGTGGTGGAGATCGATGGAGATGACTCCGGGGGCACTTCCCCGTCCCGACAGGGTGCCGGAACAGAGACTTTCTGTCACCTAAATCTCCCCTTCGGTGGCGGCGGTGCTGCGGAACTTTTCGTGGATTTCTGATTGACGATTTAGGGTTTTCGCATCGGGAGGAATATATAGGCGAAGAGGCAAGGTCGGTGGGCGGCCAGGGCTAGCCCGCGCCACCACATGGTGTGGCCGCCCTGTGGACCCTCTCCGTCTCGTCTTCTGGCTCCGTGAGTCTTCCGGTAAAATATCAACTTTGGCTTTTGTCCCGTCCAATTTCGAAAATATTGATTTTCTGACTTTCCTGGAACCAAAAATAGCAGAAAATAGGCAATTGGCACTGTGGCACTTGTTAATAGGTTAGTCCAAGAAAGTGTATAGAAAGTACGCCAAAGTTGAAACAAAACACAAGAAAGTAGATAAAACCAAGCATGGAACATCAAAAATTATGGATACGTTAGCAACGTATCAGACGCATATGGAATATGCGCCATTGATATTCTCCTCACCAATGGCGTGTCTTTCTCAATATGCACCATTGATATTTTGTGGGCCCCATATGGATCCCACCAGTCAGAAATGTGGTATTTTTGTCAACGGCGTATGTTTGGGATGCGCCGCTGATAGTCTCCTCACCGACATGGACACGCACACCACCGCTCGTGCGGCATCCCCATGCAACCACCACGCGGTTGCCCACCCTGGCCACGCCCCACCCACCGACCCGGTCAACACCCCCCTACGCGCCCTAGTACTCAACCCCGTGGTACACGCTAACCCCGCGCCCCCGCGTCGAACCCACGCAACCAACCCGCGCCTGGCCCCACCTGCTAGCGACCCTCCTTCCCCAACCTTCTGTCCGCCTCCATCGCTCACCCTTCCCTCGTCTCTCCCGCAAACTGCCCCCACCAAGGGATCTCGATCCCGGTGCTCCGCTTCTCCGGCCCTCCTCGCCTCCTTGCAGCCGCAAGCAATCACGGGCCGTCCCGCCACCCTCGCCGCAACGGGCGCTGCTGTTCTTCGAGCGTCGGCCGCTTCCTGAGCGCCGCCGCCCTCTCCGGTCGACATCGTCGCCCTCGCCCTCTCTTGCCGCGTCTCCGACCACCGCCGCCATCACCGACCCGCCCTCGTCGGGGTTAGCCTCCTCGTCCGCGGCGGTGTCCAGGAGCCGCTACAGGAACAACTTCCGCGACTCCAGCGGCGTGGAGGGCCAGTCTGTGTAGGAGCTCGAGGGGTACATGGCGTACAAGGCCCAGGAGACCACGTAGCGCGTCGACGGCTTCCTCAGGATCGCCGAGGAGATGAGGGACACCGCCACCAAGACCCTCATCACCATCCACCAGCAGGGCCAGCAGATCAGGTGCACCCACTCCATGGCGCTCGACATCGACCAGGATCTATCCAGGGTACAAGATCTCGCTTTCTTCCTTTCTAGTCAGACCTCCCAAGCTATAGAGTATATCGTTACTGATTAGTCCAATTTCGCTGAGAAATTTTTCTTCTGAACTAAGGTCATAGTTGGGAGCTTGTTACTTGATAGTACTCCAAAAATTGCATTCCTAAACTCTTAGAAACTAGTACTCCCTCGGTCCCAAATTAATTGACTCTTTATCGGAGAGAATACTTCTTTTTGGAATGACCTTAGGATAATTTAGATTGTGACATGGTGTGCAGGTTGTTGGCGGATAGCTCATTTCATAGATGAACTAGATCTCAAACAAGACCACAAAGAATCGATTAGTTCTGCCATAAACAAATTGCACTCTCTTGTATCACCGTTTCGTGCTGCTTGTAACTGAACGGATGGAATGGCATGGATGCAGACGATTCCTTCATACACAAGGGCAACCATCTGGAGAAAAGGCAAAAATTAGGGCTGACAGATTGTCCACGTCGATCCAAACGAACTCCTATCTGAACCTACATCAGGGCTCGAGAGAGTTGAGGTACATATAATTGCCGTGAACACCTGACATTTTTTGTTCTGGATCATGTCTGGGAGTGATCCTAATGTTGGCATTGTGTATTCTCTGATGATTGTCTGGTTGATCTATGTCAGGTGGAGAAGGCAAAGCAGGACAATGCCCTATCTGATCTCAGCGACATACTGACGGAGCTGAAAGGCATGGCTATTGAACATGAGATCTGAGATTGGCAGGTAAATGCTACACACTTAACTATTATTTCTTGTAGATCACAGCCTAGTAGCCACTTTTCGCAGCTTGTTAAAAGTTATACTACAAAATAGTACTTCATAATACTGTATACTAGTAATAACCAGTGTATATTTCTCTCCATTCTTTTTTAATTATCGTCCATGGAAATATTGTAACAGCCAACAAAGTATCTCCAAATTTCGAAAATGGTTTACCATCTAATAGTGTCGAAATATATGTGATGAAACATTTCTGCAGTCATATTTTATCCCTCGTCGCTTCTTGCTTCAAGGTATCTAAACAGGCTAAGCGTGACATGCTCTTCTGTACATTTGGTTGGTTTCAGGCAAACAAGCGATTTGGGTCATGCTGAGAAGGACTTCGACAAACTTAACTTCAGGGTCAAGGGGGGCAAGCACCCGGACCCGCGGCCTGCTTGGGAGATAGACAGAGATCATTGTTGGTGTTACTGATGGATTCCTATGACACTTGTTTATCTTCCCCAATTTGCTCCGTCGGTCGTTATTTCAGGCAATTTTGTGCATAAGACTCCGATCAGTATGGTTTTAATTGCCAGGGTTTATTGTGTATATCCTGTAGACATTAGTATATTCTGTATGTTGCAACTACCCCTAAACAACCCATATGCGGGATCATGTATTACCTACCATTTCAACTCTGCATCCATAAGGAGAGAGATCCTGTGAACTACGGCAACATATCTTTGACTCACTGACATGTGTAATATATGAGATGATGATCAACTTGTTGTATGTAAGACTTGTATAATATGCGGGCACTTGTCATTATGTCGGGTTCTAATTGATGTGATGATGTATAATTCTATTTGTACTATTATCTCTGTTTCTATACTGCTGTGTACCTGTATAAATACCTATATATATACCTGTATAAATACCTGAGAGCCCTCTATTCTGTATACATGTACGAAACATCAGTGACGCATCTTTTATTCAGCCAGTGGCGCATCTAACATCAGTGGCGCATTTGGATATATGCTCCACTGGTAAAACATCAATGGCGCATATTAAGGATGCGCCGCTGGTTGTCCCATTATCAATGGCGCATATTGGATATGCGCCATTGATACTTAATTATCAATGACGCAACAGTAGTGGCGTATTCCATATGCGCCATTGATAGTAACAAAATATACTCCACTGATAAGCAATTCTCCAGTAGTGGAGTCGGTCTAGCAACTGGGATGTTTAGGATATGAGACACGCTATATTGAAAATTTGGCAATTGCTTGCTGTGAATTAATTTATGACGTATTATTTAGGGAGAAGGTGAAATCATCATAACTGGATGCTGGAGCATATGGGACCAGCGAAATGGATTTATTTTCAGAGATATTAGCCCCTCCATTACTAGATGTTTTATCTTCTTTAAAGGAACTTTTTCCCTTACTATGCATAGGGCTAAGCCTAGTCTTAAGGAAGGTGCAGCAATGGCTAGACACATTATAAACATGTAAGACTGATTTGAGCAATGCTCACAATTCTGTACAGTTCCTAAAGTATATATAAAATAACACTGTAGGGGCCTTTCCTAGTGTTTTTGTCAAAAAAAAACTAACAAAATAACATGATATTCTTTGAATTCTTCCAGACCTAGTTATCTGATTTTAGACTAGAGAGTGGAAATGTTTCCTGAAGCCTATCTCCATCCATTTTCCAACTCGGCCATTATTTCTGGACTGTAACTAGAATCGACCATTTCTAGAAGGAAAAAAAACATGTTGGATTCGTTCTCTTTTTCATCTCTCCGAGGCCACAAACAAAGCTCAGATTGATTATTTTTTTGAGAGTCTAAAAACTTTATTGATCACAGAACAGAGTTACATCTGATAAAAGTAATGAGCGAATAAACTCAGGCGGATCTCCGAGCCACACCTGCTCGTCGATCTTCTAGCTACCCTAGCAAGCTCATGAGCTACAAAGTTAGCCTCGCGGTGAGAATGATCAAAGATAATTTTCGGAAACTCCGTTGCGAGATGGTAGCAATCATCTAGAATAGCAACAGCTGGGCTAAAGAGCCTCCCCTCTCTTAAAGAGTTGATCAACAGAAACTTGAAACATAAGTTGTGTTCCGGAACGGCCTTAAATTGAATAAGACATAAACCAACCATGCATGATTTGTTGAAAATAATGACGATGCTGGTGGGGAGGATAAGGATGACACCGTGGACTGTAGGGTCGACTACTATTGTACTCTAGTTAATTGCTACCCTACCAATATCTAATAGTAGTCTTGTCATCTTTTTTTTTTTTTTTTTTTTTTTTTTTTTTTTTGTGAAATAGTCTTGTCATCTTTGTTATTGGAGAGAAACAAAATCAGTGGCTATATATGATTTTCGATAATTTGAAAGACACTTTATCACTTCGACCATAAATTTGAAATGCGAATTCTAAGTACATTAAGAGCACGAAAAAAATTCTTACCAGTCAACTAAAATTGTATCAATTGACAATAGCTCTTACTAATTGATATTCTTTATAACTGAAATAGTACAGGGACCGAGCAGATCTCATAATTTGGAGGCAGACTTGATCTGTTCATGTGATGGTGTTCTTCCATTCCCATGGACCCCGACGACATGGGACCTTGGATCATGTGCTGCAGATCACCTTGAAGTTTCTCAATAATCATGGAGATTTCCCCTCTTGTTAGTACTACTAATTATTATCAGCTGGAAATATTAGGTGTCCCTACTTGAATACCAGTGACCCCAAGATGTTTGGCGTATTAAACACAATATAAATTTTTTCTTACATGTCCTTCCTAAGTTGATCACACGATTACATGTTGGAAGACATAGAACTAGTTTGTTTGAGAAAAATTACTAGCTTGTTGAGAAAAATGTACCTTAAGAATTATGGCATGTGACAACTGACACAGCAGCATGATAAGGGCAGTAGAGCTGACAATTTGTGGTCATGAAATCAGCCCGTGTTCCACGATGCGAGCAGTCGTCCCTGGCGCACCAACTCATCGCGTCGTGAGTTGTCACTTCATTTATTAAATTGAATTGATGCATACGAGGCGGACGTGTACCCATGTGTAAACCATTGACGAGCGTTTCTTTGATTAGCTGGGCAAATTAACTCAAAACATATATGCCGAATTGAAATCCCAGCACTGCCCCATGATTGCCTTCCCAAGCACACAGCAGCTTCCCGTATAAAGATCGTCCGCTAGCAGGAGCCAGAGCACACACAGCGATCCATCCTCTGAACCCAACCCACACCGATCGGCATCTCCTCCAACCTTGAGGGGTTAGCATTTTCGTCAGAGACAAACAAGGCAATGGCTGAAGAAGTTCAGGCGCTCACCAAGGCCTTCTCAGGTGTGCATGCCCGACAGATCGTACTAGTACATTCTTCATCGATTAGATTCCGTTTTGTGATCATATCTGCTTGGAGTTGACATTGATTCTCGTGTTGTCATGCGAAACAAAATGGATCCAGGTCTTGGAGGCCTTGGTGTGGACGAGTCGACGATGGTGGCGGCGCTGGCCAACTGGCGGAGGCAGCCGGAGAAGCGTTCCGGTTTCCGGAAGAGCTTCCCCGGCCTGTTCAAGGAGCACGGCGTGATCGAGCGTTGCGAGGACGAGTACATGCTCCACCTGGCCGCGGAGTTCTCCCGGTTCAAGAACCTGATGGTGCTGTGGGCGATGCACCCGTGGGAGCGCGACGCCCACCTGGCGCACCACGTCCTCCACCAGGCGCACCCGGCCGCCATCGTCGTCGAGATCGCCTGCACCCGCTCCGCCGACGAGCTCCTCGGCGCGCGCAAGGCCTACATGGCGCTCTTCCACCACTCCCTCGAGGAGGACGTCGCCTACCGCGCCAGGGACAAGCCCTACTGCAGCGTAAGCAAGCTATCTGCTACCCCTCTCGATCCATTCCATGCCGCTTACTAGTGTGA
The DNA here is from genome assembly GCA_023614405.1 of Avena insularis. Classification (NCBI taxonomy): domain Eukaryota; kingdom Viridiplantae; phylum Streptophyta; class Magnoliopsida; order Poales; family Poaceae; genus Avena; species Avena insularis. The sequence continues at coordinate 444,663,389 of CM042684.1, forward strand.
AAATGGCGGTCGTCTGATCTGTGAAATGTTGACTATATATGTGCAGCTGCTGGTGGGGCTGGTGAGCGCGTACCGGTACGAAGGGCCCAAGGTGAGCGAAGACACGGCGAGGTCGGAGGCCAAGGCGCTGGGCGCGGCGGTGAAGAGCGCGGCGGGGGCCAAGCTGGTGGAGAACGAGGAGGTGGTGAGGATCCTCACCACCAGGAGCAAGCCCCACCTGGTGCAGACCTTCAAGCAGTACAAGGAGCTGCACGGCAGGCACTTCCTGGAGGACCTCGCGGGCGGCGAGGAGGAGACCCTCGGGGAGACCGTGCAGTGCCTGGCGACGCCAGAGGTGTACTTCAGCCAGGTGATGGACGCCGCGCTCAGGGACGGCGCCGACCACCACGCCAAGGAGGCCCTGGCGCGGGTGGCGGTCACCCGGTCGGACGTGGACATGGACGGCATCAGGGCGGCGTATCAGGAGCAGTTCGGGGCCAAGCTCGAGGACGCCGTCGCCGGCAAAGCCCACGGGCACTTCAGGGACGCCCTCGTCTCGCTCATCGTCGGCAAGTAATTGCTTGCTGCTCCGTAGATTGGTTACGGACGGACCGGTTCTTGTTCTTCTTACGGTGGCGCTGGCACGCCAGTTGCGGCACGCTGGCAGGCCGTGCGCGCGTGTGTGTGTTTATTTCTTTTCGAGATCTCTCGTCTTTTGTGTATCTGTTTGTATGTTGAATCGTTGTCGATCTATCGAGCCTGTATAACATCTGCAGCTGAGGTTGGGAAGTCACGGATGAATAAAATTCTTATCATTCGATCTTAGTATACATTTCGAAGTTGTTGTTTATTCCCCATCCATCCCGCTGGTTTTCCAAGGAGTCGTGCTCCGTGTGTGAGTGCCTGGTCCAGTAGTTGTCCATGCAGAGAGAGACAGTGGCAGCGAAGCGCTGCCCAAGATCACAGCGACAATCGCCAATCGTCCGGCATGTTCTCGGCGCAGTACTACTGCTCATTGACCGTACACAGCTCCGGCCTGCTTTTAGCATCTACACTCGTTAGCCGTTCTCGTGTCGAAATCCGGAGCTAAATAGCACCGAACGGAAAAAAAATCTGCTTAGGAACAACCGTTTTTTCAGTCGCGCTCCTAGGCAGAGTTTCCGGGTTTGCACAAAATTTAACAAAAGTCGGCAAACTTCGGGTGAAAATAGGTGGTGGCCGATTCATACATATTACATCAAATTCGAGCGGACACCCGAATTCTAACTTCATTCACGCTAAAAAAGCTTAAAAAAATTAAAAAAGGCCGAGGCGGGGGTTGTTGCCGGTGTGGATGTGCTCGAGGACGGCGTTGAGCGTCCGGCCAGGCGCACTCTACTATCCGCGGCGGGCTGCCGCGTTGTTGCGCTTCGGCGGCGAGACTGGAGGTCCTTGGTGGGCGGCGAGTTCGGCGAGCCGTCACTCGACGAAGAACTGTTCCCAGTGCACGAGGTTGCCGGGGTCTTCGGTGAGCTCGGGATCCGGCATCACCGCTATGGTGGCCTGGATCTCTTCGGCCAATTTGTTGCCTTCGGGGACCGGCGGCACCGGCACGCCGCCGGCGCTGAGCTTCCACCCGCACGGGCAGCGGATGTCCGGCGGCGCCATGTAGCCGGCGTCGCGGAGCATCCGCGCCTCCCAAGGCTGGAGCGTCCGCCGGCCGAAGGCGCCGCTCTCCGCCATGGTTTTTGCCGAGTGCTTCAGTTGGCCGGAGTTCGTGGTCGAGTGGGGTGGAGGATGCAGTGTGCTGTGAGCTGGCGATGGAGGCGTGTTTTATAGACCGAGACAGGCGGCGAAGGCAGGAGGGGTGTAGCGGCGTGGCGGGAAAAGGGTAAATGGCGGGAAGCCGAGGCGGCGGGTGGCACGCCATTACGACGACGCGTGGTCGACGAGATGGGCAATTATTGCCCGGCGGTCCTTCGCGGGAGCCGAGGCGGAAGGAAGACGACGAACGGCTTTCGGTCGCTGACTGGGCGGGTCCACGCGCCGAGATCGTTTTTCCCTGCCAAATTCGCTTCGTCCGGCGTTTCCAGCGCGTTTCCTGTGTCTAGGAAACAACCTGGAATCTCCGAACGTATGTTGGGTCAAATCCGGACGAAACCGACGTCCTGAAAACACGGTTGAACCAATTTTCGATGTTCGGATAAAAAAAACACCCTAAAAATGGCCTGTTGGAAACCGAGTAGAGATGCTCTTAGACTGGACCATGCACGTCTTCCTGCACCGCTTTTTGTAAGTGAACATGTGGGAAGGCAGCAGATAGCTGGTGCCCGAGCTGAAACTTGAAGCTTTTTTTCTTTCAGCGGAACTGAATCTCGGAGCTGGTCAGCGCATTGGCTCGTTCGTAGTGATGCGTACCGCCGCGTACGAATGGGCCGAGAGCTCCAGACATGACATGTGAGAACCTTAAAAAAAACTCGATTTAGTTCCAGCTTTTCCGGAACAAAGAGAATCAGAAGCTTAGTTATAAAAGTGTCGTAGATATGCAACCTAGCAAACCAGAAGTAAGGTTTAACTCAGCCTAACTCTCTAATATTTTTTAACATTTTTCCATTGCTCTGAAAGTTCCTACGACCAACCTTCCATAATTCTTTAGCATTCTCTCCTATATAAAAACAATATCTGAATCATGGTCTGCAGCAATATACTGAACCAACGCTTGTTTAAGTGCACATCGTTCTGAATACTTGCACATGGAAGAGAGAAACAAAGGAAAACAAATTAGTCAGTTATTAATATGCAAAGAACATCTACAACTTAAGATTTCTCTATCTAAAAAGAACAATAGGACGATGGGGATAAAGTGTATGATCACCTATGGCGAAGCGGCCAATGGACATTTTTAGAGGACAATCAACGGTGGAGCTCATCACCCTCGTCGTGTGAGAGAAGAGAAGGCGGTGATGCAGCTCATCGCTAGAGTTGGGGAGAACCTGCAACAGAGCAAAGTGTAATTACACTAATGACGATCAAACTGCCCAATTAAACTCGCTCATTTCTTTTCCCTAGTATTGATAAAAAAATCTCAATGCCACATTTTACTTGTTAGAGAAAAATGTAAAAAGATACAAAAGCATCTATCTGATCTAGAAAAGCATAGGTTCTTCAACCCATATTCATACACACCATGATACCACAGAAAATTAGAAGTTAATGCACACCATGATTTCACAACAAATTAGACAAAATTCAATTATGAAACAAATACCATGTGATATCCTTGTTCCGAAAAATGCAAGTCGACTTGAAATGGTGGGAAGGCATATCAATCCATCTGCACAAAGAGACAATTCGTGAATACTTTGTTACAATCCATTAGTACAGAAAGCTAAAACCTATATTCATATGAACCTAAGTATACTTTGTTACAAACCTGTAGGAGTTGATCGACTGAGAAGAGTTGCAAAAAAGAAGTAGGGGGAGGCATCAAATCAGCTAACCTGATGAGATTTCTCGTTCATCCCCTCCAGATTGAAGTATGACATTCCCTTCCGAACCAAATGCCACCGCCACAGCTCCTCCTGCCTACCTGCTCAGGGCCATGTCTCCTTCATACTCAACAAGGAATTGAATGGTGTAGAGAGAGATAGCGCAACACAATGCGACAACATACAACCTCACCTCACAGAACACGATGTCCTGAAGATCGAACACCAAGGAGACCGGGCACCAGTCGTCCTCGCGTTCCTCTTCTAGCCGGTACTTGGGGGAGCAAAATTTTGGAGCTCGCCTGCGGGTGATGGAGGTACTTAGCGGCAGAGCTTGACCGTGGGGAAGGAGCTGCCTAGGAAAGAGGGTCCAGTGGGGGGAGGAGGGGCACCGGGGCGGAGTCCCGACCGTCGGTGAGATGCCGGAGGCGAGGAGGAGCAGACGCGGAGGCGCTATCTCAACCCCGTACAGCTGATGCTTCACCCATGCTAGGGTTTCACGCAAGGGGCCGCGCTGGGTCCGTAAGGTAGGAGATGATGGGAGAAGAGGTTGTCGTGAGTGGATGGGACGGAGGGAGCGGATGTGAGAGGGAGATCTCAGGAGCGGAGGGGGTGGCGGAAGTTGCTGGGGGAGACGGAGAGAAGGTTAAATATCGTAGTTAACAACTCATCACATATTAGTTAATGGATGTGGAGTAAAAGCTACTGCTAAGGACTTGTACATGTCCTCGCCTCTCTTATGGATGGCTATATAGACACAAAATTTCCATCTACTTACTCTCCTCGACACTAAAAGGCAAGGTTGAGTTGTGCCATATTCATATAAACATGATCTTCTACATATTTACCATTGAACTTCAGAAATGCTTGCAAGCCTGTTCTCGAGACCCAGATTCGGAAATATTAAACAATTGTATAGCACCAGAAGAGCAATCGTCTTGCAAAAAATACTTGGAGGACAACTATATGAACCTATAAAGTCAGGAATAATTCTGTTCTAAGAAAAACAATCCATAAAAATTATGTGGTAAGGACCAAATTAAGCATATACTTGTATTCTCTCCACACAAAATCTTCTCTGTTACTGCCAGAGGCATACTATGTTCCTAGTTTCAGTAGTTGCCGCACCATTTCATCTATTGTAAATTTGCAAGTATTTTTAATCCTTTGCTTGATGTCACTCTTGAGATGCGACATAGAATTGCCCATGGGAAATATAGATCTTGTCAAATAAACACATAATATGTCCAGGGCCTAACCTGAATTTTGTCGACGATCATGGCATAGAAGAGGCGAATTAGGTAGAGGCGGTACTGCAGCATGAAATTCCACTTTTCTATGGGAGCAGTGCATATAAGGACTGCACGGTTGAAGCTAACTATGTGAGTATGAATGAAATCACATAGACATATATAGGCGTAGAGATTTAAAAAACAAAATATAAAGCGCCACCAAGAATCGATAGAGAACTGGCATACACATAATTAGAGTGGGCACGACATCAACATGCAACAGTACTAATGACTTCTTCTATTTTCACAGAAAAAGTTCCATATTCAGTATATCCTGACTTTCCAGGTAAATAGCTTTCTCTCAATAAAATTGTTATGAGGAAACCTGCTAGGAAACTGAAGATGGCATCCACACAGTTGTTTATACATCAATACATTACTATTACGATCTAGTATATTTAGCAAGGAGTTGGGAGGGAGATGGGGGAGGGGCGTTTGGGACACCTGCTGAGTTCTGCAAGTATGGACATAGTGTCTTGTCCGAACCAAGTAATATCCTCGACATCTAGGTTGATGGCGAACTCAAAATATAGATGGTTACTCCCATATCGAAGCAACCTGTCAATTTGAGGCCTCAGCACCGTGTACATGCTCTTATTCCCTAGTTTTGATTGAACGTATACATCATCCTGGAATACAAACCAAAACCAAAAAAGATATCAATCAGAGTTTGCACACCTGAAGAACACATTACAATATGTGTAACAAATAACTAAAGCAAGAAATATAACTTTGAAGGGTTAAGATCTATCTATATAGTAATGCAGTAATGACCGGAGTGTATAGAATACATACCATTGTAGACCGTACGCGGTTAATGTTCCGAGGGGAACGTGGTTGAAGTAGTCGAACTCGTGGCCAACCTCAAGGTCGCGATGCTCCTTGTAGGTCACCCCTTGCTCCATCTTCATCGTGCAGTAGCTCCGGCTCACGACATCCAAGGTGCCCCAAGTGTGGCCCCTCGCGGTTTCGTATACATATGGTGTACGATGACGACCTCCGGCTCCCCGATCCCACCGGGAGTGCAGAAGTAGATCTCTGGCTAGAAATCCCCGCAGCACAACGGTGGACCGCGGTAAAGCCTTGTTCGCACAACCCAAACATGAGGCTATGGTCACATGGTAGAGAGAGACAGAGGAGAGGAATTCAACCAAAGAACTTCTCTATTTGGTGTTTGGTGTGTCTAATCACACCCATGGGCACCCTTTTATATAGGAGGAGGGAGGTGTGCCCTCTCCTTTGGATTTCCCATGTGGGACTAAACAAGGGAGAGAGAGGGGAGGCGCCATGGGCCCCTAGGGCACCATGGGCCAGCCGGCCAGGGGTGGGCCCCATCCCGCGCAAAGCCCAAGGCTGGCCGGGTGGGCCCCATGTGGTGGCTAGGCCTTGGCCCTTCCCTCTTGCGGTTTTTCCTCATGGGCCGTTTTCTCTAGGAATTTGGCCCATTAGTAGAATACCCTTTCAAATTAGATTTTAATATTATATTTAATATTAATTACATTAATTAATATGTAAATACATATTACAAAATCTGATTTGACCCAAAACACCTTTTGGTTCTCTTTCGATTTCCTCTGAACAACTTTTGAACTTTTCTAAAATGATTCCGGTTCTATCACGGAACTTTTCTGGTTTCCTTTTCTCTTTTATATGGTTATTCCAACATACCGAGGATCTCTAGCTCATCGTACCCTTAAGTGTATTTCCTCACTGCTCGGGAATCTCACCAAGCCGGCCGTATGTATCTTACCCATCATGTGGGGTGAACAAATCCTGCTCTTGAGTGATATGTCATCTACTGTTCCTATGAATACCTAACGTACACATTTATGATCACCGTTTCACCAAGTGACATTTGATGCAGTCAAGGCAGCCTCGGAAAACAATGAGTAATATGATCGCACGGTCTAAGGAGAAGGAGACTACGTTTCTAACTATTGCAACAATGAACTCTGTGACTTGATCGTGTCGCAATCTTTGGGTAATATTCATCACATCATTCACCAATGGTATGATCTTGTTGTCAATTGGCATAAATGTTCCATGATCAGGAAACTTTGATCATTGATTACCCAACGAACTAGTATGAATAGAGACTACTAGGGACTTGGATCATACCACACATGTACCAATGTTTCCACTTGATACAGTTATAGCACAATATGAAACTATTATAAACTAATTGAGATATGACAATAAAAACCTATTTATTATTTGCCTCTAGGGCATATCTCCTTCAAACTTGGCATATAAAGTTTCATCAAGAAGTTCTAGTGGTTGGGCACGGACGTGGCATCAACCCATTGCGGAGGCAGCCAATTTTGGTTGTCCTGGATAAGCTATCGCGATGACTATCTTCTAATTTGGTCATCCTGGAGAAGTCACCGTGATGACTTCCGCGCCCTCTAGTGCAGAGCCTTGCCCAGCCCAAGCCGACCACCCTGAAGGGTGCACCGTGCGAGGCGGCCTTGGAGCCCACCATGCTCACGATTGAGTGCAGGACCTTGCAACTTATGAACCGACGTAGTTTAGGAGAGGTCCTTGTCGCCATTGAAGATCCTCCTATACTTCGTAGGAGAGACGGACAATGTGGAGTACTCGAGCATGGTGCAGTGCATGGCGCCTACTCATCAGGCATGGATGATAAGGAGTGCCGCAACAGTTGATGCTTAAGGATGCCCCGGACCTTGTCAAGCCGCCGCCACCTGCAAGGAGATGGCATGCTTCTGCACCTTCCTCTGCCTCGACCTCCAATGGATCAAGATCCGTGAACCGACACCGCGCCTCCTCGCCGCCTCCACCTCCTTTAGGCCCTAGAGCAAGATTAACAATGATGTCGATGGATACATGCTTGGCCTTTTTTTGGGAACCTTCCCATGGCCCTCATGGAGACGCCCCTGCACCATGAATCCGGCCAGCTACCATAGGCACGTTGTTGAGGCAGCCATGAGGAAAAATCTCGGCCCGAGGGGGGTGAAAGAGGGAGGTAGAGAATAGAGGAGATCGTGGGGTCGACGGTCAGTGGACCGTCTGCCCGAACTTCACCTTCACGCCTGTCGCGGCGCCGCAACAGCTGGCCACCGTCCTCCTGAGCGGCACCTTCATGCTCCCGAATCCCACCCGGAGCAAGTATTCCACAACCCCTGCCGCCCTGTGCCTGGTCCCATGGTGGTCAAGATGAGGCCGAGCAGGTTGTTCCGCCACCTAGTGAAGCCCACTGAGGTGCTCCCTCTATCTCTCCGCCCGATGTGAGAGGTGTAGCCTGCAGCAACGATCACCTCTAGAGATCTAGCCAAACCCATCCCAGTCAAAGCAGTAGATAAAGAGAGGTAAAAGAATCATGTGGCCCATAGACAAGATATGCCCAGAGGTAGTGGCAAAGTGCCCAGCCATCGCGTGGCAGATCGCACGAGAGCGCATGAAGCTCACCACGCTTAAGCTATAGACTAATGATAGGTGTGAAATAGCCTCTACTGAATATGCTCAATATCATTGCTTCAATCGTCATTTGTGTCCCTCGTTTTTAACAATCGATTCGCGAGCGGAGGGCAATTGTGGATCAACATCGGGGCATTTCCAATGGTATAACTTTTAAAATATTTGTATTTATCTTATGTATTATTGATTAAATTGATGGTTAAAATTAAAATATGTAAAACTAGAACGGCATGTAATTATAAACGGAGGGGGTAGCTTGTATTTTATGGCAGCAAGATAGCAAAAATGGTGGCAACAATGCAATAGCATCTGTGAAAGTAAAGAATGAATTGAGAATTTGGTCTAGAAAAATACATGGACATGAATTAGAGCATCTCCACTCGCCCACCACGGACGCCCTCACAGGTCCCTTTTCAGCTCCAGCCGGCAAAAATTCCTCCAGCCACGTCCCTAGGAGCTCAAAATTCTCCGGATTGGTCCCAAAATCCATCCAGTGAACTCAGCCCGAACTCAGCGTCCCAGGGTTCGCCTGGCGGCACCGGATGGAGAGGAAGTGGCGGGAGACAGCCAAACCATCAAGTGGGGCCAAGATGTCGGCAAGAGAGGTCGTTCGTCCTCATCGCCGCGGCTCCCATGCAAGTCAATGTCGCTGGCGGTCAGGCTTTCTCCAAGCACGGCAGGCCGACATCCAATATTCGTACACGTGGCACGGGTACGGTGACCCAACGCCTCAACTTCTACACCCCTCCTGCCATTTTCCCCGCGCGTGCTACACCCCTCCCACCTTACCACCGCAGATAAATAGGCCCCTCTCCTCGCCGTCAGTTTCACTACGAAAAATCTCTAGCCCCTCTCTCCTCCTCCTCGAGCACCGACAAAACCTCGGTAACCATGGCAGAGCGCTAACCCAGCGACGGCACGGCGGCAAAGGGCTTCAGCTGCCGCTCTCTCAACGAGTGGGAGGGTCGCCTCATGTACAAGGACAACTACCTGGTGCCACCGGAATACCGCGTGCCGCCAGGCTAGGCGCTAAACGTCGGCGGCGTGCCTATCCCCTTCTCCCCAGGGCATCGCCATGATAGGAGAGATCCAAGCGGTGATCGCCGAGATATCTGACGAGGACCGCGCGGTATTTCCCCGACAACCACGCTGCTTGGATGGAGTACTTCCGAGAGAAGCACGAGCGGGAGATGGCGTCCTACGAGGGGCCAGCGCTGGCACCGAGGCGCAGGAACGCTGCAGGCCGGCATGAGTGGTGGGTTGTGCGTGGGTACACGCTCACCGCCATCCTCGAGCACATCGAGGTCGGTAACTCGCCGTGCCTCACATACCCAACGAGGACATCGACGACCCTCTCGCGCTGACGTGGAAGCTCCTGGCTGCCAAGGAGGATGGGAGGCGTCTCCTCATTGTCCTCGGCCTCCCGCTCATTCGGCGAGGCATGGCGCGACACGTCACCGCTTCTGCCAGTGAAGCGCGAGCCATCTTCTCTGTCATCTTCGGTGACTGCCCTAACGCGTCGTAAGCCTCCTCAGAGCGTGCGCGACATCACCATTGGCGGTTCCGGTGCCTCGCCGCTGCCCCAGACATCCCCACCTTTCGGACGCCTCCGCCTTGTCTGGCCGAATAGAGAGTCGGTGGACACGCTGGAGGACAAGCGGGACAACTACATCCTCAAGATGGTGCTAGAGGCCTCCCTCAACTACGTGCCATCGTTGCGGCTCACTGATTCTCTCGCCTGGTCCAATGTTGGGGATATACTTTCCGGGTATACCCAGTATGACTCGCTGACCAGGGTGGCCCACTTCGAGTTAGAGCTTTGCTTCACGGGTGGCCCAGTCAGGGAAAGAAGACGGAGTTCCATCTGGCTACGGGAAGGCCCAGAAGACTTACCGACTTAGGCATGTTTAGTTACTTGTAGTCTAAGATGTACTTTGTAACAGACTCTTAGTCATAGCCGGATAGGTCTCTCCTGTAACCCTAGGCCGGATATCTATATAAGCCATCCTAGGGACTAGCCTTTAGGGCACACACAATCTACAACCTCAACTCGCACAGGTGAACCTCTCTTGTAATTTGTACTTCTGGCTCTGCCGTATTACTGGATTGCTAGAAGGAGTAGGATTCGTCCAAAGCCGGCGGATTTGAACCTGGGTAAAGCTTGTGTGCTCACTGTCCCAGAATACCGTCGCCTCACACCCCTTTCTCCACACGCCTCGAGGACTCTCTCTCGGTGTACATGTCTTCAATCCGATGATAGTTGGCGCCTACCGTGGCGCGGGTGAGTTTTGGATCTTTGTTCCGGGCGAAATCTGCACGAATCGGAATCGGCAAGACAATCACCGTCGGTCAGATCCTCTAAGCCAGCGACGTCCCTCTTTTCCGTCTCGACGAGACTTGGATTTCAGTTAGGGAACCTGTGACCACCTACACCATCATGTCTTTTGGCGAGATCGATGTTTACCTCGGTTTCACTAAACCCGCCCAAGCCACCCCAGAGGTGATGATAGAGGCGAAACAACTTTCTGGATCCACTTTGTCTGCGGGAGCATCAAAGTTCTGGGTCTCAAAAAACCCTAATCCCACCCAGCCCGCACCTAAAGCGGAGATAGTGGAGAAGATCGAATCTGAAGAAGATCTCCCCGTGGAGGCTAAACCTGAAGCGGATCTCCCTAAGGAGGTCGAATCTCAGGAGGCTCTTCCCAAAGAGGTCGAATCTCAGGAAGATCAAAGTAGCAACAGCTCTAGATCCGGCTATGACATTGCCGGAGCGGGAAAGTCACTCCTGAGGCACACCATGAAGATGATGATGAACAGTGCCATAGTCAACATAGATGCAATTCTCGTGACCATAAGATGTTTCGAGGAGGCTAACGAAGAAAGCTGCAACTACCTTAGGACGCACGCATCACACTTCATCGGATATGTTGGATCTGGATCTGGCTCTGCCAATGCTGGAGATGACAACGACTCGGTGCTGGGGGCAATCGGAACAAATGTCGACTTACCAGCATCCTCGGATGACTCCATGACGTCGGCAGATTTTCAGAAGTTCTCCATGGAATATGAGAGAAATTCAACTCCAAGGCTACAGAAGAAGGAGAAGCTATGGATCAAAGCCCTCGCAACAACATGGATGAAGGATCCAGAGAAAACTCCCCCGAACCGCAGGATCATATGGATCTCGGAGATAATCCCGATGTCCAGATGTCCGACAGTACTGATAGAAGCTTGACTCCAGGACTCGAACCCAAAGCCATCTTTGCTACCGGCACAGCCAAGAAGGCAAAGAAGAAGAAGACTCCAGCTAAGGACCTTCCAGCTGACGAGGTACTAGCCGAGGAATATGAAGAAGACTCAGGTGGATCCTTGATCCCATATGAGCCAAAGGATACTCCGTTGGATGGACACGTGGTTACCCCTGGTGCCCGTAAACTCCTCGGAGAAGTAATTACCACACCTATCCCGACAGCTGCAGAACTTACACCTGCGGAGTTGGAGGACAGGGCCCAAGCCCTAAAAGCGCATCGCCAGGTACTCCTCGAGGAAACTGGAAATATCCTTGAGGAGAATAAGCACATTGCAGCTGCGGGGCAGCCTAGCACCTGGCAGCATTAGAAGACCCGGAACGGCCTTGAATTGGCTAACAAAAATCCGGATGTTCATTAAACCCTTTTCGAAGGAGACAAAGCCTTAGGGAAACCTCGGATCGACAGCAAGGGTAACCGGGTGTATGGCACGCCGGTAGAAAATACTGTTGTGGCTCGAGACCTCTTGGCAAACAACCCAAGCCCTGACCAGATTCGGCTGAGTGTGAAGCTACTCACGAAGGGCCTGGAATAGCAGAAGGTCGCCACATCCGGCAGAGAAAAGCTGGTCTCCAAGTCAGACCAATGCCACATAGACACGGGTCGACACCAAGATGTAAGGCCCAGACGGGAGCCGGAACAGTGCTACTGTTTTGACCCTTGGGAAGACAACTATTCAAGAATCAGATCTTTGGGATATCGGCACAGACCCGCACGAAGCTGGAGCAACGTCACTCCGACTGCAGAGCGAGACGCCGTTGTAGCAATGGTCCAACCTCCCCGGCGACAGTCGAATACTCGCATGGAGGATGAAGAAGCTCAACATCGGGAGCAGGACCAGCAGAGAATGCCCCTCCTAGACATACAAGCCATCCGGCTGAGCCACGTCACAATGATGGCAATGATAGACAAAGGAATGATGAAAATCGCACTAGAATAAGCTGACACGGTGGCCGTCATCACGAAGCCTCGGCTGGGGGTAATCCACCACCACCTTCTCCGCCAAGCAGTCACCATAACGGCTCACAAGGAGGCTAGGGGGACATGTGGCGGAGGTCGTGGCAGAAGAAGCAGAAGTCCAGCTCATGGGCACCGCAACCGTAGTGAACAACCAAGACAGCATGCCCTATCACCAAGTGACGCTAGGCTCCGGATCAACTCAAACATTGAGGCGCAGCGCTATGAGTCGGACAACATCTACGTGGGTCCAAAATGCTTTGAACCGTGCATACGATAAACAAACTTTCTGAAAGGGTTTGCCATCACAAGGCACATCCAACCCTACAATGGTGTGGCCCGGCCAGACACCTAGCTCCAGGACTTCTTCCAGGCCTGCTGCATCCCTAAAGGAGGAAACAACTTGGTCGCGACCCGGTATATCCTGCTTATGCTGAGGAAGACGGCTCGATCATGGCTCAATGAACTGTCAGAAAAGACCATCCACAACTAGTATGATATGCAAAGTCCTTTATTTCGGAACTTCGAGGGAACATATAGAAGGCCCTGCATGGTCGGAGGATCTGCAGCGGTGCACCCAGAAACCCCTAGAAATATGTCGAGATTACCTCGGATGATGGATCGACATGAAGAACTCCTGCGAAGGAGTAAATGACCAAAAACCGTGATTGAAGCCTTCATCGCAGGACTCCCAATTGTTTTGCTACGTCATCTCTTAAAATGTGAAAGAGTCACTGATTTGGGGGAGATGATAAAGACGGCAAGCAAATATGCTAACGCCGACGATGATGTAGAGGGACTGCTCAATGTGCTGGACATACCACAATCGGCAAAACAGCCAACGCAGTAGGCCACCAAACGCAAAAACACCTCAGAGGAAAAACCCAATCCGGAAACCGCAATAGTCAATGCAACTTTTGGGTCTAGAGGACGAGGAGGCCGTGGAACTTTTAGGGTCCAAGGTAGAGGAGACCAGCAACCTGGCAAAACCTACTCTTGGGCCGATATTGCCAATAATCCGTGTGTGCATCACCCAGATGGCAACGGGGGCTCGTCCCACACCAATGCCGAGTGTCATTTCAATGACGACTTCAAGAAAGATGAATCCGCTGGCTACAGGGTCAAGCGATGAAAATGAAGAAAAATTCTGACAAAGAGAAAGAGTCTAAGGAAGATTCTGGCATGGAGGAGGCAGAAGCTTCAAATCCAATTCGAATGGAAAGAAGACCTTCCCAACTAAGAAAGAAACTTATGTCACCTTCCTTGGATCCCAATCAGCCAAGGTCAAAAAAGCAGTAATGCATGAGCTCAACGCAACTGTTCCGGCTATCCCCCAGTTTTTGGATTGGTCGAAAGTAACAATCACTTTTGACTGAGGCGATCATCCGCCTAAACTACACAGGCGAGGAAAGTATGCTCTAGTCATCAATACACTTATTGATGGATATGGATTCTCCAATGCCCTCATGGATGGTGGCAGCAGGATCAACATCATCTATGTCGAAACGGTGCACTGGATGAGGATATTGAAAATACATATGAACTATAGCTCTGTGATTTTCCACGGAGTTATCCCCGGAAGACAAGCAAATTCTCTAGGAGAGATCACTTTGGATGTTACCTTCGGAACTCCAAAGAACTACCGGACGGAAGCACTTTCCTTCGAAGTGGTCCCGTTCAAGAGCACATACCACGCTATATTTGGGCGTCTGGCTTACTGGGGTTTTATGGCTCGCCCTTGTTACATTTACAATGATGAAAATTCCAGGTCCCAATGGTGTCATCACAATCCGGGGAGACCCAAAGAAGGTACGAGAATGCTAGGACGGAAATGCTGCCTTTACTGAAGCCGTACTACATGCTCTGGAGTACCAGGAGATCAAGAAGAACATCGACCCGTCCGAGATGCCTGCGACAAAGAAGGAGGTGACCAAGCCGACTCTAGAGTTCAAGGCATCGAAAGAGACGAAGATGACGCCGTTGAAGGATGATGACCCCTCCAAGGTGACCCAGATAGGTGTAGGTTTAGACCACACATAGGAAAGCATGCTCGTCGAGTTCTTCAAAGCTAATAAAGACATCTTCACATGGTAGCCATCTAACATGACCGGAGTACCTAGGGAACTTAACGAGCACAACCTAAATGTATACCCAAATGCTAAACCCGTTAAATAGTCCTTACGATGTTTCAGCGATGAAAAGCGCAAAGCAATAGCTAAGGAACTAGCCCGGCTCGAGTTAGCCAGATTCATAGAAGAGGTCATTGATAGTTGTGAGATTCTACACATTTTTGATAGCTTTTATTGATGGTTTTCTTTCGGATTTGATCGTTTTCTGGCTTTACCTAACGCTAATACTTTGGTAATGAAGAAAACTTGGTTTTTAATGTGTGTTTCAGGTTCTGAATGTCAACAGAAGGATTTAACTAGAGAAACACAATATTCTGGAGAAAACAAGAGAGTCTCACTTTGGAAGCACGCGAGGGGAGCTCACAGAAGCTTTAACGAGCAACTATACAGCGGGAATATTTTTCCGGCCGTATAGTTCCCGCCGCCTCTGTCTTGTCAAAAGGGACAACTCCCGTGAAGGGACCAAGGACGAAAACACAACACAGCAGCCGACATACCATCCAGAAGGGAGAAAGAAGAGATCCGGAGAAGAAAGAGAAGATGTTCTTCATCTCGCTCCACGATCTTCGACCTCCTAGCCAATACACCCCCATAGCCACTACTTGTACTTGAGAGAGAGAGGGATCTCCACCTTGCAAGACTAGGGTTTGAGATTGTTTCTTCCCATCTTGAATTGTGTTGGATATTTTTCTATTCTTATTGTGGATCTCCACGGTAATACAAAGACGAATTCACTTTATTAAATTATATTGATGATCCGTTCTTCTCTATGAGTAATTCCCTTAGGCATGGGAGATGTAGGGGATTAGTGAGATGTGATGTGCCTTCGGAAATTTTCCATTAGTTTGTGATTGATTATAATTACTATATTATATGTGCTTGACTATCTGTGGGATGCCTAATGCTTGTTGTCCAATTAAGGGCCCAGACAACATGATGCTTTGTTCTACATAGATAAGATCTTATTCGCTAGTGGACCTGCGACCCCCGGGTGACACAGGGATATCAATGGAAAGCTAGTAGACTCGAGGATAACGAGGAACCACTGTGCTTATTGCATTAGTCCGATCCAAGGAGCTTAATCGCTAAGCGACCTGAAGGGTCTTAATCGTCTAGTGTCTGACCATGGTTTTGGTAGCAGGCTAGTAGGATTATTGAAGTTGGGATGAAATCTACCAAGAGGAGTTCCGGCTAATTATGGGTTACTCTCCTACACATATATTTATAAGATTATAATTGTTACATTTATCACTCGTCCACCTGGCACAATCACTATCATCATGAACTGAATCTCCCCGCACCTTCTTTCGCCATCTGCAGGAAACAACAAACAACCAAGTTGTTCTTTGCTTTTATGCTTTATATTTCTGAAGTTTACATTTTAGTTCTATTTAAATCAATCGCATTTAATCAAAACACATTCTTATTTCTACACTTGCAGTCAATTCACTCGAAGACCTGTGACAACTTCGGGTGTGACGAAGACTTCACCCATAAACATTTACCTTTGGGCTCCCTATGGAATCGATATATGAACTTCGAAACTAGCTACAAACGATATGTGCTCTTGCAGATATCAGTCATCCATACTGATTGGTCGGCCAATCCTGTAATGGTCCCTAAAAAGGACACCACGAAATGAAGGATGTGTGTTGATTATACTGCCTTGAACAAGGCTTGTCCCAAAGATCCGTTCACTCTGCCTAGAATTGATCAAGTTATCAATTCAACAGCAGGCTCGAAAATCCTATGGTTTCTCGACGCACATTCTAGATATCATCAAATTCGGATGAAGGAGTCGGATAAAATAAAGACTTCGTTCATCACACCTTTTGGAACCTTCTGCTACGTAATGATGCCTTTTGGGCTAAAAACGCAGGAGCTACGTACCAGCGCACTATGCAGCGTTGCCTCCATGATCAAATCGGACGCAATGTACATGCATATGTGGACGACATAGCTGTGATGTACAAAAAGGAGACACTAATTTCCGACTTGGAGGAAACATTCAGCAATCTACGAAAATACAACATAATGCTTAACCTGAAGAAGTGTTTCTTTGGAATATCAGCTGGAAAATATTTTGGTTTCATTGTGTCGCAAAGAGGTATAGAAGTGAACCTTGACAAGATAAAGTCTATACTCAACATTTCCAGGCCAACTCGCCTGAAGGATGTACAACGACTAACTGGCTGCATTGCTGTAGTCAGTTAGTTCGTAAGCTGGCTCGGCAAAAGAGCCACACCACTATACAAACTCTTGAAAAAGACCAAGAAATTCGCCTGGACTGATGAAGCTGAAGCTGCACTTCAGGATCTGAAAGCTGTACTCTCGTCCGCCTCTATCCTTGCAGCATCGGAGCAACAAGAACTGATGTTGTTATATCTAGCCGTGACAAATAGAGTCATCAGTGTCGTCATGGTGGTGGAACGGCCAGAAGAAAAAAGGAACACCTGGTGCAACGTCCTACTTATTACCTCAGCGAAGTCTTGACTAAATCGAAGCAAAGGTACCCTCATGACCAAAAGTTATCCTATGGTGTATTCTTCACATCCAGAAAGCTACGACACTATTTTCAAGAGCATAAGTTTACCATGGTGAGCACAACTCTCATGAGAAACATAATCAACAATAGTGATGCCACAGGACGCGTCGCTAAGTTGGGAATTGAGCTAGCAGCTTTTGATATTGAGTTCAAACCACACACTGCAATCAAATCCCAAATCCTTACTGACTTTGTCGCTGATTGGACAGAGACAGTTGAAAACACAGGTCTCCTAGAGACGGAAGTTTGGACCTTGAATTTGGTGGGTTTAAAATGGTCGGGGATGGTGTGGTACTCAAGTCACCCCAAGGTGATAAACTATTCTATGTACTATAGATTCACTTCACAGCGACAAACAACATTGCCGAGTATGAAGCCCTGCTATATGGAATTTGAATTGCCAAAGACATCTTCATTCGCCGACTAATGTGTTACGGAGACTCGGATTTAGTTGCTCAGCAAGTATCCGATATCTGCAATGCAAACAAGCACATGGCAGCTTATAGGGTCGTCATGGATGAACTATCTAAATCATTCAAAGGGTTTGAAGTTCAATACATTCCCCGAACAGAAAATGAGGAAGCATATGCTCTATCAAGAATAGGCTCTGCACGGAAGCAGGTCCCGTGCGGTGCTTTCTTGGAGCACTTTAGAGTTCCCTCTATCACAGAAGTTGATGAGGAGTATCTGAACAAATCCGACTCACCACTCATAGCAGTTCTGGCTGTAATTCCCAGCTGGACAAAACCCTATCTTGATTTCTTGGTAGATAGAAAATTACCCGAAGACGAAGTTCTGAGCCGGCATATCATCCGATGAGAAAAATCCTACACAGTGGTGGGAGGTGATCTCTATAAGCGGGGTGCATCTAGTGTTTTTCAGCGCTGTGTTTCTCTAGAAGAAGGCGTGGAAATCCTAAGGGAAATCCACGAAGGCGAATGCGGACATCACGCCACAACCAGATCTTTAGTGGCAAAGGCCTTCAGACATGGATTTTTCTGGCTTACAACCAAGGCATATGCCGAACGGCTGGTCAAGACGTCCAAAGGTTACCAAAAATATGCCAAACAACCCCACGTTTTGTCTGATCAGCTGCGAACAATTCCGATTACATGGCCTTTCGTGGTCTAGGGGCTTGACATGGTAGGACCGTTTAGATGGGCTCAAAGTGGATACACTCACCTTCTTGTGATGGTGGATACATTCACGAAATGGATAGAGGCAAAACCTGTCACAAGTTGTGATGGAGGAACAACCATAAAGTACGTCGAGCACGTGTTCATCCGATCTGGGTATCCACATAGTATTATTATAGACAACAGGAGTAATTTTTCTATGGGAGAACTAGTCGAATTCTTCAATGAATAGGGGATCCAACTTGATATTGCATCAATCACACATCCACAAGCTAATGGACAAGTCGAAAGGGCAAATGGTTTAATTCTTCAAGGCCTACGACCAAGACTCGAAGCACCACTACATCGTGCTACGGGGGCTTGGGCGGACGAATTATCATCCGTGATCTGGAGTTTACGAACAACTCCTAACAGGTCAACTAGATATACACCTTTCTTCTTGGTTCACAGTGCAGAAGCTGTCCTTCCGAGTGATCTTATTCATAACTCTCCCCGAGTCGTTGCGTATATCGAAGAGGATGCCAAGGTTGCTCGACAAGATGACCTTGATATGCTCGAGGAAGTTCGCAACGTTGCTAAACAGAGATCTATAGCCTATGAGTAAAAGTTACGCAGATATCATAGTCAGAGAGTCAGAAAACGATATTTCAGGAAAGGCGATTTGGTTCTTCGGCTAGTGCAAAAAAAGAGTACAAACTTGCCCCTATATGTTAAGGGCCCTTCATGGTTAGTCGAGTATTGCACAATAGTTCTTACTACCTAATGAACATGAGGCCGAAAAAATAGAGACCTGCTATTAAGAAGAGAAAGAGAGCTAGCGGCAGTACAAATCCGAATGAGATAGACCATCCATGGAATATTGCTCAGCTACATCCCTTTTATTCTTAAAAATTTCTTTGTTTGTAATCATACATATGTACATGTTCAAAATAGAATAAAGTATTGGTCTCCTCAATGTTTTTTCTAAGATGTTTTTATGCACCATCTTATTTCCGAAATGATCATGTCATAGTCGAAAATCCCAGAATACTTGAAAGTACTTTATGCTCATGATTGTTATGGTTAGATTTCTGATTCTAAAAATGCTACCTTTGGGTATAAATCTAAATTTTCTAGTTTATACTTGGGTTTTTATATGATTGCTAGATGCGTATATTTTTCGAGTAGTGAATTGTTGGTACAGGAAGCCGACTTTGATTCCGAGTTTAAACTGGTTTAGCTATTGAGCTCCATTGCTCAGCAAAGTTTCCATGCCGAAGGTTTGCCGACTCACGAAATGGACGAGGCAAAAATCCAGATAAATGATAAGTATAGACAAACAACAAAGTGCTTAAGTATTTTTCAAGCACAAGCCAAAAGTGTTAAAAAGAGTAAAGAATAAGTTCTTACAATCTTAGCACTAGCAAAATCATAATCTACTTATTACAATCAAATTGTTTTCAGTATAACACATTGTTTTTCTGGCACATTCTATGATGCAGGTGAAGATGCAGGATTTGCCAGCTCGCTCGACACATCACTCGTGTCACCTCGATATCTGTCCGAGACAAGTAAGTCAGACTAAGTCTGCTCATCATCCTCAAAAACTTCAGCAACTACTTCCTTGGGGGGTGGTGGCACTTCAACGGGCATGAAGAGCAGATCATCGTAGCTGGTCAACTCGACCACGCGAGAAGCGTATCCGGTGCAAGAATCCCAGATCTCCTTGATGTTTTGGTCATTGCCGTCTTCATCGACAGTCGAATAACCCTTGGTAACTTGCCATATTTCCATGCTTCCATTGTGGCTCATTACCATTGTTAGGGAATTTTGTGCCGTTGTATGCGTGCATAGGATATGTTCCAATCCTTGACAAGCTGAGGCATATCTGCCTTGTCTCGTAGCTCAAAGGTCGGCATTGAGTCTAAGCCAGAGAGCCAGACAGATTCACCAATTTCTTCAAGAGACTGGTGGAAATCATGAATCAGGTTCCTAATGGCGACAAGCCGGTTGGTACGAGGCTCAGATGAAGAGGCATCGGGCATGTTGAGAGGACTTATAAGAAAGAAAACAAGGTCAATAATATATCCGAGTCTATAAATTCAGGAAAAAACAATAATTCAGGGATAGAAAAACTTACTGAAGATAGCATAATCTACTTTGGTCTTCTCCTCTCGAAGGCTTCGGAGTTCATTCTGGATAGCTTCGGAGGTGTCCTTCTCCCTATACAAGGCATCTTGCAAGTCCGAGATTGTTTGGTCCTGTTTGGCGATGCTGCGGTCACGCGCTTCAGTTGCATGATTGGTGGATTCAAGAACACTGGCAATGCTGGTCTCATGATCTATTTTGAGTTTCTCTAGCTTTGCATGCAAGTCAACATTCTCCACCTCTAGGACCTTATAATCATTGGCTTGTTCAATCATTTTACAAGATTGCTTCACATGTTCTGACAAACAACAATATATAAAAGCCAGATAAATATTCGGCTATAGATCAACAAAACAGATTATGAAAATGAGGCTTGAAATGTTTACCTTCAACTTCATCTTTTGAAATTTTCAGTTGTGCATTTTCAAGTTGGAGAGCTCTGATATCTGTCTGCTTGTTGCAGATATTCTTCAATAATTCCTGGTTATAAGCATTAACTTTCTGTAAGTCAGAATGGTAACCAGAGTCATAAGTCTACTAAGACTCGGGCTAATATGTTAACTAAGTTAAATATCAACACGAGCCTTGGTGGGCTATACTAGTTCATTCTTTGGCATCCTATAAAAGTATAAATTCGTATTTCTATCCAATTTCATGCTTGGGGGCTAGAGGATATGATACGAAATACAATAAAATGAAGAGTCGGATTATGACTTACATAATGTTCATGACTTAATTTATTGAGGCTCATGTGCACCTCAGAAGAAACCTTCTTGGCGAGAGTCAGAGGAATCACTGGTTGTGGCGGGGCCACACTAGCCTTCAACTTCTTGTGGTGAAGACGAACTTGTTCAAGAAGGTCGACAAGTTTGACATCTTCAGCTTCTTGTGCCTCCTCCTCCGCTAAAATATTCCAGGTCTCCAAACAATGGAGAGCCAGCTTCTAGATCTCTTCTGCGTTCTTCCAAGTAAGGCCAAGTTTGGTGATACCTGGATTCTATAGAAGGTTATTTGCGAAGGTCTCAGCTGAGTGATCATTACCCTTTGAGGGTTCACCCTTATCAAGTTCCAAGTCACCTAAGGTGGTGTTGGTCTGCGAACCAAGGTTCGCTAGCTCTTGAGAATGAGCCGTAACATCTTCAACACACGGAGAAAAAGTACCCTCTGGCGCTGAACATGGCTTTGGGGTAGGAGTCGGAGGTGGGACAACCGATGAGGCTAGAACAAACTATTGCTGGCGCAGAGTCTTCCCCGGCTTTCCTTTTTGCCAGGGCCGGCTCTATATTTTTCGGGGCCCTTGGGTGAAGTCGACAAAAGGGCCCCTAATAACAATATATATGTACGTATAACTAGATATATAGACGATATATGTGCCAATTTCACTTGCAAAATATTTAAAACCCTAATCGAGGGATTAATTAGAAGGATTAGACGAGGGGTTAAGAAGGGATTAAGGGCATAAACTTACAGAGGGCTAGGAGTGTCCAAGGTTGTTGATGGAGACTGGAGAGCAGCAGGGCCTAGGCCGCTGGGTGTTTTTCCGGTCTTGGCGAGCTTCGACTTCAAGACAGGCGGGGCGGCATCATGGAGAGAGAGATGACATAGAGTCCTGGTGTTCGGCTCTTCATGAGACGAGCGAGGGCGAGTGTGAAGCATCGCGACATCTGGAATTCAATTCACGGTCGAGGATTGATCGATATCCTAGGCATCAGGTGGACAGGGGCCTCGCGAGTCGCGACCGGATCAACGAACCAAGGCACCACGCGTCCAGGTCAAGGCCTTGCTTCTCGCGACCATCGACCAGGCCTGCTCGCAAGTCGCGACCCTACTTGCCACTCAGCGTAAAAAAAATATTGGCCCCCCCTCCGGCCTGGGCCCTAGGCTGTCGCACAACCCTGCCATGGGATAGAGACGGACCTACTTTTTGCCTTACCCTTGGCAATTGTTTTAGCCCTGGATGGTAACAGAGTAAGATCATTGCAACTCAGAGAGATTATAAATTGATACTCGAAACCTTGGGAAGAAGTTTACCTCTTTACAGTGGGCACTTTCTAAGTGCCCATAGAGACAACCGAAGCTTTGCGCTTCTGGCTAAGCGCCTCCGGTAAAAACTTCAAGTTCTTCATCCTCCTGAGGAACCGGATCCTCATGTGGATATCCCTCAAGAGGAACAAGCTCCGACTCGGGGAGGTCAGCAAGCTGAAAGAGACATTATCTCATTATTGCAAAGTTTACAGAGTACACATGAGCAAATAAATTGACTATAAAGGAAACAACCGAAAAATCTTGCTGGTGTCAAAGGTTCATCTGCAGTATACATGTCTAGAGAGAGATCTAGAATCTTCCTCTCAACTCTCTCTTTGATCAACCATTTGATCCAATACTCATATTCTTTGTCTAGGATTGAGAGCGAGTTGATCCTGAGGCTGTCCTTTTTGCTCTTGGTGACCGTGTTCATAAGCCGGTCACATGGTACTGAAGGGGCTGAATCCGGCATGCCAGCCAGCTGTGGATCAAGTCGGATCCCTTTAGACCCTTGTGCTTCATCGAAAATTCAATCCGTCTCTTTGCAAGGATCAGATCATCAGAAAGAGCTGGAGCTTCAGCATCCCAGGACTCTTGGGGCATGGCGACACAGTTGACAAAAGACGGCAAAGCAGTTTCTTTGCTGGGAGCCGGTTTGTCCTTATGGTAAAAGAATGTGGCTGGCCATTTCTTCAGTGACTCGCTAGCCTTAATCTTGGGGTAGACTCGGTCTCTCCTAAGGGTCAGGCTAAGAGTCCCGGTAATGTAAGGATTACCGAAAGTTATGGAGTTTCTCCTGGTACCAAAGTAGTACTAGAACAAGATAAGACTCGGTTTTATTCCGAGATAAACCTCACACAAGGAAGTGTAAGCGCTAAGTGCTAGAATTGTGTTTGGGGAAATTGTGGAGCTGAACTCCATAGAAATCTACGACCTCAGAGAAGAACTCTGAGGGGGGAAAGATCAAACCTCTGTCGAGGTGAGTACCAAAGTGGACCCTCTCCTCAGCGCCTGGATTGGGGATGACTTTGTCAAAGCTGATCCGTCAGTCGCCGACACAGAGGATTCCTTCCTTCTCAATGACACGTAGTTTTTCATCGCCGAGGACGCACGAGATCCACACTCCGTGGAAATTCTCCTTCTCTGTCGCTGCAGTGGTTGCCGCCGTGCCATATGAAGATGCATCAGCCATTTTGGTGGTAATGGTGACCTTAGATGGGTGGCGCTGTGTGATTTGGGGGAAGGAAAGGAGGAGCAAGTGTGCAGTGGCGTTGGGAGGAAGAAGAAGGCAAAAGCGTTGGTGAGGAGGAATAAGGAGATTTGGACCCCTTATATGCCTCACTTGCGTCAAGATTCGTGTGAAACAAACAGTGAACGTGCCACGCATCGTGGAAGGAGCTGGGTAACATCCTCGAGAAGATTATGCCTCCTCGATCTCCACAAGCGCATTAAAAGGCACCTTGGTTCCGTGATAAACGGACCCACCAACGGTCCGCACTGTTAGGGATGTCTGTCAGTGACATGACTTGACCTTGACTGATGTCAGGTTGCGTCAGAGACCAAGTTCCGGCTTAGTTTGAATTTCAAGTTGGAAAACCAAGTGACATGTTCACATGTCCGAATCAATTTGATACTCGGATCCTACCTTTTGTTTTGAGTTTCAGGAACCCTTCAAGATTCTGTAAGCCGATGATAGATCAAGTTAGACGATGAAATCTGACTCTGGATCTTGTAGGCTTCTGGGGGCTACTGTTGGGGATATACTTTCCGGGTATACCCATTGTGACTCGCTGACCAGGGTGGCCCACTTTGGGTTCGAGCGTTGCTTCACGGGAAGCCTAGTCAGGGAAAGAAGACGGAGTTCCATCCGGCTACGGGAAGGCCCAAAAGACTTACCGACTTAGGCCTATTTAGTTACTTGTAGTCCAAGATGTACTTTGTAACCGACTCTTAGTCGTAGCCGGATAGGTCTCTCCTATAACTCTAGGTCGGGTATCTATATAAGCCATCATAGGGACCAGCCTTTAGGGCACCCACAATCTACAACCTCAACTCACACATGCGAACCTCTCTTGTAATCTGTACTTATGACTCTACCGTATTTCTAGATTACTAGCAGGAGTAGGATCCGTCCAAAGCCGGCTGATTTGAACCTGGGTAAAGCTTGTGTGCTCACCGTCCCGGAATACTGTCGCCTCACACCCCCTTTCTCCACACGCCTCGAGGAGCCCCTGTCGGCGTATATGTCTCCAATCCGACAACACCAAGGCAGGGCACAAGTGGGAGGAGGCCGCGTGCCTACGGGTGCTCCTGGACGCCTACAACCGCTAGGTGTGCCACCGCAGCAGCGTCGTCATACTAGACGACACCGATGCGGTGACCCATCATACCACTGCATGTTGTAGTACGCAAGTCGTTGACATAATATTTCTGGAAGTGTCG
Organism: Avena insularis; assembly: GCA_023614405.1. Classification (NCBI taxonomy): domain Eukaryota; kingdom Viridiplantae; phylum Streptophyta; class Magnoliopsida; order Poales; family Poaceae; genus Avena; species Avena insularis. The sequence continues at coordinate 444,688,234 of CM042684.1, forward strand.
CTCCACAAATATCACATCCCTCAGAGTGGTACAACATAAACATTATGGGTCTACATTACATACAAACTTATTATTACAATAGCAAAAGAATGATACGAAGTCCATCAACTTACAACAACTAGCACTTACTTTAAAGTGACTCGTACATAAGAACAACAATATTCAAACTAATTATCAAGACAGGAGCTCAAGAACTTATTTTATAGAGTTCTAGGTTGCTCGACTCAACATTAATACTCTTCTATCATATTAACTACTCTGACTCATTGCCTTCAGTTTTGTAGTGGATTTCATAATCCACTCCTTCAACTCCACTGGAAAGATCTGGCTCTTCGTAGAAGATATCATCTCGGCACTCTGTAGTATACATCGGAGTATCTTCTTGTTCTTCGGAGTCTAAGCAAGAGATCAAAGGAAAGAGTGAGTAACAATGATACCCAGCAAGCTCATTATATGCAAGGTGGAAATAGTGATGCACTAGCTACCACTTCATACTATAAGTCTTAGTCTTCTTGTTTCTCATTTTTGTAAACATTTCTTCAAATATTGCTTTTATTATGAAAAACTATGGCCATCGGTCTTAACAGATTTACTAGAACTTCATAGAGTTCCTTTCCTGCCGCATTCGTAGCTCCTTCCCGGAACAGGGAGTAACATGTCACAATTCTTACACTCTATATAGGTGCGACTTTACCCATAAGAGATCAAATCCTTGTTTCACAACCAAGCGTACTTTCCCATTCACAATTCCATGATGTGGGGCCTAGTAGATGATCTAAGCTATTCGATTCCCTCTTCTGTGACCCCGCATGCCCACCATCTTGCACACCCGTACCCACCGATGGAATTATGACACCGAGTGCATAATTTCAAAATAGATGTCAAAAATACCGTGGGACGTTGAGGGATCCCACCCACCTGCTATATAATCCTCTAGGAATAAACCATGCTGCAAGGATTTCATCCACGGTCTACGCATCCGTCAACATGCAAAAGAAAGAAGATCTAGCTGACTTCACTATCCCATTCGATATCTTATGGTTAACGCATAATATACAACCCTAGAATCACTGACGACATTGGTTATAAATTATATATGACCTTCTTTCGAGCATATGGAACCTTAGATTCCACTGCTAATCATAATAAATTATTGATCACTACAAGAAAAGTTGGCTTTTACAACAGACGATTTTCGTGGTTTAAGGCCCGTTTTTCATGGCCGAAGAGTCTTGCGCAACGGAAGGCCTTCATGGTAAAAGCCTTGTCACAAATGAATTAACCACGGGGTTTTTTCATCCGTGGCGAATCGCACCCTTCAACAACGAAAACATGTTCAGTCATAGATCTGTTTGCCATCCACGCTGACGGCTGACGTCATGCAAACTGCCACGTGGCAGCCGCCGTTAGCGGCTGGTTACCGCCGTTAACGGTCATAGAAACCGTGGCAGAAGCCAGGCCTGCTAAGTACTAACTGGGCCGGCCCATCAAGGGAGCCCAACAAGAAGATGGCCCGTTACTGTTTTGTCCTGCACTGTTTGAAAGAGGCCCAGATATGCGGCCCGCGAACTTTCAGGACTGATTCTGTTTTGGCCTATAGAAGGCCCATGTTTGTCCAATACTGTGCTGCCACTTGAGGCCTGCACAAGTCCGGGCCTGCACTGTTCAGGCCTGTTACCAATTTAGCCTTTTACTGTTCAGTCCTATTACTGTTTCAACCTTTTAGGAATTTCGGCCTGTTACTGTTTAGGACCTTTAGTGTTTGGACTTTTGCCTGTTCTTTGTAATGGCTGTTCTTGTCTTGGCTTGCCACCGTCATCGCCTTTTCTTTGTTGATACCTTTTACGTTTCCGACCTTTTACTGTTCCTGCCTTTTCACTGTTCTAGCCTTTTACTATTCTGGACTTTTATGGTTCTGTCCTTTTACTGTTCTGGCCTTTTTGCTGCTACGGCCTTTTACTATTCTGGCCTTTTACTGTTATGGTCTTTTACTATTCTGGCCTTTTACTGTTCTAGCCTTTTACTGTTTTGGCCTTCACTGTTCTGGCCTTTTGTTCAACATTTCAGCTATAGATCTAAGAGCAGCTACACCCTTTCGTTCTGCATGCAATACAACATTTATATATTTATCACATGCTGGAGTTGTTCTAGGTGGATTGTTAAGTAAGTTTGCTTCGGCAATACAATGGGAGGATGAATGGGACGAGGGATCACAACTTTCAGTCCTGCCTTCCAAGGACTCTTGCTGGGTTTTAACTGCAGTCTGCTAAAATATGGTGAAACAGGTTAAAACAAACAACAAGGGAAACAAGTAGTATTATATAAAGTAGAGATCATTTAAAGTAAGTATGAACTTACAGTAGCACGTTCAGGCTAATAGTAGCTCCTTCTCGAGCGGGTGCGACTCCTGGTCAATCTGCCAGAAGAATCTAAGCAGAGTAGTTGGAACTCTGGTCCTTTTACTCCATTGTCATTTCTCTGCATGACATTTGAAACCAAGTTGGTTGGTTTGGAAGGATGAAAACTCTTGAAAAACACCAAAAACATAGCATTAAAAATTACCAGACGTATGTTTCAAACTAGATAGCTAGTTTGGAAGGATGAAAGCAGGTGAAAACACCAACATATAGCATTAAAAATGACCAGATATATCATCCAAACTAGATGTACATTTTACAAATTAAGCATTCACACATATATTCACAATTGAACATAAATGCAAATGTCATGGCAAGTTCTTAGGTAGAATGACAACTAATTAACATGACAAGAAACTGGCCTAAGTAACATAAGGAAACCTCACGATTCAGCCTTGCTGGGCGTCAGATTGTGAGTGTTGGATCCTCTATGAGCTGTTTGCATGACCCGTGCGAGCGCTTGGAAATAATATAATCTATGAGTTCATGTTGGAGGATTAAACCGATAGCGTGAGAATAAAGAAAGGGAATAAAAGCAAGAAGCTAATTAGGTGGATAGGACCTACAAGATGAAGGGTGCAAACAAAATGGCAATAGCATCCAGGATATTGAGCAACATCCTTAAGATTTCGTAGCTTACGAGTAACAAAATTATAGCAAATGGGCAAGAGAAATTACCGCTGCGCGGCGAGGACGGGTGGGACTGGCAAGTGGGCAGCGAGGGCGACGACTCGACATTTCAGGGTCAGCAACGAATGATTTAGTGAACCGGCCCTGGTAGGGTAGATGACGGTGTTGGCGAAGCAGATCCGGTGCCGCGAGGGAGTCGGTGAAATAGTTCCGGTAAAGAGTGCCTGTAGTGGATCTCCGGTGTGGAAGAGAGGGCCGGTGGTGAAGCAGCTAGAGGAAGGTCGAGGTTGGAGGGGTGTGGGCGGGGAAGAGACGATGGGGGGGATATAGGTGGGATGACGCATATTTACGACCTATACCCCTCTATTATTGTAGTACTGCCAATGTCCTTGTTTCCGGAGCAGGGATAGAAGAGGAATTTTGCATTTGCAAAAAGCAGGGTGGGACATTTGAATAGATGCGCGGGATATTGAATAGATGTGCGCGGGATGTTTCGGCGCCATGCAGAAATTTTGAGGTTGAAGCTTCCGACGTACCCTACTCCGACGCGGCCACTCTCACGTGTTGGCCCTGTCTAGACCCACACACCAGCGACAGTATGCTTACCAACCTATAAATGAGTTTTCACACATTTGCTGAAATTGATAAATAATATATTTTGAAGGCTTTCATACAAGATGACTAAGGTCACGGCCATATCTCTGTTATAGTTTATAATAGCGTGTCCATATCTGGTAGATAGCTGCATCTTGGCATTTCAAAAGAAGATTCTAGATTTGATGGATAATGCCCAACTTTCATGAATTTCCAAACTTTCTAGCTAAATCTATGCAATAAAATGACTTTTTGACAATCTGAAGTAAATATGTCTAATTTTGAACTAGAACGTGTGTGATAGACACCTTGCTCTTGACTTTTTAAAATAATTCAAAGATATCAAGTAATCAAATATTGGAGAACCATCGAGAGTTTTGGAAAATTGAACTTTTTGATATGAATGGTAATAACACCTAATTTCAGCCATTTTAAAAAATACAAAGAAACAAAATATAAAATGAAATGCATCCATTATTTTCTCTATTCGTGTCTCACTATGTGCACTAGCTAGTTTCCATGGAAAAATATAATCTTGAAATTTGATAATTTTGAGAAAAAATTGTATCACAATATATATGGAGTACCATGTAAGAATATGCATGGCTTTCAAACCAGACGACCAAAGTTATGGCCATATATTTTCTATAGTTTATAATAACCTATCCATATTTGTTATGGTGTGTATTGGCATTTAAAATATTATTTACAAAGGAGGCTTCCGAATTGGAAGTTATTGCAATTTTCTAATGCCCAACAATGGCTTTAGTCATGAAGCTACTACAAAACATGGCTTTAAATCCCACTACCCCGGTTTTCACGCAAAGTATATATAGACTAGGGTTAATTAAGTTTAGGGTCCCCGGTTTTTGTTTTGGGTTGAGGGTTTAAGGGTTCATGGGTTATGGTTTAGGATTTTAGGGTTTAGGCTTTTAGGGTTTAGGGTTGTTCAAGGTTTTAGGGTTTATGATAGTTTAGGTTTTAAGGTTTAGGGAATTTTCAATAATAATGTTAAAGCTTTATATATATGGTTATATTCATGGAATAGAATGGCGTTATCACAATTTAATAAAAGTATTTCAAAATTAGATCTATAAGTGCATTATACCTCCTTGGTAAGGGTTTAGGTTTCTAGGGTTAGGAAGTTAGAGTTCTAGGGTTAGGAGGTTATTAGGGTTTACAGTTAAGGGTTTATGATTTTCAATAATGTTCAAGCTTTATGCTTATATTCATGTAATAGAATGGCGTTACCACAATTTAACGGAAGTATCTCAAATTTTGATCTATAAGTGCATGGTACCTATTGGTTTAGGGTTTATGGGTCGATGATTTAGGGTTTCACAGATTAGGTTTTATGGTTTGTTTAGGGTTTAGGGATTAACGATTTTCCAATAATGCTCGAAGATTTATACTTATATTCGTCAAATAGAATGGCGTTACCTGCTTTAATGAAAGTATCACAAATGTTGATCTATAAGTGCATGATACCTGCTTGGTTAGGGTTTTACAGTTTAGGTTTTATCATTGTATAGGGTTTAGAGTTTAGCAAATTTAGAATAATGCTCAAGCTTTATTGTTATATTTGTCGAATAGAATGACATTAGCTAATTTAATGAAAGTATCTCAACTTTTGATCTATAAAGTGCATGATACCTGCTTGGTTAGTGTTTATGGGTTGAGGGTTTGGGATTTAGGGTTTTGGTTTTAGGGGTTGTTTAGGGTTTAGGGTTTAGGTAATTTTTTATAATGCTCAAGATTTATGCTTATATTTTTCAAATAAAATGGTGTTAGCAAATTAAACGAAAGTATATCAAATTTTGATCTATAAGTGCATGCTACGTGCTTGGTAAGGGTTTAGGGGTTTAGAGGTTTAGGGTTTAGAGTTTTGGGTTTTAGGACTTTTCGATAATGTTCAAGTTGCTTTATGCTTATATTCGTTGAATAGAATGGCATTACATCAATTTATTGAAAGTATCTCAAATTTTGATGTATAAGTGCACAATACCTTCTTTGGTTAGGGTTTATGGGTCGAGGGTTCAGGGTTATAGGTTTTTACGATTTAGTTTATGGGTTGTTTAGGGTTTAGGGTTTAGCAAATTTTCAATAATGCTCAAGATTTGTGCTTATACTCATAGAATAGAATGGGTGTTAGCTGATTTAATGAAAGTATCTCAAATTTTGATCAATTTGTGCATGACACATGCTTGGTTAGGGTTTATGGCTGAGGGTTTAGGGCTTTAGGGTTTAAGTTTTAGGGGTTGTTTAGGGTTTAGGGAAATTTTTATATTACTCAGGATTTATGCTTATATTCGTCAAATAGAATGGCCTTACCCAATTTAACGAAATTATCTTAAATTCTGATCTATAAGTGCATGCTACGTGATTGGTAGGGTTTAGGGTTTAGGATTTGGGTTTTACAAGTTTTGGTTTTCGGGAATTTTAAATAATATTCAAACTTTATAGTTATATTCGTGTAATAGAATGGCGTTACCGCAATTTAATGGAAGATCGAATCTCAAATTTTGATCTATAAGTCCACGATACATGCTTGGTTAGGGTTTATATGGGTTGAGAGTTTAGGGTTTTATGGTTTTACGGTTGATGTTTTATGGACTGAATAGGGTTTAGGGGGTTTATCGAATTTTCAATAATACTCGAGCTTTATGCTTATATTTGTTGAATAGAATATGGCGTTACCTAACTCAATGAAAGTATCTCACAATTTGTTCTATAAGTGCATGGTACCTGATTGGTTAGGATTTATGGGTTGAGGGTTTGGGGTTTTAGGTTTAGGTTTTATTAGGGGTTGTTTAGGGTATTTTCGATAATGCTCAAGATTTATGCTTATATTCATCGAATAGAATGGAGTTACCAGATTAATGAAAATATATCAAATTTTGATCGATAAGTGCATGCTACGTGCGGTGTTGAGGGTTTTGGGTTTTAGGGTTTAGGGCATTTCCAATAATGTTCAAACTTTATTGTTATATTCATGGAATAGAATGGCGTTACCGCAATTTAATGAAAGATCGAATCTCAGAGTTTGATCTATAAGTCCATGATGCCTTCTTGGTTAGGGTTTATATGGGTCTAGGGTTTAGGGTTTTACGGTTTAGGTTTTATGGACTGAGTAGAGTTTAGGGGGTTTATCGAATTTTCAATAATACTCAAGCTTTATGCTTATATTCATCGAACAGAATATATATGGCGTTACCTAACTCATTGAAAGTATCTCCAAATTTGATTTATAAGTGCATGATACATGTTCTGTTATGGTTTATGGGTTGAGGGTTTGGGGTTTTAGGTTTAGGTTTTATTAGGGGTTGTTTAGGGTTTAGGGTTTAGGGTATTTTCGATAATGCTCAAGATTTATGCTTATATTCATCGAATAGAATGGAGTTACCAGTTTAATGAAAATATATCAACTTTTGATCGATAAGTGCATGCTACATGTTTGGTAAGGATTTTGGGTTTAGTGTTTAAATTTTAGGGTTTCGGGAATTTTAAATAATTTTCAAGCTTTATGCTTATATTCGTGGAATAGAATGGCGTTACCGCAATATAATGAAAGTATCTCAAATTTTGATATATAAGTGCATGATACCTGCTAGATTAGGGTTTATGGGCCGAGGGTTTAGGGTTTTACATTTTAGTTTTATGGGTTGTTTCCGGTTTTGGGTTCAGAGAATTTTTGGTAATGCTCATGATTTATGCTTATATTCGTCTAATAGAATGGCCTTACCTGATTTAACTAAAGTATCTCAATTTTTGATCTATAGTTGTGCGATACCTGCTTGGTCAGGGTTTAGGGGTTTAGATTTTATGGTTTAGGATTCCGTGAATTCTCAATAATATTTTGAAACTTTATGGTTATATATATTCGTGGAACAGAATGGTGTTACCGCAATTTAATGAAAGTATCTCAAAAATTGATCTACAAGTCGATGATATCCTGCTTGGTCATATTTCTTGTTAAATAAAATTGAATGTACCCGGGTACTAAAACAAGGCAGAAACATGAAGAGTTCCTTGAGATTTAGGCGCTGTTTGGTTGGGCTCAAATTCTGGCTTTTGATTTTTGGCTTATAAAGCTACGAACATGTTTTTGGCTTTTTTTTAGCTTTTACTCTGACATAGTAGAATGATAGTATAAGCCAGGTTGGATGATTTTAATGATTTTATCTCAATTTAGCGAAAAATGTTCGAATTTTGAACAACAAACGATGGGAATCTCTACTTCCCGTAATTCTGGCTCACTGACATGTGGGTCACTTACATAGTGGGTCCAAAAAGTCGGTGTAGGTCGGAGTAGGCCGGCAGGTAAATATTGAAGAAGGGGTAGGAAACATGGATGGAGTGATGCACTTGGGAGAACGCAAATTTACCACCTATATCCCTCTGTTATTGCAGTGCTCCCTCGGATTCTTGTTTCTGGAGCAGGGATAGAAGAGGAATTTTGCATTCTAGAAAGAGGTGAAGCATGTTTGAATGGATGCACGGGATATTTTAATGGATGGGTGCGATGTTTGGGCGCCGTACCAAATTTTAAGGTCGAAGTTTCTAGCATACGCTACTTCGGCGTGGGGCCTCTCAGACGTGCTATCACCGTCTAGGCCCACACGCCAGCGAGAGTTGCTTCCCAGCATTTAAATGAGTTTCTACGAATTTGCTCAAATTTTCGAACAATTTAAGGCTTTCAAGAAGATGACCATCGTCCAAAAAAAAGGTGACCAAGGTCATGGAAATAGTTTATGATGACGTGTACGTATTTGGTAGATCGGTGCATCTTTGCAAATCAACCAATATGTCTGCTTCCAAATTTGAAGTTTCTTTTTGAATTTCCAAGTAACAACAATGTGTTTTGTTGTGAAGCAACTACAAAGATGATGGCTCAAAATGCCACCGCCCCCTTTTTCACACAATGTATAACGCCCTTTCAAGCTTCCAGGCTAAATTTGTGCAATAAAATAATTTTTGGGGCTGGATGTTTTTTTGGGGGGGCTAGATGTTTGAATAGATGGGCGGGATGTTTGAATGGGTGGGCGGGATGTTTGAATGGGTGGGCGGGATATCTCGGCGCTCTGCCGAAATTTTAAAGTTGAAGCTTCTAAGATACGCTACTCCCACTTGGGATTATGTCCCCGTCAGATAGACCCACAGGCCTGTATGCTTTCCAGCATTTAATGAGTTTAAAGAGATCTTCTGAAATTAATGAACAATAATTCAAGGCTTTCAAACAAGAGGAGCAAGGTCACAGCCATAGTTTCTGTACCTTTTTCATCTTTTGTACTACTCTGTACATTGAAGCATCTTTGCCAACCAAGCTTATAAACCTGGCCATATTTGGTAGATCGGTGCATCTTGGCATTTCAAGCAATTGTTTACACATGAGATTCCAGATTTGATGGATAATGCCCTACTTTCATGAGTTTCCAAGCTTCCTAGCTGAAGATGCTGAAATTAAATAACTTTTTGACGATTGGAAGTAAGTATATTTATGTACTACAAAGTGTGTGATATAGCTTGCTCTTGACGTTTAAAAAATACTTTAAAGGTACCGAATTAGTCAAATATTGGAGAACCACTAAGAGTATTGCAAGATTTCAATTTTTTGGTATGAATAGTAATGACACAAAATTTGGGCCAGTCTTTAAAAAAAATAAAGAAACAAAATATAAAACGAAATACAACCATTCGTTTCTCTGTTGGTGTCTCACTGTGTGCATTGGCTAGTTTCCATGAAAATATATATAATTTGATAACTCTTGAAAAACTCGTTTCACAATATGTCGTACCATGTTTGAACATTCATGGCTTTCGAAAACTAGATTACCAATGTCAAGGCCATATGTGTTACCATACTTTATGATAATTTAGCCATGTTTGGTAGATTGGTGCATATTTGTATTTCAACATTGTTTAGAAAAAGAGCTTCCATATTTGGAGTTATTTTAAAAGCTCCAATCGATAATAATGGATTTAATATTGTCGTATGATATATGGCGTACCATGTATGAATTTGCATGGCTTTCAAACCAGGTGACCAAGGTCATGGCCGCACCTTTGCTATAGTTTATAACAACATGTTTGTATTTGGTAGATTGGTCCATATTGTTGGCATTTAAAATATTATTTACAAAGGAAGCTTCTGAATTTGAAGATATTTTCAATTTTTCAAGTGACGACAATGGCTTTTGTCATGAAGAAACTACAAATAAGTATGGCTCAAAATCCCATTGCCCTAGTTTCCACAGAAGAGATATATAGCTTGTGGTTTAGGGTTCGTGTTTTTTGGGTTGAGGGTTTAGGGGTTTAGGGTTTATGGTATATGATTTAGGATTTTAGGGTTTAGGGCTTAGGAGTTTAAGGTTGGTATTTAGGGTTTAGGGTTTTATGGTTTAGGGTTTTCTAGGTTTTAGGGTTTATGAATTTTCAATAATAATGTTCAAGCTTATATATATATGCTTATATATATTCGTGGAATGGACTCGTTTATCGCACTTTAATGAAAGTATCTCGGATTTTGATCTATAAGTGCATCATACCTGCTTGGTAAGGGGTTGAGGGTTTAGGTATTTTATGGTTTTGGGGGTTTAGGTGTTTAGGGTTTAGGTTTTTTGGGAATTATCGATAATGTTCAAGCTGCTTTATATATGCTTATATTCATGGAATTGAATAGCGTTAGCACAATTTGAGGAATGTTTTTCTGAAATTTTGATCTACAAGTGCATGTGATACCTCATTTGCCAATGTCGTTTAGGTGGGGTTTAGGGTTTAGGGAATTTTTGATAATGTTCAAACTTTATTGTTATATTTGTGTAATAGAATGGCGTTGTCGCAATTTAATGAAAGACCGAATCTCAAATTTTGATCTATAAGTCCATGATACATGCTTGGTTAGGGTTTATATGGGTCGATGCTTTAGGGTTTTATGGACTGAATAGGGTTTAGGGGGTTTATCGAATTTTCAATAATACTCGAACTTTATGCTTATATTCATTGAATAGAATATGGCGTTACCTAACTCAATGAAAGTATCTCAAAATTTGTTCTATAAGTGCATGATACCTGATTGGTTAGGATTTATGGGTTGAGGGTTTGGGGTTTTAGGTTTAGATTTTATTAGGGGTTGTTTAGGGTATTTTCGATAATGCTCAAGATTTATGCTTATATTCATCGAATAGAATGGAGTTACCAGTTTAATGATAATATATCAAATTTTGATCGATAAGTGCATGCTACGTGCGGTATTGAGGGTTTAATTAGGGTTTTAGGGTTTAGGGCATTTCCAATAATGTTCAAACTTTATTGTTATATTCTTGGAATAGAATGGCGTTACCGCAATTTAATGAAAGATCGAATCCCAGATTTTGATCTATAAGTCCATGATACCTGGTTGGTTAGGGTTTATATGGGTCGAGGGTTTAGGGTTTTAGGGTTTTACGTTTTTAGGTTTTATGGACTGAATATAGTTTAGGGGGTTCATCGAATTTTCAATAATACTCAAGCTTTATGCTTACATTCGTCGAATAGAATATATATGGCGTTACCTAACTCATTGAAAGTATCTCCAAATTTGATTTATAAGTGCATGATACATGTTCTGTTATGGTTTATGGGTTGTGGGTTTGGGGTTTTAGGTTTAGGTTTTATTAGGGGTTATTTAGGGTTTAGGGTATTTTCGATAATGCTCAAGATTTATGCTTATATTCATCGAATAAAATGGAGTTACCAGTTTAATGAAAATATATCAATTTTTGATCGATAAGTGCATGCTACGTGTTTGGTAAGGATTTTGGGTTTAATTAGTGTTTAAATTTTAGGGTTTCGGGAATTTTAAATAATGTTCAATCTTTATGCTTATATTCGTGGAATAGAATGACGTTACCTCAATTTAATGAAAGTATCTCAATTTTTGATATATAAGTGCACGATACCTGCTTGATTAGGGTTTATGGGCCAAGGGTTTAGGGTTTTGCATTTTAGTTTTATGGGTTGTTTCCGGTTTTTGGTTCAGAGAATTTTTGGTAATGCTCATGATTTATGCTTATATTCGTCTACCTGATTTAACTAAAGTATCTCAATTTTTGATCTATAGTTGCACGATACCTGCTTGGTCAGGGTTTAGGGGTTTAGATTTTATGGTTTAGGATTCCGTGAATTCTCAATAATATTTTGAAACTTTATGGTTATATATATTCGTGGAATAGAATGGTGTTACCGCAATTTAATGAAAGTATCTCAAAAATTGATCTACAAATCGATGATATCCTGCTTGGTCATATTTCTTGTTAAATAAAATTGAATGTACCCGGGTACTAAAACAAGGGAGAAACATGAAGAGTTCCTTGAGATTTAGGCGCTATTTAGTTAGGCTCGAATTCTGGCTTTTGATTTTTGGCTTATAAAGCTACGAACATGTTTTTGGCTTTGTTTTTTTTAGCTTTTACTCTGACATAGTGGAATGATAGTATGAGCCAGGTTGGATGATTTTAACGATTTTATCTCGGTTTAGCGAAAAATGTTCAAATTTTGAACAACAAGCAATGGGAATCTCTACTTCCCGTAATTCTGGCTCACTGACATGTGGGTCACTTGCATAGTGGGTCCAAAAAGTCGGTGTAGGTCAGAGTGGGCGGGCAGGTAAATATTGAAGAAGGGCTGGGAAACGTGGATGGGTGATGCACTTGGGAGAATGCAAATTTACCACCTATATCCCTCTGTTATTGCAGTGCTCCCTCAGATTCTTGTTTCTGGAGCAGGGATAGAAGAGGAATTTTGCGTGCTAGAAAGAGGTGAAGCATGTTTGAATGGATGCACGGGATATTTTAATGGATGGGTGCGATGTTTGGGAGTCGTACCAAATTTTGAGGTCGAAGCTTCTAGCATACGCTACTCTGACGTGGGGCATCTCAGACGCGCTCTCACCGTCTAGGCCCACACACCAGCGAGAGTTGCTTCCCAGCATTTAAACGAGTTTCTAGGCATTTGCTGAAATTTTTGAACAATTTAAGGTTTTCAAGAAGATGACCATCGTCCAAAAAAAGGTGACCAAGGTCATGGAAATAGTTTATGATGACGTGTCCGTATTTGGTAGATCGGTGCATCTTTGCAAATCAACCAATATGTCTGCTTCCAAATTTGAAGTTTGTTTTCGAATTTCCAAATAACAACAATGTGTTTTATTGTGAAGCAACTACAAAGATGATGGCTCAAAATGCCACCGCCCCCTTTTTTCACACAATGTATAACGCCCTTTCAAGCTTCTGGGCTAAATTTGTGCAATAAAATATTTTTTGGGGCTGGATGTTTTGGGAGGGGGGCTGGATGTTTGAATTGATGGGCGGGATGTTCAAATGGGTGGGCGGGATATTTCGGCGCTCTGCCGAAATTTTGAAGTTGAAGCTTCTAAGGTACGCTACTCCTACTTGGGATGTTGTCCCCGTCAGATAGACCCACAGGCCTGTATGCTTTCCAGCATTTAATGAGTTTATATACATCTGCCAAAATTAATGAACTTTAATTCAAGGCTTTCAAACAAGAGGAGCAAGGTCACAACCATAGTTTCTGCACCTTTTTCATCTTTTTTACTACTCCGTACATTGAAGCATCTTCGCCAACCAAGCTTACAAACCTGGCCATATTTGGTAGATCGGTGCATCTTGGTATTTCAAGCAATTGTTTACACAGGAGATTCCAGATTTGATGGATAATGCCCTACTTTCATGAGTTTCCAAGCTTCCTAGCTGAAATTAAATAACTTTTTGACATAAAGCGATTCGTTCATAAAGTGCAATGCTATGTGCATTAGTTTCCATGGTACTACCTCTGTTAGGGATTATTAGTCCTAAGGGCCAAGTTTCTAATACCAAGATACTTCATAACTCTCTCTCATTAATCTATGCATGCACCAATAGTGTTACATGCATGAGAGAAGTGAGAGGAAAAAGAGAACATGCATTCGACGAGAGAGAGACTAATAAATGAGATAACCCTGATAATATCAAACAATATAAAAAAGCTCTCCGGACCTATAATCCCAAACAGAGGTAGTAAAACATAAACTTGTATATTGACAAGTTTTGGATCATATTTGATCTATGGTGACTGGCAGGTGGGCCACGTATATGGTGGTGCCCAAAGCAGGGTAGGTCAAAATTTCCAAAGTTATCCCTCCGCAGTCCGCACCCCTTCACGTTGTGTATTAACTTCCACCCTCCGCCGCCTAGGCCTCACCCCCTTCCCCACAAAACAGACGCGCTTACGGTCGCTCCGCATCACCAACGTGCACAAAGAAGCTTTCCCTACCTGTCAGTCTTTTTGAGACGCACCGGTGGGCACGTCGATTCCACGGTAGTCCTTCTATCTCTAGCTCGATCTGGTTGGCATTTTTATTGCCCTTTCAAATACTCCTACGTAGTTTAATTTATCCTCAATCTGCATGTTCATAGTTTATTCTGCGTTGGATCTTTGTTCCTAAATACCTTCGGCGATTTTTGCTGTCAATATGTTTGCTAAAACGCATAGGCATATATAGTTTTTGTACTTCATCTATATGTTTCATGCTTTTCTTTTAATAATAACCAACCTTGTATGTCATAATTAAACATATGGGAAGATTTTGGATAGAGATTGCTCCATTAAGCAGCACTAAACGTATCCTTGATGTTCTACGATTTATGGGATTTGTTAGAGCCCATTGTGACAACTCAAAAGTACATTGCCCCTGCCGGTTGTGTGCGAATCGTAGGGTGCTGCCTCAAAGTATAGTGGAAGACCATAGTTTTACATTTGGGATGCTTAGCACATATGTTAGATGGGTATTTCATGGTGAACCATATGATCCTCCATCTGAACCGGGGGAAGCACATCTTTATCATCAAGATCAAGTAGGGGAAGCAGATATTGATCAACTAGATCAACTGATAGAGGCAGCTCCTAAGCATCTAGATCAACTTGGAGAAGGGGGAGGAGAGAAAAAGCGCAAGCTGCATGAAACAAGATTCATTTCTGGTACTACCACTGAAGGGGATCGCGGCAGAAAACAAAAACATTCCTACGATGGAACCCAAAACTGCCTAGGATCTATCTATGTAGTAATGCAGTAACGGCCAATGCGTAGAGAATACATACCCTTGTAGACCGTACGTGGTTAACGTTCCGCGGGGAACGTGGTTGATGTAGTCGTACTCGTAGCCGACCTCAAGGTCGCGAAGCTCCTCGCAGGTCACCCTTGCTCCTTCTTCATCTTCATCGTGCAGCAGCTCCGGCTCACGACATTTAAGCGCCCCAAGTGTTGCGCCTTGTGTCTTCGTACATATCCGGTGCATGATGAGACCTCCGGCTCCCCGATCCCGCCGGGAGTGCGGAAGTTGATATCTAGCTAGGAATCCCTGCAGCGCAACGGCGTACTACAGGTGTGCCTCGATCGCACAGCCCAAACTTGAGGCCATGGTCACAAGGTATAGAGAGAGGGAGGGAGAAAGTCAATCAAAGGACTTCTCAAATTGTGTGTTTAATCCCACCCATGGGAACCCCTTTATATAGGCGGAGGGGGTGTGCCCTCCCCATTGGTTTAGCCATGTGGGACTGTTTGATTAAAGGAAATAGGCAGGAATTTCGTGTCAGCCGGATGAGCTGATTCCAGCGCAAGAGGGAAAAGAAAACAGCAATCGCGACAGATAGCATCGGGTGGGCGCCCATCCCGCCATTGCCTCCAGCAGCTGACTGCCGAGGTGACCCCGGGTGGGCTGGCTCACCTCTGGCGGCCAGCCTTGCCCGCCCGCTCCCTCCGAGCCCGCATGGATGGGGGGTTGAGCAGCTGAGCAGCCCGCAGCGGGGCGGCCGCGGTCGAGTCCTGGCGCCGATGTCGCTGCGCGCCCGCCCGCCGCCCAGCTCAGGCTGCTTTAGCCCGTCTTGGCGGCTATTATCCGCCCGCCCGCGTGGGTGTTCTTTTTCTGCAGCTTTTCTCTTAGGCTAATTCCCTCCAGGGTTTTGGCCTAATATGAAAGTTGATTTTATAAATCTCAACTTAAATATTATTTAGAATATATTAATTCATAATTATCATATAATAAATGTATATTTAAATTCCCAGTTATCCGAAAACACTTTTTGGGGTCTTTTCCTTTATTCTTTCTCCGAACAACTTCGGATCTCTCTGCGGAACATTTCCGGCTTTATCTTTCTCTACTATGATTCCGTCTTACGAATGATCGCTCTCATCGTACCCTTAAGTGTATCCTCTCACGGCCCGGGAATGCTCTAGACATGATTTGTATCAATGATCAACAGAGGGACCAGGGATATCCATGTGACTCCTATGCATTCCTGATGATAATGCCATTTGAACCACTAAATGTAGCATCAAATTCCTTTTGTTTCTTGATACGACTTGTCCGAGATCCGATCATTGGTATCACATACCTTGTTCAATCTCGTTCACAACAAGCTCTATTTTCTTGTTACCGTGATATTACATCCCCGTGACCGAGTCACATGTTGCAACATTTATGGATGTAATCTCACCAAGCCAGCCGTATGTATCTTTACCCGTCATGTTTGTGAACAAATCCCGGTCTTGCAGTCACATGTCATCTACTGTTCCTTCGGAATACCCAACGTTCACCTTTATAACCACTGTATTACCAAGTGGCGCTTGATGCAGTCTAAGAAGCCTCGGGAAACAGTGAGTAATATGAGCTCACGGTCTAAGGAAAAGGAATCTAGGTATAGCTGTTGCAACAATGAATTATATGACTTGATTGTGTTGCAATCCTTGGAGGAATGTCCAATCGCATCATTCTCCAATGATATGATCCCGTTGTCAATTGGCATAAATGCCCATGATCTTGAAACCCAGATCATCCTCATGACCAACGAACTAGTATGAATAGAGGCTACTAGGGACTTGGTTGTTTCATACCATACCTATACCAATGTTTCTACTTGGCACAGTTATAACACAATATGAAACTATTATAAACTAATTGAGATATGACAATAAAAACCTATTTATTATTTGCCTCTAGGGCATATCTCCTTCAGTCTCCCACTTGCACTAGAGTACAAATAATCTAGCTTGCATTTTACTCATATAAACCATATACCATATGCGTTTCCAGATCATGCATGCTTATGGGAACTGTCATGTCCATGTTCTGTTTTACCAGATCATTATGTCTTTTGCAAATCGTTAATGTCTTCCTAATTTTGACATTCACACCATTATCGTGTAATGGGTCGAAGTATTTGTTTGGCAAAAAAGTGAGACTTTGTTTCTAGTGTTTATGATGACGGTCGTTTTCACCATTGTCATCTAAACTTTGAAACACACTTCGCTATCCTTTGTGTATATACTATGGTCATGGCAGCAGAACAAGGCCGGATTCCAGGAGCTTACAGTGACTTTAGGTCAACCTCGAGGGCTTTGTCATGGGCACTGGGCCCTGGGACACATCATTCTACGTTAAAAGCGAACTAGCCCCACCATAACATTATACATCACATCAGATGTAGCCTTTATACTTCTATATCTATGTAGATCCTAGTGCATGAAATGCATCTATGCCACTTACTTTGCTTCTTGCCATTTAAGTACAAACTTAATTCTGGTTCCGTGATCAACTCAAGAATCACTTAAAGACACGTTCTTATAGTTAAGACTTTCTCCTACCAACCAGATCCTCGGGTCACATTACGTTGAGTATACAACATGGTTATATGGAAGAACCTATGACTGAGGCATAGGAGATGCAACACATCTCTTTCTTTCAACCATAGTTGCAATACTAACTCAATGCTTCATATAGTAAGAACTACTTTCTCACCTTGTTCCATTCTGAGCTTCTTCAGAATCTTGTCTTAGGACATTCTGAACATCTTTCAGAATCAAGTCTAGGAAGCATTCGACATTCAGTGTTTATTAAACTCACAAATCTATCTCGATAGATCTCATTTTTTAATAACTTCAACTTCATCCTTACTTATCTAACTTAAATATTATTAACACCAATCACATCATTCACATATGTCGTCTACATATCCTAGAATGATTTCACGCTCCTACTCAAATATGACATTCATGTTTGAGATCTAGGGATTTCACTTATCTCCCACTCAAAATATGTCAGCTACATATTATGAATTAGCCAAGCTGGTTTGCTCGCACTCAAATATAGGTCCTATCGATAATCTTGGACATTCCAAAATTATTTGATCATCATCAAACCGATAATTCCACTAACGAGATTTCAATGACCATTCATTTCTCGCACTTAGGTCCATCACGCTTCTTTGTATTTCGTAGGTATGTCTTGCTCAAAACATGACAAGTGAATCAATAATATAATTCCACAAACTTGTAGAGTATATAGTTGAATCCTACTTTCTTTAGTAAAAGTGTTCCCTGAAACTTTATGCTCATTATCAAAAGTTTCTCCTCTATTTTGTAGAGTTTGGATTCACGGAACAAATTCCGCTGCGCCACTCAACAATTTGGAGGTAAGGTCAAATACCTTGTTTTGATCTTTTACTTTCTTCCACCTGTATCTTCATCAAGACACATCAACTTAGGACAACAGCAGGTTTGCCCCTTGTGGATGATGCATTCATAGCTTCCTAAGAATGCTCTAAAAAGACTTGTTTATTCGTCACGATTTCGACTTGTCGAAATCTCTAGAAACTCGAACTTGTCATAACACTTATGGTGTTGTTTCCACGAATCTTTTAGATGTTCCTTTGTATTTCAAATGAGTGTTTGCTTATTTTGATCTCTAACTCTAAATGACAACTATAACCCCGATGAGATAATATTATGCCATATGTATCTTAATACATAATGATTATGATGTTTATACATTTCAACAAAGTTTGAATTCATCCAATTATCGTAATTTGTGAAACATATTTCACAAGTCCCTTTTATGCTAAGCTTAACTTGAATACTTTAGTCATGTCGATCAAATCGAAGAGACTTCGTATTCTTGTTAATTTCAATATCCTCTTATTGTTGTGAACTCATTTGAACAATTCAAATCATTTCAAACTTATGTTTCATTAAGTAAATACACTTATTCACTTAAGTCAACAATTAACTAATGATTTCCACTATTTTTTGAAAATACGATACATCACTATGTATAAGATTCAACATTTCTTCGCATATTACCGTTTTACCAGAATGCGGAGTTTTAGTCATTCTGCCCAAGAGGCATGGTTTTGCAAAGTCTCTAGATTAAGCATCTAGGACCCCGATCTTCACTAATAACATGCAATAACCAAAATGACTTAAACTATAGTGTCATTTCATTGTTAAACTTTGGATATCTTTTAGCATTCTAATCCTCTTACAAATGTTTAAACCATTATCATTAACATAGTAATGAGAATAACTTATTTATAATCATAATGTGACCATAAGGTATTGTTCATAAGAATAGTACAAACTGGCTTGTAACTTGTTCATATGAATAATCGACTCGCCAAAAGCAAGACACACAAACAGGGATTACAAATTTATATTCAAGTCCACTAATCCAAATGACAAACTTTGAGGGAAGAGGTGATGTCGGCCATCAACTATTTTGCTTGCCGTCATCAAGTCAAGTTGCCTCAAAAACAGCAATTCTCAAGCAGATCCTCCTGTTTTCACAAAACGGGACAAGTATCAAATACTTTGCAAACTGCAACGAGTTTTGCAAGAACCACATTTATAATTTTGTATATCTTATATATACTTTTTCATTCATGACCTCCATTGGAATCAAGCCCTTCCAAGAGTTCTCAACTCTAATGCAAGATTGCTAAGTGTTTTTCGAAACATTCTGGAGTCATTGAATTATCTCCTAACGGTTATTGTATCAAGAAGAGAAGATCACCTTTTTTGAGGATATCCCTCAGGCGTGGGTATTAATCTATGAAGTTGGACCCTTTTGCTAAGTTTCAAATTAAGCAATATATTCCCATGGTCGCAAAGGACCTCAATGGGATAGGCCAAGATCTACTAAGATATTTTCAAACAGACATCTAGACTAAGTTCATAATAAGAGATCAATTTATAATTGGTCTCCACTAAAATTGTCATCCCCTAGACGATTTTAGTGATCGCATGATCCCTATCCTCTGCACCTCCCCCGATTAACACGGCCATCAGTGCATTATCAAAGGTAGACATTCAATAATGCCAATCATATCATCCATGTGACTCATGCTCGATCTTTTGATCTCTTGTGTTGCGAGGCCACGCTTCTATGGCGTGCTAGGCTCGCCAAATCTAACTTGTGTGTATTCGCTATGCAACATGGCTTACACCCACTGTATGTGAACGTAGATATGTCTGACCCCTACTCACCGCAGGGCGCCTCATACCGAAGAACTTTCTTGGTGGTGCACACACAAGGGGAACACGGAACATTGGAATTAAATAGGGATTATCTTATTTGCTACCGTTGAGTATCTAAATACTAGCACACAATAAGATGTAAAAACATGTATCAACATCATATGTATAATGTGATATGATATGGTCTTTCTTGCGCCTTGATCTCGATCGAGCGCTCCGGCATGATCTCCATCTTGCCCTTGGTTTGACGCCAAGTCCACGATGCCTCCACCAGGTCGTTCATCAGAATGATGACTATTACTATACTACTTAGTAACAGAAAAGTAAACTACTTTACCTTCATAACGACCAATGCCATATCATAATCACATGCTCCCTACAAAATAAAGTTAGACGCCTCTACTTTATCTATTGCAAGTTTTACGTGGTTGTTAGGGCTTTCGCAATAGAACCGTTTCTAATCTACGAACTTTCCAACCACAACACGGATCCAGCAGTTGTCTCTACTACACCCCTTTCGGGGCCCTCCGTTGTAAATGCTATATCAACTATCGAATGAGAGACAGACACCCGCTAGCCACTTATACGGTACAAGCCGTATGTTGAGCATGGAACCAGTCTCGCATACGAATACGCGTAAGGTCGGTCCGGGCCGCTTCATCAAACAATACCGCGATATAAACAAGTACATGTTAGAGGGTAACAACTAAGGGATCAATGCCCGCACAATACTTGTGCATACTGGCCGTACAACACTCCTACGCATAGATTGTCTCTGATACCACTGAAGGGGATTGCAGCAGAAAACAAAAAAATTCCTACGATGGAACCCTAAAACTGCCTAGGATCTATCTATGTAGTAATGCAGTAATGGCCAATGCGTAGAGAATACATACCCTTGTAGACCGTACGCGGTTAACGTTCTGTGGGGAACATGGTTGATGTAGTCATACTCGTAGCCGACCTCAAGGTTGCGAAGCTCCTCGCAGGTCACCCCTTGCTCCTTCTTCATCTTCATCGTGCAGCAGCTCCAGCTCACGACATTTAAGCGCCCCAAGTGTTGCGCCTCGTGTCTTCGTACACATCCGTTGCACGATGAGACCTCCGGCTCCCCGATCCCGCCGGGAGTGCGGAAGTTGATATCTGGCTAGGAATCCTCGGCCTGTGACATCTCTTGCAGGTGTGCCTCGATCGCACAGCCCAGACTTGGGGCCCTGGTCACAAGGTATAGAGAGAGGGAGGAAGAAAGTCAACCAAATGACTTCTCAAATTGTGTGTTTAATCCCACCCATGGGCACCCCTTTATATAGGCAGAGGGGGTGTGCCCTCCCCATTGGGTTAGCCATGTGGGAATATTTGATTAAAGGAAATAGGCAGGAATTTCGTGTCAGCCGGATGGGCTGATTCCAGCCCAAGTGGGAAAAGAGAACAACAGCAGCCTGCAACATAGCATCGGTCGGGTGGGCCCTGGGCGGCCCATACCGTCCCTTGCCTCTCGCGCGGACGGCCTGGCGAGGCGACCCCGGGTGGGCCGGCTCTGCCTCCCGGCGGCCCAGCTTGCCTGCCCGGTCCGCTCCCCCGCGAGCCCCGCATGGGCCGGGGTTGAGCAGGCCCGCAGCGGCGGTCGGCGGCTGTGGCTCGCCCGGAGCAGCGCGTAGTATCTTCCGCCCGCCCGTCAGTGCAACCCAGCTGCTTGCCACCCAGTGCGGCGGCTATTATCCACCGCCGACGTGGGCTGGCTGTTTTCTTTTTCCCTTTTTCTTTTTCTACAGCTTTTCTCTAAGGCTAATTCCCTCTGGGGTTTTGGCCTAATATGATAGTTGCTTTTATAAATCTTAACTCAAATATTATTTAGAATATATTAATTCATAATTATCATATAATAAATGTATATTTAAATTCCCATTTATCCGAAAACACTTTTCAGGGTCTTTTCCTTTATTCTTTCTCCGAACAACTTCGGATCTCTCTACGGAACATTTCCGGCTTTCTCTTTCTCTACTAGGATTCCGTCTTACGAATGATCGCTCTCATCGTACCCTTAAGTGTATCCTCTCACGGCTCGGGAATTCTCTAGACATGATCTGTATCAATGATCAATAGAGGGACCAGAGATATCCATGTGACCCCTATGCATTCCTGATGACAATGTCGTTTGAACCGCTAAATGTAGCATCCAATTCCTTTTGTTTCTTGATACGACTTGTCCGAGATCCGATCATTGGTATCACATACCTTGTTCAATCTTATTCACAACAAGTTCTATTTTCTTGTTACCGTGATATTACATCCCCGTGACCCAGTCACATGTTGCAACATTTATGGATGTAATCTCACCAAGACGGCCATATGTATCTTTACCCGTCATGTGGGTGAACAAATCCCGGTCTTGCAGTCACATGTCATCTACTGTTTCTTCGTAATACCCAACGTACACCTTTATAACCACTGTATTGTCGAGTGGCGCTTGATGCAGTCTAAGCAGCCTCGGGAAATAGTGAGTAATATGAGCTCACAGTCTAAGGAAAAGGATTCTAGGTATAGCTATTGCAACAATGAACTATATGACTTGATCGTGTTGCAATCCTTCGAGGAATGTCCAATCACATCATTCTCCAATGATATGATCCCGTTGTCAATTGGCATAAATGCCCATGATCTTGAAACCCAGATCATCCTCATGACCAACGAACTAGTATGAATAGAGGCTACTAGGGACTTGGTTGTTTCATACCACACTTGTACTAATGTTTCTACTTGGCGTAGTTATAGCACAATATGAAACTATTATAAACTAATTGAGATATGACAATAAAAACCTATTTATTATTTGCCTCTAGGGCATATCTCCTTCAACCACTATGCCAGATGACAAGGTATATCTGTAGAACGACAAATGTTCAGGTTGTGTGTCTTTGATGTTTGTCTATAAACGTATCTATTAATCTACTAATCGCAGAAGCAGACGACCGAAGAGGACTTTGATGGTAATGATGATGACCTGTTCATTGATGAGCCTGTACCTGAGGCCGTGGATCGGGTACACTGCGTCTGGATGGATTTGATGCAGGGCTGCTGATCATCAGGGGTGTACTTTTGGGGCCGTTCATGACCACTAGCCCAGCTGCAAAACTCTTGGGGTGTAAAGCTATCCCATGATTGGTTTGCTACTGTCGTAGTTCTGTAATATGGAGCTACCTTATTATGATTTCCAGGCCTTTGTTAGCAGAACTGTAATTGGAAACTATTCCGTATATTAGTATATATGGAGTATATGTGTGTTTGTGTGTGTTTCTAGTCTGAAATCCGAGCTTATCATTTTATGGATTCCTAAACTGTTTTTGAGGCCCCAGCGCTGGTGCCCTATGCTACAATTACCGCCATCTTGTCCACTGCTCTGTGAGACGAATTAGCAGAAGGATAATATGCTGGGACCAATTTGATACGAAGAGGGGCGATTTTCTTTGTCCTTGGAGAGGAACCCGGGAGAACTATTACTGGTACCAAGGGAAGGAGGAGGTTGGCTCGGGCAATTATCTCACCCACTTGATGTGGGACCTGCTTTAACTCACCCCTGACGTGGGTCCTGCTTGAAACAGCTATAGGCCACCACGTGATATCTAGGATCAAAAATTCAGGATTCTCTCCCGGCAAAATGTTCCCGCTACTGCCACTTAAAAATACTGTAGAAAAAAGTGTACTGCCCAGCCCTACTACTGCTAGTACTACTACTCCCCTGCCCATGCCTTTCTACCGACGACAAGACAAGAAACCATCACTAGCTAGCTCACATCCAGCAAGCAACTGTTGGAACTGGTGCAACCTCTGATTGGGGAGTTCTTGTTGAAATAGGTGGGTGTATTTGCTCACCTCGAAATCCGGCTTTGCTTAATTTGCTGCCGTTTGGGCCATTGGGGGTACTATTAGTACTAGGAGTAGTAGTATTCGGTATGCTTTGATTGTGGAGTTCTTGCTTATTGCTCACCTCAGAATCACCTAATCAGGATATTTTTCCTCTTCTCTAATCGATTGGGTCATTTGGGTGGGGTGGGGGTGGTGGTGGGATGGGGGTGGGCGGAGGTGGTACTGATTTCGTATGGATTCCGGATCAGGGCATGGTCACTGCTGTTCTGATTGGGGCATTTGGTCGGGTTCGATTTTGGTGTTCTTCACTTCTATAACCTTTAGTTGCTACTCGTAATGTGCAATGGATTTTGCGTTAGATTCTGTGTGGAGAACTATGGGTCAGTGTCGTGCACGGCCACTACGGACAGGGATGGTCCCGTCACTTCCCTTAAAAGTTGCCTAAAAAGGTAATGTAGCAGTATATTCGTTGCGTTCTTCCATTCTTTTCAATGCTAAAAGTGGTTGACTGCAACCTGGATGTAAACCTATGCTAAAAGTTGTCTCCGTCTGCATCCTGTTTTTGTGAAAGCCTCTATGACACCATCTCTTTTTCATTTACTGTATCACGGTGGTACATACCCGCGGACGTGCGGTGCTCCAGGTGCGGCAAACAGGATGGTACCCCCACATGCCGCAAGATCCGGCGAGTACCACTACTCACCAAAAAACAAGCACAAGGCCACCGACCAGCTGAGAGGGCCCAGCTTAAAGAGAAAGGTATTTGTTCTTAATACCCTTATTACCATGGTGCAGAAAGATTTAAGTATTACCCGCTTGGTGTGATGCATGCTTATCAGATGTTCAGAAACATATGTGTGATTTTATTAATTCTGGCACTATGTTTATGTGAATCCAGATCTGGATCTATCGATCGTCTTCATGTCAAGATATGACTACTATGTACGTACTCCCTCGTCCCAAGGCTTAGGCATATACCGTATTTTTGAAAAGTCAAGCGACGGAAAGTTTGACCAAACTTTACATAGTAGTATTGAACTGTTGAGCTCATTGCTATTTATGCAGATTGAAGGTGCTATCATGAGGTCGAGGTCAGTAGAGGCTAGTAGATTTCTGATGCCTGCACCAAAATAGGACATCCTCTACACAACGATGAAGCGCCAACACAATACCCAGGTGGGCAGTGACCTCTCTAAGAAGTGGGTATAATTTGGAAATCCACAATTTCACATGTTATGATTTTCCATGTTATTTTTATCAGCTAGTACTATATGTTTACACTCATTAGAAGTTCACAAAAATAAAATCTGTTTGCTTTACAGGCAATGGTTTTTTCTTATATTATTAGATTTACTTGCTCTTTACATAATTTAACTTTTCCACTTAATTTCAATCAAGATTATCACCAAATGCTCAGCCCTTTCTGCTACCCTCCTCTTGTCAAGCTTGTGGATTGAAAGGGGGGCCCTGTATGCCATTCCAAAGGCAGAGGGATGAAAAATGGTGCATGGACACCCTTCGCAAAGGGTACCCATGGTATCAGGTATGGATTCCAAGTGGTCTAGACTGACTTGATGTAAGATCTTGTATCTCAATTTTTTTGTTGTCGCCTTACTTCTCTATCAATTTTCTCACGAAGGCTGTCCCTTGTGTCGCTCGCCCCATTATAAACATGATGTTCGGAAACGACAAGTTTCTAACTCTGTATAGTGAGGACCCTAAAGGCATGCGGCAACTATATGATGTGGATGTATCCCAGACGATGGCCACCACCTATTTGGGTGGCCGAGGTTGGTCCAAGTATGTCCGTGAGAATGGTCTGAAGCAGGGGGACAAGGTAACATTCAATTTTAGCAAGCCTAGGAAGATACTTGCATGCCATCGTACACCTGTTGACCAAAGGACCAAGAACAGAGGTAGTACTAATTAATTTGATTCTGTACTCATCACAACCTCTAATGATTTTCTTGCGACTAACTGTTCTACACCATTGTCTTTACTCATCATATGACCCTAACCATTTCTGCAGTCCGCTTCCCCTTATGTACCACCCAGAAGGGTGCCAGCATCAAGCTGCTGGCACCGGCACCAGCACCGGCCCCAGTTCCTGAAACGGCACCAATTGACCTCAGTAGGAGAAAGAATAGAGGTAGTAACTTAATTCGCTTGTCTACTCTCATCTTTGTCTAGGAGTTACTGTTGTATAAGAAACCATTTTGCTTGTCCACATCTCATATGCCTCTCTGACCACTCCTGCAGTCCCCTTACCTACCCCTCAGAAGGTAACCAGCACCAAGCTGCTGGCACCCCCAATGGCACTGGCCCTAGTTTCTGCTCCTGCACCTGTTGACCTAAGTAGAAAGAGTGGAGGTAGTAACTTAATTTGCTTGTATACTCATCATATCCTCTGATCACTATCTTGTGAGTAACTATTGTATAAGAGACCATTTTGCTTGTACAGTTCTCATCTGCCTCTACCATCCTTGCAGTCATCTTAGCTACCCCTCAGAAGGAATCTAGCATCAAGCTGCTGGCGTCGACACCGCTTCTGGGCCTTCTGGCTCCTGCACTAGCCCCTCTACAATTAGTGGCACCATCTCCTGCACCAGCACCCGCCCCAGCACAGGCACCGGCACAAGCTCCTTCATCACCCCGGGTAGCACCTTGTCAGACCATATACTACACATGTGTCATCACAAGGTCGCACCGGATTATGTTTGTGAGTATATGGCAGCAGATAAACTATTCTGAATGCCTTCTCAAGTTTCACATGATTTAGTGCATCGCTCTTAGTAATTATGCGTCTATCTCTTGATTTGACTCAGAAATTGCCTAAGAGTGCCACAAAGCAACTCCAGGCCAGACGAAAGGGCACAATAGTCTTCACGATGCAGAGTGAAGGATTGCTTATCGAGGGATGCTACTCCATTAACTCGACTGATGGGTGCTTGGCCGCTACTTCTAGGTGGATCAAGTTCCGGAAAGCAGCCAAACTTACTATTGGAAGAACGGTCAAGGTCATGTATCTCGCTGCCCTGAATGCGGCATGCTGTTCATGAACTTCCTAGCTGTCTAGATCTTTGGCCGCATGCTATTGTAATTAATTATGTGGTTGTCTTATCTCCACTTATCATATATGGGTGGTAAAACTATGATAACCTTTTGCTGGATTGTAGCTATGACTGGTACATACTGGTATGGTATATCTGTATCTATATGACGGTTCCCTATATGAGCAAATATTATGACAATGATTGTGTTGTGATCGAGTGTGTTTGGAGAAAAGGGCAAACTGATCGCATGGCATGGTTTTTAGAGCTGAAACAAGAATTGTCTCTCTCTGTAGTGATATTGAATTTTAGTGTTTGTATTGCTAAATCGGTCACTTTGAAATGCTTCTAAATTGGTCAAGTGCTGCTGAATATGAACTAGGAATCTGTCAATTTTTTTATGTCTTATTATTTGGTACTCTTTAATCTTTCAAATGGTATTGAATTTGTCAAAAGTTCTATCGTTGCTTCTGGCTGCTTGCTCTAGAGCTTTTGCCTTTGTGTCATCGAAACCGTTGGATGCATTTTGGATAGAGATGAGAGGGTAAAGATATACAGCATGATTTCACCAAGTGAAGTCATTGGATACCAACCCTATTTTGGCACATGTGGTGTGTGTTCATTAGATATTTTTACATGAATATCTGTCAAAGGAATTACCGCTTTTTTCCTCCCTCGAAGAGGTATGTGTTTGAATCTGGCGAGACACAGCCTAGTAAAATTTGAGATAGGAGCCCATTGACCATAGCCCAAAAACTTTTTAATTTGGCCTTTTTGGCAGTGGCCCCCACCTCTAAAAAAACTCTGCCTACCCATGTTTTTAAGAAACTAATCCATTATGTGGCTATTTATAAATAGAGGTTCTAGTAGCACTGCTCTTTTATTTTAAGAGAGATAACATGTAAACACAACAATAATGTTTAGAAGACTGATACATAAGTTGTAGTACTAATACATGTTTAATGATTCAATTTCTATTAGTATATTTGGTATTGTGGCAAAACACCTAGTTTATGTGTATTTGATTTGATTTGAAGGTCTTTAGTTCGAATCCACTGTGTGTACATATATATATATATTGGGTTTACTTTTTTTTAGAAAGGGTTTACTTTTTAATATCGCATTACGGAGAGGCTGACATCACGGACCCACCAGCCTGCAGCATCCCTCGAGTTTAATGGTCGGGTTTGAAAAAAAAGTTAAATACTTGTACAGAGAGGCTGGCATCAGGGACCCACTGGCCAAACATACCAGAGAGGGTGACATGGGGGCCTCAGCACCAAGACCATACACGGCTGCCACATCGAGCAACGTTGCAAAGGTCAAAACAACAGACGCGGCCGAAAAAAAAGTCCATCATACGCAGGTTTAATATACGGAGAGACCGGCATGTGGGACCTAGTAGCGCGGCCTTATACAGGTTCTGCCTCGAGCGATGTTGCCAAGTTCGAAATAGGGAGGCGTGAGCAAGAAAAAAGGCTAGCATGCACACCTTTCTTCTAATGAGAGGCTCACATGGGGGACTCAGTAGCCTGGAAAAACGGCTGATGCATCGAGCAACGCTATCAAGTTCAAAACACGAAGGCGCAACCGAGAGCAAAAATTCCATCATACACACGTTTCTTCTTATGAGTGTATGACATGTGGGGGTGGGGCCCTCATCATGATTAAACGGTAGATGCAGCGAGCAACACTATCAAGTTCGGAACACGGAGGCGTGACCGAGGGAAAAAATTCTATCATACACACGTTTCTTCTAATGAGAGGATGACATGTGGGGTCCAGGAGTTTGATTAAACGGCTGATGCAGCGAGCAAAGCTATCAAGTTCGGAACACGAAGGCACGATAGAGGGTAAAAAATCCATCATACACACGTTTCTTCTAATAAGAGGATGACATGTGGGGCTCAGGAGGTTGGTTAAACGGTAGATGCGTCGAGCAGCGCTATCAACTCGAAATGGGGTTAGCGCGAGCCAAGGAAAAAATCCATCATACACATGTTTCTTCTAATGAGAGGACAACATGTGGGGCCCAGCATCGTGATTAAACGGTAGATGCATCGAACAGTGCTATCAAGTTCGGAATAGGGTAGCACAAGCCAAGGAAAAAATCCATCATACACATGTTTCTTCTAATGAGAGGATGACATGTGGGGCTCAGGAGGTTGGTTAAACGGTAGATGCGTTGAGCAGCGCTATCAACTCGGAACGGGGTAGCACCAGCAAAGGAAAAAAATTCCATCATACACACGTTTCTTCTAATAAGAGGATGAGATGTGGGTCCCAGGAGGTTGATTAGACGGTAGATGCATCGAGCAGCGCTATCAACTTCGGAACAGGGTAGCGCGAGCGAAGGAAAAAAATTCCATCATACACACGATCCTTCTAGTGAGAGGATGACATGTGGGACCTAGCAGCCTGACTAAACGGCAGATGCCTCGAGCTACGTTATCAAGTTCAAATCAGGGAGGCATGACCGAAAAGTATGGTCCGCTAGAGACACTGACGTCCGGGACCCACACGCCTCAAAAGATTTCGGTGTGTCAACATCGCGCGAGGAAACGAAAATCTTGCTTCTGCCACGCGCTGGCCGAGCTTCCTCCATGTTTTTAGCATATCCGTCGTAGTAGAGGGCCACGAAACCGGAAAGAAAAGTTTTCCATCGGCCACGGCCGAGCCGAGAATTTCGTCGCGGAAGACGCGCCTTCTCCGACGACCGTCAGGCCAATTTGTTGCGGAAGGAAACTTTTCTTGTAGTGGATGCATGTAAAATTCATACATGAACTTTGTAGTTCGTTAACATGTTTTCCCACATATTTGCATCATATATAATGTTATATCCCCGTTTTATATTGATTTTGGGGATTTACCAATGATCCCCTTTATTTTGGTTATAACCATGTAGGGCAGAAAAACCCTGTTTTCAATGTTTTTGATGTTTCATGACCTATACGAAGTTAAATTGACCTACACTTTTGGGAATGCCAATATTTATCTATGAGAGGCATCTAGAGCATTGGAATCTCACCTGGAGGGCCAAAAGAGCCCAAGAGGCGCGCCTAGGCATAGTGGGCGTGCCACCCATGCTCTTTCCCTCCTCGACCATCCGATCACCTTGATTCTTTCGCCCACAGAGTTCTCTTGACCTAAAAATCCCTATATAAGGACCCCCCAGAGCGTCCTCAAAACAGAGGCGACGGTAAGTGACGAGAACCACCAGAGACAAAAACACCACCTGATCCAGCAAAGATTGGAGGGGTGAACTCCACCGAAGCCACCTCCGAGGAGATATCCACCCTCTCCAACATCTCCAGCTTCATCACCATGATGACGAGGAAGTAGTCCACCTCCGGGCTATGGGTTTATGGCAGTAGCTTGATCTATTTCTCTCTTGTTCTTCATAGATCTAGTACCACATGAGCTACCCAACATGATTATGGTCATATTTGCAATTCATATGTGGTGGATCTTTGTTCTTTGATTTGATATTTGAGATTGGAATCTATTTTGTGTAAGATGTTTTAATAGATGCATATCATGTACCCTGTTCTTCATTGCTTGTTTTGATCCAACTTGTATGCAAGAACTTGTATGGGGAGAAGTGTGTGTTAGATGGAGTAGCATGGGGGTGGATATTGAATTGTGACACATAATATTCAAGATCTACTTTGGGTTTTACCTTTATTTTGCTACCTCACTAGGGATAAAGTGAAATCATGTGCAATAGTTATCATGTGATAGTGTGATGACCTTGTTAGATCAAGGTAGCATATTAGTATTTCAAACATCATATAATATTTCTTATAGCTATACTCTGATTTGTTCTTAAATCAAGATTGCATGGAGATTTCCCTTTCTTCAGGAGTATACGAGAGAGATATTCCATCTCAGTATTAGAATGTGATACCCATATTAATTCCTTTTATCTAGCACTTATGGAATTTCCATGAATCTTTGTCATTGATGAATTGTTTTGTGATCACTACAACTTAAAAAGAGAGTGGACAAGTGAACCCATGAACCCCGGTCCGATTTTTATCATAAGAAACACTTTTCCATTGCATCTACTATCCTTTACATTTTCTGCAATTTAATATTTAAAAAAAACAAAAATGCTTTCCTTACTTGCAATCACTTATAAAAACCCAAAACAACTTTATCTTCACATATCTCATATAGTTTTCATTACTTTACTTTAGTTTTTTTATATTTTATTATATTACTAATACGAAACCTTGTGCTTGACAACCACTTGGTGGAGTTGGGTACACAAGACAAATTAATTTACTTTACAGGTTGCTTGAAGAGGAGATGACAAACATCCTTCAATAACCAATTCCTTGAGAGTTTGATATAAACCCTCGTGTCACCCTTGTGGGGAAAATATGCTTGCTACAACACTCTGCACTTGGAGTCCCAATGAAAAGTGGCTGCATTTGTTGCCATCAAGACTATTTTCTGGTGCCGTTGCAGGGGAATTGGCGAAGGTACATCACAACTGCGTCCTCATCAAGTTTGAAGAGCAAGGTAACTCCCACGAAAACTGCTTATTTTCTGGCGTCGTCATCTTCATCAATTTGTGCAACAACCCAAGCTTGGGGAGGTTACACCACTTTGAGCTTTTTGTTCTCCTTTTAGATTTTTAAATTATTTTATTTTATCTTGTTTTTAGTCTTTTTAAGTTTTCCCTAAAACACAAAACACATAATAATTAGTATAACCTCTAAATATGCATGCTAAAATATGGAGAAACTTGGAATCCATATACTTATAGGTCATGTCAAAATGTTGAAAGCCAACTATGAATATAGATCAATCGAAGAAGGAAATAGAATGGATGAATTTCTTACAGATCTCAATCAATTTGTTATTGACTTTTTTGAATCACATGATATAACTTGTTGCACTAAAAATACTATAAACACTCTCACTATCAATGTAAGCATAATAGTGATCATATTATTGCTTCCTATAAAGAGTGTAAATGTTTATGCCATGATATAGAACAAGTTGATAAATATATTGCCTATGTGGGAGCCCATGAGATAGACTCTCTTATAAATCAAAAATTTGAAACTAGCCATGATGCTCGTGTAATGAAAGGACACATAGATATTATTCTTCAAATTTGCAACGAAGAATTTAGTGATAATGCTTATGTTATTAAATGTAAAGAAATAACTCTTCCTTCCATGAAAAGTACTAATATATTGCAAGAAAAATATGATGAAAACATAAGCTTGGAAGAACAATTGTGTGAAGAAGAAAGTGAAGTAGAGATAATCCAACCTAAGCTTGGGGAAGAGCGGGATATTCCATCTTCACAATCAAAAAATGATAGTAACACTCAAACTCAAAACTCATTTGTCATCTATGATAACCCATGCTATGATAGTTTTCCAACTAAAAATCCATGCATTTCTTGTAGGGGAATTGAAAGTCAAATGGTTATTTATGAGAACCCTTCCTATTATGATGAAACTAATGGTGCACCTTTGACTACTAATAATGCTACTACTAAAATTATTGATGATAATGAGGAATTTTGTTTAGATATGCTATATGAAAATACTTTAGATGATGGTCCTATGCTTCTTGATAACCATCCATGTATAAAAAATGAAGATATAAATGATAAAATTGCTGCCTATGATGATACCCTTATGACTAAGAGTCCTATAATATTCTTGAACTCTCCTATTTTAACTATAGAGGAGAAATATGCACTTTCTAGAACCTATATATGTGGATTGCAATTACCTTATGTTGAAAATCATCATTGCAACCATAATATTAATAATGAAAAGATTACTAGAAACTATTTTGAAAGAGGAAAGCATGCTAATGAATACCATGAAAATTATAATAATCATCTTCATAAAATAAACTTTATAAACTTGCATGCTTCCAATGGTCATATTACTAAGTTTACTTCTAGTACTTGCAACTATTTTGAAAGAGGAGGTTGCCAATTACCTCCTTATGTTGCTAATAATTATAAAAATCATTCACCTACTAATAATATGCATATGTATACTCTTGTTTGATGTACCTTATTCAAATATAAAATCCTTATGCATAGGAAGAAAGTTAGACTTTGTTATTATCACTTTTATGTTTTGTGTTGATCTATACCATGTTCCCATTCTATTATTTATTTGATTGGCATGAGCACACCATGGGACCCTATTATAATGCATGGAACACTTTCCAAGGAAGGAGGTAGCTAACAAGCACAAGCTATCCCATGAGTTCCACATCACCTAAATCAAGTAAGTAAAGCCTAGCTATATGGCTATAAAGGAAGTGCTTTGCGGGAGGAAATCCGGTTATTTTTTATTTTGGATTTTTGTTTTGAACTCTTGCTGTATAAAGAGAGTTTTGGTTTTCTTTCTGAAGTTTTTAATAAAGTACCAAATGGAACCCATTTTGGATGTTTTAAAGGTTGCTAAACATATGGAGTAGCAAATTTCTGCATAACAGTTTTTAGTGCGTGAATTTTCTGATTTTTTCTGTAACTTCGATTGCACTCAGATTCATAAAAAATTTACAACTTATCAACCTATGTATGCACAAAAATTGTCTAAAATTCCTGACATGTCTAAGTGGACAAAAAAGTCGTTTTTCTATTGCTAAAAATCTGGACAGATTCTGCTATGCTTTGTTTTAACCATTCCTAAGTGTCCTGAGATGATTTGTATGAGTAATATTATATGATAAGGATATGTAGGAAAATTATATTCTTGATTAAACATTTAGAAAGAATTTTGTCTTTGTTATATAGGCAACAACTATTATATTCTTGTGCCACTAATGTCACCTCTCAGAAAAGAGATGTGAGAAAAAGTTTTGTGTTGAAGTTTTTTGACAGGGAATAGAGGATCACCACATCAAGAGCAATAAAAGGATGGTGAAAACCATAAGCTTGGGGGTACCCAATGCACCCCATTGGACCAACTCAAATCTTGGTTTGCAAACCTCTAAACTTTGTTTTTTGAGCCAACATAGAACTATCGTAGAAACTTGGAGCGTCTGTTTTGTTATTTTACTTTTTTTGCATTAGAAAGACCACCACCACCATTATTATAAATTTTTATGATTATCTACTGAAAATAAACTCTACCTTGATGAGATTAAAACTGAAAAAGAATGTCATGGAACAAAAGAAAAGGGGAGATAAAAACAAAAGCTGAAATTCGTGTTGTGTCTAGTTCTTAAGCCCAAGTGTTTTATATGAAGCATGATCTGTTTTATGCATATTAAATTGTATCCCTTGCTTTTGAATATTTATGTTCAACATTAAGAAGCAAGGTGAGAAAATAAATGTTGACACTATGAACTAGATGGCACACTCCTTATATCTCTTTTTGCTAAGGCTTTTCTGCACAAGCTAAGACTTGTTCCAAGCCCCTTAAAAATAGACTAGGAATATCCACCTACTTGTAGCAAAATATACTTTCGAGTATATTATGAATTTTAATCCTCCAAACACTCTTAAAAACACCACATGTATTTTAAATTTCATAAGAAAGTAAGGTTTGTGTGATATCACTATGGAAATTTTTGTGCTTCACATCTTATTAGTGGTTGTTAGCTAAACCATGACTGGCATGGCACAAAGCTTTCAATATTAAATGTTGAATATCAATCATGTTTAATTTCTACCTATGGATTGCAACGGTGTGAAATGAAGTATGAACATGGAGTAGGCATGTTGGTAGAAAATGCTCCTGAACCGCTAGCCAAAGCCATGCATGACATGGTGGAAACTTACAACAAGATGATCCTTGTTGATACGATTCACATGTCTGCTTTTCTTGTCTTCTGGAATAGAGATACTGCCCCCTCCCACCTTGAACAAAATCAAGGAATTATAGTATCCTTTATGCTAAAATAAGAAAATAAATAAATGCCAAAAGGGGGGCATATAGCTACACAGGGGCAATAAGTACTTCAGTGATGCGGTTTCACAAGACCAACATGAGTATAAATGATAGGCCTAAGTTGAGTAGCATGAGGAGTGAAAGTTCATAGAGTAGGTGCATGAAACAATCAACTTTTAAGATGTTTAGCACATAAACCATACGATGCTTTAAAACAAAGTAAAAATAAAAAGCTACTAGGAACCCCATCCTTATTAGTATTGTTGACATGAATTACATAGCTCAAAATTCTATTTTTTATTCTTTATGGAGGATTAACATATGTATTCAATGCTTACTATTGGTACGGGATGTAAAACATCTCAAGGGAAGACATAAAACTAAGAAGTGAGTCTTCCAGTCAAGGGCATGAAACTAAGAAGTAGCCTAGAAATAAAGGCATGAAAATACCAATGCCAATCATGAAAAGAGTCTCGAATTCTATAGGTTCATCAAAGTGTGCTTGAAGGTTTATTTAGTTCATCATTTGTTTTATCACACCATCACTTATTGTTTAGCATATTTATGGATGTGTAAAAGATACAACTTGATAGTACACTTGCATATTATGTTTCATTGAAAGGAATTGAGCCTATGAACTCTACATGATAATGAAGGAAGCAAAGGTAACAAACTCCAAAGTCCATGTTTAGTTTTATCACCTTCATGCTCGAGGACGAGCATAGGTTAAGCTTGGGGATCTTGATGCATGTAAAATGCATACATGAACTTTGTAGTTTGTTAACATGTTTTCCCACATATTTGCATCATATATAATGTTATATCCCTATTTTATATTGATGTTTGGGGATTTACCAATGATCCCCTTTATTTTGGTTATAACCCTGCATGGCAGAAAAAATGTATTTTCAATGTTTTTGATGTTTCAGGACCTATATGCAGTCAAATTGACATGCACTGTTGGGAATGCCAATATTTATCCACGAGAAGCATCTAGAGCACTAGAATCTCACCAGGAGGGCCAGGAGAGCCCGGGTGGCGCGCCCAGGCCTGGTGGGCATTCCATCCATGCTCTTTCCCTCCTTGACTATCTAATCGACTTGATTCTTTCACCCACGGAGTTCTCTTGACCTGAACACCCTATATAAGGACCCCCGGGGCATCCTCAAAATAGAGGCGACTGGAAGTGGCGAGAGCCACCAGAGACAAAAACACCACCAGATCAAGTGAAGATTGGAGGGGGAAACTCCACCGGAGCCACCTCTGGGGAGTTCTCCACCTACTCCAACATCTCCAGCTTCATCACCATGATGAAGAGGGAGTAGTATACCTCCAGGCTATGGGTTTGTGGTAGTAGCTTGATCTATTTCTCTCTTGTTCTTCATAGTCTAATACCATGATTATGGTCATATTTGTAATTCTTGTGTGGTGGATCTTTGTTCTATGATTTCATATTTGAGATTGGAATATATTTTGTGTAAGTTGTTTTAATAGATGCATATCATGCACCCCGTTCTTCATTGCTTGTTTTGATCCAACTTCTATGCAAGAACTTGTATGGGGAGAAGTGTGTGTTAGATGGAGTAGCACGGGGGTGGAGATTGAATTGTGACACATAATATTCAAGATCTACTTTGCCTTTTACCTTTATTTTGCTGCCTCACTAGGGATAAAGTGAAATCATGTGCTATAGTTATCATGTGACAGTGTGATAACCTTGTTAGATCAAGGTAGCATATTAGAATTTCAAACATCATATAATATTGTTTAAATCTATACTCTGATTTGTTCTTAAATCAAGATTACATGGAAATTTCCCTTTCTTGAGGAGTATAAGAGAGATATGTATTCCATCTCAATATTAGAATGTGATGCCCTTATTAATTCCTTTTATCAAGCACTTATAGAATTTCCATGAATCTTTATCATTGATGAATTGTTTTGTGATCACTACAACTTAAAAAGAGAGTAGACAAGTGAACCCATGAACCCGGTTTGATTTTTATCATAAGAAACACCTTTTCATTGCATCTACTATCCTTTACATTTTCTGCAATTTAATATTTCAAAAATACAAAAATACTTTCCTTACTTGCAATCACTCATAAAAACCCAAAACCAACTTTATCTTCACATATCTCATCTAGTTTGCATTACTTTACTTTATTTACTTTAGTTTGTTTATATTTTATTTCATATTACTAATACGAAACCTTGTGCTTGACAACCACTTGGTGGAGTTGGGGACACAAGACAAATTATTTTACTTTACAGGTTGCTTGAAGCGGAGAAGATAAACATCCTTCCATAACCAATTCCCCGGGGGTTAGATATAAACCCTTGAGTCACCCTTGTGGGGAAAAGAAGCTTGCTACAACACTCTGCAGTTGGAGTCCCAATGAAAAGTGGCTGTGTTTGTTGCCATCATATATCACCACCTAGGTTGATAACCAATACTTTATTTTTTTTGAAAATAGTCTTTTCTGATTCCTTTTCGAACATAGGTGACATCATAAGCATTGCAAATACTTTGTAAACACATCAAATGACATGAGAAATCGATGAAATTGCCTTGTGATTGCAAGGTAATGTAGTTGGATGCTTTGAATTGACCTTGTGCTCCTCTTTCTACAAAGTACCATTATTGCCCAGTAACGACAATATTTAAAGAAGCAAATAATGCTTTTATGTATAGTAATGTCATGCAATACTTAATTTTAAATTTAATACCCTTCTTTGTGTGTTTTACCCACATTATTAAGTTTAAGATGTTAAAATTATTTTTAACGATAAATGATTATTTCTTTCCCAGAAAATAATCTTGAATATTTTATATATAGCAAAATAAGATTTTATTTTGTTATATAGACAAAATAGAATACATTTATTTTATTAAAGAATAAAGACTTTAAAACTCTTTAACTTATTTATTTCTTTACAAATCCTAAAACTTTATAGAACAATATATTTAATATTTTTCTAGTGAAATATATTCATTAATGATCTTAAAAATAATTTATTTTTATTTTTATGATTTACTCTCATTTTTATATAATTCAATAAAGGAATTAATGCTTCAAAAAAATTCTCAATTTATTTATTCATAAGGACATTTGATATTTTTCCTGGGTAGATTATATTTTTGTGAATATTTAGAGATATTATTTTTATTTTTATGATTTTTGTTCATTTTTCTAGAACCTAAAATGTTCACATGGTTATTTTAGTAAATTGCATTTTATTTTATTTCTTATTTTATTTTACTCCTAGACTTGGCCCACTGGACAACCCAACCCATTGGGTTGAGCTAGACCCATAGGCCCAGATAAAGGGGTTTCGTGTTAGAAAACAAAAAAATCTACGGTGCGAACACACCTAGTCAAAATCTATCTATGCAGATGTAAAGTAACGAGCGAGGATTTGGTGTTCATACCTTTGAAGATGTAGTCGTACTCATAGCTGGCCTCAAGGTCGCTAAGCTCCTCACAAGTCACCCCTTGCTCCTTGTACGATGTAGCCGACCCCATGGTCGTGTCGACATACAAGCTCCAAGCTCCAAGCAAAGCACCACAAGTGACAATGCATCATGCCCTTACACACATAAGGTGTAGAGACGTCTCCCGGGCTCCGGTCGAGCAAAGCAGCGGAAGTAGATCCGGACCGAGTCCAGCAGCACGACGGCATGCGTATGGTGGAGAAACCCAAATCCCCATATGCAATTCCAATCGTGGGAACCACACATAAGGGAGAGAGAGAGAGAGGAAAAGGCCAATTGATGGGATGGATTTAGGGAGAGGGGTGCCCCTCTTTATATAGGTGGAAGGTAGGTACTCCCCCTCGCAAATTCTCTGGGTGGGACTAATCAAGGGAGAGGAGGCGTCAGCCAGCCCCCCACATGGGCCCCACGTGGTGGGAGCCCACTTGGTGGTCGGTGGCCTTCCAAGGCATTCCCTAGGGAGGCGGCCCCCTCTTGGGCCTCCTCTGGTGAGGCCCAATTAGGTGGGCTACCCCAAAATCCATTTTAACTAATATTTTAATATTAATTCATTTAATTAATATTAAATACATACTATTTAATACCTATCACTCTGAAACACCTTTTGGACCCCTCTGAACATTATCGGATATCCCCGAAACACTTCCAGTATTTCCTTGGAACAATTTCAGAGTTCTCTCTCGTTTCTCCTACAATCTTGGATTAGTCCCTAAGCATCTCTACCCTTAAGTGTGACACCCTATGGCTCGGGAATACACATACGTGATCGACACACTTTTCGATCAATGACCAATAACGGTATCTGGAAACACATAATGGCCCCCATGCATTCCACGATTAACTTGATCGCTTGAACCTTGAACATCGAGTCCCATTCCCTTTGCTCTACGATACCTAGTCTGTCCAAGATTTTATCTTCGATATCTATATACCTAGTTTGATCTTGTTACCGAAAAACACATTTACTCATTCCCGTGATATTACATCCCCGTGACCTATTCACATATTTGCAAACTTGTAGATGTAATCTCACCGAGTGGGATAAGGGTATCTATCTGTCACTCGAATGGGAAAATCCCAGTCTTATAGATAGGCCTCAAAAGTTCCTCCAGAATACCTGACGCACAGCTTTATGGTCACCCAATTACGGACATGACGGTTGATGTGATCAAATCATCCTCATGAGACAGTGATTAATATGATCTCACAGTCAAAGGAATGAATCACTACGCTTTGCTAGATATCGCAATTTTGAACTTTGTGACTGGATCACATTGCAATACTTTGGTTGGGTATTTTCCATCACTTCATAAGTGACCTTGTTGTCAGTTGACATGGTAAAGTCCATGATTGGGAAACCTCGATCATCAGTTGCCCAACGAACCAGTCTAGAGGATACTAGGGACCTGGTTTGTTTATATACCACACCTATATTAATGTTTCCACTTAGTATAGTTCTAGCATGATACAAAACTATTACGAACTAATGAGATATATCAATAAAACATCTTCAGTATTGGCCTCTAGGGCATATCTCCTTCAGTCTCCTACTTGCACTAGAGTCAATAATCTAGTTATTGTTTCACGTCGTTTAACACCTACGACATTCCGGTGTTATCCACATGCATTGCTTGTGGTAAAGCCAATGTCCAGAACTAACACTTTCAGTTCTGTGTTTATTTGCATGTTTATGCGTCGCTACACATTGCTCATTCTCTAATGAGATGGCATTGTATAATTTAGTCTTCTAGTGAGACCTCAATTCCTTAAGCCAGAACTATATCGATCTTATTGTCGTACAATAGATCTTTATAGTATAACCTACTTGGAACTACACCTAGTTTGACAATCAAACTATTTGACACAAAATCCCTCTTTATGCTGCTGCTAGATCAGTCATATACTCAGCCGTTTGTTGTAGTACCCATCACGGAGTTACACATGTGGAACTACTCCAAATCCATCATGGAAATTTATTCCATTATAGTGTGTTACCTTATTTCTTAATGTATAGCCTAATTGAGATAAACTTCATTTGTATATGTATGACAAAAACCTGCATCAATGTAACACATTGCATTGAACTATTTCGTCACTTCCGCATACATTGCATATTCTTCTTTCTTCCAAAGTACACAAGAATATCATCACTACTGTCCAATGGCCATCTTATGAATCATTCTAATATATGCTCCTAACACTTAGAGCATAGGACTCATCTAGATATGTACATATCATGGCATTCATGATTAATCAATCATTCACAAGGTTTCACTTACCAATTGTCAACACAATTGATCTTGCTACCATGTGGCAAGAAATTTTCTTTTCTAATATTGACTAGGAGACTCACACAACTCCCACTCAAATATGCCACCATATTGAACTAATTCAGCATTTCCTATATGTACTTCAACATAACCATATTAGCATTTCAATCTGTCTGTATAGACTTAGATGTATAATATTTTTGTTTTGCCTAAGTCTTTCATCAAAAATCTAATTTCAATGAATTTCTTAATTCACGTAAAATTAAAGATACATCATTTCTAATCAGCATAAAACATTGGAAATATGTCTTAATGCTCCTACTTAGTTTCTTGTAAACACAAGAATATTCATCGTTCTGATGAACTTAAAATCTTTAAAGTTTTGTCATGGTGAAGATTCCAACTCCACTATGCTTATTTCAACAATTGAAGTTTGCATATTCTAACATCCTTGGAATTAACAAAACCCTTTGGATAGTGTCATATACACATCCTAGGTAACCATTCAATTAGAAGAATGTTGTTTTGTTTATTCAACTACCATATCCCAATATGTAGTGGTTGCTACAATAATCCGTACAGACTAAATGTCGATGTGGAAGATCCAATCTTGTCATAGTCAACTTTTGAAATTTGTCGTAAACTACTTTCTGACAAGTCGAACATTTCACAGATGTAAACATCTTGTGTATGTTTGTTTACAGATCCATTGAAGCTTTGAAAAGCTTCACGCCTTCCTTAGGGTCTACCAAATTCATAACTTTATTTTTTATATGGATACTATCACGAATTCTATGGCCTCTAGCCATTCAACGGAGTTAGGGCTCATCGTCGTAGCTTTGCATGTAATCGGTATATCATTATCCAACAATGACATTTTGCCTGAAATATTGTTATTTGATTCTCACCCGATCCACATGGTTCAATAGGACCTTAGATTTTCGGAACTACAACATTTGTAGAAACGGTAGCAACGAGCATTTTAGTAGCTTCTAGAACACTTTCCGACATTGCACTACTCTGATCATGTCACTTAGGTTCAAATAACCACATCCAAAGTTTTATTGTCCTCTCACTTAACTTTTCACAAAAAGTTCCTTCTCAATGAACTCAACGTTGTGGCGACAAACACTTTTGTATTTTAGTGTTATGGTGGAGGAATTCAAAACGATTACTTTTGGGATAACCTACAAAGACGTGCATATCCGACTTTGGTTTTGTAAACATTTTACATATGCCTTGGATACAAAAATTTAAGAAAATACAAACAAGGTTTTACCCCTTGCCATTTCATCGGATCATGATGTTGCTCTTTTTAGTGTAAAAGCGGTATGTCACTATAACATAATCTTTTAAATTATAATCGTAGTTTTATAGTTGATCTCACCATGTCAAACTAGGTTCGATTATATTCTCAAAACATTCCATATTACTATGGTGTTTTAGGAAACTCAAGTTTATGAAACAATTTCATATTTGCTAAATTTGTAACTCAAAATCTTTGTTTACGATCCAGTCATAAAACTCTTGATTTTCTTGTTACGATGATTTCTTTATTCGCAATGACTTTATCAGAGTCACTAGAAACTCGAATGTGCCATAACTCTTATGGTGTTGTTTCCGTAAATCTGGATGATTTCTTCTTCACGCTAAAACCTTTGAACATGTTTTAAATGTCTTTTACTTATCCTCATTAAATAGATATACTCATATATCTATTCAAGTCCTTGGTGAAAGTATGTGATGTAGAATAATCCACCACACACGGTTTTACATAATGGACCTCATATATCAATATGTTTATTTCCACTAAGTTAGACATCCATTCAAATTTTTCCCATGAATAGAGTTTTAGTTATCTGTAGGAAAGTCTTACAAGCGTCAATTCGTTTGAAAAATGACTTGACCCCAAATTCCATCAAGATGGAGTTTCTTCATATCTTTCTTTCCAATATAAATTAAACGGTGGTGTCACATTTAAGTGAAATTTCAATCTGTCTTCTGATGCTTTAGCATTTAGTTTTATGAATGTTATTTCACCAAAAAGATTTATAATGGTACATCCATCATCTATGGAATACTATCAACACCCGGATTTTTAATCCCAGATGACTATTATGCCATACATCACAATCCCAGGATTACCATTTTTGCAAGACATAACGGATTGGATATCACAGTACATCATCCATTACAAACCATAATAAGGTCTTTCACAAATAAAGGATCTCATGATCCAGTCTTAGTACAAATAAGTAGCAGAATAATAAGCGTAGCGGTGGGCTCCATCTTCAGTGTCACAGGCAATGCTAACGATGGGAGATGATCCTAGTTGTCGTAGCTATCCTGTTGTCCTCCTTCAGGGTAGTCCTCCTCATAGTCTGGCCATAGGAATAGCCAGGGACAAAGCCATGAGTACTCTTTAAGTACTCGCAAACTATCACTAACAAGTAAGATAGTTCTAGTAGGAATGCTAAGTTCTAGGTTTATTTGTAAAGTTAAGTTTGAAACCTAAGCTGAGTTTAGAAACAAAGAAAGATAAAATAAAGTTCTAAATCACCTAAGTGGGAACTTAGTTGTCATAGTCACAACTCTGTTGTGGTCAAGTCATGTCACAATTCATTTCATAAGTCTTTTTGAAAACATCTGACAACGGAACAGTATGGCCACTCCAACTGTCCATAACCGCGGACGCAGCTATTCGAATAGTTTGACACTCGGCAGAGGTGGTACAATTTCACCACAAAATTCGATACATCTGTCAGGGATAACCCTGAACCATCATACTTAGTATGTAGATAATCAAACATAACCTTTCCTTTACACACTCTAGTATAAGCACCTCTCCTATGAGCTTGGCCTCCCAGCCATGGCCATCTGCCATCCTGGGCACTGCATAGGTGGACAACATTGAGAGGTAGCCTCAGCTCAGACCTCTCCCGCGAGGGAACTAATACTAATGCATATAAACTTCCGGCTAAGCCTTACCCAATTCAGGTATTGTGGTTGTACGGTAAAATTGGAATGGTATCGCATCTGAACCCAACCATCAGTTTTTATAAAAAGGGCTAAGGCTCATGCTTCAACATTTTCATCATCATAAACCATTTGTGTTTCTCAACACATGTCAAAACATCTCAATAGAATGACTCATCATTCCAAGGTTTTCACAAATCATTTTCACCAAGTATTCCCATCTAAAGTGAATCAAGTTTTGGGTTCTGTTCCAACTACTAAGTTAAGAGTGTTCACTAAGGTGGAATGCTAACCTCAATCTCATGCCATAGAATGACATCTAAGTCTAGCTAGATAGGTCAAGTTTTATACTCTTTATGCTACCTTAAAAAAAAGTAAAGGACTTTGGTAAAGTAAAGAAAGTAAAGCT
The DNA here is from genome assembly GCA_023614405.1 of Avena insularis. Taxonomy (NCBI): domain Eukaryota; kingdom Viridiplantae; phylum Streptophyta; class Magnoliopsida; order Poales; family Poaceae; genus Avena; species Avena insularis. The sequence goes on from CM042684.1 coordinate 444,732,165, forward strand.
GGTAAATAAAACTAGGAGTAGGTATAAGTCAAAAGGGTATAACCAAAGCATGCCAAATGCATCTTGCTTGGGTTATCTATCTTGCAAGGTTTAGCTTGCTAATAATAGCTTGCATAGTTAAGATACTTGCAAGTGTTAGCTTGCATTATTCACTTGTATAATGATAGCTTGCATTGTTAATGATGGCTTGCCTTATGTAGTGCAGTGGTTGAAGTTTTCTTCCTCCTCCTCTTGGTAGAACTCCTCCTCTTCGTAGACTTGGTCGGTACTATCGTCTATAAATACAAACGGGATACACAATCACCAAACAATACTTAACTAGTCTACTTAGCACACTAAGGCATACATTTGATGATCTAGTACCATCACAAACATCACAAGGTTTAAGGAACTAGTCTCATTTATTTTATTTGAGAAAAGTAATTTCTACTCATTGAAATTAACTAAGATTTAATATTCTCCAATTAAAATATGGGATCATGTGGACACATGTCATCACCACATATTCTAACATATGGGAATGTGATTTAAAGGTTGGATCCTATTTTAATAAGTTTAAGTTTAATACTTAATGATTTAAAGTGACTAGAAATGCCTATATAGCATTATTTTGGTACTAGTCCAAAGTCACTGCATGCAAACCTTAATATTATTACATATTCAGATAGGTATGGTTAAATGTGATTTTTCAGAGTTGGAATCAACTCAAAAGCTATTATGGTTGAGTTTATAAAAATGTTTGAATGTGCAAAAGCTTCTGTCTTGTTATTTTTACTAGGAGAGATCTCTAACTCTAAATGATTTAAATCCAATAGGCTTGGATATATATTTTCAGTAGATTTCCAACAAAATTGGAATCACTCAATTTGGTTCAGTAAAACTCTCTGAAATGATTTTTAAACTAAGGGAAAGAACTAGGTTTGAATTAAAATAGCAAAACTTATATTTTAATCTACGGGCTTAGGCGGGAAACTAAATGGGCCGGCCCAGTGGCGCTCCGCGGCGCAGAGGGCGACTGACAAGGGGGGTCTGCATGTCAGCGACACTTAAAACCCGAAACAGTACGGGGCGATCTGGGCCACACGATTAGAACGCAGATCAACAGCTCACGGTCGTCGTCGACGACGGACTCGTCGTCGGCGAGACTGAACCCTAAATGGTCGGTGGGGGTCTACTGGGGACGTACCAGGGCTCTAGCTAGTGCGACAAGGCGGGCAAATGAACAAGGAGACGACGGCAGGCTCAGGCGAAGTCGCGGCAGCTCTGGGGGTGGACGAAATCAACGGGGGCGTCTCCTCCTCTACTGCGGCTATCTCCAGCGAAATTCCGGCAGTTGGTTGCTTGAGCTGCTCCGGCGAGAGGTGGGGAAGGACCAGTGGAGAGAGGGGAGTGTGAGAGTGTGAAGAATTGGTGTTGGGGAGGCTTCCTTATATAGGCCCGGCAATACGGCAGAGAGGTGTGGGAAGAGCTCATCGGTGACGACGGCATAGGGTGCTATCGGCGTGCGCGAGGTAGGCGGACGGTGGGTGGTTCCCTGGCGGTCAGCTAGGGCTTAATGGCGGTGCTAGGGGCGGTGGATTGCGGTCGGGAGCGTCGCGCGCTCTGAGAGACAGAGGCGGTGCTCGACGTGGTTCCCGGCGACCGTGGGTCGCGCGGCAGGGTAAGGGCGTGTGTGGCGGGGTGAGGTGGTCAAGGCAGAGCGGCGCGCACGGTCTAGGGTCGAGGCGCGGCGTGTGGCGCTCTGTCGGCGACGGTGCTCTAGCGCGTGCTGGCATGGCGCAGAGACTTAGTGCGGGGCTTGGCCTCGGTGGTCCAGGGGTTAGCTGTGGTCGTGGGGTGGACCGTGGGCGGTGGTGAGGTCACGCCTTCCTTCCTGGAGCGGCGGAGAGGGGGTGGTCTTTTGCGGCTGGGGCATGGTTGGCCGGTGAGCATGGCGTCGGGGTGGCGTAGCACTGTGGCTAGGGACTAGGGGGTGGGATGGTTATGGCTTGGTTAGATCAAAGAGGGACAGAGGGAGTGAATTGGGGTCAAATGGGTTGCAAAACCCTGTAGAAACAGTGAGTCTAAACTAGGGTGTGATCAGTGCATGCCAAGTGTTCGACCAAATGGCCGCATGACACAAAGATTTGAATTTTTCAGAGATTTTTGTGGAGTGATTTGTCACATGCTTAAGCATCTCTGGTTTCTAGGATTTGTCAAATGGAAGTCATTTGAGTGGTTTTTGAAAAAGTGTGATCTAGGCATATGAGATAGATTCCATTTTCAAATGTATTTTAAAATTAGAGTTTGAATGTTTTTGGAAGATCACAAAGTGGGCCTTGGTACATCTTAACTTGTACTAGCAAGGGGTGCAAAGATCCACAATTGTTTCTGTTGGAATTTGAGTGCTAGGAATACCCAAAGTGGCTAGTTGATTAAAATGGCAAAAGTGACCATTTCCATGATTAATTGTATTTGATTTCTTTTTCTTTGGATTTGGTTGGGAATGATCTAGACGATGTGGAATTCATCTTAGAATCATTTTACAACCATTAGAACAAACAATCATGGCATTTCCAAAACAACTCCTATTTAATGCCCCACACATATGCATGCTTAAAGATTTTAAATGGAAAAAGTTTTTGTTAACCCTAACTTGGGTGATTTGGATCTTAATATATTGGATTAAAGTTTTGGGATGTTACAAATATAGTAATTATTTGAACAATAGTTTGTTCTCATAATACTGGAACCATATAATAATTATCAGAATAAATCTTAACGGCTTGGTCCTCGATGCATATGAAAAACACAATAACATATTATTTGTTTATTAATGAACATCATTACCATATTCTTTTGCTAGTTATTCAGGCCATCGTATTTATCCTATTGAGTTGTTGTATGATATTTCATACCAACCAATTCAGTATATAATACCGAAGAATTACATAGGTTTAGCAAGCAAAAAATATACATTCATAACATGTATATCTTGTATATACCTGAGCTAGACAATCTAGTCCTTTAACTTCTGCCTATTGTATTTATGGATTCTCTTTCAACTTTTTCCTCTCTTTTAGAAGAATCAACAAACATCAAGAGTAGGACCAATCACATGGTACTTGGTTCAAGTGTGTTAGTCAAACAGTAATACCCTTAAACTCACACTTTGAAGTGGATCACAATCATCACATGATTCGTGTTCTTTCGGATTCATTCATTAGTGATCTTTTAGTATAGTAAACATTTTACCTATACTTCCTGTTCATCCTATCATGACAATTTTCATGAATGAACTATATAGTTCATCAAGACGAACATTTTTATAACTTTAGTTCCCAAGGTAATGGGTGATGGGTACGCCTAGCGTCACCACCATTCGCAGATGCTCATCCAATATGAGAATCTGTTTTCAACTAAATTATATATTATCATGTTGCAATCAAACGGTGTCTCGGATATCAAAATATCTTTTACATAAGATGATTTCTGAATCTTTCAGATCCCAGATAGTCTTGATACCAGAAACTTTCTTTCTAATACCAATTATCATGGAGTCAAGCATGATCTTTTATATACTAACTTTGGAATCAGTTACTCCTGGATTAATATACTTATTAAACCTTTCTGGAGTAAGTGAGGATTTTGTTTGAAGTTTGCTTTAGGACATTTTTCTTTATTATGACACTCAAATAATACAGTACTAGTCCATAAGTAAGTATCTAGAATACTATAGTACCTATTATCTCAATTATAAACAAGGTAGTCTATAACGGATGCCAACTACAACAACTATGTAAATTCACTTAGATTGTTTAGTTCATAATATGAGTTCAATACAAGAACTTCCACTCAAACGAACATCCCGCAATGTTCGTTCAGTGATTACACGATTCCTTTACACTATATCATCCCTGATTATCACAGCCTTTGATACAGCTGCCAGGGTAGATATCAACATATCGATCACATCACCATGTGACTCATTCTTAACCTTTCGGTCATCTGTGTTCCGAGGCCATGTTTGTACATGCTAGGCTCCCCAACTTTAACCATAGTGTATTTAAGTGCATACATGGCTTACACCCTACCGTATGCGAATGCCGATGTGTTTGCACCCGATCATCATGTCCTGCTCCACAACGATGGACTTTCTTGGTGGTGCACACTAATGGGAGAACACGAACATTGGAATTATGTTTGAGGGATCATCTCATTATGCTACATCGTAAGTCTAATACTAGCACAACAAGACACATATGAAATCAACATCATATGTAATGTGACATGATATGGTCATCATTCCTTGATATCCATTGAGCACTTCCCAGCATGACACCAGGTCCACGGTGCATCCATGCCGGTGGCTTATTTCGCAAATAATTACCTAGAACATATCATACCACATGCCCCTGCAAAATAAATTTAGACGCCTCTACTTTAACTTTTGCAAGGTTGTTTGGGCATTCGCACAAGAACAGTTTCTCACCTACGAATATCAACCACAACATGGATTGACTAGTTGCCGCTTTAAGTCCCTTCTCAGGGCCGTCCTTTGTAAATGTCATATCAACTAACATCGGAGAGACGAACACCCGCCAGCCACCTATATGGTACAAGCCATATGTTAGTCGTGGAACCGGTCTCACATAAGGTTACACGTAAGGTTGGTCCAGACCGCTTCATCCGACATTGCCGCGATATGAACAAATATGTGGCAGGGTAGCAACTAGAAAATCTATGCCCACACAATCAACATGTGTTCTACTCGTACCAAACATCTACGCGTAGATCAGCTCTGATACCACTAAAGGGTGTCCGCGTCAGAAAACAAAAAATTCGTCTGGTGCGAACACACCTAGCCAAGATCTATCTATGCAGATGTAAAGTAACAAGCAGGGATAGGATGTTCATACCTTTGAAGACCAAAAGTGGTTAATGTTCTGAGGGGAACATGGCTGACGTAGTCATACTTGTAGCTGACCTCATGGTCGTGAAGCTCCTCCAATTCACCCTTTCTCCTTGTACGACGTAGCCGACCTCATGGTCGTGTCAATGCCCAAGCTCCAAGCTCCAAGCAAAGAACCACAAGTGGTAGCGCCTCGTGGCCTTACACACATACGGTGGAGAGACGTGTTCCGAGCTCCGATCCATCAAAGCAGCGGAAGAAGATTGATCCAGACCGAGTCCAGCAGCATGACAACGTGCGTATGGTGGAGAAACCCCAATCTCTGTATGCAAATTCAATCTTGGGAACCACACATAAGGGAGAGGGAGAGATATAAAGGCAAAGGCCAATTGATGGGATGGATTCGGGGGTAGGGGTGCCCCTCTTCATATAGGTGAAAGGGAGGTACTCCCTCCCTCAAAGTACCGGGATGGGACTAATCAAGGGAGAGGAGGTGGGAGGAGGCGGCGGCCAGCCCCCCACATGGTGGGAGCCCACTTGGTGGCTGGCAGCCTCCCAAGGCCTTCCCTAGGGCGACGACCCACTCTTGGGCCTCCCCCGTTGAGGCCCAATTAGGTGGGCTACCCCCAAAATCTAATTTAAATAATATTTTTTAATATTAATTCATTTAATTAATATTAAATACATATTATTTAATACCTATCACTCTGAAACACCTTTCGAGCCCCCCCCCCCCCCCGATCATTATCGGATATCCCTGAAACACTTTCGGTATTACCCCGGTACAATTCCAGAGTTCTCTCTCATTTCTTCTATGATCTTGGATCAATCCCTAAGCGACTCTACCCTTAAGTGTGACACCCTACGACTCGGGAATACACAGACATGATCAATTTCAATCAATGACCAATAGCAGTATCTAGAAACACATAATGGCCCCCATGCATTCCACGATTAACTTGATCGCTTGAACACTTGAACCTTGAATGTCGAGTCTCATTCCCTTTGCTCTAGGATACCTACTTTTTCCAAGATCTGATCTTCGGTATCTATATACCTAGTTCGATCTTGTTACCGACAAACACATTTACTCATTCCCGTGATATTACATCCCTGTGGCCTAGTCACATGTTTGCAAACTTGTAGATGTAATCTCACCGAGTGGGCTTAGGGTATCTATCCATCATTCGGATGGGAAAATCTTGGTCTTGGTATACATGCCTCAAAAGTTCCTTCGGAATACCTAACACACACCTTTATGGTCACCCAGTTATGGACATGATGGTTGATGTGACCAAAGCAGCCTCGAGAGATAGTGATTAATATGATCTCATAGTCGAAGGACCGAATCATAAGCTTTGTTAGATATCTCAATGTTGAACTTTGTGACTGGATCACATTGCAATATTAGGGTTGGATATTGTCCATCACTTCATAATTTACCTCGTTGTTAGTTGACATGGTAAAGTCCGTGATCGGGAAACCTCGATCATCAGCTGCCCAACGAACTAGTCTAGAGAATACTAGGTACCCGGTTTGTTTATATACCACACATGTATTAATGTTTCCACTTAATACAATTCTAGCATGATACAAAACTATTACAAACTAATGAGATATGTCAATAAAAACATGTTTATTATTGGCCTCTAGGGCATATCTCCTTAACCAGTCCACTGGGTTGGTCAACCCGCCTAGACACGTTCCTCATCTCCTCTCGATTCCCTTTCATATGCTCACGCTGCCATGGTCACCACCGCCACCACCGCATGATTCCGTCTGTCTCCCTACGCTCCAGCTGTCGCATTTGGTCGTTAGAGAACCGCCGCTCTTCGCTGCTTCTTACTATCCCGCTCGATTTGAAGCTCGTGATCGGGTTTGCTCGCCCCCTTCAGTTGCCTAGCACTAGGGTCCGGATGCCGCAGTTGTGCCTTTGCTCTGGTGACCCTGTTGTGCTCTCTCTAGTGGTGTGGTGGTCGCAGTGCTGCAGTGTGGATCAATGCGGATTGAGCGATGTGGTGCTCCTTGTGCCGCCATGCCGCCGTGCTTGGTGCTTCCTCATCTCTGTGATGTTGCCAGTATGCTTCTCCTTCGGCGAGCTAAGACCCACCCCAGGTAGGTGCCTCCTCTCTTTTCTCCCTCTCTTTGGTATCAACCCTAATTAGGACTTGTTCATGATCTAGGGTTCCTCCTCTCTCTGATTACTCTCAGATATTATAGTAGCTTCCCTAATATGGTTTATAATCCTATCATGTCCTGGTAGATTTGGCTTGTGAATTACTTAGCAATAATTTTGATTGTTGACCTGATAGTTTTCTCTCACTATACTCCAGTTATATTGATTCATTGGTTGGAATCCTAGTCGTCCTCTATTGATTACACTACACTACCAATACTTGTGTGATGCTGGTGATATCTACAATTTCATGCCTTGTGTAAATTATGTTGAGATGATGTTTCTATTTAATTTCTTTATCATGTTCAAGCTTCTGCGAGAAATGTTTATATTGTCCAAGTGACGGGGTAAATCTATGCTATCTTATACAAGCCCTTGATACTTGTCCTAAGTGTTGGGATTTTTTCTTATGATCTATTGATTAATAGAGAATATGATCCAGGATGTATCCTAAATAATTCAATAAGGATCTAATCCTTACTTGAGTAGGTGGTTTAGTAACATGGTTTGTTGAGATGTCTCTATATTGTTAGTATGACAGAAACTAGCCTCTAGACGATTCCTAGAATTCTAGGAAAATGATTTAACATAAATCATGTATTAATGAATGTTTGGTGATGGATTCTACTAGTAATATGCCACGGTGGTGCCTCCCTTGATGGAGTGTGCACAATGATAATTAAACCAATTTGATCTACTGTCAAGTTTGGTTGCATTTGTTGAACCTTGCATGTGATGCAAAAGGCTGAGGCTCCATCTTTTAATCCTCCACGAATGGATATGTGGCTATGCTCTAAATCCTGCGAGGATTTAACACTCCATTTGAGTATAAATCTAAGGATAAATTTCTGTGATACTAAATCATGCCTAGAACTTGATAAAAATTTAGTAAGATGCATGATATATGAATTAGCAACCTACTTTGTTGCTGATGATGATGGTTCTGACTATGGCTGGTGGTTTCTTGATGGACTTGTTCTTGGCTAAAGTCTTGATCTTGCCTGTCTAGTTCGTTGGCTTGTCCTGGCCTCTCTCCTGAGCTCTTGGCTTGGCCTGATCCTCCTGGTTATCCTTGCTCAACACCTGAACTTCCCTCCTCCTATGTTACCATGGTTGATTTATTGATTGATTGGTTGGTTTAGATGATGAATTGGTTCTGTGGATAATGAAGTAGAGATGGTTCTTGGTTGTTTTTGTGAAGTGTTCAGTAGAGAGAGTCATGTTGTTGCAGCTGTGCTATCTATGTACTCTTGGTGTGCTTCTTGGGATGACAACATACTCACATGCAGTGATGTGTGTGTTGTGTGCTTGCTTGTTCTACTAGTGTGGATCAGATCAAGTAACTTCCATGGTTTCTACTATATTTCCTTTACCTTCCATGGTGAAACTTGCCACTTTTTTCTAATGCCTATGAGGTTGTAATGAGGCTTTGGTTAAATTTAAGAACAGATGATAGCTTTGGTGAAATTTGCCCCTAATTCAAATGCTCAGTGATGAAATATTAACAGTGCATCACACTGTTTATTCTGAGAGCAAAAGTAATACTAATCCCTTATTCTTGTTGTTTTGTTTTGACTAATTTTTCAGGTACAAAGCAAGAATAAGAAGAAGATAAGAAGATTAGATAGGAAAAATAGTTGTAGTCTTTTCTTTATCCTTTTTGTAATTTTATCTTTGTGATTTATTTGTAAAGACAATGCATTCAGTATATTAAGGGAATAAATCATTTCTTTATCTCACTTGTTGTAATTTATTTATCTATAATTACTTATCTGTTCATAAGATTTGATATTTCATATTATTTCCTTTTTGGATCCATTTATTCTTTTGATGTAAAAGAAAACAATGTATTTGTGAATTACTAGTAATAAAGATGGTATTCATTCTTTTATTGTAATACCTTTATCATTTACCTTTCTTTATTCTCTTTAATTGGTTATTATAGTATAATATTATACTATTCAATAGTTCAATTTCATTTTATTTTATTCCATTATACTATTATCTTTTAGTAAAAATGCTTATTACATTTTATATACAATTCTATATACTTAAATAATTCAAATTCATTTTCATTAATCCATTAAATATTTCTAAATCCATTTCAATTCAAACTTGAAATTCAAACACAATTAGAATTATGTTTCCCCAAAACAAACAAAATACCTAGAGATGATGTCAAAATCTATCGCACTCGCTGAGATGATCTAAACTCTAATGCATCGAAACGGGAGAAATCTTGATCCCCTAGGGTTTTAATTTGCGAAAAATTTATCCTATTTTTAAAAGATGAATGCAAGCAAATGCACATATTCCTAAATCTACCCTCCGTTTGGTTCTAAGTCGTGTTTATAGATTGTAAATTATTGCTTCGCATATGTGCTAAATTGCACACCTATTATTGCTAAGTTGTATACCCCTAGTGCTAAGTTGCATATCTAGATATGAATTATGCCTACCAAAGTTGCACACCTATTATTCCTAAGTTGCATTTTGCCGACAGTAGTATTGGTTCCACGAGAATATATATCGCTAGAATGTTACAACCGACTCCGACGAAGCTAGGCCGAGCAGCAGACCTGCACGAGTCGGCGACGTGGGCCAGGGAAGCAGCCGTCAGCCGCCTAGCGACGACGACAGCGAATACACGTAGTTCTACCCATGAACAAATGCGTTTTAGTTTATCTTTACCCTGTTTTAGTCAGATTTTGGTCTAAATAGCTATGTAATGAATGCTATATATCAACAAATTAGTATGAATTTCGCCCAAATTTGCTCGTTTTTTGCCTATTTTTTCACGAATTCAAAGGCGTTCGCCGACGCCAACTGAACTCGTGACATGGAAGTTTCAGACCCAAGCCAAAAACTTTATCCATTCGGCGAAATAAATTGGCGGATTTGGGCCTGGCCGCTTCCAACGAGTGAGATGCTCTTAGCTTTGACCTATCGCCTACACCTACTACTCACGGTCGAAAGAAAATTACAATTGAAACACTCATCTTGTACTGTACGACGTTTCCTGCGAGCGCGATCGGTTGATTAATCAACCGGCCGGCCGGTAGCTTTAAAGCATTTTCACATGGGACGAGCTAGCGCGCGAACGTGTCCGTGCAGTGCAGGTGCGGCGCGCGACGCCGCACGATTCTCATCCAGCGGTGCAAGAGAAACAACAAAACAAATCAGATAAAATGAAAAATATCATGAATAAAATGAAAAATACCCTGGCAACTTAAGTTTGTGTATGCTCTCAGAGACTAGGGAGGACATGTTTTCTACTCAGATTTTGGGTTTCATATAATTTAAGAACGCGGCGATTCCACACAGTGTTGGACGTTCCTGTCTTATCCAACGAGTCTGGGCAGTTTTAAGATTCGTGCTAGTGTTATTTACATTTTCAACCTGCACATTGTCTATCTTCTCAACCATATAGCAGGTAAGATCTACATGTACACTTTCAACTTGCGCGTGCTTATCTTATCATATCATCTCCCACGCTCTCTTCTCATCCCCATTTTCTTCTCTCCAGCACGAGGATGTTGCATTCAATCGGTTGATTGCCTCCGGTCGGCTGACTCCATCCACGAAGTGAGACCGCCACGAGTCGGGTCATGGCTCTCGGAACTACGCCTGAGAGACGTCCGCCGTCTTCTCCTCTGCGGCCGGCAGCGTCACGGCGCCGGCCCACTCGTCCCGTACTCCCTGTCGGGGAGGAGGACCACGGGGGAAACGACTTCGAAGAATTTGGATTCGTTTTACAGGGCATGCGTATCTTGTAGCCGTTCTCATTTTCTCCATACTTCTTTCTCTGTCTGGTCCAAGATGACAAGGGGCGCACAACCAGATTTGGATCTCTCTTCTCTCTCTTGTTCTTGGATTTATTTTCTTATAAGATTTCGGAATTTGTTCATGGCACGAATTTTCTATGAACCTATGCTACAGATCCGAATTTTGAATACATGGTACATATGCTCCGGATCCATTTTTTCTCCAACTTATGCTCCAGATCCGAGTTAGTTTTATCTCTCTTTCCTTTCTTTTTATATCTTGATCTGTTCAAGAACAGAACAATAAAAACGGTGCAAAAAATGCTTTGGTAAGGAATAACGTGGTCGATCATGAATGCATGGCGTACTGCAAAATCGGAGGGACTTCTTGATGCAAACTGGACTAGGTTTTGGGAAGTTTTTGCAAAATATCTGCACCAATCTTGGAGCAGCTGAGGGGGAATGGATGGTGCGTGATAAGACGGAGACGTCTATACGTGGGCGGAATTGCTTTTTCGTATAGTTTAACTTCTGTGATAGAATCTTGATGCACATACAAAGTTCAAGCAAGCAGGTTTATCTTATTCTCGGAACGACATCGCGAGCAGTAAACGGTATTGACCTAGTGAGACAAGATTTCAGTTGGCGTGTGCGTGCAAAACTCTTCTAGAAATACCTGCTATGCTAGTGAGATAAGGTTCCATGGTCTAGTTTTCCAGTAAAACCTACTCGCGCTTATTCCTGCAGAGACGTCGACTACCTAGTACTAGTCGCATTTGGATATGACGATTAGTCCACTTCTTGTCCAGTTGTTGACTTAGCATCACTGATCACTCTCAGTCCGCATCTTGACGTGTACGTGTAGCCCGCCTATGATCTTCATTCCCCCGGTCATCTCGTACGCCGGCGGCGACTCCATGCTGGCCGTCGGTGCCTGCACGTTCAAACTGAACCTCCGGAGGACGGCTGCCGCGACCGTCTTCATCTGCACGTAGGCCATCTCCTTCCCGGGGCACGCCCGCGGGCCGGCGTGGAACACCGGATACCGCGCTGCGTCCACCGCCACGAACTCGCCTTCTTCGCCGAGCCAGCGCTCAGGCACGAACTCCACGAAATTCTCGCCCCACAGCTTCTCCATCCGCCCCATCGCGTACGCCGAGTAGTTGGCGGACCAGCCGGCGCGCACCTTCGTGCCGTCCGGGAGGACGTCGTCCGCGACGGCCACCCGCCCGTTGAAGGGCACCGGCGGGTACAGGCGCATCGCCTCGGTGAGAGCGGCGTGGAGGTAGCGCATGCCCTTCACGTCCCCATCCGGCGACCGGGACACCTCGTCGTGGACGCGCCGCTCGCACCGCGGGTTCGCGGCGAGGAGCCAGAAGAACCACGTGAGGGCCGAGGTCGTCGAGTCCTTCCCGGCGAGCACGAAGCTGACGATCACGTCCCGCAGGAGTCGGCGCTTGGCCTCCGGAGTGGGGAACATGGCGGCGAGCTCGCCGCCGCCGTCCTCCTCGTCCATGGCCGCCATGAACCGCGAGAGCAGGTCCGGGTCGCCCTCGCCCTGGTTGTCTCTTTGGCTCGCCTCCTTGGCTTCGATGACGGACATGGCGTGGTCGTCTATGACGCCGATGGCTTCTCCGAGCTGGCGCGACTTGCCGACGTTGAGAAGCTTCGTGAGCTTCCGCACCGGCGTGGACGGCGTCAGCGTTCGCATGAAGGAGATCGCGACGGCCGTGTCGAACGCCGCGAAGAGCGACCGGTGCTGGGGGTCGCCCCACTCGAGGAAGGTGGAGCTCTCGACGCCGAAGGCGACGTGGCAGATGTTGTCGAACGCGAACCGGCGCAGCGCCTCCTGCAGGTCGACGGCCTCGCCGGTCCCCGCGGCGGCGTCGAGGAACGGCAGGAGGCGGCGGCCGAGGTGGACGGCGAGGACGTCCTCGGTGAAGCGGCGTAGCGAGCGGGAGGAGAAGGCGTAGGACGCCAGCTTGCGCTGGAGGCTCCAGAGGCGGCCGTCGGCGCCGAAGATGCCGTCGCCGATGAGCTCGGACTGCGCGGCGCGGAACTGCGCGCCCCTGTTGTAGTTGGCGAAGCTGGCGCGCAGCAGGTGGTCGACGCCGGCCGGGTCGGCGGTGGTGACGGCGTGGCTGGCGCCGAAAGCCCCCCACGCCTCGATGGTGTTGGACGGCGCCACGCGCAGCATGTCGGTGTACCAGTCGAAGAATCTCCCGCGGTTGCGGATGAACTCCAAGGTGTTGCCCAGGACGGGGTTAGGGTGGGGACAGTTGGCCGTTCCTGCCTTCGACGGCGAAGCTCGGCGGCGCTGGACGTAGAGTATGACGGCCGTGAAGAGGAGCACGGATACGAGGTATGCGATCTCCATGGTTGCCCCGTGCCACTGGAAAACATAGGATTTGGGAATCCGGCTCCCTCCACATATCAATTGTAGTGTGCGCGAAGGTTGAAACGTCCACACAGTCCATCCAACGCTTTCACCCTTTTCCATCATTTTTCTTACCGTCGGCCATGGACCACACAAATATGGTTTCTTTCCGTTGACGAGCGATAGGCTGAAATTTCCTAGTCCGTGATTAATCAATTTTGTCCCTCGCTTAGAATTAGCGGAGAGCATCCCTTTCGGCGTTCCCAGCGCCAAATCCGGCGACGGCCAGTTTTTCAGTCCTGGCTAAATTTTAATCAAACACGGCAAATTTGAATTAAAACGATTGTATTAAAATATAAACGAGTTTGTTAATATTATGTCAAATTCGGACATATATATATACCCAAATTTTGACTGCGGTAGGCTAAGAAAAACTTAAAAAAAAATTGAAAACAGTAAATAAACTAGCCGATGCCGACAGCGGCGCGCCGATCACATCCCGAAGTGGCGGTAGAAGGAGGTGTAGTTGGCGTCATGGGTCCCGTCGTCGTCGCTCGGCGATTGCGATGGTCGGGAGCTGCCCTAGCCGGCGTCGCCGCAACGCCATGGCTGCGATAAGGCCGACTCGCTTCATCGTGCCGAGCCAGGGCTTCATCGTCGCCGGGGATCGCATGAAGCTTAGATGACGCGCCGGGCGAAGCGCCGGCGCGCTCGGCCGCCTGCTCATGCCGACGCCGGTGCGTTCTGCCTCCTCCCGCTCCTCGTCCGTCCTGGACCAGGCGCACGCGTCGGGGGCGTGCATCGGCGGTACGTCGTTCAGAGATGCCTCCAGCGCCATCTTCAAGAGGAACATGTCCTCGTCGACCGGAACCGCCTCGCCAGCCGAAGGTGGCCGCTCGGCGGCGAAGGCGCGCAACGCTCGTTGATGACGATGCTGCGAATGCGTCCGCGGTGGCAACCGCACCGGCGACTCCGCCTCTCGCTTCACCGGATGGAGTGGCATCGTGTCGCGCAGTGAGAGCGCTAGCGCCAAGTCGGATGAGCGCGACGCCGATGCCGAGGATAAATACGACACGCCACCCATCCTTCTCGGCATCCAGATGGCCGCCGCACGGCAGCGGGCGGCCGAAGGTGGTGAGCCCGGAGGATAGCCCAGCCGCGGGCTCCCCGGTGCTGATGTGTTCAAGGACGGCGACGAGTGTGTGGGCGGGCGCGCTCCACCACCGTCGCCGTCCTGTGGCGTTGTTGCACGCCGGAGGCGGTCCTACACCATCCTGGGTGGCGAGCTGTTTCTCCCGCCGATCGACGAAAAATTGATCCTAGTAGGCGAGGTTGCCCGGGTCCTCGGCGAGGTCGGGGTCCTCCATGGCGGCGATGCCCTCCTGGATCTCCTTGACCAGCTCGTGCCCCTTCAGCACCGGCGGCACGAGCATGCCGCCTGTGCTGAGTTTCCAGGTCGGCAGGCAACGGAAATCCGGCGGTGCCGGGTAGCCGGCGTCATGGAGTAGTCGTGCCTCCCACGGATGGAGAGAGCACTGGCCGAAGCCGTTCGCCGCCATAGGGTCACCGAGATAGTTGTCCGCCATCTCTGCCATCGAACTCTTTTTCTCGTCGCCAGGGAAGTTTGTTGGTTGGGGAATGGAGGTGATGAGGTTGTGTGCTCTGGAGACGGCGAGAGCGTCGACATTTATAGCCGAAAGAGGAAAGGGTGGGAGGAGTGTAGCGGTGTGGGCGAGAAAAGTGGAAACAATGGGAAGGTGGGCCGGCGGTGGCGCTCCATTACGACGATGCGTGACCGACTGGACAGGTGGTCATTGTCCGGCAGTCCGGCGCGGGAGCCGAGGCGGCGGGATGAGGATGACTCGGTTTTCACACGCTCACAGGGCGAGGCCACCAACGTGGGGTTTTTTCCGCCGATTTCGCTTCGTACGGCATTCTCAGGTGGTTCTCGGCGCCCCAGGTTAGGCCTGGGAACCCCAAATGTAATTTGAGCCGAATTCAGGGCGCATGAGAACTCGGATGGGCGAATTTTTCACTGTCCGGATGAAAAACGCCCGAAAAGACCGTCCTGAGAATGTTAGTAGAGATGCTCTTAGTTTTCAGTTAGCTCCTGCCTGTTTGGCATTGCTGGCCTATGATTTTCTACGTGGAAAGATGGCCTCGAGTATTTCGTTTCTAGGAGCCCTGCAACGGTGACATCAAGTCAAATTGTTAATGACTAACGTAAGTGATTTAGACGCGGACGTCTGGACTGGCCCAGTCGACCCAGTTGGCGGTCACGCAAAGGGCTTTCTTCTCTCTCCACTCTCACCCCACTTCCATGTTTCTCTCTTTCCATAGGACAATTTGGGACGTCCTGCTGTGCGCGGTACCGGATAGGTCGGACCACGATCCAAATATTGTTCGGGGCATGACCTAAACAGATAAAAACGGACCGTTTGGGTTCGCAAGACGGGTCTCCCCGATGGAGATGCCCTAACTAAAATTTGGCAAGAAAGCAGACCATGCCGATATCGTAATGGAAAATGATGCAGTACTTCCGCTTTCTCTTCAATGCATCTTGGCTTAGTCGGAAAACAGGTACACCCACACATGTTACCTTCGAATTAGATGTCTTAACTTTTTCTAGATTTGCATGTATGTAGACACGTTTTAGTGCATAGATACATGCAAATTTGCTGGGCACCCCTCCCCCACCTCGCGCCACCCTCCCTCCCCCACCTCGCACCACCCCTCCCACTGCCGCCGGCACAGTCACTGGGCAAAGTCCCTGCAGCGACGACGGCGGCAGGATCTTATCCTCGTGTCTCCTCAGATGGTGGTGGCGGCTAGCGTGTTCAGCGGCGGCGGCCTGCCAGACCTCCGGTGGTGATAACATTGTGGCGGCGTCCGGGGATTGCCAGCGGCGGAGCTGAGGGTGACGGGACGGCTGGAGGCAGTGTGGTCAATCTAGGGTTTCCTGGATCAGCAGCCCTGCAATTCTGCCCTCCTTGTCGTCGGTCGAGGCGTCACGCGGAGGTCCTCCGGGTTTTACTTCGCATCATGAGGATGCTCGGGGTGGAGGACCTAGGTTTGATGGCGGTGGGCATCTTCTCCGTCGAAGGTGGTCGGCCTGAGGCTGGTTTGGCGGATCTCGTGAACCGTCACCTAGTCCTAGCAGCGCGGCGGGGATACTTAGGTGCCGGTGAAAACTGAGCTGTTGGAAGGCGATGGCGGTGTTACCACGTCGTTACCTTGATGAAGGCATCATCATGCACCTAGTGTCGATCTCAATCATTCTGCTCTAGGAGGAATCCTAAGATCTTCGGGTCGGGCGCTGCGGTGTCACATTCTCTCTTGGGAGCATCGCTTGTGGAGCAACGTTGGATGGAAGAGGAAGGAGAGGTGGAGAGGCTTTCCCTTGCACGGAGCTTCGGAGGCGATTGAAAGAGCATGTGGGCACCCATGTGTGGTTTTGGTAATTAATAACAATCTTTATGGACTAATGTTTGTATTAAGTTGCACTTGTAGGAATTTGTCCATTGGCATCACTTGGAGCATGTGTTGGCTTCAAGGTAGATGAAATATAGAAGATGCGTTGTGCAAGCTCAAAATGTGCCATCTCTAGAAGATCTCTTGTTTGATGCTTGCCATCCTCGGTGATAATGGATCGATGAAGACAAGGTCAAAGTATGCTCAAGGCAAAGGTATTCTTGATAGGTTTTCCCTTTTGCCGGTCAAATGTTGGTAGTTGAGAGACCGGGTTTAGGATAGATAGTTGTACTATCAAGAGGGACTCTCGAGTGAGTAACTAGATCATATCTTTCGGAGAGAGCTTAAATCTTTGCATTCTTAGCATAATCTTTCTTGGTTCTTATTTGGATCTTTTCCATGTGAGGTTTTAGAGCTTATGGTAATATTCATAACAAGCTCTAGTTCATCAAAACGGATTTCCCTTTTATACCTTATTGCGTTTTTGATCTTGGAGGTTTTCAGGACTCTCACCAAGTGAGGTATATTACTTTAAAATACATGGAGTTTTCTCACTTGGTGGTATCCAATATTTCCTTTCCAAGTAAGGTAGCTCTTGTTGTCCTCTTTCCAACAAAATTGGTTTCAGGTTAATCGGAGTTTCCTAGCTCAAGTTATCGCCATTTAAATATTGCCTTTGTTTGTTTTATAAAGAAAAGGAAAAATGTTTTTTTCTTTTCTGGGCATAACCAGTACTACCGGATCTGCTACCGCTCGCTGCTGCACACGGCTCATTTCCCTCTATGTCACCCGTAGGCCTGGCCGGCTGTACCGTAGTACCACGCTGTACCACCCAGCCGTCCAAGATTACCGGGCCGCCCAGCTTGCCTAGCTTCAGCCTTCCTCCTTCCTCATGCCACATCGGCACATCGCTTGCCACTCTGGCCGCTGGCCCTGATCCTCCAGCAGGCTCGTCACTGCCTTCGCCGCTTACTTACCGGGCTAGGCCCAGCTGCCACCGCTTGGCCCTCCACCTGCCGCCGCCCTCGCTCGTGGGTAGCACGATGGGCGCTTGCTCCACTCGATCCCGCTGCCTTGCTCGCCTCGACGCCACCTCCCCGATCCCTCTAGTTCGCCGCCCAGCCCTGCTCCTCGCTTTTGTAGCACTGCCCCGGATGTTCCCTGGCTCAGCTCGCTCATTGGATGTGGTAGTACCGGCACAGTTGCGGTACTACCGGCCCAATCTGAAAAAAGGCCCCAACGGGCAGATTTCTGGGCCCCTCTTTATAAGCCTTTTTTCCTCTCTCTTTTTGAGTTGCTTCTTCTCCTCTTTTCTTCAAGCCTTTTCCCTTTATTCTTACATCTCTTGAGCTTGATTAATCTCTTCCCCTCCAATGATTCTTGCCTATATTTGAGAGGAATATAGAGGAGATCTAGATCTACAATTTGACCAAACCAAATCACCTCTTTGTGAGTGAATCTTTAGGATCTAGATCTTGGGGGATTTTGTGTTCTCCTTGTGTTCTTCCTCTCTTGTTTCCCCAATTGCTTTAGTAGCTTTTGTTGGAACTTGACAGTGAAGGATTGGAGCATCTTTGTGGTGTTCTTTCCTTTTGCATTAGGTGCATCGGTTTGTGTTCTCCCCGGAGGATTTGCTTGGTGAAATCAAGAAGCTAGTCCCTCTTGGGTTCTTGGAACCCTAGACGGTTGTGTGGCCTTTGTGGCGTGTTCTTGGGGCCTTTAGTTAAGTTGTGAAGCTCTCCCCAAGATTAAGGCCTTGGTGGCGATTATTGGGAGCCTCCAATTAAGTTGTGGAGATTGCCCCAATCTTGTACGGGTTTGGTGACCGTCCTCAAGTGTCCCATAGTGGAACGGGTTCTTGCTGCGTGGTGGATGCTCGGGAGAATAGGGTGAGGCCTCTTGTGGCATTGGTGGTCTTAGTACCGCCCATCCCTCCAACGAGACGTACTTCCTTGTTGAGAGGAACTCGGTAAAATATCGTCATCCCCCAGTGCCTCGGTTATCTCTATACCCGAGCTCTTTACTTATGCACTTTACATTGTGATAGCCATCATGCTTGAAGTAATCTATATTTCTATCGCATTGTTGCTTGTCTTGCTTAGCATAAGTTGTTGGTGCATATAGGTGAACCTTAGTATATCTAGGCTTTGTGCTTGACAAAAGAAAACGTTGGTTTTATTCCGCCATTGTTAAGCCCATCTCGTAAATATTTTAAACTGTCTATTCACCTCCCCTATAGGCGACATCCGTGATCTTTCAGCGATGACAAGTCATGCTTGACTGACAGGTGCTACGCTGAGTCATGCCTGTTTGGCTGTGTTTTCTGGTGATACTTGGCGGCATGGTGTTGCGGGGTACCTGTAGCAATCGTGGTGTGCCTTGGAGATTGTGTGCATGGAGGTGGTTCTACTTGGCACCATGGTGGCGTCGGTGGCTGGTGTGGAGAGAGACTGCACATCAATATACATGCAGATGATGGTTTGGAGAAAGATAGTGGAGGCGGCGATATCCGGAGCGTGTGCGTGAGCGCCATTTCATGGATAGGTTGTGGATCTAGGCTTGGAGTGCATGAGGCAGCTAGGTGTTTGCTAGATCTTGTCGGGAGTTGGCGATACGGTTATTGTTTTGCTCGGTGTTTTTCTTTGGCGGTTCCGGTTTGTATGATCTATGTAATAGCTTTTGCCACACTTTGTTGCTCTAATGATAAATAAAGCCTGTGTGCATCGCTTAATGCAGAGGCTGGGTTTCGCTCGCCATTTCAAAAAAATGATCTTCAGTAAAAGTGGAAAGCAAAATATATTCTTGAGATGTTGCACGCGGTGATTTCTTATCTACTGATTGACATAGACAACACATCGCAGGAATCAAATTATCAGTTTCATCATGCATTATCACTTAGCAATGAACAAACCAGCATCTAACATACATACAACAGGGGATAACCAGCATCTAATTGGGTGAGCAACAATGAAACAAGACTTTGTTGCGCCATACACAATTAAACATATTTATATCATGCTCTTGGTTCTGGTAGATATGAATCTAGTGGATACTTCCGCTTTGCAAGGTGCGAAGCAGCTTCCTCGTGAGGGCATATGTACCTCTCCACCAATACCTTCTCAGTCAGCAAGAAAATTATATTCTAGCTAGGGTCACTCAATCCATTTTTCTTGAGAAGCTTTACAAGGTAGTACCAGGGCCTAAGACGGCTCTCCAGACTAGAGTGAGCATTGCTCGACGATTAGCAATGTATGCCGGTTCCAACCCCACCTCAGAGATAAGGAACTCGCACAAGCACTGCAACATGTCCTAGACCTCATTAGCACTGCTGGACTCCTATAAACAACAATATCCATCTGAACATCCGTCCACCCGAAATTTTTCTTCAAGTACCCCTTCTCCTCGCTGACGAATGAAATAACATGCAACATATGCCTAATAGATCCATGGGGTACCCCGAGACCTTCAACGCATGTCACCATTGCGCGGAGACGCACTGGTTTGTTGCCAAATATCTATGGCGCAATAAGGCACATCTTGGAAAATTTCCATCGCCTAGCACACACTCCCGCAAGAATGCAACATTGGGCTTGACCACATTCTCGAGGCTGCATTCGAGAGGACTAGCGCTCTGCTTGAGTAACCAACGGAGGTTGTCATGGGAGCTCAAGAGCGTTAGGTAATAGGGAAGGTTGGAGACAATGGATCTACATCGGAAGATAATGCAAGCGAGCGAGACGAGGAGCGCGACCTTGGTAAGCGAGTGGCCGTGCGAGGTGAGACCGACAATGACGGGGTTAGGGTATTGTCCATTTTGGTGCAAAGAAACATGATGATGCACACAACGGTTTTATTACTAAGTTCAAAAATATCAGAGTATTACAAATGGATCACAGAGGGTCGAGACATATATCAACCATCTAAAAAATAAAAGCACGAAAAGACTATGAATTCTCAAATCTCCTAGTGTGTTGCCACCCAATAGCTAGATAGTAAATATTCCGTGCAACCTTCAGCAATTGGTTGCATCCAACATCCATGGGTTCCCGCTAGTCCACTGGGAGGATATAAGACCATAGATTGATCCAGTGTGTAGCCAAGTGAATAACCTGCAAAAAAATTATACCCGTTGTTTTATTAAAAATATATCGTTTCTATATTTTAAAATGGACCAACATAAAACCGAAACACCAAAGTGTATTCTAGCTTTACTTTCCATGTATATCCCATTCAATCAATTACCAAACATATTAGTAATATTAGTTGGAGGTGGTATGTTATAATTGAAAAAGATCATGCACGACATTGGCGCTGTCGGCGTGCGAGGTGGAGGATGGTGGTGGCTGTGGTCTTCGGTCCTGTCCGCGCTGAGAGCTGCCCGGGTTCGCTCTGGTTGCTTCGGCAGCTATCTCGCGGGCAACGGTAATGATCTTGTTGGAGATATGCCCAAGAGGCAATAATAAAAGTTGTTATTATTATATCTTTGTGTTTATGATGAATGTTTGCATCCCATGCTATAATTGTATTATAAGGAAACACTAATACATGTGTGTTTTGTAAACATAAAAGAATCCCTAGTAAGCCTCTTGTTGAACTAGCTTGTTGGTTAATTGATGATCATGGTTTCCTGATCATGGACATTGGATGTTATTAATAACAAGGTTATATTATTAGGAGAATGATGTGATGGACACACACACCCATAGTAAGCATAGCATAAGATCAAGTCATTAAGTTCGTATTGCTACAAGCTTTCAAATGCATAGTAACCTAATCCTTCGACCATGAGGTTATGTTAATCACCATCACCGGATGGGTACTTTGATGACATCAAACACCGCTTAAATCGGGTGGTTATAAAGGTGTCATTGGGTATTCTGAAAGTATGTGTTGAAGCGCATGGACCAAGATTGGGATTTGTCCATCCATATGATGGATAGATATGCTCTGGGCCCTCTCGGTGGAATGTCATCTAGTTAGCTTGCAAGCATGTGACTAGGTCACAGGGGATGACATAACATGGAACGAGTAAAGAGTACTTATCAGTAACGAGGTGGAACTAGGTATGGAGATACCGACGATCAAACCTCGGATAAGTAGAGTATCGCGTGACAAAGGGAATTGGTTTCGTATGTTAATGGTTCTATCGATCACGAAGTCATCGTTGAGTATGTGGGAGCCTTTATGGATCTCCAGATCCCGTTGATGGTTATTGATCGGAGAGGTGTCTCCATCATGTCTACATATTCACGAACCGTAGGGTGACACACTTAAGGTTCGAAGTTGTTTTAAGTAGATATTGAATGTGCGTTGGAGACCAAATGTTGTTCGGAGTCTCGGATTGGATCCGGGACATCACGAGGAGATCCGGAATTGTCCGGAGAATAAGATTCATATAATGGGGATCATTTTCTAAGTTAGGAAATGTTCCAGAGTGTTTGTATGGGAATTCTAGAAAGTTTTGGAATGTTCCGGAAGATTCTAGAAGATATTTTGGAGTTTATTTGAAAACCAAGATAAGATAAGGGAAACTTAAGGGATAAGTAAAGGAAACTTGGGAGGGGGGAGGACTCTCCCCCCAACCCTCCTTGGTGCTTGACCCTAAGGGTGGGCCTAGGGGTGGGAACCCTAGGCCGCACCCCTCCCTCTATATATAGAGGGGTGGAGGCGCCACCCCCCTTGCCCCTTCCCACTCCAAAACCCTAGCCACTTCTCTCCTCCTCCTTCCATCTGCTCTGGCTTAGGCGAAGCCCTGTAGAATTCTCTACTCCACCACCACCACGCCGTCGTGCTGTTGGGATTCCATGGAGAAGATCTACTACCTCCGCTGCTCGCTGGAACAGGGAGAGGAAGGTCTACTTCGACTCCGCACGTGTGACCGTCTATGGAAGCGCTGCCAGAACGCGGCGCCGGAAGGATCGTCTACTCGATCTTGAGATCGGCAAGTGATCGACTACATCAACCACGAGATCCAATCTCGAACAAGGCTTTGGAACCTATAAGGGTTAGTACAGATCTATCTCGTTGCACATGTCTAATAGATTAGATCTTGGCTTTTATCTAGATTAGATCTGGGTTTTGTTCGTTCTTGCGGTAGAAATTTTTTGTTTTCCATGCTACGAACCCATCAGTGGTATCAGAGCCTTGTCTATGCGTAGATCTGTTGCACGAGTAGAACACAATGGTTTTGTGGGCGTTGGTGCTCGTGCCGTCTTTTGCTTTGTGTACTTTGCATCTTGCGGTATGGTGGGATGAAGCGGCTCGGGCTAACCTTACATGTCATCGCACATGAGACTTGCTCCACGCTTGACGTGTAACTTGCTTTGCACAAGTGGCTTTGCGGGTGTCTGTCTCTCCCACCATAGTATAGATCCAATCTACACTTTGCACTTGATAGCACTTGTATCAACGTTGTGGTTCAGTTTCGTAGGTAAGATCCGTTCTTATTCGAAAGCCCCAAACCACGTAAAACTTGCAAAGAAAATTAGAGGCGTCTAACTTGTTTTTGCAGGGGTTTTGTGATGTGATATGGCCATCATGTGATTGTGATTATATTTGATGTATGCAATGATCCTTATTGTAATATGGCAACCGGCAGGAGCCTAATGGTTGTCTTTAATTCTGTTGAGACCTACGTGTCTATTCATCTTGTAATAGCTTTATTCCAAGTAGTTGTAATAGTTGCTAGTGATGATGGACAACCATGAAGCGGCGCCACTGACCTTGACGCAATGCTGGTGATGATGGAGATCATGTCCATGCTTTGGAGATGGAGATCAAAGGCACAAGAAGAAAGGGCCATATCATATCACACTAATTATGAATTGCCTGTGATGTTAATCCTTTATGCATCTTGTATTGCTTAGATCGCGACGGTAGCATTATAAGATGATCCCTCTCACTAAATATCAAGTAATAAAGTGTTCGTCCTTAGTTGGCACTGTTGCTAAGACTCGTCGTTTCGAAGCATCTCGTGATGATCGGATGTGATAGATTCCACGTGTGCATACAACGGGTGCAAGCCAGATTTGCACATGCGGAAACTAAGGTTAATCTTGACGAGCCTAGCATGTACATACATGGTCTCGGAACACGGAATACTGAAAGGTAGAGAATGAGTCATATAAATGATATGATGAACATAAAGATTGTTCGCCGATGAAACTACATCTTCTCTTGTGAAGATCGGGCTTGGTGTAGTGAACTTGGTTCGTGTAATCACTAAGACAGTGTGAGGGATGCTGTTTTGAGTGGGAGTTCACCTAGTTAATTTAAGAATTAAAATTGAACTCAATTTATCATAAACTTAGTCTAAACTACTTGCAAATTTGTTGTAGATTATTTCAATGCGTTCCTAGAGAAAGAAAAGCTTAAGAATAATGGAAGCAACTTCACGGACTGGCTCCGTGGACTGAAGATTGTCCTCAGGGCTGGTCAGTTGACCTATGTGCTCGAAGCACCGCTAGGTGACCCACCTGCAGAAGATGCCACCGATGACGTAAAGAATGTTTACGCCACTCGGAAGAATCATTACTCCATAGTTCAGTGTGCCATCCTGTACGGTTTAGAAACAGAGCTTCAGAAGCGCTTTTAGCTACACGACCCGTTCGAGATCATTAAGGAGCTCAAGCTCATTTTTGAGACTCACGCGGCCGTGGAGAGCTATGAGGCCTCCGAAAAGTTCTTTAACTGCAAGATGGAAGAGGGTAGCTCCGTTAGCGAGCACGTGCTCACCATGTCTGGGCACGCAAACAAGCTCCAAGAGTTGGGGATAACGATTCCTAATGAGTTAGGGATTCACCGTGTCCTCCAATCACTACCACCAAGTTATAAGAACTTTGTGATGAACTACAATATGCACTGCATGAACAAGACGTTGCCTGAACTATTGTCCATGCTAAAAACTGCTGAAGTGGAGATCAAGAAGGAGCACCAAGTGTTGATGGTCAATAAGACCACCAATTTCAAGAAACAGGGCAAGCCTAAGAACAAGGGCAACTTCAAGAAGGACGGCAAGAAAGCTGCCGCACCTGCTAAGAAGCCCAAGGCTGGTCCTAAGCCTGAAACTGAGTGCTTCTACTGCAAGGGTGCTGGTCACTGGAAGCGTAACTGCCCCAAGTACCTGGCAGATCTGAAGAACGGCAACATCAATAAGAAAGGTATATTCGATATACATGTTATTGATGTGTATCTTACTAGTAATCGTAGTAGTGCCTGGGTATTTGATACTGGTTCGGTTGCTCATATTTGTAACTCGAAGCAGAGTCATGCGGAATAAATGAAGACTGGCGAGAGACGAGGTGACGATGCGCGTTGGAAATGGCTCCAAGGTTGATGTGATCGCCGTCGGCACGCTCCCTCTACATCTACCTTCGGGATTAGTTTTAAATTTAAATAATTGTTATTTGGTGCCTGCGTTAAGCATGAACATTATATCTGGATCTTGTTTATTGAGAGACGGTTACTCTTTTAAGTCCGAGAATAAAGGTTGTTCGATTTATATGAGTAATATCTTTTATGGTAATGCACCTGAGATAAATGGTTTATTCTTACTAAATCTCGATAGTAGTGATACACATGTTCACAACATAATGCTAAACAAACAAAATTAAATGATAATTCTACATACATGTGGCACTGTCGTCTTGGTCACATTGGAGTGAAGCGTATGAAGAAACTCCATTCTGATGGACTTCTTGAATCACTTGAAAGATGCGAAGCATGTCTAATGGGAAAAATGACTAAGACTCCATTCTCTGGAATAATGGAGCGAGCTATAGACTTATTGGAAATAATACATACCGATGTGTGTGGTCCAATGAGTGTAGCGTCGCGTGGTGGATATCGTTATGTTCTCACTTTCACGGATGATTTAGCAGATATGGGTATGTCTACTTTATGAAACATAAGTCCGAAACTTTTGAGAAGTTTAAGGAATTTCAAAGTGAAGTGGAAAATCATCATAACAAGAAGATTAAGTTTCTGTGTTCTGACCGCGGAGGTGAATATCTAAGTTATGAGTTTGGCATGCATTTAAAGAAATGTGGAATACTTTTGCAGTTGACACCGCCGGGAACACCACAGCGTAATGGTGTGTCCGAACGTCGTAATCGAACTCTCTTAGATATGGTTCGGTCTATGATGTCTCTTACAGATTTACCGCTATCGTTTTGGGGCTACGCATTAGAAACAGCCGCATTCACTTTAAATAGGGCACCATCTAAATCCGTTGAAACGACACCGTATGAATTGTGGTTTCGAAAGAAACCTAAGTGGTCGTTCCTTAAAGTTTAGGGTTGCGAAGCGTATGTAAAGAAGTTACAACCTGATAAGCTTGGACCCAAAGCGGAGAAATGCGTCTTCATAGGATATCCTAAAGAAACAATTGGGTATACCTTCTATCATAGATCCGAAGGCAAAGTTTTCGTTGCCAAGAATGGATCCTTTCTTGAGAAGGAGTTTCTCTCGAAGGAATTGTCTGGAAGGAAAGTAGAACTCGACGAGGTTATTGAACCTTCTCTCAGAGTTGAGAGTAGCGTAGCACCAGAAGATGTTTTTGTGCCGCCTGCACCAATTGGAGAGGAAGCTCATGATGGTGATCATGAAACTTCGAACGAAGTTGCTACTGAACCTCGTAGGTCAACAAGGGTTCGTGCCACTCCTGATTGGTATGACTCTGCTTTGAACGTCATGTTGGTGGACAACACTGATGACCCTGCGACGTATGAAGAAGCTATGGTGAGCCCAGATTCCGACAAATGGCTAGAAGCCATGAAATTCGAAATGGGATCCATGTACGAAAACCAAGTATGGACTTTGGTGGACTTACCGGATGGCTGTAAGGCTGTCGAGAACAAATGGATTCTCAAAAGAAAAACAGATGTTGATGGTAACGTGACCGTCTATAAAGCTCGACTTGTCGCGAAAGGGTTCCGACAAATTCAAGGAGTTGACTACGATAAGACTTTCTCACCAGTAGCGAAGCTAAAGTCTGTAAGGATTTTGTTAGCAATAGCTGCATATTTCGATTATGAGATTTGGCAGATGGATGTCAAAACGGCATTCCTTAATGGTGACATTGAGGAAGAGTTGTATATGGTACAACCCAAGGGTTTTGTCGATCCTAAAGATGCTGACAAGGTATGCAAACTTCAGCGCTCCATTTATGGACTGAAGCAAGCATCCCGGAGTTGGAATCAACGTTTTGATAAAGTAATCAAAAACTTTGGATTTATACAAACTTATGGAGAAGCTTGTATTTACAAGAAAGTGAGTGGGAGCTCTGTGGCATTCCTAGTACTATATGTAGATGACATATTGTTGATTGGGAATGATATAGAACTTCTTAATAGTGTCAAAGCCTATTTGAATAATAGTTTTTCAATGAAGGATCTTGGCGAAGCGGCATATATTCTAGGCATCAAGATTTATAGATATAGATCAAGACGCCTAATAGCGCTTTCACAAAGTACATACTTAGACAAAGTTCTAAAGAAGTTTAGAATGGAAGAGAGCAAGAAAGGGTCCGTGCCCATGTTGTCAGGTAAGACCTTGAGTAAGACTCAAAGTCCAGCTACGGCAGAAGATAGAGAGAAGATGAATAATATTCCCTATGCCTCGGCCATAGGTTCTATCATGTATGCCATGTTGTGTACAAGACCGGATATAGCACATGCTGTTAGTTTGACTAGCAGATATCAAAGTGATCCTGGAATGGAGCACTGGACAGCAGACAAGAATATCCTAAAGTACCTAAATAGGACTAAGGATATGGTTCTTTCTTATGGAGGTGATGAACAACTTGTTGTAAACAGTTACACTGATGCTAGTTGGAACACCGATCCAGATGAGTCGAAGTCACAGTCTGGATACGTATTTATTTTGAATGGTGCTGCAGTGAGCTAGAGGAGTGCCAAGCAAAGCGTTGTGGCGAAATCTTCAACTGAATCGGAATACATAGCTGCTTCGAAGGCTGCACAAGAAGCCATATGGATGAAGGAGTTCATTACTGAACTTGGCGTGGTTCCTAGTGCGTTGGACCCGATGGCCATCTATTGTGACAACACAGGTGCCATAGCTAATGCACAGGAGCCAAGGTCACATAGCAAGCTGAAGCACATCAAGCTACGTTTCCATGCTATTCGCGAGTATGTCCGAGATGGTGACATAAAGATTTGCAAAGTACACACTGATCTGAATATGGCAGATCCGTTGACTAAACCTCTCCCTAGAGGAAAGCATGACCAACACCAGAACGCCATGGGTGTCAGGTATATTACCATGTAATCTAGATTATTGACTCTAGTGCAAGTGAGAGACTGTTGGAGATATGCCCAAGAGGCAATAATAAAAGTGGTTATTATTATATCTTTGTGTTTATGATGAATGTTTGCATCCCATGCTATAATTGTATTATAAGGAAACACTAATACATGTGTGTTTTGTAAACATAAAAGAGTCCATAGTAAGCATCTTGTTGAACTAGCTTGTTGGTTAATTGATGATCATGGTTTCCTGATCATGGATATTGGATGTCATTAATAACAAGGTTATATCATTAGGAGAATGATGTGATGGACACACACACCCATAGTAAGCATAGCATAAGATCAAGTCATTAAGTTCGTATTGCTACAAGCTTTCAAATGCATAGTAACCTAATCCTTCGACCATGAGGTTATGTTAATCACCATCACCGGATGGGTACTTTGATGACATCAAACACCGCTTAAATCGGGTGGTTATAAAGGTGTCATTGGGTATTCTGAAAGTATGTGTTGAAGCGCATGGACCAAGATTGGGATTTGTCCATCCATATGATGGATAGATATGCTCTGGGCCCTCTCGGTGGAATGTCATCTAGTTAGCTTGCAAGCATGTGACTAGGTCACAGGGGATGACATAACATGGAACGAGTAAAGAGTACTTATCAGTAACGAGGTGGAACTAGGTATGGAGATACCGACGATCAAACCTCGGATAAGTAGAGTATCGCGTGACAAAGGGAATTGGTTTCGTATGTTAATGGTTCTATCGATCATGAAGTCATCGTTGAGTATGTGGGAGCCTTTATGGATCTCCAGATCCCGTTGATGGTTATTGATCGGAGAGGTGTCTCCATCATGTCTACATATTCACGAACCGTAGGGTGACACACTTAAGGTTCGAAGTTGTTTTAAGTAGATATTGAATGTGCGTTGGAGACCGAATGTTGTTCGGAGTCTCGGATTGGATTCGGGACATCACGAGGAGATCCGGAATTGTCCGGAGAATAAGATTCATATAATGGGGATCATTTTCTAAGTTAGGAAATGTTCCGGAGTGTTTGTATGGGAATTCTAGAAAGTTTCAGAATGTTCCGGAAGGTTCTAGAAGATATTTTGGAGTTTATTTGAAAGCAAGATAAGATAAGGGAAACTTAAGGGATAAGTATAGGAAACTTGGGGGGAGGACTCTCCCCCCAACCCTCCTTGGTGCGCCGGCCCTAAGGGGTGGGCCTAGGTGTGGGAACCCTAGGCCGCACCCCTCCCTCTATATATAGAGGGGTGGAGGCGCCACCCCCCTTGCCCCTTCCACTCCAAAACCCTAGCCGCCTCTCTCCTCCTCCTTCCATCTGCTCTGGCTTAGGCGAAGCCCTGCAGAATTCTCTACTCCACCACCACCACCACGCCGCCGTGCTGCTGGGATTCCGTGGAGAAGATCTACTACCTCCGCTGCTCGCTGGAACGGGGAGAGGAAGGTCTACTTCGACTCCGCACGTGTGATCGTCTGCGGAAGCGCTGCCGGAACGCGGCGCCGGAAGGATCGTCTACTCGATCTTTAGATCGGCAAGTGATCGACTACATCAACCACGAGATCCGATCTTGAACAAGGCTTTGGAAACTACAAGGGTTAGTACAGATCTATCTCGTTGCACATGTCTAATAGATTAGATCTTGGCTTTTATCTAGATTAGATCTGGGTTTTGTTCGTTCTTGCGGTAGAAATTTTTTGTTTTCCATGCTACGAACCCATCAGATCTGTACGGTGGCTTTCATCGCAACGATGGGGAGCCTAGGTGTGGCGGTGTGCAGGAGGTCGGGTCTAGCTGCCCAGTCCGATGGCTTCGATGGCGGACATCACGATCTAATCGGGGTGGTTTGTGTGCAGGATGGTGATGGTGGTCTGGCCGGCCCTCGAATGGCGGGTGTGAGGTTGTGACTCTCTGCCGGGCGAAAGTCTTGTTCTGGCTACCGGCGGATGATGGTGATGGTGGTCTGACCGGCCCTCGAGTGGCGTGTGTGAGGTTGCGACTCTCTGTCGGGCGAAAGTCTTGTTCTGGCTATGGCCGGAGCCGATGGCGGCGACGCCTTTTTGGTGTCGTTTCCTCCTTGGAGGCGTCGTGGTTGTGGTGCTCTTGCGCCTTCGCTCGGGTTCTCCGGGGGAAACCCTGATCCCTCGCGAGATCGGGCGAGGGCAGAACTTTCTTGTGTCGTTTGGCCTCCTGGGTCCTCGCCTTGGATGCTCCGTCAGCCAGAGGGACTAGTGGAGAGAGTTGGTTGTTGGTGTCGATGATCTATTGGGCTCGACTTCGGTTTGGTGTGCTCCGGGTGAAAACCCTGCACCGGCCCCGGCCGATGCCGGTGATGGCGGCGCTCTCGGTCGTTGGTCCCCTCATTGGAGGCATCACTATGGAGGCCCTTCCCTGCAAGTGTTGGTGTTTGGTTTGTCTGTCTTGTCGGTTTCGTCCTCGGACCGTCTTCGGCTAGGTGATGTGCGGCCCCGGGGGTTAGCGTGGATGTCGGAGCGGTGGCTCCGAGTTTTTGCCTCCGCCTTGTTGCGTTTTGAGGTGTTTTGGGTCTCGGCCTTGGCCACTTGGGTGGCTAGGCCGTTGGCTCGTGTGGTGCGCGGCCTAGGGGCCGGTGTGTAGTGTTGTGTTGTATCGGTTTTCGGCTGGTTTCCCTTATAAACTGGCCATCTCTCTTCTACTATATCAATGAATGGCAAGCCTCTTGCCTAGTTTCAGAAAAAAGATCATGCACCAAATTATATGTGCAAAAGTGATGAATTGTCTCCAATGAATCACAAAAGAAACACTTCTGACTCTCGTTCCAATTTCTCTTTGCTAGGTTGTCTTTAGTTAATAGGACTTTGTTGTTTAGGAACCGCATGAATATCTTAATTTTAAGTGGATTTTCAACTTCCACAAGTATTTACGTGGAATTCTTGTATGTCCATTCAATAGCTCAAGATACATATCCTTCACAGTCAACAAACCCAAAGAAGTAAGATTCCATACAAATTTATCCGGAGTGTCACCTAACTGTACCATCATCACATGCTGGCATAAATGCAACAAATCGGTCCATTTA
The DNA here is from genome assembly GCA_023614405.1 of Avena insularis. Lineage (NCBI taxonomy): Eukaryota > Viridiplantae > Streptophyta > Magnoliopsida > Poales > Poaceae > Avena > Avena insularis. Next base: position 444,763,195 of record CM042684.1, read on the forward strand.
TGACCAGTTAAAGCCCTTCTAAAAACAATGTTCAGCGGGGTTTGAATGTTCAGAGTTCATTATTCCTTAGTTCCTTGTCTCTATTTCTTTGTTATTCATTTATCAGAGTTTAGTATAGTTTCAGTTCCTTTGTCCCTCTTTCTTTCAGTATACATGTCCCTCTATCATTGTTAATGTTCACTTCATGGTTTCTTTCTCCAGTTTCTCAATTTCTTAAATTTTAAGTCTCTCATCATTTTCTATTTCTTCAGTGTCTTTCAATCCTTCAGTGTCTTATTTTGTTCTCGGTCTTTTATTAGTCCTATGCTCAGTGTTCCATGTTTCCTCGTCCCCCAGTTAGTCACAATGCTTTGGGAGATACTACAAGCATTTCATAAATGATTATGACATGAGGATAGACGACAAGGTGCTTTTGAACACGAGGGATGGTTCTCTCCCAATAATCCCAACTGTCCAGCAAACAATCAATGAAGCACCAAAGTTAAGGATTTTGGTACAATGTTTTTTTTTTTGCAATCTGTATGGTTTTATACTCATGTTATATGTATGTCTGTAGCAAAGCTGAAAAACCCTCCCTCTTGCTTCATTTCATAGCTATAATTTTGTAGATGTTAATTTATTTATTTATTTTTTTGTCAATGAGCATGAAGGTAATACACGTGCTCTGTTAAGAGACCACACTTCCCCGCAAAAAAAAAGAAGGTAATACACGAGCCGTAGTGTTCTGTAGAGGGCTAGAGTTAACAGATGATCAGATATCCTGATACAACGAGTACATGTTGGCTTGCAGTTTTGGTTAGAAGCTGTGTTAGTCCATTCCCATACTAAGACTGACATTATGTACAACCGTCTAATAATCAATTGCACATGACAACTTGTTTCAGTCTTGTCCAGAACTATATTTGTTGAGCTAAGCATTATCTCTTTTATTTATTTTATTTTTGTTTTCCATTCATTTTCTTTCATGAATTTATTTTACGCAGAGGATCCCTAAGGTGATTTATGAAGCTCTAAGCCTTCCAGAAGACGGGGCTGCAGTTCTATCAGTGTATCAGGGAATCGCAATGGAAGCTAGGTTCTACATATTCTGGTTGGAACCAGTCAGCCCTGATCAATGAACTCGAGGAAGGACTCTATTGTTAGAACTAATATAATCTTGTTGTTAGTGTCACGTTCAGAGTTTTATCATGTGAGCTGGCTGCATACATGCGTGTTGTGCTTGGCCTGGTCGTGTGGCCGTTGAGGAGATGCCATGCAAGTGCCAAAACGTGTGGGTGTGTAGCTAGTGGAGAGTAAAATGTGGATCAAGTAGTTGTGGCTTTGACCATGTGTTTAGTTCGTGTGGTGTTGCCTATTTAAGGCCTTGTACCTTGTGTGTTTGAAGAATGAGAAGTAAAGAAAAATGTAGTGCATGTGTTCTCACCGGGAGTAAATAGCAAAGCATGTTTTCTCCCTGGTGTAGTGTGTGTATGTGTGGGTTCCTCCATGGCGTGTGTGTGTTCTTGTGTTTGAGAGACAAATAGTACTGTTTGAGAGGTAGAAGAAGAAGATCAGGGGGCTGCGAGGTTGCAGCTTAACAAAGAGTGTTTGAGAGGTAGAAGAAGAAGATCAGGGGCCTGCGAGGTTGCAGCTCCAACATCTATGTACTGATGTTATTCCACAAGATCGAAGGCAGCATCACATTCTCATTCTATGTTTTGTAGGTGGGAAGTTTGGTGGTGTGTTGGTGCGCCCACTGATTCCTTGTATTTTTGGATGTTGCCATGTGTGTGTTCTCGCAGAAAATCGTATCTGAAGACATTGTAATGAACTTTTTATGTTATCTATTTCACATTTCGAGCTTTTCTATCGAATTACAGTACTATGGGGTTGTTCAATGCAATGTAAACTCAGTGGACTAAGTTCAATGCAAGTTGGTTCGTTCTAAATGGTCCTTTTGTGAAAAATGGCATTCTAGATGGTCTTGGTGGAGGAGAAGATCAGTTTTCCCTTTCTATTCTTGTTACGTGGTACTCCCTCCGTTTCAAAATATAAGATGTTTTAGCTTTGTGAAAGAACTGTATCTAGACATTTTTTAGTGTGTAGGTTCACTCCAAACCTAAATGAACCTACACACTAAATGAGTCTAGATACACTCATTTCAAAAACCTAAAACATCTTATATTTTAAAACGGAGGGAATATTATCCTGCACATTTCCTTCTTTCTGTTGCATTGGACAGATCCAAGCTCAACCACTAAAGCATGTGTAAGTGTGTAACGTGTTGGTAGTCAGACTGAATCCATTAGCCGAGGATTCAAAATAGGCTAAGCAAATCAAAGACTGAGCCCGATAGGTTGAAATATGTCTGTTTTGCAAATGACAAACAAACAGAGCTGCAGAAAACAAAACTGAGAACCTCGAAATAGTTGAGCCAGGACGGAACCGCTCCTCCGGTTCGCCTCCTCCAAGGCGACCAGGGGTGAAACCCTAGCCCCGCACCGCCACCTCCTCCGCCGCCGCTCCCTCCCCTCGCCATCCCCTGAGGCGCCTGCTGGCCTAGCCCGCGACGCCGGTGAGGGGGACTGCGGGGATCTGCTCCCAGAGCACGGCGGTTTGGAGGGGGCTGCCGGGTGGGAGCTGGGCTCCGCCACTGGATGCTGCTCGGCGGCCTCCCTCCCTCTCCCCCTTCCAACTCGGCCTCACCGGTGTTGGGCTGCGGGGATCGGGTCGGGGTGCTTCCTGCTGCGTCCTTGGCAGGGCCCTTGGATCCAGGGCGACGGCCTTTGGAGGGGGCGATGTCATTCCGGCGGTGGGCGGCGTCCGCGAGTGCAGGACGTTCCCTCGGCGGCGTGGTGTGGTTGTGGTTGTGTTGTGGTTGCGGCGGGCGGCGGGCGGCGTCCGAGGTTGCTCTCCTATTGTTGTGGTGTGGTGTGGTTGTTCTCCTGGTTGTTCTTGCAGGTCATGCTCGCCGGCGGCGGCACCCTCGACCCTGGGCAAGAGGGAAAGTGTTCTCCTCTCTGGTAGCCTTCCTCCGATTCGAGCCGTTGGGTCTACGTCGTGCTTTATCAACATTTTTTCACCACATCTTTGGTGGCGTCCTTATCTAGCAGTTTATGTATCGCTTGATGGGTGGTGTTGTGGGTGGCGATGGTGTTCGTGGGTGGCAGCTTGACGATGCGACAATGCTCAATCCCTCCTTAGCAACATGTCTGAATGTCCAAGTGTGCTCAAAGTGAGCCTCTCTACCTCTCGACGGTACGGCGCCTTTCGATCCAAGCGAGAAAGCAGGGTGCTTTCTCTAGAGGTGGAATAGACGATCGACATGGTTGGCCCTGGTGGTTGACGATGGCATGGGTTTCCTCTGTGGCGTCCTCTCCAACTCCTCTTCCTCTCCGGGGCGACTCGTGGGCGTGGCAAGGGCTTCGCTTCTAGCTAGGCTTCATTTTTGTATTTCTTTGCTTGTTTGTCTTTACTTGTAAGCTGTTCTTCAGCACTTTGTAAACCTTGACCGTATGGGGTTTTGTTAATTTAAAGTCGGACACTATGTTCCTATCTTTAAAAAACAAACAAACAGATTTTTTCATTCTCATTATTATCAGCCTATACAGATGTTATTTTCTATTTGTCTGTAAAAATCTGCCTGTTTCCAAATTGAAAAACACATAGCTGTTTATTAGGCACTCCATCAAAATCATTTTGAACAATGGGTCAGCTCTTCTTTAGAAACATCCCGTTAAAACAATTGTCGATTCGACAAGTACACTAGCGAACCGGTACGTGCGCGGCTCCTAGGAGGAGGTGAGAGGCGGCGGCTGAAAAACCCATCTAGGGTTTCTTCCCTCCGCCGGTGAAACCGTCGATCCGTTCTGTCTTCGATGGTCTTAGGGCCTTGGAGGTGTGGCGGACCACGACCTCTCGCCGGTGGGAGGTTTTTGTTCTTTACTTAGGCTTTTTCCGTATCTTTTTCGGGATGTTGAGACGGCGGCTACATCCTGAAATCAGAATAAAGTCCTCTCATCCTCTCTCCGGTGGTGCGCCTAGCGCTAATGGAGTGCGCGTGGAGTCGTATATCCGACTGATCTCCTGGGATCTAGTCGTTTTTCGTGTTAATTTTAGGTCAATCTCTTCCAATCTACTGATGTCATCACCGACTGATCTCCTGGGATCTAGTCGTTTTTCGTGTTAATTTTAGGTCAATCTCTTCCAATCTACTGATGTCATCATTGACGATGGTTATTACTTTAGTCCGCTGGTTCTTTGGGACTTTAGCACGATGACTTCTTGTCTATCTACTAAACAAGCTCTACTACGAAGCTTTGTCGGGCTCCTGTGATGGAGGGGCGAGGATGGTGCCACGCTTTCGGCTCGTGCTAGTGTTTGTAGTCTTCGTTAGGTGGTTCATCGACCTATTTGTAATTTTTATTACTTTTAGGTCTCTTTGTACTACCGTTGATGATTACTAATAGATTGATGAATTTTTTATAAAAAAAACAATTGTCGATTCGGAATTTTCACCGTCGCGCCGTGGGTGCTCTAACTCATGCCCACGAGGTCGTGCACGAGAAGGTGGCCGGCCGCGGGAATGTCGGCGGCGAGATCTCCTTGTTCAGGCAGGGCCACTAGGGATGAATCAAGCATGAACAACTACCATGGTGCCTCCTCTCAATTCGGTACGGATGGCCTAATTTGATTCCGATGGTCGGTGACAAATTTCCAATGTGGTGGTGGTTGTTCGACGAGCATGGCTGGTTAGCTGCTCCAGGAGAGGAGTCGATAAAAACAGTTACGCATGGGACAAATTTAGGTTTTAGCTGCCTCACCATCGTGTAGCACCGGCAGTCCCAAACGGTATACTGCAGCAATGCCGGACAAGGCGTTTGGAGGGGCCGGTTCATAGTGCGGGCCATTTTGGAGGCTCTCCCCACACCGGCAACGTCCTAAGATATGGCCCCCTAACAAATTTGGTCCAAATAAAATGCATAAGTTGGAAGTCATAAATAGTTCAAATCTGCAACAACCAGACCATTGCATTCAACGCCATAAAAGTTTCGCGATCATATAAACCAAGCTCCGGCGATCATGCAATGTCATTCAAATTCAACTTCGGATGGCCGCCGTTGGGTCCAAAACGTCATCAAAGTCTGGTAATCATCATACAAACCAGGCGATCAAATGTAGGATGGATCGTACTCAGTCACCGGCGGTGTTAGGTGGACTTGAGACAACGCCGCCGCTTTAAAAGCTGGAGGTCGTGGCTGAGCTAGAGATTGTGTCGACGTTGTCGCTGCAGCTGCAGCCTCCTCCAAGATGCGAGCACGGGTGATCGCGTACTAAGACTTGGCCGTCTCATCAATGTTGGCGGTGTTGGCCATAAGAATGGCGGCCTCCTGAGTCGTTTTGGCGATCGGGACTTTGGACGGCTAGTTTTGTGCGGCTAGCATGGCGGCCTGCGCGGTGACTTTGGCAGCCACAACCTCTCATCACCTTGCTTGATCTTGATGTCCACTTTCTCCATCAAACGTTCCACCTGGCCTGCGACTGCTCATCTCTATCTTTTGTGTTCTATGAGAAAGCGGCGATCATCTAGTCGATGGTCTCATCCACCTTGTCCGTAGCTCCCACGCCCACCCTCTTGGTCTTGGCCTTCTTATTTCCAATAGGGCAACCTTGCACGGAGTTGGTCGGCGCATCCACATCAAGCGTCTTACCATTGTTGAGGCTAACCCAAACTTTCATCCATTTTGGTCAAGTCTCGGTTTTGGTGAAGCAATGCATGTATTTGAACTCTTGTTGATCGGTCCTTTCCTTGTACATCTTCATGGCATCCTTCAACTAGCAAAACAAGAAGACGTCTAAACATGAGAAGCAGCACATAGTAGAACAATACTTCCTCCGTTTTAAAATATAAGATGTTTTAGCTTTGTGAATGAAGTGTATCTAGACCTTTTTTAGTGTCTAGGTTCATCTAGGTTTGGAGTAAACCTAGACACTAAACGAGGTCTAGATACACTCCTTTCACAAAGCTAAAACATTTTATATTTTGAAACGGAGGGAGTACATGCCAAAATGAACATAGTTTGAGTGTTCACTTGATCCATCATGGTCTTGCCACTCTCCTTCCTTTTACGGATCTTCTAAAGAAAGCCATGAGACTTGTTGCAACTTTGTAGTATCATGCCCCACCTATGTGACCACGCACCTTGGTTGCGAATCATGTGCATCGTCGCGTGTTTTCCATGGAGCTTGCATTCGTTGAACTCGTCGAGGATCAGGGGCGGAGCCAGGGGGCTAGCAGGGGCTAGACCCCTCCTAATCGATCGCCCCCCTCAACATTTAATAGTAGGTAGTGGTGCATCTATATTAGTGTATGTGTGCTAATTGTCGGAGATTAGTACATGATTAATCAGTTGTGGAGTAATGAACTAAAGACCATTAGCCAATCTCTCGATCGTGGCATTGTTTCCTAGTTAAAAATAATGATCTGATCTGCTCGTTAGAAATTAGAGGATCGATCTATCTTGTATGTCACCTAATCGGTAGGATTAGAAATTAATACAATATGTGATTACTGCCTCAGGCCTAATCACACATGATGTCTATACTTAAGGTATATTGTGCATTAGATTTACCAATTCAATTTATATTTTCCACTAGTTAATCTTTCTTTAGATCAATAGAAGTTGTATATCGGTTTGTACATTGTCATAGAGTCGGAAGACAAAAGCAACGGAAGAACAAGAAGTACAATTTTTTTGAAGAATAAGTTATTAAAAAATGAAAATAAATATAATTTTTTTGTCACAGTTGTCATATTTTGATATTGATGCTATTTGTTAAATCTCCAAAATTGTGTTATAGTATCTTCTAGGTCGTTCACTCCTATAAAGAAAATTTCTTCTACTCCATTTACTCTGAAAAAAAATCTCTATGTCGTAAGTGGTTATTGTCTTCTTCTCCCCCCCTATGGTCAAATCCTGGCTCCGCCCCTGTCGAGGATCCTCTTCCATCAAAACCTACTAGTTTGTTGGGCACTGGTGATAGGGTCAAGGATCATGGCCTTCCATACATCCGTTAGGCATTCATCCTCATCCATGAAGCATCACTTTCCTTTGGCGCCCTTCCTCTTGACCCCCTTGGTCTTGATGCTGGTTTCAACGTCCTCCACTTCAGCTTCCTCCCTCTTCCTTATCAAGTCATCCTCATAGTAATCATCTTCTTCCTCCGCCTCATCACCTTGTGTGGCATCAGCATCCCCGTCGGCTGGGAACCATCACCATTGATCATGCCGGGCAAGATGCCAGCGGTTTCCTTGGCCTTCACACCGTTTCATAAACCCAAGCCTATGATAATATCGGTGTCGACACATAGGAGGTTAAAGGAATGTGTACCTCAGTGGCGTCGTCGCCCTACATTCAGTCAACCACATGGTGGTCACTATTGTGCTAGTGCCAAACAGGCTACGCCCGGTGTGGGACCTCACACACACTTCATCGACGAAGGAGATTGGCACCCGCCACAACACCGGTGACCCGGTGTAGCTCTAGTTGAGGTCAAGGCCGGTGTCGAGTTGGTTGTGCTTCCATGTCGCCACCGTTATCAACGAGTAAATGAAGTTCGGCTTATGAGGCGCTTCACTCTCGCTGATCTTGGTGGGAGGGTGATACGTCCATTTTGCATCACTATTCTATGTCTTAATTCACTATTATTCATTGATATATTTCATATTGAGAGGTGATACTTATGTTATTTTATCTATTTTTGCATGGTTGATGACTTTTGGAGCATGGATCGCTGCAGTCAGGATTCTGATGGAAAAGGTGCTGTTTGGAGGAAAAATTCGCGAAGATCAGAAAATCCGGGAAAATATATGGAAAATCCTATTTTTCTAGAAGACTAAGGATGCCAGAAGACGGAGTGGAGATGGGCCATAGGGGCCCACACCACCCCATGGAGCGGGCAGCCCTAGGCCGCGCCAGGAGGTGGTGTGGCCACCTTGGCCCACCTCTAGTTCTCCCCTCTGGCGTATATCATCCTCCCGAAACCCTAAGACTCGGGGTGCGACCACAGAAAGATTTTGCCGCCTCTGCGGGGCGGAAAACACCGAGAGAGAAAGATCTCTCCGGCAGACATATTTCTGTCGGGGGAATTCCTTCCCGGAGAGGAGAGATCGTCGCCATCAACACCACCATCAAGCTGGACTTCATCGGGATCATCATCATCATCACCACCATCATCACCATCAGCACCCTCATCACCATCTCCATATTGCTGTAACAATTGGTTGAATCTTGCTATAGTTCATAGAGGAAACTTTCCCGGTGTTGATTACTCTTTGTAGTTGATGCTATTGAGTGAACCATTGAATTATTGTTTATGTTCAAATTGTTATACATCATTATTCTATCTCTGATCATGATCCATATGATGTCTTGTGAGTAGTTCGTTTTGTTCTTGAGGACATGGGAGAAGTCTTGTTGTTAGTAGTGGAGTTGTGTTGAGAAAGATTCAATAGATTGTTATTTAAGTTGTGGTGTACTTCTTATAGTGGTGTCATGTGAACGTCGACTACATGACACTTCACCTATATGGGCCTAGGTGAATGCATTGTGTATATGGCTACTAATCGTAGGGGTTGCCGGAGTGACAGAAACCTGAACCTCTGTTAGGAAACCATTGCACAAGGGTCGTAAGGGTCTTAGAGTTTAAAGCTGTGGTTAGGTTTCTACCTTAATTACTTTCTTGTACTTATGGATGTTTGCAAGGGGTATAATCACAAGTATGTATTAGTCTTGGATGGGGCGGTACATTAGCACAGGTTCACCCACACAACACTTACCAAGCTAGAGAAGATTAATCAACTGTATGAAGCAAAAGCACTTGACAGTCTTCCTATGTGTCCTCGAGAACGTTTGGTCATCTTAAGTAATACAACCGGCTTATCCTTTGCTGCATAAAGGATTGGGCCACTTGCTGCATTTATTCCTACTGTCTTTTATTTACTCGTACTTTGTTTGCTTGCTTTATTGAAAACCCCTAAAAATCCATTTGCTAAGTATTTGCAGAGAATTCCTGATCCATACCACTAGCCAGCACCTTCTGCTCCTCGTTGGGTTCGACACTCTTACTTATCGAAAATACTGCGATACACCCCCTATACTTGTGGGTCATCAAGACTATTTTCTGGCGCCATTGCCGGGGAGTGAAGCGCTATTGGAGAGTGGAACTGGTAAAGGAAACTTCTACTGTGAGTATTGTTTACTACTGTTAGTTGCTTTATTTTCGTTATGAATAATTCGCTGAGTTTCTTATTTGGTAATGCTACTACCACTGCTAAGGTAGTAGATAAGCCACCACCTGCTGAGAATGATGTTTTCAAAATACCTATAAGAATTATTGATCGTGTTATGGATAACTATTATGTTGGGGATGGAACTGTCCATCCCGGTGATCATTTGCTCTTTATACACGAATTATGCGGGTTGTTCAAGTGTGCAGGTATTACTACAAATCAAGTTAAGAAGAAGTTATTCTCATCATCGCTGAAAGGAAGAGCTGAGGATTGGTATAAGCTGTTGAAGAATGGTCAAGCCCTGGAATGGGATGAAATAGTGCCTCTCTTTTATTCAAAGTTTTATCCTCCTAGTGAGATTCATAAAGATCGGAATCAAATATATAACGTTTGGCCTGTTGATGGAGAGAGTACAGCTCAAGCTTGGGGGAGATTGAAGTTACTAATGCTCAAATGTCCCATTCATGAGCTCCCCAACAATATTATTATCAATAACTTTTATGCAAGACTCCCTCTACATGATAAAGATTTATTGGATGCTTTTTGTGCTGGATCATTCACTCGTATGGAAGAAGAAGCTAAATGGGATCTTCTAGACCGTATTCAAGACAATAAAGAAGCTTGGGAGAATGACAAAGGTAGAAAGTTAGGTATAAATTATGATTATGAATGCATTGAATCTTTTATGGGAACTGATGACTTTCAAAATATTAAAAATGCTTATGGTCTAGACTCTTAAGCTATTGCTTCTTATTTTAAGGCTTTTGCTTCCTATATTGAAGTGCCTAAAAAGAAGTGGAATAAGTATCATGAACCTTATAAAGATGTTGCTAAGAGTGTTCCTGCAAGAAATACTAAAGTTTATACTGCTAATCATGTCTTACCTAAACCTTACATTGAGAAAATGCCTTTCCCAGTTAAGATAAAGGAACATTCAATGATAGCTAGTATGGTTAATGAAAGTATGAATAAGGTTGTTGAACCTGATAAACAAATGGTTGATGAACCTATAATAGCAAATGTGAAAGACTTTGTCACTAAATATGAGAAAGAGGGACACCCTATTCTTTGTAAGGATACCTCTAATATTGTTTCACAAAGTAGAGTTATGAGAGCTAGTATTCCTGTGTTTTCTGTTAGAATAAGTGACCATTGTTACGATGGTCCTTGTGATAGCTATATTGTTAATTTTATGCATGATACTGAAAGTTACTATGAGAGAGGGAAAAGTGTTTTTATGCATCTCAATAATATCAAGTTTCCTCGTTTTATGCTAAAAGTTTTTATGTTGCATTTCTTTTGCCTCCTTATGTAAGTTGCCTCTGGTTTCAATAACTTGTTTGTTTATAAAATTCCCTTGCATAGGAAGTGGGTTAGACTTAAATGTGTGTGTTTTTGCTTCTTAATGCTCTCTTTCACTTTAATTCATATCCCTCTGAGAGCTTCTTCAAAATTATCATGCCCGTCTTAATGGCTATAAAGAAAGAGCTTTATGGGAGACAACCCAATTTGTTTTTGCTTTCAGTTTGTTTTTGTTTATTTGAGTCTTAGAAGTTATTACTTTGGTAATAACCGCTCCTTATCCGTTTTGTTTGGTTTTTGTGTCAAGATCAACCTCTAATGAGAGAGAAGTAAGATTTAGGGAAGTTGCTGTCCCGAAACAGATTTTTGTGCTTCACCGTAAAAATTCGTGAGAGATTTTTGTATGTCGGATTGAGCTGTAATTTTTTGTGCTTCTGCCCCAGGTTGTTATTTAACTTTCGTTAGTTTTGTACTTTTTGATTTGAGCAACAGAAGATTTTCGAAAAAATTGATCTTTACCTGCTGGTCTGTTTTGACAGATTTTGCCACTCTTGCATTTGCTTCTTTATTCGATTTCCTTTTTAAATTATTTTTGGATTTTCGGAGGAGTTGCTACAATAGCTTATGTTTTGATGGTTTTCAGTTGAAGTGGACTCAAAAGGTTCTATCACTTCACTTATACTAATGTTGCTAATGAGAACGGTGTGAAGTTTTGTGTGAAAGAAATTTCCAGGTAGTGGAGATGTTGGTGTAATAAGAAAGAGAAGGGTTTTATGACTCAAGTAATAAGTGTATGAAGATGAAGATATTGATGATATTCAAGTGGTGCCTCCAGAAGAATCTACTAGATACCAAATTCAGAGACCTGCAGAGTCCGTTTTCAAATAGGTAACAGTTATGGTAAGAAAAAATTCACGAAAACATTATCCAACTATATTTTTGCAGTTTTTAGTCAATAAGGAAAGCTACAAAGTGAAAAAGGGACGGAAACGGATCCAAGGTGGCTCACACCACCTGTGGCGCGGGCCCACCCCTGTCCGCGCCACCAGGTGGTGAGTCCACCCCGGACTCCGCCTCCGACTCGTTTTCTCCCAGTACCTTCCTTTTGATATGAAACTTCGTAATATATAATCCCCCGGACCCCCCGAGGTTCGTATATCGTGTTTTCGTTGTGTTTTTGTTTCGATCTGTTTCTGCCAGGACATACTCTTTGAAAGTTTAGAAGCACAATGGTGTCTGCCAAGGATAAAGGGAAGGAGCCCATGGAGGAAGACCTCCAAGACCCCGGGAAGGAGAAGGAGATCAAGAGTGAAGGTGAAGAGGAGCAAGGCCAACATCCGCATACCGGCACAACCATTGCAAGCATTGGAGTGGTGGTAAACCCAGCCATTGGAGGGAAGCCTCCTCATCACCGTTCAGATCCCTGGTCACTTCCTCCACGCACCAAGAATCCTTTCCATACCCTTATCCATGAGCATCAATACCAGAATATGCCCAAGAGGAAATTACCCTCCAATTGGGATTTGCCTCGTTCTAGCCATGCAGGAAAAGAAGACTTTAAGGAGGAAGAGTGGGGAAAGAATAGCAAAAGCTGGAATTATCAACACGACATGATTATGGTCCGTATTGAGCACAACTCGGAGTTGATTCGTAATCTCACTTTCGAGACTGAGAACTTGGGGAAACTGATCAGAGAACTCATCGAGAAGATACCACCACCACCTAAGGAGTAATTTGTCATCAGGTTTGGCATCCCCTTGGTTTGTTCCAAGCTTGGGGGAGTGCCGCGGTATCATATCACTATCTTCTATTTTTTTACCTTATTAGTAGAGTCATATCATGAATAGAGGAGTTATTATGTAGTATGGTTTGCATTATGGAAGTGTCCCCTCTCTTGTTAGATATGTATCCCTTGGTGTGAGTTTCCGTTATGGAATATTAATGAGAAGTTCTATCATTCACTCTTTTGCATAGCTTGTATTAGTTTTCAATTCGTGGTTATATGATTGATCTTGTTGTTAGTATTGGTATCACTTTGGGATCATTGAGTTAATTTAGTTGGTTTTGGCAAACCTGGCTCGGTCAGTAGCACACTATTTTTGAGAGTTGAAAGAAAAGATAGAAGTACTCTAGAGAAAAATAATTTCATCATCTTTCTTTCTTGATTTGCTCATAAGTCTAGTATTCTCTAGTTAAGATCTTTTGTGCTTCCAAGGAAGATTGCATGTTTGTCTTTATCACTTGTATGTTTGGTTGTTTCCTTCAACTCTTATACTTGCTACCCAGCCTTGCTAGCCAAAAACCTGTACTGAGAGGGTATTCTTCTCGTGCATCCACCTCCTTAAAACCAAAACCTTTACCATTTGTGTCCACCATACCTACCTTGTAGCATTATTGCTATTCCAAGTAAATTCTTGTTTTATCTACCTCCCAAATTAAACTTGTTATGTGAAAATTAGTGATTAAAGCTCTCACGAACTTGATGGCACACTTTACTTTCTTGCACTTTATAAACTTGAACCATTGTGCTTACCTATGTTGCGTATATGCTTGTGCTTTGTAAGTTGTGGATTAGCAGAACCATGCTATCATGGGGAACGCTTTCAACATTGCACTGGTACTTAGTACCAAGTTGATATCATGTTCTTTTGTCTATGGATGTCGTCGGTGTGAAATGAAAGGGGATCTTGTAAGTCCATGGAGTTATGCATGTGTGTTAGAGAAACGCCTGGGCCGCTGGTCTAATCCATGTTGACATGGTGGAAACCTGCAGCATAACCATAACGAGTATATATGAAGCATTCTTCTTATAAAAAAAGAGAGATAGAGATTGAGAAAAAGAGAAAAGAAAAAAAAAAGAGATATTATGAAAAGAGGAAAGAGAGAAAAAAGCACCATATTTCCATGGTAAATAAGAAGATTGCTGAGACATTTGTTGTCTGTTTGCCTTGTCATTTTGTTATGGGGATTCTTCCGTATCATCGGGCAAGGGGTACCCCGTTGGTGGTTCTCTATGATACACATATGCTTACGATGACAAGAACTTACTGGTGACTAAACTTGAGTAGCATGAGGAGCGGCCCTTGTATTCAAGGGACATGAGATTCTCAACTTACAACTTGTCAATGCATATCCTCATATTTGATCACTTTTACCTTAACCACCAAAAGATGCCTATGATAGGGGCAATGAGAGCTGAAAGCTAGTAAGTATCATAATTTTTAGGAGCTCTTTATGAGACTTGCAATCCCTGCTTTCCTCTTTGAAGGGCCTTTCTTTTACTTTGTAGTTGAGTCAGTAAACCTATTCCCTTCTACCTCAGCAAGTATTTTGAGTTGTTGTGTTTCATTCATTCATATGATGATTTATTCAATCATGTTTCTTATGTTCCTTGTTTTGCACATTGCTCTTATCTTGATGTTTACTACTCTAAACACTATCATTGAAAACCAGTTATTTGTGAACTCCAGCAAATTATCAACTATTCTTTGACCAAGAGCTAAGTTTGCCATTACCAATTATGATTTACTTCATGTATCTCTATTGTGTTTCCTTTACTTATTGCAAGTTAAGTTATATAATAGTAAGTTGTCTTCTATTATGATCTATGCTTTTGATGAATGTGATGCTTCTTGTCCATATTCTTTTATCGACTCTTCACTCCATAAACCTGAGGCCATGTTTATTGAGCTCAGTTTCGCTTGAGGACAAGCGAAGTCTCAGCTTGGGGGGAGTTGATACGTACATTTTGCATCACTATTCTATGTCTTAATTCACTATTATTCATTGATATATTTCATATTGAGAGGTGATACTTATGTTATTTCATCTGTTTTTGCATGGTTGATGACTTTTGGAGCATGGACCGCTACAGTCAGGATTCTGATGGAAAAGGTGCTATTTGGAGGCAAAATTCACGAAGATCATAAAATCCGGGAAAATATAAGGAAAATCCTATTTTTCCAGAAGACTAAGGATGCCAGAAGACGGAGTGGAGATGGGCCACAGGGGGCCCACACCACCCCATGGCGCGGGCAGCCCTAGGCCACGCCAGGAGGTGGTGTGGCCACCCTGGCCCACCTCTAGTTCTCCCCTCTGGCGTATATCATCCTCCGGAAACCCTAAGACTCGGGGTGCAACCACAGAAAGATTCTGCCGCCTCTGCGGGGTGGAAAACATTGAGAGAGAAAGATCTCTCCGGCAGACAGATTTCTGCCGGGAGAATTCCTTCCCGGAGAGGGGAGATCATCGCCATCAACACCACCATCAAGCTAGACTTCATCGGGATCATCATCATCACCACCATCATCACCATCAGCACCCTCATCACCATCTCCATATTGCTGTAACAATTGGTTGAATCTTGCTATAGTTCATAGAGGAAACTTTCCCGGTGTTGATTACTCTTTGTAGTTGATGCTATTGAGTGAACCATTGAATTATTGTTTATGTTCAAATTGTTATACATCATTATTCTATCTCTGATCATGATCCATATGATGTCTTGTGAGTAGTTCGTTTTGTTCTTGAGGACATGGGAGAAGTCTTGTTGTTAGTAGTGGAGTTGTGTTGAGAAAGATTCAATAGATTGTTATTTAAGTTGTGGTGTACTTCTTATAGTGGTGTCATGTGAACGTCGACTACATGACACTTCACCTATATGGGCCTACGGGAATGCATTATGTATATGGCTACTAATCGTAGGGGTTGCCGGAGTGATAGAAACCTGAACCTCCATTAGGAAACCATTGTACAAGGGACATAAGGGTCTTAGAGTTTAAAGCTGTGGTTAGGTTTCTACCTTAATTACTTTCTTGTACTTATGGATGTTTGCAAGGGGTATAATCACAAGTATGTATTAGTCTTGGATGGGGTGGTACATTAGCACAAGTTCACCCACACAACACTTAGCAAGCTAGAGAAGATTAATCAACTATATGAAGCGAAAGCACTTGACAGTCTTCCTGTGTCCTCAAGAACATTTGGTCATCTTAAATAATACAACCGGCTTGTCCTTTGCTGCATAAAGGATTGGGCCACTTGCTGCATTTATTCCTACTGTCTTTTATTTACTCGTACTTTGTTTATTTGCTTTATCGAAAACCCCTAAAAATCCGTTTGGTAAGTATTTGCAGAGAATTCCTGATCCATACCACTAGCCAGCACCTTCTGCTCCTCGTTGGGTTCGACACTCTTACTTATCGAAAATACTGCGATATAGCCCCTATACTTGTGGATCATCAGAGGGTGATAACCGAGATTGCGGGCGAGTCAGCGGCGTGATGTGCTCCTTGAAGAAGGTCAGGGAGGATGTGGAAGTGCACATTGGAAACCCCGCGGTGGTGCTTCCTTGGGTCACCCGCTGCCAACGTCTTGTGTGATGCCAGATCCTTGTCGTCGTGGGCTACGACGTAAATTGCCATTGCAGCAGCCACTGCTTACGCTTCTTTCTTGGACAAAGCTGCCAAGTGCCGATGTTTCCGGTCAGTCGTCGTGACCTTGTGCCGTTACACCTATGCCTCCCAAGCAACTTCATCCATGTCCTCCAGCTTCGTCATCACCTTCTTCGCATGCGCCTTGCTAAGCCGTCATCATGTCAGGCGGGAACGCGACGAGGGTTCTGGGCGAGAACGAAAGCGGCAAGCAGGGAGGTAAGAGATGGAATGAAATTCTGGTTGTAAAGTGTTTTATCTAACCCTTATGTCGCTGCAAGGCGGTCCAGCGTGGCGCATCCGATGTGGCGTCGATTGCTAGCTCACTCCCTTTTGGTAGGGGATGGCATGAGAGTGCCAGACAAAGAACTAGGTTGCGCGAGACACCAGCATCCCTTGGCACACCCCGGTGCAGCCGGTTTTTGCGCAATACCCCTAGAGCCCGTTTGGGGAGCGGTTGGGGGCGCATAGGTGAGATGCTCTTAGTACAATGTTCGTCACATCATCCAACCATAGGCGCCTGAACTCCTGTCCATACTTTGTGAAGATGAAACATACTCCCTCCGTCCCAAAATGTAAGGCGCTTAAGCTTTAGTCAAAAGTCAACATATTTTAAGTTTGACCAAATTTATACATAAAAATATAAACATTCACAATACCAAATCAATATCAATAGATTCACCAGAAAGTATAGTTTCTCAAAATATCCATTTGATATTGTAGATATTCATATTTTTTCGTATTAACTTGGTCAAACTTAGAAGATGTTGACTTTTGAATAAAGCTTAGGCGCCTTATATTTTGGGATGGAGGGAGTATGCAATTAGTAGCCTCTCTCTCTTTCTGCTCTCCTCTGAACCCCTCTTGTTCTTCCCGCCCGCCTCCAGATCTTGGGCCGCCAGGCCCCTCCCCCTCCTCTCCGGTGATGGTCGGCGTCGAGTTGGGTGAGGTTCCCTCCCCCTTGTACTATAGTAGTTGTAGTTGTGTCTGATGGCGTCTGCCTCCGTGGCGTTTGAGGGTAGGATGATGGACTCCAACGGCCAGATCCACGGCACCTTGTTCTTCCCCCGCCTCGCCGCGCCCTGCTGGTGGCAAGTGGTGGTGCTAGTGAGCTGGTGGAGGGCGTGCATCCCTCCAAATAAGGCCCCCTGTGGGTGCTTCAAGCTAGGTACGTCGGATCTTGCCCAGCTCGATGTGGTCTCTGTTCTTCCGATGGTGGTGCTCTCATGGGGAGAGCCGGTGCTGGGGAAGACCACCACTCGCCCACTCAATAAGATCCGTTTCTCCGGTGAGGATGAAGCCCAATCTGCTCCCTCTTTTGTCTTCCAAGGTCACCATGGTGGTGGGCAGGGGGATTGGGAGGATGCTAATTGGATTGGTCCTTGTCGGTGGGGAAATGTTGTTGCTCTGTGCGGAGATCCTCAACGACGGCGAGTTGGTGCCGTTGTTATTCTTGGTCAAGGCGGCCACTCCGTCAGTGTTAACGGCCGCGACGTCGTGATCTTCTTCGGCTTCGGTGGAGAAGGACACTGATCACATTTTGCATTTTTCTTCTGAGGTTCTTTTTGTAAATGTCTAGGGCTTGGTAGTATTTTATTTTTCTTTTGAGGCCCTGTTTGTAATCTGTAATCCCACCGATTAATGGCAGCTGTAGACCCTTCAGGGTCCTTTCCCTTGTTCAAAAAAAAATGCAATTACTCCCTCCGTTTCGGTTTACAAGTCTTACGGTGATATCTAGATTATAAATTTGATCTATATAATTTGAATTATATAATATAAAAAATTATATCATTGAAAAGTATAAAGCCTAAAGTTTCCAGTGGTATATTTTTTGTCATATATACTTCATGGTAAGTTGCTCATGCTAAGTTGCTCAACTTTGCGATATAGAAGGACGCGCAGGACTTATAAACCAAAAGAGGGAGTAAATGCAATTGCTACGTGGTGCCTTTTGTTCTCTTTATACCCTGGACACAGCAAGCTTGCTTATATGTCTGCTGCACATATAGTGAGAAATTGGCACTTGGCAGTGTAAAATATATTAATCTTGTGCCAAGAGTTTTACTCTAGCTTAGCCAATTCAATTCAGCACGCCACACTAGCATACAGAGAGGATGTGCACAAGTACCCCAGTAACAGGTTCTGCTCTAATTAAGCAGCTTCTACTGTCCATGAATTGCATCTTACAAAGGTACCATAATTTAAAGTTGAGGACTATACTACAAATATACATTATACTGTACATACTATATTAAGTCATAATAACTGCACTACTCTGGGAGACGCAGCCAGCGACAGACTGATACGACTTTTTCTCGATCCCAACTCAACAGGAAGTAAGACATTTTAAACCTGCAAAAAACAAGTAGACAATGTAAGGAAGCATGGAATAATCTCAAACGCTTCTTTGAATGGCACACATAGTTCCGGTTGTCATAGCTAACTCAAACACAACAAGGGTCACTTGCCTGCCACATTTTGGCTAGATTGCACCGTAGCAGACGTCCTTTTTGTAGCAGTGATGGGGTAAGTGCCTACACACATAAGAACATCTCTATTAAGACGATTGTTCTGCAAACATGTAAATTGAAAATCAATTTTCTTTTAGTACACATTTTTTCATAATGTCAAGCACCGCTAAGCAGATGCACTACGTAACAAAGGCAGGAGAAGCTACAAGTACAAACATTATCTCTCAGCCAAAAATGATCTAGAACTTTGTTCTCAACCATGTTGGTTGCACACCAGCCACATCCTCAAAATCAATCATAAACTACAAACACGTCCACGAGACGACATTGCAATACATTCGTATCTAGAAAAAATTGAGGCCGATAATATGGACCGGAGGGAGTAATATTATGATACTAAAATATTCGAAACATCTAATGGATGCACCCTTGTACTGGGACCTCGATGGATTCTTTAAGTACTGTTACTTAGATGTAGTAATCGAGGACTTGGCTGTAGTAAATGATTACTACCCGTAAGAATCTTCCCTCCTCACTCACTTAGTGCATCCCTCGCTCACTCATAATGTGACTGCCACGTATAGAATTATGTTGACTTGCATCTGTAGAGAAAAGTATTTCTACACTAAAACAGTTGATGTCCTAAGAAGATACATGGAAAAACCTGATTGCATCCAGGAATGCCAGAAGCATGACATGTTTGTGCAAAATGATAAAGCAATAATTAGAAGTTGCAATCTTTGTTTTGTGAAGATTTCATTGTTAGGAACATTAAAACTGAAACACCAGCACCTAAAATATCTCTAACAAAATAATGTATGGAAAGGCAGTAAGAACTAGGGCAACTACCGGCTGGTCTAGCAAAAACTGAGATGAGCAAGCCGACATAGTGAGCAATCTCTTAATATGATTGTGTATTTACAATAGCAAAGCACGATAATTAGCTAATGATATATAATTTGTGTTTTCGGTAATTTCATTTTCCACTATCTAAGGCTTAATTTAAGACTTCACATTGGCCCCTCAATTTCTTAGGTACGACCTTGCAGGAATTCCTTGCAGCCTGATGTAGGGCTTCCTCTGTGCATGCTCGGAGCCTCCCTGCGGACGAGCACTTTGATATGTCTATTTGAGCTAATACAGTGGGCTTTCCTTTACTCTAGGCTTTGAATCCCACGTGACTGCCACCGGGACCGCCTTGTCTTGGGCCTGCAATGCAGTGGAAGGCCAACGCTTCATCGTGGTATGAAAATCCAGACGCTTTTCACTGAGGCTCGGTCCAAACCCGTCTCCTACTACTCCAACCTAAGCGCCGTTTACTTCCGCCCACGCTGCGATGAATGGGCTCCACCACCCCGGAAAGTATGAGTTCGATTCTGGCCATGCCTTACCATTCAAGTGGGGAACGAAGCCTAGTTACAGGAGGGAGATGGGAAGAAGGGGAAGGCGTCGACCATGGATTGGCAGGAGATCACCCTCCTCAGAGTTGTTCCCTACAAGCCCTATCAGCGGTTGTGCCAGTGCGATGTCATGTTGTTGGTGACTTGGTGACAGGGGTGGCCATTAGTTCTTTCGCCAGCTCACTATCCATGGCCTTCATGTCATCCTTGCCCCATGCCGTGTAGCTTGTGAGCATCGCAGGGGGGCATCAGTCAATCTCCAGGAGGCAACATGGGATAGGAGTGTGGAGTGGCAGCAGCTCAACTAGGTGGACGCTGCGTTTGTGGTTGCCTTCACGGCCATGACAGTGGGAACCCATGGTGGCACGCATTTCCTTATGAGCTATTGCTGCTCGCCCCCTGCTAGGTAGTGCATGCCGTTCAAGTGACCAATCAACTATTTGCTTCCTCAAAATCAGTTTACAAGCCTCTTTATTTTTTAATCTCTATTCAGATAGTTTCATAGAGCATGGCTATAAATACTGGTCCCTAATTGCTTGTGCTACATTGAGTTCAGAATACTAATTATTTGGACCTGTATCTAAAGTAAAGAGATTATTTCTATTTTGTTCCGCCCACACAAACAGAGGAAACCAATACCATAAGTATACAGCCAGTAGTATGGTACTGATACAGCAGATGTTTGTCTGTATCTTTCATAACCCAGCTACAGATTAACAATGCCGGTGTAAACTCCAATACATTAGCAGATAACTCTGTATACTACTCCCTCCATCCAGAAATAACTGACTTGGATTTTTCTAGATTCGAACGTATCTAGACGCATTTTAGTGTATAGATACATTCGAATCTAGACAAAGCCAAGTCAGTTATTTCTAGACGGAGGGAGTACTTGTTTTTTCTCAAGTTACCAAGACCAATTATTTTGGCACAGCCACATGATACCATTATTTAAACCTTCTCCATACAATGTAAGCTTTTCTTGACCGCTTCCTGTTTTTCTAAAGTGAGTCAGCGTGACCTTCTAAATATGCTTTGGTGTCACAATTAATGGTCTACTATTACATCTATGGTCCTGAAGGATTTTCTGTTGACTAACCTACCAGAGAACCATCGATTTGCAGGACTAAAAGAGCAACTATTAACCGATGATCTTTTATCCATGGAGTTGGTTGATGTTATGGTCATGATGTTCCTGGAACAAGTGAAGCAAGATAGTTGGTCCTCCATTGAGTGGCCTCACATGTACATTCTATTATATCTAAAAGTCTTTGTTAATGCCGATACAAGACTCCTAGACAAGGAGAATTTCTGATTTACATTTATTGTGTCTGCCTAGCATGGTAAAACTCAATACTGCCATGCCTGGTTGGGGACAGAATAGTTCAGCCTGAGAAGTTGATACTTGAGTGTGTCTCGCCTTATTACACCAGCATTATACAATTGTTACTTTCTTTGCCGATAGACGTTAGGCAAGCTCGTATAATCTGCATGTCTATTGCGTAACAGAGATGGTCTTCAAGTTTGAGTTAAAACATACTGAATCTACAGAAGAGGAATATGTGATAACTTGCAATTCACAATCAAAATCTACTACTCCCTCCATCCTAAAATAAGTGACTTGGGTTTGTCTAGATTCACATGTATCTTAGATACTAAAACGTGCCTAGATACATGTGAATCTAGACAAATCCAAGTCATTTATTTCAGGATGGAGGGAGTATACTACGTTAAAAGGGAAGATGCTTACTTTTTCTAATGATCTCTCCATGATCTGATACTTCTACATTCAAATTTATAGTCCTTCTGAGTTGTTCATCCGTGTGAAATACCTGAATCTATAAAGTATTATATCTTAGTGCTATGATTGGCATAAATCAAGCAAATCATAATTGAAATTTATAAAGTAAACCTAACTTACTGAAACATATATTTTGTCATTCAATTTACTTCCTTGATCAAAAAGGTCCTTGCACTTGTCCAGCAACATGTTCTCCAACTGACAAAGTCACAAAAATCAAGAGCATAAAGTATAACATAAATATATATTCCATTTTAACTGAAATTCAATATGCACCTACCTCAATTGTAGTAGAAACATGTTCTCCATTAAAACACTCAATAATATCACCAAAGCAGATTCCAAGTTTCTCGGCATGCGATTCTTTTGACACCTAAAGTTCGATTGGCCATGATTACTTCATAATATCATATGATGAACACATTTAGGAAAAGTAATAGCAAGTTTGATAATACATTGCTATAAATACTATACAGCACTATATACCTTTTCAACAATAAGTCCATCCTCTATGTTATGCATGCGCCACATCTTCTCAACATTAATAGGGTCTAGAAAACTGATTGAAGCAAATTTCATTCCAAGGTGGAGCCTAGGGATGCACCTTTAACAAATATATAATCATTTAATACAAGAACACATCTAAAAGTAGGTGCACAGAAGTACTTGACTGTTTTACAGATCCATCTCCTTTAAAATATAAATCATATCTAGCACGCTAAAAAATCACAAATCAGACATAGTTTTGCAGTCGTTCAATTGCATATTTGCATGAGGTAAAAATTACAAGAAAAGACAAACTAAATGGTGTAAATAGAGTTTGGAAACTTAGCAAACAGTATTCCTACGGTACATAATAATACTGGACTCAAGCATGAGAACACTTTTTAATCAGATCAATTGTTTTGTTTAGCTCCAACTAGAAGAAAAACCAATAAGGAAGAATGTGTTAGATTAACAGCACTAACAAAGAATAGATGGGAAAGACGTACGTAAATTTCCTCCACAAATCCACACACTTCTCCAAAATAGAAGAAGGTACAAAAGATGCGCTAAGGTGATTGTTAATCAATCCCACGACCTTCCCATCCAAACCAATGACGGGACCTCCATTGTCATCACACTACAACATAGTATTAGCGAAAAATATTACAATTTACAATAACAAAGTAGCAACATCGAATTGCAGAACATGGAGTAAGAAGTTTGTTTTATTCCATACCAAATAGTCATCATGTTCATGGAGAAAATACATGTAGTGATATCTCTCACAACTTGCTGGATTCCAATATTCCACTCTACCATGGGTTATCCTTAAATTCATATTTTCATCTCTTCCAAGTCGGAAAACATCTTGACCACAATGCACGCTGCCATTAAAAGAGGCAAACTGGACCTGTTCATCCACTCTAACCTTAAAAAATGCAAGATCATAATGCTCCTGGTGGTAGAGGAGTTTGCCTTTTGCGGTGGTGCCGTCCCGCAAGTGAACAGTAACCTGAAATGACAGCAGGAAAAATTATGTCACAACATTTTTGTAACTAGCTATCCTACACCACCCCCATTTGAGTTTAGCAGCTAAGACATTACAAATAACCATGGATTAAGTGTCGCTCGACAAGTCGTGACTTGTCGCACGACAAGTCTACGTGTCGCAAATCGACTTACGACACGCTGAAGCGACACGACAACTTGAACTTATCGATCGACAAGTTGACTTGTCGGCGACAAACCACGACTTGTCTATGTCAACTAGTTGAGCGACAAGTTGAGGCTGGTATTTTTTTTGAGGATGGGATATAATGTTGCCTGTGAAAAATCCTATGCCCCCAGAAATAGATCGTGAGCCCCCTCCCACAGCCGCCTCTCCTCTGGCGCCCCTCCCTTGGCGATTTCTCTCACCTGCCTGCCGGCGTCTTGCCACCGCCGCCGCCTCTCCCCTGCTCTCCCACTCCCTACCTGGGTCGTGAGCACCTCCCAAGACTACAGCTCGACACCCCATCGACAAGTCTAGCACTTGTCGAGACTTGTCACGACAAGTCAATGTGTCGCCACCCCAGCGACAAGTTGCGACACGTCGACACTTAATTCTTGCAAATAACTTAATCTAAGAAGCAAGAAAAAATGTACTAGTGAATCTCTACTACTATAAAGACGCACGTGGTCCGTACGTCGCCCCCAATCCTTCATACATCCCCGCAAAAAAAAGAACTAAAAAAATAAACGGGAGAAAACCTCGAATAAAACCAGAGTAAAATGGCGACCCACGCACGCAGTAAAAAAGCAACCACCCACAACTCTCATCTTTTCAGCAACCCAATCCCCCCACCGATCGAAGCCACATCCCTCGGCCCAATGCCTCCCCCATCCCGACCGCGGCGCGGCCAGCTGCTTCCATGGCCATGGTAAGATTTTTTTGTGGCAAGCTCCGACACGTTCCTGGGTTCTCTTGCACAGGTGCCGTTGTGGCAGCGGATGACAAGGTGAAAAGGGGGGGGGGGTGCTAGCTGGGCGGCGAATTGCTCGCCGCTAAATGAATGTTACCCTCGCTTCTCTCAAGATTAGACAGGACAGTGGCTTCGTTGAAAACCGGGAGTGTCGAGGACTCGAGGTATATTTCTGCAATCAATTGCATGTTATGTGTTTGATAAGATGCCTAAAAGCATCGTTGCATTTGTTGCAGCAGGTATCATAAGAAGCCAGACCATTATCCTATTTAGCTATAAGGACGATGGTTCTAATAACAATCGTTTTCCTTCAACTGTTGACCTGATGATCAGAGAAATGGCGCAGGGTCTACAAATAGGATGCCATGGCCACGGCGTCTCTTGGAGACTGACACTGGCGTATGCCACGCCTCTTGACTCGGCGGGCATCTAAGCTCCGTCAAAGGGAGAACAAGAGAGGTGTTTTGGACAGGAGAGGACCAAAGAGAAATTAACAGGGTGGTAATTTTCTTCCCCTATCTATGTTTCTCAACTGAATAGTAGTATTTTATACTACTTTTTATACTTACCGAGCATTGCTTGTACTTTTTATCATTCCATACTATAGAGTAGCTCATTTTCGGGAATATAATTATAGGAAACATTAGTCTGATTATTTCCATATGAAACAACGGCAGGTCAAGAGGCATGTATGATTATGATCATCGTCAAAGAAACTGCAAGTCAGGAGACGAGATGGAGATTGAAGAAGAAAGAAATAGAATCTTTAATGCTACTCCAAGTGCATCTTTATATTCATAAAAAATAGTTGATGCTGCTCAGGTGCTCATACTTACTCCCTCCGTTCCATAATTCTAGTCGTGCTTTTAGTTCAAATTATGGAACGGAGGGAGTACATACACATACACAGCGAGTGTTCAAAAAGGTTCATTTGCTGCAGTCCTGGATCGAAGACGTCGACAATTTCGAAGGAGATAACAAAGCTTGGAAGGTGAGAACTGCTGCAATATGTCCCTATTTTGTGTCTTTTTTCCTTGTTTCAAATAACGGTTGTACTTCCTTTTCCTATCAATTTCATACTGCAATATAGGAGTCTACATGCTGTTTTTTATATCAATTTCAAATGTAGGAGTCTACGTCCTGTTCTTTTTCCAATAAACCGTTGTATGTCGATCTTTCATGAGCTAAATCGGCAAAAACTTTAAAGCACTGGCTGCGACAGTAAAGGATGATATCATTATTCGTGTTAGGACATTTACATGAGCATGTATGAACCAAGTACTATTCATGAGCTCATGTTCTGTTCATCATCACTCTTCAATGTGTATCCGTCGCAACGCACAGGCACCTTACTAGTGTTAAAGAAGCTCACCTCAGCTTTACGATCGTACTCATCTCTGCCTTTCCAGTGGTTTTCCGTGGGATGCTTTGAGCGAATGAGATGTGCAGTCGTCAAAATGGTGCCTGTTTTGCTCTCCTTGTCCCAATCAGTCCATAAACCACAGCAGTTTGTGAGCGGCTCCCCATCTGCAAACACGAACCACAACAGTCAGTTAGCGCCTCGATCCCTTCTGCAAATATTAATGAGCAAGCAACCAAGCATGATGTTACTACATACGCACCGACAGAGGATGAGAGCCTGATGATAGATTTAGCAGCACGGAGCACCGCCTTTTTTGCAGATTCACGGATGGGGTGAAGATGCTCGTGATGAAAAAGGCACGAAGGTGCCTCCTTGCCCCTATATTCAGAAGTGAAGAGAGCTGCCCGACGACCTACAGAGAATCATACAACTAAGCATGGACAATGTGAGGTTGCAAAACCTGAGAAGAATAGAGGGACTTGGGTAGGGGATTACATAATTTGGCTTCGTATTTGGCTAGGGCGTCCTCAAAGGCGGGGAGTATCTCAGGATAGGCAGTCGGATCATTTAGCTCGTCGGGGATGTAGGGCTTGCTGATTGGAGATTTGGGTGCAAAGGAGGAGAGATCCTCCTCCTCTTCCTTGGTCATCTCGTCGACTCGTGCGCCATTTGTTTCAGTCACGGGCTCGTCCTGATCATCTACAGAAAAGCGTACAGCAAGAACAAGTAAACTCCCAGTATGCAACAATCTGTCACGAATGAGCAGGAAAATAGGTTTGGGGCAAGATTACCTCCGACTTCTCTCATCTCTGGACGGGTATGCTGGAGGGCGGCGTGATCGTCGGGCTCCCACAACGGAGGGTGGACCTCCAGCTCCGCCCTCGACGAATTTCTCTTCTTCTTTGCCTCCCTCTCCGTCTCCGCCCCATCATCACGGACCCTGTCGGGTTTGGTCATCTTCTCCGGTGCGAGTCCGCCGCCGCCGCCGCCGCCGCCGCACCGGAGACGCAGAATAGGGTTGGGACTGAGGGAGACGAGTTTTTTTTAGGAAGTGCCGAAGTGGGGATTGAGGGCGGTGAGATGCCCCCGGGCTGCAGGACGGGCCGAACTTTTGGCCCGGGGTCGCCAAACGTTCAGTCATGTGCGTCGCCAGCATTCAGCCATCCGGACGACGAATTTCGCCGATACGGCTAATTTTTGTGAGGAAACGCAGATAAAGAAGTTTCATCTCCTCCTTAAAACAGCATAGATGAGATCGCTACTGGACCAGACAGCACAACGCCTAAAGAAAAAACAACACAAAAAAAGAAGAACAAAAAGAGAAAACAAAGCTGACAACAGTGGCTCGACAAAAACGAAGACGACCCGCGACCGGTGCGCCCCCAGCTAAGTACTACCACAAGCCTAGTACTCTGAAGCACCGTGCACCAAGCAACACCTCCAAGAAGGGGACGACGATGACGACGTTGTTGTCCGGACTAGTCCTAAGGTTTCCCCCGGTGCGCTTCGAGAGATGGAGAAGAGGTACACCCGACGCTCTTCAGGAAGGACGATGGCACCCGCGGGTGTCACCGCGTCGGTGTCACGAAGTATCAACACCCGGATTTTTAATCCCAGATGCCTGTTATGCCATACATCGCAATCCCAAGATTACTATTTTTACGAGACATAACAGCTTGGATATCACAGTATCATCCATTACAAACCATAATAAGGTTTTACACAAATAAAGGATCTCATGATCCAATCTTAATACAAACAAGCAGCGGAATAATAAGCGTAGTAGTGGGCTCCATCTTCAGTGTCACAAGCAATACTGACGATGGGAGATAGTCCTAGTTGTCGTAGACGTCCTGTTGTCCGTCTTCCTGATAGTCCTCCTCATAATCTGGCCACGGGAATAGCCAGAGACAAAGCCATAAGTACTCGCAAACTATCACTAACAAGTAAAGTAGTTTTAATAGAAATCTTAAGCTCTAGGCTTATTTGCGAAAAACCAGATTTATCTAAACTGAGTTTAGAAGTAAAGAAAGCTAAATAAAGATTTTTAAATATCACTTTAAGTTGGGAACCTAGTTTTCATATTCACAATCCTGTTGTGGTCAAGTTAAAATCATAGTTCACTTCACAAGTTATTTTGAAAACATCTGACGACGGAACAGTATAGCCACTCCAACTGTCCATGACCATGGACGCGGCTATTCGAATAGTTTGACACTCTGCAGAGGTGGTACACTTTCACCACAAAATTCGATACATCCGTCAGGGATAACCTGAATCAATCATATTTAGTATACGGATAATCAATCATAACCTTTCAATTACACACTTTAGTATAGGCACCTCCCCTATGAGCTTGGCCTCCTAGCCATGGCCATCTGCCATCTTGGGCACTGCATAGGTGGACATTCACACTCACGAGGTAGCCTCAGCTCAAACCTCTTCCGCGAGGGAACCCATACTAAGACATATAAGCTTCCGGCTAAGCCTTACCCAATTTAGGTATTGTGGTTGTACGGTAAAATTGGAATGGTATCGCATCCGAACCCAACCATCAGTTTTTATAAAAGTGCTAAGGCTCATGGCTCAACATTTTCATCATCAAATCACTTTCTGTCCATAACACATGTTAAAACATTTTAATAGAATTGTAACACCCCGTCCACTCCTGGGCCCGGGGGTGTCACTCCTGGCAGCTTAATAGGATATCTAGACTGGCCCCACAGACCAACACTAGTCTTTTCTGCGCACTTTGTCCTCACTCGTGCACCTTGCTACCTATTTCCCATCGGTCACCCATCCTAGAATTGCTCTAGGCCAAGCACGCTTAACCTTAGAGTTCTTTTGAATGAGCTTAGGAAAGAAGTTGCAACTTGTTGATATGGGTATCCTATCAATCTTATTAAGCCATGTGTCTGGATCTCACATACACCCACCCTTTAGAAGATCGATGCCCTCATCGATCAAGCACACCCCAGGAACGTTCCCTCTTGGCACGCGTGTGTGCGTCTAGTGCCGGCACATGTGCCATGCCGTGTCCACTCCAGGCCACACGCGTCATGCTCCACATGTCCCGCCACTAACCCGCACACACCCGTTTAACCGTGAGGTCGGCTTTGATACCACTTTGTAACACCCCGTCCACTCCTGGGCCCGGGGGGTGTCACTCCTGGCAGCTTAATAGGATATCTAGACTGGCCCCACAGACCAACACTAGTCTTTTCTGCGCACTTTGTCCTCACTGCGCATCTTGCTACCCATTTCCCGGTCGGTCACCCATCCTAGAATTGCTCTAGGCCAAGCACGCTTAACCTTAGAGTTCTTTTTGAATGAGCTTCCGGAAAAGAAGTTGTAACTTGTTGATATGGGTATCCTATCAATCCTATTAAGCCATGTGTCTGGATCTCACAAGAATGAAGCCTCATTCCAAAGTTTTCATAATCATTTTCACCAAGTATTCCATCTAAAGTGATCAAGTTTTATGCTTAGCACTAGCCAGCAAGTTAAGAGTGTTCACTAATGAGGGATGCTAATCTTCAATCTCATGTCATAGAATGACATCTAAGTATAACTAGATGGACCTAGTTTTATACTCTTTATGCTATCTATACTAAAGTAAAGAACTTTGATAAAGTAAAAGAGTAAAGCTTGCAAGTAAAACTTGGGATGTGTATAAATCAAAATATATAATGAAAGCATGCATAATGCATCTTGCTTAGGTTAAATCTTGCATTATTAACTTGTATAATTCTAGCTTGCCTTGATTGGTGTAGTGATTGAAGTATTCTTCGTCTTCTTCGGGGTAGAACTCCTCCTCTTCGTATCCTTGGTCGATACTATCGTCTATAAATAAATACGGGGTACACAATCACCAAATAATACTTAACTACTTCTATTTAGTAAACTAAGATTCACACTTGATGATCTATTATCATCACAAACACCACATGAATTAAAGAACTAGTTTTATTTAGTTTATTTGAGAAAAGTAATTTCTACTCATTGAAATTAATTAAGATTTAATATTCTCCAAATAGAATATGGGATCATGTGGACACATGTCATCACCACATATTCTAATACATGGGAATGTGATTTAAAGGGTTGATCATATTTTATAAAGTTTAAGATTATTATTTAATAGATTTAAAGTGACTAGAAATACCCTCATAGCATTCTTTTGGTACTAGACCAATGTCACTGCATGCAAACCTAAATATTTTTACATATTCAGATAGATATTATCAAATGTGATTTTTGAGAGTTGGAATCAACTCAAAAGCTATCATGGTTGATTTTTGAAAAATATTTGAAGTTGCAAAAGTCTCTGTCTTGTTATTTTTGCTATAGATTATCTCTAACTCCAAATGATTTAAATCCAATGGACTTGGATAGATAATTTAATTTCCTTTCTAGCAAAATTTGAATCATGTAATTTTGTTAAGTGAAACTCTCTGAATTGATTTTTGAATCTAGGGACAGAATAGGATTTCAATTTAAAAGGAAAAACATTTATTTGAATCTTCGGGCCAGCGCGGGAAAGCTAAACGGGTCGGCCCAGCTACACTCCGCGGCGCAGCGGGCTACTGACAGGCGGGGTCCACCATTCGGTGACTCACTCTACGCAAAACGGTATCTTTCAATCTGGACGCTACGATCCAATTCTAATCCAATGGCTGAGGATCGTCATCAACGACGAACAGCGTCGGCGACGAACTAAACCTAACACGGCGGTAGGGGTCTCGCGGGGCTCACCTGGGCTCCATCTAGGCTCGGCGGTAGGGGCTATCGACGTGGTAGACGATGGCGAGGCGAGGCGCGGTCACGGCAGGGCTCGGGGTGGTCGGAATCGACGGTGCCCTTTTCCTCCAGCAGCGGCGGGCTCTGGTGAAATTCCGGCACGGTGGTGCTCGCCTTGCTCCGGGGAGAAGTGGGGAAGGTCAGTGGTGAGTGGGGAGTCGAATGGTGTGAGGAATGGAGGCTGGGGTGGCCTCCTTTTATAGCTTGACGAGGGGACAGAATGGTGCGGGCTGGTGTCTCTAGCGAGGGCGGCATAGAGAGCTAAGGGCATGGCTGGGGTAGGTGGACGATGCGGTGTCTCCTGGCGGTCGTTGCTGGCTTAAAGGTGAGGTGTGGGGCGGCTTGGTTTGATGCGGGTGGAGGCAGAGGTGTTTATGGCGGTGTCATGCATGGAGTCAATGTAACAGGGGTGATACGTCCAAAACATATCTACTTTCCTGAACACTTTTGCTATTGTTTCTCCTCTAAACTTGTGTGATTTGGATGCAACTAACACGGACTGACGATGTTTTCAATAGAATTACCTTGGTGTCTAGTTTTTATGTAGAAAATCAACTATCAGGAAAAATCCCAGAAAATATGCCAAAAATCCTATTT
Organism: Avena insularis; assembly: GCA_023614405.1. NCBI lineage: Eukaryota > Viridiplantae > Streptophyta > Magnoliopsida > Poales > Poaceae > Avena > Avena insularis. The sequence continues at coordinate 444,794,079 of CM042684.1, forward strand.
CACCAGAAGACTCACGGAGCCAGAATATGAGACGGAGTGGGGCTGGGGTCTGGCCACACCACCTGGCCGTGTGGGCCAGGCCTGGCTGCGCCAGGGATGGTCTGGCCGCCCTAGACACCCCCACGGTCTCCCTCTTCGCCTATAAGTTGCCTTCTAACCTAAAAACTCAGGGGGGATCGACGTTTTTCCAGAAGGAGTTCCGCTCCACTGCCACCACCAGATCACACGAAACAGCACCAGAATCTCCGTTCTGGCACCCTGTCGGGACAGAGAATTGGAGGAGATCATCGCCATCATCATCACCATCGCTCCTCCATCGACCATCCATGTTTCCCCCATCTATGAGTGAGTAATCCCCCGCTGTAGGCTATGGGGATGGTAGGGATTGGATGAGATCATACATGTAATGGCATCGGATTGTTAGCGCATGGTGCCTAGTATCTTCTATCAGTGCTTTTTGACTTTGTTGCAACTTGTTATGCTTAATGCTTGTCACTAGGGCCCGAGTGCCATGATTTCCGATCTGAACATGTTATTGATTCATTATGATAGTATTGTTTATGGTCTTACCTGCAAGTTGTATACACACGTTGTTGTCCGGAATCAATGGCCCCGAATTGATGTAAATCGATAACCGAGGGAATGGCTTTGATGTGAGGATCACATGTGTTCACAGAGTGTTAATGCTTTGCTCTGGTGCTCTATTAAAAGGAGTACCTTAATTGCCAGTAGTTCCCTTGAGGCCCCGCTGCTAACGGCTGGCAGGACAAAAGATGTTGTGCAAGTTCTCATTGCGAGCACATATGACTATATATGGAACACATGCCTAGGATTATCTAGTACTTGGATGCTTTATCTTATTTATCTGCAATTGCCCTATGTTCTAATTGCTATGCGAATTGTCTTGTCCATGCAACGCCCGTCCATCCATCCCTATGCCTACCGCACTCGAATCCTACTGTTTACTGCTATTGTCACTACTGTCTTTAGTTTACTACTGATGTTACTTTACTACTCCTACTACAAAGTTGTTGCTACTGATAAACTGCTGTGAGCAAGATTGTTTCCAGTGCAGCTGAATTGATAACTCAGGTGTTAAGGCTTATAAATATTCTTTGGCTCCCCTTGTGTCGAATCAATAAATTGGGTTTCACTTCCCTCGAAAATACTGCGATACACCCCTTATACTTGTGGGTCATCAAGACTATTTTCTGGCGCCGTTGTCGGGGAGCATAGCTTTATTTATCAAGTTCACTTGGATTCATTATTGTTTGTTGCCATCCATCCATCATGGGTAAGTCTCGTGATGGCAAGGTTCCTATTTTACCATCCACTACAAGAAGAGGTACGGTTCTGAACACCTCTGTTGCTCTTGATTCACCATCTGTTATGAGTAAGCTCGTTACACCACCACATACACATACTACACACACTGCTACCACTGCTGAATCTAAAACTTCTGATACTTACGATGCTGCTTCTATTGTGCTTGATAAGAGCGGTTCGTTAGGTCCTTTCCTAGATGCTACGATTGCTAGAACTATAGCTGGAAATACTGAAACTCCTAATGAAGACACTACTACACCTGTTAGTTTACCTGAGTCTAGTGAGAGTTATGATATTGAAGATGGTTATGTTGAGATGACCGATGAATTTATTAAAGAATGTAAAAACACCCATGATAGGAGCGCTGCTAAGAGTCTCCTTAAGAGACGTACTATTAGACCCAAATTGTCTCCCATTGCTAAGTTTGCTGCTTCTCCCATAAATATTAAAGATAAATATTATGATTTCTCTCTCGATCTATCTTACATAGCTATTGTTGAGAAAGAACCTTTTTGTGGGGCTAAGAATAAAAGTGCGGTAGCACATATGACTGAGCTTTCTACCATGAGTGGCTTGTTTTCTGATGATATTAAGATGCGTACTTACTTTGTTGCTAAGATTTTCCCTTTTTCACTAAAAGGGGAAGCTAAAACTTGGTTTAGTAATTTACCTCCTGGATCTATTGATAGCCCTGATTACTTGATTAGTACCTTCCTGCAGAAATATTTTCCTCCAAGTGCTAGACATGCTATTTTGCAGGAACTTTTTGATTTTAAAAAGGGAGAAAAGGAGATATTGCCTGAATCATGGGCAAGGTTTTGTGCTTTGATTCATGCACAGGCTGGAAGTCCATTACCTAAGAATGAGCTTCTTGATATATTTTATAATGGACTAACTGAAGAATCTAGGACATACCTAGATAGTTGTGCTGATTGTGTTTTCAGGAATAGGACTCCCAAAGAAGCTGAGGAATTAATGGCTAAAATAAGCAAGAATTATGAAGATTGGACTCCTCCTGAACCAGCTATACCTGAAGTAATTATACCTGAACCAGCTATACCGGCGCCTATACCATTATCTAAGAAGAGGGGAGTTATTGAATTGAATGATGAAGTGATGAAGGAAGCTAAGAAATGTCTTAAAGAGAAGGGAATCAAAGCTGCAGATGTCAAGAATTAAAGCGACAAACCACGACTTGTCTATGTCAACTAGCTGAGCGACAAGTTGAGGCTGGTATTTTTTTTGAGGATGGGATATAATGTTGCCTGTGAAAAATCCTATGCCCCCAGAAATAGATCGTGAGCCCCCTCGCACAGCCGCCTCTCCTCTGGCGCCTCCTTGGCGATTTCTCTCACCGTCACGGCGTCTTGCCACACCGCCTCTCCCCTGCTCTCCCACTCCCTACCTGGGTTGTGAGCACCTCCCAAGACTACAGCTCGACATCCCATCGACAAGTCTAGCACTTGTCGAGACTTGTCACGACAAGTCAATGTGTCGCCACCCCAGCGACAAGTTGCGACACGTCGACACTTAATTCTTGCAAATAACTTAATCTAAGAAGCAAGAAAAAATGTACTAGTGAATCTCTACTACTATAAAGACGCACGTGGTCCGTACGTCGCCCCCAATCCTTCATACATCCCCGCAAAAAAAGAACTAAAAAAATAAATGGGAGAAAACCTCGAATAAAACCAGAGTAAAATGGCGACCCACGCACGCAGTAAAAAAGCAACCACCCACAACTCTCATCTAAAGAGAAGGGAATTAAAGAGAAGGGAATTAAAGCGACAAACCACGACTTGTCTATGTCAACTAGTTGAGCGACAAGTTGAGGCTGGTATTTTTTTTGAGGATGGGATATAATGTTGCCTGTGAAAAATCCTATGCCCCTAGAAATAGATCGTGAGCCCCTTCCCACAGCCGCCTCTCCTCTGGCGCCAATCGCCAAGGGAGGGGCGCCAGAGGAGAGGCGGCTGTGGGAGGGGGCTCACGATCTATTTCTGGGGGCATAGGATTTTTCACAGGCAACATTATATCCCATCCTCAAAAAAAATACCAGCCTCAACTTGTCGCTCAACTAGTTGACATAGACAAGTCGTGGTTTGTCGCTTTACCTCCTATAGAAGAATTATGTAAGCCAATCCCCCACTCATCCACTATTGAGGTACACTCTCTCCAACACTTTGATGAAGGTGATATCCCTTACTCTAAACCTCCTGATCAATGCTTAGAAGAATTCGATATTTTCATTGTTAAACAAGATAATTTTAATAAAAGGGTGCAAAATAATCTAATGGAAATACTAGAGCTATTGTTGAGTTAAAAGATATTGTGGAAAGAACCTCTAATGATGTTAAAATGATTGTTAATCATTTTCAAATGGTTCAAACTCAAATAGATCAACTTATTAAAGTGCAAAAGACTTGCTAGTTAACGCTGCCAAAGAAAAACACGCTTATGAAATTAGAACTAGAAGTGGTGCTGCTCCCCAGGATCCTTTATATCCTGAGGGGCATCCCTAAAGAATTGAGCAGGATTCTCAACAAGCTGAAAATAGTGGTTCTACTCGTAAGAAAATAAAAAAGAAACATAAAACTATTGTAGAACCCTCTGAACCTGCTAAAGATCCTAATAGTATATCTATCTAAGATGCTGAAACTGAAAGTGGTAATGAGGAAAATGATGTTCCTGATAAAGAAAAAGTTGAAGAAGAACCTGAAAAGCACACTAAGAATACTAAATACACTAAATAATATTTTATTGCTAAGAAACATGGTAGTGAAAGAGAGCCTTGGGTCTAAAAACCTATGTCTTTCCCTGATAAGAAACTCAAGTCAAAGGAAGATGAACACTATAATAAGTTTTGTGAGTGGATGAAACCTTTATTCCTGCAAATTCCTTTGACTGATGCTATTAAATTGCCTCCTTACTCAAAGTATATGAAGGATATTGTCTCGAATAAAAGGAATATCCCTAATGAATTAATCTCTACTTTGCTTGCTAATTATTCCTTTAATGGTAAGGTTCCAAAGAAACTTGGAGACCCAGGGATTCCAACTATCCCTTGCTCTATTAAGAATAATTATGTTAGAACTGCTTTGTGTGATTTGGGAGCTGGAGTTAGTGTTATGCCTTTCTCTCTCTATAAGAGACTTCAACTAGAAAAATTAATACCAACTGATATATCTTTGCAAATGGCTGATAAATCTACCACTATTCCTGTTGGTATATGTGAGGATGTACCTGTTCAAGTGGCTCATAATTGCTTGATATTAACTGATTTTGTTGTGCTTGAAATGCCTGAAGATGATAATATGTCTATTATTCTTGGGAGACCTTTTCTTAATATTGCAGGAGCTGTTATTAATTGTAATCAAGAAAAGGTGACTTTCAATGTTAATGACAAGGAACATACTGTCTATTTCCCCAAGAAGATTGATAGGACTTATGGTTTGAATTCAATTGAACATGTCGAGGGCATTCAAGTTGGAGAAATATATTGTCCCATACCACGAGAAAAATTTGAAACCATTATGATTGGGACCATTGCTATCAAAATTGAGGTAACATAATCATTAGTGGAATTCAGAGTTTTGTCTCATATGAAATTGTTTTGGTAACAAGACCTGATCAACCTTGATAACAAAAGGATTTCATTGAACAAAACAATGTTTTCATCGTGATTATCTCCGCTTACTTCTATTCTATCCATTTTAGTATTTGCTTTCGTTTAGTTTTCTTTTCTGTTGTTAGTTGCTTGCATATTAGAGTGTATTAGAACTTCTGTAGTTCTAGACTTGTTTTGTCATTGCATCATTCCAGAAAATCATTTTCTGTCAGAAAACCATTCATCTATACCTGAAAATTTCCCAAAAATAAAGTGTCTCGAAAAATTTCAGAAAATTCATATTAAATATTTACGTGAAAAAAGGGGCAGAGGAGTGCCTGGAAGGTACCAGGGGGGCCCACCAGGCAGGCACGCCACCTGGTGGCGCGACCAGCCCTAGGGCGCGCCTGCCTATGGTGTGGGCCACCCCTGGCCCTCCACTCACTCTCTCACTTGCCACTTTCTTCTCTCTCCCAAGCAAACACCAGTCCATTGCTCAAAATCGCGTTCTTGCTATGCTTGCCCTCGATTTTTTTCGATCTCCTTGCTCAGGCCATCTTTGCTGCTGAAATTTGGAGCATTTGTTCTCCAGTATGTGACTCCTCCGCTTGTCCAAGTAGATTTGTGTTTAGTGGTTTATATCTTGAGTATTTGCTACTGTAGGTGAGAGGTTTTGAGTGCTTGTAAGCTTGTTCAATGCTTAGAGATATAGTTTTGATGCATGTTTAGGCCTCTTACAAGTCTCTATGAGTAGTGCCCTTCATTATATATTCACTTTACAATCACTTGTTTAATAGATGTTTAAATTTCAGAATAGAATATGAATGAGCATCAACTAAACAACCATGAACTAAGGGTGCCCGAGGTTATGAAGGTTCACCGAGAGGAAGAAGTTTTTCCTTCCATCTATCCATGCTCCGAATTCATGAGAGCTGTAGGAATTTCCCAATACTTCCATACCTTGGTTGCTAATGCAGGGTTGGAGCACTTTCTAGAAGATGAACCTTGTCAATTTGTGAAACTAACCATGTCTGTGGTGTAGGATTTTTGATTTAGTCACTCTCTGCCTAACCCCATGGTCCACTACAAAATTTACAATATAGATGCCGACCGTCCTCTTGATGACTTTTGTGCAGCTATTAGGGTACCTCAGTGGGGATCATGTGGAAGGATTAAGGAGCGACCTGCACCACTCATGGATTTGTACGCAGAAATTTGCCAAGGAAGCAGCTTCTCGAAGGAGAGCGGGAAAATCCATAACATTCATCTCCCCTCCATTCGCTACTTTGCCTACTTTATTTCCAAGTGTGTTCTTGCTAGGAAAACTGCCAATAAGTTATCTTCATATGATCTAGCATTCATCTCTGCTGCTCTTAAACGAGATAGGTCTTACAACTTGGGTGCTTTGATAGCTTTCCATCTTGCTGCTAACCGCGAGAAAGGTGGAATTTGTGGGGGCCTCATTGTTTCTCGTTTACTAGCATTGCATGGTTTAGTGCCTCATCATCTAGACCTACAGTTTCCCATAGAAAGACTTGATCTTAATTCCATGATACAACATAAATTTGTTTCCTCGTGGGCTAGTTTGAGTGAGTTGTCTTATGAAATAACCTTTCTCAAAGATGGTTGGAGAAGGAGCAAGTCTGAGCATGTTGTTCTTTTGCCTGCACCTGTTTTGTTTAACCTTGATAACAGGGTAGGATGGTCCCTCACGGAAGAGGAGTTTGATACGTACTTGGGAGAACTCTCTCAACAGGAGCAAGATACTAGAAGGGAGGTCACGGATGATTCGGTTTAGCCCTCGAATGAGGGGGAGTCTTCATATCGGCAGCCTACTTATGATTCGGGAGCTTCTTCTTCTTGACACGGGCCTAACTACGATCATTCTTACAATGACCCGCCTGCTTGGAACCCTTACTCGTATCTGGATTGATACCCACTTAGGACAAAAGCCTAAGCTTGGGGGGAGGTACATCGACATCACACTCATCTCCATATCATTTTGCGTTGGTACTTTGTATATTCATGTTTCGTTCTCTTTTTAGTTTTTGCTCTTTCTTTGTTTTTGCTTTCTAAATCACAAAAAGACCAAAAATATTTCTGTTCTTTCTCTTTTGTTTGCTTCTTCTTTTGGCCTTGGTTTGCTTTTTTTTGCTTTGCTTGAACTATTTGAAAAACCCAAAAAGATTTTTTGCTTTGCTTGTTCTTCCTTTTTGGTTCTTGTTTTAAAAAAAATCGAAAACACCAAAAATATTTGTTGTTCTTCTTTGGTTTTGTGAGTTTTGTTGCAGGGTTCAACACTCCTCATTGGGATTTGGTTTCATATTATTATTCAAGCCACACAAGTGAAGGGCAATAATGAGGATTAATGACAACTTGAAGTGTGGTAAGAGGCTGGTAACGAACTCTATTTGTTTTCATTTTTGTACATATACTCATCATTGTGGGCATGCTCAGTCTGTTCGTGTAGGGTGTATGTTATCTATGGATGCTTAGTAGATCTTGCTTTCATATGATTAGTTCCAGCTTCCTAATAGTTTGTAGCATGTCTTATGAATGTTTGCTTGTATTACTCTATTCATAACTTGGTATGACACCATGGTATCCTCCTCTGAATGTTTCATTTGAATTGACTTGGCACATGCTCGCGCATGCATATGACTAAAATAATCAGTTAAGCCTCGAAGAATTATTTTGCCTTGAGGGTCTTGAATCACTTTAATGCCATGATTAGTCCTGTTTTGTTGCAAGCATGATTATGACCGTTATTGCTCTCTCGTTTGTTGCTCCCTCTCTATTGCTAGCCTTCACTTGTGCTGAGTATAACCATTACTCGTGCATCCCACTCCCCAAAACCAATTTTGCCAAAGTGTCCACCAAATCTGCCTATTAGCATCATTTGCTATTCCGTGCATATTAAGTATGCACTGTTTTCTTCCGAATAAAATGTTTGTTTGTTATGAGAAAGTTAGTTAGTAAAGCTCTCACGAACGTGATGGCACACTTTACTTTCTTGCACTTAATAAACCTAAACCATTGTGTCCTTTTTTGTTGTGTATATGCTTGCGCTTTATAAGTTGAAGTTAGCAAAACCATGTATCATGGGGAACGCTTTCAACATTGCACCGGTACTTAGTACCTCGTTGATATCATGTTCTTTTGCTTATGGATCCCGACGGTGTGAAATAAAAGTGGAACTTGTAAGATCATGGAGTTTGTATCTATGTTAGAGAAACGCCTGGGCCGCTAGCCTAAGCCATGCCTAATCATGGTGGAAACTTGCATCATAACCATAATGAGCATTCTATGAAGCATCCTCAACAAAAATCTATGCACATAGTAAATAAAAAGATCGTTGAGATGCTCATTGTCTGCTTGCCTTCTCATTTTGATTATGGGATAGCTCCTATATCATATGCAAGGGGTACCTCGTTGGCCGTTCTCTATGATACGCATATACTTACAATGACAAGAGCTTACTCGTGACTGAAGTTGAGTAGCATGAGGATCAGTCTTCATAAGTAAGGGGCATGAGACTTCGATTTATAACTTGTCAAGCATATCCTCTTAGTTGTGTCACTTTCACCTTAACCATATTGAAGATGCTTATGATAGGGGCAATGAGAGCTCAAAGCTAACGAGTACCATACTTTCAGCATTTGGAAGCCTTTCAAACTATTCAAAATCTTTTCATTTCTTTGTTGAGTCTCCACCTATTCTATGAGCACCTTCTTGAGAGCATAGTTGTCATTCTTAGTGTAATGTGCTTGTCTCAAAACTTGATTATTTGTGTTATGACTTTGATGCTTGTATCTTTGATATCTTTACTTCTAGTCTTCACCTGAACTTCAGAGGTGCCTTGGCATTCATAATCAAAGGCAAGCGAGATACCACTCTTTCATACCTTGTTATGAGCATTGTAATGTTGCTTATGTTTATGTTTCATGCTACTTATTATTTTTGAGTTGGAATCTCTTCATAGTTTGCAATGCCTATTAAGTAAACTTAGTTGCATATTCCTTATTATGAATTGTATAAGTAGTTGATCGCATGCTGAGAATATATACATCATATGAAGCAAATGTCTTCGTGAAAGTTTCTTTTATCACACTCAGTTTTCAACTGAATTGCTTGAGGACAAGCAATAAGCTAAGCTCGAGGGGAGTTGATACGTCCAAAACGTATCTACTTTCCCGAACACTTTTGCTATTGTTTCTCCTCTAAACTTGTGTGATTTGGATGCAACTAACACGGACTGACACTGTTTTCAGCAGAATTACCTTGGTGTCTAGTTTTGTGTAGAAAATAAACTATCAGGAAAAATCCCGGAAAATATGCCAAAAATCCTATTTCACCAGAAGACTCACGGAGCCAGAATACGAGACGGAGTGGGGCTGGGCTGCCGGGGTGGTCTGCCGCCTGCACACCCCTCGGTCTCCCTCTTCGCCTATAATTTGCCTTCTTACCTAAAAACTTAGGGGGTTCAACGTTTTCCAGAAGGAGTTCCGCTCCGCCGCCACCACTAGATCCTGGCTTAACAGACCGAAACTCCGTTACGGCACCTACGGACGAGGAATTGGAGATCATCACCATCATCATCACCATCGCTTCTCCATCGACCCTCCATGTTTCCCCCATCTATGAGTGAGTAATCCCCCGCTCTAGGCTATGAGGATGGTAGAGATTGGATGAGATCGTTCATGTAATGGCATCGGATTATTAGGGCATGGTGCCTAGTATCTTCTATTAGTGCTTTTTGACTTTGTTGCGACTTGTTATGCTTAATGCTTCTCACTAGGGCCCGAGTGCCATGATTTCAGATCTGAACATGTTGATTCATTATGATAGTATTGTTTATGGTCTTACCTGTAAGTTGTATACACACGTTGTTGTCCGAAACCAATGGCCTCGAAGTGACAGAAATCGGGATAACCGGAGGGAATGGCTTTGATGTGAGGATCACATGTGTTCACGGAGTGTTAATGCTTTGCTCCGGTGCTCTATTAAAAGGAGTACCTTAATTGCCAGTAGTTCCCTTGAGGCCCCGCTGCTAACGGCTGGCAGGACAAAAGATGTTGTGCAAGTTCTCATTGCGAGCACATATGACTATATATGGAACACATGCCTAGGATTATCTAGTACTTGGATGCTTTATCTTATTTATCTGCAATTGCCCTATGTTCTAATTGCTATGCGAATTGTCTTGTCCATGCAACGCCCGTCCATCCATCCCTATGCCTACCGCACTCGAATCCTCATTTCATCGCTATTGTCACTCTGTCTTTACTTTACTACCGATGTTACTTACTACTCCTACTACAAAGCATTACTCTTGATAAACTACGTGAGCAATATTGTTTCCAGTGCAGCTGAATTGATAACTCAGGTGTTAAGGCTTATAAATATTCTTTGGCTCCCCTTGTGTCGAATCAATAAATTGGGTTTCACTTCCCTCGAAAATACTGCGATACACCCCCTATACTTGTGGGTCATCAGGGGGTGTCTGCCGGGGTGCTGCGATCATGGCGGGTCTGTGCACGTGAGGGGAGGTCAAGGCGCGGCGAAGTCTGGGCGTGACCGGCGCGCTCGACTGGACACACGCAGAGGCGGCGGTGGCGGTGCTATTGTGGTCCACGGCTCGGCTGGGGCTGTGGCCTGGACAAGGGGTGCGGTAGGCTGCGGTGACGCTAGTGGACATGATGGTTGGGAGCGGAGTGGTCTGGTGTGAGCTGGCCGTGGTTGGCCGACGATGACCACTTTCGAGTGGCGCTCCACTGTGCCAGCGGCGAAGGGGGGAGCTAGTCTGGGGTTGGGTTAGGCTTAGAGGGAACAGGGGAGTAACTAGGGGACAATTTGGTCAATGATCACTGTATAAAACAGTGAAGCTAGTCTAGGGATTATTCTGTGCATGCCAAGTGTTTGATGAAATGGCCGCATGAAATTTATTTTTGAATTTTTGATTCAAACTTTTTGAGTGAACTTGACTTAAGCTTGAGAGACTAGGTTTGCTTGGGATTGTCAAGGTGAACTAATTTGGTAGGTTTTTGAAAAAGTGAGATCTTAGCACATACACTTGATTCCATTTTCAAATGTCCATTAAATATATTTGCAAAATGTTTTTGTAAGTTTGTCAAGTGGGCCTGATACATCTTTACTTGGTCTATCAAGGGGTGAAAAGAAATAGAATCATTTATGTTAGCAATCTTCTTCTAGGAACACCTAAAGTGGCCTAGTGGTTTAAAATAGTCAAAATGACCATTTGGTTTATTTATTCATATTTGATTTCTTTCTCTTTGGATTTTGTTTGTAAATGGTCTTGATGATGTGGCATTCATCTTAAAACCATTTCACATTATTTAGAACAATCAAGCATGGCATATACAGTCAATTCTATACTAATGCAACACACATGCATTCATATTAATTTCATTAATAGAAGTTTTTGTTAACCCTAATATTAGGTGATTTAGAATTGATAATCTTGATTAAAAGTTTTGGGGTGTTACACGAAGACAGGGATTTCTCCCGGGGATTGTTCGTCTGCGGTACCAAAGTTCCTGGGCGAGCGCATGGCGGTACCTAAGTTGCCTGAAATTGTCGCGTTTCGAAATGTTGGGCCGCCAACTACCGAGAGGGGCCATTTCGATGCAAACTCATCTCACCCCTGCCAAATTCAAACATTCCGTGAATTTGCCCCGTGAAGTAGACTGTCGAGACCCTCATGTCGGTCATCTGTCCGTGACGCGAGGGCCAACACGGCAACCTCTTAGGCAAATCGAGGAACTAAGTGGATTGGATGCGTTGACCAATTTCACAAATCCATTCCCACCTTTCCCCTAGCACCGGCGGCGTCGAAATCCACCCTCCAGGCAGGACGATCCCTTCGTACATTTGACTTCCAGCGCCAAGTTGCTGCGCCTAGTTGCTGCGCCCAATCGCTGATCCCGAGCTCCAATGACGCATGTCGTAGCCGCCGCTGCGAGGCTCTAGCCCGCCTCCGCCGCCGACGAGCCGAGCAGGTCAGAGGATGGCAGATCCTACTACCAAGGAAGAAGAAGTTCTGGCTACAAGCGGGTGAGCTACCCTTCTCTTTGCTATTCGCACTAATTATAACTGCTAGCTGGCTACTGAACCTAAAATTATTTGTTAGCCCAACGCTGATAAACATATTTTGTCCACAGTTTTCTGTCAAGTGGGATCTCCGCGGACCACCCTTACCAGGTTACGGTAGTCCTCTTGAGGTACGAATCTAAGGGCAAGTGGTATGGACACCATTATATCACGATGGAAGAAGCGTCTGCGTAGATCTGCACTATATCTGGTATGGTTGCTGCTCTGTGTAATTGATACATTGCAAATGTATCTATAATTTTTGGTGTTCCATGCTTGGTTTTATCCACTTTCTTGTGTTTAGTCCACACTTTGGAGTACTTTTCATATGATTTCTTGGACTAACCTATTAACAAGAGCCATAGTGCCAGCTACCTGTTTTCTGCTATTTTTAGTTCCAGGAAAGTCAGAAAATGAATATTCTCGGAATTGGACGGGACAAAAGCCAAAGTGCCTATTTTTCCGGAAGTCATCGATGCCGAATCACGAGGCGGAGGCGGGCGGGCGGCCACCACCACAGCCACGCTGCCGAGGCTTGGCAGCGCCCTGGGTGGTGTGGCCAGCCTAGGCACCCCCTTGGCCTCTCCTTCCGCCTATAAGATGCCCTCGGGACGAAAACCCTAAGTACCCGATCAAAAAATCCATGAAAGAGTCTATAGCCGCCGTCATCTCCATCCCTAGATCGGGAGGGATCTAAAGCTCTTCCCGGCACCCTGCCGGAGAGGGTAATTCACCCTGGAGGCCTTCTTCATCACCATGCAAGCCTCCGGTATGATGCTTGAGTAGTTCATCCTTGGACTACGGATCCATGTAGTAGCTAGATGGCTGGTTCTCCTCCTTTGTGCTTTCATGTTTAGATCTTGTGAGCTCCGTTCATGATCAAGATCATCTATTTGTAATTCTGCATGTTGTGTTTGCGGGGATCCGATGGATATTGAGATGCTATTTCAGATTGATTATTGATTTTATCATGTCTTTGTTATTTGTGATCTTGCATGCTTTCCGCTGTTAGTAGCTATCTTGGCTAAGTAGATGCTAGCAACTCTAAGAGTTAGTATTTATGCTCGATAGTGGGTTCATGCCTCTGGTAATCTGGGGAAGTGATAGAAATCTCTAAGGTACTAGATGTGTTGTTGCTACTAGGGAGAAAGCAACAATCCTTTGTTCATAGAACAATCGTATTGTTTACTTTACACGCAATTCGTAAAGCAATAATCTGTTGCTTGCAACTTAATACTGGAGGGGGTTCGGATGATAACCTGAAGGTGGATTATTAGTCATAGATGTAGTTGGATGGCGGTCTATGTATAATGTTGTAATGCCCAATCAAGTCTCAAAGGAGTCAAGATGATTAGTATATGCATGTATTGCTTTCTCGATGTTTGTCAATTGCCCCGCTGTAATTTGTTCACCCAGCATGTTATCTATCTAAGGAGAGCCACCTCTAGTGAACTATGGATCCCGGTCCTTTTCTTTTACATACAATCTATAAACTGTTTACTGCTTTGTGTTTACTTTTTGCAAACTATTACTTCCTTCCATTCGATATGTTTAATCCTTTGTTTTCAGCAAAACACGGTGAGATTGACAACCTCATCGCAAGTTGGGGACAGAGTTCTATGGTTGTGTTATGCATGTCTCCATGTTGCTACTAGCACCGGTAGTGCGCCCTGTCAAGGCTCAGCTAGCAACACCTTTGGGGTGTTTCCTTGCTCCTACTGGTTCGATTAAACATTGGTTTCATAACTGAGGGAAACTTGCTGCTGTGCTCATCATACCTTCCTCTTGGGGTTCCCCAACGAGCTTGTTAATACACGATCCATCAGTAATCATGATGAATTATGGACAAAGCAGATTGCAAAGTTTAGCTTGATGGATGAACGTGGCATCATGGTTCCTCTAACGTGTGACAGTCAGCTAATTGGGTTGATGAAAAGGTATGCTTCGGCTTGCATGTTTGAGCTGAATTGTGATGTACTGGATGTGGAAGCTACTGGAACTGGGAGTCGCCCTTCTATTCTTGGACAGGGTGGTTGCTCGAACCCAATTAGCTCCTAGTAAGAAAAAGTCTCTTGGGGTTCCCATGTTTGTGCTGAATTGTAATTTTTGTTTTATTTACTCTGTAGATATTGGGCAGTTATGCAACAATCTTGTTTCTTTGATAGGAAGTGCCGCAAGGTTAGAAACATGGCTGTCGGGTCAGTCATTTTGCTGCCCGAAGAAATTAAAAACGAGTGGAAAGATGACTGGACACGATTCTGGTGCCCATTGTCCCGGCGATGCAGAGTACGTGAAGCTAAGACAATTGGCACCGAGAAGAGGAAGAAGGCAGGAAATGAAGAAGCCAGTGGACGTGAAGGCTTGGTACCCAAGCTGCGAAAGAAGGCTGCTGGCAATGAAGATGCATAGTAATGTGTTGAACTTGAACCTATATATGTAATTCGGTTAAATTCTGGAGCTCTGTGTGTGGAACTTTGCTGGGCGAAACAATCTACCCATGTTCTCTGAGTAAAATGTACGGCGACTTAGGGTTTGGAAATGCCCGAGTTAGTAGTTGAATCCGAAATTGTGATTGTGCCACTACTATCTGAAAACACGCAGCACCGGTTCCACGATTGCTGAGGGGCGGGATGTCTCCAAATACGACGGAATGTAAGCGGCACAGAAATAAATTATTTAAGCTGCTACACTCCACGAAGCACCAACTTATTTCAGCCGTTGCACACAACGACATGGCAACATAAACAGCAATGACAACCGATAATGCCCAGATGAGGAGGAAATCGCTACCACTTTCTGGCTTAATCTTGAGCCCGTCTATCTCACCGCCTCCCTGCTCCTGCATCCCCTGCATCTAGCGAAGCTCCTGGATCTCCAGTAACCGGGTGTATGTGCTTCCACTTTATAAATTGTGGTTGTGCCATTTGCATGCGGCACAATCCACGTAGATTACGTTTAAACAAACCACCAATGTCAGAATACCACCATGATCAAACAAAAGGAAGTAATGCAGGGTTAAGACAGATTAACGGGCGACCAATTTTTTTTCTTTCCAGGACTCCGGGACCACTAGTTCAGACCGCTAGGTCAACAAGTACAACTATTACAACTTAAAAAGGCACGAAGCTCAAGCTAAATAGAACTAGTTATCACACATCTCCTTGATCTTCCTAATCTTAGCCCGATGCGCATCTTCCTACGAGAGCAAGGATCGAATTGTCTTCTCCTTCCTTTTAGCATCTTCCTTGCATATCTTCAATTATTTCTCTACATTTTTCCTCATGCACTTGTCAATACTCGTAGTTGTAAACTGCAGGACTTTGGCCTAGTGAAGATCATTCCTTGCTTGAGTCAGTTCTTGCTCTGCTTTAGCCTTCAGGGCCAACGCCATGTCCCTCTCCTTCTCGACTTTGCTAACCTTGTCTTGCACCCTCCTGAGATCTCGGTTAAGCTTGGTCGTGTCAACTGGGTCCCATAGCTTCATCTCAACACTGTCAATAAGTGAGCTGACTACAGATTCTTTCAACTCAATAGTCATATCCCATAGTTTGTCCAGCGTTTTCTGCATCGATTTGGGCCACTCTGGATCTACCCATTTGACAACACCGCAACTTCCGCCTTGCATCATTACACGATGTCCTTACACCGTAGAAACCTCCTGCCTGCGTTTTCGTCCTTCGAATGCTACAAATTTAGCGGGCACATATCCATGTTCACATAGCAGAGGACTGTCTTCATCCACTAAACCGTGATTGTCGGAGTCATACATCGTCTGGTTGGCCTAACACATCATACGCGCATGAGTAAACAGAGTATATCTAGCTCAAAAAATAGATAACTGGCCACATATGATAGAGATAGAGATGAGACGACTCACATCGAAATCACCGTCCCTGTCGTCTAACGTGTTTCTGCCGCTCCCTTGAACCCATGGCGAGAGGGGAGGGTGGTACCGGAGAGGGATTGGGATGGAGGCGCCGTCGGCTTGCGGCTACGGCAGGATGGGAGTGAAGTGGGGAAAGTGGCTTCGAGGGGAAGTAAGAGAAGTACGGGGAGGAAGAGAAGTAATGGGGACGTGACACTGGGATATGGCCCACTGAACTCGTGAGTCGTGACACTCGCAATGGGAGCACCGTGTTGCCCTTGTCGAGCAAGCGCGCCAATCATGTCATGCAGTAACCTACTCGCGGATCACTCTCATGAAGACCATCCCAATCGTCCAAGCGCCCCGATCGAACGGTATGTAACAATCGTCAAGCAGAACAACTGTGTTAGGGCATGCCTTCTAGAAGAATCGGTCTAACGGTCATGAAAAGAACACACATCCAATGACACTGGTGGATCCTTATGTGGTTTGTGAGAAGAACAGACATGCAATGACTCTAGTTGTGGTTCATGAAAAGAACAGACATGCAATGACACTGGTGGATCCATATGTGGTTTGTGAAAAGAACAGACATGCAATCACACTGGGTGGATCCATCTGTGGTTCATGAGAAGAACACACATGGAATGACACTTGTGTATCCTTATGTGGTTTGTGAGAAGAACACAAATGCAATGACTCTAGCTGTGGTTCATGAAAAGAACAGGCATCCAATGACACTGGTGGATCCATGTGTGGTTTGTGAGAAGAACACACATGCAATGACACTGGGTGTGGTTCATGAAAAGAACACACATCCAATGACACTGGTGGATCCTTATGTGGTTTATGAAAAGAACAGACATCCAATGACACTGTGTGTGGCTCATGAAAACAACACACATCCAATGACACTGGTGGATCCTTATGTGGTTTGTGAGAAGAACAGACATACAATGACTCTAGATGTGGTTCATGAGAAGAATGGACATGCAATTACACGGGTGTATCCTTATGTGGTTTGTGAGAAGAACACACATGCGATGACTCTAGATGTGGTTCATGTGAAGAACAGACATGCAATGACACTGGGTGTGGTTCATGAAAAGAACAGACATGCAATGATACTGGTGGATCCCTGTGTGGTTTGTTTAGAAAGAACACACATTCAATGACCACATGCAATGACACTGGTCGATCCATGTGTGGTTTGTTTAGAGGAACAAACATGCAATGACACTAGGTGTGGTCATGAAAAGAACAGACATGCAATGACACTGGTGGATCCTTATGTGGTTTGTGAGAAGAACTGACATGCAATCACACTGAGTGTATCCATGTGTGGTTTGTGAGAACACACATCTAATGATACTAGGTGTGGTTCATGAAAAGAACACACATCCAATGACACTGGTGGATCCTTATGTGGTTTGTGAGAAGAACAGACATGCAATGACTCTAGCTATGGTTCATGAGAAGAACACACATGCAATGACACTGGTGGATCCTTATGTGGTTTGTGAGAAGAACAGACATGCGATGACTCTAGCTATGGTTCATGAAAAGAACACACATGTAATGACACTGGTGGATCCATGTGTGGTTTGTGAGAAGAACACACATCCAGTGACACTAGGTGTGGTTTATGAGAAGAACACACATCCATTGACACTGGTGGATCCTTATGTGGTTTGTGAGAAGAACAAACATCCAATGACACTGTGTGTGGTTCATGAAAAGAACACACATCCAATGACACTGGTGGATCCTTATGTGGTTTGAGAGAAGAATAGACATGCAATGATGCTAGCTGTAGTTCATGAAAAGAACAGACATGCGTTGACACTGGTGGATCCATATGTGGTTTGTGAAAAGAATAGACATGCAATCACACTGGGTGGATTCATGTTTGGTTCATGAAAAGAACAGACATGCAATGACACTGGTGGATCCATGTGTGGTCTGTGATAAGAACACACATCTAATGACACTGGGTGTGGTTCATGAAAAGAACACACATCCAATTACACTGGTGTATCCTTATGTGGTTTGTGAGAAGAACACACATGCGATGACTCTAGATGTGGTTCATGAGAAGAAAAGACATGCAATGACACTGGTGTATCCCTATGTGGTTTGTGATAAGAACAGACATGCAATGACACTGGGTGTGGTCCATGAAAAGAACAGACATGCAAGATCCATGTGTGGTTTGTTTAGAAAGAACACACATGCAATGACCACATGCAATGGCACTGGTGGATCCATGTGTGGTTTGTTTAGAGGAATAAACATGCAATTACACTAGGTGTGGTTCATGAACAGAACAGACATGCAATGCCACTCGTGGATCCTTATGTGGTTTGTGAGAAGAACTGACATGCAATCACACTGGGTGGATCCATGTGTGGTTCCTGAGAAGATTAGACATGCAATGACACTGGTGGAACCATGTGTGGTTTGTGAGAAGAACACACATCCAATGCCACTAGGTGTGGTTCATGAAAAGAACACACATCCAATGACACAGGTGGATCCTTATGTGGTTTGTGACAAGAACAGACATGCAATGACTCTAGCTGTGGTTCATGAGAAGAACACACATGCAATGACACTGGTGGATCCTTATGTGGTTCGTGAGAAGAATAGACATGCGATGACTCTAGCTGTGGTCCATAAAAAGAACACACATGCAATGACACTGGTGGATCCATGTGTGGTTTATGAGAAGATAACACATCCAATGACACTGGGTGTGGTTCATGAGAAGAACACACATCCAATGACACTGGTGGATCCTTATGTGGTTTGTGAGAAGAACAGACATCCAATGACACCGTGTGTAGTTCATGAAAGGAACGCACATCCAATGACACTGGTGGATCCTTATGTGGTTTGTGAGAAGAACACACATGCAATGACTCTAGCTGTGGTTCATGAAAAGAACAGACATGCAATAACACTAGTGGATCCATATGTGGTTTATGAGAAGAACAGACATGCAATCACACTGGGTGGATCCATGTGTGGTTCATGAAAAGAACAGACATGCAATGACACTGGTGGATCCATGTGTGGTTTGTGATAAGAACACACATCCAATGACACTGGGTGTGGTTGATGAAAAGAACACACATCTAATGACACTAGTGGATACTTATGTGGTTTGTGAGAAGAACAGACAAGCGATGACTCTATATGTGGTTCATGAGAAGAATAGACATGCAATGACACTGGTGTATCCCTATGTGCTTTGTGAGAAGAAAAGACATGCAATGACACTTGGTGTGGTTAATGAAAAGAACAGGCATGCAATGATACTGGTGAATCCATGTGTGATTTGTTCAGAAGAACACACATAAAATGACCACATGCAATGACATTGGTGGATCCATGTGTGGTTTGTTTAGAGGAACATACCTGCAATGACACTGCGTGTGGTTCATGAATAGAACAGACATGCAATGACACTGGTGGATCCTTATGTGGTTTGTGAGAAGAATTGACATGCAATCACACTCGGTGATTCCATGTGTGGTTCATGACAAGAATAGACATGCAATGACACTGGTGGATCCATGTGTGGTTTGTGAGAAGAACACACATCCAATGACACTGGTGGATCCGTATGTGGTTTGTGAGAAGAACAGACATGTAGTGACTCTAGCTATGGTTCATGAAAAGAATAGACATGCAATGACACTTGTGGATTCTTATGTGGTTTGTGAGAAGAACTGACATGCAATCACACTAGGTGGATCCACGTGTGGTTCATGAGAAGAACTGACATGCAATGACATTGGTGGATCCATGTGTGGTTTGTGAGAAGAACACACATCCAATGACACTGGGTGTGGTTCATGAAAAGAACACACATCCAATGACATACTGGTGGATCCTTATGTGGTTTGTGAGAACAGACATACGATGACTCTATCTGTGGTTCTTGAGAAGAACAGACATGCAATGACATTGGTGTATCCCTATGTGGTTTGTGAGAAGAACAAACATGCGATGACACTAGGTGTGGTTCATGAAAATAACATGAATGCAATGATACTGGTGGATCCACGTGTGGTTTGTTTAGAAGAACACACATGCAATGACCACATGCAATCACACTGGTGGATCCATGTGTGATTTTTTTAGAGGAACAAACATGCAATGACACTGGGTGTGGTTCATGAAAAGAACGGACATGCAATGACACATGTGGATCCTTATGTCGTTTGTGAGAAGAACTGACATACAATCACACTAGGTGGATCCATGTGTGGTTCATGAGAAGAACATACATGCAATGACACTGGTGGATCCATGTGTGGTTTGTGAGAAGAACACACATCCAATGACACTGGGTGTGGTTCATGAAAAGAACACACATCCAATTATCTGGTGGATCCTTATGTGGTTTGTGAGAAGAACAGACATGCAATGACTCTAGCTGTGGTTCATGAGAAGAACACACATGCAATGACACTAGTGGATCCATATGTGGTTTGTGAGAAGAACAGACATGCGATGACTCTAGTTGTGGTTCATGAAAAGAACACACATGTAGTGACACTAGTGGATCCATGTATGGTTTGTGAGAAGAACACACATCCAATGACACTGGTTGTGGTTCATGAGAAGAACACGCATCCAATGACACTGGTGGATCCTTGTGTGGTTTGTGAGAAGAACAGACATCCAATGACTCTAGCTATGGTTCATGAAAAGAACACACATCCAATGACACTAGTGGATCCTTTTGTGGTTTGTGAGAAGAACAAACATCTCATGACACTGTGTGTGGTTCATGAAAATAACACACATCCAATGACACTGGTGGATCCTTATGTGGTTTGTGAGAAAAACAGACATGCAATGACTCTAGCTGTGGTTCATGAAAAGAACATACATGCAATGACACTGGTGGCTCCATATGTGGTTTGTTAGAAGAACATACAGGCAATCACACTTGGTGGATCCATGTGTGCTTCATGAAAAGAACATACATGCAATGACACTGGTGGGTCCATGTGTGGTTTGTGAGAAGAGCACACATCCAATGACACTGGGCGTGGTTCATGAAAAGAACACACATCCAATGACACTGGTGGATCGATGTGTGGTTTGTGAGAAGAACACACATCCAATGACACTAGGTGTGATCCATGAGAAGAACACACATCCGATGACACTGGTCGATCCTTATGTGGTTTGTGAGAAGAACAGACATCCAATGACACTGTGTGGTTCATGAAAAGAACACACATCCAATGACACTGGTGGATCCTTATGTGGTTTGTGAGAAGAATAGACATGCAATGACGCTAGCTGTGGTTCATGAAAAGAACAGACATGCAATGGCACTGGTGGATCCATATGTGGTTTGTGAAAAGAACAGACATGAAATCACACTAGGTGGATCCATGTGTGGTTCATGAAAAGAACAGACATGCAATGACACTGGTGGATCCATGTGTGGTTTGTGAGAAGAACACACATCCAATGACACTGGTTGTGGTTCATGAAAAGAACACACATCCAATTACACTGGTGTATCCTTATGTGGTTTGTGAGAAGAACACACATGCGATGACTCTAGATGTGGTTCATGAGAAGAACAGACATGCAATGTCACTGGTGTATCCCTATGTCGTTTGTGAGAAAAACAGACATGCAATGACACTGGGTGTGGTTCATGAAAAGAACAGACATGTAATGATACTAGTGGATCCATGTGTGGTTTGTTTAGAAATAACACACATGCAATGACTACATGCAATGGCACTGGTGGATCCATGTGTGGTTTGTTTAGAGGAACATACATGCAATTACATTAGGTGTGGTTCATGAAAAGAACAGACATGCAATGCCACTCGTGGATCCTTATGTGGTTTGTGAGAAGAACTGACATGCAATCACACTGGGTGGATCCATGTGTGGTTCCTGAGAAGATTAGACATGCAATGACACTGGTGGTCCATGTGTGGTTTGTGAGAAGAACACACATCCAATGACACTAGGTGTGGTTCATGAAAAGAACACACATCCAATGACATTGGTGGATCCTGATGTGGTTTGTGAGAAGAACAGACATGCAATGACTCTAGCTGTGGTTCATGAGAAGAACACACATGCAATGACACTGGTGGATCCTTATGTGGTTTGTGAGAAGAACAGACATGCGATGACTCTAGTTGTGGTTCATGAAAAGAACACACATGCAATGACACTTGTGGATCCATGTGTGGTTTGTGAGAAGATAACACATCCAATGACACTGGGTGTTGTTCATGAGAATAACACACATCCAATGACACTGTGTGTGGTTCATGAAAATAACACACATCCAATGACACTGGTGGATCCTTATGTGGTTTGTGAGAAGAACAGACATGCAATGACTCTAGTTGTGGTTCATGAAAAGAACAGACATGCAATGACACTGGTGGCTCCATATGTGGTTTGTGAGAAGAACATACAGGCAATCACACTTGGTGGATCCATGTGTGGTTCATGAAAAGAACAGACATGCAATGACACTGGGTGATCCATCTGTGGTTTGTGAGAAGAACACACATCCAATGAAACTGGGTGTGGTTCTTGAAAAGAACACACATCCAATGACACTGGTGGATCCATGTGTGGTTTGTGAGAAGAACACACATCCAATGACACTGGGTGTGGTTCATGAGAAGAACACACATCCAATGACACTGGTGGATCCTTATGTGGTTTGTGAGAAGAACATACATCCAATGACACTGTGTGTGGTTCATGAAAAGAACACACATCCAATGACACAGGTGGATCCTTATGTGGTTTGTGAGAAGAACAGACATGCAATGACACTAGCTGTGGTTCATGAAAAGAACATACATGCAATGACACTGGTGGATCCATATGTGGTTTGTGAAAAGAACAGACATGCAATCACACTGGTGGATCCATGTGTGGTTCATTAAAAGAACACGCATGCAATGACACTAGTGGATCCATATATGGTTTGTGAGAAGAATAGAAATGCGATGACTCTAGTTGTGGTTCACCAAAAGAACACACATGTAATGACACTGGTGGATCCATGTGTGGTTTTTGAGAAGAACACACATCCAATGACACTGGGTGTGGTTCATGAGAAGAACACACATCCAATGACACTAGTGGATCCTTGTGTGGTTTGTGAGGAGAACATACATCCAATGAATCTAGCTGTGGTTCATGAAAAGAACACACATCCAATGATAGTAGTGGATCCTTATGTGGTTTCTGAGAAGAACACACATCCAATGACACTATGTGTGGTTCATGAAAATAACACACATCCAATGACACTGGTGGATCTTTATGTGGTTTGTGATAAGAACAGACATGTAATGACTCTATCCGTGGTTTATGAAAAGAACAGACATGCAATGTCACTGGTGGCTCCATATGTGGTTCGTGAGAAGAACATACAGGCAATCACACTTGGTGGATCCATGTGTGGTTCATGAAAAGAACAGACATGCAATGACACTGGTGGATCCATGTGTGGTTTGTGAGAAGAACCCACATCCAATGACACTGGGTGTCGTGGAAATGGCCACGGCAGTCGCTGCCAGTGGCAGCGATTGAGTGTTTTGTGAGGAAGAGTTGGCGGCCATCTGAGGTGCGAGATGGGGGCGGATGCACATGGGTTTACCCAGGTTCGGCCCCCCGGAGGGTAAAGACCTACCCCTGCTAGATTAGATTATGAGAGAACGAGTTACAGGGGTGGCGAGCTCGGCGGCTAGACAGCGAGTCGTTGAGGGGGTGTATGATGGAACGTAAGGTTCCTAGATACCCTAGGGAGGTTTATATATGAAGCACCTCGCTAGGGTTTACAAGCTGTCCTCGAACAAGATAAGGACCCGGAGACTTTTGACCTAGTCCGACTAGGCTTCTGCTACGCTTCTGGGCTTCTAGTCGCCAGTCGCTGGGCCTTTCCTTTCTTCATAGTCCAGTCACTGTCTTTCAGACGCATCCGCAGGCCCTTCGGCCCAATCGGAACGTTCTACTGGGCATACCCCCTTTGGCATATCCCCATCAGTAGTCCCCGAGGCCATCGTTGATGCAGGCGCAGGCGTCCTTTTGGTGTTCGAAGTAGGCGAGCCCAATTTGGGCGTCCAGTGGAGTCGGCGATGGACTCTATTAGAACCGAGGAGAATTTCTCCATAGCTCCATTCGTCACTTCAATGAACATCATTGCCGCCCGATACCGTTTGGCGAGAGGAGAGATCTGGCGGTGGCAGTAGAACCACGTGAGTTGGACCGTCAAACCCGGTCAAACTATCCGTTGGAATTTCCAACGGTAACTACGGCGCAATTACCGTAGGTAACGGCTACCCCGATTTTGGCGGGTGACGTTTCCCATATAGGGGGAGTGACGGATCAGCTGCGCAATCCTTCTTCGCATTCTTCATTCTTCCCCATTTGTTCTTTCTTCCTGCGTCCTCCCGACTTACTCTCCCCGCGTCGCGCGATCCCACATCTTACTCGATGGTGTCTCCCAAGGGCTCATGGTGGAAATCCAAGTGCACCACGGCCCAACTGAGATCCTTCGAGGATGCCGAGGTGCTCTGCAAGGGGAATTGGCGGGTTCCCCCTCCTTCGAGACCGAGCCGAAACCGCGACCCGGCGAGTTCATCTGCTTCACCAGTCATCTTGAGAGGGGCTTAGGGTTCCCCACCCCGCTCTTCTTCCGCCGCTTCTGCGTGTACTACACGATCAAGCCCTCAGATCTTGGTCCACACAGCATCGAGCAGCTGACGATCTTCGTCGCCTTCTGCAAATGCTACCTTAGCTGCAGGCCATATTTCCCGCTGTGGCTGGAGCTCTTCCACGGCCGCATCGGGCGTGAGGCGTCCAGCGGCTTGATGCTGGCCGCAGGCGGGGTCACCTTCCAATTGAAGCCGAAGGCCAACTTCGTCAAGCTCCTCCTGCCGAAGAAGGCCGCCAGCGAGTGGAAGAAGAGCTGGTTCTACGTCAAGAAAGCCACTCCCTCTGGCGAGGTATCTCTTCCCGAGTTCGTCGCTGAGAGGAGCGAGCCCTGTCGGTTGGCGCTGAAGAAGCTCCCTGAAGATCAGAGGATGGCCATCGCAGAAATGATGGATCAGATCCAGAAGCTGAAGGACCAGGGGTTGATTCCGATCAACCTTTACAATTGCTGGCTCAGGCGGCGCCTGGTTCCGCTGGCAGCTCATCCGCACTGGATGTACGAGTACAGCGGGAAGCATGACCCGTCTCGAACCAGCAAGGAGTCATGGGAGGCCGAGGACTACAAGGCCGCCCTGAAAAAGATTACCGGCGTGGAGTTCACCCACGCGGCGGTCGGGGTCGCCCCGTACACTCCTGTGAAGAACGAAGCCCCCATAGTAAGTTCTCTTTCCAATCGCTGCGTTCGTACTTCAATTTTAGTCTTCTCGCTTAGTGTTTTTGACTCGTGGTGGTTCTCAGCTTTTTCAGGTACTAGAGGGTTGGCTTCCTCCGCTTGACGAAGAGGTCCCCTAGGAACTGGGGGAGGACTCCGAGGGGGATCCTTTTGACAGCGACAGGAAAGAAGAACAAGCCCCTCGCCCAGCACTTGTGGCTCGCAAGACCCGGATGCAGAGACAGCGAGAGGTCGAAGCGAGCCGTAGCCTAGACGAGCTCGAAGAAGGCGATGAGGTCGCCCAGGAGCAAATGTCCTGGCGCACTGCTACGCCGTCGAAGCCCCCGCACCGGCCCAAGTCGCCAGCAAAAAGGCCCGCGTCACCGGTCAGGTCGTCAGTGGTGTTTGGGTCAGACGATGATTCCGACGGCGAAGGATCTCCCGAAGTCTCGCACAAGGCCCCAAGGGACATAGTCCCGACGAAGGGGTTGGAGGGCGAGGACACGGAGGTGGTGGTAGAGGTTCCCCTGGCGGTGATCACGCCGATGATCTCAGGGGTTCCAAGCTAAGAAGCAGCAGAGGCGACAATGCCCAAGTCGCCACAGTCGTCGAAGGCGGCGGCGTCGGAGCTAGAGATCCCGGCAACTGCAGCTTCATCGTCAAGGAAGCCCTCGGTTTCGTGGGCTTCGGACGTCTTCGAGAGGGGGCTCAGCCGCAAGCTGGGTCCCGAGTTGGACAAGCTCTCCCATATTAGTACCAGGCTTCGCGACCTTCCAGTCGCCAAGTAAGTTGTGCTTCCTTGTCCCAATTCTCCTTGAGTCCTTTGTGTTGTTGTTGTGCTGATAGAAGGGGCTCGTGCAGGTCGGGCGCTAAGAAGATTGGTCGCCCTTCGGTGGCTAAGATTCCACCGGCCACTGGCGTGGGGGAGGGCGATCTTCCCAAGAAGCGGAAAGCCTCCAAAGATGTGGCGGCCATCGAAGTTGCGAAGAAGCAGAAGGGGGGCGCTGACGACGCTGCAATCGGGGGAAGCGCTGCGGAGCCAGCTGCTGTGCCAGTAGCCAAAGAGGTGGCGGTGACGCGATCGGAGCCAACCCTGGCTGCGTCCGTGCCGGAGGCGCCGGTCTCGGCAACCAGCGCCCCTGCCAGGGCGTCTGCGACGTTCCCTCATTTTATGGCGAAGGGGGTTCCAGGTGTTGCGGACACGCAATCGCAGCAGAGCCCGGAAATCGTGGATGCGGACATTATGTCCCGCCGCGGGCGCACCTCCTTCACGGTCCCGTCGACTGACGCCGGGGAACTTCACAAGATGCTCGGCGCTGCTATTCAGGTATGTCCAGTCCCTGAATTCCTAGTCGCTGAATTTCAGTGGCTAGGAATTGTTTTCCTTTTCCTTCTTTCTCCATTCCCCGAGCTTCTAGTTGCTGAATTTCAGCGGCTGGGAGCCGGATTTTGGTTTTCTTCCTTCTCCAAACCCCGAGTTCCTAGTCGCTGAATTTCAGCGGCTGGGAACTGGGTTTTGTTCTATCCAATGCTTAGTTGAGTTCTTTGTTTACAGGGGTTGCAAAGGGAGTCGACTGATCGGTAGGCTGCGAGAGAGCGCTTGGAGCGTGACTCGCGCGAAGCGCAGGAGGTGAACCGGCGACTTCAGGAGACCATTGGTGAGTGTCTGTTCAGCTTTATTCTTCCTTTCCTAGTGTGAGATGGTTGTGTGCAATACTCTGATATCTTTGCTTGCAGATGGTTTCCCGACTGAGATCTCCAAGGCCCGTGAGGGGTATGTCCCACTCGCCGAACTGGATGCCTCGAATGGGCGAATAGCCTCTCTGGTCAAGTACTTGGAAGAGGCTAAGGCAGCCTCAATTTCTTCGGAGGAACGGGCGAAGGCTGCCGTTGCTACGGCTGAAGAGGAACGCAAGGCTACGGATTCCATCATCATGGGGCTGCCTAACAAGCAGACTGCCTTGGAGAAGCACGTCAAGGAGAACTACTGCAAACTTCTTGGTGAGTCTGTATCTTTGCTTTAGCCTTTTGTCGGGTCCCCGCTTTGGGGGTTTCATTGTTTCACTGACATCTGACTTTGCAGCTGTGGTAGGCCAAAGCGACCCGGTGGTGCAAACTTACACCGCCTCGCAGTGCGTGACTGCCATGGTGAATGCGGCCACGGACTCGGTGTTGTGTGTCTAGGCGGCTCTTCAGGGCATGTCTCCCACCGAAGTCATCCCTGGGGGGCTTACGGAGGTGTGGCGCTATCTGGAGGAGGTGCCCGCTGTTGTGGAGTGGATGACACGCTCGGCGTTCAGACGCGGGGCTGCCACGGCGTTGAGCTTGGGTCTCGCGCATTTCCCCGACGACTTCGATCTTGACGATGTGATGAGTGGCTATCCGTCGGCGACCAGCACGGTGGAGATGTCAGAGGTGCTGAAGCTGACCGCGAGGGCCACTCCTTATGCCGATCGTGTCTTGGCGATGGGGGATCTGCTGCCGTATCAGGAGACGGTGTTGGCGCCTGGCGACCCCGAGCCGGAGCACCGCGACATGAAGTCGGAGCATCCCTTCCGGTCGTCATTGGCAAAGTCGCTGACAATGTACCCGACGAACCCGTGGCAGCCCTTTGTGCGCATCAAGGGTGGTGGTGCTTCTTCTTCATCAGGGCCTGTGGAGTAAGCAAAAGTAAGAGTTGTAATGTATGCCAAGTGGCAAACGATGTATGATACTTTGTAATGTATGTCACGGGGAGTTGATCGACTCGTGTTATGATTAAGAAAATGTTTTGTTCAAGAATTTGAGCGAGTCCCCGAGCGCGTCCGCCCTTTAATGGGGTATAACTCGATTGTGTACTTTTGTGTGTTTGATTAATTTACGCGTTTGTTTTTATCCCTCGCGTCTTCTGAGTGGTGAGTCCCCGAGCGCGAGTAGGGCTGACTTGTGAGCGAGTCCCCGAGCGCGAGTAGGGCTGACTTGTGAGCGAGTCCCCGAGCATGGTGCCCAACCGTATTGGTCGTGATCCTGTTGCAGGTTGTGAATGCGTTGTTTATAACGCGTCTCCTCCCCTGGCCCAGAGATCTAGTCGCTTGGCAAGCCCTAGGCAGCTCTCTTACTTGGTGTGTTCCCGAGCCGCGTGGGGTTCCTGTTTTGCGGAGTCCCCGTGCGTGGTACTTAACCGTTTGAGTCGCTTTGCTCGAGGGTGGGAGGGACAGAGCGCTGTGGGAAGCGTGTATCGGATGTCTTGGCCCGGCGGGCCAGTCGGGCTAGGCGACTCTAATGGCGGCTCCGGGTTGGTGTTTTTTGTGGACGACCCAAGGCCCGAATACTTCCGGTGCCCTTGTGCCGCACTACTTTGCCGTGCCGATCGCTCGACCAGAGGCTGACTTCCGTAAGTAGCATATTGCTGGCATGTACGAGTGCGAGTGGCACAAGAATATGGCGAGTGGGCACAATTTGTGCGATCCGAATGAATTTCATTATATATTCCGACAGAGTATAGTGTGTAGTTCTAAGTATAGAACTTTCTGAGGAGGTTTACATTCCATGGACTCCCGACCTCCAATTGGCCATCACCCCGTATGTCGATGAGGTAGTAGGCGTCGTTGTCGAGGACTCGGCCTATGGCGAATGGACCCTCCCATGGGGGGGGAGAGCTTGTGCATGCCCTTCTTGTCTTGGGCCAGTCGTAGGACCAGGTCGCCTTCCTGGAAGGTGCGAGTTCTCACTCGGCGGCTGTGATAGCGGCGAAGTCCTTGGTGGTATATGGCGGTGCGGGAGTGAGCCAGGTCGCGTGCCTCGTCAAGTTGATCGATGCTATCTTGGCGGGCGATCTCGTTGGCCGCCTCGACGTAGTTTGCGACTCGAGGGGAGTTGTGCTCCAGGTCTGTTGGCATTACGGCCTCGACGCCATACACCATGAAGAAAGGCGTGAACCCGGTTGATCGGTTGACGGAGGTGCGGATCCCCCATATCACAGAGGGGAGCTCGCCGACCCAACATCCTGGGGTGCGCTCGAGGGGCACCTGCAGTCGCGGCTTGAGCCCATGGAGGACGCTCTGGTTGGCGCGCTCTGCTTGGCCATTTGATTCCGGGTGGGCAACTGATGCGAGGTCGAGTCGTATGCCGTGCTCCTCATAGAATTCTGCCATGGCCCCCTTGGCGAAGTTGGTGCCGTTATACGTTATGATGTCATGCGGGTAGCCGTACCGGTAGATGAGTTCGCGGAGGAACTTGGTGGCCGTCTTGCCGTCGCACTTCTTGATCGGCTTGGCCTCGACCCATTTGGTGAACTTGTCGACTACGACCAGGAGGTGAGTGAAACCAGACGGGGCCTTCTTGAATGGGCCTACCATGTCCATGCCCCATACGGCGAATGGCCACGTGATGGGGATTGTCTTGAGTGCCGAACCAGGAAGGTGCGTCTGGTTGGCATACTTCTAGCACCCGACGCATCTTTGGACGATGTTGGTGGCATCGGCATGTGCGGTGAGCCAGTAGAAACCGTGCCGCATGGCCTTGGCGACTAGTGACTTGGCGTCGGTGTGATGGCCGTAGTCGCCGGCGTGAATGTCCTGGAGGATCTTGCGGCCTTCTTCTGGCTGTACGCAGCGCTGGAACACGCCGGTCACGCTGCACTTGTGGAGCTCGCCGTTGATGATGACGAAGGATTTGCAGCGGTGCACGATCATTCGCGCCTCTATCTCGTTGCTCGGTAGGAGTTTGTGTTCCAGGAAGGCGACGTATGGCGTTGTCTAGTCGCTAGGCTCCACAACCATGGCGACTAAGGCTGGTTCTGGTTGCAGTGGGATCCCGACGTCAATCTCCTTTGGTGGGCTGACTGACGGTTTGTGGATGATGTCGAGATAGACGCCTACTGGTGGCGCCTGTCGGGTCGATCCGATGCGGGAAAGGGCGTCTGCCTCCTCGTTTTTACGCCTGTCGATCCACTCGACGGAATAGCTGTCAAAGTGTCCTCCCAACTGGTCGACGGCTTGGCGGTACGCGATCATTGTTGGGGAGACGGCATCGCACGTCCCGGGCACTTGGCCGGCGACTAGGTCGGAGTCGCCATATCATCGTAGGCGGTTGATGTTCATTTCCTTGGCAGCTCTCATGCCGTGGAGGAGGGCCTCGTATTCCGCCATGTTGTTGGTGCAGGGCTTGAAGTTGAGGTGGAGCACGTAGCGGAGCTTGTCTCCTTTGGGGGAGGTCAGTATGACCCCTGCCCCCGCGCCGTCGGTGTTCTTGGAGCCGTTGAAGTGGAGCGACCAGTAGTGGAGGTATGGGAGCTTCTCTGGCTGCTGTGCTTCTTCCCCGTCTGTGAGGAAATCAGCCAGGACTTGTGACTTGATCGCTTTTCGGGGCTCGTACTTGATGTTGTGGACGCCGATCTCGACGACCCACTTGGTGACTCGCTCAGTCGCCTCGCGATTGCGTATGATGTCTTGCAGGGGCGCGGAGGATACCACCGTGATTGGGTGCTCCTGGAAGTAGTGTGGGAGCCGCCGCTGTGCTCGGAATACCGCATACACCAGTTTTTGGTATTGCGGGTAGCGCTGTCGTGAGTCCATTAGGACTTCGCTGATGTAGTATACGGGGCACTGTATGGGGCGCTCCTTGCCGTCTTCCGGTCGTTCGACAACCATTACGGTGCTGACGACTCGATTGGAGGCCGCGACGTAAACAAGCATTGACTCTTTGTCGAGTGGCGCGACGAGCAGTGGCGCCGCAAGTAGCACTGCTTTGAGCGCTTTGAGTGCATCATCGGCTTCCGCGTCCCATTGGAACGTTGGGTTCTTGCGCATCAGGCGGTAGAGGGGCATTGCCTTCTCGCCTAGTCGGGGGATGAAGCGACTGAGGGCCGCGACTCGCCTTGCCAACTTTTGGATGTCGCGCAGACACTCGGGTTTCCCGAGTCGCGCGATGGTGTCGATCTTGGTGGGGTTGGGTTCAATGCCTCGTTTGGAGACTATGTATCCCAGAAGCTGTCCGGTGGGTACGTCGAAGGTGCATTTTCCAGGATTCAGCTTGATGTTGTACCTCCGCAAGTTTGCGAAGGTTTCAGCTAGATCGGCGAGCAGGTTGTCCTGGCGGGTGGATTTTACCACCACATCGTCGATGTAGACATGAATGTTGCGGCCAATTTGGCTCGCTAGACACTCCTGCATGCACCTCTGGTATGTGGCGCCTGCGTTCTTGAGGCCGAACGTCATGGCCGTGTAGCAGAATACGCCGAATGGCGTGATGAACGCCGTCTTCTCTTCGTCTTCGACCGCCATCTTGATTTGGTTATAACCAGAGTAAGCATAGAGAAAACACAGCAACTCTGATCCCGCGGTTGAATCGATGATCTGATCAATGCGCGGTAGGACGAACTCCTCCTTCGGGCAGGCGCTGTTGAGGTTGGTGTAGTCAATGCACATTCTCCATGTGTTGTTCTTTTTGAGAACCAGGACTGGGTTTGCCAGCCACTTGGAGTACTTGATTGGCCGGATGAAGCCTGCGACTAGCAGGCGCTGGACTTCCTCGGTGATTGCTCGACGGCGCTCTTCATTGAAGGGCCGTAGCGACTGCTTTACTGGTCGCACTTTGGGGTCGGCATTAAGTTTGTGCTCAGCGAGTTCCCTCGGGACACCTGGCATGTCAGATGGCTTCCATGCAAAGATGTCGCGGTTCTCACGGAGGAACCCGATGAGCGCGCTTTACTATGCGGGGCTCATGTGCGCCCCGATGGTGACCGTCTGGCTGGAGTCGCCTGGGACGAGCTCGACAGTGCGGGTATGCATGGTCGCCTCGAACATGGAGTTCGCAGCGATCAGTTTCTTCAGGATGGTGGGATCGTCCTTGTTGATGTTGCCCGCGTATTTTGTGAGCTCCTCCGCGTGGTTAGTCTCCACGGCGATGACGGTGTCGGCGAGCTCGGCGCCTTTTTCCTCGCATTCCATGGACATATCGGGGTCATCATGGACGGTGATGATGCCGCTCGGCCCGGGGAGCTTCATCATGTTGTAGGCGTAGTGTGGGGTCGCCATGAACTTTGCGAATGCCTGGTGGCCCAGGACGAAGTGGTAGGGACTGCGGAAGTTCACCAGCTCGAAGACGATCCTCTCCGTGCGGTAGTTTGCCAGAGTGCCGAAGGTGATGGGCAACATCACTTTCCCGATCGGGTACGCCTTTCGTCCGGGGACGATGCCGTGGAAGGTCGTCAGTGTTGGCTTGATGGCTGTTTCTGGGAGCTGGAGCCTTTTGAACGTGTCGAGGTACAAGATATTGATAGAACTCCCACCGTCCATCAACGTCTTGGGCAGCCAGTAGTCGGCCACCTTTGGTCTGACTACCAGGGCGACTCGCCCTGGGTACTCGATTCTTGGCGCGTGGTCCTGGCGACTCCAGGTGATGCTTTGCTCGGACCAGTTGAGGAAGCGGGGGATGTCGACTTGCGTCACCGCATTGACGGCGACCGCACGGGCGAGAACCTTCTTCTCACGCTTGGTGCCGAGCCCGGTGAAGGTATGTAGCGACCCGACGGCAGTTCCGAAGCCGCCGCTGTTCCCGTTGTCCCAAGGTGAGTTGTTGTTGGGGTCCTCCCTTGCACGTCTTGCCTTCTCAATCTCTTTAAGGGAGTGGCAATCGGCGGTGGTGTGGGTGGCGGGTTTTCCCTCCCTGCTATGATAGATGCAGGGCTGGTTGAGCAAGGCGGCGGGGTCGAATTTCGGCCTCGTCGTGTTGTTGGCGCGGTAGTTCCCGCTGTCGCGGTAGTTTCCTCCATCACGGCGGTAGTTCTTGGAGTCGCGTTGGCCGTAGCCGGCGTTGGCGACGAAGTCGACTCGCCCGTCCGTGCGACGCTTGCCGGTGATGCGGGTGTTGCTGTAGCACATGTCGCGTAGGCGCCTACTGTCATGGATGCTAGTGCGGCGTCTACCTCCCGACTCGTCGTCAGAGTCTTGGTTGGGGTCCTCCTCCGCATAGCGCTTGGTGATCTCGAGGAGGCCGGGGATGTTGTTGAGCATCCGGTAGACCCTCTTGAGTTTGGCGACAAGGGGTTCATACCGGCACACGTTCTTGAAGCAGTGTATTGCCATGTCTGGGTGGATGCCGGAGGCGTTTATCCACAGTTCTTGCCACCTTTGGATCCACCGGCGGGTCGACTCGCATTGTCCCTGGATGCATTGCTCTAGGTCCTCGATGGTGGTGGCGCGGGTGTAGGAGCCCTCGAAGTGCCTGACGAAGGCGTCCCGCATTTCTTCCCAGGAATCAATGTTGTCGACGGGTAGCATGTTGATCCACTGCCGGGTCGCGCCCTCCATCATCAGGGGGAGGTAGCGAGCGGCGAGCAGGTCGGTGTGGCCTACGATCCCCATTGCCATGAGGTATGTGTCCAGCCAAACGGCGGGGTCATACTTCGGGTCGTACTTCTCGATCTCCTTGGGGGCCTTGAAATTGGTGGGGTATTTTTCCCCACGAATCATTGGTCCAAAGCATTGCGGCCCGACTCGGCTAAGCGAGCCTCTTGGCTCCGGGTCGCCGCGGTTGGCGAGGGTGTGTCGCAGGTCGTAGGGCTGGCGTGACCGCCATGCCTGATTGTTGATGATGTGCGTTCGGGCATCGAGGGGCTGCCCGTTGGCAGCGACCGTATTGTTCACAGGTCACGGCTTGTTGGTTGACAATGCGGGGTTGGCGGCCCGTGGTTGGTTCACCAGGGGTTGGGGTGGTGGGCAAACTATTGCGTTAGCCACGGTAAGGTGGCCGCTTGATGCCGCCCTGCTTGCTGACAAGCGAGAATACATCCGCCTCGCGGGTCGACTCCCGCGGCCTGTTGCTCGACGGCCCTGACAAGTAGGGCTTGAGCGTACTGGATCTGTAGCGCGCCATTGCCTTGGACATCGAGGTTGGCGATCGCGGCATCGGCCGCGACGACGTTGTCCATCAGGGTGGAGTATAGTGGTAGCCCGTTGGTGTCCCGGGCTTGAGGTGAGATGATGATCCGTGGTTGGTCTGGTGGGGGCGCACGACCCATGGGTGGTGGAGGGGCCCCAGTCGTCGGTGCTCCAGGTGGTGGTCTCGCGGGGTTGCCCCCTCCTGGCGGCGTGTTCTCACCGTATTCGCGCTCGGCGGCGCATGTGGGGTCACCCTCGTCGTTGAAATTCAGGACGTGGCCCTGAACCTCGGGGTTCAGGCGGGTCCTGATGCGGCGCTGGTGATAGAGTGACAGCTCCTTCGCCGTCTCTCGTTCGAGGCGGTATTTCTCGTGCTCGACGAGTTCGTTGCGTTGCGCCTCCTGGAGCCGCATGTGGGCTTGTTCCACCTCTGTGGCCGTCGCGGTCGTCAGGATCGGCGTGGAGAACGGATTTGGCGGGGCGGCCATGCTACCTGCCATGTAGATCGTGTTGAAGCGATTGGATCTGGCACGAAAATCCTCGGGGGATTCTGAGCCGGAGTCGGAGTCGAAGATCCCCAGGATGGAGGGATCCTCGAAATCCTCGGGGTTGGAGACTCGCATGATGGAGTCCTCCCGTGACACGGCGGTGATGGATCCGTTGACCGATGCAAGGGTCGCGGAGTCGACGTCGTTGTTTAGGGCGTCGTTGTTGGTGGCGGAGTTAGTCTCGGCCGCATCGCTAGCGGCCGAGTCATACTCGGTGATGAGGCCCCTGATGGAGCGGACCTCCTCCTCCGAAAGCAGATCGCGGTACGGAGGCGACCTGGCGATGATCACCGTCGCGGCTGGATCGACCGCGCCAGTGAAGCCGACGAAGAGGTTGATGGAGCCGATCGGCATCACCGCGGCGTGCGTGACCGGGCACGACGCCGGGATGTAGGTGCTGGGCAGGATCTGCAAGATCCCGCCGATGGCGATCATGCGGCCGGTGGCGAGCGGCCGATCGATCGGCGAATAGGGTCTCGCCGCAGAACTCAGGCCAGTCCCGCTATGTCCCACGGTGGGCGCCACTGTCGTGGAAATGGCCACGGCAGTCGCTGCCACTGGCAGCGATTGAGTGTTGTGTGAGGAAGAGTTGGCGGCCATCTGCGGTGTGAGATGGGGGCGGATGCACATGGGTTTACCCAGGTTTGGCCCCCCAGAGGGTAAAGACCTACTCCTGCTAGATTAGATTATGAGAGAGCGAGTTACAGGGGTGGCGAGCTCGGCGGCTAGGCAGCGAGTCGCTTGAGGGGGTGTATGATTGAACGTAAGGTTCCTGGATACCCTAGGGAGGTTTATATATGAAGCACCTCGCTAGGGATTATAAGCTGTCCTTGAACAAGATAAGGATCCGGAGACTTTTGACCTAGTCCGACTGGGCTTCTGCTACGCTTCTGGGCTTCTAGTTGCCAGTCGCTAGGCCTTTCCTTTCTTCATAGTCCAGTCGCTGTTTTTCAGACGCACTCGCAGGCCCTTCGGCCCAATCGGAACGTTCTGCTAGGCATACCCCCTTTGGCATATCCCCATCACTGGGTGTGGTTCATGAAAAGAACACATATCCAATGACACTAGTGGATCCATGTGTGGTATGTGAGAAGAACACACATGCAATGACACTGGGTGTGGTTCATGAAAAGAACACACATCCAATGACACTGGTGGATCCTTATGTGGTTTATGAAATAACAAACATCCATTGACACTGTGTGTGGTTCATGAAAAGAACACACATCCAATGATACTGGTGGATCCTTATGTGATTTGTGAGAAGAACACACATGCGATGACTCTAGATGTGGTTCGTGAGAAGAACAGACATGCAATGACACTGGTGTATCCCTATGTGGGTTGTGAGCAGAACAGACATGCAATGACACTGGGTGTGGTTCATGAAAAGAAGAGACATGCAATGATACTAGTGGATCCATGTGTGGTTAGTTTAGAAAGAACACACATGCAATGACCACAATGACACTGGTGGATCCATGTGTGGTTTGTTTAGAGGAACAAACATGCAATGACACTGGGTGTGGTTCATGAAAAGAACAAACATGCAATGACAATGGTGGATCCTTATGTGGTTTGTGAGAATAACTGAATTGCAATCACACTAGGTGGATCCATGTGTGGTTTGTCAGAAGAACACACATCCAATGACCATGGGTGTGGTTCATGAAAAGAACACACATCCAATGACACTGGTGGATCCTTATGTGGTTTGTGAGAAGAACAGACAGGCAATGACTCTAGCCGTGATTCATGAGAAGAACACACATGCAATGACACTGGTGGATCCTTATGTGGTTTGTGAGAAGAACAAACATGCGATGACTCTAGCTGTGGTTCATGAAAAGAACACACATGCAATGACACTGGTGGATCCATGTGTGGTTTGTGAGAATAACACACATCCAATGAAACTGTGTGGTTCATGAGAAGAACACACATACAATGACACTGGTGGATCCTTATGTGGTTTGTCAGAAGAACACACATCCAATGACCATGGGTGTGGTTCATGAAAAGAACACACATCCAATGACACTGGTGGATCCTTATGTGGTTTGTGAGAAGAACAGACATGCGATGACTCTAGCTGTGGTTCATGAAAAGAACACACATGCAATGACACTGGTGGATCCATGTGTGGTTTGTGAGAAGAACACATATCCAATTACAATGGGTGTGGTTCATGAGAAGAACACACATCCAATGACATTGGTGGATCCTCATTCGGTTTCTGAGAAGAACAGACATCCAATGACTCTATTCGTGGTTCATGAAAAGAACATACATCCAATGACACTTGTGGATCCTTTCTGGTTTTTGAGAAGAACAGACATCCAATGACACTATGTGTGGTTCATGAAAATAACACACATCCAATGACACTCGTGGATCCTTATGTGGTTTGTGAGAAGAATAGACATGCAATGACTCTAGCTGTGGTGCATGAAAAGAGATGACATTGGTGGCTCCATATGTGGTTTGTGAGAAGAACATACATGCAATCACACTGGGTGGATCCATGTGTGGTTCATGAAAAGAACAAACATGCAATGACACTGGTGGATCCATGTGTGGTTTGTGAGAAGAACACACATCCAATGACACTGGGTGTGGTTCATGAAAAGAACACACATCTAATGACACTGGTGGATCCATGTGTGGTTTGTGAGAAGAACACACATGCAATGACACTGGTGTATCCCTATGTGGCTTGTGAGAAGAACAGACATGCAATGGCACTGGGTGTGGTTCATGAAAAGAACATGCATGCAATGATACTGGTGGATCCATGTGTGGTTTGTTTACAAGAACACACATGCAATGACCACATGCAATGACACTGGTGGATCCATGTGTGGTTTGTGACAAGACCATGAAGGAAATATGCCCTGAGAGGCAATAATAAAGTTGTTATTATGTATTCCTCGTATATGATAGATGTTTATTTTGCACGCTATAATTGTATTGATCGGAAACATCAATACATGTGTGTTTAATAAACAAAAAGGGTTCCTAGTTATGCCTCTCTTATAGACTAGCTTGTTGATTAACAAGATGATCAAGGTTTCTAGATCATAGACATTGGATGTTGTTAATAACAAGGTCACAACATTTGTGAAATGATGTGATGAACATTCATCCGAACTATAGCATTACGATCAAGTCATTATGTTTACATTGCTATAACATCATACGAAGTAATCTTTATCCTTAGACCATGAGATCATGTTAATTGCTAACACCAGAAGAGTATCTTGATAACATCAAACGTCACACCCTAGCAGGGTGACTATAAAGATGGGTTCAGTGCTACGAAGGTGTTATGTTGAGGCTCATGGATCAAGAGTGGAATTTGTCAATCCCGATGATGGATAGATATACTCTGGGCCCTCTTGGTGATATCACATTAAGATAGCTTGCAAGCATGTGATGTGATCACTAGAATGTTATATCACGGGAACGAGAAAATAGTGCATGTCGGTAACGAGATCAAACTAGGTATTTGGATACCGATGATCGAATCTCGGACATGTATTATATCATGAGACAAAGGGATTAAGTTACTAGCGTTAAAGGTTCTCACGATCACAGAAGTCATCGTTGAATATGCAGGAGTCAGTATGGATCTCTAGGTCCCGCTTCTGATTATTGATCTGAGAGGAGTCTCAATCATGTCTGCATTATTCGCGAACCATAGGGTGACACACTTAAGAGTTACCGGACACCATATTGGAGCACATATGTTTCAGACGAAAGAATTACAAAGCGCAGGAATTGTTTCGATAGAAACTGGAATTGTTTCGGGTGAAATTACAGAAAGTGGTTCTGCATGTGATATTGAAATGTTGCAAGGGGTTTTATGTGAATGTTTGTTAATTAAATTAATTAACAAAATTCTGAATAAATTTAATAAAAGAGTTTTATTAAATGAGAGAGCATTAAACTTAGAGAATTTTAATGCATTTAAAGTGGAGACTCTAAAAGGGAATGTGAAGAGGCATTTTAATGTGGAGGGGTTACCACCACATGAATGGGGGAGGTGAGGGGTCACCCCCCATGAGGCGCCGACCATGGGGAGGGGCACCCCCTCCTCCTATAAAAGGCCCCCTCTTCCTTCTTCTTCCTCACACCTCCTCGTGAAGGATCTCTCTCCCCTCTAGAATTATTCCCCCATGGTCTCAGATTCGCGAGATACATGTTCCCGGTGGCATTTCGTCTGGAAGGAGTTGCTGCTTCTGCTGTATCGCTGGAGCGAGGAGGTGGAGGTTTTTTGGTGGCTTGAACGTGTGTGCGAGGACGGATGCGCTGTTGATTTGCGGCGCTCGGACTTCCACACGATCTTGAGATCGGCAAGTGTACGACTACATCAACCACGAGTTCCTACTCGTTAACAAAACTCTTTGTCTTCAAGGGTAAGTTCTCAATGGATGTATTTCCACCCGTTGCTCTGTATCTAGTAGATAGATCTTGGCGTATAGTTCTCATCGTAGGAATTTTTTTGTTTTCTATGTTGCGGACCCAATAGTGGTATCAGATCCTTATCTATGCATAGGTGCTTTGCATGGGTAGTACACATATGTTTATATGTGGGCGATGATGATCATGTTATTGCATCTTCTATGTATTTTGGATATTGGTGGCATAGTGGGATGAAGCGTCCCGGACCAACCTTACATGTCATCATACATAAGACCGGTTCCACGACTAACATGTAACTTGTTTTGCATAAGTGGCTGGCGGGTGTCTGTCTCTCCTACTATAGTCAATATCTGATTTACAACGAGTTGCTAATAACTTGGTTATCCTCGTTGTGGTTCATGTTTGTAGGTAAGACCGGTTCTATCTCCGAAAGCCCTAAGCCACGTAAAACTTGCAATTGATAAATTAGAGGCGTCTAGTTTAGATCGTTGCTGGGCTAGTGTCTTGATATGGTATTGTTGTAAGTAGATGTATGAAAGATACTCTTACAATACACTCAACGTGTAAGTTTCATAGACCTTGGCCTTACACACAAAGGAATGATAGAGATCATACCACGATGCAAATGATAGAGATCAAATGCATCGACCATATCATCTCACTTTACACATTAGATGTTAGCATCTTATACTGCTAGTTTGGCGCTTTTTGTAGCATTGTAAGATGATCCCTCATTTAAATATCAAGATAAAATGTGTTCTTCCTTAAGTATGCACCGTTCTGTGGATCGTGTTTCGAGACATCACGTGATAATCGGGTGTACTCGACTCTACGCTTTCATAGGAACGGGTGTAAGACAGTTTTACACACACGAATACTAAGGTTCTTACTTGGCGAGCCTAGCATGTACAGACATGGCCTCGGAACATAGACCAAAAGGTTAAGCATGAGTCATATATTTGATATGATGCCCATATAGATGCTCGCCTTTGAAGCTACACCGAATCACGTGATGATCGGACTTGGTGTAGTGGATTTGGTTCATGTAATCACCAAAAATACACGAGGGATGTCGTTTTTGAGTGGGAGTTCATTAGTAATTTGGATTAGTTGAACTCACTCTATCATTATCTTAGTATAAATAAACTTTACAAATTCTATTGTAGATGGCACCACCTGCTTTCAATTTCAATGTGTTCATGGAGAAAGAGAAACTTGCTGTGAATGGTAGCAACTTCACCAACTGTGCTATGTATTTGAGGATTCTCCTCACTGCTGCACAAAAGCAATATGTGCTAGAGGCGCCGCTAGGCCCCCCACCAGTTCCTGATGCCCCTGACAAGGAAAAGAATGTCTATGTGACTCGTCGGGAGGATCACAACTTAGTTCATTGCGGCATACTGTATGGGCTAGAGCCAGAACTTCGAAAGCATTTCGAAAATGGCAATGCCTTTGATACCATGGGAGAATTGAAAATTATTTTCGGTACCCATGCTGTCATAGAGAGTTATAATGCTTCTGAAAAGTTCTTTAGTGGCATGATGGAGGAGAACAACTCCGTTAGTGAGCACGTACTCAGAATGTCTGGGTATGCCGATAAGCTTGTGTCCTTGGGAATAACGATTCCCATTGACTTAGGCATACATCGTGTTCTCCAATCTCTGCCATCTAGCTACAAGAGCTTCATGATGAACTATAATATGCAGGGCATGAAGAAGTCTCTTCCCGAGCTTCTGTCAATGCTTAAGACTACAGAAGTGGTGACTAGGAAAGAACATCAAGTGTTGATGATCAATAAGACAACCGGTTTCAAGAAGGACAAGAAAGGCAAGCACAAGGGAAAGAAGGGTGGCAAATCTGTTGTGACGCCTAAAAAGAAACCTTGATCTGGCCCTAAGTCTGACACCGAGTGTTACCATTGCAAGGGGACTGACCATTGGAAGCGCAATTGCCCCAAGTATTTGGCGGATAAGAAGGCCGGCAAGGCAAACAAAGGTATATGTGATATACATGTTATTGATGTGTACTTGACTAGTACTCACAGTAGCACCTGGGTATTTGATACGGGATCGGTTGCTAATATAAGTAACTCGGTTCAGGGGCTGCGGAACAAGCGA
Organism: Avena insularis; assembly: GCA_023614405.1. NCBI lineage: Eukaryota > Viridiplantae > Streptophyta > Magnoliopsida > Poales > Poaceae > Avena > Avena insularis. Next base: position 444,835,320 of record CM042684.1, read on the forward strand.
CAACTAGCAAGGGATGAGGTCATGATGCGAGTCGGCAATGGATCAAGAGTTGATGTGATCACCGTCAGGACACTACCTCTCCATATGCCATCGGGATTAGTTATAAATCTAAATAATTGTTATTTGGTGCCTGCACTGAGCATGAACATTGTATCCGGATCGTGTTTGATGCAAAGTGGTTATTCCTTTAAATCTGAAAACAATGGTTGTTCGATTTATAAGAATGATATCTTTTATGGTCATGCACCTGTGTTGAATGGTTTATTTCTATTGGATCTCGATAGTAGTATTATGCATATTCATAATGTTGATGCTAAAAGGATTAAACTTGATAATGATATATCTGCATATATGTGGCACTGCCGTCTAGGTCATATTGGCGTTAAACGCATGAAGAAACTCCATTCTGATGGACTTTTGGAATCACTTGATTTTGAATTATTTGATACATGTGAGCCATGCCTTATGGGCAAGATGACTAGAACACCGTTTTCTGATTCAATGGAACGGGCGAAAGATTTATTGGAAATCATACATACTGATGTGTGTGGACCAATGAGTGTGTCGGCGCGAGGTGGATATCGTTACTTTGTTACTTTCACGGATGATTTGAGTAGATACGGGTATATCTATTTGATGAAACACAAGTCTGAAACCTTTCAAAAGTTCAAAGAATTTCAGAATGAAGTGGAAAGTCATCGTAACAGAAAGATCAAATTTCTGCGGTCCGACCGTGGAGGTGAGTATCTAAGTTACGAGTTTAGCACACACATGAAAGAGTGTGGAATAGTTTCACAACTCACGCCTGCCAGAACACCACAACGTAATGGTGTGTCGGAACGTCGTAATCGTACTTTATTGGATATGGTTCGATCTATGATGTCTCCGATCGACTTGCCACCGCTATTTTGGGGTTATGCACTGGAAACCGCTGCATTCACTTTAAATCGGGCACCATCTAAATCCGTTGAAACGACACCTTATGAATTATGGTTTGGAAACAAACCTAAGTTGTCATTTCTTAAAGTTTGGGGATGTGATGTTTATGTGAAGAAACTTCAGCCGGATAAACTCGAACCCAAAGCAAAAAAATGCGTCTTCATAGGATACCGTAAGGAAACGATTGGGTATACCTTCTATCACAGATCCGAGGGCAAGGTTTTTGTTGCCAAGAATGGATCCTTTCTTGAGAAGGAGTTTCTCGCGAAAGGTGTGAGTAGTCAGAAGGTAGAACTCGAAGAGGTTATTGAACCTTCTCTTCATGAAATGGCGAGTAGCGCAAGACACGTAAATTGTTTCGGAGTTGACTTCACCTAATGAAGAGAGAGCTAATGATATTGATCATGAAACTCCGAAAGAGGACACTACCGAACCTCGCAGGTCAAGTAAGACACGTGCAGCTCCTGAACTGTATGACAATCCTGTTATGAATTTCATGGTTGATGAAATGGATGACCCTACGACGTATGAAGAAGCGATGATGAGCCCGGATTCCATCCAATGGCTAGAAGCCATGAAATCCGAGATGGAATCCATGTACGAAAACCAGGTTTGGACCTTGGTAGACTTACCTCACGATCGAAAGGCGTTGAGAATAAATGGATTTTCAAAAGAAAAACTGATGCTGATGGTAATGTGACCATCTATAAGGCTCGACTTGCCGCAAAAGGGTTATCGACAAATTCAAGGAGTTGACTACGATGAGACATTCTCTCTCGTAGCGATGCTAAAGTCGGTTAGGATTATGTTAGCAATTGCTGCATATTTCGATTATGAAATATGGCAGATGGATGTCAAAACTGTGTTCCTTAATGGTAATATTGAAGAATAGTTGTATATGATACAACCTAAGGGTTTTGTCAATCCTAAGGATGCTGATAAGGTATGCAAACTTCAGCGATCCATCTATGGACTGAAACAAGCATCCCGGAGTTGGAATCTCCGCTTTGATGAGGTGATCAAAGAGTTTGGATTTGTCCAAACTTATGGAGAGGCTTGTATTTACAAGAAAGTGAGTGGGAGAAATGTGGCATTTATGATATTATATGTGGATGACATATTATTGATTGGAAATGATATAGATCTTTTAAAAAGTGTTAAAACTTATCTAAACAGCAAATTTTCGATGAAAGACCTTGGTGAAGCGTCATATATATTAGGCATTAAAATCGATAGAGATAGATCAACGCGCCTAATTGGGCTATCGCAGAGTACATACCTTGATAAGATATTAAAGAAGTTTAATATGGATGGAAGTAAGAAGGGGTTCTTACCTATGTTGCAAGGCAAGACATTGAGCAAGACTCAAAGTCTGACTACGGTGGAAGAAAGAGAGATAATGGATAAGATCCCCTATGCCTCGGCCATAGGCTCTATAATGTATTCCATGCTATGTACAAGACCGGATGTGGCACATGCTATTAGTTTGACTAGTAGGTACAAATCTGATCCAGGTTTGGAACACTGGATAGCGGTCAAGAATATCCTGAAGTACTTGAGAAGAACTAGGGATATGTTTCTTGTATACGAGGTGAAGAAGAGCTAGTCGCTAAGTGTTATGTCGATGCTAGCATTGACACCGATCCGGATGACTCTAAGCCTCAATCCGGATACGTATTTATCTTAAACGGAGCAGCAGTTAGTTGGAGGAGTTCCAAACAACATGTGCTGGCTGGATCAACGACAGAGGCGGAATATGTTGCTGCTTCAGAAGCGACGCAGGAAGTGGTTTGGATGAAAGAGTTCATAACAGAACTAGGTGTGGTTCCTAGTGCATTGGACCCAGTGGTGATCTATTGTGACAACAATGGAGCCATAGCCAACGCCAAGGAACCTAGGTCTCACAAGAATTCCAAGCATATTAAGCGCCGGTTTCACTCCATCGGCGAGCATGTCAAGGATGGAGATATAAAGATTTGTAAAGTACACACGGACCTAAATGTAGTAGATCCGTTGACTAAAGTTCTCCCTAGGGCAACACATGATCAACACCAGAACTCCATGGGTGTTAGATTTATCACTATGTGAACTAGATTATTGTCTCTAGTGCAAGTGGGAGACTGAAGGAAATATGCCCTGAGAGGCAATAATAACGTTGTTATTATGTATTCCTCGTATATGATAGATGTTTATTTTGCATGCTATAATTGTATTGATCGGAAACGTCAATACATGTGTGTTTAATAAACAAAAAGGGTTCCTAGTTATGCCTCTCTTATAGACTAGCTTGTTGATTAACAAGATGATCAAGGTTTCCTGATCATAGACATTGGATGTTGTTAATAACAAGGTCACAAAATTTGTGAAATGATGTGATGAACATTCATCCGAAGTATAGCATTACGATCAAGTCATTATGTTTACATTGCTATAACATCATACGAAGTAATCTTTATCCTTAGACCATGAGATCATGTTAATTGCTAACACCAGAAGAGTATCTTGATAACATCAAACGTCACACCGTAACAGGGTGACTATAAAGATGGGTTCAGTGCTACGAAGGTGTTATGTTGAGGCTCATGGATCAAGAGTAGAATTTGTCAATCCCGATGACGGATAGATATACTCCGGGCCCTCTCGGTGATATCACATTAAGATAGCTTGCAAGCAAGTGATGTGATCACTAGAATGTTATATCACAGGAACGAGAAAAGAGTGCATGTCGGTAACGAGATCAAACTAGGTATTTGGATACCGATGATCGAATCTCGGACATGTATTATATCATGAGACAAAGGGATTAAGTTAACAAAACTCGTTGTCTTCGAGGGTAAGTTCTCGATGGATGTATGTCCACCCGTTGCTCTATATCTAGTAGATAGATCTTGGCGTATAGTTCTCATCGTAGGAATTTTTTTGTTTTCTATGCTGCAGACCCAACAGAACACACATGCGATGACTCTAGATGTGGTTCATGAGAAGAACATACATGCAATGACACTGTTGTATCCCTATGTGGTTTGTGAGAAGAACAGATACGCAATGACACTGGGTGTGGTTCATGAAAAGAAGAGACATGCAATGATACTAGTGGATCCATGTGTGGTTTGTTTAGAAAGAACACACATGCAATGACACTGGTGGATCCATGTGTGGTTTGTTTAGAGGAACAAACATGCAATGCCACTGGGTGTGGTTCATGAAAAGAACAGACATGCAATGACACTGGTGGATCCTTATGTGGTTTGTGAGAAGAACTGACATGCAATCACACTGGGTGGATCCATGTGTTGTTTGTGAGGAGAACACTCATCCAATGACACTGGGTGTGGTTCATGAAAAGAACACACATCCAATGACACTAGTGGATCCTTATGTGGTTTGTGAGAAGAACATACATGCAATGACTCTAGATATGGTTCATGAGAAGAACACACATGCAATGACACTGGTGGATCCTTATGTGGTTTGTGAGAAGAACAGACATGCGATGACTGTATCTGTGGTTCATGAAAGGAACATACATGCAATGACACTTGTGGATCCATGTGTGGTTTGTGAGAAGAACACACATACAATGACTCTGGGTGTGGTTCATGAAAAGAACACACATCCAATGACACTGGTGGATCCTTATGTGGTTTATGAGAAGAATAGACATGCAATGACGCTAGCTGTGGTTCATGAGAAAAACACACATGCAATGATACTGGTGGATCCATATATTGTTTGTGAGAAGAGCATACATGCGATGACTATAGCTCTGGTTCCTGAAAATAACACACATGCAATGACACTGGTCAATCCATGTGTGGTTTGTGAGAATAACACACATCCAATGACACTGGTGGATCCTCATGCGGTTTGTGAGAAGAACAGACATCCAATGACTCTAGCTATAGTTCATGACAAGAAAACACAACCAATGACACTGGTGGATCCTTATGTGGTTTTTGAGAAAAACAAACATCCAATGACACTGTGTGTGGTTCATGAAAACAACACACATCTAATGACACTGGTGGATCCTTATGTGGTTTGTGAGAAGAACAGACATGCAATGACTGTAGCTGTGGTTCATGAAAAGAATAGACATGCAATGACACTTGTGGCTCCATATGTGGTTTATGAGAAGAACATACACGAAATCACACTGGGTGGATCCATGTGTGGTTCATGAAAAGAACAAACATGCAATGACACTGCTGGATCCATGTGTGGTTTGTGAGAAGAACACACATCAATTGACACTGGTGTGGTTCATGAAAAGAACACACATCCAATGACACTGGTGAATCCATGTGTGGTTTGTGAGACGATCACACATGCAATGACACTGGTGTGGTTCATGAAAAGAACACACATCCAATGACACTGGTGGATCCTTATGTGGTTTATGATATAACAGACATGCGATGAATCTAGCTGTGGTTCATGAAAAGAACACACATGCAATGACACTGGTGGATCCATGTGTGGTTTGTGTGAAGAAGACACATCCAATGACACTAAGTATGGTTCATGAGAAGAACACACATCCAATTACACTGGTGGATCCTCATGCGGTTTGTGAGAAGAACAAACATCCAATGACACTGTGTGTGGTTCATGAAAAGAACATACATCGAATGACACTTGTGTATCCTTATGTGGTTTGTGAGAAGAACAAACATGCGATGACTCTATCTGTGGTTCATGAGAAGAACAAACATGTAATGACACTGGTGGATCCATATGTGGTTTGTGAGAAGAACATACATGCAATCACACTGGGTGGATCCAGGTGTGGTTCATGAAAAGAACAGACATGCAATGACACTGGTGGATCCATGTGTGGTTTGTGATAAGAACACACATCCAATGACACTGGGTGTGGTTCATGAAAAGAACACACATCTAATGACACTTGTGGATCCTTATGTGGTTTGTGAGAAGAACGAACATGTGATGACTCTATCTATGGTTCATGAGAAGAACAGACATGAAATGACACTGGTGTATCCCTATGTGGTTTGTGAGAAGAATAGACATGCAATGAAACTAGGTGTGATTCATGAAAAGAACATGCATGCAATGATACTGGTGGATCCATGTGTGGTTTGTTTAGAAGAACACACATGCAATGACACCGGTGGATCCATGTGTGGTTTGTTTAGAGGAACAAACATGCAATGACACTAGGTGTGGTTCATGAAAAGAACAGACATGCAATGACACTGGTGGATCCTTATGTGGTTTGTGAGAAGAACTGACATGCAATGACACTGGGTGGATCCATGTGTGGTTCATGAGAAGAACAAACATGCAATGACACTGGTGGATCCATGTGTGCTTTGTGAGAAGAACACACATCCAATGACACTGGGTGTCGTTCATGAAAAGAACACACATCCAATGACACTGGTGGATCCTTATGTGGTTTATGAGAAGAATAGACATGCAATGACTCTAGCTGCGGTTCATGAGAAAAACACACATGCAATGACACTGGTGGATCCATATGTTGTTTGTGAGAAGAACATACATGCGATGACTCTAGCTCTGGTTCCTGAAAATAACACACATGCAATGACACTGGTCGATCCATGTGTGGTTTGTGAGAATAACACACATCCAATGACACTGGTGGATCCTCACGCGGTTTGTGAGAAGAACAAACATCCAATGACTCTAGCTATAATTCATGACAAGAAAACACATCCAATGACACTGGTGGATCCTTATGTGGTTTTTGAGAAGAACAGACATCCAATGACACTGTGTGTGGTTCATGAAAATAACACACATCCAATGACACTGGTGGATCCTTATGTGGTTTGTGAGAAGAACAGACATGCAATGACTCTAGTTGTGGTTCATGAAAAGAACAGACATGCAATGACACTGGTGGCTCCATATGTGGTTTGTGAGAAGAACATACATGAAATCACACTGGATGGATCCATGTGTGGTTCATGAAAAGAACAGACATGCAATGGCACTGCTGGATCCATGTGTGGTTTTGAGAAGAACACACATCAATTGACACTGGTGTGGTTCATGAAAAGAACACACATCCAATGACACTGGTGGATCCATGTGTGGTTTGTGAGAAGAACACACATGCAATGACACTAGGTGTGGTTCATGAAAAGAACACACATCCAATGACACTGGTGGATCCTTATGTGGTTTATGATATAACAGACATGCGATGCCTCTTGCTGTGGTTCATGAAAAGAACACACATGCAATGACACTTGTGGATCCATGTGTGGTTTGTGAGAAGAACACACATCCAATGACACTAAGTATGGTTCATGAGAAGAACACACATCCAATTACACTGGTGGATCCTCATGTGGTTTGTGAGAAGAACAAACATCCAATGACACTGTGTGTGGTTCATGAAAAGAACACACATCCAATGACACTTGTGGATACTTATGTGGTTTGTGAGAAGAACAAACATGTGATGTCTCTATCTGTAGTTCATGAGAAGAACAAACATGCAATGACACTGGTGGATCCATATGTGGTTTGTGAGAAGAACATACATGCAATCACACTGGGTGGATCCATGTGTGGTTCATGAAAAGAACAGACATGCAATGACACTGGTGGATCCATGTGTGGTTTGTGAGAAGAACACACATCCAATGACAGTGGGTGTGGTTCATGAAAAGAACACACATCCAATGACACTTGTGGATCCTTATGTGGTTAGTGAGAAGAAAGAACATGTGCTGACTCTATCTATAGTTCATGAGAAGAACAGACATGCAATGACACTGGTGTATCCCTATGTGGTTTGTGAGAAGAACAGACATGCAATGACACTGGTGGATCCTTATGTGGTTTGTGAGAAGAACTGACATGCAATGACACTGGGTGGATCCATGTGTGGTTCATGAGAAGAACAGACATGCAATGACACTAGTGGATCCATGTGTGGTTTGTGATAAGAACACACATCCAATGACACTGGGTGTGGTTCATGAAAAGAACACACATCCAATGACACTGGTGGATCCTATTGTGGTTTGTGAGAAGAATAGACATGCAATGACTCTAGCTGTGGTTCATGAGAAAAACACACATGCAATGATACTGGTGGATCTATATATTGTTTGTGAGAAGAACATACATGCGATGACTCTAGCTCTGATTCCTGAAAATAACACACATGCAATGACACTGGTCAATCCATGTGTGGTTTGTGAGAATAACACGCATCCAATGACACTGGTGGATCCTCATGCGGTTTGTGAGAAGAACAAACATCCAATGACTCTAGGTATAGTTCATGACAAGAAAACACAACCAATGACACTGGTGGATCCTTATGTGGTTTTTGAGAAGAACAAACATCCAATGACACTGTGTGTGGTTCATGAAAACAACACACATCTAATGACACTGGTGGATCCTTATGTGGTTTGTGAGAAGAATGACATGCAATGTCTGAATGTGGTTCATGAAAAGAAATGTACATGCAATGACACTTGTGGATCCATATGTGGTTTATGAGAAGAACATACACGAAATCACACTGGTGGATCCATGTGTGGTTCAAAAGAACAGACATGCAATGACACCGCTGGATCCATGTGTGGTTTGTGAGAAGAACACACATCCAATGACACCGTGTGGTTCATGAAAACAACACACATCCAATGACACTGGTGAATCCATGTGTGGTTTGTGAGAAGAACACACATGCAATGACACTGGTGTGGTTCATGAAAAGAACACACATCCAGTGACACTGGTGGATCCTTATGTGGTTTATGATATAACAGACATGCGATGAATCTAGCTGTGGTTAATGAAAAGAACACACATGCAATGACACTGGTGGATCCATGTGTGGATTGTGTGAAGAACACACATCCAATGACACTAAGTATGGTTCATGAGAAGAACACACATCCAATTACACTGGTGGATCCTCATGCGGTTTGTGAGAAGAACAAACATCCAATGACACTGTGTGGTTCATGAAAAGAATGTACATCCAATGACACTTGTGTATCCTTATGTGGTTTGTGAGAAGAACAAACATGCGATGACTCTATCTGTGGTTCATGAGAAGAACAAACATGTAATGAGGTGGATCCATATGTGGTTTGTGAGAAGAACATACACACAATCACACTGGGTGGATCCAGGTGTGGTTCATGAAAAGAACAGACATGCAATGACACTGGTGGATCCATGTGTGGTTTGTGATAAGAACACACATCCAATGACACTGGGTGTGGTTCATGAAAAGAACACACATCTAATGACACTTGTGGATCCTTATGTGGTTTGTGAGAAGAACGAACATGTGATGACTCTATCTATGGTTCATGAGAAGAACAGACATGAAATGACACTGGTGTATCCCTATGTGGTTTGTGAGAAGAACAGACATGCAATGACACTAGGTGTGATTCATGAAAATAACATGCATGCAATGATACTGGTGGATCCATGTGTGGTTTGTTTAGAAGAACACACATGCAATGACCAACATGCAATGACACCGGTGGATCCATGTGTGGTTTGTTTAGAGGAACAAACATGCAATGACACTAGGTGTGGTTCATGAAAAGAACAGACGCAATGACACCGTGGATCCTTATGTGGTTTGTGAGAAGAACTGACATGCAATGACACCGGTGGATCCATGTGGTTCATGAGAAGAACAGACATGCATGACACCTGTGGATCCATGTGTGCTTTGTGAGAAGAACACACATCCAATGACACCGGGTGTGGTTCATGAAAAGAACACACATCCAATGACACCTGTGGATCCTTATGTGGTTTATGAGAAGAATAGACATGCAATGACTCTAGTCGGTTCATGAGAAAAACACACATGCAATGACACCGGTGGATCCATATGTTGTTGGAGAGAAGAACATACATGCGATGACACTAGCTGTGGTTCCTGAAAATAACACACATGCAATGACACTGGTCGATCCATGTGTGGTTTGTGAGAATAACACACATCCAATGACACTGGTGGATCCTCACGCTTTGTGAGAAGAACAAACATCCAATGACTCTAGCTATAGTTCACGACAAGAAAACACATCCAATGACACCGTGGATCCTTATGTGGTTTTTGAGAAGACATCCAATGACACTGTGTGGTTCATGAAAATAACACACATCCAATGACACTGTGGATCCTTATGTGGCTTGTGAGAAGAACAGACATGCAATGACTCTAGTTGTGGTTCATGAAAAAGAATGTACATGCAATGACACCGTGGCTCCATATGTGGTTTGTGAGAAGAACATACATGAAATCACACTGGATGGATCCATGTGTGGTTCATGAAAAGAACAGACATGCAATGACACTGCTGGATCCATGTGTGGTTTTGAGAAGAACACACATCAATTGACACTGGTGTGGTTCATGAAAAGAACACACATCCAATGACACTGGTGGATCCATGTGTGGTTTGTGAGAAGAACACACATGCAATGACACTAGGTGTGGTTCATGAAAAGAACACACATCCAATGACACTGGTGGATCCTATTGTGGTTTGTGAGAAGAATAGACATGCAATGACTCTAGCTGTGGTTCATGAGAAAAACACACATGCAATGATACTGGTGGATCCATATATTGTTTGTGAGAAGAACATACATGCGATGACTCTAGCTCTGATTCCTGAAAATAACACACATGCAATGACACTGGTCAATCCATGTGTGGTTTGTGAGAATAACACGCATCCAATGACACTGGTGGATCCTCATGCGGTTTGTGAGAAGAACAAACATCCAATGACTCTAGGTATAGTTCATGACAAGAAAACACAACCAATGACACTGGTGGATCCTTATGTGGTTTTTGAGAAGAACAAACATCCAATGACACTGTGTGTGGTTCATGAAAACAACACACATCTAATGACACTGGTGGATCCTTATGTGGTTTGTGAGAAGAACATACATGCAATGACTGTAGCTGTGGTTCATGAAAAGAACAGACATGCAATGACACTTGTGGCTCCATATGTGGTTTATGAGAAGAACATACACGAAATCACACTGGGTGGATCCATGTGTGGTTCATGAAAAGAACAGACATGCAATGACACTGCTGGATCCATGTGTGGTTTGTGAGAAGAACACACATCCAATGACACTGGTGTGGTTCATGAAAAGAACACACATCCAATGACACTGGTGAATCCATGTGTGGTTTGTGAGAAGAACACACATGCAATGACACTGGTGTGGTTCATGAAAAGAACACACATCCAGTGACACTGGTGGATCCTTATGTGGTTTATGATATAACAGACATGCGATGAATCTAGCTGTGGTTAATGAAAAGAACACACATGCAATGACACTGGTGGATCCATGTGTGGATTGTGTGAAGAACACACATCCAATGACACTAAGTATGGTTCATGAGAAGAACACACATCCAATTACACTGGTGGATCCTCATGCGGTTTGTGAGAAGAACAAACATCCAATGACACTGTGTGTGGTTCATGAAAAGAACAGACATCCAATGACACTTGTGTATCCTTATGTGGTTTGTGAGAAGAACAAACATGCGATGACTCTATCTGTGGTTCATGAGAAGAACAAACATGTAATGAGGTGGATCCATATGTGGTTTGTGAGAAGAACATACACACAATCACACTGGGTGGATCCAGGTGTGGTTCATGAAAAGAACAGACATGCAATGACACTGGTGGATCCATGTGTGGTTTGTGATAAGAACACACATCCAATGACACTGGGTGTGGTTCATGAAAAGAACACACATCTAATGACACTTGTGGATCCTTATGTGGTTTCTGAGAAGAACGAACATGTGATGACTCTATCTATGGTTCATGAGAAGAACAGACATGAAATGACACTGGTGTATCCCTATGTGGTTTGTGAGAAGAACAGACATGCAATGACACTAGGTGTGATTCATGAAAATAACATGCATGCAATGATACTGGTGGATCCATGTGTGGTTTGTTTAGAAGAACACACATGCAATGACCAACATGCAATGACACCGGTGGATCCATGTGTGGTTTGTTTAGAGGAACAAACATGCAATGACACTAGGTGTGGTTCATGAAAAGAACAGACGTGCAATGACACTGGTGGATCCTTATGTGGTTTGTGAGAAGAACTGACATGCAATGACACTGGGTGGATCCATGTGTGGTTCATGAGAAGAACAGACATGCAATGACACTGGTGGATCCATGTGTGCTTTGTGAGAAGAACACACATCCAATGACACTGGGTGTGGTTCATGAAAAGAACACACATCCAATGACACTGGTGGATCCTTATGTGGTTTATGAGAAGAATAGACATGCAATGACTCTAGCTGCGGTTCATGAGAAAAACACACATCCAATGACACTGGTGGATCCATATGTTGTTTGTGAGAAGAACATACATGCGATGACTCTAGCTCTGGTTCCTGAAAATAACACACATGCAATGACACTGGTCGATCCATGTGTGGTTTGTGAGAATAACACACATCCAATGACACTGGTGGATCCTCACGCGGTTTGTGAGAAGAACAAACATCCAATGACTCTAGCTATAGTTCACGACAAGAAAACACATCCAATGACACTGGTGGATCCTTATGTGGTTTTTGAGAAGAACAGACATCCAATGACACTGTGTGTGGTTCATGAAAATAACACACATCCAATGACACTGGTGGATCCTTATGTGGTTTGTGAGAAGAACAGACATGCAATGACTCTAGTTGTGGTTCATGAAAAGAACAAACATGCAATGACACTGGTGGCTCCATATGTGGTTTGTGAGAAGAACATACATGAAATCACACTGGATGGATCCATGTGTGGTTCATGAAAAGAACAGACATGGAATGACACTGCTGGATCCATGTGTGGTTTGTGAGAAGAACACACATCAATTGACACTGGTGTGCTTCATGAAAAGAACACACATCCAATGACACTGGTGGATCCATGTGTGGTTTGTGAGAAGAACACACATGCAATGACACTAGGTGTGGTTCATGAAAAGAACACACATCCAATGACACTGGTGGATCCTTATGTGGTTTATGATATAACAGACATGCGATGCCTCTAGCTGTGGTTCATGAAAAGAACACACATGCAATGACACTGGTGGATCCATGTGTGGTTTGTGAGAAGAACACACATCCAATGACACTAAGTATGGTTCATGAGAAGAACACACATCCAATTACACTGGTGGATCCTCATGTGGTTTGTGAGAAGAACAAACATCCAATGACACTGTGTGTGGTTCATGAAAAGAACACACATCCAATGACACTTGTGGATACTTATGTGGTTTGTGAGAAGAACAAACATGTGATGTCTCTATCTGTAGTTCATGAGAAGAACAAACATGCAATGACACTGGTGGATCCATATGTGGTTTGTGAGAAGAACATACATGCAATCACACTGGGTGGATCCATGTGTGGTTCATGAAAAGAACAGACATGCAATGACACTGGTGGATCCATGTGTGGTTTGTGAGAAGAACACACATCCAATGACACTGGGTGTGGTTCATGAAAAGAACACACATGCAATGACACTTGTGGATCCTTATGTGGTTTGTGAGAAGAAAGAACATGTGATGACTCTATCTATAGTTCATGAGAAGAACAGACATGCAATGACACTGGTGTATCCCTATGTGGTTTGTGAGAAGAACAGACATGCAATGACACTAGGTGTGATTCATGAAAAGAACATGCATGCAAGGATACTGGTGGATCCATGTGTGGTTTGTTTAGAAGAGCACACATGCAATGACCACATGCAATGACACCGGTGGATCCATGTGTGGTTTGTTTAGCGGAACAATTATGCAATGACACTAGGTGTGGTTCATGAAAAGAATGACATGCAATGACACTGTGGATCCTTATGTGGTTTGTGAGAAGAACTGACATGCAATGACACTGGGTGGATCCATGTGTGGTTCATGAGAAGAACAGACATGCAATGACACTGGTGGATCCATGTGTGGTTTGTGAGAAGAACACACATCCAATGACACTCTGTGTGGTTCATGAAAAGAACACACATCCAATGACACTGGTGGATCCTTATGTGGTTTGTGAGAAGAATAGACATGCAATGACTCTAGCTGTGGGTCATGAGAAAAACACACATGCAATGACACTGGTGGATCCATATGTTGTTTGTGAGAAGAACGTACATGCGATGACTCTACCTCTGGTTCCTGAAAATAACACACGCAATGACACTAGTGGATCCATGTGTGGTTTGTGAGGATAACACACATCCAATGACACAGGTGGATCCTCATGCGGTTTGTGAGAAGAACAGACATCCAATGACTCTAGCTGTGGTTCATGAGAAGAACACACATCCAATGACACTGGTGGATCCTTATGTGGTTTTTGAGAAGAACATACATCCAATGACACTGTGTGTGGTTCATGAAAATAACACACATCCAATGACACTGGTGGATCCTTATGTGGTTTGTGAGAAGAACAGACATGCAATGACTCTAGCTGTGGTTCATGAAAAGAAATGTATATGCAATGACACCGTGGCTCCATATGTGGTTTGTGAGAAGAACATACATGAAATCACACTGGGTGGATCCATGTGTGGTTCATGAAAAGAACAGACATGCAATGACACTGCTGGATCCATGTGTGGTTTGTGAGAAGAACACACATCCAATGACACTGGGTGTGGTTGATGAAAAGAACACACATCCAATGACACTTGTGGATCCTTATGTGGTTAGTGAGAAGAAAGAACATGTCAACTCTATCTATAGTTCATGAGAAGAACAGACATGCAATGACACTGGTGTATCCCTATGTGGTTTGTGAGAAGAACAGACATGCAATGACACTGGTGGATCCTTATGTGGTTTGTGAGAAGAACTGACATGCAATGACACTGGGTGGATCCATGTGTGGTTCATGAGAAGAACAGACATGCAATGACACTAGTGGATCCATGTGTGGTTTGTGATAAGAACACACATCCAATGACACTGGGTGTGGTTCATGAAAAGAACACACATCCAATGACACTGGTGGATCCTATTGTGGTTTGTGAGAAGAATAGACATGCAATGACTCTAGCTGTGGTTCATGAGAAAAACACACATGCAATGATACTGGTGGATCCATATATTGTTTGTGAGAAGAACATACATGATGACTCTAGCTCGATTCCTCGAAATAACACACATGCAATGACACTGGTCAATCCATGTGTGGTTTGTGAGAATAACACGCATCCAATGACACTGGTGGATCCTCATGCGGTTTGTGAGAAGAACAAACATCCAATGACTCTAGGTATAGTTCATGACAAGAAAACACAACCAATGACACTGGTGGATCCTTATGTGGTTTTTGAGAAGAACAAACATCCAATGACACTGTGTGTGGTTCATGAAAACAACACACATCTAATGACACTGGTGGATCCTTATGTGGTTTGTGAGAAGAACAGACATGCAATGTCTGTAGCTGTGGTTCATGAAAAGAACAGACATGCAATGACACTTGTGGCTCCATATGTGGTTTATGAGAAGAACATACACGAAATCACACTGGGTGGATCCATGTGTGGTTCATGAAAAGAACAGACATGCAATGACACTGCTGGATCCATGTGTGGTTTGTGAGAAGAACACACATCCACGACACCGTGTGGTTCATGAAAAGAACACACATCCAATGACACTGGTGAATCCATGTGTGGTTTGTGAGAAGAACACATGCAATGACACTGGTCTATCCTTGTGTGGTTCATGAAAAGAACACACATCCAGTGACACTGGTGGATCCTTATGTGGTTTATGATATAACAGACATGCGATGAATCTAGCTGTGGTTAATGAAAAGAACACACATGCAATGACACTGGTGGATCCATGTGTGGATTGTGTGAAGAACACACATCCAATGACACTAAGTATGGTTCATGAGAAGAACACACATCCAATTACACTGGTGGATCCTCATGCGGTTTGTGAGAAGAACAAACATCCAATGACACTGTGTGTGGTTCATGAAAAGAACAGACATCCAATGACACTTGTGTATCCTTATGTGGTTTGTGAGAAGAACAAACATGCGATGACTCTATCTGTGGTTCATGAGAAGAACAAACATGTAATGAGGTGGATCCATATGTGGTTTATGAGAAGAACATACACACAATCACACTGGGTGGATCCAGGTGTGGTTCATGAAAAGAACAGACATGCAATGACACTGGTGGATCCATGTGTGGTTTGTGATAAGAACACACATCCAATGACACTGGGTGTGGTTCATGAAAAGAACACACATCTAATGACACTTGTGGATCCTTATGTGGTTTCTGAGAAGAACGAACATGTGATGACTCTATCTATGGTTCATGAGAAGAACATACATGAAATGACACTGGTGTATCCCTATGTGGTTTGTGAGAAGAACAGACATGCAATGACACTAGGTGTGATTCATGAAAATAACATGCATGCAATGATACTGGTGGATCCATGTGTGGTTTGTTTAGAAGAACACACATGCAATGACCAACATGCAATGACACCGGTGGATCCATGTGTGGTTTGTTTAGAGGAACAAACATGCAATGACACTAGGTGTGGTTCATGAAAAGAACAGACGCGGCAATGACACCGGTGGATCCTTATGTGGTTTGTGAGAAGAACTGACATGCAATGACACTGGGTGGATCCATGTGTGGTTCATGAGAAGAACAGACATGCAATGACACTGGTGGATCCATGTGTGCTTTGTGAGAAGAACACACATCCAATGACACTGGGTGTGGTTCATGAAAAGAACACACATCCAATGACACTGGTGGATCCTTATGTGGTTTATGAGAAGAATAGACATGCAATGACTCTAGTCATGGTTCATGAGAAAACACACATCCAATGACACCGTGGATCCATATGTTGTTTGTGAGAAGAACATACATGCGATGACTCTAGCTCGTTCTGAAAATAACATGCATGCAATGACACTGGTCGATCCATGTGTGGTTTGTGAGAATAACACACATCCAATGACACTGGTGGATCCTCACGCGGTTTGTGAGAAGAACAAACATCCAATGACTCTAGCTATAGTTCACGACAAGAAAACACATCCAATGACACTGGTGGATCCTTATGTGGTTTTTGAGAAGAACAGACATCCAATGACACTGTGTGTGGTTCATGAAAATAACACACATCCATTGACACTGGTGGATCCTTATGTGGTTTGTGAGAAGAATGCATATGCAATGACTCTAGTTGTGGTTCATGATAAGAACAAACATGCAATGACACTGGTGGCTCCATATGTGGTTTGTGAGAAGAACATACATGAAATCACACTGGATGGATCCATGTGTGGGTAATGAAAAGAACAGACAGGGAATGACACTGCTGGGTCCTTGGGTGGTGTGTGAGAACACACATCAATTGACACTGGTGTGCTTCATGAAAAGAACACACATCCAATGACACTGGTGGATCCATGTGTGGTTTGTGAGAAGAACACACATGCAATGACACTAGGTGTGGTTCATGAAAAGAACACACATCCAATGACACTGGTGGATCCTTATGTGGTTTATGATATAATGACATGCGATGCCTCTAGCTGTGGTTCATGAAAAGAACACACATGCAATGACACTGGTGGATCCATGTGTGGTTTGTGAGAAGAACACACATCCAATGACACTAAGTATGGTTCATGAGAAGAACACACATCCAATTACACTGGTGGATCCTCATGTGGTTTGTGAGAAGAACAAACATCCAATGACACTGTGTGTGGTTCATGAAAAGAACACACATCCAATGACACTTGTGGATACTTATGTGGTTTGTGAGAAGAACAAACATGTGATGTCTCTATCTGTAGTTCATGAGAAGAACAAACATGCAATGACACTGGTGGATCCATATGTGGTTTGTGAGAAGAACATACATGCAATCACACTGGGTGGATCCATGTGTGGTTCATGAAAAGAACAGACATGCAATGACACCGGTGGATCCATGTGTGGTTTGTGAGAAGAACACACATCCAATGACACTGGGTGTGGTTCATGAAAAGAACACACATGCAATGACACTTGTGGATCCTTATGTGGTTTGTGAGAAGAAAGAACATGTGATGACTCTATCTATAGTTCATGAGAAGAACAGACATGCAATGACACTGGTGTATCCCTATGTGGTTTGTGAGAAGAATGCATGCAATGACACTAGGTGTGATTCATGAAAAGAACATTCATGCAAGGATACTTGTGGATCCATGTGTGGTTTGTTTAGAAGAGCACACATGCAATGACCACATGCAATGACACCGGTGGATCCATGTGTGGTTTGTTTAGCGGAACAATTATGCAATGACACTAGGTGTGGTTCATGAAAAGAACAGACATGCAATGACACTGGTGGATCCTTATGTGGTTTGTGAGAAGAACTGACATGCAATGACACTGGTGGATCCATGTGTGGTTCATGAGAAGAACAGACATGCAATGACACCGGTGGATCCATGTGTGGTTTGTGAGAAGAACACACATCCAATGACACTGTGTGGTTCATGAAAAGAACACACATCCAATGACACCGTGGATCCTTATGTGGTTTGTGAGAAGAATAGACATGCAATGACTCTAGCTGTGGGTCATGAGAAAAAACACACATGCAATGACACCGGTGGATCCATATGTTTTGTGAGAAGAACGTACATGCGATGACTCTACCTGGTTC
Organism: Avena insularis; assembly: GCA_023614405.1. Lineage (NCBI taxonomy): Eukaryota > Viridiplantae > Streptophyta > Magnoliopsida > Poales > Poaceae > Avena > Avena insularis. The sequence goes on from CM042684.1 coordinate 444,854,049, forward strand.
TGAAAATAACACACGAATGACACTAGTGGATCCATGTGTGGTTTGTGAGGATAACACACATCCAATGACACAGGTGGATCCTCATGCGGTTTGTGAGAAGAACAGACATCCAATGACTCTAGCTGTGGTTCATGAGAAGAACACACATCCAATGACACTGGTGGATCCTTATGTGGTTTTTGAGAAGAACATACATCCAATGACACTGTGTGTGGTTCATGAAAATAACACACATCCAATGACACTGGTGGATCCTTATGTGGTTTGTGAGAAGAACAGACATGCAATGACTCTAGCTGTGGTTCATGAAAAGAACAGACATGCAATGACACTGGTGGCTCCATATGTGGTTTGTGAGAAGAACATACATGAAATCACACTGGGTGGATCCATGTGTGGTTCATGAAAAGAACAGACATGCAATGACACTGCTGGATCCATGTGTGGTTTGTGAGAAGAACACACATCCAATGACACTGGGTGTGGTTGATGAAAAGAACACACATCCAATGACACTTGTGGATCCTTATGTGGTTAGTGAGAAGAAAGAACATGTGCTGACTCTATCTATAGTTCATGAGAAGAACAGACATGCAATGACACTGGTGTATCCCTATGTGGTTTGTGAGAAGAACAGACATGCAATGACACTGGTGGATCCTTATGTGGTTTGTGAGAAGAACTGACATGCAATGACACTGGGTGGATCCATGTGTGGTTCATGAGAAGAACAGACATGCAATGACACTAGTGGATCCATGTGTGGTTTGTGATAAGAACACACATCCAATGACACTGGGTGTGGTTCATGAAAAGAACACACATCCAATGACACTGGTGGATCCTATTGTGGTTTGTGAGAAGAATAGACATGCAATGACTCTAGCTGTGGTTCATGAGAAAAACACACATGCAATGATACTGGTGGATCTATATATTGTTTGTGAGAAGAACATACATGCGATGACTCTAGCTCTGATTCCTGAAAATAACACACATGCAATGACACTGGTCAATCCATGTGTGGTTTGTGAGAATAACACGCATCCAATGACACTGGTGGATCCTCATGCGGTTTGTGAGAAGAACAAACATCCAATGACTCTAGGTATAGTTCATGACAAGAAAACACAACCAATGACACTGGTGGATCCTTATGTGGTTTTTGAGAAGAACAAACATCCAATGAAACTGTGTGTGGTTCATGAAAACAACACACATCTAATGACACTGGTGGATCCTTATGTGGTTTGTGAGAAGAACAGACATGCAATGTCTGTAGCTGTGGTTCATGAAAAGAACAGACATGCAATGACACTTGTGGCTCCATATGTGGTTTATGAGAAGAACATACACGAAATCACACTGGGTGGATCCATGTGTGGTTCATGAAAAGAACAGACATGCAATGACACTGCTGGATCCATGTGTGGTTTGTGAGAAGAACACACATCCAATGACACTGGTGTGGTTCATGAAAAGAACACACATCCAATGACACTGGTGAATCCATGTGTGGTTTGTGAGAAGAACACACATGCAATGACACTGGTGTGGTTCATGAAAAGAACACACATCCAAAGGACACTGTGGATCCTTATGTGGTTTATGATATAAACATGCGATGAATCTAGCTGTGGTTAATGAAAAGAATACACATGCAATGACACTGCTGGATCCTTGTGTGGTTTGTGTGAAGAACACACATCCAATGACACTAAGTATGGTTCATGAGAAGAACACACATCCAATTACACTGGTGGATCCTCATGCGGTTTGTGAGAAGAACAAACATCCAATGACACTGTGTGTGGTTCATGAAAAGAACAGACATCCAATGACACTTGTGGATCCTTATGTGGTTTGTGAGAAGAACAAACATGCGATGACTCTATCTGTGGTTCATGAGAAGAACAAACATGTAATGAGGTGGATCCATATGTGGTTTGTGAGAAGAACATACACACAATCACACTGGGTGGATCCAGGTGTGGTTCATGAAAAGAACAGACATGCAATGACACTGGTGGATCCATGTGTGGTTTGTGATAAGAACACACATCCAATGACACTGGGTGTGGTTCATGAAAAGAACACACATCTAATGACACTTGTGGATCCTTATGTGGTTTGTGAGAAGAACGAACATGTGATGACTCTATCTATGGTTCATGAGAAGAACAGACATGAAATGACACTGGTGTATCCCTATGTGGTTTGTGAGAAGAACAGACATGCAATGACACTAGGTGTGATTCATGAAAAGAACATGCATGCAATGATACTGGTGGATCCATGTGTGGTTTGTTTAGAAGAACACACATGCAATGACACCGGTGGATCCATGTGTGGTTTGTTTAGAGGAACAAACATGCAATGACACTAGGTGTGGTTCATGAAAAGAACAGACGTGCAATGACACTGGTGGATCCTTATGTGGTTTGTGAGAAGAACAGACATCCAATGACACGGGGTGGATCCATGTGTGCTTTGTGAGAAGAACACACATCCAATGACACTGGGTGTGGTTCATGAAAAGAACACACATCCAATGACACTGGTGGATCCTTATGTGGTTTATGAGAAGAATAGACATGCAATGACTCTAGCTGCGGTTCATGAGAAAAACACACATGCAATGACACTGGTGGATCCATATGTTGTTTGTGAGAAGAACATACATGCGATGACTCTAGCTCTGGTTCCTGAAAATAACACACATGCAATGACACTGGTCGATCCATGTGTGGTTTGTGAGAATAACACACATCCAATGACACTGGTGGATCCTCACGCGGTTTGTGAGAAGAACAAACATCCAATGACTCTAGCTATAGTTCACGACAAGAAAACACATCCAATGACACTGGTGGATCCTTATGTGGTTTTTGAGAAGAACAGACATCCAATGACACCGTGTGTGGTTCATGAAAATAACACACATCCAATGACACTGGTGGATCCTTATGTGGTTTGTGAGAAGAACAGACATGCAATGACTCTAGTTGTGGTTCATGAAAAGAACAGACATGCAATGACACTGGTGGCTCCATATGTGGTTTGTGAGAAGAACATACATGAAATCACACTGGATGGATCCATGTGTGGTTCATGAAAAGAACAGACATGCAATGACACTGCTGGATCCATGTGTGGTTTTGAGAAGAACACACATCAATTGACACTGGTGTGGTTCATGAAAAGAACACACATCCAATGACACTGGTGGATCCATGTGTGGTTTGTGAGAAGAACACACATGCAATGACACTAGGTCTGGTTCATGAAAAGAACACACATCTAATGACACTGGTGGATCCTTATGTGGTTTATGATATAACAGACATGCGATGCCTCTAGCTGTGGTTCATGAAAAGAACACACATGCAATGACACTGGTGGATCCATGTGTGGTTTGTGAGAAGAACACACATCCAATGACACTAAGTATGGTTCATGAGAAGAACACACATCCAATTACACTGGTGGATCCTCATGTGGTTTGTGAGATGAACAAACATCCAATGACACTGTGTGTGGTTCATGAAAAGAACACACATCCAATGACACTTGTGGATACTTATGTGGTTTGTGAGAAGAACAAACATGTGATGTATCTATCTGTAGTTCATGAGAAGAACAAACATGCAATGACACTGGTGGATCCATATGTGGTTTGTGAGAAGAACATACATGCAATCACACTGGGTGGATCCATGTGTGGTTCATGAAAAGAACAGACATGCAATGACACTGGTGGATCCATGTGTGGTTTGTGAGAAGAACACACATCCAATGACAGTGGGTGTGGTTCATGAAAAGAACACACATCCAATGACACTTGTGGATCCTTATGTGGTTAGTGAGAAGAAAGAACATGTGCTGACTCTATCTATAGTTCATGAGAAGAACAGACATGCAATGACACTGGTGTATCCCTATGTGGTTTGTGAGAAGAACATACAATGACACCGTGGATCCATATGTGGTTTGTGAGAAGAACCGACATGCAATGACACTGGTGGATCCATGTGTGGTTCATGAGAAGAACAGACATGCAATGACACTAGTGGATCCATGTGTGGTTTGTGATAAGAACACACATCCAATGACTCTAGGTATAGTTCATGACAAGAAAACACAACCAATGACACCGTGGATCCTTATGTGGTTTTTGAGAAGAACAAACATCCAATGAAACTGTGTGTGGTTCATGAAAACAACACACATCTAATGACACTGGTGGATCCTTATGTGGTTTGTGAGAAGAACAGACATGCAATGTCTGTAGCTGTGGTTCATGAAAAGAACAGACATGCAATGACACTTGTGGCTCCATATGTGGTTTATGAGAAGAACATACACGAAATCACACTGGGTGGATCCATGTGTGGTTCATGAAAAGAACAGACATGCAATGACACTGCTGGATCCATGTGTGGTTTGTGAGAAGAACACACATCCAATGACACTGGTGTGGTTCATGAAAAGAACACACATCCAATGACACTGGTGAATCCATGTGTGGTTTGTGAGAAGAACACACATGCAATGACACTGGTGTGGTTCATGAAAAGAACACACATCCAGTGACACTGGTGGATCCTTATGTGGTTTATGATATAACAGACATGCGATGAATCTAGCTGTGGTTAATGAAAAGAACACACATGCAATGACACTGGTGGATCCATGTGTGGATTGTGTGAAGAACACACATCCAATGACACTAAGTATGGTTCATGAGAAGAACACACATCCAATTACACTGGTGGATCCTCATGCGGTTTGTGAGAAGAACAAACATCCAATGACACTGTGTGTGGTTCATGAAAAGAACAGACATCCAATGACACTTGTGTATCCTTATGTGGTTTGTGAGAAGAACAAACATGCGATGACTCTATCTGTGGTTCATGAGAAGAACAAACATGTAATGAGGTGGATCCATATGTGGTTTGTGAGAAGAACATACACACAATCACACTGGGTGGATCCAGGTGTGGTTCATGAAAAGAACAGACATGCAATGACACTGGTGGATCCATGTGTGGTTTGTGATAAGAACACACATCCAATGACACTGGGTGTGGTTCATGAAAAGAACACACATCTAATGACACTTGTGGATCCTTATGTGGTTTCTGAGAAGAACGAACATGTGATGACTCTATCTATGGTTCATGAGAAGAACATACATGAAATGACACTGGTGTATCCCTATGTGGTTTGTGAGAAGAACAGACATGCAAGGAGACGGGTGGATCCATGTGTGGTTTGTTTAGAAGAACACACATGCAATGACCAACATGCAATGACACCGGTGGATCCATGTGTGGTTTGTTTAGAGGAACAAACATGCAATGACACTAGGTGTGGTTCATGAAAAGAACAGACGTGCAATGACACTGGTGGATCCTTATGTGGTTTGTGAGAAGAACTGACATGCAATGACACTGGGTGGATCCATGTGTGGTTCATGAGAAGAACAGACATGCAATGACACTGGTGGATCCATGTGTGCTTTGTGAGAAGAACACACATCCAATGACACTGGGTGTGGTTCATGAAAAGAACACACATCCAATGACACTGGTGGATCCTTATGTGGTTTATGAGAAGAATAGACATGCAATGACTCTAGCTGCGGTTCATGAGAAAAACACACATCCAATGACACTGGTGGATCCATATGTTGTTTGTGAGAAGAACATACATGCGATGACTCTAGCTCAGTTTCTGAAAATAACACACATGCAATGACACAGTCGATCCATGTGTGGTTTGTGAGAATAACACACATCCAATGACACTGGTGGATCCTCACGCGGTTTGTGAGAAGAACAAACATCCAATGACTCTAGCTATAGTTCACGACAAGAAAACACATCCAATGACACTGGTGGATCCTTATGTGGTTTTTGAGAAGAACAGACATCCAATGACACCGTGTGTGGTTCATGAAAATAACACACATCCAATGACACTGGTGGATCCTTATGTGGTTTGTGAGAAGAACAGACATGCAATGACTCTAGTTGTGGTTCATGAAAAGAACAAACATGCAATGACACTGGTGGCTCCATATGTGGTTTGTGAGAAGAACATACATGAAATCACACTGGATGGATCCATGTGTGGTTCATGAAAAGAACAGACATGGAATGACACTGGTGGATCCTTATGTGGTTTTTGAGAAGAACACACATCAATTGACACTGGTGTGCTTCATGAAAAGAACACACATCCAATGACACTGGTGGATCCATGTGTGGTTTGTGAGAAGAACACACATGCAATGACACTAGGTGTGGTTCATGAAAAGAACACACATCCAATGACACTGGTGGATCCTTATGTGGTTTATGATATAACAGACATGCGATGCCTCTAGCTGTGGTTCATGAAAAGAACACACATGCAATGACACTGGTGGATCCATGTGTGGTTTGTGAGAAGAACACACATCCAATGACACTAAGTATGGTTCATGAGAAGAACACACATCCAATTACACTGGTGGATCCTCATGTGGTTTGTGAGAAGAACAAACATCCAATGACACTGTGTGTGGTTCATGAAAAGAACACACATCCAATGACACTTGTGGATACTTATGTGGTTTGTGAGAAGAACAAACATGTGATGTCTCTATCTGTAGTTCATGAGAAGAACAAACATGCAATGACACTGGTGGATCCATATGTGGTTTGTGAGAAGAACATACATGCAATCACACTGGGTGGATCCATGTGTGGTTCATGAAAAGAACAGACATGCAATGACACTGGTGGATCCATGTGTGGTTTGTGAGAAGAACACACATCCAATGACACTGGGTGTGGTTCATGAAAAGAACACACATGCAATGACACTTGTGGATCCTTATGTGGTTTGTGAGAAGAAAGAACATGTGATGACTCTATCTATAGTTCATGAGAAGAACAGACATGCAATGACACTGGTGTATCCCTATGTGGTTTGTGAGAAGAACAGACATGCAATGACACTAGGTGTGATTCATGAAAAGAACATGCATGCAAGGATACTGGTGGATCCATGTGTGGTTTGTTTAGAAGAGCACACATGCAATGACCACATGCAATGACACCGGTGGATCCATGTGTGGTTTGTTTAGCGGAACAATTATGCAATGACACTAGGTGTGGTTCATGAAAAGAACAGACATGCAATGACACTGGTGGATCCTTATGTGGTTTGTGAGAAGAACTGACATGCAATGACACTGGGTGGATCCATGTGTGGTTCATGAGAAGAACAGACATGCAATGACACTGGTGGATCCATGTGTGGTTTGTGAGAAGAACACACATCCAATGACACTCTGTGTGGTTCATGAAAAGAACACACATCCAATGACACTGGTGGATCCTTATGTGGTTTGTGAGAAGAATAGACATGCAATGACTCTAGCTGTGGGTCATGAGAAAAACACACATGCAATGACACTGGTGGATCCATATGTTGTTTGTGAGAAGAACGTACATGCGATGACTCTACCTCTGGTTCCTGAAAATAACACACGCAATGACACTAGTGGATCCATGTGTGGTTTGTGAGGATAACACACATCCAATGACACAGGTGGATCCTCATGCGGTTTGTGAGAAGAACAGACATCCAATGACTCTAGCTGTGGTTCATGAGAAGAACACACATCCAATGACACTGGTGGATCCTTATGTGGTTTTTGAGAAGAACATACATCCAATGAAACTGTGTGTGGTTCATGAAAATAACACACATCCAATGACACTGGTGGATCCTTATGTGGTTTGTGAGAAGAACAGACATGCAATGACTCTAGCTGTGGTTCATGAAAAGAATAGACATGCAATGACACTGGTGGCTCCATATGTGGTTTGTGAGAAGAACATACATGAAATCACACTGGGTGGATCCATGTGTGGTTCATGAAAAGAACAGACATGCAATGACACTGCTGGATCCATGTGTGGTTTGTGAGAAGAACACACATCCAATGACACTGGGTGTGGTTCATGAAAAGAACACACATCCAATGACACTGGTGGATCCATGTGTGGTTTGTGAGAAGAACACACATGCAATGACACTGGGTTTTGTTCATGAGAATAACACACATCCAATGACACTGGTGGATCCTCACGCGGTTTGTGAGAAGAACAAACATCCAATGACTCTAGCTATAGTTCATGACAAGAAAACACATCCAATGACACTGGTGGATCCTTATGTGGTTTTTGAGAAGAACAGACATCCAATGACACTGTGTGTGGTTCATGAAAATAACACACATCCAATGACACTGGTGGATCCTTATGTGGTTTGTGAGAAGAACAGACATGCAATGACTCTATTTGTGGTTCATGAAAAGAACAGACATGCAATGACACTGGTGGCTCCATATGTGGTTTGTGAGAAGAACATACATGAAATCACACTGGATGGATCCATGTGTGGTTCATGAAAAGAACAGACATGCAATGACACTGCTGGATCCATGTGTGGTTTTGAGAAGAACACACATCAATTGACACTGGTGTGGTTCATGAAAAGAACATACATCCAATGACACTGGTGGATCCATGTGTGGTTTGTGAGAAGAACACACATGCAATGACACTAGGTGTGGTTCATGAAAAGAACACACATCCAATGACACTGGTGGATCCTTATGTGGTTTATTATATAACAGACATGCGATGCCTCTAGCTGTGGTTCATGAAAAGAACACACATGCAATGACACTGGTGGATCCATGTGTGGTTTGTGAGAAGAACACACATCCAATGACACTAATTATGGTTCATGAGAAGAACACACATCCAATTACACTGGTGGATCCTCATGTGGTTTGTGAGAAGAACAAACATCCAATGACACTGTGTGTGGTTCATGAAAAGAACACACATCCAATGACACTTGTGGATACTTATGTGGTTTGTGAGAAGAACAAACATGTGATGTCTCTATCTGTAGTTCATGAGAAGAACAAACATGCAATGACACTGGTGGATCCATATGTGGTTTGTGAGAAGAACATACATGCAATCACACTGGGTGGATCCATGTGTGGTTCATGAAAAGAACAGACATGCAATGACACTGGTGGATCCATGTGTGGTTTGTGAGAAGAACACACATCCAATGACAGTGGGTGTGGTTCATGAAAAGAACACACATCCAATGACACTTGTGGATCCTTATGTGGTTAGTGAGAAGAAAGAACATGTGCTGACTCTATTTATAGTTCATGAGAAGAACAGACATGCAATGACACTGGTGTATCCCTATGTGGTTTGTGAGAAGAACATACATGCAATGACACTGGTGGATCCTTATGTGGTTTGTGAGAAGAACTGACATGCAATGACACTGGGTGGATCCATGTGTGGTTCATGAGAAGAACAGACATGCAATGACACTAGTGGATCCATGTGTGGTTTGTGAGAAGAACACACATCCAATGACACTGGGTGTGGTTCATGAAAAGAACACACATCCAATGACACTGGTGGATCCTATTGTGGTTTGTGAGAAGAATAGACATGCAATGACTCTAGCTGTGGTTCATGAGAAAAACACACATGCAATGATACTGGTGGATCCATATATTGTTTGTGAGAAGAACATACATGCGATGACTCTAGCTCTGGTTCCTGAAAATAACACACATGCAATGACACTGGTCAATCCATGTGTGGTTTGTGAGAATAACACGCATCCAATGACACTGGTGGATCCTCATGCGGTTTGTGAGAAGAACAGACATCCAATGACTCTAGGTATAGTTCATGACAAGAAAACACAACCAATGACACTGGTGGATCCTTATGTGGTTTTTGAGAAGAACAAACATCCAATGACACTGTGTGTGGTTCATGAAAACAACACACATCTAATGACACTGGTGGATCCTTATGTGGTTTGTGAGAAGAACAGACATGCAATGACTGTAGCTGTGGTTCATGAAAAGAACAGACATGCAATGACACTTGTGGCTCCATATGTGGTTTATGAGAAGAACATACACGAAATCACACTGGGTGTGGTTCATGAGAAGAACACACATCCAATTACACTGGTGGATCCTTATGTGGTTTGTGAGAAGAACAGACATCCAATGACACTGTGTGTGGTTCATGAAAAGAACACACATCCAATGACACTGGTGGATCCTTATGTGGTTCGTGACAAGAACAAACATGCAATGACTCTAGCTATGGTTCATGAAAAGAACAGACATGCAATGACCCTGGTGGATCCATATGTGGTTTGTGAAAAGAACATACATGAAATCACACTAGGTGGATCCATGTGTGGTTCATGAAAAGAACAGACATGCAATGACACTGCTGGATCCATGTGTGGTTTGTGAGAAGAACACACATCCAATGACACTGGTGTGGTTCATGAAAAGAACACACATCCAATGACACTGGTGAATCCATGTGTGGTTTGTGAGAAGAACACACATGCAATGACACTGGTGTGGTTCATGAAAAGAACACACATCCAGTGACACTGGTGGATCCTTATGTGGTTTATGATATAACAGACATGCGATGAATCTAGCTGTGGTTAATGAAAAGAACACACATGCAATGACACTGGTGGATCCATGTGTGGATTGTGTGAAGAACACACATCCAATGACACTAAGTATGGTTCATGAGAAGAACACACATCCAATTACACTGGTGGATCCTCATGCGGTTTGTGAGAAGAACAAACATCCAATGACACTGTGTGTGGTTCATGAAAAGAACAGACATCCAATGACACTTGTGGATCCTTATGTGGTTTGTGAGAAGAACAAACATGCGATGACTCTATCTGTGGTTCATGAGAAGAACAAACATGTAATGAGGTGGATCCATATGTGGTTTGTGAGAAGAACATACATGCAATCACACTGGGTGGATCCAGGTGTGGTTCATGAAAAGAACAGACATGCAATGACACTGGTGGATCCATGTGTGGTTTGTGATAAGAACACACATCCAATGACACTGGGTGTGGTTCATGGAAAGAACACACATCTAATGACACTTGTGGATCCTTATGTGGTTTGTGAGAAGAACGAACATGTGATGACTCTATCTATGGTTCATGAGAAGAACAGACATGAAATGACACTGGTGTATCCCTATGTGGTTTGTGAGAAGAACAGACATGCAATGACACTAGGTGTGATTCATGAAAAGAACATGCATGCAATGATACTGGTGGATCCATGTGTGGTTTGTTTAGAAGAACACACATGCAATGACCAACATGCAATGACACCGGTGGATCCATGTGTGGTTTGTTTAGAGGAACAAACATGCAATGACACTAGGTGTGGTTCATGAAAAGAACAGACATGCAATGACACTGGTGGATCCTTATGTGGTTTGTGAGAAGAACTGACATGCAATGACACTGGGTGGATCCATGTGTGGTTCATGAGAAGAACAGACATGCAATGACACTGGTGGATCCATGTGTGCTTTGTGAGAAGAACACACATCCAATGACACTGGGTGTGGTTCATGAAAAGAACACACATCCAATGACACTGGTGGATCCTTATGTGGTTTATGAGAAGAATAGACATGCAATGACTCTAGCTGCGGTTCATGAGAAAAACACACATGCAATGACACTGGTGGATCCATATGTTGTTTGTGAGAAGAACATACATGCGATGACTCTAGCTCTGGTTCCTGAAAATAACACACATGCAATGAAACTGGTCGATCCATGTGTGGTTTGTGAGAATAACACACATCCAATGACACTGGTGGATCCTCACGCGGTTTGTGAGAAGAAAAAACATCCAATGACTCTAGCTATAGTTCACGACAAGAAAACACATCCAATGACACTGGTGGATCCTTATGTGGTTTTTGAGAAGAACAGACATCCAATGACACTGTGTGTGGTTCATGAAAATAACATACATCCAATGACACTGGTGGATCCTTATGTGGTTTGTGAGAAGAACAGACATGCAATGACTCTAGTTGTGGTTCATGAAAAGAACAAACATGCAATGACACTGGTGGCTCCATATGTGGTTTGTGAGAAGAACATACATGAAATCACACTGGATGGATCCATGTGTGGTTCATGAAAAGAACAGACATGCAATGACACTGCTGGATCCATGTGTGGTTTGTGAGAAGAACACACATCAATTGACACTGGTGTGCTTCATGAAAAGAACACACATCCAATGACACTGGTGGATCCATGTGTGGTTTGTGAGAAGAACACACATGAAATGACACTAGGTGTGGTTCATGAAAAGAACACACATCCAATGACACTGGTGGATCCTTATGTGGTTTATGATATAACAGACATGCGATGCCTCTAGCTGTGGTTCATGAAAAGAACACACATGCAATGACACTGGTGGATCCATGTGTGGTTTGTGAGAAGAACACACATCCAATGACACTAAGTATGGTTCATGAGAAGAACACACATCCAATTACAATGGTGGATCCTCATGTGGTTTGTGAGAAGAACAAACATCCAATGACACTGTGTGTGGTTCATGAAAAGAACACACATCCAATGACACTTGTGGATACTTATGTGGTTTGTGAGAAGAACAAACATGTGATGTCTCTATCTGTAGTTCATGAGAAGAACAAACATGCAATGACACTGGTGGATCCATATGTGGTTTGTGAGAAGAACATACATGCAATCACACTGGGTGGATCCATGTGTGGTTCATGAAAAGAACAGACATGCAATGACACTGGTGGATCCATGTGTGGTTTGTGAGAAGAACACACATCCAATGACACTGGGTGTGGTTCATGAAAAGAACACACATCCAATGACACTTGTGGATCCTTATGTGGTTTGTGAGAAGAAAGAACATGTGATGACTCTATCTATAGTTCATGAGAAGAACAGACATGCAATGACACTGGTGGTTTGTGAGAAGAACAGACATGCAATGACACTAGGTGTGATTCATGAAAAAACATGCATGCAAGGATACTGGTGGATCCATGTGTGGTTTGTTTAGAAGAGCACACATGCAATGACCACATGCAATGACACCGGTGGATCCATGTGTGGTTTGTTTAGAGGAACAATTATGCAATGACACTAGGCGTGGTTCATGAAAAGAACAGACATGCAATGACACTGGTGGATCCTTATGTGGTTTGTGAGAAGAACTGACATGCAATGACACTGGGTGGATCCATGTGTGGTTCATGAGAAGAACAGACATGCAATGACACTGGTGGATCCATGTGTGGTTTGTGAGAAGAACACACATCCAATGACACTCTGTGTGGTTCATGAAAAGAATACACATCCAATGAGACTGGTGGATCCTTATGTGGTTTGTGAGAAGAATAGACATGCAATGACTCTAGCTGTGGGTCATGAGAAAAACACACATGCAATGACACTGGTGGATCCATATGTTGTTTGTGAGAAGAACATACATGCGATGACTCTACCTCTGGTTCCTGAAAATAACACACGCAATGACACTGGTGGATCCATGTGTGGTTTGTGAGGATAACACACATCCAATGACACAGGTGGATCCTCATGCGGTTTGTGAGAAGAACAGACATCCAATGACTCTAGCTGTGGTTCATGAGAAGAACACACATCCAATAACACTGGTGGATCCTTATGTGGTTTTTGAGAAGAACATACATCCAATGACACTGTGTGTGGTTCATGAAAATAACACACATCCAATGACACTGGTGGATCCTTATGTGGTTTGTGAGAAGAACAGACATGCAATGACTCTAGCTGTGGTTCATGAAAAGAACAGACATGCAATGACACTGGTGGCTCCATATGTGGTTTATGAGAAGAACATACATGAAATCACACTGGGTGGATCCATGTGTGGTTCATGAAAAGAACAGACATGCAATGACACTGCTGGATCCATGTGTGGTTTGTGAGAAGAACACACATCCAATGACACTGGGTGTGGTTCATGAAAAGAACACACATCCAATGACACTGGTGGATCCATGTGTGGTTTGTGAGAAGAACACACATGCAATGTTACTGGGTTTTGTTCATGAAAAGAACACACATGCAATGACACTGGTGGATCCTTATGTGGTTTATGATATAACAGATATCCAATGATACTGTGTGTGGTTCATGAAAAGAACACACATTCAATGAGACTGGTGGATCCTTATGTGGTTTGTGAGAAGAACACACATGCAATGACTCTAGATGTGGTTCATGAGAAGAACAGACATGCAATGACACTGTTGTATCCCTATGTGGTTTGTGAGAAGAACATACATGTGGTTCATGAAAAGAAGAGACATGCAATGATACTGGTGGATCCATGTGTGGTTTGTTTAGAAAGAACAGACATGCAATGACCACATGCAATGACACTGGTGGATCCATGTGTGGTTTGTTTAGAGGAACAAACATGCAATGCCACTGGGTGTGGTTCATGAAAAGAACAGACATGCAATGACACTGGTGGATCCTTATGTGGTTTGTGAGAAGAACTGACGTGCAATCACACTGGGTGGATCCATGTGTGCTTTGTGAGAAGAACACACATCCAATGACACTGGGTGTGGTTCATGAAAAGAACAGACATCCAATGACACTGGTGGATCCTTATGTGGTTTGTGAGAAGAACAGACATGAAATGACTCTAGCTATGGTTCTTGAGAAGAACACACATGCAATGACACTGGTGGTTCCTTATGTGGTTTTTGAGAAGAACAAACATGCGATGACTCTAGCTGTGGTTCATGAAAAGAACACACATGCAATGACACTGGTGGATCCACGTGTGGTTTATGAGAAGAACACACAACCAATGACTCTGGGTGTGGTTCATGAAAAGAACACACATCCAATGACACTAGTGGATCCTTATGTGGTTTGTGAGAAGAATAGACATGTAATGACTCTAGCTGTGGTTCATGAGAAGAACACACATGCAATGACACTGGTGGATCCTTATGTGATTTGTGAAAAGAACAAACATGCGATGACTCTAGCTGTGGTTCGTGAAAAGAACACACATGCAATGACACTGGTGGATCCATGTGTGGTTTGTGAGAAGAACACACATCCAATGACACTGGTTGTGGTTCATGAGAAGAACACAGATCCAATGACACTGGTGGATCCTTATGTGGTTTATGAGAAGAACATACATCCAATGACACTGTGTGTGGTTCATGAAAAGAACACACATCCAATGATGCTGGTGGATCCTTATGTGGTTTGTGAGTAGAATAGACATGCAATGACTATAGTTGTGGTTCATGAAAAGAACAGACATGCAATGACACTGGTGGATCTATATGTGGTTTGTGAGAAGAACAAACATGCAATCACACTGGGTGGATCCATGTGTGGTTCATGAAAAGAACATACATGCAATGACACTGGTGGATCCATGTGTGGTTTGTGACAAGAACACACATCCAATGACACTGGGTGTGGTTCATGAAAAGAACACACATCCAATGACACTGGTGGATCCTTTGTGGTTTGTGAGAAGAATAGACATGTAATGACTCTAGCTGTGGTTCATGAGAAGAACACACATGCAATGACACTGGTGGATCCTTATGTGGTTTGTGAGAAGAACAGACATGCGATGACTCTAGCTGTGGTTCAAGAAAAGAACACACATGCAATGACACTGGTAGATCCATGTGTGGTTTGTGAGAAGAACACACATCCAATGACACTGGGTGTGGTTCATGAGAAGAACACACATCCAATTACACTGGTGGATCCTTATGTGGTTTGTGAGAAGAACAGACATCCAATGACACTGTGTGTGGTTCATGAAAAGAACACACATCCAATGACACTGGTGGATCCTTATGTGGTTCGTGACAAGAACAAACATGCAATGACTCTAGCTGTGGTTCGTGAAAAAGAATGTACATGCAATGACCCTGGTGGATCCATATGTGGTTTGTGAAAAGAACATACATGAAATCACACTAGGTGGATCCATGTGTGGTTCATGAAAAGAACATACATGCAATGACACTGGTGGATCCATGTGTGGTTTGTGACAAGAACACACATCCAATGACACTGGGTGTGGTTCATGAAAAGAACACACATCCAATGACACTGGTGGATCCTTATGTGGTTTATGAGAAGAATAGACATGTAATGACTCTAGCTGTGGTTCATGAGAAGAACACACATGCAATGACACTGGTGGATCCTTATGTGGTTTGTGAAAAGAACAAACATGCGATGACTCTAGCTGTGGTTCGTGAAAAGAACACACATGCAATGACACTGGTGGATCCATGTGTGGTTTGTGAGAAGAACACACATTCATGAACCACTGGGTGTGGTTCATGAAAAGAACAGACATCCAATGACACTGGTGGATCCTTATGTGGTTTGTGAGAAGAACAGACATGAAATGACTCTAGCTATGGTTCTTGAGAAGAACACACATGCAATGACACTGGTGGTTCCTTATGTGGTTTTTGAGAAGAACAAACATGCGATGACTCTAGCTGTGGTTCATGAAAAGAACACACATGCAATGACACTGGTGGATCCACGTGTGGTTTATGAGAAGAACACACAACCAATGACTCTGGGTGTGGTTCATGAAAAGAACACACATCCAATGACACTAGTGGATCCTTATGTGGTTTGTGAGAAGAACAGACATGCAATGACTCTAGCTGTGGTTCATGAGAAGAACACACATGCAATGACACTGGTGGATCCTTATGTGGTTTGTGAGAAGAACAGACATGCGATGACTCTAGCCGTGGTTCATGAAAAGAACACACATGCAATGACACTGGTAGATCCATGTGTGGTTTGTGAGAAGAACACACATCCAATGACACTGGGTGTGGTTCATGAGAAGAACACACATCCAATTACACTGGTGGATCCTTATGTGGTTTGTGAGAAGAACAGACATCCAATGACACTGTGTGTGGTTCATGAAAAGAACACACATCCAATGACACTGGTGGATCCTTATGTGGTTTGTGAGAAGAACAAACATGCAATGACTCTAGCTATGGTTCATGAAAAGAACAGACATGCAATGACCCTGGTGGATCCATATGTGGTTTGTGAAAAGAACATACATGAAATCACACTAGGTGGATCCATGTGTGGTTCATGAAAAGAACATACATGCAATGACACTGGTGGATCCATGTGTGGTTTGTGACAAGAACACACATCCAATGACACTGGGTGTGGTTCATGAAAAGAACACACATCCAATGACACTGGTGGATCCTTATGTGGTTTGTGAGAAGAATAGACATGTAATGACTCTAGCTGTGGTTCATGAGAAGAACACACATGCAATGACACTGGTGGATCCTTATGTGGTTTGTGAAAAGAACAAACATGCGATGACTCTAGCTGTGGTTCGTGAAAAGAACACACATGCAATGACACTGGTGGATCCATGTGTGGTTTGTGAGAAGAACACACATCCAATGACACTGGTTGTGGTTCATGAGAAGAACACAGATCCAATGACACTGGTGGATCCATATGTTGTTTGTGAGAAGAACATACATGCGATGACTCTACCTCTGGTTCCTGAAAATAACACACGCAATGACACTGGTGGATCCATGTGTGGTTTGTGAGGATAACACACATCCAATGACACAGGTGGATCCTCATGCGGTTTGTGAGAAGAACAGACATCCAATGACTCTAGCTGTGGTTCATGAGAAGAACACACATCCAATAACACTGGTGGATCCTTATGTGGTTTTTGAGAAGAACATACATCCAATGACACTGTGTGTGGTTCATGAAAATAACACACATCCAATGACACTGGTGGATCCTTATGTGGTTTGTGAGAAGAACAGACATGCAATGACTCTAGCTGTGGTTCATGAAAAGAACAGACATGCAATGACACTGGTGGCTCCATATGTGGTTTATGAGAAGAACATACATGAAATCACACTGGGTGGATCCATGTGTGGTTCATGAAAAGAACAGACATGCAATGACACTGCTGGATCCATGTGTGGTTTGTGAGAAGAACACACATCCAATGACACTGGGTGTGGTTCATGAAAAGAACACACATCCAATGACACTGGTGGATCCATGTGTGGTTTGTGAGAAGAACACACATGCAATGTTACTGGGTTTTGTTCATGAAAAGAACACACATGCAATGACACTGGTGGATCCTTATGTGGTTTATGATATAACAGATATCCAATGATACTGTGTGTGGTTCATGAAAAGAACACACATTCAATGAGACTGGTGGATCCTTATGTGGTTTGTGAGAAGAACACACATGCAATGACTCTAGATGTGGTTCATGAGAAGAACAGACATGCAATGACACTGTTGTATCCCTATGTGGTTTGTGAGAAGAACATACATGTGGTTCATGAAAAGAAGAGACATGCAATGATACTGGTGGATCCATGTGTGGTTTGTTTAGAAAGAACAGACATGCAATGACCACATGCAATGACACTGGTGGATCCATGTGTGGTTTGTTTAGAGGAACAAACATGCAATGCCACTGGGTGTGGTTCATGAAAAGAACAGACATGCAATGACACTGGTGGATCCTTATGTGGTTTGTGAGAAGAACTGACGTGCAATCACACTGGGTGGATCCATGTGTGCTTTGTGAGAAGAACACACATCCAATGACACTGGGTGTGGTTCATGAAAAGAACAGACATCCAATGACACTGGTGGATCCTTATGTGGTTTGTGAGAAGAACAGACATGAAATGACTCTAGCTATGGTTCTTGAGAAGAACACACATGCAATGACACTGGTGGTTCCTTATGTGGTTTTTGAGAAGAACAAACATGCGATGACTCTAGCTGTGGTTCATGAAAAGAACACACATGCAATGACACTGGTGGATCCACGTGTGGTTTATGAGAAGAACACACAACCAATGACTCTGGGTGTGGTTCATGAAAAGAACACACATCCAATGACACTAGTGGATCCTTATGTGGTTTGTGAGAAGAATAGACATGTAATGACTCTAGCTGTGGTTCATGAGAAGAACACACATGCAATGACACTGGTGGATCCTTATGTGATTTGTGAAAAGAACAAACATGCGATGACTCTAGCTGTGGTTCGTGAAAAGAACACACATGCAATGACACTGGTGGATCCATGTGTGGTTTGTGAGAAGAACACACATCCAATGACACTGGTTGTGGTTCATGAGAAGAACACAGATCCAATGACACTGGTGGATCCTTATGTGGTTTATGAGAAGAACATACATCCAATGACACTGTGTGTGGTTCATGAAAAGAACACACATCCAATGATGCTGGTGGATCCTTATGTGGTTTGTGAGTAGAATAGACATGCAATGACTATAGTTGTGGTTCATGAAAAGAACAGACATGCAATGACACTGGTGGATCTATATGTGGTTTGTGAGAAGAACAAACATGCAATCACACTGGGTGGATCCATGTGTGGTTCATGAAAAGAACATACATGCAATGACACTGGTGGATCCATGTGTGGTTTGTGACAAGAACACACATCCAATGACACTGGGTGTGGTTCATGAAAAGAACACACATCCAATGACACTGGTGGATCCTTTGTGGTTTGTGAGAAGAATAGACATGTAATGACTCTAGCTGTGGTTCATGAGAAGAACACACATGCAATGACACTGGTGGATCCTTATGTGGTTTGTGAGAAGAACAGACATGCGATGACTCTAGCTGTGGTTCAAGAAAAGAACACACATGCAATGACACTGGTAGATCCATGTGTGGTTTGTGAGAAGAACACACATCCAATGACACTGGGTGTGGTTCATGAGAAGAACACACATCCAATTACACTGGTGGATCCTTATGTGGTTTGTGAGAAGAACAGACATCCAATGACACTGTGTGTGGTTCATGAAAAGAACACACATCCAATGACACTGGTGGATCCTTATGTGGTTCGTGACAAGAACAAACATGCAATGACTCTAGCTATGGTTCATGAAAAGAACAGACATGCAATGACCCTGGTGGATCCATATGTGGTTTGTGAAAAGAACATACATGAAATCACACTAGGTGGATCCATGTGTGGTTCATGAAAAGAACATACATGCAATGACACTGGTGGATCCATGTGTGGTTTGTGACAAGAACACACATCCAATGACACTGGGTGTGGTTCATGAAAAGAACACACATCCAATGACACTGGTGGATCCTTATGTGGTTTATGAGAAGAATAGACATGTAATGACTCTAGCTGTGGTTCATGAGAAGAACACACATGCAATGACACTGGTGGATCCTTATGTGGTTTGTGAAAAGAACAAACATGCGATGACTCTAGCTGTGGTTCGTGAAAAGAACACACATGCAATGACACTGGTGGATCCATGTGTGGTTTGTGAGAAGAACACACATTCATGAACCACTGGGTGTGGTTCATGAAAAGAACAGACATCCAATGACACTGGTGGATCCTTATGTGGTTTGTGAGAAGAACAGACATGAAATGACTCTAGCTATGGTTCTTGAGAAGAACACACATGCAATGACACTGGTGGTTCCTTATGTTGTTTTTGAGAAGAACAAACATGCGATGACTCTAGCTGTGGTTCATGAAAAGAACACACATGCAATGACACTGGTGGATCCACGTGTGGTTTATGAGAAGAACACACAACCAATGACTCTGGGTGTGGTTCATGAAAAGAACACACATCCAATGACACTGGTGGATCCTTATGTGGTTTGTGATAAGAACACACATGCAATGACTCTAGCTGTGTTTCATGATAAGAACAGACATGCAATGACACCGTGGATCCTTATGTGGTTTGTGAGAAGAATGGACATGCGATGACTCTAGCCGTGGTTCATGAAAAGAACACACATGCAATGACACCTGGTAGATCCATGTGGTTTGTGAGAAGAACACACATCCAATGACACTGGGTGTGGTTCATGAGAAGAACACACATCCAATTACACTGGTGGATCCTTATGTGGTTTGTGAGAAGAACAGACATCCAATGACACTGTGTGTGGTTCATGAAAAGAACACACATCCAATGACACTGGTGGATCCTTATGTGGTTTGTGAGAAGAACAAACATGCAATGACTCTAGCTATGGTTCATGAAAAGAACAGACATGCAATGACCCTGGTGGATCCATATGTGGTTTGTGAAAAGAACATACATGAAATCACACTAGGTGGATCCATGTGTGGTTCATGAAAAGAACATACATGCAATGACACTGGTGGATCCATGTGTGGTTTGTGACAAGAACACACATCCAATGACACTGGGTGTGGTTCATGAAAAGAACACACATCCAATGACACTGGTGGATCCTTATGTGGTTTGTGAGAAGAATAGACATGTAATGACTCTAGCTGTGGTTCATGAGAAGAACACACATGCAATGACACTGGTGGATCCTTATGTGGTTTGTGAAAAGAACAAACATGCGATGACTCTAGCTGTGGTTCGTGAAAAGAACACACATGCAATGACACTGGTGGATCCATGTGTGGTTTGTGAGAAGAACACACATCCAATGACACTGGTTGTGGTTCATGAGAAGAACACAGATCCAATGACACTGGTGGATCCATATGTTGTTTGTGAGAAGAACATACATCCAATGACACTGTGTGTGGTTCATGAAAAGAACACACATCCAATGATGCTGGTGGATCCTTATGTGGTTTGTGAGTAGAATAGACATGCAATGACTATAGTTGTGGTTCATGAAAAGAACAGACATGCAATGACACTGGTGGATCTATATGTGGTTTGTGAGAAGAACAAACATGCAATCACACTGGGTGGATCCATGTGTGGTTCATGAAAAGAACAGACATGCAATGACACTAGTGGATCCATGTGTGGTTTGTGAGAAGAACACACATCCAATGACACTAGGTGTGGTTCATGAAACGAACACACATCCAATGACACTGGTGGATCCTTATGTGGTTTGTGAGAAGAACAGACATGCGATGACTCTATTTGTGGTTCATTAGAAGAACAGACATGCAATGACACTGGTGTATCCCTATGTGGTTTGTGAGAAGAACAAACATGCAATGACACTGGGTGTGGTTCATGAAAAGAACATGCATGCAATGTACTGGTGGGTCCATGTGTGGGTTGTTTAGAAGAACACACATCCAACGACACTGGGTGTGGTTCATGAGAAGAACACAGATCCAATGACACTGGTGGATCCTTATGTTTTTTGTGAGAAGAACAGACATCCAATGACACTGTGTGTGGTTCATGAAAAGGACACACATCCAATGATGCTGGTGGATCCTTATGTGGTTTGTGAGAAGAACAGACATGCAATGACTATAGCTGTGGTTCATGAAAAGAACGGACATGCAATGACACTAGTGAATCTATATGTGGTTTGTGAGAAGAACATACATGCAATCACACTGGGTGGATCCATGTGTGGTTCATGAAAAGAACAAACATGCAATGACACTAGTGGATCCATGTGTGGTTTGTGAGAAGAACACACATCCAATGACACTAGGTGTGGTTCATGAAAAGAACACACATCCAATGACACTGGTGGATCCTTATGTGGTTTGTGAGAAGAACAGACATGCGATGAATCTATCTGTGGTTCATTAGAATAACAAACATGCAATGACACTGGTGTATCCCTATGTGGTTTGTGAGAAGAACAGACATGCAATGACACTGGGTGTGGTTCATGAAAAGAAAAGGCATGCAATAATACTGGTGGGTCCATGTGTGGTTTGTTTAGAAGAACACACATGCAATGACCACATGCAATGACACTGGTGGATCCATGTGTGGTTTGTTTAGAGGGACATGTTAGAAATATGCCCTAGAGACAAATAGTAGTAAGGACTATTATCATATTTCATATTGTTTATGATTAAGTTTTATATCATGCTATAACTGTATTGAGTGGAAACATCAATACATGTGTGATATACAAACAACCAAGGGTTCCTAGTAAAACTCTAGTCATTGGTTCATTGGTCAACAGATGATCATGTTTCCTGATCATGTGGCATTTATGCTAGTTGGAAATGGAGTCAACTCATTCGGAGAATGAGATGATGAACCAATACCCAACCTAAACATCGTGAGCCGATCATGTCACGAAGTTCAAGTTATGATGATTAGAAATGGATCCTCGTAGACTATTCCTTAGACCGTGAGGCTATATCAATCACTGTCTCCCGAGAGTGCTTAGATAGCATCAAGCACCACTTGGTAATACAGTGGTTATAAATGTGTGTTCAGGTACTCGGAGGAAACCATAGAGGCAATATATGTCAAGAGCGGGCTTTGTCCGTCCATGTGACGGGAAGATACTCAAGGGCCCACTCGGAGAGGTTATATCCAATAGCTACGCAGCGTGTGATTTGATCATAGGGATATCACTTGTCGGAACGAGTCAAGTAGCATTGTTCAGTAACGAGATTGAACATGACATGGTGATGTCATTAATCAGATCTTGGGCAATGCAAGTATCGAGAGACAAAGGGAATAAGACACGACTGTCTCGGTTCAAACGACGAAAGATCTTCATGGAACGCACACAGGTCACATGGCCATCCAAGTCCCTCTGTCGATCATTGGTGCGGGAGTGTCCCGACCATGTCTGGAGTGTTCTCGAACCGTGGGGTATCACGCTTAAGGGCTAGATGATGCTTAGAGAGTGTTTATAGGATCGGAAGAATCGCTGAAGAATAGTAGAGAGAAAACCGGAAGGGTTTCGGTAAGTCCAGAGGATGTCCGGAGTGGAGGTGGAAGTGTTCCATAACCACGGAGGTTGAATAATATGTGAATGAATGTTAAATATTGATTTAATCATTTATTCATAATTATTTAATAAAGAGAAAATCAATTTAAAAGGTCAAAAGGCTTAATGGGCCAATTCCAGAGGGAAGAGGGCCCATTAGGGAAAGGCAAGAGGAGGAAGGGGCTAAGGGGGTGGCCGGTAGCCCTATTGGGCCAGCCCCCCATGTGGGGCCCATGAGGGGGTGGCCGGCGATGCCTCCCCCACCTCTCCTCTCCTTTAGTCCCACCCTGGGTGTAACATCCCAAATCTTTAATCAAGGTTATCAAGATCCAGATTATCAAATTTAGGGTTAACAAAAACTTTTTCCATTTAAAATCTTTAAGCATTCCTATGTGTGTGCGTTTAAATAGGAGTTGTTTTGAATTGCCATCATTGAGTGATCTGTTGGTTGTAAAATGATTCTAAGGTGAATTACATATCATCCAGATCATTTCCAAGCAAAATCCAAAGAAAAGGAAATCAAATGGAATTAATAAATGCAAATGGTCATTTGTGCCATTTTAATCCACTAGGTCACTTTGGGTGTTCCTAGAACTCAAAGTCCAACAGAAACAATTCTAACTCTTTGCACCCCTTGCTAGTACAAGTAATGATCTACCAAGGCCCACTTTGAAATCCTACAAAGACATTGGAACTCTAAATTTAAATGACATTTGAAAATGGAATCAAGTGTAGGTGCATAGATCACACCTTTTCAAAAACCACTCAAATGAATTCCCCTTGACCTTTCCAAGCAGGCACAGAATCTCAAGCTTAAGTGGAGAACACTCAAAAAATTTGAATCCAAAATTCAAAACTTTTCTTCATGTGGCCATTCTGTCGAACACATGGCAGGCACTGAATCAACACTAGAGTAGCTTCACTGTTTCCATAGTGATCATCGACCAATTTGGTCTTCCACTTAATCCCCTGTCCCCCTAGCGTCTACCCCAGCCTAGACCAGCTCCCCCTTCACCGCTAGCAGCAGTAGCGCGCCGCCCAAATATGGTCATCGCCGGCCAAACGCGGGCAACACGCCAGTGACCGCACATCGCCAAACTAGCACCATCCCTAGCTCTGCCAAACCCTACCGCACTCCCCTGTCCACCCCACGATCACCGCCAACCCCTGGACCACCCCAGAGCCGCGCCGCCCTTTCCTCTCTGCGTGCAGCCAGAGCACGCCAGAGCGTCCTTGCTGCCAGCACGCCACATATAACGCCTCGACACCAGACCATGCACGCCGCTCCACCTCGACCCCCTCAACCCACCAGACACGGCCATGCACCGTCGTGCGACCCACAGTCGCCGAGAGCCGCGTCGAGCACTGCCTCTGTCTCCTAGAGAGCGGGAAGCTCCCGACCAATTACCACCGCCCCTAGCCAAGCCATTGCATCGTAGCTGACTGCCAGCAGACTGCCCACCGTCCGCCTACCTCGCCCATGCCGGTAGCCCCTGTATCGCCGTCACCGACGAGCCGTGCCCATACCTCACTACCTCACCGTCGAGCCTATATAAGGAGGCCTCCCCAACACCATTTCTTCACACCATCTCACTCCCCTCTCTCCACTGACCGTTTCCCCTCTCGGAGCCGCCGAGCAAAGACATCACCGAATTCACCGAGGTAGCCGCTTCAAAGGATGAGACGTGGTCGTCGATTTCGTCCACCTCAGCCCCTACCGCGACTTTGCCTAAGCTCGCCGTCGTCCACCAGTTCGTTTGCCCGCCTCGCCGCACTAGCTGGAGCCCTGGTACATCCCTAGTAGACCCCCACCGACCGCGTTAGGGTTCAGTCTCGCCGGCGACGAGTCCGTCGTCGACGACGACCGTGGACCGTAGATCTTGTTCTAATCGTGTGGTTATTATCGCCCCATACCGCTTTGGGTTTTAAGTGCTGCTGACATGCGGGACCAGCCTGTTAGTCGCCCTTAACACCGCGGAGCGTCACTGGGCCGGTCCATTTACTTTCCCGCGTTAACCTAGTAATTCAAATTAGGTTTTTTTCTATTTAGACTTAAAATCAATTTTGTCCTTTAGTTCAAAATTAATTCAGAGAGTTATATAAATCCAAATTGAGTGATTCCAATTTTGTTGGAAAGGTAATGAAAATATCTATCCAAGCCCGTTGGATTTAAATCATTTAGAGTTAGAGGTCTCTCCTAGTAAAAATAACAAGACAGAAGCTTTTGCACATTCAAACATTTTTATAAAATCAACCATAATAGCTTTTGAGTTGATTCCAACTCTCAAAAATCACATTTAACCATACCTATCTGAATATGTAATAATATTAAGGTTTACATGCAGTGACTTTGGACTAGTACCAAAATAATGCTATATAGGCATTTCTAGTCACTTTAAATCATTAAATATTAAACTTATTAAAATGTGATCCAACATTTAAATCACATTCCCATATGCTAGAATATGTGGTGAGGACATGTGTCCACATGATCCCATATTTTAATTGGAGAATATTAAATCATAGTTATCTTCAATGAGTAGAAATTACTTTTCTCAAATGAAATAAGAATGAAGCTAGTTAATTAAACCTTGTGATGCTTATGATGATAATAGATCATCAAATGTGTGCCTTAGTATGCTAAGTAGACTAGTTAAGTATTGTTTGGTGATTGTGTATCCCGTATGTATTTATAGACAATAGTACCGACCAAGCTTTCGAGGAGGAGGAGTTCTACCAAGAGGAGGAGGAAGAAAACTTCAACCACTGCACCAACCAAGGCAAGCTAGCACTATACAAGTTAACCCTTTCAAGTTTTAATTGCAAGCCTAGCACTACAAGTAAACTGAGCAAGCTATTGTTAGCAAGCTAGAATTAAGCTAGATAACCTAAGCAAGATGCATGAGGCATGCTTTGGTTATACCCTTGACTTATACCTACTCCAAGTTTTTATTTACAAGCGTTGCCTTCTCTACTTTACCAAAGTCTGTTACTTGTTTAAAGGTAGCATAAAAATTATAAAACTTGACCTATCTAGTTAGACTTAGATGTCATTCTATGGCATGAGATTGAGATTAGCATCCCACTTTAGTGAACACTCTTAACTTAGTAGTTTAGAGCTAAACCAAAACCTGATTCACTTTAGATGGGAATACTTGGTGAAAATTGACTTGTGAAAACCTTGGAATGATGAGTCATTCTATTGAGATGTTTTGACATGTGTTGAGAAACACAAATGGTTTATGATGATGAAAATGTTGAGGCATGAGCGTTAGCCCTTTTACAAAACTGATGGTTGGGTTCGGATGCGATACCATTCCAATTTTACCGTACAACCACAATACCTAAATTGGGTAAGGCTTAGCTAGAAGTTTATATGCATTAGTATTAGTTCCCTCGCGGGAGAGGTTTGAGCTGAGGCTACCTCTCAATGTTGTCCACCTATGCAGTGCCCAAGATGACAGATGGTCATGGTTGGGAGGCCATACTCATAGGATATGTGCTTATACTATGGTGTGTAAAGGAAAGGTTATGTTTGATTATCTGCACACTAAGTATGATGATTCAGGGTTATCCCTGACAGATGTATCGAATCTTGTGGTGAAAGTGTACTACCTTTGCAGAGTGTCAAACTATTGGAATAGCCGCGTCCGCGATTATAGATAGTTGGAGTGGCCATACTGTTCTGTTGTCAGATGTTTTCAAAACAATTTATGAAATGAATTGTGACATGACTTGACCACAACAGAGTTGTGACTATGACAATTAAGTTCCCACTTAAGTGATTTTAAACTTTATTTTATCTTTCTTTGTTTCTGAACTCAGCTTTGGTTTCAAACTTAACTTTACAATTGAACTTAGAGTTAGCATTCCTACTAGAACTATCTTACTTGTTAGTAGTAGTTTGCGAGTACTTAAAGAGTACTCATGGCTTTTGTCCCTGGCTATTCTCGTGGCCAGACTATGCAGGAGACTACCATGATGAAGGACAACATGACGGCTATGATAACTAGACTATCTTCCATCGTCAGCATTGCCTGTGACTCTGAAGATGGACCCCACCGCTACGCTTATTATTTATTCCGCTGCTTGTTGTATTAAGACTGGATCATGAGATCCTTTATTCGTGTAAGACCTTATTATGGTTTGTAATGGATGATGTACTGTGATATCCAATCTGTTATGTCTCGCAAAAATGGTAATCCTGGGATTGCGATGTATGGCATAACATGCATCTGAGATTAAAAATCCGGGTGTTGACACCAGGACTTTGAGGGAGGTAGTACCTCCCCTCCCCCTATATATAGTGGGGTATTTGGCCAGATAAACACACCCAATAATCAATAAAGGTCTTCTCACTTCTTGGGAGGACCTCCAATTGATATTTTCTCTCTCTCTCTCTCCCTCTCTTTCGTGACCGTGGTCCCAAGTTTGGACTACGCGAACGAGAGACATCTTCACCGCGGAGGACCGTCGCGCCGCGGGATTCGGATCTAGGAGCTCTACTTCCGCAACTGCTGTTGGGTCGGGGAAGCAGGAGTCATCGTCAGGAACTGGACGTGTGTAACTCCCTGCGAGGTGTCACACTTGAGGCACTCAAGTCGTTGGAGCCGTTGGAGCGCAAGGACTTCATCACGACCTTGAGGTCGGCTTCGGCTCGTCTACATCAACCACACTCTCCTGAGCGTTGACAATGCTTTTCGGTCTTCAAGGATAAGTTCGCGAAAAGCCCCACCCATTACTGTATTACTAATAGATAGGTCCTGGCAGCATCAGGGGTTTAGGGGCGTGGGGTAAAATTTATTGTTTTCATACGCGGAACCCCTACAGTGGTATCAGAGCTAGATCTATGCGTAGTAATGCTAGTACGGGTAAAACACACGAGATGTAGCGTGTGGGCGTTGATCTTTTAGTTGTTACCCTCCCACATGTACTTGTGTATACCGCAACAATGCTTGATGAAGTAGCCCCCAACCGACTTTATGCGTTCATTCGCAAGACTGGTTCACGCTTGACATACAGCTTGTACCGTATAGTGGCTTAGGGGGTGTCTGTCTCTCTCTTGCATTAGTTGGTATACCATTTGAAATGGAGGGCCCCGAAAAGGGTGTAGTAGAGACAACTACTTGATCAGCGTTGTGCTAAAAGTTTGTAGGTAAGAACAGTTCTTGTGCGAAAGCCCATTCAACCACGTAAAACATGCAAAGATAAAGTAGAGGTGTCTAACTTTGTTTTGCAGGGGGGTGTTGCTTTGTGATATGGTTGTGGCAAAGGTAAAGTGATTACCTTTTGTTACGTAGTAGTAGATAGTCACGGAGATGACGGACTACCACGCCGGAATGACACCGGTACCCTGGTGTCTACGACACCGGAACCCTGGCGCCGGAATCCGGTGACGACGGATGAAGATCACGACGTGAAGGACCATATCATAGCACATTTACATTCAATGTTATTGTTTGTATATCTTATTGTGTGCTAGTATTAGATACTCGACGGTAGCCTAATAAGATGACCCCTGTTAAAATTACCAATGATTGTGTTCCCCCTTAGTGTGCACCACCAAGAAAGTTCTTCGTTACGAGGTAGGCCGTGATGATCGGGTGTCAGACATATCTACGTTCACATACGGTGGGTGTAAGCCATGTTGCACAGCGAATACACTAAGGTTGAGTTGGTGAGCCTAGCATGTGCAGACATGTCCTCGAAACACGGATGGTCGAAAGATTGAGCACGAGTCGCATGAATGATATGACCGATGTTTAGCATCCACCCTTGAACCCACATTGATGGCCGTGATGATCGAGGGAGATGTAGCTGATAGGGGTCGTGTTATCACTAGGAACCCTTATGGGGATAGGTGTTTCTAAGTGGAGTTATTATTAACTCATTTAATTATAAACTTAATCTAAATTCCTTTTTGCAATTATAAATGTAGAAAATGGTTCTCCCCGAGATTACCTTCCCTATTGACGATTGATTAAAAGGAGAAAAGCTCAAGTTAGATGGATCCAACTTCTCTGCATGGGTCATGCGCCTTTTCGATCTCCTTGGTGAGAACAAAGTGGCTGACTACATGATATACGAGATGTACTTGGAGCCACCCTATTCTCATGAGACCCAGGAACATCAGGATCTCCGCTGCTGTCGTCGTGTGATGGCCACATTCATATCAGTGACGATGCGCCTCGGGATGGAGGATGGGCTATGGCCAATGGTGGGAAGTCTTAATCCCCGAATGGTCATGGCACATCTGATATCGCGTTTCGTGGAACAAGTGCGCATGTGGGAGTATGAGCTGATGGGGGACTTCTCCATAAAGATGGAGGAGGGCTCCTCACTGGACGAGCACTTGTTGAGCATGTACAATGCATACATGAGTCTGGCATACTACCCGGACAACTGGTTCACAAGCTCTTTTGCAATGGGAGTTGTGCTGTGGTCGCTACCACCTAGCTTCCAAGCACAAGTCAGGATTTGCATTATGAGAGGCGACGCGGAAACACTGGATTTCCACGAGTTCATATCACATTTCAGAGATGTGGTGGTTGAACCTGATGTCGCTGGGGTCATCAATGACAAAGGTATATATTTGATATACAAGTTTATAAATGTTATAATCTTGCAAACACATTTGTAGTGTTAAGTATATTTGATACTTGTTCTGTTTTGCTTAAAACAGGTCCTTCTGCACGAGAGGTGCTTGCTGGAGAGGAGGTGATGTTGCGTTCTGATGGCGAGCATGATGATGATGGCCAACGACGCTCTCCCTCGACATTTATCATTTAGTTTATGTTTTGGATAGTTATTGTAATCAAAATACTATGAACTTCTTTAGTGTGTCTCACACTTTGTGAGACGGTTATTCATATCAGTTTGTAACAAACAGTTGTTCTACTTTTATGAATGATTTCTATTTGTGTTCATATCTTGTTTGATTATATGTGAATTATCCTTGTTGTTTGAAACTAATTGATAATGCATGAACATTTGTAAAATATTGAAATGCCTTGAAAAATACCTAACTTAATGATATATTCATTAATGAATGAAACCATTGTATAAATTCAAAGTTATAATGATACTATGTGAAAGTCATTCGATTTATTATCACATATAAATCATGCCTAAGTTCAGCAATATAACTTGAACACAGAGTATTAATTGAATACAAAGTGTTCAATGAATAGTTAAAAGTAAATACATATTCGATATATTGTGTTTTAACAAAATGTTAATTATCATTATATGATTGTTTAAATGTGTAAAGAAGTTTACCAAAGGAAACATGAATAAGAAACTATTTGATTTAATCAAAGTGTTTCATCAATAAAAGGGTATAAATATAAAAGAGAATCTAATTACTATGATTTGATCAATAGTAATGAAATTCAACTTTATAAAGAATGGCATAAAAGTAATTGTGAAATGCAAAGCATTTTGAAACGTCAAAATGCAAATCATCACAATATGATATTAGATATCAGCGTGGGTAAATAGATGGCACCAAATAAATCGTTGTAGTATAGATGTAGAGACCATTAGTTAGAAATAGTTAGCACTCAATTAGAACATATAGTGAACCATCTGGATTCGTGAAAGCGGCTCCATATCTAGTATGGATCATCGAAAAAGTTTTGGAGTTATTCGATATAACCAAAACAATAGCGAATAAGTTCTTGTAGAGTATTCATTGGAAACTTTGAATATGAAACCCATAGCTGAAACCAAAAGAGAAGCAAAACTAGTATTGCTTGGTTTTTGGTACATTCTTAGGAAAGCTCACTTTTAGTGATATTTCTCGATTATGGAGAAAATGGAAGATAGTGAAAAACATGATGAGGATTCAAATCCATGCATCAGAGTGTTGAGAAGCTAATGCACAATGTTCAATGATTCTCTTCACAAAAGGAAAGAATCAATGATAATGATCATTGTGTTTTCTCCACTAGTGTTTTCACTACATGAAGTAGGATTCAAAATGTAATCCATATCTTGTATGGAGACATTTGTGAATCATTTGTCGTGATTCTTGGAATATGACATACCTACGAACTACAAAGGAAATAATGGTAAACTAGAATTATGAGAAATCCTAGAAGCAAAATTCCCTTGAGATTAGAAAGCAACTCGTTGCTGAATTTCACAAGTAAAAGGGGTTACTTGGAATTTTCCCAAATGACTGTAAAGCCATAGTGGAAAAGGGGGTGAATGACAAAAGCACAATTTGTCAAGTATTGGACGAATTCAAATGAATTTGATTCATGTGTGCTTAATGTCTAGTGGATTTGGAACTAGTAAAAGTACTAGTATCTCATAGTAAATCTCCAAGTTTGATATTTGATCAAAGGATTTTGAAGTTGTTCAAAATAGTGAGTAGATGTGCAATTTGCATGAAATTGAGTGGGAGCTATGAAAGTCTTCCTAAAACAATATGTGAATGACATATTTTTGAGTGGGAGCAATATAAGTCTCAAATTCAAATATGTAGGAACATAGTTTGAGTAAGAGTACTGACTCATACCCAAATATGATAGGAACATATTTTGAGTGGGAGCTTATAGAGTGATTCTTAAGTGTGTTAAGAATAAAAGCGCAAGTACCAATAAATAATGATTTATGAGGTGTAGAAGTTGATAATAAGTGTATTATGATATTATGTAGTATTCCTTAAGGGTTTCTAAAAAGGGTTTCAGAATAGAAGTTAATTAAGGAACTAATCCTTAATAACTCAAATTAGGAATAGTATTAAGTTGAACATCAATGGTTAAAAGAAAGAAAAGGATGATTATCATCCACTATGTTGAGACATAGGTTCTATCTTAGAAAACCATGATAGTAACTTAACATAATATATGATCTAATAAGGAACGTTTGAAAGTGATTAAGTTTGAATCACGGAACGTTGAGCTAAGTTTGTCCACAGTGTCTAATAGAGAACTATAGACATATTTTCCAAATCCGTAAAGGATGACATATCTTAAAACATAAAGAGTTATGTTATAAGGGAATATGTTGGAAACTCCCGTATATACCGATTGAAGTCAAGTAGGAAGCGAGGTGAACAAAACGTCAAAAGTTGCACAGACTGCACTAGTGTTTTGATGGTTACATTTATAATAATAGATAAGGGTACCATCTAAAGTGTTGTATAATGTTATGGCGGGGCTAGTTCGCTTTTAATGTAGAATGATGTGTCCTAGTGCACAGTGCCCATGAGAAAGCCCTCGAGGTTGATCTAAAGTCACTGTAGGCTCCTGGAATCAGGCCTCGTTCTGCTGCCATAGCGACGATGCATACACACAGATGTTATCATGTGATGATAAAGTATTAATGTCAATCAAGGTGACATTAGTAAGTTGCAAAGGATTTGGGACTATAAAGTATAGACCCAAGACTCAACCTCTTCCATGAGCAAGCATGTTCAGGGTACCGGATATATGGTGCCAATGATTAAAGAACAAATGCAGCTAGTGTATTTGTACTCTAGTGCAAGTGGGAGACTGTTGGAAATATGCCCTAGAGACAAATAGTAGTAAGGACTATTATCATATTTCATATAGTTTATGATTAAGTTTTATATCATGCTATAACTGTATTGAGTGGAAACATCAATACACGTGTGATATACAAACAACCAGGGGTTCCTAGTGAAACTCTAGTCACTGGTTCATTGGTCAACATATGATCATGTTTCCTAATCATCTGGCATTTATGCCAGTTGGAAATGAGGCCAACTCATTCGGAGAATGAGATGAGGAACCAATACCCAACCTAAACATAGTGACCCGATCATGTCATGAAGTTCAAGTTACGATGATTAGAAATGGATCCTCATAGACTATTCCTTAGACCGTGAGGCTATATCAATCACTCTCTCCCGAGAGTGCTTAGATAGCATCAAGCGCCACTTGGTAATATAGTGGTTATAAAGGTGTATTCAGGTACTCGGAGGAAACCGTAGAGGCAATGTATGTCAATAGCAGGATTTGTCCGTCCATGTGACGGGAAGATACTCAAGGGCCCACTCGGAGAGGTTATATCCAATAGTTGTGCAGCGTGTGATTTGATCACAGTGATATCACTTGTCGGAACGAGTCAAGTGATATTGTTTAGTAACGAGATTGAACACGACATGGTGATGTCATTGATCAGATCTTGGGCAATGCAAGTATCGAGAGACAAAGGGAATAAGACACGACTGTCCCGGTTCAAACGATGAAAGATCTTCGTGGAACGCACATGGGTCACATGGCCATCCAGGTCCCTCAGTCGATCATTGGTGCGGGAGTGTCCCGACCATGTGTGGAGTGTTCCTGAACCGTGGGGTATCATGCTTAAGGTCTTGATGATGCTTAGAGTGTGTTTATAGGATCGGAAGAATCACCGAAGAATAGTAGAGAGAAAACCGAAAGGGTTTCAGTAAGTCCGGGGGATGTCCGGAGTGGACGTGGAAGTGTTCCATAACCACGGAGGTTGAATAATATGTGAATGAATGTTAAATATTGATTTAATCATTTATTTATAATTATTTAATAAAGAGAAAATCAATTTAAAAGGTCAAAAGGCTTAATGGGCCAATTCCAGAGGGAAGAGGGCTCATTAGGTAAAGGAAAGAGGAGGAAGGGGCCAAGGGGGTGGCCGGCGACCCTATTGGGCCAGCCCCCCACGTGCGTCCCTTGAGGGGGTGGCCGACGGTGCCTCCCCCACCTCTCCTCTCCTTTAGTCCCACCCTGGGACTTTGAGGGAGGTAGTACCTCCCCTCCCCCTATATATAGTGGGGGTATTTGGCCAGATAAACACACCAAATAATCAATAAAGGTCTTCTCACTTTTTGGGAGGACCTCCAATTGATATTTTCTCTCTGTCTCCCTCTCTCACTCGTGACCATGGTCCCAAGTTCGGACTGCACGAACGAGAGACATCTTCAACACGGAGCGCCGTCGTGCTGCGGGATTCGGATCCAGGAGCTCTACTTCCGCAACTGCTGCTGGATCGGGGAAGCGGGAGTCATCGTCAGGCACCGGACGTGTGTAACTCCTCGCGAGGTGTCGCACTTGAGGCACTCAAGTCGTTGGAGCCGTTGGAGCACAAGGACTTCATCACGACCTTGAGGTCGGCTTCGGCTCGTCTACATCAACCACGCTCTCCTGAACGTTGACAACGCTTTTCGGTCTTCAAGGGTAAGTTCGTGAAAAGCCCCTCCCATTACTGTATTACTAATGGATAGGTCCTAGCAGCATCAGGGGTTCAGGGGTGTAGGGTAAAATTTATTGTTTTCATACACGGAACCCCTATAGAATAGACATGCAATGACACTGGATGTGGTTCATGAAAAGAACAGAAATGCAATGACACTGGTGGATCCTTATGTGGTTTGTGAGAAGAACTAACATGCAATCACACTGGGTGGATCCATGTGTGGTTCATGAGAAGAACATACATGCAATGACACTGGTGGATCCACGTGTGGTTTGTGAGAAGAACACACATCCAATGACACTGGGTGTGGTTCATGAAAAGAACACACATCCAATGACATTGGTGGATCCTTATGTGGTTTGTGAGAAGAACAGACATGCAATGACTCTATCTATGGTTCATGAGAATAACATGTTGGGTTTGCAGCATAGAAAGCAAAAAATTTCCTACGATGAGAACTATACGCCAAGATCTATCTGCTAGTTACAAGCAACGGGTGGATATACATCCATATAGAACTTACCCTTGAAGACAACAGAGTTTTGTTAAGGAGTTGGAACTCGTGGATGATGTAGTCATACGCTTGCCGATCTCACGATCATGTGGAAGTCCTAGCGTCGCAAATCAGCAGTGCATCCATCGTCGCACACACGTTCAGGCCACCGAATAACCTCCACCTCCTCGCTCCAGCGAATCAGCGGAAGCAGCAAGTCCTTCCAGACGCAAAGCCACCGGGAACATGTATATTGCTAATCTGAGACCATGGGGAAATATATCTAGAGGGGGAGAGAGATCCATCACGAGGAGGTGTGCTTTGTGAGGGAGGAGAGGGGGGCCTTTTCTAGGAGAGGGGGGCTCCTCCCCTACCATGGCCGGCCCCCATAGGGGGTTCCCCCACCTCTTCCTCATTCATGTGGTGGAAGCTTCACTCACATCAATTTAGCCTCCACCCAAAGTTCCAGTCACATGCATTAAATTTCCACCAAATTTAATGCAACTCTCATTTAATAAAACTCTTTTATTTGTTTTAATCAGAATTTTTTTAATTACTTTCAATATCACATGCAGAACCAGTTTCTGCAATTTCACCTGAAACAATTTCGGTTTCCCAGCGCTTTGCAATTCTTTCGTCTAAAACATATGTGCTCCAAAATGGTGTTCGGAAACCCTTAAGTGTGTCACCTTACGGTTCGCGAATAATGCAGACATGATTGAGAATCCTCTCAAATCAATAATTAGAAGCGGGACCTAGAGATCCATACTGACTCCTGCACATTCAACAATGACTTATGTGATCGTGAGAACCTTTAAAGCTAGTCACTTAATCCCTTTGTCTCATGATGTCCGAGATTTGATCATCGGTATCCAAATACCTAGTTTCTGCAATTTCACCCGAAACAATTTCGGTTTCCCAGCGCTTTGCAATTCTTTCGTCTAAAACATATGTGCTCCAAAATGGTGTTCGGAAACCCTTAAGTGTGTCACCTTACGGTTCGCGAATAATGCAGACATGATTGAGACTCCTCTCAAATCAATAATCAGAAGCGGGACCTAGAGATCCATACTGACTCCTGCACATTCAATGATGACTTATGTGATCGTGAGAACCTTTAAAGCTAGTAACTTAATCCCTTTGTTTCATGATGTCCGAGATTTGATCATTGGTATCCAAATACCTAGTTTGATCTCGTTGCCGACATGCACTATTTTCTCGTTCCCGTGATATAACATTCTAGTGATCACATCACTTGCTTGCAAGCTATCTTAATGTGATATCACCGAGAGGGACTAGAGTATATGTAACATCCCAAAACTTTAATCCAAGCTTATCATGATCAAATCATCCAAAAATGGGGTTAACAAAAACTTTTCCAAATTTAAAATGAAAGCATGCATATATGTATGTATTTAAAATAGGAGTTGTTTGAATTGCCATGATTGATTGATCCAATGCTTGTAAAATGTTTCTTAGGTGATTTAAACATCATCTACATCATTTCCAAACTTTTCCTAAAGAAAATCAAATCAAAATGAATTAAAAAGAAGGAATGGTCATTTTGACAAATTTAACTCTCATGCCTACTTTGGCTATTCCTAGTACTCATTTCTTAACAGAAACAATTCTTGATCGTTGCACCCCTTGCTAGTACACATAATGAGGTACCAAGGCCCACCTTGTGATCTACTAAAAACATTCTGTAAACTAATTTAAATGACAGTTTAAAATTGAATCTAATGCATATGCATAGATCACCCCTGTTTCAAAAACCATCTATTTGAGCACCATTTTCAAAACCATTGCAACCAGAGACTACCTATCACTAGTGGAGATCACCCAAAATTTTTGAACTTAAAATTCAAAATTTTTTCTCTTGCGGCCATTTCATCAAACACTTAGCAGGCAGATTTCAAACCAAACAAATTTCACTATTTTTAAACAGTGTTCTGGCCAAACTTGTTCCCCAACTTGCCACCAAAATCTCTCCACTACTTCCCCTACCCCTCGCTAGCCTAGCCACACACTATGCCACGACCAAATGGTCATGGCCATTAAGGCCGAGCCCCCAATTGGGCACCTCACCGGCGACAGCATGCCACAGCCGCCGCCATCGCCATCCACCGTGTCCTGGAGGTAGCTCGTGGTCCACCTCCACCGCCCGACCAGCCCCAGCCCAAGGACAGCGACCAGAACAACCAGGAACCGCCACGCCCAGAGCCGATCGACCATGCCGACACCGTCCGCAGAGCGCGCCCTGTCCCCTGTAGCCAGACCCCGCCTAGCTCCAGCCGCCCGTCTACACGATCCCCACCGGCCTAGCAAGCCAACGGACATGCCCAATCCCCCGACCGTGCCCCGTAGTCGCCGGCCGCCGTAAAACTCACCGTCGGCAGAGACTTAGTGCGCGCCGCGCTCTTTACTTTCCCCGACCGCAAACCACTGCACAAGCACCACCGTGACACTCGCCAGGGAACCGCCGATCGTCCTAGCACACTGCCCACGCCTCTAGCTCGTTGTGCCGTCGTCACCGGCGAGCATCGCCCATGCTTCTCTGCCGCTTAGCCGCGCCTATAAAAGGAGCCCTCCCCAGCACCAAAGACTCACACCATTCCACTCCCCTCACCTCTCTGAACCTCACCCACCTCTCGCCGGAGCAAGTGGAGCATCAGCTCGCCGGAATTGGAGCCGGAGCCGCCGCCTCGGGAGAAGAAGGGTGTCGTTGATTCCGGCCACCCCAAGCTCCGCCGCGACCATGCCTCGCCTCGCCATCGTCTTCCACTTCCTTCGCCCGCATCGCCGACCCCGCTGGAGCCCTGGTACACCCCCAATAGACCCCCACCGAGCCGCTAGGGTTCGAGCTCGCCGGCGACCTATTCGTCGTTGACGACGACCCTCAGCCATAGATCTAGCCTCTAATCACACGGCCCACAACGCTGCAGGCCGGCTTTTAAGTGTCACGACAAGTGGGACCCCATTGAGTTGAGTCACATGAGCGCCACTGGTCCGACCCATTCCCTTTCCCGCGTTAGCCCACAGATTCAAATCTGGATTTTTCTTTTTAGTTAGAATATAGTTTCTGTCCAGTGTTTCAAAATTCAATTCTGTGAGTTTGACAAATCCAAATTGCATGAAACTAATTTTTTCTGAAAGGTATTTAAATGATCTATCCAAGCCCGTTGGATTTAATTCATTTAGAGTTGTAGATCTCTCCTAATAAAAATAAGAAGACAAAAGCTTTTGCAACTTGAAACATTTTTATAAAATCAACCAAGTTAGCTTTTGAGTTGATTCCAACTCTCAAAAATCATATTTCATCATATCTATCTAAATATGTAATAATATTAAGGTTTACATGCAGTGACTTTGGACTAGTACCAAAATAGTGCTATATAGGCATTTCTAGTCACTTTAAATCATTAAATAATGAACTTAAACCAAAGTAATATGGATCCAACCCTTAAATCTCATTCCCACATGTTAGAATATGTGGTGAGGACATGGGTCCACATGATCCCATATTTTGGTGGTGAATATTAAATTTTAGTTAATATTTCAATGAGTAGAAATTAATTTTCCAAAATAAAAAGGTTGAAACTATTGAATTAAACTTGTGATGTTTGTGATGATAATAGATCATCAATTGTGTGTTTTAGAATGTTACTTAGCCTAGTTAAGTATGGTTGGTGATTGTCTCCTACCTATGTATTTATAGACGCTGTACCGACCAAGCCTTCGAGGAGGAGGAGTTCTACCAGGAAGAAGAAGAAGAAAACTTCAACCATTGCACCAACAAAGGCAAGCTATTAGTGGCAAGATAACCCTTGCAAAACATACTCTAGCAAGCTATTGTTAGCAAGCTAGAATAAAACTAGATGGTTTAGCAAAGATGCCTTAAGCATGCTTTGATCACACCCCTTTAACTATTAGTACCCCAAGTCTTATTGACAAGTTTTACCTCCCTTAGTTTACACAAAGTTCTTTACTTAATTTTTGAAGGTAGCATAAAGAGTATAAAACTTGACCTACTTAGAAACCTTTAGATGTCATTCTATGGCATGAGATTGATCCCATCTTTCCACCTTAGTGAACACTCTTAACTTAGTACCTTAGCATAGATCAAAAATTTGAGTCACTTTAGATGGGAGCACTTGGTGAAAATGAATTGTGAAAACCTTGGAATGACGAGTCATTCTATTGAGATGTTTTGACATGTGTTGAGAAACACAACTGGTTTATTACGATGAAAATGATGAGGCATGAGCCTTAACCCTTTTATAAAACTGATGGTTGGATTCGGATGCGATACCATTCCAAATTTACCGTACAACCACATTACCTGAATTGGGTAAGGCTTAGCTGGAAATTTATATGCATTAGTATTAGTTCCCTCATGGGAGAGGTTTGAGCTAAGGCTACCTCTCAATGGTGTCCACCTATGCAGTGCCCAAGATGACTGATGGTCATGGTTGGGAGGCCATAGTCATAGGAGAGGTGCTTGTACTAGGGTGTGTAAAGGGAAGGTTATGTTTGATTATCTGCATACTAAGTATGATGATTCAGGGTTATCCCCATGATGTATCGAATCTTGTGGTGAAAGTGTACCACCTCTACAGAGTGTCAAACTATTCAATAGCTGCGTCATGTTATGGACAGTTGGAATGGCCATACTGTTTCGTTGTCAGATGTTTTCTAAATAA
Organism: Avena insularis; assembly: GCA_023614405.1. NCBI lineage: Eukaryota > Viridiplantae > Streptophyta > Magnoliopsida > Poales > Poaceae > Avena > Avena insularis. Next base: position 444,894,261 of record CM042684.1, read on the forward strand.
CTTGGAAATGAATGATGAACTTTGACTTGACCACAACAGGGTTGTGTTAATAATAAAAGCTTTCCAACTTAAGTGATTCTAGAACTTTACTTTATCTTTTCTTGCTTTAGAACTTAGCTTAGGTTTCAAACTTAACTTGATAGTTAACTTAGATTTAGTACTTTAACTTAGAATTATACCCCTTGTTAGTAGTAGTTTGTGAGTACTTAAAGAGTACTCATGGCTTTTGTCCCTGGCTATTATCATGGACAGACTATGAAGGAGATTATCAAGATGATGGTCAGCAGGACGGCTATGATAACTAGGACTATCTGCCTTTGTCGACATTGCTCGTGCTCAAGATGGACCCCACCGCCACGCTATCGCTTATTTCCGCTTGTTGTATTAAAGACTGGATCATGAGATCCTTATTTGTGTAAAACCTTATGTATGGTTTGTAATGGATGATGTACTATGATATCCAATCCGTTATGTCTCGCAAAAATGGTAATCCTGGGATTGCGAAGTATGGCATAACGGGCATCTGGGATTAAAAATTCGGGTGTTAACAAGTTGGTATCAGAGCCATCCTGACCATAGGAGACCCTAGTTAGAATGGACGTCCAAACCAAAAACTTAGCTTCAAAACCAAATTGAGTATTTATGAAAAACTATTTCCCCTCTTACCCTTGTGAACTCATTCTTTCTCAAAAATACATGTTCCTCAAAATTCTTACATTACTACTTAAAATTTGACACACTTGATCACTTCACTAACTTCCTCATCCTAAATTCTTGTAGATGGAGACTCAGTTCAACAAGTTTTACCAGTTGGGAAACGGAGGTCAGCTGATCTTCGAGAGGGATCTAGATTCACTGTCGGAGTTACTGGGACGCCCACATCCGGAGTTTCTTGGAGCTCAACTTCCAGGACCCCTAGGAGGAGACCTATAATGTCTAGTCACCGCAGATCTTTGAGGAAGCATTGAAGCACCAACTTATGGAGGAATTCAGTTCTCCATGAGAGAGAACAACTGGCTAGATGGATTAGCCAGGGCATTGCATGAAGCTCTCGCACGTATATATGCCCTCAGCGTCAACAAGATTCAAGGAACCCGTTTTGCCCACTATGCAAGACGTGACTTCATGGGAATGCCGATGGAGATGCCAAGTCACCCAGAATTGAGGCGTCAAGTGGAGAACCTTGACTTCTTGCTTCATGACCGACAGCAGGAACTGGACAATGCCAGGGAGTTAGCCAACTAGAACCGTGCCATTGCCGACCAGAAGGCCCAGACTTTCGCATTGCTCATCCAAGACCGCTAGTCTCTTTGTCGCCAGCGTGCCAAGAAGGATCGCACCATAGCCCGTCTTTGCAAGAAGGTGGCCGACCTCGAGAAGACCGTCAAGGAGCAGGAAGCTCAGCTTGCAGCAAAAGAAGAAGAAGATGAGGGTGAAGACATCCAGGGAGATATGGATTCTTACCTCAGCAACGATGACGATTTTCTGGTAGAGGATGCTGTGGACTTCTACACTGATGATGAAGACTTCGAATTCATTGACGATGAGTAGATGCACTAGAGCACTGTCGTAGCATGAGATGTATCATCTCATTGTATCGTAGCATACAGAATGGTTCTTCAAACCATCTGTTTTCCCCTTTGATTGTTGTGGTGTGTGTTGTATCGTGTGCTTGCTTGCATGAATGAAAATGAAGTTAGTTGAAAAACCTGAGTCTAACTCAAAGTTGTAGCTTTGAAAACCCAAAACCATGAACCTTAGAATTTCCCTCTTACCCCTATATCTATCTCAATCTTCAGATGACTCGTGGAAACCAAGGAGGGAGCAGCTCATCGCAGGACCCAATGCTGCAGATCTTGCAGAATCTCATCACAGACCGTGAAGCAAGCAGAGCCGAGCATCAAGCCAACTTAGCAACCTTGCAGCAGATCGCCCAAATGGCTCTCAACAACAAAGGACATGGAAATCAGGATCACCATGGATCTAAACTCAAAAATTTTCAGAACACAAATCCCCCAATCTTCAACCAATCTGAGAACCCATTAGATGTCAAGGATCGTTACGACCATGGAAAACAACCTCGAAGTTGCAGGAGTTGATGAGAATGAGAAAGTTCTCTTCGCCACCCACTATCTGGCGGGAGATGCAAGAGCTTGGTGGAATAGCGTCTGCAATATGAACCATGGCCAGGTGATGACCTGGGAAGCATTCAAGGTCAAGTTCAACCGCACCCATGTGCCGCAAGGTCTCGTCAACACGATGAGAGATGAATTCCGTGAACTGAAGCAAGGAAGATTGACTGCGGTAGAGTACCGTGACAAATTATTGTCACTTGCCAGATATGCACCAGATGAAATCAACACGGAGGCCAAGAAGAAGGAGAGATTCTTAAACGGACTGCATGATGAGATGCAGACTATCCTCGTCAACATCCATTTCCAGGATCTCGAAGAACTCGTTGACTCTGCCATTCAGATGGAAGGGAAGATTAACCAGGCAAACGACAACCGCAAGCGTCGTATGATGCAGCAGTCTGGATCTAGTAGTCACCAGAAGTACCGTCCTAACCCCTCACCAGGATATGCACCAAGGAACAACCGACCCCCAAATTCTCGCCCAAGCTACCCCAACCATAGCAGAGGAAATGTGAAGTCCGGAGGAAACAATCACCACTCCGGCAATGCCAACAACTTCAACCGTGCCCCTCCCAAGAACAACAACAACAACATCGCCTTAATCGGCAGCAATGCTGTACCTGTCGCAGTCAAGGACAAGTCCCAGATCACTTGTTTTGAGTGTGGAGTGAAGGGTCACTACTCCAATGAGTGTCCTAAGAAGACTGCAACCAATGCCCCTGTGAATGCCCCAGCTCAGCAGCAGCGTCGTGTTTAACCAGGAAGGAGGTTTGCCCCAGGGAACCCGCACAACCGCAACTATCGTCTCTTCCACATGAACGCAGAAGAAGCCCAGGAAGCGCCAGATGTAGTGCTGGGTATGTTTTCTGTCAACTCAGTTTTAGCAAGAGTATTGTTTGATTCTGGATCATCGCATTCATTTGTCACCGAAGAATTTGTATGCACTAGTAAGATTCACCCAACCAACCTGAAGCATGTCATGATAGTTCAAATCCCCGGTTCAACAACAAAAGCTAGAAAAATTTGCAAAGCTGTACCTATCAGAATTCATGGGATAGATTTTTATGCCAACCTAATTGTACTTGGAACCAAAGGATTGGAGTAGTACTAGGTATGGACTGGATGTCAAGGCATAAAGGACCGATAGACTGTGCTAAGAAAGCCATCACCATGACCAGTAGTTCTGGAGTAACAGTAGAGCATATCTCCAAAACCTTACCCCGTCAATTCAAGTGCAACAAGAGTGTAGCCCAGCCTACCATTGACCAAGTCAGAGTAGTCTGTAAATACCCCGACGTATTCCCAGATGAATTGCCAGGTATGCCCCCGGATAGGTATATGGAGTTCATTATCAAACTAATCCTCGGAACCGGACCTATAGCCCAGAGACCCTATACCATGAACCCCTCAGAGCTAGTTGAACTAAAGAAGTAGTTGGATGCCATGTTAGCAACAGGCTTGATTCAACCAAGTGCATCGCCATGGATATCACCAGTGTTATTCGTCGACAAGAAAGATGGAGGCAACCGTCTGTGTACCGACTACCGAAAGTTGAATGATGTCACCATCAAGAACAAGTACCCCTTGCCAAAGATAGAGGATCTATTTGATCACTGACGGACCTCGTATTCTCAAAGATTGATCTTAGGACTGGTTATCACCAACTTAAGATTCGTGCAATGGATATTCAAGACCGCTTTACTAATCGCTATGGTTTATACGAGTATACGGTTATGTCTTTTGATTAACCAATGCCTCGCTATTTCATGAATCTCATGAATAAGATCTTTATGAATTTCCTAGATAAGTTTGTAGTTGTGTTTATCGACGACATCCTTATCTACTCCAAGTCAGAAGAAGAGCATGAGAAACATCTGAGAATCATCCTAGAAACCCTGAGAGAGCATCAGTTATATGCCAAGTTCAGCAATTGTGAGTTTTGGCTGAAAGAAGTAGGATTCCTAGGACATATTGTGTCTGCCGGAGGAGTCTCTGTTGATCCCACCAAGATCAAAGATGTCGAAGAATGGGAAGCCCCAACCAATCAAACCCAAGTTCGTTCATTACTCGGATTATTGGGATATTACTGCAAGTTCATAGAAGGATTCTCGAGCATAGCCCGACCCATGACCCAATTGTTAAAGAAGGACAAGAAGTTTGAATGGACAGACAAGTGTGAAGCCAGTTTCTAGGAGCTGAAGAAGAGATTGATATCCGCCCCAATTTTGATCATGCCAGACATCAAGAAGCCATTTGATGTGTATTGTGATGCATCCAAGATTGGTCTAGGATGTGTATTGATGCAAGAAGGCAAAGTCATCACGTATCTGTCTCGACAATTGAAGCAGCATGAGCAGAACTATCCGACCCATGATCTTGAGCTAGCAGCTGTGGTTCTAGCGCTGAAGACATGGCGTCATTATTTGATGGGTAATCGTTGTGAGATTTACTCGGATCATAAGAGCTTGAAGTATATCTTCACCCAGAAGGAGCTGAATATGAGGCAAAGAATATGGATAGAGATAATCAAGGATTATGACCTTGACATTCACTATCACCCCGGCAAAGCCAATGTGGTAGCGGATGCTCTTAGGAGATTGCCGTGTAGGCTGAACACCATGATCAAAGAGAAGCAACCAAGTTTGTATGAGGAGTTGGAGCAGTTCAGGACTGAGTTAGTTAGCAAAGGATTCCTAGCTAGCATTGAACTTCAACCCACTTTGATTAGCCAAATCAAGGAAGCCCAGAAGGGGAATGAAAGTATCGACGGAATCAAATGTCGTATAGGTATAGGCAAAGTACCTGGATTCACCGAAGACGAAGAAGGTGTATAGTGGTACAAAGGACGTATCTGTGTGCTAGCAGATTCGGAGCTGAAGGAGGTTATCATGAAGGAAGCTCATGATACTCTTTATTCTATCCACCCCGGAGGAACAAAGATGTATCAGGATTTGAAAGAGCAATTTTGGTGGCACAAGATGAAGAGAGAGATCGGAAGCTACATCGCCAAATGTGATATCTGTCAAAGAGTCAAAGTAGAACATCAGAGACCTGCAGGACTATTGCAACCATTGCAGATTCCGGAATGGAAATGGGATTCCGTCGGAATGGATTTTATCACTGGTTTACCTACTTCTAGTAGGGGGAATGACTCAATCTGGGTCATAGTTGATCGACTATCCAAGGTAGCCCACTTCATACCAGTCAAGACAACCTACCAGAGTGCAAAACTAGCAGAGCTGTACATTGCTAGAATTGTTAGTCTGCATGGAACCCCCAAGACCATCGTATCAGACCGAGGAACCCAGTTTACTTCAAGATTTTGGCAGAAAGTTTAGGAAGGATTAGGAACCAAGTTGAACTTCAGCACCGCGTATCACCCGCAAACAGATGGACAGACTGAGAGAGTCAACCAGATCTTGGAGGATATGCTTAGAGCTTGTGTGTTGGAATACGGATCAAAATGGGAAGACTGCCTGCCTTTCGCAGAATTCTCATATAACAACAGTTATCAAGCTAGTTTGCAGATGGCACCCTTTGAATTCCTATACGGAAGAAAGTGTCATACCCCTTTGAATTGGTCACAAGTAGGAGAGAGTCAGATCTTTGGACCTGACATTCTCCGAGAAGCAGAAGAGAAAGTTCACAAAGTTCGTGAGCACCTCAAGACCGCCCAATCCATGTAAGAGCTATCCGACAAGAGAAGGAGAGACCTGACTTTCAATGTTGGAGATTTCAGATATCTCAAGGTTTCACCATTAAAGGAACTCAATGCTTTAGTCTCAAGGAAAGTTAGCCGGATATATCGACCTTTCAAGATTCTCGAACCACGAGGAGAAGTATCATATCAGCTGGAATTGCCTGAAGAGATGTCAGCCATCCACAATGTGTTCCATATCTCGTTACTTCGCAAATGCTTGGAAGTGCCTGAGAAGACTGAAGTTTTCAAGAACATCGATCACAGAGCTGTGGAAATCAACAATGACCTGACCTATCGGGAAGTGCCCATCCGTATCTTAGAGGAAGCCTACAGAACCACCAGGACTAGGAGTATCAAGTTTCTCAAGATTCAGTGGAGCAACCATACCGAGGAGGAAGCTACTTGGGAACGCGAAGATTACATTAGGACAGAGTTCCCAGATCTCTTTAGTTCCTAGTTTTCTTTGTAAATCTCGGGACGAGATTTTTCTTAAGGGGGGAAGGTTTGTAACATCCCAAAACTTTAATCCAAGCTTATCATGATCAAATCATCCAAAAATGGGGTTAACAAAAACTTTTCCAAATTTAAAATGAAAGCACGCATATATGTGTGTATTTAAAATAGGAGTTGTTTGAATTGCCATGATTGATTGATCCAATGCTTGTAAAATGTTTCTTAGGTGATTTAAACATCATCTACATCATTTCCAAACTTTTCCTAAAGAAAATCAAATCAAAATGAATTAAAAAGAAGGAATGGTCAATTTGACAAATTTAACTCTCATGCCTACTTTGGCTATTCCTAGTACTCATTTCTTAACATAAACAATTCTTGATCTTTGCACCCCTTGCTAGTACACATAATGAGGTACCAAGGCCCACCTTGTGATCTACTAAAAACATTCTGTAAACTAATTTAAATGACAATTTAAAATTGAATCTAATGCATATGCATAGATCACCCCTGTTTCAAAAACCATCTATTTGAGCACCATTTTCTAAACCCTTGCAACCAGAGACTACCTATCACTAGTGGAGATCACCCAAAATTTTTGAACTCAAAATTCATAACTTTTTCTCTTGCAGCCATTTCATCAAACACTTGGCAGGCAGATTTCAAACCAAACAAATTTCACTATTTTAAAACAGTGTTCTGGCCAAACTTGTTCCCCAACTTGCCACCAAAATCTCTCCACTACTTCCCCTACCCCTCTCTAGCCCAGCCACACACAGTGCCACGACCAAATGGTCATGGCCATTAAGGCCGAGCCCCCAATTGGGCACCTCACCGGTGACAGCACGCCACAGCCGCCACATCCACCGTGTCCGAGGTAGCCCGTGGTCCACCTCCGACCAGCCCCAGCCCAATGGAAGCGTACTGTACGACAGAACCGCCCCGCTGCTGCCCTGCCCGAGACCATGCCGACGCCGCCCACAGTAGCGCCTGCCCCTCACAGCAGACTCGCTTAGCTCCAGCCAGCCGCCCGTCTACACGATCCCCACCGGCCTAGCAAGCCAACGGACATGCCTAATCCCCCGACTGTGCCCCGTAGTTGCCGGCCGCTGTAAAACTCGCCGTCGGTAGAGACTTAGTGCGCGCCGCGCTCTTCACTTTCCCCGACCGCAAACCACTGCACAAGCACCACCGTGACACTCGCCAGGGCACCGCCCACCGTCCTAGCACACCGCCAACGCCTCTAGCTTGCTGTGCCGTCGTCACCGGCAAGGATCGCCCATGCTTCTCTGCCGCTCAGCCGCGCCTATAAAAGGAGCCCTCCCCAGCACCAAAGACTCACACCATTCCACTCCCCTCACCTCTCTGAACCTCACCCACCTCTCGCCGGAGCAAGTGGAGTAGCAGCTCGCCGGAATTGGAGCCGGAGCCGCCGCCTCGAGAGAAGAAGGGTGCCGTTGATTCCGGCCACCCCAAGCTCCGCCGTGACCATGTCTCACCTTGTCGTCGTCTTCCACTTCGTTCTCCCGCATCGCCGACCCTGCTGGAGCCCTGGTACGGCCCCCAGTAGACCCCCACCGAGCCGCTAGGGTTCGAGCTCGCCGGCGACCTGTTCGTTGTCGACGATGACCCTCAGCCATAGATCAAGCCTCTAATCGCACGACCCACAACGCGCGTACCGCTTTGCGTTTTAAGTGCCGCTGACAAGTGGGACCCCCCTGTCAGCTGAGCCCTGCGCCGCGGAGCACCACTGGGCCGACCCATTCCCTTTCCCGCGTTAGCCCACAGATTCAAATCTGGATTTTTCTTTTTAGTTAGAATATAGTTTCTGTCCAGTGTTTCAAAATTCAGTTCTGTGAGTTTGACAAATCCAAATTGCATGAAACTAATTTTGTTTGAAAGGTATTTAAATGATCTATCCAAGCCCATTGAATTTAATTCATTTAGAGTTGTAGATCTCTCCTAATAAAAATAAGAAGACATAAGCTTTTGCAACTTGAAACATTTTTATAAAATCAACCAAGTTAGCTTTTGAGTTGATTCCAACTCTCAAAAATCATATTTCATCATATCTATCTAAATATGTAATAATATTAAGGTTTACATGCAGTGACTTTGGACTAGTACCAAAATAGTGCTATATAGGCATTTCTAGTCACTTTAAATCATTAAATAATGAACTTAAACCAAAGTAATATGGATCCAACCCTTAAATCTCATTCCCACATGTTAGAATATGTGGTGAGGACATGGGTCCACATGATCCCATATTTTGGTGGTGAATATTAAATTTTAGTTAATATTTCAATGAGTAGAAATTACTTTTCCAAAATAAAAAGGTTGAAACTATTGAATTAAACTTGTGATGTTTGTGATGATAATAGATCATCAATTGTGTGTTTTAGAATGTTACTTAGCCTAGTTAAGTATGGTTGGTGATTGTCTCCTACCTATGTATTTATAGACGCTAGTACCGACCAAGCCTTCGAGGAGGAGGAGTTCTACTAGGAAGAAGAAGAAATCTTCAACCACTGCACCAACCAAGGCAAGCTATTAGTGGCAAGCTAACCATGGCAAAACATACTCTAGCAAGCTATTGTTAGCAAGCTAGAATAAAACTAGATGGTTTAGCAAAGATGCCTTAAGCATGCTTTGATCACACCCCTTTAACTATTAGTACCCCAAGTCTTATTGACAAGTTTTACCTCCCTCAGTTTACACAAAGTTCTTTACTTAATTTTTGAAGGTAGCATAAAGAGTATAAAACTTGACCTACTTAGAAACCTTTAGATGTCATTCTATGGCATGAGATTGATCCCATCTTTCCACCTTAGTGAACACTCTTAACTTAGTACCTTAGCATAGATCAAAAATTTGAGTCACTTTAGATGGGAGCACTTGGTGACAATGAATTATGAAAACCTTGGAATGACGAGTCATTCTATTGAGATGTTTTGACATGTGTTGAGAAACACAACTGGTTTATGATGATGGAAATGATGAGGCATGAGCCTTACCCCTTTTATAAAACTGATGGTTGGAATCGGATGCGATACCATTCCAAATTTACCGTACAACCACATTACCTGAATTGGGTAAGGCTTAGCTAGAAATTTATATGCATTAGTATTAGTTCCCTCACGGGAGAGGTTTGAGCTGATGCTACCTCTCAATGGTGTCCACCTATGCAGTGCCCAAGATGACTGATGGTCATGGTTGGGAGGCCATACTCATAGGAGAGGTGCTTGTACTAGGGTGTGTAAAGGGAAGGTTATGTTTGATTATCTGCATACTAAGTATGATGATTCAGGGTTATCCCTGACAGATGTATCGAATCTTGTGGTGAAAGTGTACCACCTCTGCAGAGTGTCAAACTATTCGAATAGCCGCGTCTGCGGTTATGGACAGTTGGAATGGCCATACTGTTTCGTTGTCAGATGTTCTCTAAATAACTTGGAAATGAATGATGAACTTTGACTTGACCACAACAGGGTTGTGTTAATAATAAAAGCTTTCCAACTTAAGTGATTCTAGAACTTTACTTTATCTTTTCTTGCTTCAGAACTCAGCTTAGGTTTCAAACTTAACTCGATAGTTAACTTAGATTCAGTACTTTAACTTAGAATTATACCCCTTGTTAGTAGTAGTTTGCGAGTACTTAAAGAGTACTCATGGCTTTTGTCCCTGGCTATTATCATGGCCAGACTATGAAGGAGATTATCAAGATGATGGTCAGCAGGACGGCTATGGTAACTAGGACTATCTGCCTTCGTCAGCATTGCCTATGCCCCTGAAGATGGACCCCACCGCTACGCTATCGTTTATTTCCGCTGCTTGTTATATTAAAGACTGGATCATGAGATCCTTATTTGTGTAAAACCTTATGTATGGTTTGTAATGGATGATGTACTGTGATATCCAATCTGTTATGTCTCGCAAAAATGGTAATCCTAGGATTGCGAAGTATGGCATAACGGGCATCTAGGATTAAAAATCCGGGTGTTGACATATCCGTCATCGGGATTGACAAATTCCACTCTTGATCCATGAGCCTCAACATGACATCTTTGGAGTATCTGAACCCACCTTTATAGTCACCCTTTTACGGTGTGACATTTGATGTTATCAAGGTACTCTTCTGATGTCAGCAATTAACATGATCTCATGGTCTAAGGATAAAGATTACTTCGTATGATGCTATAGCAATATAAATATAATGACTTTGATCGTAATGCTATACTTTGGATGAATGTTCATCACATCATTTCACAAATTTTGTGACCTTGTTATTAACAACATCCAATGTCCATGATCAGGAAACTTTGATCATCCTGTTAATCAACGAGCTAGCCTATAAGAGAGGCATAACTAGGAACCTTTTATTTGTTTATTAAACACACATGTATTGACGTTTCCTATCAATACAATTATAGCATGCAAAATAAACATCTATCATATACAAGGAATACATAATAACAACTTTATTATTGCCTCTCAGGGCATATTTCCTTCAGTCTCCCACTTGCACTAGAGACAATAATCTAGTTCACATAGTGATAAATCTAACACCCATGGAGTTCTGGTGTTGATCATGTTTTGCCCTAGGGAGAACTTTAGTCAACAGATCTGCTACATTTAGGTCCTTGTGTACTTTACAAATCTTTATATCTCCATCCTTGACATGCTCACGGATGGAGTGAAACTGGAATTCTTGTGAGACCTTGGTTCCTTAGCGTTGGCTATGGCTCCATTGTTGTCAGAATAGATCACCATTGGGTCCAATGCACTAGGAACCACACCTAGTTCCGTTATGAACTACTTCATCCAAACCGCTTCCTGCGCCGCTTCTGAAGCAGCAACATATTCCGCCTCTATCGTTGATCCAGCCACCATAGGTTGTTTGGAACTCCTCCAACTAATTGCTGCTCTGTTCAAGAGAAATACATATCCGGATTGAGACTTAGAGTCATCCGGATCGGTGTCAAAGCTAGCATCGACATAACACTTAGCAACCAGCTCTTCTTCACCTCCGTATACAAGAAACATATCCTTAGTTCTTCTTAAGTACTTAAGGATATTCTTGACCGCTATCCAGTGTTCTGAACCTGGATCATATTGGTACCTACTTGTCAAACTAATAACATGTGCCACATCCGGTCTTGTACATAGCATGGCGTACATTATAGAGCCTATGGCTGAGGCATAGGGGATCTTATCCATTTTCTCTCTTTCTTCCACTGTAGCCGGACTTTGAGTCTTACTCAATGTCTTGCCTTGCAACATAGGTAAGAACCCCTTCTTACTTTTGTCCATATTAAACTTCTTTAATATCTTATCAAGGTATGTACTTTGCGATAGCCCAATTAGGCGCCTTGATCTATCTCTATAGATTTTAATGCCTAATATATATGAAGCTTCACCAAGGTCCTTCATCGAAATTTTACTATTTAGATAATTTTTAACACTGTTTAAAAGATCTATATCATTTCCAATCAATAATATGTCATCCACATATAATATCAGAAATGCCACATTGCTCCCACTAACTTTCTTGTAAATACAAGCCTCTCCATAAGTTTGGACAAATCCAAGCTCTTTGATCACCTCATCAAAGCGGAGATTCCAACTCCGGGATGCTTGCTTCAGTCCATAGATGGATCGCTGAAGCTTGCATACCTTATCAGCATCCTTAGGATCGACAAAACCCTTAGGTTGTATCATATACAACTCTTCTTCAATATTACCATTGAGGAACACAGTTTTGACATCCATCTGCCATATTTCATAATCGAAATATGCAGCAATTGGTAACATAATCCTAACTGACTTTAGCATCGCTACGGGAGAGAATGTATCATCATAGTCAACTCCTTGAATTTTTTGAAACCCATTTGCGACAAGTCGAGCTTTATAGATGGTCACATTACCATCAGCATCAGTTTTTCTTTTGAAAATCCATTTATTCTCAACGGCCTTTCGATCGTGAGATAAGTCCACCAAGGTCCAAACCTAGTTTTCGTACACGGATTCCATCTCGGATTTCATGGCTTCTAGCCATTTGTTGGAATCCGGGCTCACCATCGCTTCTTCATACATCACAGGGACATCTATTTCATCAATCATGAAATTCATAACAGGATTGTCGTATAGTTCAGGAGCTGCACGTGTTCTGCTTGACCTGCGAGGTTCGGTAGTGTCCTCTTTTGGAGTTTCATGATCATTATCATTAGCTCTCTCTTCATCAGGTGAAGTCAACTCTGAAACAATTTCTGGTGCTGCGCTACTCGCCATTTCATGAAGAGAAGGTTCAATAACCTCTTCGAGTTCTACCTTCCGACTACTCACACCTTTCACGAGAAACTCCTTCTCAAGAAAGGATCCATTCTTGGCAACAAAAACCTTGCCCTCGGATCTGTGATAGAAGGTATACCTAATCGTTTCCTTAGGGTATCCTATGAAGACGCATTTTTCTGCTTTGGGTTCGAGTTTATCCGGCTGAAGTTTCTTCACATAAACATCGCATCCCCAAACTTTAAGAAATGATAGCTTAGGTTTGTTTCCAAACCACAATTCATACGGTGTCATTTCAACGGATTTAGATGGTGCCTGATTTGAAGTGAATGCAGCGGTTTCCAGTGCATAACCCCAAAATGACAGTGGAAAGTCAGTCAGAGACATCATAGATCGAACCATATCCAATAAAGTACGATTACGATGTTTTGACACACCATTACGTTGTGGTGTTCCGGAAGGCGTGAGTTGTGAAACTATTCCACAATCTTTCATATGTGTGCTAAACTCGTAACTAAGATACTCTCCTCCACGGTCGGACCAAAGAAATTTGATCTTTTTGTTATGATGATTTTCCACTTTATTCTGAAATTCTTTGAACTTTTCAAAGGTTTCAGAATTATGTTTCATCAAATAGATATACCCGTATCTACTCAAATCATCCGTGAAAGTAACAAAATAACAATATCCACCTCGCGTCAACACACTCATTGGTCCACCCACATCAGTATGTATGATTTCCAATAAATCTGTCGCCCGTTCCATTGAACCGGAAAAAGGCGTTCTAGTCATCTTGCCCATAAGGCATGGCTCACATGTATCAAATGATTCAAAATCAAGTGATTCCAAAATTCCATCAGAATGGAGTTTCTTCACGCGTTTAACGCCAATATGACCTAGACGGCAGTGCCACATATATGCAGATGTATCATTATCAAGTTTAATCCTTTTAGCATCAACATTATGAATATGCGTAATACTACTATCGATATCCAATAGAAATAAACCATTCATCACAGGTGCATGACCATAAAAGATATCATTCATATAAATCGAACAACCATTGTTTTCATATTTAAAGGAATAACCACTTCGCATCAAACACGATCTGGATACAATGTTCATGCTTAGTGCAGACACCAAATAACAATTATCTAGATTTATCACTAATCCCGACGGCATATGGAGAGGCAGTGTTCCGACAGCGATCAGATCAACTCTTGATCCATTGCCGACCCGCATCGTGACCACACCCTTGCTAGTTGTCGCTTGTTCCATAACCCCTGAATCGAGTTACATATATTAGCAATCGATCCCGTATCAAATACCTAGGTGCTACTGCAAGTACTATTTAAGTACACATCAATAACATGTATATCACATATACCTTTGTTTGCCTTGCCGGCCTTCTTGTCCGCCAAATACTTGGGGCAGTTGTGCTTCCAATGGCCAGTCCCGTTGCAATAGTAGCACTCGGTAGCAGACTTAGGGCCAGCTCAGGATTTCTTCTCAGGTGTGGCAACATATTTGCCGCCCTTCTTTCCCTTCTGCTTTCCTTTCTTGTCTTTCTTGAAACCAGTGGTCTTATTGATCATCAACACTTGATGTTTTTTCCTAATCTCCACTTCTGCAGTTTTAAGCATTGACAGAAGCTCGGGAAGAGACTTCTTCATGCCCTGCATGTTATAGTTCATCATGAAGCTCTTGTAGCTAGGTGGCAGAGATTGGAGAACACGATGTATGCCTAGGTCAATGGGAATCGATATTCCCAAGGACACAAGCTTATCGGTGTAGCCAGACATTTTGAGTACGTGCTCACTAGCAGAGCTGTTCTCCTCCATCATGCAGCTAAAGAACTTTTCAAAAGCATTATAACTCTCTATGACAACATGGGTATCAAAAATCATTTTCAATTCTCCCATGGTATCAAAAGCATTGCCATTTTCGAAACGCTTTCGAAGTTCTGGCTCTAGCCCATACAGTATGCCGCAATGAACTAAGTTGTGGTCCTCCTGACGAGTTATATAGACATTATTTTCCTTGTCAGGGGTATCAGGAGCTGGTAGGGGGCCTAGCGGCGCCTCTAGCACATATTGCTTTTGTGCAGTAGTGAGGAGAATCCTCAAATTCATAGCCCAGTTGGTGAAGTTGCTACCATTCGCAGCAAGTTTCTCTTTCTCCATGAACACATTGAAATTAAAAGCAGGTGGTGCCATCTACAATAGAATTTGTAAAGTTTATTTAGACTCGACATCCCTCTTGTCTTTTTGGTGATTACATGAACCAAATCTACTACACCAAGTCCGATCATCACGTGAGTCGGTGTACCTTCAAAGGCGAGCATCTATATGGGCATCATATCAACTATATGACTCATGCTTAACCTTTCGGTCTGTGTTCTGAGGCCATGTCTATACATGCTAGGCTCTCCAAGTAAGAACCTTAGTATTCGCGTGTGTAAAACAGTCTTACACCCGTTCCTATGAAAGCATAGAGTCGAGTACACCCGATCATCACGTGATGTCTCGAAACACGATCCACAGAACGGTGCATAATTAAGGAAGAACACATTTTATCTTGATATTTAAATGAGGGATCATCTTACAATGCTACAAAAAGCGCCAAACTAGCAGTATAAGATGCTAACATCTAATGTGTAAAGTGAGATGATATGGTACATGCATTTGATCTCTATCATTTGCATCGTGGTATGATCTCTATCATTTCTTTGTGTGTAAGGCCAAGGTCTATGGAACTTACACGTTAAGTGTGTTGTAAGAGTATCTACCATACATCTACTTACAACATTACCATATCAAGACACTAGCCCAGCAACGATCTAAACTAGACGCCTCTAATTTATCCATTGCAAGTTTTACGTGGCTTAGGGCTTTCGGAGATAGAACCGGTCTTACCTACAAACATGGAACCACAACGAGGATAACCCAAGTTATTAGCAACTCGTTGTAAATCAGATATTGACTATAGTAGGAGAGACAGACACCCGCCAGCCACTTATGCAAAACTAGTTGCATGTCAGTCGTGGAACCGATCTCATGTGCGATGACATGTAAGGTTGGTCCGGGCCGCTTCATCCCACTATGCCACCAATATCCAAAATACATGAAAGAAGCAATAACATGATCATCATCGCCCACATATAAACATATGTGTACTACCCGTGCAAAGCACCTACGCATAGATCAGGCTCTGATACCACTGTTGGGTTGACAACATAGAAAACAAAAAATTTCCTACGATGAGAACTATACGCCAAGATATATCTACTAGATACAAGCAACGGGTGGATATACATCCGTATAGAACTTACCCTCGAAGACAATAGAGATTTGTTAATGAGTTGGAACTCGTGGATGATGTAGTCGTACACTTGCCGATCTCAAGATCGTATGGAAGTCCTAGCGCCGCAAATCAGCAGTGCATCCGTCCTTGCACACACGTTCAGGCCACCGAACAACCTCCACCTCCTCGCTCCAGTGAATCAGGGGAAGCAGCAACTCCTTCTAGACGCAAGGCCATCGGGCACATGTATCTCGCTAATCCGAGACCATGGGGAAATATATCTAGAGGGGGAGAGAGATCCTTCACGAGGAGGTGTGCTTTGTGAGGGAGGAGAGGGGGGCCTTTTATAGGAGAGGGGGTATCCTCCCCTACCATGGCCGGCGCCCATGGGGGGTGTCATGTGGTGGAAGCTCCAATCACATCAATTTAGCCTGCACCCAAAGTTCCACTCACATGCATTAAATTTCCACCAAATTTAATGCAACTCTCATTTAATAAAACTATTTTATTTATTTTATTCAAATTTTTGTTAATTACTTTAATTAACAAACATTCACATAAAACCCCATGTAACATTTCAATATCACATGCAGAACTAGTTTCTGTAATTTCACCCGAAACAATTCCGGTTTCCATCGAAACAAATCCAGCGCTTTGCAATTCTTTCGTCTGAAACATATGTGCTCCAAAATGGTGTTCGGCAACCCTTAAGTGTGTCACCCTACGGTCTACGAATAATGCAGACATGATTGAGACTCCTCTCAAATCAATAATCAGAAGCGGGACCTGGAGATCCATACTGACTCCTGCACATTCAACGATGACTTCTTTGATCGTGAGAACCTTTAATGCTAGTAACTTAATCCCTTTGTCTCATGATATATTACATGTCCGAGATTTGATCATCAGTATCCAAATACCTAGTTTGATCTCATTGCTGACATGCACTCTTTTCTCATTCCCGTGATATAACATTTTAGTCATCACATCACTTGCTTGCAAGCTATCTTAATGTGATATCACCGAGAGGGCCCAGACTATATCTATCCGTCATCGGGATTGTCAAATTCCACTCTTGATCCATGAGCATCAACATGACATCTTCGGAGTATCTAAACCCACCTTTATAGTCAGCCTTTTACAATGTGACGTTTGATGTTATCAAGTTACTCTTCTGATGTCAGAAATTAACATGATCTCATGGTCTAAGGATAAAGATTACTTCGTATGATGTTATAGCAATATAAATATAATGAAATTGATCGTAATGCTATACTTTGGATGAATGTTCATCACATCATTTCACAAATGTTGTGACCTTGTTATTAACAACATCCAATGTCCATGATCAGGAAACTTTGATCATCCTGTTAATCAACGAGCTAGTCTATAAGAGAGGCATAACTAGGAACCTTTTATTTGTTTATTAAACACACATGTATTGACATTTCCTATCAACACAATTATAGCATGCAAAATAAACATCTATCATATACAAGGAATACATAATAACAACTTTATTATTGCCTCTCAGGGCATATTTCCTTCAGAACACACATGCAATGACACTGGTGTATCCTTATGTGGTTTGTGAGAAGAACACACATGCAATGACTCTAGCTGTGGTGAATGAAAAGAACATGCATCCAATGACACTGGTGGATCCATGTGTGGCTTGTGAGAAGAACACACATGCAATGACACTAGGTGTGGTTCATGAAAAGAACACACATCCAATGACACTGGTGGATCCTTATGTGGTTTAGGAAAAGAACAGACATCCAATGACACTGTGTGTGGTTCATTAAAAGAACACACATCCAATGACACTGGTGGATCCTTATGTGGTTTGTGAGAAGAACAGACATGCAATGACTCTAGATGTGGTTCATGAGAAGAACACACATCCAATTACACTGGTGTATCCTTATGTGGTTTATGAGAAGAAAACACATGCGTTGACTCTGGATGTGGTTCATGAAAAGAACAGACATGCAATGACATTGGTGTATCCCTATGTGGTTTGTGAGAATAACAGACATGCAATGACACTGGGTGTGGTTCATGAAAAGAATAGACATGGAATGGTACTGGTCGATCCATGTGTGGTTTGTTTAGAAAGAACACACATGCAATGACACTAGTGGATCCATGTCTGGTTTGTTTAGAGGAACATATATGCAATGACACTTGGTGTGGTTCATGAAAAGAACAGACATGCAATGACACTGGTGGATCCTTATGTGGTTTGTGAGAAGAACTGACATGCAATCACACTGGGTGGATCCATGTGTGGTTCATGAGAAGAACAGACATGCAATGACACTGGTGGATCCATGTGTGGTTTGTGAGAAGAACACACATCCAATGACACTGGGTGTGGTTCATGAAAAGAACACACATCTAATGACACTGGTGGATCCTTATGTGGTTTATGAGAAGAATGGACATGCAATGACTCTAGCTATGGTTCATGAGAAGAACACACATGCAATGACACTGGTGGATCCTTATGTGGTTTATGAGAAGAATAGACATGCGATGACTCTAGCTATGGTTCATGAAAAGAACACACATGCAATGACACTGGTGGATCCATGTCTGGTTTGTGAGAAGAACACACATCCAATGACACTGGGTGTGGTTCATGAGAAGAACACACATCCAATGACACTGCTGGATCCTTATGTGGTTTGTGAGAAGAATAGACATCCAATGACACTATGTGTGGTTCATGAAAAGAACACACATCCAATGACACTGGTGGATCCTTGTCTGGTTTGTGAGAAGAACAAACATGCAATGACTCTAGCTGTGGTTCATGAAAAGAATAGGCATGCAATGACATTGGTGGATCCATAAGTGGTTGGTGAGAAGAATAGACATGCAATCACACTGGGTGGATCCATGTATGGTTCATGAAAAGAACAAACATGCAATGACACTAGGTGTGGTTCATGAAAAGAACACACATGCAATGACCACATGCAATGCCACTGGTGGATCCATGTGTGGTTTGTTTAGAGGAACAGACATGCAATAACACTAGGTGTGGTTCATGAAAAGAACAGACATGCAATGACACTGGTGGATCCTTATGTGGTTTGTGAGAAGAACTGACATGCAATCACACTGGGTGGATCCATGTGTGGTTCATGAGAAGAACATACATGCAATGACACTGGTGGATCCATGTGTGGTTTGTGAGAAGAACACACATCCAATGACACTGGTGGATCCTTATGTCGTTTGTGAGAAGAACAGACATGCAATGACTCTACCTGTGGTTCATGAGAAGAACACACATGCAATGACACTGGTGTATCCTTATGTGGTTTGTGAGAAGAACACACATGCAATGACTCTAGTTGTGGTTCATGAAAAGAAGAGGCATCAATTGACATTGGTGGATCCATGTGTGGTTTGTGAGAAGAACACACATGCAATGACACTGGGTGTGGTTCATGAAAAGAACACACATCCAATGACACTGGTGGATCCTTATGTGGTTTATGAAAAGAACAAACATCCAATGACACTGTATGTGGTTCATGAAAAGAACACACATCCAATGACACTGGTGGATCCTTATGTGGTTTGTGATAAGAACAGACATGCAATGACTCTAGATGTGGTTCATGAGAAGAACATATATGCAATTACACTGGTGTATCCTTATGTGGTTTGTGAGAAGAACACACATGCGATGACTATAGATGTGGTTCATGAGAAGAACAGACATGCAATGACACTGGTGTATCCCTATGTGGTTTGTGAGAAGAATAGACATGCAATGACACTAAGTGTGGTTCATGAAAAGAACAGACATGCAATGATACTGGTGGATCCATGTATGTTTTGTTTAGAAAGAACACACATGCAATGACCACACGCAATGACACTGGTGGATCCATGTGTGGTTTGTTTAGAGGAACATACATGCAATGACAGTAGGTGTGGTTCATGAATGAATAGACATGCAATGACACTGGTGGATCCTTATGTGGTTTGTGAGAAGAACTGACATGAAATCACACTGGGTGGATCCATGTGTGGTTCATGAGAAGAACAGATATGCAGTGACACGGGTGGATCCATGTGTGGTTTGTGAGAAGAACACACATCCAATGACACTAGGTGTTTCCATATGTGGTTTGTGAGAACAACACACATCCAATGACACTGGGTGTGGTTCATGAAAAGAACACACATCCAATGACACTGGTGGATCCTTATCTGGTTTGTGAGAAGAACAGACATGCAATGACTCTATCTGTGGTTCATGAGAAGAACACACATGCAATTACACTGGTGTATCCTTATGTGGTTTGTGAGAAGAACACACATGCCATGACTCTAGTTGTGGTTCATGAAAAGAAGAGGCATCCAATGACACTGGTGGATCCATGTGTGGTTTGTGAGAAGAACACACATGCAATGACACTGGGTGTGGTTCATGAAAAGAACACACATCCAATGACACTGGTGGATCCTTATGTGGTTTGTGAGAAGAACAGACATGCGATGACACTGGGTGTGGTTCATGAAAAGAACAAACATGCAATGATATTGGTGGATCCCTGTGTGGTTTGTTTAGAAGAACACACATGCAATGACCACATGCAATGACATTGGTGGATCAACATGTGATTTATGAAAAGAACACACATGCAATGACACCGGTGGATCCATGTGGTTTATGACAATAACACACGTGCAATGAACTCTAGTGGGTCCATGTGGTTTATGAGAAGAACACACATCCAATGAACTCTAGTGGATCTATCTTGGCATAATTTGATGTATGGCACGATGTATTTCATTATACAAGACACTCACTTTCCATTTTTATACTACTCAGTTTTGCCCTTTGTTTTTTGATACTACTTAGTTTTGCCCCCCTCTCTCTCTATCTTTCGTAGAAGCCCAAACCTATGCTCACTCTGTCTGCTACTCCCTGATTGGTTGTCACAGTTGTCACGCGGATCGTGCGCACCAACCGTTAATTCTGTGTGATCCAACGATGATCGTTGCACACGTCGTGCCCTTCATAGTATAGCATGAGACAACACAGACGTCTCCCTTAGCGAGACTTCTACAAGAAGGAACTCGATGCCGTCCATGGAAAAAGTCGTCGAGTGGTCATGTCATGTTTAATCAAGTCTGAAAAGCCTACTACTTCTACTACTACGCCACAACACATGCGTCATTGAGTGCACGGTCATCGATGGACAACTACAATTTATTGCCACTTGATTTTAATAAGACATATCCCATTTTTTACGCAACGGCTCTCAATCTCACTTCCAACTGGGCCCCACCGTAAGAAACTTGCACGCGCTAGCCGGAGGCCGAAGAGCTGAGATCGACGAGACCTAACGTCTCCGCCTTCATCGAGTCACTCGCAGTCATCAACACATCCCTCTACCTGATTTAGCACAACCCCACAAATCTCGCCGTACAACCACCTACCTTCCCCTCTACATTTCCACTTTTAACTATCGCCAATTTTAGGGCCGTGTCAAACTTCGTACATAGAAATTGTGTATACGCCCTTTGCATGTGTCTCAATACAGAACTGCCATGCATGGCCCGGGAAAAAAAGTGACATACCGTGCACGTGTCGTGGTGCACGGTGGTGCAATGAAACGTGCCTTGCTTCCATCCACCTTAACTATAGAGCCCCTCTCCGCACACCCACTCTCACTCTCGCTCACTCTCCCCACGCAACCCTCTCCGTTGTCCCACTAGCATCTGCAAACTCCCGAGAATACCCCGTCCGTGCCAGCGATGGCGGAGCAGGATACGGTGGCCCCCGTCTCCTCGGCGGTCCCCCTCGACGCATTGAAAGCAGCCACTGTCCCTGTCTAGGCCCTAGTCGAGCCATCGATGGCAGCCACCATTCCTGTCTAGGCCCCCGTCCCTGCTACCGACGGAGCCGCCGAAGAGGCCTCCGTCTCCTTGCCGGTCCCCCTCGACATGTTGAAAGCATCCGCCGTCCCCATCTAGGCCCTAGTTGAGGCATTGATGGCAGCCGTTCCGTCGGCCCCGTCCACACTGACAGAGCCGCCAAGAGGAGCCCCGCGGTCTGGCAGATCCAGCACTTCATGGGCACCTACGATCCAGATAAGTACAACGCTCCGCTGAACCCCTACGACACCGGCATCGAAGACCCATGGTCAGAGGTAACTAGGGTTTGCTCCCCTCCCCTGGGTCTTCTACCGTTCCCATCGTTGGATGCTAGATCTTGGTTTATTAGGATTTGCTTGTTTGCATTTCGATTGCTCGATCTTCTTACATCATCTACTCCCGCATTTTCTTTTTCTTCCAATAGGTTTCCGGCAATGATGTCTACAGCGATGATGAGTCCATGCACACCAAGACTCGTCAGGTGCTGAGGAGGCTGTGGGCCGGCCAGTACGATGCCTTCTTTGCTGGCGGTGACTACAGCTGCCCCTTCTGCATGGGGATTGCCTTCTGCTGGGCGAGTCTCGCCTGTACCGACTTCAAATCCTTACTGAAGCATGCAGAGGCCCCGGGCTCTGGCATCCACAAAGGTGGCGAGTGCGAGACCGTGAACGTCAACGCCTACATCACTGAACACCGGGATCTCTCCATTCACCTCCGAAACCTCCAGCGGGTGGCCATCAAAGAGGGTCGCATGCCTCCAATCAGGCCCAAGGCCCCCAAGATCAAGGGACTGGGCAACAAGAAGTGGAGGAAGCGCCGAAGGGAGGAGGCGGAGGCACATGCACATGAGGGAGGGGTTTAATGTGTTTGCTGCTATGGCGGATACTTTTGCTAAGCAGCTCCTTTTGATTTTCTATATTTTGCTTGCATCCTATTTCTGGCTAAATGCATCGAACATCGTTAAGCAACCTACTTTCTATCACTATATCCTATTTAGCTGCGCACAGCTATATCTACATTTGTTTTGTTTTCTAAATGAATGTATTCTGCCTGGTGTGATTTGCTGCTCTAGATTTGCTACCTGATCGGAGGCAAAAAGAGGTCCAAAAGGGAACGAATTGTCGAAGAGAGAATCTTCTCTAGATTTGCTACCAATTTGGGCAAAATGAAACATATCTGTTTAGCGAGAGAGGAAAAGGGTACTCTTTCAAACTTCTAGTTAACGAGCTACCATCTTGACGTCTCCCTCTACAAGAAGGAACACGATGCCGTCCATGGAAAAATTCATCGAGTGGTCATGTCACGTTTAATCTAGTCTGCAAAGGCTACTACTGCTACTACAACACATGCACAGGGCAACGGGGTCATCGAGTGCACGGTTGTCAACGGGACGCCGCAATTTATTGCCACTTGATTTTAATAAGACATACCCCATTTTTACGCAGCACTCTCAATCTCACTTCCAACTGGGCCCTACCACTAGTAACTTCCATGAGTCAAGGGCCCCCCTCGAGTAGATCTAACGTTGCTAGAAATTGGTTCCGCGCCACTTGCATGCAGTGGAATCGAGGTCTGCCATGAGTGTGTTTTCAATGCAGCTCTAAAGTGGAGATCATGGCTGTTTAAAAAAAAGGGAACCCCAAAAAAGGTGGAGATCGTGGTAGCCCCCCGCCCCTTGCCCACCACACGTGTCCACTCGTGGACTACGAACGGTCCGGTGTTTATAAACCCGCTCGACCTTCTTGTTCCATGTGCTCGTGTCATTTCCCCCAGTCTGTCTAGTCCCAAGACCCCAATCTACACCTACTGCGCGCACCGTAGCTCCCTCACTTGCACTACCTCCTTCCCTAGGTGCGGCATGAAGCGTACGCATGGAGACAAGCCGGAGCTGAAGCCAGTTGAAGGCACAACAACATATGGCTTAGTCGTTGCCAAGCAGGCGGAGACGTCTTCTCCGGGAACGAACGCCTCTTGTCGCTGCCCGTTGAGGGTTCGAGCTCATCCATCCAGCCAGTAGCCGTCACCGCCGAGAAGCAGGTGGCAGACAACATCGTGGGCGACATCGTCGTGGTGCCAGCGGAAGATCTGGATGGGGGCAGGCGGCAGACGGAGGCAATCTAGTGCTCTACATCAACGACCCCATCGCCATCCAAGAAATCTTCGATGGAATCGCGGAGAATGACGAGTTTGGGGAGGATATCCCAGATGAGGAGTCTGAGGTACTACATTGCTAGCTTCTCTAGTCGCAGCCGCAGATTTCACTGTTCATACATAGGATTTGATCAATCATGTACATATTCTTTTGTTCTTGAAGTAGGGTAGTATATATATGGTTCGATCGGTCGATTGATGCATCTGCCATCTAGTCACAAAACCCCAATCAGTCTAGTCACAAAACCCCAATCTGCTCATCTTCCATCTGATTGAGTTTGCTAGTTGAGTATTGATTTCGATACACAACATGCCTATAACATTACATTTCTATTCCTTACTAAGCCCAATGTTTCAATTTTGCCCCGAAATAGTGCAAGGGCATCTGATGGTGTCGTTTTCTTAGGGATGGTTAGTGAACCTGAGGCAACAATGCACATAAACAATATATGTTATGTTGTTGGTATTTTGGTTCTCCGACTCCATCTCTGGAAAAAATGAGGCCCTAATTTTTTTCTCATATGGAACCTATATATATAACCTATGTATTGTTTCTGATCTATGAATCTGTCGTATGATGCATATGTATATCCCTGAATATTGTTTTGTACGATTAAATTTCAATTTCTTATTATGGCCAATGATTCAAATTTTCCCCAAAGAGAGGCAGACACATTGGTATCAGATTTTTCAGGGATGAGTTAGCGAACCTGGGGCCATGTACAAGATCAATATAAGCTGTACAATTGTTACTTGGTTTGCTGACGCCATCCCTAAAGAAACTTATGAGGCCTCAATCTTTATTCTACATTCATAGAACTATGATATTTGAATTATCTATTACATACATTCATAGTGTATAAGAATTACATTTCAGTTTGTCACTGAGGCTGATGATTGAAATTTGCCCCAAAAGAGTTCAAGGGAAGACACATATGATGGTGTCGTGTTTTAGGGATGGGTTGGTGAACCTGAGGCAGCAATGCACACAAACAATATAGGTTGTACTGTTGGTACTTTGGTTCACCAACTCCATCTCTGAAACAAATTATGAGGCCCTAGATTTGTTCTCATATGGAACTACATATATGATCCTTGAATTGTTTCTAATCTTTTAATGATTGGTATGATGCATATGTATATGAATGGTTTTGATCATAAGTATTTTTAACATGTACCTGAAGATTAATTGTTTGGTTTTTTATTTATAATTACAATATTTAGGCTTGTTTTGTAACTGACTATGTATATCTCTGAATATTGTTTTGTATGATTACATTTCAATTTCTTATTATGGCCAATGATTCAAATTTGTCCCAAAAGAGAGGCAGACACATTGGTGTCAGATTTTTTCAGGGATGAGTTAATGAACCTGAGGCGATATACAAGAACAATATAGGTTGTGCAATTGTTACTTGGTTCACTCACGCCGTCCCTGAAGAAACTTATGAGGCTGCAATCTTTATTCTACATACACTCTGATGCAATTATTTTTCATTGTGTTGAGATGAAATGATATATGAACCGATCAAACTATTGCTGAGATGCTTTATCTTTGATATCCATGGATATATTGTCTTACATATACATGTTGTCAATTCTTGAGTTGTAATACAATTCAATCATATGTATGAGTTCTAAGTTATGTTCTTAAAAATCAATAGGATGATGATGATGAAGTGGACGATAGCAAGGTATCCAGGGACAACAAGAGCAGCTACGTGCTGAGGCAGTTACGGTGTGGGCTAATCTGTTTCCACCATAGGGGGAGACTATTTTGCCCATTCTGTGGTAGAGTAATCAACATGGACCTTGACAACATGATCTAGCACGCGGTGGACGTTGGCAAAGGCGGAGGAAGAAGGCATAGGCCGATTACCTTGACGTGGCACGCAGCCTTCAGCAAATTCCTCCTAGAGTACGTCAGGACTGGCCTGTATCCCATCGACTAGGTTGTCCCTTCCTCCTGCTGATATGCCCCTGCCCTGCTAGGTGTCTTCGTGTCCCGGCCTCCTGCTGTCGCCCCTGCTTTTATTTTGTTTTAGTTAATTATTACCTGTATGTGGAATGTAAGACAATAT
This sequence comes from Avena insularis, assembly GCA_023614405.1. Lineage (NCBI taxonomy): Eukaryota > Viridiplantae > Streptophyta > Magnoliopsida > Poales > Poaceae > Avena > Avena insularis. The sequence goes on from CM042684.1 coordinate 444,920,285, forward strand.
ATCCGTGGTGTCTCTGGTGAACCTTCTATATTAATCTACTCCTTTATATGGAGTGCCTTAAAATTTCTAGTGTTCAATTATATTACTAATCATGCTCATGCACACTACAAAATATTTCTAGTGCTCGATTATATTATAATTATCAAGGAATACATCAACAAGTTAAATTGGTCAAAATTTTGTATTGAATTAACTAAATGATCTCACATCGGCGGTGGACATTGGCAGAAGCCGAAGGCATCAGCCGAAGACCTTGGAGCGACACACAGTCTTCAGCAAATTCCTTATAGGTTCAACAACGGGTTGCTGCTGCCCAGCTCCGAATTCGCTTACAGGTCGAACATGGCAGAACTTGAGCTACCATAGAGACCTTGGCAGAGGTGGCAGAATTGGTGCGGGTGCAACCACGGTGAAGCGAGCTCGGATTCTAGAGGAGGAAAACAGAACCGATAATGGTCAACACGGTGACAGATCTCACCGGGAACCAATTCTCGTCCCGCACCATGCCATGGGTGCGTCCATGGTGAGGGCGAGCTCCGACTCGGGATGGGGAGGAGAGCGGGGCCGAGCAGGTTCGTCACGTCCCAGCTCTGCGCCATGGCCGCGACGATAGATTGCCGCTCTGGGGAAGAAGACACGTAATGGATGCAGGCGCCAACGCTGCAAGCCTACAGGGAGGAGAGCTAGGCTGAGCAGGTTTGTCCATGTCCCAGCTCCGTGCCATGGCTGCGATGCCCCATAGATTGCCGCTCCGGGGAAGAAGAAGACGCGTAATGGATGCAGACGCCAACACTGCAAGCCTAATTGACACCTAAGCGATGGGAGCAACATAACGGCGATAACTGACAAGGAGGGCCCAACTTGACGGCCGTTAGCCTGATATTTTGTATTGAAACGTAAAGTTGAATTCGTGCCAAAAAAAGACCCTCTGAGTATTTGGCACACCAACTGTAGTCATCGCGGCTGATTTCTGGGAACTTGGGTACCGCGTTGCCTGGGCACCCCAACTTTCGGGCCGCAAAATGATATTCTCTTTCTCCCGACCCCTAAAAAAACCACTCTCGGACGCTGCGAAGTGCTCCACCATGCTTGCCGCTCGCCACTGCACGCCACCACGATCTTGCAGCCGCCACCGCTGTCTCACCGTGAAACCCGAAGCAGGGCCAGTAAGATAGAGAAAATGAACTTCGGTCGGGGTTGCCGGAACAACGACACGCAGGAGGGAACAACCTCCACCACCAGAAGGCGGCAGCCGACCGAATACGGACGCCGAGGAAAACCAGGACCTCCTGGCCCGGCCGAAACCCAAGGGTCCGTGAAGCTCCACCGCCGCATTGCGGTAGGGGAACCGTCGTCCAAAGCAACCCTTACACTAGCCCCTACCTCTTCGTCCACCAGGGGATCAACCGACCATCGATCCCTGCCACCAAGTAGTCGCACCGCCACCTCCACGCTCACCCGGGAGAACCGGCCCATCGTCGGTCTGAGAAACTCCACCTAGACCCGCAAGAGTGCAAAGGGATGATCCTGGCAAGCACAATGCCTCCGTGCCGCCTGCAGGGCCCCCGATCATGATTATCAGATGAGTAGCAGATCTAGGCCCACCCGGCCCAGATCCAGTACCCTGGCCGTAGGGCAGCCAGGGGGAGGTGCCCACCTGAGATGAGCAAGGGCCCTGGACGGTGCCCGCCGGGGCCCAAGTTGGCCCAGATCCAGCCTTGCAGGCGCCACCGCCTGGAACCCCTGCACCTCCCGTCGCCGACCTTGGGGCAGCCGCCGTGGCAGAGGAGACGCTAGGCTCGCTAGGGCCACGCCTCGCCACCCCCCGACGGCTCTGAGGTGCTTCGCCGCCGGCGCAAGGAGCCCACACCTCATCCACCATTGCCGAGAGAGACGGGATCCGCCGTCGCCGGCACCACTAGGGCTTAGCCCCGCGGCAGGCACCGACATCGGCAGGAGGGAGAGGGGAAGGGGAGGGGGCTAGAGGCGATGGTGGCATAGGCTCGCCTCGTTGCCCGCGCGGGGGTCAAGCGAGACGGGAGATACCGGTTTTGTCTGTCGTCCTTTGATAGTCCCCAAAGTTTCATCTCATAATAAATGAAAGAAATCCGAGGAATTTTTTTGCCTCGAATGTGCACATGGTTCAACCTAGGAGTCGAACACAAACAAATTACCCAAAATTCGACATAGTTTCGGAAAATGCACATGGTTCAGCATAGAAACCATGTTTTGAAACATAGAACACCTCAAACTAGGTGTTTCCCCCACATGTTCTCTACCAAATCATCTTGCAGTTGTTGATGCACATGTGGATATCCGATCTCCTAACACATAGTGATGAAGGCAGCCTACGATATCGGTACCCAGTGATCAGGCTCTACAAGAAGACCCTGTCCGAAATATTCTTCTGTCGGATAATTATGAAACACTGGCTCCTCCCGCTCGTTCTCAATAATCATGTTGTGCAAGAGCACACACTAGCTGATCACCCCACACATTTGTTCTTAGGACCAGGTCAGAGCGGGGAATCGGACAACTGCAAATCGAGCTTGGAGCACACCAAATGTCTGCTCGACATGTTTCCTTCGAGCTTCTTGTTCCTTGGCAATGCTAGAATACTTGCCGATTTGAGGGGTTGAGATAGTCTTCACAAATGTTAACCATCTTGGATGGATTCCATCTGCCAGGTAGTAGCCCTTATTGTAGTGGTGGCCATTGACCACATAGTCCACCGGGGGAGCATGGCCCTGAACACTCTTGGAGAAGACATGCAAGCACTACAGCACGTTGATGCCATTGTTGGACCCCTGCCATGCCAAAGGAGTGTCAAATCTAGAGGTCATGTGTAGCCACTGCCTCAAGTACCAAACTAAACCTCCTTTGTGGCATTTGTACATTCCCTGCCAAGCAAATGGACGATTCTTCCATTGCCAATGCATGCAGTCGATACTTGCAAGCATCCCATGAAATCCTCTTGCTTCATTGGTTGCAAGGATTCGAGCAGTGTCTGCCGCGTTGGATGTCCTCAAGTATACTGGCCCAAACAAAGAAATCACTGACTTGCAGAACCTGTACAAACACTCAATGGCCAATGGACTCGACCATTCAAAAGTAGTCATCTTGTGTGTCACTAGGAGCACCATATGCGAGCATCCCGATGGCCACCGTGCACTCCTGAATTGAGGAAAATCCCACCATGCCGGTGCAATCTTTCTTGCATCTGAAGTAGGGGTCAAAGTCCCGGAGGGCGTACAAAATATTGAGAAAGAGCTCCCACCCCATCCTGAATCAGCGCCGAAACACTGTCTCAACGTGCAATGGATTGTCGGCGAAGTAGTCAGCGTACAACATGCAGTGGCCCTCCAACCGCTACCTAGGCTTGCATTTCCAGCATCATGGCTTTGACCCTCCTCGCCGAGGATTCGCCTGCTGGGCGTACAGGCCGGCAAGGCAGGCGAAGATCATCATGTGCTCCTTGTCTTTGGCGGCTGCTACTTTGTAAACATTGTTTAAGTAGTATAGGGTCGAGTGGAACACGAGGATATTACTCACCAAGTGTCCAATCAACCTAGCACTTGGATATTATGCACCAAGTCCCCAAAATCCCACCCAATGGATATATTACTCATGCCTTGGGGTTTATAAAACTTTAAGTTTGGAAAAGAGAGAGGAAGATCTTTCAGAGACTCCATCCTTCAGATTGCAATACTCTCGAGAGGTTGTGCACTTTCCCCACAATCCATGATCAAGTCCTTTTACAGACAAGATCATGGCGAGGCCTTCCCTTAGTAGCCCCTCTACCAGATGGATCCAACCGTGCCAAGAACCTCCAAATGTTGGTACCCCGGTGAGGTTTCCCACTAAGTACTAAGCCAAGATAGAGCACATGTGTATTGTGGTTGCACTGGAAGCTTCTGAATTCTGAAACATGGCAGACTTCTTTGATTCCTGGGCGACCGTCCTCCACCAAAAATCCCACTCGTTGTCCCGACAACCATTCGGCCTAGAAGAAAACTTAGTTTTATTTTGAAGGGGGTTTTGAGAAAAAAGTTCGCTCGAGAGAGCTCTCATACTTAGAATTTTTTTGAGTCTTTGAACCCCCCCAATGGTACTTAGTATATATATAGCATTGCAAGCAATACTTAGCAAAAACAGGGGAAACCTATTAGGGTGGAAATTCCTAAGTATAAAGCTACTCATGGCATACTACAAAACCGCACTTGCAAAAATAGTACTAAGAAAATCTACTAAAGACCTACACATGCATACTACAAGATTTGAAGAGTAAAACATGCATAGTCAAAAACTGGGACATAATATGTACAGGTGGTGTAACTTGCCTTGATCTGAGCAGCACTCTACACAACAGTAATCCTCTGCGCACTCCGAACAATCTAACGGAACACAAACATAGATCCAATCACAACTTGCACAAAACAATGCCACGAAGGTAATTATGCATGCATGCAACATGGTAATATGCAAGGATAGGTTCAATTATGACCAAGGGTTTTATTCATGGGTGTTGTTGAGTTGGGGTTGTCATTAGTATCGATTTCCCACATATTTTAAGTATTTTGGATTAATACTTAATTAAATATGCTCATAAATAGATCTACACTTCCAATCTACGTCGAAATAGATATAAACACTCTAAGCATGATATAACAATTTCCCACAGAATATCTCGTAGATACGAAACCAACGCAATAAGAATCAACTAAAACAGAATTACGGATATTTTCCTAGAATTAAAATACTCCAATCTAGACTTTAAATCCTACTAAAAGATTACTACAGTAAACCAGCCATATGATTGCAGATCTGTGTTCTACTCAATTTGGCGAATCCAACGGTATATTATACGCAATTTTTGGACAAGTATTTGATTTACTATGAATTAAACGAGATTAAATCAATTTCTGCCTATATAAAAAAACATGACGAATGGCTAGCTACGTGGCGACAAGTGACGGCTCAGGATTGGGCCAATGGAGCGCGCGGGACTGACGAGGCACGCTGACGCGGCAAGTGCCACACGGCGCGATGCAATTCGTTAGTACCGGTTCGCTAGGATGATCTAATCTACACCGCTGGATCACGATCGGACGGAGGTGGGCGTCAGCGACTTACAGGTGGCGGCAATGTCGGTGTAGGCGACGGCGGATGACGACGAGGTGGTCGGCGGTCGTCGGCACTATCGCTGCGGTGCTCCCCTGGCTCGACGGAGTAGATGACGACGTCGGCCTCCTCCTCGCGGTTCCGTTCCCAGGGACGGTGTCGGCTCCCTCCTCCCGAATCGGCGGCAAATGGCGGCTGACCTTCACGGATTCCGGCGAGACTCCGGCGAGGGATTGAGCTTGCTGTGGTGTGCTACAGAGGGGGAAAAGTATGAGATGAACTGGTACAGCAAGGGGATACCGAGAAGGGAAAGAAGAGGGGCAGAGGGCGTCGGAACCTCGCCGTCGAGCGTCGGTGGCGGCGTACTCCGGCGAGGTCTACGGCGGCAGCCCGGTGGCGATTAGAGGAAATAGGGTTAGGGTTTCGGTGGGGCTCATCACAGAGATTAAAAAGGGCGAGAGATAAGGGCGGGGGTCGTGGAGTTCGCCTCCGATTCGGCCAGGAAACAGTTCCTAGAGGCGGCGGCGGTCGAGTTCGTTCCGAACTCGTCGGAACGATGACGACGGGTGTGGGGCCCACCTGTCAACGGCTGCGGGCTCATACCGGTGGATGCTATGTAGGATGCTGGGGCGTCATTGCTTCATGCCTGGCTCGCTCTGGTGGCCGGTGTGGGCACGGTTGGTCTAGCTGGACCGCTAGGCTAGATCTTTTTTTTTATAAAAATTCTTTTTATTTTCTGTTTCACTATTTGTCCAATAACTTTTGCAAACGGACTCCAAATTTAATGAAATTTGTCTCTAAAATTTTGTAAAAAGAAGGAGATTACTATGGGGTTATAAAATAACAGTTTTGCAAGGGTTTAGGAGGTTAGTTTTTGTTTAACACTTTTTGTATTTATATGACTATAGGGTTTAGGGAAAGTATTTGATGCGGCTTTTATTGTGTGATGCCATAATGCAAAAGATATGATGCATGCTTCTAATAACATCTGCAATCATAAAATTTGGGATGGTACAAACCTACCCCCCTTAAGAAGAATCTCGTCCCCGAGATTCAGGTTGGTTAGCAAATAGGTGTGGGTGTTCTTTCTTCAGGTCTTCTTCACGTTCCCACGTGGCCTCTTCCTCGGAATGGTGATTCCATTGAACTTTGCAAAACCTGATAGTCTTGGTACGAGTAATCCTCTCAGCTGTTTCCAGAATCCTGGTGGGTTTTTCCTCATAGGTGAGATCGTTTTCCAATTGAACCTCATCCAAGGGAACCATATCCTTTAGCGGTTTTTTAGCCATTTCCGGGTGACACTTCTTTAGTTGTGACACATGGAATACATCATGAACATTCAGCACTTCGGGCAATTCCAACTGATAGGCAACCTCCCCTCTACGAGCCAAAATCTTATAGGGCCCTATGAATCGAGGTGCCAACTTACCCTTGATTCCAAATCTCTTAACTCTTCGTAGTGGTGAAACTCGGAGATATGCACGGTCTCCCACTTCATAAGTTACATCCCTGTGCTTGGAATCAACATAACTCTTTTGCCTGGATTGGGCTACTTTTAACCTGTCTTGAATCTGTCTTACTTTTTCTTTGGCATCCTTGATCAGCTCAGGTCCAAACAAGCTACGTTCTCCAACTCCATTCCATAGCAGCGGAGTTCTACACTTTCTTCCATATAGAACTTCAAATGGAGCCATCTTGATACTAGTTTGGTAACTGTTATTGTATGAGAATTCTGCATATGGCAAGTTGTCATCCCAACTAGACCCATAGTCTAGTGCATAGGCTCTTAACATGTCCTCCAAGATCTGATTAACTCTTTCTGTTTGTCCATCTGTTTGCGGGTGGAAAGCAGTACTAAACTCTAGTCGTGTCCCTAGAGACTCGTGTAGCTGTCGCCAAAACTTCGAGGTGAATTGGGTACCCCTATCAGAGACAATCCCCTTGGGTACACCATGAAGACTTACGATCCTTGACATATAAATCTTGGCAAGTTTAGCACATGTATAGGTGGTCTTTACGGGAATAAAGTGGGCCACCTTTGTGAAGTGATCGACCACAACCCATATGGAATCATACCCAGAACGAGTCCGGGGTAGTACTGTGATAAAATCCATGCCTACCTTGTCCCACTTCCAATCGGGCACTGGTAATGGCTATAGCAGTCCTGCTGGTTTTTGATGTTCGGCCTTGACTCTGTTGCACACGTCACACAAAGAGATGTATTCGGCAATCTCTCTTTTCAAGTTATTCCACTAGAATATATCCTTCACATCCATGTACATCTTTGTATTACCAGGATGAATTTATTAAGGCGAATCGTGAGCTTCCTGAAGAATTAACTTTTTGATATCGGGATCATCGGGAACGCACAAACGCTTCTCATACCAAAGTGTCCCTTATTCATCCGTATGAAACCCTTTTGCTTTACCTTGCTTACATTAACTTTTATTTCTTCCAACTATTTGTCCCCCTTCTGGGCCTCTTTGATTTGGTCCAGAAGCGTTGGCACTATCTCCATAGTTGCTAAGTGTCCTTCAGGAACTATTTCCAACCTGAGATCCTTGAACTATTCGCACAAATCCTTTGGAAGTTCTCCGATGGTAAGTCCATTTACATAGACTTTCCAGCTTAAGGTGTCGGGGGGATGACCTCCGGATACCCCAACCAAGATAAGAAATATGGCAGTCGAATCGCGTTCGGCTGGTCGAGCGCAGCCGGACAGGGCAAGTCAAGCCGGCTACCGTGAGGTAGCCGGAGCGGCGAGAAGCAGCCGACTATAGTAGCCTAGCCGGAACCAATCAAGGAGACATGGCGACGTGCGGAACAGTACGTGGTATGCCCTGTACGACGACAAGACTGGCAACTACTCAGCCATACTGAAGACTTTGCGGGGATGACGTGGGAATAGTGGCCCGATGCTGACGACAGGCTCGCACGGCGTTCACTGTGCCCGCGACACCCATACCACTCGTACTCTAATGGGACATGGTTGTACCGGATCATCAGATGACCAGCTTGGGGCCCGCCAATGGATCAAGCTGCTGACACCGTTGCCTCTCTGCCTATATAAGGAGAGGAAAGGCCACAGTAGAAAGGGTTGGTCTCAGTGCATTTAAGACAATAGCTAGAGAATACAGCTCGAGGAGCACTTGTAGCTCATATATTACTCATAGTCAGATCGGCAGGAGTAGGGGCTTTACCTCACCACGAGGGCTCCGAACTTGGGTACTTCCTGCGTCCAGCTACGCTTGCTTGTATCCAATCCCGCCTGCGGACGCCGTCGATAGCTTCCCTGCTAGTCCCCACACCTCTATCTAACCTTCTTAGGTACTGCCGTTCCCAATACAACGATAGTTGGCGCCTACCGTGGGGCAAATGGCTTCGACCAGAGTGACGTTCCACACGGGATCCCGCACTTCAGCCGGTGAGCGTGTGGCCTCCGGCCTGGTGCTCACGCTCGGCAAGTTCGACTGCGTCATCGACAATGCTTCTTGCTTTGCCGAAACCACCTTCCCGGTGAATGGCTGCATCCTGCTTTTTGGCGACCTTCCCGTCTATGTCGCCACCGTTTTGGAGCGTTTCCCTAGGGAGATTGTCTCCATCGTGGAGCTGCCGCATCTGGACAGCAGCGCCTCCGTCGCTTCCTGCGGCATCGAGGTCATGATGGTTAGTTCCAGTTCCCACCCCCGCCAGCCGCGGGAGCGAGGCGCGGACGAGGGCGGAACCTCCGCGCCTCCATAGCCTTGGATTCCGGTAGAGGAGGCCATTGATCGGCTCCTGACGCCGGTTAACCTCGGGGACAGCCCGAAGGAGGCGGAAGCCAACTTCGCCATGGAGAGATAGATTCTCCTCCAGGAGGCCATGGAGCTGGCGGCAACCCGCAAGCAACTCGAGATCACCCTGCACGAGTACGACCGCGTGCATGGCTTCACTCCGACTACCACGGAGCCGAGCCGGCGCGGCCAGGTGTGACAACGGGGCGGCGAGCTGGGCTGAAGGATGGAAAATGACGGGGAACCGGATCCCGTGCCTGCCCTCATCCGGCCCACCTACAGCACGCCCATCAAGAACCTGCGCGCGGCGCGAGCCGCAGCAAAAGAACTGCCCAACTTGGAGGGCGAAGAGCGAGCTCGCCAGCACGCTCGGGTGCAGGAGCTCCTCCGGATCGCGGACGAGCAGGCTGACGCCAATCAGCAGATGCAGGAGGACCCCAGCTACTCCAAGGGGAGCAGGCCACCCGCCAACAGCAAGGGCGCGCCTCGTGACACCCAGCAGGCGTCCTCCCCTCAGCCAGCTAAGGCCCACAGCAGGCGCCGCAGCTCTGGCAACAAGGGCCAGCCGCACCAAGAGCAAACGGTGAACAACAACCCACCGCCTCCCCCTCCACCAACCGGAGCACCAAGACCCGCCGGTTCCCGTCTCTCGGGGTGGGTGGGAGCGCCCAACCCGGATCGTCCCGATGCCTGTGACCGCATAGAGCTCCTCGCTAAAGCGCGCGTCATGGAGGAAGAAGACTCCACCGGACCAATTTGTTTTGGACCCTGCATCCGAAACGAGCCGTTCCCGGATAAGTTCACCCTACCCAGGGACACCCCCAAGTACGACAGCAGTATGAAGCCGGAAGATTGGCTGACCGACTATGCTATGGTAGTCGGCATCGCCCATGGGAACAAGCGCACAACTGTGCGCTACGTCCCCCTTATGCTAACCGGGTTGGCAAGGACATGGCTCAACAGCCTTGCGCCCAACAACATCAACGCCTGGCCAGACTTCGAGAAGGTGTTCGTCCGCAACTTCAATGGCACATACAAGCGTCCAGAACGCCCACGCGACCTAGCCTTGTGCGTCCAGTGCAACCGCGAGACCTACCACGAGTACCTCGCCAAGTGGACGGAGCTGCGCAACACTTGCAAGGGCATCCTCGAGAGCCAGGCCATCAATTTCTTCATCGAGGGGTGCCGAGAAGGCACCATGCTTTGCCACCGGCTACTGTGTAACAATCCAAAAACCATGGCGGAGCTCATGACGGTAGCGGACCAGTATGCCACGGCGGATGCCGCCATGAAGAAGCCCCTCCGGGTAAATGCTGACGGGCGTCCGACTCCTACGGAGCCGGCTCGCGACCGTCCGAGCAATCCGGCTGGAGAAGCCGGATCCTCCAGGCGCCACGGCAATGACAACCAGTTCCATGGGGACCGCCAAGCCGGACAACAGAAGCCCCGCTACCACGCGCGGCAGATCAATGCTGTGGAGGGTGCGCCCGATGCACCGGCTAACGATACAAGAAGGCAAAAGCCACGGCTCACCTTCGACCAGATGTTTGACGGCCCGTGCAAGTGGCATAGCGGTCCCTTCAAACCGGATACGCGCACCACGGAATCAAGAATCGACTCGCCAATAAAAGACCAGGGCAACCAGCAACGTCTCCCCCGCCCCCTCCTGGTGGACCACCACCACCGGCTAGGGGAGCCGGCAATGATGGTAACGGCAGGAACAGCGGCAACTACAACAATGGCTACCCCCAGCCGCACGCCGCCTACCACATCTTCGAGAGGAGCTGGACTTCAAGCACAGCCGCAGGCGACGCTCCAAGGAGGTCAACGCCATCGTCTCTCCGGTCCCCCAGTACCTGAACTGGTCGGAAACCCCCATCACCTGGAGCCGAGAAGACTAGCTGGAGCAGTTGTCGACTCTCGGGGGCTACGCCATGGTACTCGACCCCCTCGTCGTCTCCAACGAGTGCGCCTGCCGTTTCTCGCGCATCCTCATCAACGGAGGCAGCAACCTCAACCTCCCCTACCTTCGCTGGAGAAGCTGGGCATTCGCGAATGTGACCTACGCCCAACTACCACAATGTTCCACGGCATACTGCCGGGACCGGCTTGCGCCCTGCTGGGTAAAATCTAGTTGGATGTCATCTTCGGGACCGAGGAGAACTTCCGCCGCGAGCCAATCTGGTTCGAGGTGGTAAACCTGACGAGCTCCTACCACGCTCTCCTTGGGCGCCCCTCCCTCACCAAATTCATGGCTGTCCCCCACTACGCATACCTCAAGACGAAGATGCCGAGACCCAACAGCGTGATCACCGTCGCCGGCTGCTTTAGACGGTCAATGGAGTGCGCCTCAGCCGGTTCCAAACTGGCAGAGGCCCTCATCATAGCCGAGGAGAAGCGTGTGATCATGCATAATGTAGCCATGGCCCAGCAAGACATACCGGCTAGAAGCAAGCCGGCTGGAGAAGGAGCTTTCTAGCCGGCAAAGGAGACGAAGAGGATCCTGCTCGACCCCTCCGACCCGACCAAGTTCGTCACCATTGGTGCCAACTTGGACAACAAATAGGAAGGCGCGCATCGACTTCCTCCGTGAGAATCGGGACATCTTTGCATGGTCACCCAAGGACATGCCAGGTGTACCGAGGGAATTCGCCGAGCACTCACTTCATGTGAGGCCGGACGCCAAGCCGGTCAAGCAACCTCTGCGCCGGTTCGTAGAGGAGAAGAGGAAGATTATCGGTGACGATATCACCCAGCTCCTTGCAGTCGGGTTCATCATGGAAGTGTACCACCCGGACTGGCTCGCAAACCCAGTCCTGGTGTTGAAGAAAAACAAGACCTGGCGCATGTGTATCGACTACACCAGCCTGAACAAGGCATGCCCGAAAGATCCATTCACATTGCCCCGTATCGATCAAGTCATCGATTCCACGGCCGGCTATGATTTGTTGTCTTTTTTAGATTGCTATTCTAGTTACAATCAGATCCGGTTAAATCTGGCTGACCATATTAAGACATCGTTTATCACCCCCTATGGGGCTTTCTGCTATGTAACCATGCCTTTCGGTCTGAAGAATGCAGGCACTACCTATCAGCGCTGCATGCAGAAGTGCTTGCACTCGTAGATCGGCCGAAACATGCACGCCTATCTGGACGATGTGGTCATCAAGACCAAGGAGAAGCACACCCTCCTTGAAGATTTGGGAGAGACATTTGGCAACCTCTAGCAGTACCAAATGAAGCTGAACCCGGAGAAATGCGTCTTCGGAGTCCCATCCGGCCAACTACTCGGTTTCCTCGTATCGCAACGAGGGATCGAAGCGAATTCGGAGAAGATTGCGGCCATCGAGAGGATGTAGCCGCCCAAGAGCCTGCTTGGAGTCTAGAAGTTCACCGGATGCCTGGCCTCCCTCAGCCGTTTCGTTAGTCGGTTAGGGGAGAAGGAACTCCCGTTGTACCAACTGATGAAGAAGACGAACAAGTTCTCCTGGACCTCGCAAGCCGACGCTGCCTTTCATGACCTCAAGCGCATGCTGTCCACAGCGCCGGTTCTAGCCATGCCGGCTAGCAAGGAGCCGATGTTGCTCTATATAGCAGCCATCAGCTGGGTCGTCAGCGTCATCCTGGTGGTGGAGCGCCCCGAGGAAGGCAAGGCTCAGCCGGCTCAGAGGCTCGTCTACTACCTCAGTGAGGTTCTCTCCCTCTCCAAGCAGAACTGCCCCCACTACCAGAAGATGTGTTATGGCGTGTACCTGACATGCAAGAAGCTCAAGCACTACTTCCAGGAGCATCCGATTAAGGTCGTGTGCATGGAACCCCTTTCGGAAATCATCGGCAACAAAGACGCCACCGGCCGAGTCGCCAAGTGGGCCATCGAGCTCACCGCCTACTCCATCTAGTACGAACCCCAGCTCACGATCAAGTCGCAGGCGCTGGCAGACTTCCTCGTCGACTGGGCCGAGACCCAGTACCTCCCACCGGTTCCGGATTTGGACCATTGACGGATGCACTTCGACGGATCGAAGATGCTCGGGGGCTTGGGAGCCGGCATCGTGCTCACCTCGCCCAAAGGAGACCGGCTAGAATATGTCCTGCAGATCCACTTCAAGGCCTCCAACAATGTAGCCGAATACGAGGCACTGGCGCACGGCCTCCGGCTAGCTAGAGAGATTGGTGTCAACCGGATCCTCTACTTCGGCGATTCGGATCTGGTGGTGCAACAGGTATCCGGAGAGTGGGACGCCCGCGATGCAAATATGGCTCTCTACCGGTTCCACATACAGAAGCTCAGCGCTTGCTTCGACGGGTGTGAATTCCATCACGTCCCTCGCGCCAACAACGAGGCAGCCGATTCGCTCGCACGAATCGGATCCACCCGGTAGGCGATCCCACCTGGGGTCTCCTTGGAGCACCTGCGCAAGCCCTCCATCACCCTGTCACCCGATTCAGATTCCATCATATGGGCAGGGAGCGCTCTGGTTGACGGGGCGACAGACGCAGAGCCGGCAGAACCTCCAAAGAAGAAGTCCCGTGCCAACTCCGGCAAGTCCGTACCCTCCGGCTCGCAAGACCCGGGGGCTGCGGACTCATCAAGCGGCTCGGGGGCTGCCGTCCCGGGTACCTCACCTGGACGACCACCCGACGACCATCAACCGGAAAGAGGAAGCATCCTCGTCATCAGGGAAATACCATCCTGGGCACAACCCTTCATGAACTACATCGCCAACGGGGAGCTTCCGGATGACGAGGTGGAGGCCAGGCAAATCCGGCACCGCGCGCACAGGTACACCATCATCAACAAAGAACTGTACAATCGCAACGTATCCAGCATCTTCCAAAGGTGTGTCGACGTGGACACAGGCTACCGGATACTCAAGGACATCCACCAGGGTGAGTGCGGGCACCACACTTCGTCAAGGGCAATAGTCGCCAAGGCGTTTCGCCATGGCTTCTATTGGCCCACCGTCCTTGAGGACGCCGAACAACTAGTCTGCGTGTGCAATGGGTGCCAACGCTTCGGGCAGCTCAGGCATATGCCGACTTCGGTGCTCAAGACCATACCGATCACCTGGCCCTTCGCTGTTTGGGGCCTCGACATGGTCAGTCCCTTCAAGCGGGTGCGCGTAGGCATGGCCCATTTGCTGGTGGCGGTGGACAAATTTACAAAGTGGATCGAGGCCAAGCCCATCCAGAAGCTGGACGAGGCGACAATCATCACCTTCTTCACCGACGTCATCAACCGGTTCGTCTACCCCAACAGCATCATCACCGATAATGGCACGAACTTCGGCAAGGGGGCCTTCACCCGATTCTGCAGCAACAAGGGCATCCGGCTGGACCTCGCTTCCGTCGTGCACCCGCAGTCCAACGGGCAAGTCGAAAGGGCAAACGACTTAGTACTAGCCGGCATCAAGCCACGCCTCATCGAGCCTTTGGAGCGGTCGCCCGGATGCTGAATCAAGGAGCTTTTGGCCGTGCTATGGAGCATCCACACCACGCCGAATAGATCAACCGGTTACAACCCGTTCTTCCTGGTCTACGGATCGGAAGCCGTCCTCTCCACGGATATCGAGTTCGACTCCCCGCGGAAGCTCCTCTATGATGAAAAGGCCAACAAAGAGGCACGGGAAGATGGTGTGGACCTCCTCGAGGAGGCCCGCGAACTGGCATTGTCTAGATTGGCCTTGTACCAGCAACGCCTACATCACTACCATTCAAGCCGGATCCGCCCTGTCGCGTTCCGCGAGGGCGACCTGGTCCTCCGGCTGGTGCAGGACACGAAGGGCATGCACAAGCTATCGCCACCCTGGGAGGGTCCCTTCATCATCAGCAGGGCGCTGCCCAACGACTCCTACTACCTCATCGACACGCAGCAGTCGCGGAAGAACAAGATGGACAAGTCATACGAGGAGACCGAGCGTCCCTGGAACGCGGCCTTGCTACGCCCATTTACACCTAGTCACCATGCAGTGTATGTATCCTGCAAACCCTATGAATAAAAATACGGAACCCTACGAGATGCTCGGGGGTCCTTGCTAGAAACTTGTACACATATGATTTCCGGTTCAGATTTTCCGGCTCCAGCAACCCCTACCCGGGGGCTTGCCGGCTAGCCATACCTGCTAAGTCAACAAACCGGTTGAGTAGTGTGCGATGATGTTAGAGGACCACTCTTCGTCTCAGCTAGAGACCGCAACCCGGCTATCCAGCTAGCAAGAGCAAAAGCCCGAGGCAACCCACACGAAAAACGGGAAGGAGATGCGACAGATCGGGCGTCCCAGCCTCACAACTAGCTTAAGACAATCCGGCTGCTAAGCCATTAGTACCATGCGCAATGTATTGTCAGCTCCCTTCAATTCCGGCTCTAGGCTACAACCCGGCTGCCCGGCAAGGATGCAGCGAAAACAGCAGAGCACACGGGAAAATTACTAAGTGTCCTGAAAGGCACAAGCTAGTTTTCAAAAAACAAATCCGTCTTCTGGCTATAGTTTAGCAGACTAACCTATTAACAGGTGAGAATGTATGTGTACATATATATTTTTTGTACGACTACTTTGAGTCGGAATTCAGGAAGAAAAGAAGAAGATTCGAAGTCCTTGCCTTTATCAAGCGCTCTGAATCTCGGGGGCTACACCCACTGGGTGTGCTCGCGTGCCCCCAGTGGAATCTTGTAGTTTCCCGACCGGCTAAGGGCGTTTAGCCGAATATTTGGAGCCCAGGTGAGGGCAAGGGCAGGAGTAAGAGAAGAAGAAGATTCGAAGTACCTGGCTACGCCAGCTACTCCAAATCTCGGGGGCTACACCCAGTGGGTGCGCTTGCGCGCCCCCACTGGAATGTTAGTTCCCCCAGCTGCAGGCGTTCAGCCAGCGGAAGCAACCGACTATGATATGTCTAGTCGGATGAAGCTAGAGGACTTAAGAAAAGAAGGAAGATTCGAAGTACCTGGCTACGCCAGCTACTCCGAATCTCGGGGGCTACACCCAGTGGGTGCGCTGACGCGCCTTTAATGGAATTACAGCTCCCCCGGCTAAAGGCGTTCAGCTAAGCGAAGTCAGCCGGATAAATTCAGCCGGCAAAATATTGAAAGGACATGCAAAAAACACAATTTGAAGGCAAAGCAAATTAGTTCAGATTGACATTAAAAGGAAAGGGGAGGCGAAGCTCTCATAAGTTTACCTGACGCCAGAAGCAGCCGGTACAGACAGACAAATTTCAAACAAGATGGAATAAACAAATACACCCGGCAGCCCGGGGTGGTAGCTAAACCGCGGGGCTCTTGCCGTGCGGAGCGCCTTGGCTAGTAGAAGTCTCAGGTGACGGAGGTGGCGCGGCGGCCGATACAGTTCTAGCGTCGCCAGCCGGCTGCGTCGAGGCTACCGCATCCGGGGTGCCGGCAGACTCCGAGTCGATAAGCACCTCGTCGGGATCCACATAGTTAGAAATCTTGATGGCGAAGGCCCAGAGCTCCGGATGGGCCTGGCGGGGTGGCAAGGTCGGTGCCGGCGTGAAAACCCCCGTCGATCTTCTCGACACGGGCGTCCTTGTACCACGAGATCATGAGGGCCAGGGCCATCTTTACTCCGGCTCGTGCCGCCAGGTCTCGCAGCCGGTCCATGGCAGCCGACACTTCTCCCACCTTCGCAGCTAGAGGAAATGACAAGAAACTACCACATTTGCGGCAGTATTGACACGTAACTACCGACTTCGTCTTTTTTGTCTGAAAAATAGCAATATTGAGGCAGGTGTGTGACACATAGCACTGATTGTTCTGTTTAACCGTGTTAAACAGTTTTCTGACAGTTTGGACCCACATGTCAGTCCTACGTGGCAAGAATTTGGCCAAGTTCTATTAATTTCTGGAATTTGTGGAAACAAGAGGGCTGATTAACGGGATCCTTGGCGTTGACCGCATTCGCGTCTCTGCCTCTCGTCGCCGCGAGCACCGCCTGCCGCCGTGTGCACCGCCTCCCGTCGCCGCGAGCGCTGCTTCCGTCGCCGTGAGCACTGCCTGCCGCCGTGTGCACTGCCTCCTGTCGCCGCGAGCGCCGCCTTCGCCGCCGTGCGCACTTCCTCCCGCCGCGGCGCTCCTGAAGCTCGCCGTCGCACCCCTATCTCCCGCCGCCGCGCCCCCAACAGCTCGCCCTGCGCGCCCGTGCCTCCCACCACCCCGACGAGACCTCGCCCGTGCCTGACATTGCGTGCACCCGCGCTGGCCCCTGCCAGACCTCGCCTACGGCGCCCTTTCCAGACCTCGCCCGTGTACCCCTGCAAAAGCTCGCCCGCGCCAGCTCGCCTAGCCGCTGCAGGCCTAACCGAGCACCCCTGAGTCGCCGCAGAGCTCCACCATGCGGTTCTCGCCTTCCCTCCAGAAGGAATGAACGCCGTGCCTTCCCTAGAACCGTCCCCAGGCCACCAGCGTCAATCGGGATGGCAGAGAGAAGCGGGGCCGCCGGAGCTGTAGAGGGAAGGCGCCACCATGCTGCGGGACGGTCGTCAAGGCCCAGTAGTGCGGCCAGCTCTGACGCTCTGGCGCAGGCGTAGACAGCCAACAGCGTTGCAGGGGCGCACGCGGCGGACGGTAGCATCGCGAAGGCAGCGCCGACGCGGGCAGCCAAGCTCCGACGCGGCCAGCTCTGATGCGGGAGTGGCCGGGATCCGGCGAGAGCGCGGCCAGCAGCGGCGCGAGAGTGGCTGGGATCCGGCGAGGGCACGGCCAGAAGCGGCACAGGTGCGGACGGGATCCGGCGAGGGTGTGGCCAATAGTGACGCGGGTGCGGCCGGGATCCGACACGAGCGCGGCCTACGGCGGCGCGGTTGCGGCCGTGCTCCAGCGCGGGTACGGGGAGCGAGCGTGTGCACTTGCGGTCAACGCTACAAAAAGGATTTTTTCACATGCCCCATAGTCAGCCTTAATTTGTGCCACGTACAACCTGACGATGGTCCCTCTTTTTCAAAAAACAGATTAAAACGGCGTTAGCGCAAAATCAGTGGTTTTTGTCAACTGCATGCCCCGCGTGGTGGTTTTTGTCAAAATGAGTAACGTCGGTAAATTCGTGTCAATACTGCCACAAATGTGGTAGTTCTTCGTCATTTTCTCTCGCAGCTAGCCGCGCCATCGTCTCCGGATCGAGCGCTCGCCACAGAAGGAGAAGATGGCTCAGGCCGGGCGGTTGGCAGCTTCCTCGCCGAGAAGGACGACAAGCTCTCGAGCTGTCGCGCCCCGGCCAGCTTCCTGCAATGGCCAGGCCGCCAGTCTATGCCGAAATAAAAAGCTATCAGAAAAGAGATAGTCAGATCCGGCTACCGGATCCGGAAAGACGTAAGGAGACGGAAAAGGAACTTACCCTTAGCCGTATGCCCGACTTGCATAAGCTCTTCCACCAGCCGCTTGATTTCCTTCTCTTGGTCCTTGTTCTAGGCCTCGAGAAGGTTGAAGGCATCCATCCGGCTTGTGAGCGAGGCGTCGCGCTCCTTGACGGTGGCCTCCAGAGTATCCACCTTGGCGTGCCAATCCTTGTTCTGAAGCCGCAGCATGGAGTTGGACTTTCTTAGCCGGTCGTTCACCTTCTTCTCGCGCTGAGCGCACACAAGGATAGCTGCGACAAAACCGGCTACCATAAAAAAAGGATGATTCCGGACGAAGCAAACTTACTCTGGGAAGTTCCGTTGGCAACATCAAGCTTCTGCTCCAAGGACCGGTTCCCGCCGGCTGCGGCCTCGAGAAGACGGATCTCCTTCACCGCCAGTTCGAGGGTGGCGGCGAGATCCGTCAGCAAGGTAGCGGAGGAGGCATCGTCATCCACGGCATTGGCGGCCAGAGACTCCTTCGCCGCAACCACCGCTGTCCTCCATTCCTCCCCCGGCTCGTCCTCGGAGTTGTCATCGCCGACAACCACGAGTTCTTTGCCGGTGGCCGCCCTCCGCGTCCCCGCGGAGGGCCGTCCCTGCTCTGCGAGGTGGTCTCAACTGTTTTCGGCTAGACCATCGTGGCCGGTTGGGGACCCCCCTGCTCCGGCTGAGGCAGCCGGTTCAGCTCGAGGCGGTGGCGGGGGTGGTGCCTTAGAGGAAGAAGGGGCGGAGGAAGACGTGGGCAGCGCGCGGGGTGGCGACCCAGTCGGCGTCCGCGCCGGGCTCGCGGCCCCAAAAGAGACCAGCGTGCTGAAAAGATAGAATGAGAAGAAAAGGAGAAAGAAGCAAATGAGCCAAAGGCAAGCAGGAAAAAGCGAAAGAAGCGGAAGACACTAAAGGCGCTCGGAGAAGGACTTACCCCTGTACCACCGGGGGCGGCCCTTTCTTCCGGCCAAGGCAGCTCAGGGGAAGGGCGCTGGTCCGGCTCCTCTTGGGGGCCGGCTCCTCCACGGCAGGCCGGCTGGTGCTAGAACGGATGGAGCCACTCCTGCCAGCGCCAGACCGGCTGGAGTCACCGTCCGTCGCCAGGCGCCGTGCCGGCTCGGGGGTCGACGCGACCTCTTCCCCCTCGTTGACCTCCGCATGGGGACCGGCAGCCAGCTCGTCGTTCTGGCTGGGGAAGGCATCCCCGTCCCCGTCCGACTCCTCGCCTGACCGGCGAGCGCGTGGCTCAGGCAAGTCAGGCGTGAATGTCTGAAGAGGGGCATCACCCTCCTCACAAAGGATGCAGGGGAAGATCTGTCGAGTACAAGAGATTAGTCGGATAAAAAGAAGAAGGGCAAGAAATACAAAGGAAAATTCCGGCTAGAAGGACCTACCCAGGGCGTGTGGTTGTCACGGCTGTAAGGGGCCAGCCCGAACTTCCAGCCCTCCGGCAACCGCTCCTTGGTGATGGTCCACACCCACTCCTTCAAATTATGGTAGCGGGGGTCGCAGCGAGACAGCCGGGTCGCGTCCAGCCGGCTGGAGTAGAAGCACATCTTGTGCGCTCGCTGCTGCAGCGACATCATCAGCTGGGACATCCAACTGAGGGTGATGTCCAGGCCGGTTAGACCGGCGGTGACGAGGGCGCACATGCGTTGCAGCATCGCATCCGACTCCGTATTCTCGCCGTAGATCTTCAGGTCCCAATGTTGTCGGCTGGATTCCACGTCGTAGAACGCCGGAAGATAGATCCGATCGACGGAAGATAGATCCGAGTCCGGACATAGAAGTACGACCGCTGCCATTGTTGTACCGTGTCGTGCAACAGGAATTTCGGGTAGCCGGTCTGCTCGCGGGAGTAGATGGAGGCGCCCCCGCAGACGACCAGTGGCCCCTTTGTGAACTAGACCTACGGCCGGACTCAGAAGAGCCGACAGAAGAGCCGAGATCCGGCTGGATCCCGAGGTAGCTCTCGCAGAACGCGATGAAGTGCGCCAGCGTGCCGATTGCGTTGGCGCCGAGATGGTGGAGGCGGAGGTCGAAGAAGGCGAGGAAGGTGAGGAAGAATGGGTGCACCGGCAGCGTGAACCCGCGCGCCAGGTGCGAAAGGAAGATCATCCGTTCTCCCTCCACCGGATGCGGCGATACCACCCCCGCCGGTGCGAGCCGCACCTCCACCTCCTCCTCCGACGGAAGGATGCGGGTGGCGCGGTACTTCTGGATATGGTCCCCCGTGATGGAGGAGCCACACCAGGCTCCGCGGTCGGCAGCCATTTCCGGCTCGCTGGGAGACGCAGCGACGGATGAGTGGCGGTGACCCGTACCGCCGACGACGACAAACGGGCGGCGCAACGGGCTACAGCGGCAACGACGACGAGGTGCGGAAGGCAGGAGCACAGAGGAGAAAGGAAGGCAACTGGGAGCGGGGGAAGCGAAGGAGAGGAACTGCCCTCCCCAGGCGCCCCTTTAAAGGCCCGGAAGGGCAACCATCCGCAGCGCCACGCGGCATCCATCGAGGCGATCCCCACCCCTACCGCCGCCCCAGATCCCGTGTGCAGACGTGGGGTGTGCAGAAGATCCCGGACCAAGAACCGAAGCGTCAGGCGGTAGTTTCCCGAGGCGACGTGCAACGAGATGTTCCACTGCCCGCCGCAGAGCAATGATGGCGCGTGCGTGCGTGGCCGGCGTCAGCACTAACGTCACGGGTAGCGCAACCGCCAGGCGTGGCCAGCCAAAAATTCAAAACGAAGGAGCATGTGCACATTTCACCTAAGGGCGAAATCCACACGCGCTCGGGGGCTAGTGTCGGGGGGATGACCTCCGGATACCCCAACTAAGACAAGAAATATGGCAGTCGAATCGCGTCCGGCTGGTCGAGCGCAGCCGGACAGGGCAAGTCAAGCCGGCTACCGTGAGGTAGCCGGAGCGGCGAGGAGCAGCCGGCTACAGCAGCGTAGCCGGAACCAATCAAGGAGACAGGCGTATGCAGGCGCTGGCGCCTGCACGCACGACAAGATCGAAACTACTCGGCCATACCGAAGACTTTGCGGGGATGACGCGGGAACAGTGGCCCGATGCTGACAACAGGCTCACACGACATTCACAGTGCCCGCGACACCCATACCGCTCGTACTCTGATGGGACATGGTTGTACCAGATACTGTAGATGGACAGCCGGCTGGGGCCCACCCGTGGGGCCCGCCAGGTGGACTGGCCAGTGAGACCGTTGCCTCTCTGCCTATATAAGGAGAGGCAAGGCCTCAGTAGAAAGGGTTGGTCTCAATGCATTTAAGACAATAGTTCGAGAATACAACTCGAGGAGCACTTGTAGCTCGTATATTGCTCATAGTCAGATCGGCAGGAGTAGGTGCTTTACCTCACCACGAGGGCTCCAAACCTGGGTACTTCCTGCGTCCAGCTACGCTTGCTTGTATCCAATCCCGCCTGCGGACGCTGTCGATAGCTTCCCTGCTAGTCCCTACACCTCTATCTAACCTTCTTAGGTACTGCCGTTCCCAATACAACGGCATAAGGTGTCAGCCACAACATTGGCCTTTCTAGGATGGTACTATAGGTCCAAGTCATAGTCCTTGATGAGTTCAAGCCATCTCCTTTGCCTCATATTTAACTCCTTTTGAGTGAAGATATATTTAAGACTCTTGTGATCCGTGAACACATCACAATGTTTGCCCATGAGGTAATGTCTCCATACCTTGAGCGCATGCACAACTGACGCTAGTTCCAAGTCGTGTGTGGCGTAGTTATTCTCATGGTTCTTAAGTTGCCGAGAGGCGTATGCCACTACTTTTCCATCTTGCATCAGTACACTACCAAGTCCTTGTCGAGAAGCGTCACAATAGACTTGGAAATATTTTTGGATATCAGGGAGACACAAAACTAGCACGGTTACTAGGCGCTTCTTCAATTCTTGAAAAATTGCTTCACATGTCTCGGTCCATTGGAACTCCTTTTCTTTCTTCAACAATTTGGTCATAGGCTTTGCTATCTTGGATAAGTTTTCAATGAACCTTCGGTAATATCCTGCAAGGCCCAAGAAACTCCTGATATCCCCCGCATTCTTAGGTGACTCCCATTCTGTCATGGAAGCTACCTTACTTGGGTCCACAACAACTCCTTTAGCTGACACAATATGACCAAGGAATCCCACTTCTTTTAACCAGAACTCACATTTGCTAAACTTGGCATACAACTTGTGTCCCCTTAACTTTTCCATAATTAGGCGCATATGCCTCTCATGTTCCTTCTCATCCTTGGAATATATGAGTATGTCATCAATGAATACTACAATAAACTTATCCAAGTACTCCATGAACACCTTGTTCATCATAGTCATGAAGTATGCTGGGGCATTGGTTAGGCCAAAAGACATCATGGTGTACTAATACAATCCGTATCTTATGGTGAAGGCTGTCTTGGGTACATCCCGTTCTTGGATCTTTAACTGGAAATAACCTGATTGGAGATCAATCTTAGAGAACACACTAGATCCCTTTAATTGATCGAACAGGTCGTTGATATTGGGTAGAGGGTACTTGTTCTTGATTGTCACTTCATTCAACGACCGGTAGTCCACGACCAGTCTCTTGGTTTTATCCTTCTTCTCCACGAATAAGACAGGCACTCCCCAAGATGACGCACTTGGTTTAATGAAGCCTTTGTCCAACTGCTCTCTAAGCTGTTTCTTAAGTTCCTTCAACTCATCAACATCCATCTGGTATGGTCTCTTTGCTATCGGTCCAGTCCCAGGCATCAAGTCAATGAGAAACTCGATGTCTCGGTCAGGAGGCATCCCTGGCAATTCTTCCGGAAACATGTCTAGATATTCCTTCACAACTGGCACATCCTCCAAGCTAACCCCCTTAAGTGAGTTCACCATACTTCCTTTGAGTGCAAAATCTGACTTAAAGCGGATTCTTTTCTTCTCCGGAGTTGTGAGTGCGATAGTCCTTTTGGCACAATCTATGACTCCCACATATTCGGTCATCCAATTCATGCCCAAAATTATGTCTAAGCCTTGTGGCTCCAGAACGATTAGACTTGTGGGAAAGACGTGTGCCCCAATCTTTAGTTGTAACCCACAGCATCCAGAGTTTGCCACTATTTCTCCCCCAGGAGAACTTACCCTTAGGGGAGTACTAATAGTCTCCGTAGGTATCTTGCCTCTATCCACAAATGCCCTTGATATGAATGAATGCGATGCACTAGTATAAAAAAGAACAACTGCGGGGATAGAATTAAGCTTGAACTTACCAATCACGGAGTCAGGTGCCTCACGAGCATCCTCCACGGTGACATGATTCACCGTGGCTTTGACGAATGGATTCGGCTTCTTCCCATTTCCATTACCATTACCATGGTTGTGTCCATTTCCGTTCCCATTGCCATTCCCATTCTTCATCTTTTCAGGGCAAGTAGTTGCATAATGCCCTGTCTTGTTACACTTACAACATGTCACTTCACTCAGATCCTTCCCATTGCCATTTCCATTGCGGTGTTTATGGCCATTGTGGTTATGTCCTCCATGACGATGACCATTGTGGTTGTGGGGCGGTGGTGACGAAGTGCGTTGCTTCTGGTATGGCACTGAATTATGCTTGTGTGAGGTGGACTTTCTCTTGCGGTTCTCTATACTCCTTTGCTTTGCTTCAACCACAACTGCCCTGTCCAGAAGTTCCTGATAGTTATCAAACTTCAGAGCCACAAGCTAAATGGATATCTCATCATTAAGTCCCCTTAGGAACTCTTCCTGCCTCTTGGCATCAGTGGAGACATCATCCGGTGCATAACGTGCCAGCTTGCTGAAAAGGTCCCCATACTCGGAGACAGAGCGGTGCAGTTACTTCAAGTCGTGGAACTCAGGTCTCTTCAGTGACATGACACCAGCAGCTACGTGATGAGTACGAAAAGCCACCTCAAACTGGTTCCAGGTGATAGCTTCAATATCAGGGTGGGTGACTTGGTAGTTATCCCACCATTCAGCAGCTGGTCCCTCAAGTTGGTGCGCGGCAAAGCGCACCCTGTCAGCTCCAACAACTTGGATGGTGTCTAACTTCTTGTTGGTGGTGCGGAGCCAGTCATCTGCCACAATTGTCTCAGAACTACTTGAGAAAGTAGGAGGGTTCAACCTCAAGAACCGAGTCAGGCGATCTTGTTGAGGCGGTGGAGGTGGTGGAGGCGGCGGGTTGTTGTTGTTTTGCATGTTCTGAGTGAGGAGCTGGATTAGTTGATTCTGGGAGTTCGGAAGTTGTGCTATTTCTGGGGGCATATTGTTGTTCCCACGTCTCGCCATCTGTGGGGGTTGGGGAAACAAGTTAAGAAATAGATAGAAAGCCTAAGGAATAAACTCCTACCCTTATGTAAACACAAGAAAAACACACGAGAAACACAAAAAGGCACACATAGCACAAAGTTTAACACAACTCATCCAAGTTTAACTAAACCAATATAGTTTTGGTACTTATTACAATCGGGAATAACATTGACTATAGAAATAAAGGTGGTCCAACTATCTACTCTACTCATCATCCACTTCCTCATCCTCAATCGTGAAGCCTTCCTTCTCCAGCATTGACTTGTATAATTCCATGTCCTTTGTCGTGGCTTCAAGCTTCTCCTGAAGTTCCTTCACCTCATGTGGCTCCTGTGTAGCAGCTTCGAGCTTCTCTTGGAGTTCCTTCACCTCTTGCAGCTCCTGGGTAGCAGCCTTGAGCTTCTCTTGAAGTTCCTTCTTCTCCTCCTGTAGCTCCTTGATCAAGCTTGACTCCTTAGCCATGGGCGCAATCTTCTCCTCCAAGCTCCTCTTGGCGGCTCGTAGGTCCTTCAACATGAGAGCAAAGTTTGTGAACTCCATCTCGTTCTTTGTGAGTATGAGACTCTGTTCCCTAATCCTCTTGTTCTTATCCTGCACCCTCTTCTCTTGATTAGCGAACTTCTTGTCTTGGGCAGTGAGCTTTCCTCCTAAGGACTTGATCTTCTCTTCCAGCTCTTCGATCTTGTCATCCTTCTCCTTGACTAGAGCGCATAACTCGTCATTCCTTATGATCTCAAAGCAGCTCCCCTCCTCAAGATTGTTGATGTGGCACTCCAAGTCTTGGTATTGGATCCTTTGACGCATGGACGTCGCCCTTTCCTCCGAGGTTAACTCGACTGGAACTCCTTTCTCATCACGCCTTCCAAAGAGATTGATGTAGTGTCCTTGAACCTCTTCATGGTGGCGTCCACATAGGCGTCCAATGAGCTCCTACATGCTGGTGCTAAGTCCTTTCTCCTTGGAGTCGCTGGTGATGTTGAGTACAATGGCCTTCGTCTTGGGTTTAGTCTCGCTTCGCCCCGGTTGGATGACTTCAACCGCCCAGCATCCTTCCTTGTGCATCTTACTCAACTCGCTTCCCTTGATTGATGGCATGGGCAACCCCAACGTCTTGATGATGTCCAGAAGGCATTCCCCAAAGCGTAGGTACTTGAAGTCTTCGACGGTGTCGTAGTAGAAGCTCGTCATCTTTAAGTTAGAAGAAAGAAGATTAGACATAAAGTGATAAGGATGAGAATTACTAGAAGAGCATAAATAACTTAGAAGAATATAGAAAGCAAAAACACACAATGGTAAAGGTGGTCTCCAATCCTAGGGGTCATGTCCTACATGCAACTTTGTGCTCTGATACCATCTGTTGTGACCTCGGATCGTTAAAGATCCCAAGTCCTTGTGATTAACATGCTAGTCCCTGGATCAATATCTAGCACTTCACAGTCGATGAATACCATGTAAAACACAAGTCATTATTACACGAATAATCCAGAGTTTAATTATTACAACTTGCATAGCTTATAGCTAGCTCAAATAAAACAGCGGAAACTAAGTAAAACTTGAGTCCATCAATGCGTCAGGCTAGTTGCGTGAAGACCCACGATCCCTACGCACCTTTCAGTCTTCGGATTCTGCACATAAGACATGCAACCAACAAGTTGGGTCAATACTTTGAATGTACTGGCAAATTACACCAAGGAAAGAATAAGACTATCTCTACATGCAAGGCTAAGTGTAGGCTTTGGGGTTCTTTTGCTTTAAGCTAATTTTCTCCAAGTAAGAAGAAAAGAGCAAGAGTTTACCCTACTTTGTAAACATTGTTTAAGTAGTATAGGGTCGAATGGAACACGAGGATATTACTCACCAAGTGTCCAATCAACCTAGCACTTGGATATTACGCACCAAGTCCCCAAAATCCCACCCAATGGAGATATTACTCATGCCTTGGGGTTTATAAAACTTTAAGTTTGGAAAAGAGAGAGGAAGATCTTTTAGAGGCTCCATCCTTCAGATGCTCAAAGTGTTCTTTTCCGTGAACTCGGTTGATCGATCACATTGCAATACTCTCGAGAGGTTGTGCACTTTACCCACAATCCATGATCAAGTCCTTTTACAGACAAGATCATGGCGAGGCCTTCCCTTAGTAGCCCCTCTACCAGCTGGATCCAACCGTGCCAAGAACCTCCAAATGTTGGTACCCCGGTGAGGTTTCCCACTAAGTACTAAGCCAAGAGAGAGCACATATGTATTGTGGTTGCACTGGAAGCTTCTGAATTCTGAAACATGGCAGACTTCTTTGATTCCTGGGCGACCGTCCTCCACCAAAATCCCACTCGTTGTCCCGACAACCATTCGGCCTAGAAGAAAAACTAGTTTTATTTTGAAGGGGGTTTTGAGAAAAAAGTTCGCTCGAGAGAGCTCTCATACTTAGATTTTTTTTGAGTCTTTCGAACCCCCCCAACGGTACTTAGTATATATATAGCATAGCAAGCAATACTTAGCAAAAACAGGGGAAACATATTAGGGTGGAAATTCCTAAGTATAAAGCTACTCATGGCATACTACAAAACCGCACTTGCAAAAATAGTACTAAGAAAATCTACTAAAGACCTACACATGCATACTACAAGATTTGAAGAGTAAAACATGCATAGTCAAAAACTGGGACATAATATGTACAAGTGGTGTAACTTGCCTTGATCCGAGCAGCACTCTACACAACAGTACTCCTCAGCGCACTCCAAACAATCTAACAAAACACAAACATAGATCCAATCACAACTTGCACAAAACAATGCCACGAAGGTAATTATGCATGCATGCAACATGGTAATATGCAAGGATGGGTTCAATTATGACCAAGGGTTTTATTCAGGGGTGTTGTTGAGTTGGGGATGTCATTAGTATTGATTTCCCACAGATTTTAAGTATTTTGGATTAATACTTAATTAAATATGCTCATAAATAGATCTACACTTCCAATCTACCTCGAAACAGATCTAAACACTCTAAGCATGATATAACAATTTCCCACAGATGATCTCGTAGATACGAAGCCAAGGCAACAAGAATCAACTAAAACGGAATTACGGATATTTTCCTAGAATTAAAATACTCCAATCTAGACTTTAAATCCTACTACAAGATTACTGCAGTAAACCAGCCATATAATTTCAGATCTGTGTTCTACTCAATTTTGTGAATCCAACGGTATATTATACGCAATTTTTGGACAAGTATTTGATTTACTATGAATTAAACGAGATTAAATTGATTTCTGCCTATATAAAAAAAATAGGACGAACGACCAGCTACGTGGCGACAAGTGGCGGCTCGGGATTGGGCCAGCGGGGCATGCGGGGCTGACGAGGCATGCTGACGCGACAAGTGCCACGCGACGCGATGCAACTCGTCGGTACCGGTTCGCTAGGACGATCTAATCTACACCGCTGGATCACGATCGGACAGAGGTGGGCGTTGGCGACTTATAGGTGGCGGCGGCGTCGGTGTAGGCGGCGGCGGACGACAGCGAGGTGGTCGGCGGTCGTCGGTGCTATTGCTGTGGTGCTCCCCTGGCTCAACGGAGTAGATGACGGCGTCGGGCTCCTCCTCGCGGTTCCGTTCCCAGGGACGGCGTCGGCTCCCTCCTCCTGAATCGGCGGCAAACGACGGCTGCCTTCGTGGATTCCGGCAAGACTCCGGCGAGGGATTGAGCTTGCTCTGGTGTTCTACAGAGGGGAAAAAGTATGAGATGAACTGGTACAACAAGGGGATACCGAGAAGGGAAAGAAGAGGGGCAGAGGGCATCAGAAACTCGCCACGAAAGGCCGGTGGCGCGATTCGCATGAGGTTCATCATGCAGCGGTGGCGATTAGAGGAAATAGGGTTAGGGTTTCGGTGGGGCTCGTCATATGGATTAAAAAGGGCCAGAGGATAAGGGTGGGGGTCGCGGAGTTCGCCTCCGATTCGGTCGGGAAACAGTTCCCAGAGGCTGCGGCGTTTGAGTTTGTTCGAACTCATCGAAACGATGACGACGGGTGGGCTCACTGTCGGGCGATCAAGGGGCGCTGGCTATGGCTGCGGTGTCTGGGCCGCCCATCGCCATGCGCCGGCCTTCTGCCAGGCGCGACGGTGGTTAGGCCACGGGCTGGTCTAGCCGGTCCGCTAGGATCAATCTTTTTTTTGTAAAAATTCTTTTTATTTTCTGTTTCACTATTTGTCCAATAACTTTTGCAAATGGACTCCGAATTTAATGAAATTTTCTCTAAAATTTTGTAAAAATAAGGAGATTACTATGGGGTTATAAAATAACACTTTTGCAAGGGTTTAGGAGGTTAGTTTTTGTTTAATCCCTTTTTGTCTTTATATGACTATAGGGTTTAGGGAAAGTATTTGATGCGGCTTTTATTGTGTGATGCCATGATGCAAAAGATATGATGCATGCTTCTAGTAACATCTGCAATCGTAAAATTTGGGATGTTACAGGAGGCAAATACACTTTAACGAGCAACTATATGACGGGAACATTTTTTCGGCCGTATAGTTCCCGCCATATAGCTGCCATCGCCTTCGTCTTGTCAAAAGGGACAACTTTCGTGAAGAGGCCATACGTGAAAACAGAACACATCAGCCACCATCCCATCCAGAAAGGAGAAAGAAGAGATCCGGAGAAGGAGGAGAAGATGTTCTCCATCTCGCTCCACGATCTTCGACCTCCTAGCCAACACACCCCATAGCCATTACTTGTACTTGAGAGAGAGAGAGATCTTCACCTTGCAAGACTAGGGTTTGAGATTGTTTCTTCCTATTTTTAATTGTGTTGGATTACTTTTCTATTCTTATTGTGGATCTCCACGGTAATATCGAGAAGAACTCCCTTTATTTAATTATATCGATGATGCTTTCTTCTCTCATGTGTGAGTAAGTTCCTTGGGCATGGGAGATGTAAGGTATTGGTGAGATGTGATGTGCCTTCATATATTTTCCATTAGTTTGTGATTGATTTTAACTAATATATTATGTATGCTTGACTATCTGTGGGATGCCTAATGCTTGTTGTCCAATTAAGGGCCCATACAACATGATGCTTTGTTCTACATGGATAGGATCTTGCTCGCTAGCAGATCGGCGACCCCCGAGTGACACGGGGATATCAATGAGAAACTAGTATACTCAAGGATAACGAGGAACCACCGTGCTTATTACATTAGTCCGATCCAAGGAGCTTAATTGCTAAGCAACCTAAAGCATCTTAATCGTCTAGTGTCTGACCATGGTTTTGATAAGAGACTAGTAGGATTATTGAAGTTGGGACGAAATCTATCAAGAGGAGTTCCGGCTAATTATCGGTTGCTCGCCTACACACATACTTATAAGATTATAATTCTTACACTTACCACTCGTCCACCTGGCATAGTCACTATCACCATGAACTGTATCTCCCCGCGCCTTCTTTGTCATCTACAGAAAACAACAAACAATCAAATCGTTCTTTACTTTTATGCGTTTTATTTCTGAAGTTTACATTTTAGTTTTATTTAAATACATGTAGTTTAAACCAAATTCCATTCTTATTTCCACACTTGTAGTCAATTCACTCGAAGACCTGTGACAACTTTGGGTGTGACAGAGACTTCATTCATAAACACTTACCTTTGAGGTTCCCTGTGGGATTGACATCTATACTTCAAAACTAGCTACAAACGATCTGTGCACTTGTAGACATCAAGCTATTTTCTAGCACCGTTGCCGAGGAGCTAAGCGCTAAGTGTTTGCCTCTTGGCATTTCAGGTGTTACTATTACAAAATGTTCTCCCTAGGAGACAAAGGGTCTACATGCTCTGGTAGGACCTATTTACCAGATTATATTGGGCGTGTGCCTGCTCAAAGGCGCGAGGAGATTATTGAAAAACTTTTAAGATCAAACAAAGTTGAAGTTGAAAAACTGAGTGATATTATGGAAATCTTTTCTATCTATAGTACAACTCACAAGAAACCTGAGAAAAAAATCAGAGAATAGAATGTCCCAAGTTCTAAATTTCTTAAACAACCAATAGAATTCCCTAATCCTAGAGTTAGAGAATATCGATTTGATGGTGGAATTATTAAAAAATTTCAGGAAAAAGCTTTCAGTGGAAGGGAAGATGAAGACCCAGGAAGACATCTTAGAGAGTTCGACGATGTGATAACATCACTTGGACCAAAATGTTTGCCAAGAGACTTCTCTCGTCTAAAATTATTTCGTTGGTCCCTTAAAGGTAAGGCTCTAGGCTAGTTATATTCTCTCCCTCGCTAATTCATAAACAGGTTTAATACTTTTAAAAAGGTAACTACAATTAGAAAGAATATAGGCAACTTTAGTCAGAATGTGGGAGAAAACTACCCACAAGCCTGGGATAGATTCTTTGGAATGATCATTAGTATTCGTAATCATGGCTATTCTAAATCAACTATTTTCCATTTATTTTACCACGGTCTTAATACTCAATGTAGATAGCTGCTTGATGTCAACGCACTTCTATTCTTGTAGACAGTTGTTGGGCCTCCAAGTGCAGAGGTTTGTAGAACAGCAGCAAGTTTTCCCTTAAGTGGATCACCCAAGATTTATCGAACTCAGGGAGGAAGTGGTAAAAGGTATCCCCTCTCAAGCAACCCTGCAATCAAGATACAAGAAGTCTCTTGTGTCCCCAACACACCCAATACACTTGTCAGGTGTATAGGTGCACTAGTTCGGCGAAGCGCTAGTAAAATACAAGTGGTATGGATATAAGACAAAGGTGCTAGAAAATAGCTTGATGGCGTGAAAGAGACTAAAGGCAAACTGAAATAAAGATGGAAGCAAGCAAACATGTAACAGATATAATTGCAAATGGTGTTTCAATGTTGAGAAACAAGGCCTAGGGATCATACTTTCACTAGTGAACACTCTCATATAAATATCTTCTCTTTATGGCACTACTCTGAACTACTCTCTGGTTGGACACTCTAATCCATGGTAGGGCTATAACAGCACACCTCAAAGTAAGCCTTTCCCATCTAGATAACCCCACACTATCACCTTGAGCACTAGATGGTTCCAACAAACACCACAATTTCATAGAAACATCCAACTCCAAATATAACTCATAACAAGTATTTGTAATCTCTAGCCTAAGTGCCACCATGATGTGCACACTGTCACTTTCACACACATGGGGAGAGCAGAGATCTATTAAAGCACTTGAGTAGCAAGGTAGATCTACTTGATTACAAAGCTCATGATCACAATATGATCATGCATAGAGAGAGATGAACACACAGCTACCGGTAGAACCCTTAGCATTGAGGAAGAACTACTCCCTCCTTATCATGGGAATCAACAACGGCGATGGAGATGGTGGTGGAGATCGATGGAGATGGCTCCGGGGGCACTTCCCCGTCCTGGCAGGGTGCCGGAACCGAGAATTTTTGTCCCCCGAATCTCCCCTTCGGTGGAGGCGGCGCTGCGGAACTTTTCGTGGCCGGAGGCTTGACGACTTAGGGTTTTTGCATCAGGGGAGATATATAGGCGAAAGAGGCAAGGTTGGTGGGCGGCCAGGGGGACCCGCACCTAGGGGTGGTGTGTCCACCCTGTGGCCCCTCTCCGTCTCGTCTTATGGCTCCATGAGTCTTTCGGTAAAATATCAACTTCGGCTTTTGTCCCGTCCAATTCCGAGAATATTCATTTTCTGACTTCCTAGAACCAAAAACAGCAGAAAACAGGCAGCTAGCACTGTGGCTCGTTGTTAATAGGTTAGTCCAAGAAATCATATGAAAAGTACTCCAAAGTGTGGACAAAACATAAGAAAGTAGATAAAACCAAGCATGGAACATCAAAAATTATGGATATGTTAGCAACGTATCAACATCCCCAAGCTTAACTCCTACTCGTCCTCGAGTAGGTAAGTGATAAAAAGAAAGAATAATTTTTGAGGTGACATGCACCATCATAAACTTGATGAAAGTATTTGTAAAACATTGATAGCTGGGATCATAGTACTTCAACATAGCATAGTAGCATTCAGCTTGTCCCTCATAGAGTAACAAATATAAATGCATAGGACACCTTCAAAGTTCATAAGAGTGACTAGATACAAATAGTTTAAAACAAGTAATATCAAAGTTATGCATCAATCAACAAGTCTTGGGACAATGCACATAGAACTAAGAATGGCCACTATGCTCTCAAAGTAGGTGCATAAAGGTAGAAGGTGGAGACTCAACATAAAAGTAAAAGAAAGGCCTTCATAGAAGGAAGCAGGGATTCAAGTTTCATAAAGAGCTTCCAAAAATTATGGTACTTATTATCTTTCAGCTCTCATTGCCCCTATCATAAGCATCTTGAAGGTGATTAAGGTTAAAGTGACACAACTAAGAGGATATGCTTGACAAGTTATAAACCGAAATCTCATGCCCCTTACTTACGAAGACCGAACCTCATGCTACTCAACTTTAGTCACAAGTAAGCTCTTGTCATTGTAAGTACATATGTATCATAGAGAACCGCCAACGGGGTACCCCTTGCCCGATGATACGGAAGAATCCCCATATCAAAATGACAAGGCAAGTAGACAACAAGCATCTCAGCAATCTTCTTATTTACCATGGGAAAATGGTCCTTTTTTCTCTCTTTCCTCTTTTCTCATATCTTTTTTTCTCTTTTTTCTCAATATCTAACTCTCTTTTTTATAAGAAGAATGCTTCATAGACAACTCATTATGGTTATGCTGCAAGTTTCCACCATGATTAGGCATGGCTTAGGCTAGCGGCCCAGGCGTTTCTCTAACACACATAAAAACTCCATGATCTTACAAGTTCCACTTTTATTTCACATCGCCGGGATCCATAAGCAAAAGAACATGATATCAACAGGGTACAAAGTACAAGTGCAATGTTGAAAGCGTTCCCCATGATACATGGTTTTGCTAATTTCAACTTATAAAGCACAGGCATATACGCAACAAAGAAGGACCCAATGGTTCAAGTTTATTAAATGCAATAAAGTAAACTGTGCCATCAAGTTCGTGAGAGCTTTAATCACTAATTTTCACATAACAAGTTTAATTTGGAAGGTAGATAAAAACATGAATATACTTGGAATAGGAATTGCTAATAGGTAGGTATGGTGGACTCTTTAGAATAACTTGGTTTTAGGAGTTGGATGCATGAGTGGAACTCATACTTGGTTGTGGAGGCTATCAAAAGACTAGGATCGACCAACTAAGAGAGCAACAATGGCCATAATCATGCAGAGCAACACAACATCATTGATTAAAGCATAAAGTGATATTACAAGTCGAAAACTAAAGGATCATAAAGGCTTATGGTGACTTGGGATAGTCATAACATGGTGTGAGCATGCGCCAAGTCAACCCAATTAAAGCATCAAAGGACAATACCACAATACTATGCTTTAATATGCTAAAACAACGCATGATTCTTTCAAGGAACATTAAGCAATCTAAATTGTTTACAACATTTCATGCTACAGAAAAAATCACTAAGCATAAATCCAAAACAATATCAAGCATGGCACGACAAAGCATAAGCCCTAGTCAAAAACAAGCTCTCTTTACCACTTAAGCATGAACTTTCCTACTCTTTTCCAATACAAACCAAACTATTTGAAAACCAATGTATGAAAGAGGGGGTCCAACCAATTTATTTATCAAACTAAGAAAACCAAGCAAAGGAAAAACCAAAACCAAAACGAAAAAGAAGACGCTCCAAGAACAACACAACTGCGCATGAAACAATAAAAATGAAGTGTTTGGAAGAAACCTGAGATTTTTATTGATGAAGAAGGGGATGCCTTGGGCATCCCCAAGCTTTGACTCTTGTACTTCTTGGATATTTCTTGGGGTGACACACATGACATCCCCAAGATTGATCTTTAGTCCATACTTCATCTCATTACTCATTCCTTCCATACACCTGAAATTTTTCCTTCATACAAAACTTCACACAATCTTTATTAGCAACATTAGTGCACTCAAGATAATAAGTCTTTGAGTTTAGTTTCAGCACCAATAAAACTTTCCGCAAAACACAAGCTACTGTAGCACTTCCCTCAAAAATCTCAATTCCCCAAAAAAACTCAAAAAGGAACCAACAAGAAGCAAATGCCAATAATGGCAGAAATCTGTCAAAACAGACCAGCAGGTAAAGACGAATTTTTTTGAAGACCTTCTGTTGCTCATATCAAAAAGTGTTGAACTAACGAAAGTTAGATAACAACTTGGGGCAGAAGCAAAAAAATTCACGCCTCAAAAGGACGTACATAGATTTTACACGAATGTTTACGGTGAAGCACATAAATCTGTTTCGGGACAGCAACTTTCCCAATCATTACTTCTCTCTCATTAGAGGTTACTCTTGGCACAAAAAGCAAATAAAAAGGATAAGGAGCGGTTATTACAGAGGTAATAACTTCCAAGAATCATCTAAAACTTTTGGGTTATCTTCCAATAAGTACTTTTCTTTAATGCCTTTAAGTTAGGCATGATAGTTTGAGAAGATGCTCACATAAGAATTATGAATTGAAGTAAAAGAGAGCATCAAGAAGCAAATTTAAAATACATTTAAGTCTAACCCACTTCCTATGCATAGGAATCTTGTAAAGAAACAAGTCATGAAAGCACAAAGCAACAAGCATAGGAAAGCAAAACAAGTGCAACTTCAAGACTTTCAACATAAAGAGGGGAAACTTAATATTATTGAGATGCATAAAACCATGTTTCCTCTCTCGTAGTAACTTTCAGTAGCATCATGAATAAAATTAACAATATAACTATCACATAAAACATTCTTATCATGAGCCACATGCATAAAAGAATTATTACTCTCCCTATAATCATAGTCATTCTTATTAATTGTAGTGGGAGCAAATTCAACAAAATAGCTATCATTATTATCCTCATCACCATAATCATCAAATATAGGAGGAATATTGTAGTCATAATTAATTGCCTCCTCAATAGTAGGTGGACTGAAAATATCATATTCATCATTGTAATCATCATATATCGGAGGCATAATATCATCAAAGTAAATTTTCTCCTCTGTGCTTGGTGGATTAAAGAGATCATCTTCATACAAACTAGCTTCCCCAAGCTTAGACTTTTCCATAGCATTAGCAATAATGGTGTTCAAATAATTCATACTAATAACATTACTACTATCATGCAAATAAAGTTCCATAGGTTTTTTAATTTTCTCTTCAAACACTTCATGTCCTAACTCAAGATAAATACTATAAAGCTCTCTAATTTTGTTGTTGTTTTCCATTAAGCCTAACTAGTGAAAATAAAAACAAGAAACAAAAAGATATAATTGCAGAATCTAAAGGAAATAACTTCGAGCACTCACACACCAGCAACAATGCTAGAAGATAGCTTAGGAGCCAGAGGATGTGAGTACCTTTTACCTTACCTCCCCGGCAACGGCGCCAGAAAATAGCTTGGTGTCTACGCACCTCTATTCTTGTAGATAGTTGTTGGGCCTCCAAGTGTAGAGGTTTGTAGAACAGCAACAAGTTTTCCCTTGAGTGGATCACCCAAGGTTTATCGAACTCAGGGAGGAAGTGGTCAAAGGTATTCCCTCTCAAGCAACCGTGCAGTCAAGATACAAGAAGTCTCTTGTGTCCCCAACACACCCAATACACTTGTTAGGTGTATAGGTGCACTAGTTCGGTGAAGAGATAGTAAAATACAAGTGGTATGGATATAAGACAATGGTGCTAGAAAATAGCTTTATGACATGAAATAGACTAAAGGCAAACTGAAATGAAGATGGACGTAAGCAAACATGTAACAGATCTAATATCAAACGGTGTTTCAATGTTTAGAAACAAGGCCTAGGGATCATACTTTCACTAGTGAACACTCTCATATAAATATCTTCTCTTTATGATACTACTCTGAACTACTCTCCAGTTGGACACTCTAATCCATGGTAGGGCTATAACAACACACCTCAAAGTAATCCTTTCTCATCTAGATAACCCCACACTGTCACCTTGAGCACTAGATGGTTCCAACAAACACCACAATTTGATAGAAACATCCAACTCCAAATATAACTCATAACAAGTATTTGTAATCTCTAGCCTAAGTGCCACCATGGTGTGCACGCTGTAACTTTCATACACATGGGGAGAGCAGAGATCTATTAAAGCACTTGAGTAGCAAGGTAGATCTACTTGATTACAAAGCTCATGATCACAATATGATCATGCATAGAGAGAGAGATGAACACATAGCTACTGGTAGAACCCTTAGCCTTGAGGAAGAACAACTCCCTCCTCATCATGGGAATCAGCAACGGCGATGGAGATGGTGGTGGAGATCGATGGAGATGGCTCTGGGGGCACTTCCCCGTCCCGGCAGGGTGCTGGAACAGAGACTTTCTATCCCCCGAATCTCCCCTTCGGTGGCGGCGGTGCAGTGGAACTTTTCATGGCTGGAGGCTTGACGACTTAGGGTTTTTGCATCGGGGGAGATATATAGGCGAAAGAGGCAAGGTCGGTGGGCGGCCAGGGGGCCCACACCATGACCTGGCGTGGCCAGGGGGACCCGCGCCTAGGGGTGGTGTGGCCATCCTCTGGCCCCTCTCCGTCTCGTCTTCTGGCTCCGTCAGTCTTCCGGTAAAATATCAACTTCGGCTTTTGTCCCGTTCAATTCCGAGAATATTCATTTTCTGACTTCCTGGAACCAAAAACAGCAGAAAACATGCAGCTGACACTATGGCTCTTTGATAATAGGTTAGTCCAAGAAATCATATGAAAAGTACTCCAAAGTGTGGAAAAACATAAGAAAGTAGATAAAACCAAGCATGGAACATCAAAAATTATGGATACGTTAGCAACATATCACTGCTTGACTTCTCAGCAGGAGGATTGATAAAATACTTTAACCATTAAAGAATATTTGGAATTGATGTCTACTAGGATAAGAATGATTCTTTATATAATCCTGATTTCGTCACTAAGCTAGAAAAAGGGGTACTTCGGATAACTCCTGATCTTATGCCTGAAGTACGCAAAACAATGAAAGAAAAAGGTATACCTTCTGAACTTGTTAAGGAAAACAAAATAGATTTGTTACAAGTTTTTACTAAAGAAGATGAAACTAGGAAAGTTTTTCAAGAATTAAAATGTTGACAAGCAAAATATCATAATAACCTGCATAAGCACTTTCAAAAACATAAAAATATTTTAGCGAAACTCACGGAAAATTATGATGAGATTGTCCAAGAAATAAAATTATTTCACAAGTACCTTAGTATTATTGAAACCCAATGTGAACAAATAGCATCTGGTTATCAAAATTTTCTTCAAGATGATATAGATATTCTTGTTTCTACTAATGTTGTTACAAAGGGAGGTGCAGTTTTTACAGGACCATTAGGACCACCAGAATATGAAGCTGAAAAAGAGCGAAAGGAAAAAAGCCTTGCTCAAAGCAAGCCAAGAAGATGATACACCGGTGGATCCTCAATATGAAACTGCTCAAGAAACACAAGATCAAATCTTGGAGGAGCAAAATGATGCACATGACGACCGTTATGACTCTGATGTAGAGACAGTTGATCCAAGAGAAGAAAAATAAAATAGCAATGAAGATGAAGTTGTTGTAGTGGAGAATAAGAAGAGAGATAAGTAGCAACAAAAGAATGCAACGAAAGAGCCTGACCCCCCACAAAATGTAAAAGACAAGAATAAGAAAGGTGAGCAAAAGCTACCTTATCTAGATCGAAAAAAGAAAGCACCGGATTAGGTAATCTATGATTCGTTTAAAAAGGCACTTGGTGACCTTCATCTGGAGATTCCATTTGCGGATGCAATCAAAGTACCTACCTATTCTAAATTCCTCTTTGATATTCTTAGTAGAAAGAAAGAAATAACTGAAAATGTTGCCATGGTGACTAGTTATCACGCTAATGGGAAGCTATTGTCAAAATCGGGAGATCCTGAAATACCAACTATTTCATGCTCAATAGGAAAAACAGACATTCATAATGTCTTGTGTGATTTAGGTGCATGAGTTAGTGTAATGCCATACTTCCTCTATAAAAGGTTAGGATTAGGGGAGTATTCCCCTACTACTATCACTTTACAGATGGCTGACAAGTCCACTAAATAACCCATTGGTATGATTGATGATGTTCTCATTAGAATAGATGAGCATGTTATTCCCACTGATTTTATTATTCTTGAAATGCCAGAGGATGAAAAAATATCCATAATACTTGGAAGACCTTTCCTTAGTACTGCAGGAGCGTCAATTGATTATGCTGAGGGAAAAATAATCTTCAATGTTTATGATGCTGAAATCATTCGGTATTTTCTGAAGAAGCTAGAAGCGGGAGAAATATATATTCCACCGACAAAACGAGTTCATATGGTAAGTGCCTTTGATAAGGGGCAACCCAAGGTAAGAATTCGAGATCAGAGAAGGGGTTGAATTATTCAACCATTCTTAATAAAATGCTTAATGGGAGTCAACCCATCACATTACTAAAATAAATTAAAGAATAAAATGTGCATCGCATTCCTACAACTTTTTCACAGACATTCTTGTGGAAGCGCGCCCGTGAAGATGTAGCTATCAAAAAGTAGTAGAAACATCGATTGAATAAGTGTAGAATAAGTATAAAACTAAAAGTTTGAGTTTTATCTACAAAAACTAGCTTAATCATTTAGTTCATACTGAAAAGTAAATCTCCAGTTGAGGAGAACAAGTTAGGTTATACCAAATGTTTTGCTCTTTATATGCTGATGTTGGTCGACAGTTTATACTGTCATTTTTCTGTCAAAAATAAGGTATTTCGCTAAAATTCAGGATAAGAAAGAATTCTAGAAGAAATGGATTTTTTTGATGACTACTGATGGTTTAACGACCAACTATATGGCGGGAATAAAAATTCCAGCCGTATAGTTTGGCCGTATAGATATCTTTGCCATCGACAATTTTTCTTACTTATGTACAGAAGGTTTAACGACCAACTATACAGTGGGAATAAAAATTCCGGCCATATAGTTCCGGTCGTATAGATATCGATTCCTTCATACAATTTCTTTCCCAGGGTACTGATGGTTAACGACCAACTATACAGCGGGAATAAAATTCCGGCCATCTAGTTCCAGTCGTATAGATATCGATGCATGTTTTAGAAAATTTATCTCGAGGGCACAGAGGGTTTGACAAACAACTATACGGCGGGACCATTTTGGTCTGGCCGTATAGTTGCACCCATATAGCTGCGATCTGGCATAAAGAAATCCTAGTTGTCGATGCCACCGCAACTATACGGCGGGAACTACTTCACCCACCCGTATAGTTTGGCGTGACCTCATAATCGCGCCGGGGCGGCTAGGTTTCTTCTCCCTCCTCACTTTTTCTCTCATATTCTCTCTCCAAACCTCTCAAAACGCACCTAGAACTCTTGATTCTTCGTGGATTTTGTTTGTTTGAGTGGGGGAATCAACATATCGGTATGTTTCTCTCCCTATCCATGCTTTATTTTCGGAATTCCATGGTTGAAACTCTCACATTGATCTTGGGTGTGTTTGGTAGACCGGGGGAACCCAGATTTTCTCACCTCATCCCAGATTTTGCTGTTTGTTAGATCGAGTCGGCTCCCGTCGGTAGTGCCGGCCTTGTGCGAAAACTGCCCCTCGGCACTGCCAGTTTGGAAGCTCAAATCGAGCTTCACAACCGGGCACTGCCGAGTCCATCCCACGCGAGAGCCCCAACCCGTAGGGGTCACGGCCCCGCGTCCCCTTCTCTCGACTATTTTTCCGCCTCGCAACGAACAGCCCTGCAGGGTCGCCCCTGCATCGCCGCCGTCCAATTGCCTCGTTCCTCGTCACCGCGCGCGGAAAGGCCGGCGTCCTGAAGCAGTGGAGGTGGCCTGCTAGTGGAGAAGACCAGCATCCTGGAGCACCGAGCTTGACCTCCTGCCTTGTCCACCGCGAGCGAAGAAGACCGACATCCTGGAAGCAGCAGAGGCGGCCTGCTTGCAACGTCCCGTTGAGGAGGAGCTCGACCTCCTGCCTCGTCCACCTCGCAGAAAACCGGCATCCTAGAGCAGTGGAGGTGGCCTGCTGGCGGCGGTCTGCTGAGGAGGAGCCCAGCCTCTTGCGCTCTCTCCCTGCCCCGCCTATGGCTTGCTGATGAAACATAGCAACGACACTCAAGGCATACCGGAGCATGGAGGCAGCCACATGCCGCCTGGTGTGGAGCATGGCGCTTCTCTCGGTGGCGGAAGCCTGAGTTGGACCCGATTGCTTTTTTATTTTGTTCCCAGGGACCTGATTGTGTTTTATTTCTGTATAGCATAGCTCAGGTCATACAACCACACCAAACAGGATCTGAGCTGAGCTCGGCTCCTCTCACCCGACATACCAAACACAACACAACTATCACACTTGTATGTGGTGGGCATAGATACACTCAACTTGTATGAGTTAAGATAGACCACCCACGCTACCAAACACACCCCTAGTGGATGAACTCAAACTTATTTTGTTTTCCCTATTGATTTCTCATGTTAGGATTAAATTTTTCCAAGCAGAATCGTTCATATATCATCTACAAACTATATCCCTAAGGTTTTATGGTGAAATTTTTCAGTGCATCAAGATGAACAAATTTGGTAGCATTTTTCGCAAGGGCAAGCACCAACGTGTCGAGAGCTCGGGGCTCCGGGCTGAGCTCAACAACAAGTTGGTCATTGTTTCATCAAGGAGGGTGCTTCCCACACGTTGGGCCGATCATAGCTTCCTCACCGCGGTAGGGTTGAGGGCGGACTTCAACCTCATGTGTGATAAGGCCGGGCTAACACTACTCGGCTACGCAAGCCACAATACGTACGCCGAGCTCACCCATGAGTTCCTCGCCTCCTTTTACGATGACCACAAGGAGAAAGGTAATGCGTGCATGGTAAGCTTCACCATAAACCGGAAGCCGTATGAAATAACTTTCGAACAATTTTGCGATGCTTTTGGCCTCCCTCATGGTGGGGAGGCAACTGTTACAAATTTATATAGCGTCTCAAGTGGAGAAACTTGGGAGGTTATTTCTGTTAATGGTGGCAAGGAATTCTACCAGAAGAAGATGTCCACCATTCAGAACCCAACAATTCGCTACTATGCCTTGTTCCTCGCCAATACACTACTAGGAAGAGCAGGTATCGGCTCCATGGCCAATGCGGACATGGCCATGATCACCAAGGCACTCTTCCCCAATGCACCACAAAGCCCCAATCTTGCAGCTCTACTACTCCAGCACCTTTGCCACCAGAGCAAGAAAGAAAGGTGGCATCCGCATTGGTGGATTGGTAACCCACCTTGCCCATGCATTGAACATTACATTACCTATTATGCAACCTGTTGATGGCTCCAAACTTATGGACGCCAAATATTTAACTGCTTGTGGCTTCCTTGGTGTTTACCAAGCTAACAAGAGGCTCCGAGCATATCATTTTGGTTATCTTGGTGATGCACAGGGTGAGCAGGTTTCGTTGCTCTGTCCACAAGCCTTCTTGATTGTGGAGAAGGACACCTGGATCCTCACCAAGGATCAAGTGGTGGAGATCATGGCTGAACTCCAGCCTGATCAAGGAGAAGATGAAGAAGAAGAGCAGCATGATGAGGATGAGTAGGAGCAGGAATACAACCCTGCTTGGGAGGGATAGCAGCAGCAAGGGGTATCTTGGGACCCATGTCCCAATCAGCCGCAACAGGGGTTCAACTACGTCCCCTATCAGGAATTTCAGCAGGTCAGCCAGCGTGTTGGGGAGATTGACCACACTCTACAAGGAGTGAATGAAGATGTGAGTACCTTAACTCACAACTTCAGTCACTTCATGACCCACTTCCCCGACTACTACCAGTAGTATCCGCACCAGTCGTTGAACGACGGTAACAACTGAGTCTAGCAACAGCCTAAGCTTGGGGGAGGTTTGAAAACCTCCAAACCTTGCATTTATATTTCCATTTCTTCTTTTGATTTATTTTATTTCTTCAAAATTGCATGTTTACTTTCAGTTTGCATTCCTAAACCAAAAACACACAAAAATAGTTGTAACCTTTATTGCAAATTTGTTTCTTTGTTTCTCTCGGAGATTGTCAATTTCAGGTGGCTTGGCAATAGGGAAATATAGAGGGGATTTGGCTCAAGTACGAGAACAAAGCAAGCAAGAGGAGGTATCACACTCCTTTCATCACCTTTTCTGCAACTTTATATTGGCCCTATAATTATTCACTCGCTTTCACTTGAGTCACTCCCCACTTAGCTTGTTATCCTATAAATTCTATTCCTTTGCCAAGTGTCTCATTTTTAGCTTTGAAATAATGAACAATGAACTTGGTTAAAAATATTTCCGACATTTTGACAACAAGAAAAGCATCCAAAAGATGAGTTGAGTCCATGTTTAGCCCAAATTTTTTGATTTTAGAACTACTGAAACCCATTTGAGCTTAATATAGATAGACTCGATAGCACTCCTGAATGAAATTGTCTGATAAAATGGATGCTTCGAAGTAGTACAAATTATGCCACTGCTTTTTATAAGAATTACCGTAAGATATTGCTTTATGCGTGTCATTACAACACTTTCATACTCCATGGGGAACTATTAACTTCGTTGGCCAACGAACGATCGAAATGTGGGAAACCACTTGATTTCGGATATTGAGTTATGTAAGCGTCTGTAGTAGCAATGCTATGACGGGTAAAATTTTAGTCTCCTCATGGTTTCACGTTCCAAGTGAATTTATAGTACTCCTGTGATCCATTATTGCTCAACAGTTATCAATTGGC
This sequence comes from Avena insularis, assembly GCA_023614405.1. Lineage (NCBI taxonomy): Eukaryota > Viridiplantae > Streptophyta > Magnoliopsida > Poales > Poaceae > Avena > Avena insularis. The sequence continues at coordinate 444,963,679 of CM042684.1, forward strand.
ATGGTCATGAGTGCGCAACACAGTCCCAATTAACATGTTAAAAATAGTGGCATGATTTCTCTATGAAAGGGCTGAAGTTTTTGAAAAACAAGGAAAGGAAAAAGGTGCTTTGAGAGTCTTGAAATTTTGACATGGGTATAGATGAGTTGTTCTTAAATTGAATGTTTTTGGTGCCAACTTGAGTACTCTTAATTTATTAAAGAAACAAGAGCAAAAGATTTCATCTCTCAACAAAGAGAGACACCGAAAGAATTTTTTTCACTTTCCTAGCTAAACTTTTGACACTTTCTTGGGCATATGATTTATTTGCTAGCAAGATATACTTGGTTAGGAAGTGGACTCAGTGTAATCTTGTGAATACTTGTATGATCATGTTTAAGATTGCAGGAATTGTGAAGAAAATAATTTGACACCAATTCGAGCTTGTAAGTTCTTTTATTTTAGTCTCGAATATCCACTATTCTTCCTTATTTTCTTACCACTCGAGGGCGAGCAACATCTAAGATTGCGGGAGTTGATAGCTGTGAGATTCGACACATGTTTGATGGTTTTCCTCTGGATTTGATCATTTTCTAGCTTTACCTAACGCTAATACTTTGGTAGCAAATAAAACTTGGGTTTTTAATGTGTGTTCCATGTTCTGAACATCAACAGAAGGTTTTAACAAGGGAAACACAATATTCAGGCGAAAACAAGCAAGTCTCTTTTTAGAAGCAATCAAGGGAGGCAAACAGACGCTTTAACGAGCAACTATATGGCGGGAACATTTTTCCGGCCCTATAGTTCCCGCTATATAGCTGTCGCTGCCTCCATCTTGTCAAAAGGGTCAACTTTCATGAAGAGGCCATACGCAAAAACAAAACACAACAGCCTCCATCCGATCCAGAAAGGAGAAAGAAGAGATACAGAGAAGGAGGAGAAGACGTTCTTCATCTTGCTCCACGATCTTTGACCTCCTAGCCAACACACCCCCATAGCCATTACTTGTACTTGAGAGAGAGAGAGATCTTCACCTTGCAAGACTAGGGTTTGAGATTTTTTCTTCTTATCTTTAATTGTGTTGGATTACTTTTCTATTCTTATTGTGGATCTCCACGGTAATATCGAGAAGAACTCCCTTTATTTAATTATATTGATGATGCTTTCTTCTCTCATGTGTGAGTAAGTTCCTTGAGCGTGGGAGATGTAAGGGATTGGTGAGATGTGATGTTCCTTCAAATATTTTCCATTAGTTTGTGATTGATTTTAACTACTATATTATGTTTGCTTGACTATCTGTGGGAAGCCTAATTCTTATTGTCCAATTAAGGGCCCAAACAACATGATGCTTTGTTCTACATGGATAGGATCTTACTCGCTAGCAGACCGGTGACCCCCGAGTGACACAGGGATATCAATGGGATACTAGTAGACTCGAGGATAATGAGGAACCACCATGCTTATTGCATTAGTCCGATCCAAGGAGCTTAATTGCTAAGCAACCTGAAGGATCTTAATCATCTAGTGTCTGACCATGGTTTTGGTAATAGACTAGTAGGATTATTGAAGTTGGGACGAAATCTACCAAGAGGAGTTCCGGCTAATTATGGGTTGCTCACCTACACACATACTTATAAGATTATAATTGTTACACTTACCACTTGTCCACCTGGCACAGTCGCTATCACCATGAACTGTATCTCCCCGCGTCTTCTTTGTCATCTACAGAAAACAACAAACAATCAAATCGTTCTTTACTTTTATGCTTTTTATTTCTGAAGTTTACATTTTAGTTTTATTTAAATACATCCAGTTTAAACCAAATTCCATTCTTATTTCCACACTTGCAGTCAATTCACTTGAAGACCTATGAGAACTTTGGGTGTGATAGAGACTTCATTCATAAACACTTAGCTTTGGGGCTCCCTGTGGGATCGACATCTATACTTTGAAACTAGCTACAAACGATCTGTGCATTTGTAGACATCAACTGATCATGTTGCAATACTTATATTGGTATGTCCATCATATCATTCACCTAATGATTTGATCCAATTGTCAATTGACATAAATGTCCATAATTGAGAAACCTTGACCATCAGTTGACCAATGAGCTAGTTTTTATAGAGGCTCAATAGGGACTCTGGTTTGTTTACATACCACACGTACCAATGTTTCCTATTAATATAGTTGTAGCATGCCATAAAAATTATTATGAACTAATGACATATGATAATAAACAAACTTTATTATTTGTCTCTAAGTCATATCTCCAACAGTCTCCCACTTACACTAGAGTACAAATAATCTAGTTTCATTTGTTACTTTACTAATCATAACACCCTATCACATTTGGTGCTATTGATCATGCTTGATTGTGAAAGAGGTTTCATCAACGGTCTAGAATATCTAGATATGTATTTCTTTGCAAATCGTTAATGTCACGTTATTTGACATTATTCTATCATCACATAATAATGTTAAAGTATATGTTTGGCGGTAGAGTGAGACTTTGTTTCCCTATGTCTACAATGACATTTGTTCAGACAAGTGGTTTTTCACATAGTCATGTACACTAGAAATATACTCAATTGAAAGACGAACTTGCTAAGCCAAACTATCATTCTTGCCACTTCCGAAGTAGTTACATACTTTTGTATCAATCAATGTAGATCCGCAGCTCTTTCTAGACATTGAAGGATATGCTTAACTATTGTATAGTGATTTACTCAGAAACCACTTTGAAACCTATTCTTTAGAGTAAGAACTTGGGTCACGTTATGTTAAGTATACAACATAGTTTTATATGAAAGAACATATGACTAAGGCATAGGGGACGTAACACATCTTTTTTCTTTCTTTTAACTATTATTGTTGTACCGAGATTAATTCAATACCTCACCTAGTTATACGAGGAAGAATTTTTTATTGGCTTCACTACAAGAAAAGTTTCCTTCCGCAACGACTTGGCCTGACGGTCGTCGTAGAAGGCGTGTCTTCCGCGACGAAATTCTTGGCTCGGCCATGGCCGATGGAAAACTTTTTTTTCCAGTTTGGTGGCCCTCTACTATGAGGGATCTGCTAAAAACATGGAGGAATCTCGGTTGGCGCGTGGCAGAAGCACGATTTTCGTTTCCTCGCATGATGTTGACTCGCCGAAGTCTTTTGAGGCGTGTAGGTCCTGGACATCAATGTCTCTAGCGGGCCATACTTTTTGGTCGCGTCTCCCTGATTTGAACTTGATAACGTTGCTCGAGGCGTCTGCCGTGTAGTCAGGCTGCTAGGTCCCACATGTCAGCCTCTCATTAGAAGGATCATGTGTATGATGGAATTTTTTTCCTTCGCTCATCCTACCCTGTTCCGAAGTTGATAGCGTTGCTCCATGCATCTACTGTTTAATCAACCTCTTGGGACCCACATGTCAACCTCTCATTAGAATAAACATGTGTATGATGGAATTTTTCCTTCGCTGACGCTACTCTGTTTCGAAGTTGATAGCGCTGCTCGATGCTTCTACCATTTAACCAACCTCTTGAGCCCCACATGTCATCCTCTCATTAGAAGAAATGTGTGTATGATGGATTTTTTTTATCGCTCATGGTACCCTGTTCCGAACTTGATAGCGTTGTTCGATGCATCTACCGTTTAATCATGATACTGGGCCCCACATGCCATGCTCTCATTAGAAGAAACGTGTATATGGTGGATTTTTTACCCTCTATCCTGCCTTCGTGTTCTGAACTTGATAGCGTTGCTCGCTGCTTCAGTCGTTTATACAGGCTAGTGGGCCCGACATGTTAGCCTCCTCTGTGAAGGAAACATGTGCATGCTAGACTTTTTTTCTTTTCTCACGCTTCCCCGTTTGGAACTTGGAAACGTTGCTCAATACATCACCTGTATAATGTCTCCCTGCTGGGTCCACATGTCAGCCACCTATGTAGAGGAAATGTGTGTATGTTGGATTTTTTTTGGTCGCGTCCGCTAGTTTGACCTTGGTAACGTTGTTCCATGCGGCAGGCGTGTATGGTCTTGCTGCTGAGGCCCACATGTCAGTCCCTCTCGACAAGAAACATGTCGATCTTGGTCTTCTTTTTTCGGTCGTGACTATTGTACAAGTACTTTTTAAACGCGCTCGTTAAACTTGATCTCTTGTATGGTAAGGTTGACGGGCGCTAGATGCAGGCAGGTGGGTCGTCCATGTCAGCCTCTCAGTACAAAAATATTGCTACAGATAAACTGCATGCCTTGCCACTACATAAGAAAATTGTTATCCTTTTATAAAATGTAAAAAATATATACTAACATCATATATAACTTATTTATTTTTCTTCTTAAAAAATTGCTTGTCCATCTGCTACACGTGATTGCTAGCATGTCAAATACAAAATGTTAAGTATAAATAATGTAGTAGGCAGTACTTAAAAACATGGATATGCGGAGTTTTTTTAGGGGTGGGTGGACGGTTCCCAAAAAAGGCTAAATTGAAGAAAAATGGGTTAAGCAGGGATTGATGGTCTATTTTTCATGGGCTCTCACCCAATCTAACTGGGCTATTTGCATGGCCGAATGACCCAACACATGGCCGAGTTAGAAGGTCTTGGACTATAATGAGGCCGGATGGGCTAACTTATTTGGCTCGATAGTTAAAATCTCAAGGTATGAGCTGGGGCTCGGCCGGATTCGAAACAAAGCCGTCAACAAGGGGAAAAGGGTATAAAATATGAGCACCTAGATCCCAGGCGCCTGAGAACTTGTTATGTTAAGGAGCTGACGTCACCCTACTAACTGTGCTAATACTCAATTGTAACCTAGTAGTTGCAACTCATTAAATTCCCAGTTACAAGCTGTTACAACAAATGTGTAACCCTCATGTTGCACCAATCGCGAGGTAAATCCAATGGCGAGAGAGGTGACTCTTGAGAACTAGCAAATACGATAAAATATTCACAGATATTTCTATGAAAATTGTGGACAAACACCCCGCGCCCGCCAAAACTTTTCGCCGAGACCCCAAACTTTCCTAAGCCCTCCCTCAATCGAGCGACCAGCCCCTGTCTCTTCAAATTTTGCGTCGTTCTTATGGGAGATGCACCGGATTAGAACCAGGCTACAAACGTCTCCAAGCCTTAAAAAAACTTCTCTACGCCTTTCTATCAACAGTGCCGGCCTACCACCATTGGCCGCGCCGTTCTTCACGAGACGCACTGGCCGACGATCAGCTTGGCGATCCCCACGCTTCGCCTGCTAGATTCAGGCACTGGACATTTTTCTTGGCTTTGGTTTGTTTTCCACCTCTCCTAGAAATAGTTAAAGCTTGTAACCATCTAGATTTACAAGGTGCTTGCAGATTTGGGTAGGTACGTTCTTTAGGTAAATCTATAGTAAAGCTCTGGACAGAAGAGTTTGAAAACATCTCAAAAAGGACTTGGCAGAGATCCTGTGCAAGCTTTTGACCTGATATATGCCCCATCCTTCTTTGATACAATGGAGCATTTGGCTGTTGATGTACCTGACGAGGAAGTACTTAGAGGTACAGTATAGATGGATGTACCCTATAGAACGTCGACTTCGCATTTCCAAGGAGCGGGAAGATATCCGTAGACAGCTTGATAAGTGAGTGTGATGCAAAGATATCTTCACATATAAGACTGTAGAAAAGTTAGATATATTTAAATGTCTGACTTGGCTATGTTTTGTAGGTTCTTCGCAGAAATAAAAGTACTAGCAAATTTCGTTCCACCAATAAAAAGACCGGATGGACTAAGATCTAAGGATCATGTAAGACGCTCAAATTGCACTATGAATTGTCTATGAATTGTCCAGATGGGGTAACCTCTTGTCTATGTTGTAACGCTAGATTTCAGAGCTTGAATTTCTGGCCCTTATATGTGGTCCTGATAGGAGTATAACAACAACTTCAGCTTGCATTTCCAACGATGCGTGCCATAGCGCTGATGTACCTTCTGTGGAGACTAACGCAGCTGGAGGTTGTCCAAATGAACCTGCATTGGATTGCGTTTAGATTTGAAATCCTACACTTGACATTGTCGTCCCAAGGAAAAGATGGTTGTGGATCTGGTAATAACGCCTTCTGTAGAACAAGATGCTGGAGGTGATTATTTCCTATGGCAATCCCTACCATTCTATGACTTGTACGAGTAGTTATCGTAGTTTAATTGAATTGCATGCCCCTCTCTATCAATGAAAATGGCATATCATTTGCCTTGTTTCAAAAATAAATAAATATTTGCATGTCTCCTTGTGTTAGTCGATGCAAAGAAGATACTATTTTCTGTTAAATTCATGTGAACAAATATGTTTGTATGTAGAGACATAAATGTGGATTGGGTGACAAAATCAACATAAAATTTCCAGATCAATAACACAAGCATAATGGCATTGCAATAAAAGGAACAGAACCATCTTTTCACCGTGCTTGTGAAAAGGAGATAACCCAGGAACCACGCATGCAAGTGGCAGAGGCCAATTCTCATGCAGCTCAGCTAGCATTGGTTTATCATCGATAATACTCAAGCATCCGAATATTATGATTACATACTAGGAGTAGTTCCAGTTCCACACTACAGTTCAACATGCAAAAGTGTAAGAAATGCGTAAGATAGCTCCATAATACAGGTTCCAGAGAAAAGCATACAAATCATAAGAAAGAAAGCTCCGCATCACAGTTCACCACCTTCAGGTGCAACAATTTCTACAGATTGCGAACCCAAATCACCGCCTCCTTCAGGTGGCACGATAATTTCGGGAGCGGGATCAGCAACACCAACAGCAGCGCCAGCACCGATAGCATGAGTCTCCACAATAGGTGAACTATCGAGCACCACAATGTCCTCTGAAGGCTCTTCACTGCCAGCTCGAGCCGCACAAGTCTCCACGGATGGTAAAACCAATCCACCACCTCCATCATCTGGCACGTCAATGGCAGGTGCATGCTCATCAGTACCAGCTGCAACTGCATCAGTCTCCACAGAAGGTAAACAAGGAGGCATCTTAGGTGTAGCAATCTGACATTCATTTTGTACTCCGTCATCAGGAAACTGAGAGTCTTCTTAAACTTTGTGCTTCTGCGAGTACAAGATAAATAGAGATTACATCGAAAGCATCTACGCGTAACAACAAGAACATATGTCATTCTATTGATTTACCTTGTCATCTGGGATAGCAGAAGTCACATGATTGGAACCTATTTCATCGAGAATCCTCTTTTTCGCTCCTTCCCCTATCTCCTTCTGTAGCAAGTTGTAATATTGATTACATGATGTTGATTGACAAATAAATGCAAATATTCAAAAGTTTGCACTGTCGAATTACCAACTTCGAACGGATCCCCACTATTCTTAGTTATGGGATCTAGCCCAGAAAACAAGCTTCTACGGAATCCTAGTCTACAAAAAAGGATGCATACCCGGGATAAGAACTACTCTACACATGACAATGCTGCACAATCGATAATAAAAATTTAACTGCATCATCAACTCTATCATGTAAGTTTGGAGTGAATCTAGATACACTCGTTTCACATAGGCTAAAACATCTTATATTATGAAATGGAGGGAATAGGTACGAGTGTTCTAGTATTTCACAAACAGCCATTGCTGCCGCGGGACAGAGATGACGGATGCTCCACCGCCCTATAGAAGGTTGCCGCGCTGATCTCGCTGCCACCTGTAGAGGACGGAGCCGAGGAGTTGGTCGGCAACAATATGGAGTCAAAGGCCAGGGGCAGTAGTGGATGGGAATAAGGATTGAGTAAAAGAGGTTGTGTGTGCATGGGGGGAGGCCGGTGAGGGAGTTAAATCTAGCTTGTCTCGGAAGGAACGCGCTGCCACGTGCACTGGCGTGTGCAAAACTCCCTCCCTCTCTCTTCTGCGGCCTCTTCGATGAGTACTCAGCTAGCTTCATCGAGTTCTCTGGTACTCCTACTAGTAGACCTTTACTACTACTACTAATAGGTAGACAAGGAGTACTTGTTCATAAGAAGAAGAAGACTAGCACACCGTCATACAGTATTTCCTTGTCAAATCACTGGTGATGCCATGATGAGCGACATGTTTTTACTGGTAAACCTGGAAACGTCGTGTTCCTTCCACCGCGTGCAGTTTCTAAGCGAAGTACTTACCAACACGTCCAACTTAGGCTTATAGGACCCAAACTGTGGTGAAAAAGAAACAAAACTATAGACCTGCAAGGAGTAATACTAACAGTACTACTATTATACAACATTCTGGAAGAAATTATGTACGGAACAGTAGTAGTAGAGTACAACTGTACTCCTAATAAGGTTCTTTTACAAGCTTGGTGAAATATACATACCGGAGAAACTACCAAGTGTACAAAAGGGTTTTTTTTGTCATCTGGAGTATTTTACAAGCCAGACCGGGTGCGAAACTAAATGCTGAGTACTTGTACATCAGCTAAAAACCAGCCAAAAGAAAGAGTTCAACAGAAGGCCGAGACCAAATGAACTATCCTTGAACAGGCTCGTTCCACTCCAAGGAGTTTGAGAAGCTTGGGATGAACCAAAATGGAGTCTCCGACCATGTCCAGCGAGTGTTGGTGTGGAAACCAACAGCTGTGTCACCATTCAGACTGAAGCGGCAAATATTAGGACGTGGCCTATACTTGTAGCCAATTTCTTGGTGTGATGTGTAAACACAGTTCCTTCTCGTCAGATGTCCTAGCAGATCATTTGCATCGCCTACTGCAATGATAATCGAATAGTTCATGCCAAGGAAAAGAGAATATGATCCAAGGTCAGTAACCCTTTTCCATCGGTTAGCTGCAGTTAACTGGCTTGTGTCCATCGAGAACACCATGCACTCAAACCCAGAAGGATAGGTGCGAACGTGCGACCATAGTGAACAACACTAGTATCATCAGCAATTGCATTGCCTGAGACACCATATGTATAGACTAGAAGAAGTCTTGAACCACCGGCAGATCTTGCTAACCACCACCTGCCAGGATCATTCTCCTCATTGCCCTCAACAAACCCATGTGTCAGGTACAACACATCATGCGGCGACAGGATAAGGATAGGACCTTCAAAGGGAAAGGAAATGTAACATGGAAATAATATTGATATTGATTTGACATTGTAGAAGTTAATATACAGTACTATTTTCAAAAATCTTGATTATACTTAAGATGTTTGATTGCGTAAAAAAATACCAACCTAGGGAGATGCTATGGAAATTCTAATTCTTTTCGAAATGGGAATATGCTATGGAAATTCTCCTAGAGACACGGTTTGATTCATGGGATCAAATGAAATAGGAAATAATCCTATAGGATCTTGAATGTAAGGTTCATAGGGAAAAAAACAAGGTTGGATCCTACAAGATTTTGGTGTCTTATATACCAAAGGAAAACCAACAAGGATTATTTCTAGGAGGTTTAATATCTTATCTTATCTTACCACTATGTAGTGTATGAATAACTTTGAATATTCACTATTGGATCAGGACTTGCGAATCCCAACATTTCTAGCAGTTGGATCTTCTTTTCCATTCTAGCATCTACTTGAAGATTCTATTGATAGTCTTTAGCATAATGAACGCTATGCACAATCCTCAAAACACACTTCTCCATCATTCTAGAATCTTCTCCTTCATTTCTCAAGACCATGTTAACAAAATTTACAAGTACTAGTACCTAATAAACGTTGAATTCTACATGATAGAAAATACAAGAACTAAATATGCGCCCATACTTTATAGATGTCGATCAAATTTCTATTTTTTTGATATTTACCTAGTATTATAATTCTATATAGTTATGATATGTCATATGTCTAGTATCTGAGTCTCACGTAAATACTACTTGTAGATACCATATTTTCCATGGATGTACTAGTACTAGGAGACAAGGCAATACTATCAGTAGAACTCAATCCTATGAATCAAATTACTTATATGTAAGAAAATCTGTGTATCTCCCAGCAGCTGTCGGAACTTGGCAAATGACTATCTTCTGCAGTTTAGTACGTCAACCTTCATCAGCATCATCCTGAAATGTAAGTGCAGAACCTCCGGTCAGTTCAAACCCTGACACTTGCGGAATAATAATCTTGCGACGAGTGTACACGTTGACAAGGTCCCACATGAAACCAGGCCCAATTGTGACGATCCAATCTCCATTGCTGCATGCTCGCTACTCATCAAAACCATTTGGCATCACAGCATCGGAGGAGAACCTGTCCAGTGGCGTTAGTTTGCATGGGCTGCCCGCCACTTCGAAGCAGTCTTTGGATTCCCACGGTCTCACCGCCAAGTGAGAATGAAGAACACATGGGAGGCCAAACAGATGAGAAGAAGGCGTAGTCCCGCTCTCTTTTGCTGATTGAAGAATATGTTTGGACGAACCGACGAGGCTCACGGCGGTGGTGGCGTCACAATGGCTGATGAGTACTTGAAGAGGGCCTTCGGTGAACACCTTCTGAAACTACTCAGGATCTTTATAGACCTTGCTCGATCTCACCATAGAAGGAGGTTGTGGATGGTGTTTTGGGGGCTTTCTTTGGGGTGGGGTGGGATGGGGGAGGGAGGGAAGATCGTTGGCGTGAGCTGGTGGCCGGGATGCGATGGAGAAGACAAAGGCTGATGGTGCATAGTAGTACTCTACTACTAGTAGTACTACAGAAGGTGGGCGAGTGGGGGGTGGGGCTCCAATTGAGGCTAGTTGCACAAACCTCCAACAGCTAGAGCCGTAGTTGCAAAGAGCTCCAACTATTGAGCCCCGTGTATGTAAGAAATATGTTAAGAGGGCTAATCGAGAATTTTGTGCTATGTGCAGCATTTGTACCCAAAAGTAATTGTACTACAGTAGTTTCTTGCAACTAGACTATCCTGATTATCTATAGTTCCCTGCAATTTCGAATCCAATTGTTGGATGTTTTTGCAATTTCCACCCTCCTCGTATTCCGAATAAGCTCTATGACCCTATGTTCAAACAAAAAAAGGAACAAAGACAAAAAAGACCATATCTCAGGGCTCGTTTGATTTGCGGGATTCTCAAAACATAAGAAGAGGAAACTACAAGAATTTGGATCAAGTATGTGTTTGAATCATAGGGAAAGCAAAGCAATTATACCATGAGGTTAGAGTGGACGGAAATTTTCCTAAAAATAGAGGGCAAATGAATACTTTGAAGGAATCTCAATTCCCGTGTTTTTCCTATTCCTATATTTTTCCTATCCTGTGTTCCAAACAGGACATAATTCCTACATATTGGAATCCTATGAATCAAACAAAACAACGTAGGATTATTTCCAAAGGGACAAGACCCTTCATAAAACCTTTGAATTTTCTTTGAATCAAAGAAGGAATAAAAAAGTTTCCTCTCTCAGGAAAAAAAGGAACTCCACCTATTGGAGAAAAAAAGGAACTCCACCTCTTGGAGAAAACAAAGGAACTCCACCTCTTGGACAATTCACTGTGATGAGAGTAGCTACTAAAGTCTATGTCTTCTAGTAGCTATAGGGCCCAACCGTAGCACGTTATTTACTAGTAGTATACTAGTATAGTACAGTATCAGTCTTTGCAGATGCCTCGAAGGAAATAAAATAAAGCTCTGCAAGTAATAAATGGCCATAGCAATTTCCAAGATATACAATCTTTTGCTTGTTCATTTTGATCTGGGCGATAGCCGGAGTATAGAGGAGTACTAGCTGCTTCGTGTCTTGATCCATCGAGCTGGAGTAGAAATTTGGATATCTAAAAATCTGAATTGTTCGGTCAAACCAATGCTCATTGCATGCAGCTTGACCAAACAGACTTACTGCAGCACTTTACTATGCGTCCGAAAAACTAAGGAGTACAAGAAGTACTAGTACACTAATGTTACACAGAGAGTTTTTTTGAACGGACACATAGAGTTCCACATTCATCTTGTAGCGCCAAAAGCAGAAGTTGTGCCAATATAGTATTGTAGTATTCACGTCGAGGTTGCCTTATAGGGAAAAAATAGTACGATGAGCAACAAGATCTATCTATTTTTGTACTCCTATTTGCGTATACTAGTAGTACTACTATGTACTCAGGAACGACACGAGCATGTGCTCCACTAGTGCGCCTCCGCACGTAGTGTAATCCAGTACATAGTAGATCGCCACTGCATGGTCGCGTGATTATTATACATTGGTCCATGCTCTAGTCGTGGGCACGTGCCATAACAGTAAAAACATTGTGAAAAATAGATTACTCATAAATAATTACTCCCTCCATCCTAAAATAGTAGTTACTGACTTGGCTTTGTCTAGATACGCATGTATTTCGACGAATTTTAGTACTTAGATGCTCTCTCATTTCCAAATTAGAAAGCATACTAGGTTTTGTCGAAGTCAATATTTATAAAGTTTGACCAACTATATGTACAAACATACTAACTTACATAATGTCAAACGCATATAATATGAAAACATGGTTCGTGAGGATTCTGATAACATTAAGTTGATGTCGTAGATGTCCATATTATTTTCTAGATATTTAGGCAAAATTTCAGGGCAGCCTATCCTGCACGCTGGACCCACGTCGATTGAAACGTCTATTTTGCATCACTATTCTATATCATAATTTACTGTTATTTATTGATATATTTTATATTAAGAGATGATACTTATGTAATTTCATCTGTTTTTGCATGGTTGATGACTTTTGGAGCATAGACCGTTGTAGTAAAGATTCTGATGGAAAAGGTGTTGTTTGGAGGCGAAATTCGCGAAGATCGGAAAATCTGGGAAAATACATGGAAAATCCTATTTTTCAGAAGACGAAGAAAGCCAGAAGGAGGAGTGGTGATGGGCCACGAGGCCCACCACCCCAGCTGAGCCAGCCTAGGCCGCGCCACCAGGTGGTGTGGCCTCCCTGGTCCACCCCTGGCTCTCCCCTCTGGCATATATTATACTCCCGAAACCCTAAGACTCGGGGAGCAACCACAGAAAGATTCCGCTGCCTTTGCGGGGCGGAAAACACCGAGAGAGAAATATCTCTCCGGCAGACAGAATTCTGCCGGGGGAATTCCTTCCCGGAGAGGGGAGATCCTCGCCATCAACACTACCATCAAGATGGACTTCATCGGGATCAGCATCATCATCACCACCATCATCTCCATCAGCACCATCATAACCACCATCATCTCGCTGTAACAATTGGGTTGAATCTTGCATAGTTCTTAGGGGAAACTTTCCCGTTGTTGATTACTCTTTGTAGTTGATGCTATTGAGTGAAACCATTGAATTATTGTTTATGTTTAGATTGTTATACATCATTATTCCATCTCTGATCATGATCCATATGATGTCTTATGAGTAGTTCGTTTAGTTCTTGAGGACATGGGAGAAGTGATGACCCACAAGTATAGGGGGTGTATCGCAGTATTTTCGAGGGAAGTGAAACCCAATTTATTGATTCTACATAAGGGGATCCAAAGAATATTTATAAGCCTTAACAACTGAGTTGTCAATTCAGCTGCACCTGGAAACAATCTTGCTCACAGCATTTTATTAGTAGCAACAGTTTTGTAGTAGGAGTAGCAAAATAACAGCAGTAGTAAAGTAAAGACAGCAGTAACAATAGCAGTAAACAGTGGGATTCGAGTACGGTAGGCATAGGGATGGATGGACGGGCATTGCATGGACAAGACAATTCACATAGCAATCATAACATAGGGAAATTGCAGATAAATAAGATTAAGCATCCAAGTACTAGACAATCCTAGGCATTGTAACACCCTCGAATCGGCCCTATGCAAGTTTTAGCCCTTTCCGCCAAACCCGCATAGAAACGATTCAAGGATGCCCACCAGGCACTTTCGTGCGGGTGGAATACGAAGTAATACCATTACACAATAGTCCTCGAGGGGACCCACAGAACAGATATATATACAACACGACTCCATGAGTCAAGGATACATATATACAATTCAAAGATCCAAATCACCTTGAAATCGATACAGCGTCCGAGTACGGACAAGATGCAAATTGGGCTAAGAGCCCTGAGGAATAACCAATGGCGTCCATAACCCTGCCCAGGCCAAGCCGTAAGGGTAACCCTGCTAACGACGTCGAACTTAACCTGCTAAAACAAAAGGGGTGCCGACAAAGGGCAAAGGAAAAAGAGGAGCGTCAGTACTGAGGCCAGTGCACGCCGAGGCTAGAATTCGGCGGCTCTCGCCTACATAGGTATGGTGGACTGCAGCGGCAGCGGAGCATGCACTAATCAACCTATAGAGACTCAATACAACTATCCGCTATTAGAGAGAGATAAGAAAGACCTATCCGGATCCAACCTGATAGTAACACCAAACATACCCATCCTGGTATTCCCCCTCGAGACCAAACAAGGAAGTCAAACCGAGGAACTCACACAGTTGGCAGTTTTATTCATTCGATTTTAGTTGAAGCACTTACTAGTCATATATAGATAGCATGAGTCATTCTGAAGCATAAGTAGTGGGCTGTTTTAATTACCATTCCGTTGTAGTTGGAACATTTACTAGTCAGATATAATTGTCCTGAGGAATCCCAAAACCCAACAGTTGTTGGCACTTTTATCACATTCCATTGGAGTTGCAATACTTACTAGGCAGGTATAGCATGACACAAAACAACCCAGATCCACCAGCTATTGGCATTTTTAATATCCATTCCATTATACTTGAGCTAATTACTAGTCACATATTAAGTCAAATTTATAGCACTACTTTAGTTATGCTTGTCTATGATCGAGATACTGTGCTCCAAGTCGTCCATAACCGCAGACACGGCTTTCAGAAAGATTTACCCTGCAGGGGTGCACAAATAGCAACACACACACGATGAACCTCAGAAAAACCAAATCAAAACCCAACGAGGCTTTCACGACAAAGCAATCACAGGATTCATAAGACATTTCAGGGGGCCACCCCACTAAGCTACCCGCAATGAAGTTGGCCGGCTCGGGGCAGAGCGGGCCGGTTTGTGACGACTACGTAAGCATTTGGGAACCTGAAAGTGTGACTGGGCTTGTCGATACCGCGAAAACGTGGCATGGTCCAAAATAGTACAGGTGCTCCGCGCACAATCTTAAATAAAGCAGTAAAGCATGGCATAAGTACAGGATAGTAATAAAGCCCCAAACTACTTTGTGGCCCCAAGAAATAAGAAACGAATGAAGCTCTGGCTTAGGGGATTCATGGTCCCATATGCGGATAGTGCGATAGTCAAGGAACATGCATCAAGTACTCGGGGCCTACGGGACACAAGTGGGCATGAAAAACCAAATAGCATATAATTGCCCACCGGTGCCACTTTCATTAGTTATCACAACAAGTTAATAGTTGTAATTAAAGACATGATCATCTCCACCATAACCATCTGCCAGCATTCCAACAACTGTGGTACTTGACAACACGAGATCGCACCTGAGCAAGCAACTACAACTCGCAAGGCCAGCTATCTACCAAACACAGGTAATAGGAGGTGTCCAAGGCAATATAGAGGCTGCACGGGGTATAATTGGTGTACGGAAACTAAAGCATCGCGACACGGATAGCAATAGATCAACAGGAGGAAATAAAGACTATAAATGCAAAATAGGTAGAAGGGGAAGAGATGCTCGCCTGGAAAACACTGCCGAAGGATCATATCCGGAGAACTTGTCGATACTCGCATCAACTCATCGGCCTTATCCGCGAAGAAGCAAACACTAGAAGAAACACCGGATGCAATATTTAATACTACGGCAGAAGATCCGGCATGATTATGATATGATGCATGGCATGGCACAGATGCGGTGCAATTAGACAATATTAAGCGGAACCAGGGTCCCGACAATTTAATTAGACGGTTCAAGTTATTTAGAAACCCCGCAAATTAAATGTTGTCTTAACAAGATGAAACATGGCATCGGTTTGCTACACAAATTTAAATGGAGTCTGGAATAAGATTAGAATAGCCCGCATATAGACTCCATATTTAATTTAGGTGAATCGACTATTTAACCCAACCCACCAGATGACATGCATGATGATTTAATGATGCGACAGGTATATGTCATATTATAAAAATAGAGGCTTAGGGGCACACATCTGGGTTCGGAAGATCTTGGGTTCCGAGGGTTCGGGGTTTGGTCTCAGGGTTCGATGGGAAACGAGGTTCGGACTCCAGGGTTCAGGGTCTTCGGATGTATGAAGGAGATCATGGCGTTCCGAGGAGAAGATCTTGGCGTGCCGAGGGTTCGATCTTCGAATCCTGGGAAGGAGGTCTTGCAGTTTTCCATGAAGGCGATCTTGACTCTCGATGCCCGTGAAGTAGATCTTGTCGTTGCGAAGATCTTGTCGGGTCCGCGTATCGGGTCGGTCTTGGCATTCGAGATGAAGAACTTGGCGTTCCGGTGGCGATCTGGGCGGTCTTCGGATCCGGGTCTTGGCGTCCGTGTAGGAGTTCTTGCCGATCTCCTCGGAATTCCGAGGGTACATCTTCACGCGTCGATGGCCTTCGAGGTCTCGCCCGGCAGATCCATGATGTAGATCTTGGCGTCATTTGTTGAGGTTCTCGGGTGTCGGTGCCAGACTCGGGTGTGGCGTCCATGGTCTTGTGGTTCCATCTTGGTTTGTCGGTGAAGAACTCGGGCTTCGGGACTTGTTTGTCAGTGTCAGCCTCGGTTCTCGACATCGGTAGGTCTAGGTTCGGCATGGTTACTCGGGGAGGCATGGTTTAATGTGTGGCAACTGAAGGAAAACAAACACACAGGCAGAAGATCAACACCAGATGCGCTCACGCGTGTGTAACCCAGCGAGGATGCACAGGGTGTGGCTTGGTCACGAACGCAAGGTAGAAGGTCCTGGCGGTGAGGAACAAGCTCTCCAGCGTCAGTCCGCACGTGTACGGCCAGAGGGCAAGGCCACGAGGGAGGACGTGGCACAGTTGCGGGTCTCCTTGACGCGATCGAGGACGGCAGAGGGCACGGACGCCGAGGCGGACAGCGGCGGCAGCAGCGCAGTGGAGGATGCAGCGAAGACGGCCGGAAGAAGCGGCGGAGGAGTTGGAGCGAAGGAGAGGCTCGCACCGCGAGCGAGGGGAAGGGCATGACGATGTCGTCCGATGCGAGGCGAGGTCGACGGCGACCTGTAGGGGCCGGCGTGGATGGGTGGCGATCGACGTTACCAGGGGATCTGGGGCGGGGCGAGGTTACATGACAGCCCGACGGTGATGGTCTCTAGGACAAGGAGGGGTCGGGCTAGCAGAGGAGGCTCACATGGCGGCGCTCTCGGTCGAGTTAGAGGGCACGACAACAGCGACGACCGGGTCGAAGCAGAGGCGGTGATGCATGGTGGAGGATGCGAGCGGCGAGGATCTTGGCTCGCGGCACAAGGCGTTGGAGTCGGCGAGGTTGCTGCAGAGCTCACGAGCGAACATCGATGCGCACGGCTGACGGCGGGTGGCGGAAGGAGGCGTCGCGAAGAAAAAACAAAGGCGGCGGAAGCCTGGCGTGTGACGCGATGGGATCCGTGACCAGGAAGGGGAGGCCGGTCGCAAGGATCTCGAGGACGGGGTCCCGCACGACGGCGGCTTTTGGAGGGGCTCCGGAAGGGCGACGAGGAGGCATGGACCTGGGAGCGATGACGAAAGAAGCCCCTTGGCGGTGGCGCTCACTCGGCTTCGAGTACGGTACAGGGGAGTAGGAAGAGGGCGTGGGTTGCGTGACGGTCGGGGGTCCGCGTCGGTAGCGATGGGGTGGGGCCAGGTCGCGTCGGGCTGCGCGCAGGGTGCACGGGGGTTGGTGGGGATGCGAGCCAGGTGGGAGGGAGTGTGTGGCAGGCTGGCACGCGGGGAGACCAGGTGAGGTGGGCCAGGGATTGGGGATGGGTGGTTGGTGGCCGGGTGGAGCTGGTCGGTGGGGTGGAGTGAGATGGGGTAGACACGGAAAGAGAGGGCTGTGTGGGTGCGTGTGTACAGGTTGGGTTAGGGTAGGATGGGGATAGGATTAGATGTGGATCTAGGGTCAGGGATTTATCGGGTAGTAGGTGGCCTGGCCTAAACGTCCGGGCTGCCTCCCCGCAAAAATATTTTTATTTATTAGTTTTATTTTTTTAGAAAGACTTTTATAAATAGTTTTTAGACAAATAAAAGTTCCGGAAAAATACCGGGGTTTTAATTTAAAATAAAGGCGAGGTATTTAGAAAACCAAAACTAGGCTTTTCAAAAAGTAGTTTTAGGCAAAACCATGCATGATGATGACGATGCTCAAATGCAATGTGGCATAATGACATGAGCATGCGGCATGATGATGCAATGCACAAAAACACAGCGATTTTCTAGTAGTGGTTTTAGTGGGATGCCACAATTCGACACCAGTAACAAGGGATCTCGCCCTCGAGATCCGCCTCATGGTACCGGGAAGAAGGCCGGCGATCTGAATCTTCTCGCTTCATGTAGATCCTCGCGACACCACTAACAAGAGGCCGTTGTCCATGTTCATCGAGAGAACACTCCGGAGAGAACAAAAGGCGAAGGTAGAGGTCTCAACAGACACGGCCACCTCCAGCTTCCGTGGAAGGAGTAAAATTGCTTGATCCACCGATTCGATGTACAAAAGTGCACAGTGAGAGGCGGTTAGGGTGATCAGTCCATCCCGTACTCAATGCATCCTTCTGTAAATGAATCGTAGAATCGTGCAACCAACTCTCGGGATTTAGACTAAAGATCTTCACAAGCGGTGTTCGGAACAAGAGGGGTGATGCAGGATCTTCATCGGATCTAGCGTAGATGATGTCGTCGCATTGGGGATCACCGGAAGATACAAAGAAACATCATTCAAAAGACACAATGATCAGGTTTTGCGATGGTTCCATTGGCATGAACAACACATGCTCAAGGTATACTCCAACTTCACCAATGCTCATCCTTCTCATATGTTTTCAATGATACAGATATCTGTCAAGGGGCACATACAGATAAAGAGTTCAAGGACAAAAGATTGGATGAAGGTACAACTGCCGAGAAGCAGATTGATGATTGTAGAACCATCGTTATAAATGGAGGAAGCGAAACCCTGAAAGTACGACAGAAACCCAACCACGAGAATTCCTATACTCGAAGAAAAAATGAGAGAGCAGATTTAAAACACGCAAAGGTGAGAGGAGAATAGCATAGGGGTAAGGACTAAAAGAAGACCTAATGAGATCTATCCAACCGATTTTGCAAAATAGTTTTGACACTCTATATCGGCCGTTAGCTAGGTTATCCTACAGGCTGGACCAGTGGGGTATCGCAACTGCTGAGCTCTGATACCACTCTGTAACACCCTCGAATCAGCCCTATGCAAGTTTTAGCCCTTTCCACCAAACCCGCATAGAAACGATTCAAGGACGCCCACCAGGCACTTTCGTGCAGGTGGAATACAAATTAATACCATTACACAACAGTCCTCGATGGGACCCACAGAATAGATATATATACAACACGACTCCATGAGTCAAGGATACAGATATACAATTCAAAGATCCAAATCACCTTGAAATCGATACAGCGTTCGAGTACGGACAAGATGCAAATAGGGCTAAGAGCCCTGAGGAATAACCAATGGCGTCCATAACCCTGCTCAGGCCAAGCCGGAAGGGTAACCCTGCTAACAATGTCGAACTTAACCTGCTAAAACAAAAGGGGTGCCGACAAAGGGCAAAGGAAAAAGAGGAGCGTCAGTACTGAGGCCAATACACGGCGAGGCTAGAATTCGGCGGCTCTCGGCTACATAGGTATGGTGGGCTGCAGCGGCAACGGAGCATGCACTAATCAACCTATAGAGACTCAATACAACTATCGGCTATTAGAGAGAGATAAGAAAGACCTATCCGGATCCAACCTGATAGTAACACCAAACATACCCATCCTGGTATTCCCCGTCGAGACCAAACGAGGAAGTCAAACCGAGGAACTCACACAGTTGGCAGTTTTATTCATTCGATTTTAGTTGAAGCACTTACTAGTCAGATATAGATAGCATGAGTCGTTCTGAAGCATAAGTAGTGGGCCGTTTTAATTACCATTCCGTTGTAGTTGGAACATTTACTAGTCAGATATAATTGTCCTGAGGAATCCCAAAACCCAATAGTTGTTGGCACTTTTATCACATTCCATTGGAGTTGCAATACTTACTAGGCAGGTATAGCATGACACAAAACAACCCAGATCCACCAGCTGTTGGCATTTTTAATATCCATTCCGTTATACTTGAGCTGATTACTAGTCAAATATTAAGTCAAATTGATAGCACTACTTTAGTTATGCTTGTCTATGATCGAGATACGGTGCTCCAAGTCGTCCATAACCGCGGACACGACTTTCAGAAAGATTTACCCTGTAGGGGTGCACAAATAGCAACACACACACGATCAACCTCGGAAAAACCAAATCAAAACCCAACGAGGCTTTCACGACAAAGCAATCACAGGATTCATAAAACATTTCAGGGGGCCACCCCACTAAGCTACCCACAACGAAGTTGGCCGCTCGAACGGACCTGTGGTTTGTGACGACCAGTAACGATCGGGAACCCGAAAGTGTGACTAGGCTTGTCGATACCACGAAAACGTGGCACGATCCAAAACAGTACAGGTGCTCCACGCACAATCTCAAATAAAGCAGTAAAGCATGGCATAAGTACAGGATAGTAATAAAGCCCCAAACTACTTTTGGCCCCAAGAAATAAGAAACGAATGAAGCTCTGGCTAAGGGGATTCATGGTCCCATATGCGGATAGTGCGATAGTCAAGGAACATGTATCAAGTACTCGGGGCCTACGGGATACAAGTGGGCATGAAAAACCAAATAGCATATAATTGCCCACCGGTGCCACTTTCATTAGTTATCACAGCAAGTTAATAGTTGTAATTAAAGACATGATCATCTCCACCATAACCATCTGCCAGCATTCCAACAACTGTGGTACTTGACAACACGAGATCGCACCTGAGCAAGCAACTACAACTCGCAAGGCCAGCTATCTACCAAACACAGGTAATAGGAGGTGTCCAAGGCAATATAGAGGCTGCACGGGGTATAATTGGTGTACGGAAACTAAAGCATCGCGACACGGATAGCAATAGATCAACAGGAGGAAATAAAGACTATAAATGCAAAATAGGTAGAAGGGGAAGAGATGCTCGCCTGGAAAACACTGCCGAAGGATCATATCCGGAGAACTTGTCGATACTCGCATCAACTCATCGGCCTTATCCGCGAAGAAGCAAACACTAGAAGAAACACCGGATGCAATATTTAATACTACGGCAGAAGATCCGGCATGATTATGATATGATGCATGGCATGGCACAGATGCGGTGCAATTAGACAATATTAAGTGGAACCGGGGTCCCGACAATTTAATTAGACGGTTCAAGTTATTTAGAAACCCCACAAATTAAATGTTGTCTTAACAAGATGAAACATGGCATCGGTTTGCTACACAAATTTAAATGGAGTCCGGAATAAGACTAGAATAGCCCGCATATAGACTCCATATTTAATTTAGGTGAATCGACTATTTAACCCAACCCACCAGATGACATGTATGCAGGCATGATGATTTAATGATGCGACAGGTATATGTCATATTATAAAAATAGAGGCTTAGGGGCACACATCTGGGTTCGAAAGATCTTGGGTTCCGAGGGTTCGGGGTTCGGTCTCAGGGTTCGATGGGAAACGAGGTTCGAACTCCGGGGTTCAGGGTCTTCGGATCTATGAAGGAGATCATGGCGTTCCGAGGAGAAGATCTTGGCATGCCGAGGGTTCGGTCTTCGAATCCTGGGAAGGAGGTCTTGCAGTTTTCCGTGAAGGTGATCTTGACACTTGGTGCTCGTGAAGTAGATCTTGTCGTCGTGAAGATCTTGTCGGGTCCGCGTATTGGGTCGATATTGGCGTTCGGGATGAAGAACTTGGCGTTCCGGTGGCGATCTTGGCGGTCTTCAGATCCGGGTCTTGGCGTCCGTGTAGGAGTTCTTGCCGATCTCCTCGGAATTCTGAAGGTACATCTTCACGCGTCGATGGCCTTCGAGATCTCGCCCGGCGGATCCATGATGTAGATCTTGGCG
Organism: Avena insularis; assembly: GCA_023614405.1. NCBI lineage: Eukaryota > Viridiplantae > Streptophyta > Magnoliopsida > Poales > Poaceae > Avena > Avena insularis. The sequence goes on from CM042684.1 coordinate 444,985,750, forward strand.
TCATTTGTTGAGGTTCTCAGGTGTCGGTGCTGGACTCGGGTGTGGCGTCGATGGTCTTGTGGTTCCATCTTGGTTTGTCGGCGAAGAACTCAGGCTTCGGGACTTGTTTGTCGGTGTCGGCCTCGGTTCTCGACATCGGTAGGTCTTGGTTCGGCATGGTTACTCGGGGAGGCGTGGTTTAACGTGTGGCAACTGAAGGAAAACAAACACACATGCAGAAGATCAACACCAGACGCGCTCACGCGTGTGTAACCCAGCGAGGATGCACAGGGTGTGGCTTGGTCACGAACGCAAGGTAGAAGGTCTTGGTGGTGAGGAACAAGCTCGCCAGCGTCAGTCCGCACGTGTGCGGCCAGAGGGCGAGGCCACGAGGGAGGACGTGGCACGGATGCGGGTCTCCTTGAGGCGGTCGAGGACGGCAAAGGGCATGGACGCCGAGGCGGACGGCGGCGGCGTGCTTGGCACGACGGAGGATGCGGCGACAGAGGACGACCGGAAGGGGCGAGGGCAGGGGAGTTGGAGCAGAGAGGAGGGTTCTGGCACCGGCGAGCCAGAGGGGGAAGGGCATCACGATGGCGTCTGATGCGAGGCGAGGTCGACGGCGACCTGTAGGGGCCGGCGCGGATGGGTGGCGGTCGACGACGCAAGGGGATCTGGGGCGGGGCGAGGTTGCAGGACAACCCGACGGTGATGGTCTCTGCGACAAGGAGGGGTCGGGCTAGCAGAGGATGCTCACGTGGCAGCGCTCTCAGTCGAGGTAGAGGGCACGACGACAGCGGCGGCCGGGTCGAAGCAGAGGCGATGATGCACGGTGGAGGAGGCGAGCGACGAGGATCTTGGCTCGCGGCACAAGGCGTCGGAGTCAGCGAGGTCGCTATGGAGCACACACAGGCGTGGGCGTCGATGCACGCGATGGCGGCCTGTGGGTGGCGGAAGGAGGCGTCGCCGAAGACAAAACAGAGGCGGGCGACGAGCCTGGCAGCGGCGGCTAGAGGGGATCCGCGACCAGGAAGGGAAGGCCGGTCGCAGGGATCTCGAGGACGGGGTCCCGCACGACGGCGGATTTTGGAGGGGATCCGGAAGGGCGACGAGGAGGCAGGGACCTGAGAGCGACGATGGAAGAAGCCCCTTGCCAGCGGCGCTCACTCGGCTTCGAGGACAGTATAGGGGAGCAGGAAGAGGGCGCGGGTTGCGTGACGGTCGGGTGTCCGCGTTAGTAGCGATGGGGTGGGGCCAGGTCGCGTCGGGCTGCACGCGGGGTGCGCGGGGGTTGGTGGGGATGCGAGGCAGGTGGGCGGGAGTGTGTGGCAGGCTGCCACGCGGGGAGACCAGGTGAGGTGGGCTAGGGATTGGGGATGGGTGGTTGGTGGCTGGGTGGAGCTGGTCGGTGGGGTGGAGTGAGATGGGGTAGACACGGAAAGAGAGGGCTGTGTGGGTGCGTGTGTACAAGTTGGGTTAGGGTAGGATGGGGATAGGATTAGATGTGGATCTAGGGTCAGAGATTTATCGGGTAGTAGTTGGCCTGGCCTAAACGGCCGGGCTGCCTCCCCGCAAAAATATTTTTATTTATTAGTTTTATTTTTTTAGAAAGACTTTTATAAATAGTTTTTAGACAAATAAAGATCCAGAAAAAGACTGGGGTTTTAATTTAAAATAAAGGCGAGGTATTTAGAAAACCAAAACTAAGCTTTTCGAAAAGTAGTTTTAGGCAAAACCATGCATGATGATGACGATGCTCAAATGCAATGTGGCATGATGACATGAGCATGCGGCATGATGATGCAATGCACAAAAACACAGCGATTTTCTAGTAGTGGTTTTAGTGGGGCGCCACAGCATCTTTTGTTCCATATATAGTCATACGTGCTCGCAATGAGAACTTGCACAACATCTTTTATCCTGCCAGCCCGTTTGCAGCGGGGCCTCTAGGGAACTACTGGCAATTAAGGTGCTCCTTTTAATAGAGCACCGGAGCAAAGCATTAACACTCTGTGATCACATGTGATCCTCACATCAAAGCCATTCCCTTCAGGTTATCCCGATTTCTGTCACTTCGGGCCATAGATTTCGGAAATCAACGTGTGTACATAACTTGCAGATAAGACCAAAAACAATACTATCATAATGAATCAATAACATGTTCAGATCTGAAATCATGACACTCGGGACCTAGTGACAAGCATTAAGCACAACAAGTCGCAACAAAGTCATAAATCACTAATAAAAGATACTAGGCACCATGCCCTAACAATCTGATGCCATTACATGAACAATCTCATCTAATCACTACCATCCCCATAGCCTACAGCGGGGGATTACTCACTCATAGATGGGGGAAACATGGATGGTCGATGGTGAAGCGATGGTGATGATGATGGCGATGATCTCCTCCAATTCCCCATCCCGGCAGGGTGCCAGAACGGAGTTTCTGGTGCTGTTTCGTGGAATCTGGTGGTGGCGGCGGAGCGGAACTCCTTCTGGAAAAACATCGAACCCCTAGAGTTTTTAGGTCAGAAGGCTCCTTATAGGCGAAGAGAGAGGTCGAGGGGGTGCCTGGGGGGCCCACACCACCCCCTAGCATGGCCTGGCCTGGCCCGCGCCACCAGGTGGTGTGGCCACCCCCTGGCTGTTCTCCGTCTCGTATTCTGGCTCCTAGAGTCTTCGGGTGAAATAGGATTTTTGGCATATTTTCCCGGATTTTTCCTGATAGTTGGTTTTCTGCACAAAAAGTAGATACCAAGGCAACTTTGCTGAAAACAGCGTCAGTCCGCATTAGTTGTATCCAAATCACACAAGTTTAGAGGAGAAACAATAGCAAAAGTGTTCAGGAAAGTAGATACGTTTTGGACGTATCAACTCCCCCCAAGCTTAGCTTATTGCTTGCCCTCAAGCAATTCAGTTGAAAACTGAGTGCGATAAAAGAACTTTCATGAACACATTTGCTTCATATGATGTAAATATTATCAGCAATGTGATCAACTACTTAGACAATTCATAATAAAGAGTATGCAACCAAGTCTACTTAATAGTCATTGCAAGCTATGAAGAGATTCCAACTCAAGAGTAATAAGTAGCATGAGGCACAAACATAAGCAACATTACAATGCTCATAGAAAGGTATGATAGAGTGGTATCTCGCTTGCCTTTGATTATGAATGTCAAGGCACCTCTCAAGGTCAAGTGATGACTAAAAGTAAGATATCAAGGATACAAGTAATGTTTCTTAAGCTTAAAGAAATTGAAGACCCTGAAAAGAGGGATTTTATTCTAGAAACTTTGTTTAAGGAGTTCTATGATGTTGCCAAGGAAGCTAGAATAGTTTTTGAACGTTTCAATATGCTAGGCTCATGTGTAGATGTTGTTGGTACACGAGAAAAGATGAACAAAACCGAACCTAATGGGGAGGAACCTAAGATACCAATACCCTTTGAACTAGTAGCAATACATGATGCCATAGAAAAGAATCTTGATTGGATTGTTCCTGCAAACCCTTTTGATGAGAATAGTGAACCTAAGAGCATTGACAGAGGATCCTCTAGAACTTATTTGGATGATATACCTTGCCTTGTTGAAAATATTTCTGGTATTGATCTTAATGCTTCTTCATTTGAGAACACTTGATTCTTTCTTTGCTTCTTATGCCTAACTTAAAGGCGTTAAAGAAAAGTACTTATTGGGAGATAACCCAAAAGTTTTAGATGAGTCTTGGAAGTTATTACCTCTGTAATAACCTCTCCTTATCCTTTTTATTTGCTTTTTGTGCCAAGAGTAACCTCTAATGAGAGTGAAGTAATGATTGAGAAAGTTGCTGTCCCGAAACAGATTCTTGTGCTTCACCGTGAAAATTCTTGAGAGAGCTTTGTATGTACGATTGAGCTGTAAGTTTTTGTTCTTCTTCCACAGGTTGTTATTTAACTTTCGTTAGTTTAACACTGTTTTATTTGAGCAACAGAAGGTCTTTGAAAAAATTCGTCTTTACCTACTGGTCTGTTTTGACAAATTTCTGCCATTTTTTGCATTTGCTTCTTGTTGGTTCCTTCTTAAGTTCTTTTGGGGAATTGAGCTTTTTGGGGGAAGTGCTATAGTATCTAGTGTTCTAATGGAAGTTTATTTGGTGTTAGAACTAAACCTTGAGACTTATTTATCTTAAGTGCACTAATGTTGCTAATGAGATTGTGTGAAGTTTTGTATGAAGGAAAATTTTTAGGTGTATGGAAGGAATGAGTAATGAGATGAAGGATGGACTAAAGCTCAAGCTTGAGGATGCCACGCGTGTCACCCCAAGAAATATCCAAGAAGTACAAGTGTCAAAGCTTGGGGATGCCCAAGGCATCCCCTTCTTCATCAATAAAAATTCCAGGTTTCTTCCAAACGCTTCATTTTTATTTTTTCATGCACAGTTGTGTTTTTCTTGGAGTGTCTTTGTTTTTGGTTTTTGGTTTTTGTTTGCTTAGTTTGCTTAGTTTGATTGAATAAATTGGTTGGACCCCCACATTCATACATTAGTTTTCAAATAAGTTGGTTTGGATTGGAAAAGAGTAGAAAAAGTTCATGCTTAAGTGGTAAAAATGAGCTTGTTTTTTACTGTGGCCTATGCTTTGTCATGTCATGCTTGATGTTGTTTTGGATTTATGCTTAGTGATTTTTGCTGTAGCATGACATGTTATAAACAATTGAGATTGCTTAATGTGCCTTGAAAGAATCATGTGTTGTTTTATCATATTAAAGCATAATATTGTGGTATTCTCCTTTAAATGCTTTATTTGGGTTGACTTGGCGCATGCTCACACCATGTTAAGACTATACCAAGTCACCATAGTCACTATGATACTTTATTTTTCGACTTGTAATATCACTTTATGATTTAATTAATAATGTTTTGTCGCTTTGCATGATTATGGCCATTATTGCTCTCTTAGTTGGTCGCTCCCAATCTTTTGCTAGCCTCCATACCAAGTATGAGTTCCACTCATTCATCAAACTCCAAATAAAACCAAGTTATTCCAAAGAGTCCACCATACCTACCTATTAGCATTTGCTATTCCAAGTATATTCATGTTTTTATCTACCTTCCGAATTAAACTTGTTATGTGAAAATTAGTGATTAAAGCTCTCACGAACTTGATGGCACACTTTACTTTTTTGCCCCTAATAAACTTGAACCACTGTGTCATCTATGTTGTATATGCTTGCACTTATACGTTGGGGATTAGCAGAACCATGCTGTCATGGGGAACACTTTCAACATTGCACTTGTACATTGTACCCAGTTGATATCATGCTCTTTTGTTTATGGATGTTGTTAGTGTGAAATGAAAGGGGAGCTTGTGAGTCCATGGAGTTATGTATATGTGTTAGAGAAACGCCTGGGCGGCTGGTCTAATCCATGCCTAATCATGGTGGAAACCTGCAGCATACCCATAATAAGCAATCTATAAAGCATTCTTCTTATAAAAAAGAGATTGAGAAAAAAAGAAAAAAAGAGATGAGAAAAGAGGAAAGAGAGAAAAACACCATTTTCCCATGGTAAATAAGAAAATGCTGAGATGCTTATTGTCTGTTTGCCTTGTCATTTTGATATGGGGATTCTTCCGCATCATCGTGCAAGGGTACCTGCTATGGCTCTCTATGATACACATGTACTTACTATGACAAGAACTTACCGGTAACTAAACTTGAGTAGCATGAGGAGCGGTCCTCGTATTCAAGGGACATGAGATTGCCAACTTATACTTTGTCTTCTTTTTCTTTTTCGTTTTGGTTTTCGTTTGCTTTGGTTTGCTTAGTTTTCTGAATAAATTGGTTGGACCCCCTCTTTCATACATTGGTTTGCAAATAGTTTGGTTTGGTTTGGTTTGGTTTGGAAAAGAGTAGGAAAGTTCATACTTATGTGGTAAAAAGAGCCCGTTCTTGACTGTGGCTATGCTTTGTCATGCCATGCTTGATATTGTTTTGGCTTTATGCTTAGTATTCTTTGCTGTAGCATGACTTGTTATAAACAATTGAGATTTCTTAATGTGCCTTGGATGAATCATGCGTTGTTTTAGCATATTAAAGCATAGTATAGTGGTATTCTCCTTTGATGCTTTATTTGGGTTGACTTGGCACATGCTCACACCATGTTATGACTATCTCAAGTCACCATAGCCTTTATGATCCTTTAGTTTTCAACTTGTAGTATCACTTTATGCTTTGATCAATGATGTTTTGTCGCTCTGCATGATTATGGCCATTATTGCTCTCTTGGTTTGTCGCTCCCAGTCTTTTGCTAGCCTCCACAACCAAGTATGAGTTTCACTCATGCATCCAATTCTCTAAACCAAGTTATTCCAAAGAGTCCACCATACCTACCTACTAGCTTATGCTATTCCAAGTATATTCATGCTTTTGTTTACCTTCCACTTGTTATGAGAAAACTAGTGATTAAAGCTCTCACGAACTTGAAGGCACACTTTACTTTACTTGCCCTTAATAAACTTGAACCATTGTGTCTTCTATGTTGTATATGCTTGCACTTATTTGTTGGGAATTAGCAGAACCATGCTTTCATGGGGAACGCTTTCAACATTGCACTTGGTACTTGTACCTAGTTGATATCATGCTCTTTTGTATATGGATGTCGTCGGTGTGAAATGAAAGAGGGGCTTGTAAGTCCATGAAGTTATGTATATGTGTTAGAGAAACGCCTGGGCTGCTGGTCTAATCCATGCTGACATGGTGGAAACCTGCAGCGTAACCATAATGAGCTGTCTATGAAGCATTCTTCTTATAAAAAAAGAGTCCTATATTGAGAAAAAAAGAGAAAAAAAGAGATACTATGAAAAGAGGAAAGAGAGAAAAAAGCACCATATTCCCATGGTAAATAAGAAGAATGCTGAGATGCTCGTTTTCTGCTTGCCTTGTCATTTTGATATGGGGATTCTTCCGTATCATCGGGCAAGGGGTACCCCGTTGGCGGTTCTCTATGATACACTTGTACTTACGATGACAAGAACTTACCGGTAACTAAACTTGAGTAGCATGAGGAGCGGCCCTCATATACAAGGGACATGAGATTTCTGACTTATACTTCTTCAAGCATGTACACCATAGTTTGTTCACTTTAACCTTAATTACTTTAAGATGCTTATGATAGGGGCAATGAGAGCTGAAAGCTATAAGTACCATAATTTTTGGAAGCTCTTTATGAGACTTGAATCCCTACTTCCTTTTACAAAAGGCCTTTCTTCCACCATTATATTGAGTCTCCACCTTCTATCTTTATGCACCTACTTTGAGAGCATAGTCCCAAGACTAGTTGATTCATGCATACTTTGATATTGCTTGTTTTAAACTATTGTATCTAGTCACTCTTATGAACTTTGAAGGTGTCCTATGCATTTATATTTGCTACTCTATTGAGGGACAAGCTGAATACTATTATGCCATGTTTTCTTTATGTGAATCAAACAAACGTCTTGCAAAGCATGTTATTCATGATTCTTTTGTTTGTGCCTTTTCATGTTGCATCATAGTTTCTTTTCTTATTGCTAGAACTTTGTCTTTCATGTTATGATTGAAGTACTATGATCCCAGCTTTGAATGTTTTGCATATACTTCGATCAAGTCTTTGATGGTGCATGTCACCTCAAAAATTATTCTTTCTTTTTATCACTTACCTACTCGAGGACGAGCAGGAGTTAATCTTGGGGATGTTGATACATTGCAAATGTATCTATAATTTTTGATGTTCCATGCTTGGTTTTATCCACTTTCTTGTGTTTTGTTCCAACTTTGGAGTACTTTTCATATGATTTCTTGGACTAACCTATTAACAAGAGCCACAGTGCCAACTGCCTGTTTTCTGCTGTTTTTGGTTCTAGGAAAGTCAGAAAATGAATATTCTCGGAATTGGACGGGACAAAAGCCAAAGTGCCTATTTTTCCGAAGGATCAAGTGCCGAATCACGAGACGGAGAAGGGCCAGGAGCCACCACACCACCTGGCCAAGGCTGGCCTAGCCCGCGCTGAGGTGGTGTGGTCGCCCGCACCCCTCGGCCTCTCCTTCCGCCTATATATTTCCCTCGACGAAAACCCTAAGCACCCGATCAAAATCCACGAAGAGTCTCAGAGTCATGGCCATCTCCATCCCTAGATCGAGGGATCTCAAGCTCTTCCGGCACCACCGAGAGGGAATTCACCGAGGCCTTCTTCATCACCATGCAAGCCTCCTGTGATGCGTGAGTATTTCATCCTTGGACTACAGATCCATGTAGTAGCTAGATGGCTGGTTTCTCCTCCTTTGTGCTTTCATGTTTAGATCTTGTGAGTCTGCTCATGATCAAGATCATCTATTTGTAATTCATACATGTTGTGTTTATGGGATCGATGGATATTGAGATGCTATTTCAGATTGATTATTGATTCTATCATGTCTTTGTTATTTGAGATCTTGCATGCTTTCCGTTGTTAGTAGCTATCTTGGCCAAGTAGATAATAGCAACTCCAAGAGTTAGTATTTATGCTCGATAGTGGGTTCATGCCTCCGTAACTGGGAAGTGACAGAAATCTCTAAGGTACTAGATGTGCTGTTGCTACTAGGGATAAAACAACAATCCTTTGTTCATAGAACAATCGTATTGTTTACTTTACACGCAGTTCGTAAAGCAATATCTGTTGCTTGCAACTTAATACTGGAGGGGGTTCGGATGATAACCTGAAGGTGGATTATTAGTCATAGATGCAGTTGGATGGCGGTATGTATTATGTTGTAATGCCCAATCAAGTCTTAAAGGAGTCAAGATGATTAGTATATGCATGTATTGCTTTCTCGGTGTTTGTCAATTGCCCCGCTGTAATTTGTTCACCCAGCATGTTATCTATCTAAGGAGAGCCACCTCTAGTGAACTATGGATCCCGGTCCTTTCTCTTTACATACAATCTATAAACTGTTTCTGTTTTGTGTTTACTTTCTGCAACCTTTTACTTCTTTCCATTCGATATCCTTCGTTTTCCACAAAACACGGTGATATTGACAACCTCATCGCAAGTTGGGGACAAAGTTCTGTGGTTGTGTTGTGCAGGTCTCCACGTTGCTACTAGCACCGGTAGTGCGCCCTGCCAAAGCTCAGCTAGCAACACCTTTGGGGTGTTTCCTTGCTCCTACTGGTTCGATTAAACCTTGGTTTCATAACTGAGGGAAAACTTACTGATGTGCTCATCATACCTTCCTCTTGGGGTTCCCAACAAGCTCTACATCGAAAGTCGAGCGCATCAGTAGCAGCACCACTTCTAGTTCTTATTTCATAAGCATGTTTTTCTTTAGCAGCATTAACTAGCAAGTCGTTTTGCACTTTAACGAGTTGATCTATTTGAGTTTTAACCATTTGAAAGTGTTTAACAATCATTTTAACATCATTAGAGGTTCTTTCAACAATATCTTTCAACTCAACAATAGCTCTAGTGTTCTCCATTAGATGATTTTGCACCCTTTTATTAAAATTATCTTGCTTAACAATAAAGATATCAAATTCTTCTAAGCATTGATCAGGAGATTTAGAGTAAGGGATATCACCTTCATCAAAGTGTTGGAGAAAGTGTACCTCGATAGTGGATGAGTAGGAAATAGGCTTACATAATTCTTCTATAGGAGGTAAATTCTTGACATCTGTAGCTTTAATTCCCTTCTCCTTAAGACATTTCTTAGCTTCCTTCATCACTTCATCATTTAATTCAATAACTCCCCTCTTCTTTGATGTTGGAATAGGCATAGGAATAGATGGTTCAGGTACAATTACTTCAGGTATAGCTTGTTTAGGAGGAGTCCAATCTTCATAGTTCTTGCTTATTTTAGCCATTAATTCCTTAGCTTCCTTGGGAGTCCTATTCCTGAAAACACAATCAGCACAACTATCTAGGTATGTCCTAGATTCTTCAGTTAGTCCATTATAAAATATATCAAGAAGCTCATTCTTAGGTAATGGACTTCCAGCCTGTGCATGAATCAAAGCACAAAACCTTGCCCAAGATTCAGGCAATACCTCTTTTTCTCCCTGTTTAAAATCAAAAAGTTCCTGCAAAACAGCATGTCTAGCACTAGGAGGAAAATATTTCTGCAGAAAAGTACTAATCAAGTACTCAGGGCTATCAATAGATCCAGGAGGTAAATTACTAAACCAAGTTTTAGCTTCTCCTTTTAGCGAAAAGGGGAAAATCTTAGCAACAAAGTAAGTACGCATCTTAATATCATTAGAAAACAAGCCACTCATGGTAGAAAGTTCATTCGTATGTGCTACCGCACTTTCATTCTTAGTCCCACAAAAAGGTTCTTTCTCGACAATAGCTATGTAAGATAGATCGAGAGAGAAATCATAATCTTCATCCATAATGTTTATGGGAGAAGCAGCAAACTTAGCATTAGGAGACAATTTGGGTCTAATAGTACGCCTCTCAAGGAGACTCTTAGCAGTGCTCCTATCATGGGTGTTTTTACATTCTTTAATAAATTCATCGGTCATCTCAACATAACCATCTTCAATATCATAACTCTCACTAGACTCAGGTGAGCTAACAGGTGTGGTAGTGTCTTCATTAGGAGTTTCGGTATTTCCAGCTATAGTTCTAGCAATCGTAGCATCTAGGAAAGGACCTAATGAACCACTCTTATCAAGCATAGTAGAAGCAGCATCATAAGCATCAAAAGTTTCAGATTTAGCAGTAGTAGCAGTGTGTGTAGCATGTGTATGTGGTGGTGTAACGAGTTTACTTATAACAGACGGTGAATCAAGAGCAACAGAGGTGTTCAGAACCGTACCTCTTCTTGTAGTGGATGGTAAAATAGGAACTTTGCCATCACGAGACTTACCCATGATGGATGGATAGCAGCGAACAATAGAGAATCCAAGTGAACTTGATAAATAAAGCTATGCTCCCCGGCAACGGCGCCAGAAAATAGTCTTGATGACCCACAAGTATAGGGGGTGTATCGCAGTATTTTTGAGGGAAGTGAAACCCAATTTATTGATTCGACACAAAGGGAGCCAAAGAATATTTATAAGCCTTAACAACTGAGTTGTCAATTCAGCTGCACCTAGAAACAATCTTGCTCATAGCAGTTTATCAGTAGCAATAGTTTTGTAGTAGGAATAGCAAAGTAACAGCAGTAGTAAAGTAAAGACAGCAGTAACAATAGCAGTAAACAGTGGGATTCGAGTGCGGTAGGCATAGGGATGGATGGACGGGCGTTGCATGGACAAGACAATTCACATAGCAATCAGAACATAGGGCAATTGCAGATAAATAAGATAAAGCCTCCAAGTACTAGACAATCCTAGGCATGTGTTCCATATATAGTCATACGTGCTCGCAATGAGAACTTGCACAACATCTTTTGTCCCGCCAGCCCGTTTGCAGCGGGGCCTCTAGGGAACTACTAGCAATTAAGGTGCTCCTTTTAATAGAGCACCGGAGCAAAGCATTAACACTCCGTGAACACATGTGATCCTCACATCAAAGCCATTCCCTTCCGGTTATCTCGATTTCTGTCACTTCGGGGCCATAGGTTCCGGACATCAACGTGTGTACACAACTTGCAGATAAGACCAAAAGCAATACTATCATAATGAATCAATAACATGTTCAGATCTGAAATCATGGAACTCGGGCCCTAGTGACAAGCATTAAGCACAACAAGTCGCAACAAAGTCATAAAGCACTAATAAAAGATACTAGGCACCATGCCCTAACAATCTGATGCCATTACATGAATAATCTCATCCAATCCCTACCATACCCATAGCCTACAGCGGTGGATTACTCACTCATAGATGGGGGAAACATGGATGGTCGATGGAGAAGCGATGGTGATGATGATGGCGATGATCTCCTCCAATTCCCCATCCCGGCAGGGTGCCAGAACGGAGTTTCTGGTGCTGTTTCGTGGAATCTGGTGGTGGCGGCGGAGCGGAACTCCTTCTGGAAAAACGTCGAACCCCCAGAGTTTTTAGGTCAGAAGGCTCCTTATAGGCGAAGAGAGGCCGGGGTGCCTAGGGGGCCACACCACCTGGCGCGGCTGGCATGGCAGGCCACTGGTGGTGTGGCCACCCCGGCTCTTCTCTCATCTCGTATTACGCTCCTGGAGTCTTCGGGTGAAATAGGATTTTTGGCATATTTTCCCGGATTTTTCCTGATAGTTGGTTTTCTGCACAAAAAGTAGACACCAAGGCAACTCTGCTGAAAACAGCATCAGTGCGCATTACTTGTATCCAAATCACACAAGTTTAGAGGAGAAACAATAGCAAAAGTGTTCAGGAAAGTCGATACGTTTTGGACGTATCAAGAAGTCATGTTGTTAGTAGTGGAATTGTGTTGAGGAAGATTCAATGGTTTGATATTTAAGTTGTGGTGTACTTCTTCTAGTGGTGTCATGTGAACGTCGACTACATGACACTTCACCTATATGGGCCTAGGGGAATGCATTGTGTATTTGGCTACTAATCGTAGGGGTTGCTGGAGTGACAGAAACCTGAACCCCTGTTAGGAAACCTTTGCACAAGGGACGTCAGGGTCTTAGAGTTTAAAGTTGTGGTTAGGTTTCTACCTTAATTACTTTCTTGTACTTCCGGATGCTTGCAAGGGGTATAATCACAAGTATGTATTAGTCCTAGGAAGGTCGGTACATTAGCATAGGTTCACCCACACAACACTTAGCAAACTAAAGAAGATTAATCAACTATATGAAGCGAAAGCACTTGACGATATTCCCGTGTGTCCTCAAGAACGTTTGGTCATCTTAAGTAATACAACTGGCTTGTCCTTTGCTGAATAAAGGATTGGGCCACTTGCTGCATTTATTCTTCTTATTTTATTTACTCGACTTTATTTACCTGCATTATCAAAAACCCCTAAAAATCCGTTTGCTAACTATTTACAGAGAATTCCTGCTCCAAGCCACTAGCCAGCACCTTTTGCTCCTCATTGGGTTCGACACTCTTACTTATCGAAAATACTGCAATACACCCCCTATACTTGTGGGTCATCATCGATGCATCGTCCACACCAGTGCAGTTTCGACAGCAATCTTGGTTCAAGACTTAAATCAAGTCGAATTGATAAGTTTGCGCATAAAATTCCATAATCACTGAGTTAGATGACTAAAATCGAAGCACCTAAGAATGGTTAGTGTGTTTATCTCCGGTCCATGTCGTAGAAGTGAACACTTACATAAAAGTCATACTAAACCCCTAAATACTCCATAATAACATTAGCAGCAAACTTAGTTTACATCCAAAATGCATCCTTCCTAGTACCAAAAGAGAACCTACATGCGACTACTACTAGTAAACTGGAGTAGTAAAATAGTACTACTAGTAGTACTATTTATCTGCTAATACACCATTACAGTCTTGATCATCAATCGTAGTTTAAGATCATTTTTTTCTGTCGATGCAAATCTAGAAAGATACATGGGTGGACTGTCGAACATTCATCAGGAACCGTGGTGGCACCCCGAGGTACGTCCTGAGCTTGTCGGATGGGAGTTGGCCGGCGACGAGCTGCTCATCAGCTCGATTACCGCATTAAGGCTCTCGACCATCGACAAGTACGCCGACCCCGACGGGCCAGGCGCACATAGTTTCACCATGTACCACGGCCACAAGCACCTGTCCTACCTGATGCACACCAAGGACACGATGGCGGCCGGGCCGAGCGTGCTGATGGTCAGGCCGAACATGGCACCATCATCCCCGCAGAGGAAGCGTGTGAATCCCCTCATGCTTGTTGGTGGTGGAGTCGGGATGAGGCAAAAGAAGGCGTTGCCGTAGATGGCCCTGGTTACTATGACCCCGTGGGCCTCCTTCATGTGGGGAAGGAGCCCTGCCGGCGAGGCAATGAAATCACAGGAAGAATCAATGCAGGAACACGGGCCATGCAAGCATGCGATCTTGTGCTCGTCGAGCTTGTTAAAGGCGACCAAGCTAAAGCAGTCGTCGTATGGGCACTCAATCATCGCCTCAGACTGGGCGACGTCCATAGCAACCGGCTCACGGTCGAATCCGCTGACGCGGTACACGAACTTGTGGGAGTGGTTACAGAGGGAAGATCGGCTCGCCGACATAGTGCCTGCTGGCTAGAAACCCGGGTTGGGTGGGTATATGATACATCCATTTTGCATCACCATTCTATATCATAATTCACTAGTATTTGTTGATATATTTCATAGTAAGAGATGGTACTTTTGTTATTTCATCTATTTTCGCATGATGGATGATTTTGGGAGGATGAACCACCAGAGTCAGGATTCTGATGGAAAAAGCACTGTTTGGAGGCAAAATTGGCGAAGATCAGAAAATCCCAGAAAATATACGGAAATTCCTATTTTTCTAGAAGACGAAGGAGGTCAGAAGGGGAAGTGGAGATGGACCATAGGGGGCCTAGCCCTGGCCGCGCCACCAGGTGGTGTGGCCACCCTGGCCCACCTTTGGCATCGCCCTCTGACGCATATAATCCCCTCGAAACCCTAAGGCTCGGGGGAGCGACCACAGAAAGATTCTGCCATCTCTGTAGGGAGGAAAATTGTAGAGAGAGAAAGAGCTCTCCAGCAGGCAAAAATCTGCCGAGGAAATTCCTTCCCGGAGAGGGGAGATCGTCGCCATCAACACCATCATCAAGATGGCTGTCATTGGGATCATCATCATCATCACCATCATCTCCACCAGAACCATCATCACCACTCCATACCGCTGTAAAAATTGGGTTGAATCTTGCATAGTTCTTAGGGGAAACTTTCCTGGTGTTGATTACTTATTGTAGTTGATGCTATTGAGTGGAACCATTGAATTATTGTTCATGTTCAGATTGTTACTTATCATTATTTCATCTCTGATCTTGATCCATATGATGTCTCGTGAGTAGTTCGTTTAGTTCTTGAGGACATGGGATAAGTCATGTTGTTAGTAGTGGAATTGTGTTGAGAAAGATTCAATGGTTTGATAATTAAGTTGTGGTGTTATTCTTCTAGTGGTGTCATGTGAATGTCGACTACATGATACTTCACCTTTATGGGCCTAGGGGAATGCATTGTGTATTTGGCTACTAATCGTAGGGGTTGTCGGAGTGACAGAAACTTGAATCCCCGTTAGGAAACCTTTGCATAAGAGAGTGTAGGATCTCAAAGTTTAAGGCTGTGGTCAGATTTTTATCTTAATTACTTTCTTGTAGTTGTGGATGCTTGCAAGGGGTATAATCACAAGTATGTATTAGTCCTAGGAAGGTCAGTACATTAGCACAGGTTCACCCACACAACACTCATCCAACCGAACAAGATTAATCAAGTATATGAAGCGAGAGCACTTGACAGTATTCCCATGTGTCCTCGAGAACGTTCGGTTATCTTAAAGTAATACAATTGGCTTGTCCTTTGCTAAAGAAAGGATTGGGCCACCTGCTGCAATTATTATTATTGTCTTTTATTTACTCGCACTTTATTTATCTGCATTATGAAAAACCCCTAAAAATCCATTTGCTAAGTATTTACAGAGAATTCCTGATCCAAGCCACTCGTCAACACCTTCTGCTCCTCGTTGGGTTCGACACTCTTACTTATCAAAAATACTACGATACACTCCCTATACTTGTGGGTCATCAGTATACTGAAGAGTATACTGATTGAGTTTCGTACTGTACTAGTACGATTGTACATGAATACACTAGGGATGGGCGCACCGGCTGTAGCTGCACTTGGCCACTTTTTGTCTTAGATAGTGTCCACACGCTGTACATGCTTCGTCAAAAGAAAAAGGCTGCAGTAATTTGACAGGTGAGTAATAAAGAAGGTGTCACGTTGTACTGTACTAGACAGTACAGTACAGACAGAGGGAGAGACGGAGGCAAGAAGATCCAGGTGAGTGAGAGGCAAGAAGATCTACTCCTAGAGAGAGGCGAAAAACCTGCGGCCTACTGATACGTCCATTTTACATCACTATTCTATGTCATAATTCACTGTTATTCATTGATATATTTCGTATTGAGAGGTGATACTTATGTTATTTCACCTGTTTTTGCATGGTTGATGACTTTTGGAGCATGGGCCGCTGCAGTCAGGATTCTGATTGAAAAGGTGCTGTTTGGAGGCAAAATTCGCGAATATCAGAAAATACGGGAAAATATACGGAAAATCCTATTTTTCCAGAAGACGAAGGAAGCCAGAAGGGGGCTGGAGATGGGCCACAGGGGGGCCCACACCACCCCCTAGCGCGGGTCAGCCTAGGCCGCGCCATCAGGTGGTGTGGCCACCCTGGTCCACCCCTGGCACTCCCCTCTGGCGTATATTATCCTCCTTAAACACTAAGACTCGGGGAGCGACCACAGAAAGATTCCGCTGCCTCTGCGGGGCGGAAAACACCGAGAGAGAAAGATCTCTCCGGTAGACAGATTTCTGCCGGGAGAATTCCTTCCCGGAGAGGGGAGATCGTCGCCATCAACACCACCATCAAGCTGGACTTCATCAGGATCATCATCATCATCACCATCAGCACCCTCATCACCATCTCCATATTGCTATAACAATTGAGTTGAATCTTGCATTAGTTCTTAGGGGAAACTTTCCCGGTGTTGATTACTCTTTGGTAGTTGATGCTATTGAGTGAACCATTGAATTATTGTTTATGTTCAGATTGTTATACATCATTATTCCATCTCTGATCATGATCCATATGATGTCTTGTGAGTAGTTCGTTTTGTTCTTGAGGACATGGGAGAATTCATGTTGTTAGTAGTGGAATTATGTTGAGAAAGATTCAATAGTTTGATATTTAAGTTGTGGTGTACTTCTTCTAGTGGTGTCATGTGAACATCGACTACATGACACTTCACCTATATGGGCCTAGTTGTGTATTTGGCTACTAATCGTAGGGGTTGCCGGAGTGATAGAAACCTGAACCCCTGTTAGGAAACCATTGCACAAGGGACGTAAGGGTCTTAGTGTTTAAAGTTGTGGTTAGGTTTCTACCTTAATTACTTTCTTGTACTTACGGATATTTGCAAGGGGTATAATCACAAGTATGTATTAGTCCTAGGAAGGTCGGTACATTAGCACAGGTTCACCCACACAACACTTAGCAAGCTAAAGAAGATTAATCAGCTATATGAAGCGAAAACACTTGACAGTCTTCCCATGTGTCCTCGAGAACGTTTGGTCATCTTAAGTAATACAACCTGCTCGTCATTTGCTGCATAAAGGATTGGGCCACTTGCTGCATTTATTACTACTGTCTTTTATTTACTCGTACTTTGTTTACTTGCTTTATCAAAACCCCCTAAAAATCTGTTTGCTAAGTATTTGCAGAGAATTCCTGATCCATACCACTAGCTAGCACCTTCTGCTCCTCTTTGGGTTCGACACTCTTACTTATCGAAAATACTGCGATACACCCCCTATACTTGTGGGTCATCAAGACTATTTTCTGGCGCCGTTGTCGGGGAGTGAAGCGCTATTGGAGAGTGGAACTGGTAAAGGAAACTTCTCGTGAGTATTGTTTATACATTAGTTGCTTAATTTTCGTCATGGATAATTCGCTGAGTTTCTTATTTGGTAATGCTACTACCACTGCTAAGGTAGTAGATGAACCACCACCTGCTGAGAATGATGCTTTTAAAATACCTACAAGAATTATTGATCGTGTTATGGATAACTACTATGTTGGGGATGGAACTGATGGGTTCGTAGCATGGAAAACAAAAAAATTCTACCGCAAGAACGAACAAAACCCAGATCTAATCTAGATAAAAGCCAAGATCTAATCTATTAGACATGAGCAACGAGATAGATCGGTACTAACCCTCGTAGAACCGAAGCGTTACGAGATTAGATCTCGTGGATGATGTAGTCGATCACTTGACGATCTCAAGATCGTGTGGACGATCCTTCCGGCACCGCGTTCCGGCAGCGCTTCCGCAGACGGTCACACGCGTGAGTCGGCAGACCTTCCTCTCCTGTTCCAATGACAGCGGAGGTAGTAGATCTTCTCCACGGAATCCCAGCAGCACGACAGGCGTGGTGGTGGTGGTGGAGGTGAGAATTCTGCAGGCTTCGCCTATGCACGTGCGTGAAGAAAGGTGGAGGAGAGGCGGCTGAGATTAGTTGTTATAGAAGAGGGCCAGAGGGCCCCTCCCTTCTATTTAAGGGAGGAGGCGGCGCTGGGAGGGGAGTCCTAGTAGGACTCCTCCTAGGCCAAGGGGAAGGGGAGGAGTCCTCCTCCCCACGAATCGTGTCTTGCCCCACTTGGACTCCTTGATCCCTTCCTTGGTTTTCAAGTAAACTCCAAGAAATCCTCTAGAACCTTCCAGAACATTCCGAAACCTTCTAGAATCTCCATACAAACACTCTGAAACATTTCCTAACTTAGAAAATGATCCCCAATATATGAATCTTATTCTCCGAACCATTCCGGATCTCCTCGTGATGTCCCAGATCCATTCCGAGACTCCGAACATCATTCGTTCTCCAACACATATTCCATATCTACTTAAAACAACTTCGAACCTTAAGTGTGTCACCCTACGGTTCATGAATATGCAGACATGGTGAAGACACCTCTCCGATCAATAACCATTAGCGGGATCTGGAGATCCATAACGGCTCCCACATACTCAACGATGACTTTGTGATCGATAGAACCATTAACATACGAAACCAATTCCCTTTGTCACACGATATTCTACTTATCCGAGGTTTGATCGTCGGTATCTCCATACCTAGTTCTAACTCGTTACTGATAAGTACTCTTTACTCGCTCCATGTTATGTCATCCCTTGTAACCCAGTCACATGCTTGCAAGCTATCTAGATGACATTCCACCGAGAGGGCCCAAAGTATATCTATCCGTCATATGGATGGACAAATCCCAATCTTGGTCTATGCGCTTCAACACATACTTTCAGAATACCCAATGACACCTTTATAACCGCTCAGTTACGAAGCGGCGTTTGATGTCATCAAAGTACCCATCCGGTGATGATGATTAACATAACCTCATGGTCGAAGAATTAGGTTACTATGTATTTGAAAGCTTACAGCAATACGAACTTAATGACTTGATCTTATGCTACGCTTACTATGGGTGTGTGTCCATCACATCATTCTCCTAATGATATAACCTTGTTATTAATCACATCCAATGTCCATGATCAGGAAACCATGATCATCAATTAATCAACAAGCTAGTTCAACAAGAGGCTTACTAGGGGCTCTTTTATGTTTACAAAACACACAAGTATTAATGTTTCCGGTTAATACAATTATAGCATGGGATGTAAACATTTATCATAAACATAAAGATATAATAATAACCACTTTATTATTGCCTCTTGGGCATATCTCCAACAGGAACTGTCCATCCCGGTGATCATTTACTCGTTATACACGAATTATGCGGGTTGTTCTAGTGCGCAGGTATTACTACAGATCAAGTTAAGAAGAAGTTATTCTCATTATGACTGAAAGGAAGAGCTTAGGAATGGTATAAGCTGCTGAAGAATGGTCAAGCTCTTGAATGGGAGGAAATAGTGCCTCTCTTTTTTTTCAAAATTTTATCCTCCTAGTGAGATTCATAAAGATCGGAATCAAATATACAAATTTTGGCCTCTTGATGGAGAGAGTACAGCTCAAGCTTGGGGGATATTGAAGTTACTAATGCTCAAATGTCCCATTCATGAGCTCCCCAACAATATTATTATCAATAACTTTTATGCAAGGCTTTCTCTTCATGATAAGGATTTATTGGATGCTTCTTGTGCTGGATCGTTCACTCGCATGGAAGAAGAAGCTAAATGGGATCTTCTGGACCGTATTCAAGACAATGCTGAAGCTTGGGAGAATGACAAAGGTAGAAAGTCAGGTATAAATCATGATTATGAATGCATTGAATCTTTTATGGGAACTGATGACTTTCAAAATATTAAAAATGCTTATGGTCTAGACTCGCAAGCTATTGCTTCTTATTTTAAGGCTTTTGCTTCCTACATTGAAGTGCCTAAAAAGAAGTGGAATAAGTATCATGAAACTTATAAAGATGTTGCTAAGAGTGTTCCTGCAAGAAATACTGAAGTTTATACTGCTAATCATGTTTTACCTAAACCTTACATTGAGAAAATGCCTTTCCTAGTTAAGATAAAGGAACATTCTATGATAGCTAGTATGGTTGATCAAAGTATAAGGAAAGTTGTTGAATCTGATAAACAAAAGGATGATGCACCTATAATAGCAAATGTGAAAGACTTTATTACTAAATATGAAGAAGAGGGACACACTATCCTTTGTAAGGATACCTCTAATATTGTCTCACAAGGTAGTGTTATGAGAGCTAGTATTCCTGTGTTTTCTGTTAGAATAACTGATCATTGCTATGATGGTCCTTGTGACAGTTATATTTTTAAGTTTATGCATGATACTAAAAGTTACTATGAAAGAGGAAAAAGTGTTCTTATGTATCTCAATAATATCAAGTTTCCCCGTTTTATGCTGAAAGTTTTTATGTTGCACTTCTTTTGCCTTCCTATGCTTGTAGCCTCTGGTTTCAACAACTTGTTTGTTTACAAAATTCCCTTGCATAGGAAGTGGGTTAGACTTAAATGTGTGTATTTTTTCTTCTTAATGCTCTCTTTCACTTCAATTCATATTCCTGAGTGAGCATCTTCAAAATTATCATGCCCATCTTAATGGCTATAAAGAAAAAGCTTTTTGGGAGACAACCCAATTTGTCTTTGCTTTTAGTTTGTTTTTGTTTATTTGAGTCTTGGAAGTTATTACTCCGGTAATAACCGCTCCTTATCCGTTTTGTTTGGTTTTTGTGTCAAGATCAACTTCTAATGAGAGAGAAGTAAGATTTGGGGAAGTTTCTGTCCCGAAACAGATTTTTGTGCTTCACCGTAAAAATTCGTGAGAGATCTCTGTATGTCGGATTGAGCAGTAATTTTTGTGCTTCTGCCCCAGGTTGTTATTTAACTTTCGTTAGTTTTGCACTTTTTGATTTGAGCAACAGAAGATTTTCGAAGAAATTGATCTTTACCTGCTGGTCTGTTTTGACAGATTTTGCCACTCTTGCATTTGCTTCTTTATTCGATTTCCTTTTTGAATTCTTTTTGGGTTTTCGGAAGGACTTGCTACAGTAGCTTATGTTTTGATGGTTTTCAGTTGAAGTTGAACTCAAAAGGTTTTATCACTTCACTTATACTAATGTTGCTAATGAGAACTATGTGAAGTTTTGTGTGAATGAAATTTCCAGGTAATGGAGATAATGCTATAGTAAGGAAGTGAAAGGTTTTATGACTCAAGTAATGAGTGTATGAAGATGAAGATATTGATGTTATTCAAGTGGTGACTCCGGAAGAATCTACTAGGTACCAAATTCAGAGACCTGCAGAGTCCGTTTTCGAATAGGTAACCGTTCTGGTAAGAAAAGTTCCGTGAAAATACTATCCAGCTATATTTTTGCAGTCTTTAGACAATAAGGAAAGACACGAAGTGAAAGAGGGACGGAAACGGAGCCAGGGTGGCTCACACCACCCTGTGGCACGGGCCCACCCCTGGCCGCGCCACCAGGTGATGAGTCCACCCCGGACTCCGCCTCCAACTTGTTTTCTCCCAGTACCTTCCTTTTGTTGTGAAACTTTGTAATATATATACCCCTGGATCCCCCGAGGTTCGTATATCGTGTTTTCATTTCAATCTGTTTCTGCAGGAACTATCTTTGTGAGCTTTGAAGTAATGGTGTCCGCCAAGGATAAGGGGAAGGAGCCTATGGAGGAAGATCTCCAAGACCCCAAGCAGGGGCTGGTACCTTTAGTCTCTTTCCCTGCATCAACGGAAGCCCTACGAGTCACTAAGGAGTTCTGCAGTAAGTACCGATACTTGAGGAGGAAGGTGGACATGCTTCAATGGGAGAATAATAGGCTTCGCAAGATGATGGAAGATTTCCTCATGTCAACTAAGAAAATATTACCACCACCACCGAAGGAGTAATTCATCATCAGGTTTGGCATCCCCTTGGTTTGTTCCAAGCTGGGGGGAGTGCCGCGGTATCATATCACTATCTTCTATCTTTTTACCTTTTTAGTAGAGTCATATCATGAATAGAGAAGTTATTATGTAGGATGGTTTGCATTATGGAAGTGTCCCCTCTATCGTTAGATATGTATCCCTTAGTGTGAGTTGCCGTTATGGAATATTAACGAGAAGTTCTATCATTTACTCTTTTGCATAGCTTATATTAGTTTTCAATTCGTGGTTATATGATTGATCTTGTTGTTAGTATTGGTATCACTTTGGGATCATTGAGTTAATCTAGTTGGTTTTGGCAAACCTGGCTCGGTCAGTAGCAACACTATTTTTAAGAGTTGAATAAAAAAAAGATAGAAGTACTCTAAAGAAAAATAATTTCATCATCTTTCTTTCTTGATTTGCTCATAAGTCTAGTATTCTCTAGTTAAGATCTTTTGTGCTTCCAAGGAAGATTGCATGTTTGTTTTTATCACTTGTATGTTTGTTTGTTTCCTTCAACTCTTATACTTGCTACCCAGCCTTGCTAGCCAAAAACCTGTACTGAGAGGGAATTCTTCTCGTGCATCCACCTCCTTTAAACCAAACCCATGCCATTTGTGTCCACCATACCTACCTAGTAGCACTATTGCTATTCCAAGTAAATTCTTGTTTTGTCTACCTTCCAAATTAAACTTGTTATGTGAAAATTAGTGATTAAAGCTCTCATGAACTTGATGGCACACTTTATTTTCTTGCATCTAATAAACTTGAACCATTGGGTCCTTCTTTGTTGCGTATATGCTTGCGCTTTATGAGCTGAAGTTAGCAGAACCATACATCATGGGGAACGCTTTCAACACTGCCATGGTACTTTGTACCTAGTTGATATCATGATTCTTTTGCCTATGGATCCCGGCAGTGTGAAATAAATGGGGAACTTGTAAGATCATGGAGTCTATATGTGTGTTAGAGAAACGCCTGGGCCGCTAGCCTAAGCCATGCCTAATCATGGTGAAAAATTGCAGCATAACTATAGTGAACATTCTATGAAGCATCCTCAATAAAAACCTATGCAAATAGCAAACAAAAAGATCGCTGAGATGCTCATTGTCCGCTTGCCTTGTCATTTTGATTATGGGATAGCTCCTGTATCATCTGCAAGGGGTACCCCGTTGGCGGTTCTCTATGATACACATGTATTTACAATGACAAGAGCTTACTTGTGACTGAAGTTGAGTAGCATGAGGTTCGGTACTCGTAAGTAAGGGGCATGAGATTTGAACTTATAACTTGTCAAGCATATCCTCTTAGTTGTGTCACTTTAACCTTAACCACCTAAAGATGCCAATGATAGGGGCAATGAGAGCTGAAAGCTAATAAGTATCATAATTTTTGGGATCTCTTTATGAGACTTGCAATCCCTGCTTCCCTCCATGAAGGGCCTTTCTTTTACTTTTTAGTTGAGTCAGTAAACCTATTCCCTTCTATCTCAGCAAGTATTTTGGGTTGTTGTGTTTCATGCATTCATATGATGATTTATTCAATCATGTTTCTTATGTTCCTTGTTTTGCACTTTGCTCTTATCTTGGTGATTACTACTTTGAAAGCTATCATTTGAAAACCAGTTATTTGTGAACTCCAGCAAATTATCAACTATTCTTCGACCAAGAGCTAAGTTTGCCATTACCAATTATGATTCACTTTATGTATCTTTATTGTGTTTCCTTTACTTATTGCAAGTTAAGTCATATAATAGTGAGTTGTCTTCTATTATGATTTATGTATTGATGAATGTGATGCTTCTTGTCCGTATTATTTTATCGACTCTTCACTCCATAAACCTGAGGCCATGTTTATTGAGCTCAGTTTCGCTTGGGGACAAGCGAAGTCTAAGCTTGGGGGAGTTGATACGTCCATTTTGCATCACTATTCTATGTCATAATTCACTGTTATTCATTGATATATTTCATATTGAGAAGTGATACTTATGTTATTTCATCTGGTTTTGCATGGTTGATGACTTTTGGAGCATGGACCGCTGCAGTCAGGATTTGATGGAAAAGGTGCTGTTTGGAGGCAAAATTCGCGAAGATCAGAAAATCCGGGAAAATATACGGAAAATTCTATTTTTCCAGAAGATGAAGGAAGCCAGAAGGGGGGCTGGAGATGGGCCACAGGGGGCCCACACCACCCCCTGGCACGGGCCAGCCTAGGCCGCGCCACCAGCTGGTGTGGCTGCCCTGGTCCACCCCTAACTCCCCTCTGGCGTATATTATCCTCCCGAAACCCTAATACTCGGGGAGCGACCACAGAAAGATTCCGCGTCGCCTCTGCGGGGCGGAAAACATCGAGAGAGAAAGATCTCTCCGGCAGACAGATTTCTGCCGGGGGAATTCCTTCCCGGAAAGTGGAGATCGTCGCCATCAACACCACCATCAAACTGGACTTCATCGGGATCATCATCATCACCACCATCATCACCATCAGCACCCTCATCACCATCTCCATATTGCTGTAACAATTGGGTTGAATCTTGCATAGTTCATAGGGGAAACTTTCCCGGTGTTGATTACTCTTTGTAGTTGATGCTATTGAGTGAACCATTGAATTATTGTTTATTTTCAAATTGTTATACATCATTATTCCATCTATTATCATGATCCATATGATGTCTTGTGAGTACTTCATTTTGTTCTTGAGGACATGGGAGAAGTCATGTTGTTAGTAGTGGAGTTGTGTTGAGAAAGATTCGATAGTTTGATATTTAAGTTGTGGTGTACTTCTTCTAGTGGTGTCATGTGAACGTCGACTATATAACACTTCACCTATATGGTCCTAGGGGAATGCATTGTGTATTTCGCTACTAATCGTACGGGTTGCCGGAGTGACAGAAACCTGAACCCCCGTTAGGAAACCATTGCACAAGGGGCGTAAGGGTCTTAGAGTTTAAAGTTGTGGTTAGGTTTCTACCTTAATTACTGTATTATACTTACGGATGTTTGCAAGGGGTATAATCACAAGTATGTATTAGTCCTAGGAAGATCGGTACATTAGCACAGGTTCACCCACACAACACTTATCAAGCTAAAGAAGATTAATCAGCTATATGAAGCGAAAGCACTTAACAGTCTTCCCATGTGTCCTCGAGAACGTTGGGTCATCTTAAGTAATACAACTGGCTTGTCCTTTGCTGCATAAAGGATTAGGCCACTGGCTGCATTTATTCCTACTGTCTTTTATTTACTCGTACTTTGTTTACTTGCTTTATCAAAAACCCCTAAAATCCGTTTGCTAAGTATTTGTAGAGAATTCCTGATCCATACCAATAGCCAGCACCTTCTGCTCCTCGTTGGGTTCGACACTTATCGAAAATACTACGATACACCCCCTATACTTGTGGGTCATCAGCTACTTTTTTTAAAGTAAAGCGCGCTACTCCCTCTCATTCTAAATAGGTGTCTTAACTTTGTCTACATACACATGTATCTAGACTTCTTTAGTGTGTAGATACATGCATGTGAATTTATAAAAAGTTAAGGCACTTATTTGTTTCCCAAAAATATGGTTAAAATCATGTTTCCAACAAAGTCATGACCAAAAAGACATAATTTCATCGCAAACTCTAGATTTTCAGAACAAACATTTATTCAAGGAAAGTATGGTCTAAACACCAAACTTATTTTCCTACACTAAAGTATGCGGGTTGCCTTCCGAAAGGCCTTTTATAGCCATAGTTAGACTTTCTTTATCTCATAAGCCTCTCTTACCCTAGTGTTCAGACTCTGGATCGCTACATGTTGATGCTCCAAACGCAAGAATGTATCTTCCATGATTTCAGTGATAACTAAAAGTTTTAGACGATGTCTTCGTACATCTTTCTCATTGAATGACCGGTAACGCATTCCATTCACTACTGATAAGGCTCGGGCTACATAAGCTGAAAAAGGTTAGACAACGCTGGACGACAGCGTAAAAGACAATGGGAAACACAGTGGTCATCAAAATGTAAATACCTCAGGTATGCGTCGACAAAGAGAACGTGTCGCCCCGACCACCAAGAGATTCCCCTAAGATGGAAAGATTGTTTCAACACTTTTTACGTATAGTAAAAATGTACGAACATAAAGTTGATTATAGGAAAAAAGTTACGGTAGGAACAACTTACACTCGTACGCGTACAAAGCCGTAAGTGACAAAAAAGTATCCATCCCGTAGCTTCGAAAGATCAAAGTGATGATGAGCACTCACCCCGCCATCTTCATGTTCGAAGAGCCTCGTCGAAGCTGTTAATCCAGGCACGCTTTCCATCATTCCCCCTTCCGAGGGATACCGCTCATTTACCTACGCATGAAGGAAAGGTTACAAAAAATGATAAACATGAGATGAAGGGGTAAACACGCAAAACAGGAAATGTAACACAAAATGCGAAGAAAAATAGAAAACGCTTATCATGCCCAAAAAACGAAAAAGAAATAGACTTACCGCACTCTTCTCCCGACGATATGTACGTGAGAATGGCCGTATCGTGTAGAGAAAGACGCTACAACTTTGTTTGAGTTTCTTGCAAGCCCTCTATCATTGGCCAGATGGCGGCGAGCTCACAAACAAACCCAAAAAAGACGGTGCAACATTTCAGTCCAGATGAACGTTAATTCCACGTCCCTCGCTTTGGAGAACGTGACTAGAGGAGCAGATGCAGACGCTATACTAAATACCTGAAACCCTAATCGCCAAATGGCTCTCCTATCAGTGCATTCTACGCCGGCGAGCTTTCACCTGCCATGGTGCTCTGCCTCAAAGAAACCAACTCCGCACGCAGAACGTGTCAGATACGGCTAGGCCATCGTTCGGGCGCTCGATACTAGGTACCTATAGGATGGTGTGCCGCCGAAGCTAAGCCGCGTGTGGTAGAAGAAAAGAAAAAAGAATGTGAGGAGCAACAAAGAGGGGAAGGTGTTTTATAGTCGCTCTAAGACGCATAGGTGAGGCATGGCAGTTAGAGATAGCTAACACCACCATCTCAGCTCTAGACGTGAACCACAACACGATATTGCTGTGCTAAACCGCGGGCACCTAGAGTCTACTATGCAAGCTCGTGCCTCCACCACGAGAATACGTGTTCGCCCATGCTTTCTGATGTCATCTCGCATGTTAGGTCGGCTCTTTGCCAACTCGCGGATGCCTATAATCTACATTGCTAGCTTAGCCCTCTACCGGGAGAACCTACGTCCGCCCATGTCTTTCGATGCCACTAATAGCTCTAAATTTTAAGACTTTTTATCAAGGATTTTCTATTAGTTTTCACTGGGTTTCGATTAATTTTGATCTTTCAACTAATGTTAACATCGCAAGTTAGCGAAACCTTGTTTTCTTATATTAGTTTTCAGGTATTGAACACCTATGGAAGATCTGAGAGAATTTATGTGCTAATTACACCTAAATGAGCAAATCCTAAATCGAAGACCCTTTCATTCGAGGCATTCAGAGCCTTTAACGACCACTGGTACAGTCAGAGGCCGCCCATATGGCCCGCCCGTATGACCTTACTTTGCCTCTATTATATCAATACAAGCAACTTTCGTGATGGAATGGGAGACGAAATATGCACACAGCCACCACAAACAGTTTCAGAGGAGAGGAGATCAGATCTAAAGAAGGAGAATAACATCATCCTCAACCTCTCCATCATCAACTCCACCATCATTCCCACTTGTACTGAGAGGGAGAGACAGATTCATACCTATAAGATCAGGGTTTTGAACCTCTATTCCGCGTTGTCTTGTACTTGGTTTGATCTTCAACGGTATTGTGGCTTGTTACGGTAAAGTTGAGATGATTTCCACTTGCAATATAAATATGCCTTTGATCTATCTTGCTCTCATGTCTGAGTAAATCTCCATAGGCGTGGGAGATGTAGGGGATTGTTGAGATGTGTTGTGCCTCCTGTATTTTCATTTATTTTGATTGTTGTCGTGATTATTATATTGTGAGAACGACTACCTATGTTTTACTAATGATTGTTGTCCAATTTAAGGGCTCGGAAAACATGATCTCGAGATCTCATAGGTATGAACTTGTTTACTAGTGAATCGGCGACCCCCGAGTGACTCGGCCGATAGCAAAGAGGAGCTAGCATAACTCGGGGATAACAAGGAACCATCAAGTTTAAAGCCTTGATCTGGTCGGAAGACCTTAATCGATGTGATGACCATTATTGTGATAACAGACAGATGGATCATTGGAATCTACCAAGAGGACTACTCGTCGATATATGGGCTGTTTGCCTATTCCTATATGAATAAGAAGTATCATAATCACTTATTCCACTTTTATCCTCGGCACATTCACTATTACCATGAGCCATTTGTCTCCACACCTAACTTCTCATATGTAGGAACCTCGAACAACTCACTTTTACTTTTATGTTAATTATTTTCAGTACCTTTTATTACTTCAAACTACTCTCTACTTCACTCACCATTTCCACTCTCGACACTTGCAGTCAATTCACACAAGACAACATGACACCTTGGGTGCGATACAAATGCCTCAGATAGACACTTTCCGAAGCTCCTTATTGGGATAAATATAAAAACTAGAATTAATACTTCCTTGAAATCATGCTCTGACGAACTTGTGTTCTTCCGGGCTATCAAGCTATTTTCTAGCACCGTTGCCGGGGAACTAAGTGCTAAGTGTTTCTTTCTTGACATTTGTAAGTGTTGACATTCTCCATGATCTCCGTTGAAGATACATGTACTACGCGTTTTGGCTAAACCTATTTACCTCCTGATACGTTGCAAACATATCTATAATTTTTGATGTTCCATGCTTATTTTATATCTACTTTCTTATGTTTTGTCCACACTTTGGAGTATTTTTACACATTTTATGGAACTAACCTGTTAACAAGATACCACACTACCAGTTGCCTGTTTTTGCTGTTTTTGGTTCCAGAAAAAAAGCAAGCAAATGAATATTCTCGGAATTGGATGGGACAAAAGCCGAAGTCAATATTTCACCGAGGGGAACACGGAGCAAGAAGACGAGACGGAGAAGGGCCTCGAGGGGGCCACACCCCCTGGCCACACGGCCAGGCCTGTCCCGCGCCTGGTGTGGGGTGCAACCGCCTCAGGCACCCCCTCGGTCTCCCCTCTCGCCTATAAGAAGCCTCCGATACAAAAACCCTAAGTACCCGATCAAAATTCCATGAAAGAGCCTATAGCCACCGTCATCTCCATCCCTATATCGGGAGGGATCTGAAGCTCTTCACGGCACCTTGCCGGAGGGGAGAGATCACCCTCGAGGCCTTCTTCATCACCATGCTTGCCTCCGGTGTGATGCGTGAGTAGTTCATCCCTAGACTACGGGTCCATGTAGTAGCTAGATGGTTGGTTCTTCTCCTTTGTGCTACCATGTTTAGATCTTGTGAGCTCCTTTCATGATCAAGATCATCTATTTGTAATCCTACATGTTGTGTTTGCGGGGATCCGATGGATATTGAGATGCTATTTCAGATTGATTATTGATTATTGATTCTATCATGTCTTTGTTATTTCTAATCTTACATGCTCTCCATTGTTAGCAAATCCAAGAGGGAGTATTTATGCTCTATAGTGGGTTCATGCCTCTAGTAATCTAGGGAAGTGACAGAAATCTCTAAGGTACTAGATGTGTTGTTGCTACTAGGGACAAAACAACAATCCTTTGTTCATAGAACAATTGTATTGTTTACTTTACACACTTTTCTTAATGCAATTATTTGTTGCTTGCAACTTAATACTGGAGGGGGTTCGGATGATAACCTGAAGGTGGATTATTAGTCATAGATGCAGTTGGAGTACGGTCTATGTATAATGTTTTAATGCCTAATCAAATCTCATAGGAGTCAAGATGATTAGTTGATGCATGTATGCTTTCTCGATGTTTGTCAATTGCCCCGCTGTAATTTGTTCACCCAACATGTCATCTATCTTAAGGAGAATCACCACTAGTGAACTATGGACCCCGGTCCATTCTTTTACCATCAATATATAAGCTATTTACTGTTTTCGATTTAGTTTCTGCAAGTTATTACTATCTTCCACACAATACGTTTAATCCTTTGTTTTCAGCAAAACCGGTGAGATTGACAACGTCTCTGTAAGTTGGGGGCAAAGTTATGTGGTTGTGTTGTGAAGGATTCCAAGTTGGAAACAACACCTTGGAGGTGTTTCCTTACTCCTATTGGTTCGATAACCTTGGTTTCATAACTGAGGGAAAACTTGCTGCTGTGCTCATCATACTTTCCTCTTGGGGTTCCCCAACAAGCTCGAATATATTTTGAGCCATCAAGCTCTTTTTATGGCGCTGTTGCCGGGGAGTCAGGGACATCTTCACAAGGGGAGTCCCTCATAACCAATCTCTTTACTTTGTTTTATTTGTTTTGCTTAGTTTATTTCTTCTTTATTTGCTTGTTTCTTTATCAAAAACACACAAAAGAAGTTCTTTCTATAGTTTTTATCTAGTTCCCAGCTCACCATGTTGATCCCCAAGTTCACCCTGAAAGACCTTTCAACAGGTAGTGGCTCTACAATTGGGAAAGATAATATTGAAGAATTATTTAATCACATTAGCAAGCATGAGGACATTGAGGGTAGATCCCTAGCAGAACTTGCTCCAAATTATGAAATTGCTGCTGCTTCTTTAGTTCACATGTTGGAAGCTAGGTTTGTTAACCTTAACCCCATAATGCAAGTAATGTTTCTTAAACTTAAAGAAATTGATGACCCTGAAAAGAGAGATTTTATTCTAGAAACCTTGCTTAAATAATTCTATGATGTTGCTAAGGAAGCTAAAAAAGTCTTTGAACGTTTTAATATGCTAGGCTCATATGTAGATGTTATTGGTACACGAGAAAAGATGGAAAAAACCAAACCTAATGGGGAGGAAATTAAGATACCAATACCTTTTAAACTTTTAGGAATGCATGAAGCCTTAGACAAGAATTTTGATTGGATTGTTCCTGAAAACCCGTTTGATGAAAATAGTGAACCCAAGAGCATTGAGAGAGGATCCTCTAGAACTTATTTGGATGAGATACCTTGCCTTGTTGAAGATATTTCTGGTATTAATCTTAATGCTTCTTCATTTGAAGATACTTGATTCTTTTCTTGCTTCTTATGCCTAACTTAAAGGCGTTAAAGAAAAGTACTTATTGGGAGATAACCCAAAAGTTTTAGTTGAGTCTTGGAAGTTATTGCCTCTATAATAACCTCTCCTTATCCTTTTTGTGTGGTTTTTGTTCCAAGAGTAATCTCTAATGAGAGATAAGTAATGTTTGGGAAAGTTGTTGTCCCGAAACAGATTTTTATGCTTCGCTGTAAAAATTCGTGAAACATTGTTGTATGTCGGTTTGAGCTGTAATTTTTTGTGCTTCTGCCCTAGGTTGTTATCCAACTTTCTTTAGTTCAACACTTTTCGATTTGAGCAACAGAAGGTCTTTGAAAAAATTGGTTTTTACCTTCTTGTCTGTTTTGACAGATTTCTGCCATTATTTGCATTTGCCTCTTAAATCTCTTTCTCTTTGAGTTCTTGCCAAAATTCTTGAAATTTTTAAAGGAAGTGCTACAGTAGTTTTTTTATGGAAGTTTTACTTGTGTTGGAAGTAAACCAAAGGACTTATTATCTTGAGTGCACTAATGTTGCTAATGAAGATTGTGTGAAGTTTTGTATGAAGGAAATTTTAAAGTGTAGGGAAGAGTAATGGAATAAGATGAAGAATGGACAAAAGCTCAAGATTGGGGATGCCACCCGTGTCACCCCAATAAATATCCAAGAAGTACAAGCTTCAAAGTTTGGGGATGCCCAAGGCATCCGGTTCTTCATCAATAAAAATCTCAGGTTTCTTCCAAACACTTCATTTTTATTGTTTCATGCAGAGTTGTGTTGTTCTTGGAGTGTCTTTGTTTTTGGTTTTTGGTTTTTGTTTGCTTAGTTTGCTTAGTTTGATTGAATAAATTGGTTGGACCCCCACATTCATACATTAGTTTTCAAATAAGTTGGTTTGGATTGGAAAAGAGTAGAAAAAGTTCATGCTTAAGTGGTAAAAATGAGCTTGTTTTTTACTGTGGCCTATGCTTTGTCATGTCATGCTTGATGTTGTTTTGGATTTATGCTTAGTGATTTTTGCTTTAGCATGACATGTTATAAACAATTGAGATTGCTTAATGTGCCTTGAAAGAATCATGCGTTGTTTTATCATATTAAAGCATAATATTGTGGTATTCTCCTTTAAATGCTTTATTTGGGTTGACTTGGCGCATGCTCACACCATGTTAAGACTATACCAAGTAACCATAGTCACTATGATACTTTATTTTTCGACTTGTAATATCACTTTATGATTTAATTAATAATGTTTTGTCGCTTTGCATGATTATGGCCATTATTGCTCTCTTAGTTGGTCGCTCCCAATCTTTTGCTAGCCTCCATACCAAGTATGAGTTCCACTCATTCATCAAACTCCAAATAAAACCAAGTTATTCCAAAGAGTCCACCATACCTACCTATTAGCATTTGCTATTCCAAGTATATTCATGTTTTTATCTACCTTCCGAATTAAACTTGTTATGTGAAAATTAGTGATTAAAGCTCTCACGAACTTGATGGCACACTTTACTTTTTTGCCCCTAATAAACTTGAACCACTGTGTCATCTATGTTGTATATGCTTGCACTTATACGTTGGGGATTAGCAAAACCATGCTATCATGGGGAACACTTTCAACATTGCACTTGTACATTGTACCCAGTTGATATCATGCTCTTTTGTTTATGGATGTTGTTAGTGTGAAATGAAAGGGGAGCTTGTGAGTCCATGGAGTTATGTATATGTGTTAGAGAAACGCCTGGGCGGCTGGTCTAATCCATGCCTAATCATGGTGGAAACCTGCAGCATACCCATAATAAGCAATCTATGAAGCATTCTTCTTATAAAAAAGAGATTGAGAAAAAAAGAAAAAAAGAGATGAGAAAAGAGGAAAGAGAGAAAAACACCATTTTCCCATGGTAAATAAGAAAATGCTGAGATGCTTATTGTCTGTTTGCCTTGTCATTTTTATATGGGGATTCTTCCGCATCATCAGGCAAGGGGTACCCCGTTGGCGGCTCTCTATGATACACATGTACTTACTATGACAAGAACTTACCAGTAACTAAACTTGAGTAGCATGAGGAGCGGTCCTCGTATTCAAGGGACATGAGATTGCCAACTTATACTTTGTCAAGCATATACTCCATAGTTTGTTCACTTTAACCTTAATCACTTCAAGATGCTTATGATAGGGGCAATGAGAGCTCAAAGCTAATAAGTACCATAATTTTTGGAATCTCTTTATGATACTTGAATCCCTGCTTCCTTCTATGAAGGCCTTTCTTTTACTTTTATGTTGAGTCTCCATCTTATATCTTTATGCACCTATTGAGAGAGCATAGTGGCCATTCTTAGTTTAATGTGAATTGTACCAAGACTTGTTGATTGATGCATAACTTTGATATTGCTTGTTCTTAAACTATTTGTATCTAGTCACCCTTATGAACTTTGAAGGTGTCCTATGCATTTATGTTTTGCTACACTATGAGGGACAAGCTGAATACCATTCTCATTATGTTTTCTTTATCTGAAACAAACAAACGTCTTTCAAAGCATTGTTATTCATGAATCTTTTGTTTGTACCTTTTTATGCTACAACATAGGTGCTATGTCTTATTGTTGGAACTATATCTTTCATGCTATGTTAAAGTACTATGATCCCAGCTATCAATGTTTTACAAATACTTTGATCAAGATTGTGATGGTGCATGTCACCTCAAAAATTATTCTTTCTTTTTATCACTTACCTACTCGAGGACGAGCAGGAGTTAAGCTTGGGGATGTTGATACGTTGCAAACGTATCTATAATTTTGATGTTCCATGCTTGTTTTATATCTACTTTCTTATGTTTTGTCCACACTTTGGAGTATTTTTAAACATTTTCTAGAACTAACCTATTAACAAGATGCCACAGTGCCAGTTGCCTGTTTCTGCTGTTTTTGGTTCTAGAAAAGCCAGAAAATGAATATTCTCGAAATTGGACGAGACAAAAGCCGAAGTCAATATTTCATCGAGGGGAACACGGAGCCAGAAGACGAGACGGAGAAGGTCCTCGAGGCGGCGACACCCCCTGGCTGCGCGGCCAGGCCTGGACCGCGCCAGGGGGGTGCAACCGCCTCGGGCACCCCCTCAGTCTCCCCACTCGCCTATAAGAAGCCTCCAATACAGAAACCCTAAGTACCCGATCAAAATTCCACAAAAGAGGTTGTAGACGCCATCATCTCCATCCCTAGATCGGGAGGGATCTGAAGCTCTTCCCGACACCCTTCCGGAGGGGAGAGATCACCCTAGAGGCCTTCTTCATCACCATGCTTGCCTCCGGTGTGATGCGTGAATAGTTCATCCCTAGACTACAGGTCCATGTAATAGCTAGATGGTTAGTTCTTCTCCTTTGTGCTACCATGTTTAGATCTTGTGAGCTCTGTTCATGATCAAGATGATCTATTTGTAATCCTACATGTTGTGTTTGCGGGGATCCAATGGATATTGAGATGCTATTTCAGATGGTTTATTGATTCTATCATGTCTTTGTTATTTGTGATCTTGCATGCTCTCCGTTGTTAGTAGCTATCTTGGCCTAGTAGATGCTAGCAACTCCAAGAGGGAGTATTTATGCTCGATAGTGGGTTCGTGCCTCTAGTAATCTGCGGAAGTGACAGAAATCTCTAAGGTACTAGATGTGTTGTTGGTACTAGGGAGAAAACATCAATCCTTTGTTCATAGAACAATCGTATTGTTTACTTTAGACGCAATGTGTAATGCAATTATCTGTTGCTTGCAACTTAATACTAGAGGGGGTTCGGATTGATAACCTGAAGGTGGATTATTAGTCATAGATGCAGTTGGATTACGGTCTATGTATAATGTTGTAATGCCCAATAAAATCTCATAGGAGTCAAGATGATTAGTATATGCATGTATACTTTCTCGATGTTTGTCAATTGCCCCGCTGTAATTTGTTCACCCAACATCTCATCTATCTTAAGGAGAATCACCACTAGTGAACTATGGACCCCGGTCCATTCTTTTACCATCAATCTACAAGCTATTACTGTTTTATATTTACTTTCTGCAAGCTATTACTATCTTCCACACAATACATTTAATCCTTTGTTTTCAGCAAAACCGGTGAGATTGACAACCTCACTGTAAGTTGGGGGCAAAGTTCTATGGTTGTGGTGTGCAGGATTCCAAGTTGGAAACAACACCTTGGAGGTGTTTTCTTGCTCCTACTGGTTCGATAACCTTGGTTTCATAACTAAGGGAAAAAATGTTGTTGTGCTCATCATACCTTCCTCTTGGGGTTCCCCAACGAGCTCGAATATATTTTGAGCCATCACCTCCTTACATTGACCGTATTCCTACTGAAAGACGCCTAGAATTTATTGAATAATTTTCTAACTCATATTCTGTAGACGTGAACAGTTTGATTCCTATGGTGGAAGATTTGACCATCACCCAAGGGTCTGAAGAACTTGGTCAATCACTGGGAGAATATGGGAATCCATCCAGGCACCTGAGAAAAAGCCTATTCTCTATCATGAACTTGAAAGCCTAGAATTTGAAATATATCCTTAGTTGATCTATATGATGAACGAAATTGCTTTTGCAGGAAGAGAAGATGAAGATCCAAGTGATCATTTGACAAAGGTTCATGACCTTTGCGACACTCTTAAATAGGCGTACCAAAGGAGTTTGCACTTCTTAAACTTTTTCACTAGTCTTAAAAAGATAAAGCTTTTTCTTGGTTACAATCCTTGCCCAATCACATTATAAAAATCTAGGAATATTGCATCCGAGAATTTATGCAAAGATATTGATCATTTACTAAAATTATGCAAATCAAGCATGATATTACAAATTTATTCGAAAGAGTTGAAGAAAACTTTTATCAAACATGGAAAAAAATTTATGGGATGATCATGAAAGTCCCAAATCATGGCTGTAAGGAGCACTTAATTATTCAATACTTTTACAATGGGCTTACTGATGATTCAAAGCATGTGATTGACTTAACTACAGGAGGAGCTATTAGTAACTTGACGCTACCCAAGTGCATTAAGATTTTTGAGGTAAGATCCTTAAATGATGAACAATACAACCATGTTGAGGACATCAAACCAAGAAAAGGTATGTTTCATATACCTCAGGAACTTATGCCTGAAGTTAAAAAGTCCATGGAAGAAAAAGGAATAGCAGTGGAGCTCGTTAAAGAAAGTAAAGTGGACGTTTTCCAAACTTTTGTCGTAGAAGATGAAACGAATCTTGTAATGCAAAAGTTTAGAAATCAATAGAGCCAATTCTGCGAAAAAAATTATAAATGTTTAATGGTTCAAAATAAAAATATAAAAGAACTAACCAAAAATTTCAATGATCGAGGACATGCCGCTCGACACCTTGATAAACATTTAAGTATGGTTAACACAATGCGATCAAATAGTTGAAACTCAAGCTTTTATTTTAAGTCAAAGTAATTATAATTGTAATACTGTTTCTACTAACATTGTCACTAGACGTGGTACAGAGACTAAGGAACCTCAAGGACCTTGGTATCAAGAGGAACATGCCCATAAAGCAAAAGAGACTCAAGAAATGAGTCAAGAAGGGGAGGACCTTGTTGACCAACAAGATGATATTGATTATGAACCTCAAAGGAAAGAAAAGGGAGCTTCAAATAAATATAAAGAAGAGGAAGAGGCAGGAGACAAAGAGAAACAATATGATTTAGATGCCGAAACTATTGATCCAAGAGAAGAAGCTGAACTTAGAAGGGACAAAGAAGAGTAAGTTATCACCTCAAGTGAGAAACAAGCCAAGAAGCAAAATCCAATAATAAAGAAGAAAACTAAAGAAGATACCGAACCAGCAGTCAAGGTAAAAGAAAAGGTAACACCAACAAAGAAGAAAATTCCTTATCCTAACCGTGTTCAGTATGAACTGGATAAAACTGTTTACGACTCTTTTGCCGAAGCTCTGTGTCGTGGTGGTGTCACGGTAGATGCCTGGGGTAGGCTTAAGTTGGGGCCGCATGGACACTGGAGGAATCCGTGGAGGGATGACACATTGAAGACCGCACATGGAGGAACACAGAGAGACACGATATACCTAGGTTCGAGGCTCTCCTAGTGAGATAAAACCTCTACTCCTGCATCTAGATCTTATATGACTTGGCCAATAATTGTGGCTACAATGGTGCTCCTTGAGTTGTATTCCCTATGCCTCTAATGGATCTCTCTCAGAGAGTAGAGGAGGAAGAAGGAGTGCTCCTATCGAGCAAAGAAGTGTGGAGCCCCTCAGGGCCTCCTTGGATCGATCCCCTAGTGCTCCTTATAAAGGGGATCCCAGGGAACAACATATGCTCACATGCTTGGGCCTGGTCAACTGACAAGGCATGGGCCTTGTCAGGTATGTCAGTCCCTTGGCTTGTCCCGTAGTGTTTGTCCTTGGCATCTTGAGTCATCAGTCTTATCTCTTCAGCATATTCCATAGAATCTCTGGAGATACCCAGCATATTGCATAGCATCTCCTGAGATACCGAGGGAATCTCACATGCAATGATGCTGCACGTGCAAGTCTGAGCCAGGGGCGTCCCAAGACTGGCATGTGACTAAAGGGCTTGACCCGACCTCATGGTGCATCGATGTAGAGGTTCAGGAGCATCTAGGGGTGAATAAGAGGGCATTTGGGGTGAATTAACTCGACCCAAGTGCTATGGATGAAGTGTTGACTCGGCCTAGGAGCTATTGACTCGATCTAGTGGGAGAAAAGGCTCCTAGACCGATTTGGAAGTGGCCTAGCTGGGTACTGTTGACTCGACCCAGGTTGGAACTGATCCGGCTGGGGAGGATAATCTTGTAGCGGCAACAACCCGGGGTAGGCCGAGTCTCCTACGTCAGCCCACCTAGGAATTGGTGGTGCAACCCGTGTTAAGGATTGGTGGCCCGACGGTGGGCCAAGTTAGGCCATTCCCGGCCCACCTGGGTGAAGAGGTGGTAGCGTCGGGATGAGGTCGTCGTGAGAACTAGCGATGAGGAGCTGGCAAGGCGCGTCGAGGAAGTGCGGCGTCGAGGTGACGCGGGACCGAGGCAGGAACATGTGGCATTGAGGAGTGGTGCTGGCCCGTGGTGGGGCGGGATAAGCTGGCACCAGCCCACCCAGGTGTGGTTACCTCGACCTAGCTGAGTTATTGCTCAATTCGGCCGAGGAGAAGCAATTATGGCCTGGGAAGTTGTCTACCAGGCCGGGATTTCCCTAAGTCGGCCCAGTTTGACCTTTTCCCTCTTTCTTTTATCACATTCCTTTTATACCTCATATCTTAATTCATATATGTCTTTTCTCTATACACATCCTTTATTGAGTTACTTATCGCTCAATTGTATCACCTAATACCTCAACTCTAGGGTACCCGGGGTTATATCCCTAACACTCTAGGCAATCTTCGTTTAGAACTTCCTTTGGCTGATGCAATTCAAGTTCCTACTTATAAAAATTCATGCGGGATATTCTTAATAGAAATAAAAAGGTAACTAAGACAGTAGTAGTGATGAAAATATGCCTACTAAGCTTGGGGATCCTAGTATCCGAACTATCTCTTGTGCTATTGGAAAAACTAAGATCCTTAATGCTCTTTGTGATTTAGGTGCAGGTGTAAGTGTCATGCCTTATTCCCTTTTTAAGAAATTAAACCTTGGATATTACTCTCCTACTTTAATTACCTTGCAAATGGCTGATAAGACCACTAAACAACCTGTCAGTATGATCAAAGATGTCTTACTTAGAATTGGTCAACATGTTATACCCACTAATTTCATTATACTTGATGTTCCTGAAGATGAAAAACTTTCAATCATTTTAGGAAGACCTTTTCTTAGCACTGTAGGAGGGAATGTGGATTTCAACATATATGATGATCAGATTGTTCGTTATTTTCCTAAGAAACAAGAACAGTGTGGGAAATATAAACCACCACCTAAGCATGTCCAAGTGGTAAGTACCCTCGGTGAAGGGCAACCCAAGGTATGGGCTAAAACATCAGAAGTCGGTTAGCTAAGACTAACCTTCTTGAATAAAATGCTTAATGGGAGTCAGCCCATTTTTTCAATAATTTAGTTTAGTCATTCTAATAAAAGTCTCATAGTCATTATGTACACAGAAAACATGGTAATATGAAACGAGGTTCAGGTTAGAAAGAAAGTATTGGAAATTTTAAGAAGAGAAGGGGACAGAGGTCATAACTGAAAGGGTCACCTAGAGGGCGGGTGAATAGGTGCTACTTCATATTTTACTCCTTTTTTTAGATTAGGGTTTGACGCAAAGGTAAATTCTCTAGATATCGAACTATGGTGAATTTACCTATATGTCACACTAGCACACCTAGCTAAGCAAGAAGTAGATAAAGTTATGTGCGGTAAAGGATAGAAGTAACCGAAGTGAAGCACACGGGGACACAAGGATTATTTCCCGCAGTTCCTTCCTTTTTAGGGGAAGTACGTCTGTGTTTATATAGGGGGGGTATCAAACCACCAACTCCACGAGAGGCCTCCCTTGTTCTTCGGTGAACCTCACCCCAAGGGGATCGATTCACGCTTCCACTATATCGGCAACCTTCAAGGTGGTAGCTGGCACCCTTACAAAAAGTTTGAGGCACACACCCACAACTTAATTGGGGTCTCCCAAATCCAAGCAAGTTGTCACACAATCAAAGACAAGCTTGTAAGAATCAAATCAACCAAAACAAGGCTAAGGGTTTCCAATGAAACCCTAGAGCAAGGGGCCCTCAAGTGAATGAGGGGGAAATGAAGATCTCTGTTGGTGAAGCTGTAGATCGATGCCTCCTCCTCCGATTTCCCAAAGATCAAAGACTTTGGGTGGTTGGATGAAGATATCTTGGAGTTTTGGTGGCTCAAATGGAGTGGTCTTCTTTTTTCTGAAACGAGCAGCTGGAGGAAGGGGATGAGGTCCCATTTTTATAGGCCACACACTTGTGAACCGTTTTCTGACCGTTGGAGACAATTCACACTAGAGACTCTGGTCTGCTAGACTGGAGACTCCGGCCTGGGTTGGAAACTCTAGCCCACCTCTGATCCATCTCCGGACTGAGCATCTGACTGACATGGGCAGGGGTTTGACGTCCACTCCGGAGACTCTAGCCAAAACTCCAGACCAGAGACACCGGAGACTCCAGTGTGTCCACACCGGAAACTCTGGTCAGAGAAGTCACACTAGAGACTCCGGTTGATATCTGGTCCGTCTCCGGACCACCACACAGATTGACCGTGGGCCAAGTCCAACACTCACACCGGGAACTTCTTGGGAAACTCCGGTGTTTGCACACCAGAGACTTCGGTCTGGAATATTTAGGAAATCATAGATTTGGCCATGGAATTTCCCACAACAATCTGACTTTTTCCCTTTTTAATAGATTGACCTATAGACATTAACACACAGTAAAATGTACCTTATGTTGTTAACGAACACCAAAACAGATTAGAACAATAAATGTCCTTTCAATCTCCCCCTGTTTTGTGTTCGATGACAACACGAGGTTTTGCATGAAATTTTTGATAAGACATAGCTATGCTCCCCCTGACGATGTGAAGCAAGATAAACAAGTAATACATGCCTGTTAGGCAATGGATAATTATTACAATAAGGAACAGGCATAGACATGTCCACACACATAGATAGTTCACATAAGCCAAATAAGTCTCACAAGAACCAAATGAAAGCAAATGTTCGAACATAAATAAAGATAACAACCCAACCCATGCAAATCTCGATGCTCCTAATGGACAACTTCTCCCCCTTTGGCATCGAAATGCCGAAAAGGAAAAAGGTCTCAGCTATCATCCCAAAGAAGATCACTCCGAGTCATTGTCATCGTCATCATCCTCATCCTCATCCTCATCATAATCATCATCATCAGCAGAAGACTATGGCCCTTTTCCGTGAGGGCGAGAAGAGGAGGTGCCCTGAGGTGTAAAACCAGAAGTAACCTCAAAGAAAGTCTGCCAGTCAACCAAGCTTGCATTCATGGCATTCCAAGCCCCAAAGGAAAGTGTGTGATCAGATTCTACAGATGGTTCAGCTCCATGTTCATCATTGTACTCTGACTCTCCTTCCTCTTCTTCCTCACCTTGAGCCTTGATTTCCTTGAGAAGTTTCTCAATCCCACGGTTGCTCTTGTAGGAATCATGCTATCCCTTACGGATGTCCACATTCATGCAGCAAAGGGTCTTCTCCCAAAAGGATGCCTTCTTGACTTTCTCCTTAACAAACTCACGTGTGACAGGAGGTATCGGTACATTGGAGGAATTCTTCCTCCTAGAGTCCCTTGGAGGGGTGGGAGCATGCTCAGCCTCAGAGATCTCCTCATCCTCACTCTCAAATGGCTACCTAGTAACCATCTTCCCTTTCTTCTAAAGGGACACCAAAGCATGCTCTGTAAGATTTGGAGGGAGGGCAAGTGGTGAACCATGGGTTTGAGTGTTGATAAGCCTCATCACTAAATGAGAATATGGAGGAGATTTCCTGTAGAGAATATCATGGTACATCTCCTAAAAAATGTGATCCATCACATCAGTAGCAAAGACTTCAGCATCAGGTCCAGCAAGATATATCTTGTGAGCATGGTGAAGTAGGTTGACAAGCCCACATCTAATGACATCATCATTGCCAGCACTTGGAGAGATACTGTGGTGGAATATCCTTAGTAGTAAGTTGTAGAGAGGTTTGAGGCCCTTGGCCTCCCTGACAACTGCACCCTTTCCATAGAGAGGAGCCAACTTGGTCTTGCTCTCTCCAACAGAAGCATCATGCCTATGGTGCCCATAGAAACAGCCACACCCTGGAAGGTCTCATTGATGACCCTGGCAAGGTCAAAGAAGGTAGCAGTGCAGCGGACATCGCTAGTCATCCAGGTCATGGTACTTGCTTGATCAGTCCCAAACACCACAGTGGCATAGAATTGTTGGACAAGGGAAATGTTGTAATCTTCTCGGAGCTCCATGAGCCCATGCAGCTCGAGCTTCTTAGTGATCCACACAGCATCTGCAAAGTAACTGTTGGCACACATGTACTCAAGCTCCATATACCTCTGAGGACAAACTAGGGACTTGTTGAGCTTGCTATAGACATCAGTCATGAATACTTTATGTTCCATCCTCCAATAACGAGGATCCTCACAAGTCCTTGGCAGCTCATAGAAATTAGTCTTGCGAAGGTCACGGAACTCCTTCTTGGACATGTGAGCAAGAGATTGCAAATTGTCATACTTGGCCCTATTGGCACGGTTTTCCTCCTCTATCTGTTCTTGATTCTTTTTCATATAATCAGCGTCTCTGATCTGTGGCCTGTGGTTGGATGGCGGGGTCACATACTGCCCAGCCTCTTCATCAAACCGAGGATCCTCCCTTCTAGACTTGGCCTTGGTGCGACCACAACGAGAACCAGAGCCTCCTGTGAACAGAGAGAGAGGGGGATAGCATGGGGGTAAGCACATATGTCCAGGAGATAGGCACAAGACCCTCACAGCTATGCCAGATGTGCTGGAGGCAATCTACACCAGAGTCTCTGGAGTGCAACACCGGAATCTCCGGTCTGGACCAGAGTTTCCGGTCATACAGACCGGAGTCTCCGACCTGGATCAAAATCTCTGGACTGACCAACCGGAATCTTCGGTCTAGAGATTTCGATTTGCACATAGAGACTACAGGTGAGATTGATTCTAGAAGATTGGGCAAAGATATGAGACTAAAGTGATGCAGTGCATGCAGACATGTTGTTCCAATGGACAAACTAGTACAAAAATTAAAAAAACGAAGGGGATGAACACTAGGTTCATGGTGAGATAAAAACAATGCCAGATATGTCCATTGGGGAGGTTCCACCAGTGGAGAAGGTCCTAGGGGTGGATAGGGTGGAGTTGGCTGGTGGCACGGCGGATCCCAGCGGCAAAACAGCCTCCAGGCAGTAGTTTTGGAGGAGGAGGAGGTGGTTGTGAAGGTGGGGGTCGGGGGTGGAAGATAGAGTCTGTGTGACTCTTTCACCCTGGCCCCCTTAAGTCATAGCCCATAACCGCCCCAGACCAGAGACTCTGGTGTATACACACCGGAGACTCCGGTCCTCTTCGACCAAAAACAACTAGTTTCAAGTTGTGGGACATATATGATGGATATAATGTTTTCAGGGAATGTAGACAGGCTTAGGTTAAGATTTCAAACCGTGAAGAACAAAAAAGGTAATGAACTTCAATAGAAATGGCCATGTGAAAACTTCAACACTCAAAAACGCGAACAAAGAACCAATCCTTCATAGGGAAGGGGGTGGTGGCCGAGGCCACCATGTAAGAGTGTGAGGCATGAGACCGTGAAGAATTATCCTTGGATTCATAACCTCTACTCATCAATAAGGCTCACATATCACAAATGATATTAAGAGAACTGATTTTCTTAATTTTGGCATTATGGGGGGAGGGATATCCCAATGAATTAGGACCGCACTCCCCCTATGTCCATGCCTGCACCTAAACCACATAATGATCAAGTAATAGGTGAGTATGCAAGATGATCAAGTCAAACTTCTTGAATCTATGATATTTTAGTTCATTCCTCAAATAACAAAATATTGCTTCATCAAGTGGCTTCGTGAAAATATCTGCATGTTGGGCTTTGGTTGACACATAAGAAAGCTCAATATCTCCTCGGGCAACATGATCTCTAATGAAATGATGACGGATCTTAATATGCTTTGTTCTTGTATGATCCACTAGATTGTAGGCAATTTTCATAGCACTTTCATTGTCACATAAAAGAGGTACTTTGTCACAATGGACTCCATGTTCCTTTAAAGTTTGCCTCATCCATAATAATTGAATGCAAGCACTAGCAGCAGCCTCATATTCAGCCTCGGCAATGGAAAGATAGATACAATTTTGCTTTTTAGAAGACCAACACACCAAGGACCTACCAAGGAATTGGCAAGCCTCGAAGGTTGATTTTCTATCATCCTTATCACCTGCCCAATC
Source organism: Avena insularis (assembly GCA_023614405.1). Lineage (NCBI taxonomy): Eukaryota > Viridiplantae > Streptophyta > Magnoliopsida > Poales > Poaceae > Avena > Avena insularis. The sequence goes on from CM042684.1 coordinate 445,029,921, forward strand.
CTAATCAGTGTATCCACAAAGAGAGAATGTAGATCCCTTAGGATACCATATACCATAGTTTGGGGTATGAACCAAATATCGAAAGATTCTTTTGTCTACCATCAAGTGGCTTTCTTTAGGAGCCGATTGATATCTTGCACACACTCCTACACTTAACGCAATATTGGGTCTAGATGCACATAGGTAAAGCAAAGAATCAATCATGGAACAGTATACCTTTTGATCAACATCTTTACCATTTGGGTTAAGTTCAAGATGTGTCTTGGTTACCATGGGAGTTGGAGCTCCATTTAGTTCCTTCATGTTGAACCTCTTGAGCATGTCTTGGGTATATTTGGCTTGATTGAAAAAGGTACCTCCTCTTATTTGCTTGATCTCAAAGCTAAGAAATACCCTTAACTCCCCCATCATGGACATCCTGAACCTGTCAGTCATAAGCTTCGAGAATTCATCATTAAAAGCTTTGTTAGATGAGCCAAAGATAATATCATCAACATATATTTGGAAAACGAAAAGCTCCCCATTAACCTTCTTAGTAAAAAGAGTGGGATCAATTTTCCCAACCTCAAATCCACGGTCTAACAACAACTCTCTAAGGTGCTCATACCAAGTACGTCGATCTTGCTTAAGTCCATAAAACGCCTTATCAAGTTTGTAGACATGGTTTGAGAAGTTGGGATCCTCGAAACCCAGGGGTTTCTTAACATAAACCAACTCATGCAATGGCCCATTTAGAAAGGCACTTTCCACATCCATTTGTTCTAATTTAAAGTTATGATGTGCAGCATATGCAAGAAGGATACGAATGGACTCAACGCGAGCCACGGGTGCATAAGTCTCTCAATAGTCAATGCCTTCAATTTGAGAGAACCCTTGTGCAACCAATCTTGACTTGTTCCTCACAACAATTCCATGTTCATCTTTCTTGTTCTTGAATATCCATTTAGTGCCAATAACATTACGGCACTCTTTGGGATTCTCTACTAACTTCCATACTTTGTTTCTCTCGAAGTTGTTGAGCTGTTTGTGCATTGCTTCTAGCCAATCTAAATCTTCAAGAGCTTCCCAAACTTTCTTTGGTTCCACCATGGATATGTGAGCTTGATTCTCACCAAAGTGCTTTAGTTGAGCTCGAGTGGACATTCTACTCCTTAGCTCACCAATAACATTCTCTAGAGAGTGTTCTCTTCTTTCTAACACTCTGTCCACTCTAGCTTTACGACGAGTTTTGATCTTCTTGTTGTTCCTTGCAGGAGTCTCTTCATCATTCTAGTCCTTGTCTTGACCATGAATTTGACCTTGGTCAACAATGGGTTCAGTTTCATCAACTTGAGGTAGTGGTTGATCTTAGTCTTGATCAGGAAAGTTACTAGAAAGATTTTGAGATGATCTTGTAGCTGCCTGAATAAATCTTCCTTGAGCAATTGACTATGCTGGGCTGGATAGTCCTGTTAATGGGGAGAGTGGCCAATTCCACCTAGCGCATTCAGCATGTTCATCATTGAGAGGTTTCTCATCTTGTCTTTGGCTTGGGTCATCATTGCCCTCAATAGTGGGAGCTTGTTGAAGTTGTGAAGATGAGGGCTCCACTTGAGTAGAGCATAGTTCTTCTCGATCCACCACAAGGGGTTCCTCAATGGGGCGGATGAATCCCGCACCCATTCTTCTTATGGATTCTTGAGGTATTTCATCATCTACATCACAAACATCAACATGCCCCACTTAGGGGCCATCATATTCTTCGAAAACCACACTATAAGATTTTATGACAATTCCGGAGAGTTTATCATAGATTCTATAGGTGTGGAAATCGAGACCATAGCCAACAAAAATACCCTCTAAAGCTTTAGAATCAAATTTGGACAAACGAACACCTTTAATGAGATAGAAACACTGACAACCAAACTCCTGGAAGTATGAAATGTTAGGATTGTTACCAGTAAGTATTTCATATGGCATCTTGATCAATTCTTTGTGGAGGTAGAGGCGGTTTGATGCATGGCATGCGGTGGAGATAGCCTCTGCCCAGAAATTGTATGGAGACTTAAACTCTGCCAACATAGACCTTGCCATATCCATTAAAGTCTTGTTCTTCCTCTCAGCTACACCATTTTGTTGAGGGGTATATGCAGCGGAATATTGATGTTTTATCCCCTCATCACTAAGAAAGCCATTTAGAGTGTAGTTCTTGAACTCGGTGCCGTTGTCACTTATTATTGTTAGAACAGGCAAATTGTATTTACGTTGAACCATATTGACAAAGTCAATGAAATATTGTTGATTCTCACTCTTCAACTTGAAGAAATAGACCAAGGAATATCTTGAGTAGTCATCAACAATCAACAAGCAATATTTCTTCCTACCAATGCTAGCATGAGATGGAGGACCAAAGGGATCCACATGAAGGAGCTCCAAGATCCTTTTTGACTTTATGATATTATTTGGCTTGTGGGGAGCATCATGCATTTTTCCTTCAACACAAGCCCTTCAAACACGATCTTTGGCAAAACAAACATTGTACTTTAGTCCCACAATGTGGCCACCCTTGTAAAGGCTTTGCAAAGTTCTGATATTGAAATGGGCTAGTCAGCGATGGCATAACCAACCCACATCAGCCTTTCTGGATAAGCACATCGCATTTGTAGTGGTTTTCCCCAAAAGTCCACCACATACAAATCATTTGTAACATACCCAACGAAAGCGACCTTTAGAGTCTTCCTCCACAAGAGGACCACAATATCATTATCAATGAAGATGGCAAAACCCATCTTGCCTAGGGAACGGACTAAAAGTAAATTAAAGCCAAGGGTCTCAATAAGCATGACATCCTGATACATTGCAAATGTATCTATAATTTTTGATGTTCCATGCTTGGTTTTTGTCTACTTTCTTGTGTTTTGTCCACACTTTGGAGTACTTTTCATATGATTTCTTGGACTAACCTATTAAAAAGAGCCACAGTGCCAATTACTGCTTTTCTCATTTTTTGGTTCCAGGAAGTCAGAAAATGAATATTCTCGGAATTGGATGGGACAAAAGCCAAAGTCACTATTTTACCGGAAGACAACTGGAGCCAGAATACGAGACGGAGAGGAGCCAGGGGGCCACCACACCCACCTGGCCGCATGGGCCAGGCATGGCCGCGCCAGGGGGTGGTGTGGCCAGCCCAGACACCCCCTCGGCCTCTCCTTCTGCCTATAAGATGCCTCTGATACCAAAACCCTAAGTACCCGATCAAAAATCCACGAAAGAGCATGTAGCCGCCATCATCTCCGTCCCTAGATCGGAAGGGATCTGAAGCTCTTCCCGACACCCTGCCGGTGAGGGGAATTCACCCTAGAGGCCTTCTTCATCATCATGCAAGCCTCCGGTGTGATGCGTGAGTAGTTCATCTCTGGACTACGGGTCCATGTAGTAGCTAGATGGTTGGTTCTCCTCCTTTGTGCTTTCATGTCTAGATCTTGTGAGCTCCGTTCATGATCAAGATCATCTATTTGTAATTCTGCATGTTGTGTTTGCGGGGATTCGATGGATATTGAGATGCTATTTCAGATTGATTATTGATTCTATCATGTCTTTGTTATTTGTGATCTTGCATGCTTTCCGTTGTTAGTAGCTATCTTGTCCAAGTAGATGGTAGCAACTCCAAGAGTTAGTATTTATGCTCGATAGTGGGTTCATGCCTCTGGTAATCTGGGGAAGTGATAGAAATCTCTAAGGTACTAGATGTGTTGTTGCTACTAGGGAGAAAACAACAATCCTTTGTTCATAGAACAATCATATTGTTTACTTTACACGTAATTCATAAAGCAATAATCCGTTGCTTGCAACTTAATACTAGAGGGGGTTCGGATGATCACCTGAAGGTGGATTATTAGTCATAGATGCAGTTGGATGGCGGTCTATGTATAATGTTGTAATGCCCAATCAAGTATCAAAGGAGTTAAGATGATTCGTATATGATTGTATGCTTTCTCGATGTTTGTCAATTGCCCCGCTGTAATTTTTTCACCCAGCATGTTATATATCTTAAGGAGAGCCACCTCTAGTGAACTATGGACCCCGGTCCTTTCTTTTACATACAATCTACAAACTATTTAATGCTTTCTGTTTACTTTCTGCAAACTATTACTTCCTTCCATTCGGTACGTTTAATACTTTGTTTTAAGCAAAACCGGTGAGATTGACAGCCTCATCGTAAGTTGGGGACAGAGTTATGTGGTTGTGTTGTGCAGGTCTCCACGATCTTTGCTGGCACCAAAGTTCAGCTAGCTACACCTTTGGGGTGTTTCCTTGCTCCTACTGGTTCGATAAACCTTGGTTTCATAACTGAGGGAAACTTACTTATGTGCTCATCGTACCTTCCTCTTGGGGTTCCCCAATGAGATCATCATTCACGAGCCATCAAAGTATTTTTCTGGCGCCATTGTCGGGGAGTCAAGAACATCTTCACAAAGGGAGTCCCTCACAACCAATCTCTTTAATTTGTTATTTTTTTTGCTTAGTTTGCTTGCTTCTTTATCAAAAACAGAAACAAATGAATACTCTTGAAAACACCAAGTTGTGTGACTTCACTAGAACCAACAACGATGATTTTGTGAGCACACCTATTGCTCCACCTGTGCCTGAAGCTACTTTCTTTGAGATAAAACCTGCTTTACTCAATCTTGTTATGAGAGAACAATTTTCTGGTATTGGTAATGAAGATGCTGCTGCCCATCTAAATAACTTTGTTGAACTTTGTGAGATGCAAAAGCATAGGGATATAGATGGTGATATTATTAAGCTTAAATTGTTTCCTTTCTCTTTGAGAGTAAAAGCTAAAGAATGGTTGAATTCCTTAACTAGGAATAGTATTGATTCTTGGACTAAATGCAAAGATGCTTTCATTGGAAAATACTATCCTCCTACTAAGATTATATCTATGAGAAGTGAAATAATGAAGTTCAAACAATCTGATAATGAACATGTTGCTCAAGCTTGGGAAAGAATGAAATCTTTGGTAAAGAATTGTCCCACTCATGGACTGACTGCTTGGATGATCATCCAAACTTTTTATGCAGGATTGAACTATTCTTCAAGAAACTTATTGGATTCTGCTACTGGAGGTACCTTTATGACCATTACTTTGGGTGCTGCAACAAACCTTCTGGATAATATGATGGTTAACTATTCTGAATAGCATACTGAAAGAGCTCCACAAGGTAAGAAGGTAAATTCTGTTGAGGAAACCTCCTCCTTGAGTGATAAGATTGATATTATTATGTCTATGCTTGTGAATGGGAATGCCCATATTGATCCAAATAATGTTCCTTTAGCATCTTTGTTTGCTCAAGAAGAGCAAGTTGATGTGAACTTCATAAGAAATAAAAAAATTAGTAACAATGCCTACAGGAATAATTTTGGTAACAAAAATTATAAGCCATATCCTCCCAACAATGGTAATGCTTATGGAAATTCCTACAACAATAATAGGAGTGCACCCTCTGAACTTGAAGTTATGCTTAAAGACTTTATTAGTAAACAAACTGCTTTCAATAAAACTATTGAGGAAAAACTCTCTAATGCTGAAAGAAATATAGCATCTCTGGCTGAAGCTCAATCTTCTTTTAATAAAATGGCTGCTAAAACTGAAACTAATGATAATCCCTTTGCGTCTACTAATGCCATACAAGTAAGAATTGATGAAAATGTTAGACTATTAGCTGAATTACATGCTAAGTGGGAAAGAGAAGATGAAATTGCTAGAAACATTAGTGTTTCTACTATCACCACCACTAGTGTTGAGGCTAGTAATAGCTCTACTACTTTATATGATAATTTTGACTTTGATCTTGATGGGTGCAATATCTCTGAAGTTATTAAGTTCCTACAAAAGCTTTCTAAAAGTCCTAATGCTAGTGCTATGAACATGGCCTTTACAAAACACATTAATGATGCTCTCATAAAGATTAAAGAAGAAAAGATGAAACATAAAGCTTCTATTCCTATAAAACAATAAGATGGTTGGGAACCCATCATTAATATGAAAGTGAATGACTTTGATTTCAAAGCTTTATGTGATCTTGATAGTAGTGTTTCTATTATGCCTAGAAGGATTTATGATATGCTTGATTTGCCTCCACTTGAAGATTGTTATTTGAATGTCCCACTTGATGATCATGCTAAAAAGAAACTCATGGGGAGTATTAATGATGTTCTTATTATGGTTAACAATGCCTATGTCCCCGTTGATTTCTATGTTTTGGATGTTGAATGCAATGCTTCTTGTCCTATTACTTTGGAAAGACCTTTTCTTAGAACTATTGGTGCCATTATTGATATGAAAGAAGGCACCATTAAATATCAACTCCCACTCAAGAAAGGTATAGAACACTTCCCTAAGAAGAGAGAGAAGATTTAATTTGCCTCTCCCATGAAAACAAAATTTGGTTTCAATTCTTCTTCATTTGAGAACACTTGATTCTTTTTTTTGCTTCTTATGCCTTACTTAAAGGCGTTAAAGAAAAGTACTTATTGGGAGCTAACCTAAAAGTTTTAGATGAGACTTGGAAGTTATTACCTCTGTAATAACCGCTCCTTATCCTTTTTATTTGCTTTTTGTGCCAAGAGTAACCTCTAATGAGAGAGAAGTAATGATTGGGAAAGTTGTTGTCCCGAAACAGATTTCTGTGATTCACCGTAAAACTTCGTGTAAAATCTCTGTATGTCCTTTTGAGGAGTGAATTTTTGTGCTTCTGACCCAGGTTGTTACCTAACTTTATTTAGTTCAACACTTTTTGATTTGAGCAACAGAAGGTCTTCGAAAAAATCCGTCTTTACCTGCGGGTCTATTTTGACAGATTTCTGCCATTTTCTGCATTTGCTTGTTGTTGGTTCCTTTTTGAGTTCTTTTGGGGAATTGAGCTTTTTGAGGGAAGTGCTACAGTAGATAGTGTTTTAATGGAAGTTTATTGGTGTTAGAACTGAACCTAAAGACCTATTATCTTGAGTGCACTAATGTTGCTAATAAAGATTGTGTGAAGTTTTGTATGAAGGAAAAATTTCAGGTGTATGGAAGGAATGAGTAATGAGATGAAAGATGGAGTAAAGCTCAATCTTGGGGATGCCAAGCGTGTCACCCCAAGAAATATCCAAGAAGTACAAGCGTCAAATCTTGGGGATGCCCAAGGCATCCCCTTCTTCATCAATAAAAATCCCAGGTTTCTTCCAAACACTTCATTTTTATTGTTTCATGCACAGTTGTGTTGTTCTTGGAGCGTCTTCTTTTTTGTTTTCGTTTTGGTTTTTCGTTTGCTTTGTTTGCTTAGTTTTCTGAATAAATTGGTTGGACCCCCTCTTTCATACATTGGTTTTCAAATAGTTCGGTTTGGATTGGAAAAGAGTAGGAAAGCTCATGCTTAAGTGGTAAAGAGAGCTTGTTTTTGACTGTGGCATATGCTTTGTCAAGCCATGCTTGATATTGTTTTTGCTTTATGCTTAGTATTCTTTGATGTAGCATGACTTGTTATAAACAATTGAGATTGCTTAATGTGCCTTGGATGAATCATGCGTTGTTTTAGCATATTAAAGCATAGTATAGTGGTATTCTCCTTTAATGCTTTATTTGGGTTGACTTGGCACATGCTCACACCATGATATGACTATCTCAAGTCACCATAAGCCTTTATGATCCTTTAGTTTTCAACTTGTAGTATTACTTTATGCATTGATCAATGATGTTTTGTTGCTCTACATGATTATGGTCATTATTGCTCTCTTAGTTTGTCGCTCCCAGTCTTTTGCTAGCCTGCACATCCAAGTATGAGTTCCACTCATGCATCCAACTCCCTAAACCAAGTTATTCCAAAGAGTCCACCACACCTACCTACTAGCTTATGCTATTCCAAGTATATTCATGCTTTTGTTTACCTTCCAAATTAAACTTGTTATGAGAAAACTAGTGATTAAAGCTCTCACGAACTTGATGGAACACTTTACTTTTCTTGCCCTTAATAAACTTGAACCATTTTGTCGTCTATGTTGTATATGCTTGCACTTATTTGTTGGGAATCAGCAGAACCATGATGTCATGGGGAACGCTTTCAACATTGCACGGGTACTTTGTACCTAGTTGATATCATGCTCTTTTGTCTATGGATGTCGTCGGTCTGAAATGAAAGGGGAGCTTGTAAGTTCATGGAGTTATGTATATGTGTTAGAGAAATGCCTGGGCCGCTGGTCTAATCCATGCTGACATGGTGGAAACCTGCAGCGTAACCATAATGAGCTGTCTATGAAGCATTCTTATTATAAAAAAGAGTCCTATATTGAGAAAAAGAGAAAAAGAGAAAAAAAAATGAGATTATGAAAAGAGGAAAGAGAGAAAAAAGAACCATATTCCCATGGTAAATAAGAAGATTGCTGAGATGTTTGTTGTCTGCTTGCCTTGTCATTTTGATATGGGGATTCTTTCGTATCATCGGGAAAGGGGTACCCCATTGGCGGTTCTCTATGATACACATGTACTTACGATGACAAGAACTTACCGGTGACTAAACTTGAGTAGCATGAGGAGCAGCCCTCGTATTCAAGGGACATGAGATTTCTAACTTATACTTCGTCAAGCATGTACACCATAGTTTGTTCACTTTAACCTTAATCACCTTCAAGATGCTTATGATAGGGGAAATGAGAGCTGAAAGCTATAAGTACCATAATTTTTGGAAGCTCTTTATGAAACTTGAATCTCTACTTCCTTCTATGAACGCCTTTCTTCCACCATTATATTGAGTCTCCACCTTCTACCTTTACTTTGAGAGCATAGTGTCCATTCTTAGTACTATGTGCATTGTCCCAAGACTAGTTGATTGATGCATAACTTGATATTGCTTGTTTTAAACTATTTGTATCTAGTCACTCTGATGAACTTTGAAGGTGTCCTATGCATTTATTTGTGCTACTCTATGAGGGACAAGCTGAATACTATTATGCTATGTTTTCTTTATGTGAAATAAACAAACATCTTGCAAAGCATTGTTATTCATGAATCTTTTGTTTGTGCCTTTTCATGTTGCAACATAGTTTCTTTGTCTTATTGCTAGAACTTTGTCTTTCATGTTATGATTCAAGTACTATGATCCCAGCTTTGAATGTTTTGTAAATACTTTGATCAAGTTTATGATGGTGCATGTCACCTCAAAAATTATTCTTTTTATCACTTACCTACTCAAGGACGAGCAGGAGTTAAGCTTGGGGATGTTGATACATTGCAAATGTATCTAAATTTTTTGATGTTCCATGCTTGGTTTTATCTACTTTCATGTGTTTTGTCCACACTTTGGAGTACTTTTCATATGATTTCTTGGACTAACCTATTAACAAGAGCCATAGTGCCAGCTGCCTGTTTTCTGCTGTTTTTGGTTCCAGGAAGTCAGAAAATGAATATTCTCGGAATTGGACGGGACAAAAGCCAAAGTCACTATTTTACCGGAAGATATTTGGAGCCAGAATACGAGACGGAGAGGAGCCAGGGGGCCACCACACCACCTGGCCGCGTGGGCCAGGCCTAGCCGTGCTAGGGGGTGGTGTGGCCAGCCCAGGCACCCCCTCGGCCTCTCCTTCCGCCTATAAGATGCCTCCGATACCAAAACCCTAAGTACCCGATCAAAAATCCATGAAAAAGTCTGTAGCCACTGTCATCTCCATCCCTAGATCAGGAGGGATCTGAAGTTCTTCCCGGCACCCTACCGAAGAGAGGAATTCACCCTAGAGGCCTTCTTCATCATCATGCAAGCCTCCGGTGTGATGTGTGAGTAACTCATCTCTGGACTACGGGTCCATGTAGTAGATAGATGGCTTGTTCTCCTCCTTTGTGCTTTCATGTCTAGATCTTGTGACCTCCGTTCATGATCAAGAGCATCTATTCGTAATTTTGCATGTTGTGTTTGCGGGGATCCGATGGATAGTGAGATGCTATTTCAGATTGATTATTGATTCTATCATGTCTTTGTTATTTGTGATCTTGCATGCTTTTTGTTGTTAGTAGCTATCTTGGCCAAGTAGATGCTAGCAACTCCAAGAGTTAGTATTTATGCTCGATAGTGGGTTCATGCCTCTAGTAATGTGGGGAAGTGACAGAAATCTCTAAGGTACTAGATTTGCTGTTGCTACTAGGGAGAAAACAACAATCCTTTGTTCACAGAACAATCGTATTGTTTACTTTACATGCAATTCGTAAAGCAATAATCTGTTGCTTGCAACTTAATACTGGAGGGGGTTCGAATGATAACCTGAAGGTGGATTATTAGTCATAGATGCAGTTGGATGGCGGTCTATGTATAATGTTGTAATGCCCAATCAAGTCTCAGAGGAGTCAAGATGATTAGTATATGATTGTATGCTTTCTCGATGTTTGTAAATTACCCCGCTGTAATTTGTTCACCCAGCATGTTATCTATCTTAAGGAGAGCCACCTCTAGTGAACTATGGACCCCGGTCCTTTCTTTTACATACAATCTACAGATTGTTTACTGCTTTGTGTTTCCTTTTTGCAAACTATTACTTCCTTCCATTCGGTACGTTTAATCCTTTGTTTTCAGCAAAACCGGTGAGATTGAAAACCTCATCACAAGTTGGGGACAGAATTCTGTGGTTGTGTTGTGTAGGTCTCCATGTTGCTGCTGGCACCGGTAGTGCGCCCTGCTAAAGTTTAGTTAGCTACACCTTTGGGGTGTTTCCTTGATCCTACTAGTTCGATAAACCTTGGTTTCATAAATGAGGGAAACTTACTTCTGTGCTCATCATACCTTCCTCTTGAGGTTCCCCAACGAGCTCATCATTCACGAGCCATCACATCCACAAGTGTAACATCGTGTGCAACCACAACTTTGCCAAGACCCATTACCTGAGATTTTGATTTGTCAGCATATGTGACGGTTATTTGATCTTGATTTGCCCTCATCTCCGTCATTATTGTCTTTTTTTGATCATATGACTTGTGCAACCACCATCAAGGTCCCACTTTGACCCACCGGAAGCATAGTTCTACAAGAGATCAAACTAGTTTTTTAGGTACCCATTTTTCAATGGGTCCTCTCTTGTTAGTGACTAGGGTCTTTGGAACCCAAATAGACCAAGCAATATAACCATAAAATGGACCAACATATTGTGCATACACATCACTAAAAGAATTATGCATTAAGACATAGTGAGGGTTAGCACTTCCCGCAAAGTCATCATGTGACATAGTTTTGCCACTTTGGGCATTACTACCCATAATGGTCTTATCTTTTGGTTGAGCGGGCTTGGCCTTCTTCTTCTTGTTGTTCTTTTTATTCTTGGCTTTGGAAATATAGCCAAGACCACTTTTATCATTATTTGGCCTTTGTTTACTTAAAAGGTCATCAAGAGACTTGTTACCTTTTGGGAAGGTTGCCTTTGCAAGCTCCCCTTCAACCTTGCATTTTCTTGAAGGATATTTGTACTACTAGAGGTAATGGAAATGCTTGGTGAAGCAACATTATTTAATTGAGTTTGAAGTTGTTCAGTTGACTTTGTGAGAGTCATGAGATCACTTTCCAAGGCTTTGTGAGCCTTGTTAAGCTTCTCATGATCCTCAGCAAGTTTTTCATGAACAACACCAAACTCAATTCTGTCATTTTTAGCCTTTTTGTATTTAGCAATGGCATGATCACGTTCCTTCATGAGTTGAGCAATAATTTGATCATTTGCCTCATCAAGGCCTTCAAGTTTTTCTTCAATAGACACCCTAGTCTCTTGTTCTTCTTCAAGAGCATTAGATAGAGCATCCATCTCAAGTATATTCTCTCTCCCAAGCTTACATCTCTCATCTAGGAGCTCTTGTCTGTGAGCAAGTTGATTCAAGAGGTTTACAAAATGCTTCTTATGCTCCCCTTGCAAGGTAGACATGTAAGCATCGAAAGCAACTAATTCTTCCTTCACCTCAAGAGTTATATCATCATTAAAATCATCATTGACACTAGAGGTGGAGAGAGGAGATGGTGATACCTTCGATGCTCTTGCCATAAGGCAAGTGACGTTCTTGTTGGAGGTGTTCTCATTTGGGGAACCAAAGAGGGAGAAGGTGGGTGTAGAGGTAGTGGCAATTGCTGCCACACCATTCGTTGTTTCTTCTTCTTCCTCCTCCTCATCATCGGAAGAGAACTCTTCATGTGCTATCAATGTCACCGGACTTCTTGTTGGTGGCATTGTTCTTGTAAAAAGGCTTCTTGAAAGGAGCCTTTAGATTTTTCTTTAATATGAGTGCACCACCATTGTCTTCTCTCTTCTCAATAGGACATCTGGCAACAAAGTGATAACGGTCATCACAGTTAAGCAAGTTCTTAGTCTTGAAGAATTTTCCTTTCTACCACTAGGGTTGCTTCTTCATTGCATTTCCATCTTGGCAGGGTCTTTCCAAAAGTTTCTTGCATAGAAGGCCATGTATTCACCATTAACAACCTTGACATCTTCGGGGTGGCTCATAGATAGTGGATCATCACTTCCTTATTCTTCATCATACTCCACAACCTTGGCTTTCAAGGCAATATTGACACCACTACTGATTCCAATAGCACGAGCACGAGCATCTTTGGCATTCTTGGCAGCAACCTTGAAGGCGGCCATCTCTTGCATAACTTCATTGGAGGTCATGAGATGGTAGTTGTGTCTTCCTTGGAGACTCTTCAAGTCAGTGGGCTCAAAAGGCATGAGCGCACTCACATACTTCCTCTTGATCCAAGCATCATCAATGTGAGAGGCACCAACATTTCTGAAGGTAGTGGATGTGGTTTTGAGTCTTCGATACATGTCTTCATGATCCTCACCATCCTTCATGAAGAAACCTTCAGCTTCATTGCTTAAGGCATCATATCTATTTCTTCTCATGCTCTCATTTCCAACAAACAAGTCAATGAGAGCATCCCAAGATTCCTTGGCGGTATTGTAGTGCTCAATGTGAGGGAAGTCCTTTGGTCCCAATCAAAGTTGAATCATGTGCAAAGTTGTGGCATTGAGTTGGATATTGACCACTTCTCTTCTTGTCAAGTTGGTTGGATCCTCAATTTTGAGTCCATCTTCAATGATGTTCCACAAGTCAATGCAAGAGCTGCACACATGAGATTTTATTAGCACTTGCCATTGAGCAAAGGTATGTGTAGCTAACTTAGGTGGGTCACCTCTATTATTTATATGGGGATGAGGGATAGGTGGGTCGGGAGATTCCCATCCAGGAACCGCATGGTGCCCTTCCTTCCCGTCACCCTTTTTGGTGGAAGAGTTAGTGGAATTATGTTCATCCCCCACTTCCACACTCGTAAGCATAACCAGAGCATTGTCCTTAGGGTTAGGAGGTGTTTCCTCGGTTGAGGGAGGTGGTGAGGCTGACTTTTCTTTAACAAGTTGCTCAACTAGTTGACGTAACTATTGTATTTTGTTGCCCAAAGTAGAGCTCAATCTTGTTTCCAATTTCTTGAGATCTACCATGGTCACCGAAGTACTAGCCTCACCCTCTCCACCATCCTCAGGATTGACCATTTTCTCTTAGGCGGTTAAGCCCGAATAAATAGCTGAGGCTCTGATACCAATTGAAAGGATCGTATGGTCACCTAGAGGGGGGGGTGAATAGGTGCTACTTCAAATTTTACTCCTTTTTCAGATTAGGGTTTCACACAAAGGTAAATTCTCTAGATATGCAACTATGGTGAATTTACCTATATGTCACACTACCACACCTAGCTAAGCAAGAACTAGATAAAGTAAGGTGCGGTAAAGGATAGAAGTAACCGAAGTGAATCACAAGGGGACACAAGGATTAATTCCTGCAATTCCTTCCTTTTGAGGGAAAGTACATCTGCGTTTGGAGAGGGGGTGGTATCAAACCACCAACGCCACGAGAGTCCTCCCTTGTTCTCCGATGAACCTCACCCCAAGGGGATCGATTCACGCTTCCACTATATCGACAACCTTTAAGGTGGTAGCCGGCACCCTTACAACAAGTTCGAGGCACACACCCACAACTTAATTGGGGGCTCCTGAATCCAAGCAAGCTGTCACACAATCAAAGACAAGCTTGTAAGAATCAAATCAACCAAAACAAGGCTTAGGGTTTCCAATGAAACCCTAGAGCAAGGGGCCCTCAAGGGAATGAGGGGGAAATGAAGATCTCTCTTGGTGAATTTGTAGATCAATGCATCCTCCTCGGATTCCCCAAAGATCAAAGACTTTGGGTGGTTGGATGAAGAGATCTTGGAGTTTTGGTGGCTCAAATGGTGTGGTCTTCTTTTTCTGGAACGAGCAACTAGAGGAAGGGGATGAGGTCCCCTATTTATAGGTCACACACTTGTGAACCGTTTTCTGACTGTTGGAGACAATTCACATCGGTCTGCTAGATCAGAGACTCCGCCCTGGACCGAAAACTCCGGCTCACCTCCGATCCATCTCCGGACTGAGCATCTGACTGACTTGGGCATGGGCTTGACATCAACTCCGGAGACTCTAGCCAAAACTCCGGACCAGAGACACCGGAGACTCCGGTGTGTCCACACCGGAAACTCTGGTCAGAGAAGTCACACGAGAGACTTAGGCTGATATCCGGTCTGTCTCCAGACCACCACACAGATTGACCCTGGGCCAAGTCCAGCACTCACACCGGGTACTTCTGGGGAAACTCCGGACCACACCAGAGACTCCAGTGTTTGCACACCTGAGACTCCGGTCTGGAATCTTTATGAAAGCATAGATTTTTCCATGGTATTTCCCAAATCAATCTGACTTTGTTCCCTTTTTAATAGATTGACCTGTAGACATTAACACACAGTAAAATGTACCGTATGTTGTTAACGAACACCAAAACAGATTAGAACAATAAACTTCCTTTCAATAACGAGCATCATTATTATGGTCGGAATGGCTCGTACCGCCTGCCTGTACCAATGGAGCAAGAAAAATAGAATTTTTTTCTGAGATAACACATTTAACAAGCAATGGTACGGCCAGAGCTACTCGTGCCATGCGCTGTCGAAGAAAACCTA
This sequence comes from Avena insularis, assembly GCA_023614405.1. Lineage (NCBI taxonomy): Eukaryota > Viridiplantae > Streptophyta > Magnoliopsida > Poales > Poaceae > Avena > Avena insularis. The sequence goes on from CM042684.1 coordinate 445,044,953, forward strand.
CGAACTTCCTCCTGAAGTACTGATGAGTTAACAAGCACTAGTACAACCAGAGCCACCCGTACCGTCCGCCCATACCAGCTACCCAGGTTTGATCTCGAAACCCTAGCGCCGCATCCAATGGTGACGACTGCCGGTATGGGCAGGTTGCACCCGTACCGCGTGCCCGTACCACCTGCATCGCTATGTAAGAGTGTCTGTGGTTGGCTTCCAACCAGCCAGCCTTCTTCTTTTTCCTCTCATTTCCTCTCCCTTTCTCTATTAAAATCAAACCCTAATCTCCTAGAACTCTTGATTCTTCAGCGATTTCATTCGTTTGATTGGGGGAATCTGCACATCTATAAGTTTCTCACCCAATCCATGCTTTATTTTCTGAAATCCATGGTTGAATCTCTCAAATTGGCTATCTAGATGAGTTCTTCATATTTTGAGTTTATTTTAGTTCCTCACATTAGGATTTGTAGTTTCTACCTGTAATCATTTCCTTATATGATATAAACCTGATGCCTATAATTTTGCTTCGAAATTTTTCAGTACAATGCATAACATTGGAAGGATTTTCCGTACCGGGAAGGGGTCAGGAACAACAGGAATCTCAGGCACCGCGAGGGCGCTGGGTGCAAAGAAGAGGCGTTCAGAGGGAGATTCTTTGAAGACCACCATGGACAAGGACTATAAGAGGGTGAGTGAATTCAATGTGCTACCCACCAAATGGGTGTGCCATGACTTCCTCTCCCGCAATGGTCTGAAGGAGGACTTCGAGGCGATGACCAAGAATTTCTTTTGGCATGGTGCCCTTTGCTCTTCTCTCCACAAACACCTACGAGCGCGTCACACATGAATTTCTTTCAAGTTTCCACGATGACCTTGAACTCCAAAAACATCATTCAACTTTTAGTTTCGTGCTTGATGGGCAAGCACACAACCTTACTTTTTTACCAATTTTGAGATTGCTTCGGGTTCTCTCATGAGGAGAGCTCGATATCACTGAAGAAGTACTTTTTGAGGCAATGTATGCTTCTGTTTTTAGGAATACTGATTACTTTCGGAAGAAGAGTGCCACTATCCAGAATCCCACTATCCGTTACTTTGTCACCTTGTCAAATTCTATTTTTTGGAAGGGAGATACTGGGGCAATGGGAAGCCCCGAGATAAGTGTAATTTATATGGCTCTACATCCAGAGATGGAGCATCAGGTAAACTTGGGTGCTTTGCTCATCCAGCACTTTCATGCCAAAGGTCAACTCACGTGGGTGGAGGTTTTTAAATTGTGGCCCAAAAGTTGAGATGCTAAGGCCTAGCGGGGCCCGAGTTGCTTGTAATCGGATCATGTTACCCATAGTTGGCGCATTAAATGCTTAGAGGGTCTTTTTCGGCATGAATTCAACATAGTGTATGAACACAAAATATAATGCTAACGCCCGTCAATTTGGGCCCCTGTTAGTTTTGACCGTTATGTCGTTGCCATCATGGATGCCATCTAGACTTACAGCGTTGGCGCCTGCATCCATTCCGCATTATGCCACCTTCTTCTTCCCTAGAGTGGAGACCTTTGGTCACGGCCATGGCACGAAGCTGGGATGCCAATTCCTTTAGGGGTGAGATCCGGAACCTGGCCGAACGTGCTCGGCCCCGCTCTCCTCCTCATTCCGAAGTGAAGCTCGCCCTCACCATGGATGCACCCATGGCTTGGCGTGGGGACGAGAATTCATCCCCGGAGGAGATCTGTCACCATGCCAAACCTGCTCGGTCCTATTGTCCTCCTCCCAAATCCGAGCTCTCCATCATCATGTTCGCACCCACATGAACCACCACGTTTGGTAGTGCGCACGAGTGGGTTCTATCTCTTCTCGCCTAAATTGGCAGTTTTCTTTTTTTGGTTGTTAATTGGCAGTCTTTAGAGCACCTTTTTTCCTCTCTCGATAACAATTATGTTTCTTTTTGCCCAAATTGGTAGCAAATCTAGAGTAGCTTCTGTCTTTAATCATTCGTTCCTTTTGGCCCTCATTTTTTACCGATCTGGTAGCAAATCTAGAGCAGCAAATTACACCAGCAAAATACATACATTAAGAAAACAAAACACATGTAGAAATAGTTGTGTGCAGCTAATATAGGACATAGCGATAGATAGTAGGGTACTTAACGAGGTTCGATACATTCGCTGCTCAGCAGCCAACACACAACATAAAAAACAAAAGAAGTTGCTTTACAGTAGCAACAAACACGTGCAACCCCTTTTGGCCTCCGCCTCCTCCCTCTAGCGCTTCCTCCACTTCTTGTTTCCCAGTCCCTTGATCTTGGGGACCTTGGGCTAGATCAGAGGCTTGTGACCTTCTGCGATGGACACCTGCTGGAGGTTGCGGAGGTGAATGTCAAGAGCCTTGCAGTGAGTGATGCAGGCATTGACATTCATAGTCGCGCCGACATTGGGGTTGCAGTTCGAGACCTCTACATGCATCACGAGGAAGTTGAAGTTGGTGGCAGTGAGTTTACTCTTGTAGAAGGGGCACCTATAGAAACCACTAGCAAAGTAGGTGTCGTACTGGCCGTACTTCAGCCTCCTCAGCACCTGACGAGTCTTGGTGTTACTTGACTCATCGTTGCTTCAGAAGTCGTTGCTATGCACTTGTTGGAACAAAATAGTAGCATGCATGATAATAAGGAGATGATTGAGATCCCTCAATTATCACGATTGATTATTTGCATAAATTAACCGATTGAGGTCCCTTGACTATTTGCATAAATTAACCGAGTGTGTTAACTTCCCCAATCCCCAAATCTCAAACAAAATAAAATACTAATTCCAACTAAAGATCGATGCTGGTATTAACTATGGAATCCCTTAACTACAACTCAAAGCAAAAATAGACTAGGATTGAATGTGAATAGGCGGATTCATCGAAACACAAGATCAATCTAGCATCCAACACAAGAGGATTAGATGATGTAAGAAGATCGATCTAGCATCCAACAATTGAAATGCGAACAACCGAATCCTAATAACACAAGATATAGCATCCAACGATGGAAATGGGAGAAGAACAAGGGAAGGGGAGCAAACCCTATTTACCTCCGACCATGGGTCGATGATGCTGGTGTCGTAGGGGTTCTCTAGAGAGATGTACTCCTCCGCATTGTAGGGGTCCCAGTCGGGCAGGATCTGCCCGTGACCGGCGGGGGCCTCCTCGCCGGTGGATACATTAGAAGCGGGGATGGAGGACTGGACGGGGATGGAGGCTACCTTCGATGCCTCGACGGGTGCCTAGACAAGGACAGGGGCCTCCTCACCGATGGCCTTGGTGGCGACGATGGCCACCACATCCTCCTTCTCCATCGCTAGTGGTTGGGGTTTTTCTTGGGAGTTTGCAGAAGGTGATGGGACAGTGGAGACGGTTGCGTGAGTGAGAAAGAGTGGGAGTGGGCAGGCAGAGAGGGAGAGGTAGAGGGGCTCTATAATAAAGGTGAAGGGAAGGGACATTTCTTTGCACCACCATGCACCACGTACTAACCGCGTACGCTACTTCACCGTGCACTACGACTCGCGTATGGTAAGTCACATTTTTCCTAGGCCATGCATGGTAGTACTGGATTCGACCACATACAAAGAGCACATACACAATTTCTAAGTACGAATGTTGACACATCCATAAAATTGGCGATAAAATAAATAAAAGGGGAAATGTAATGGAGAAGGTTGGTGGTTATATGCTGAGATTTGTGGGGTTTTGCTAGATCGGGCGGAGGAAGGTGTGGATGAGTGCGAGACACGATGAAGACGGCTAGGTTTTAAAGGTGGGGACGTTAGGTCTCCTCGAGGGGGCACCCTCCTCGAGGACTAGTTGGTGGCACGTCAAGCATCTCTTCAGCCTCGGCTGACACATGGATGGTTCATGCGGTGGGGCCCTGTTGGAAGTGAGATTGCAGGCGGGCTATGTAAAAATGGGATATGCCTTAGTAAAATCCAGTGACAATAAATTGCAGTGCCCATTGATGACCGTGCACTGTGAGGTCTGTTGCCGTATGCATGTATTGTGGAGTAGTAGGCTTTTCAGATAAGATTAAATGTGACATGACCACTCGACGAATTATTTAATGTACGGCTCAGTGTTCCTTCTTGTAGAAGTGTTGTTGAGAGAGACACGGCCATTAAAAACCCAACGGATGAAACAGGGGGCAGGGTCACTAGGACAGATGGCAAGTGGACATTCGTACATTCTCGCGCTTTAGTGTGAAGGGAACTATGCGTGCAATGATCCGTGCTGGATCACAAAGGATCAACGGTTGGTGCGCATGATCCGTTTGACAACTTTGGGTTCTGCAACAAAACAAAAAAATTCTAACTACGTGAACACTATAACCAGGTTCTACTTTATGCAGACATAAGTAACAGAGAAGGAGACGGTATTCATACCCTTGAAGACCGAGGTACGCCTTACCCAGGTAGGCGTATGTTGATGAAGATGAGCAGCTCCAAGTGCCCCATGTGTGGCGCCTCCAAAGTTTTATACATATTCGGTATAGGCGACGTCTCCCGGGCTCCAATCCAACCGATCAACGAAAGAAGAAATATGGCAAACCGAAGAACGCATGAAGGTAGTGCGAAGGTGGAGAACTCAAGTCCCTCGGGGTCTTCTCCAATATTATGGAGAAATCCCCAAACAAAATGAGAGAGAGAAGAGAGAATGGGATGATTCCAAGGGGAGGGTGACCCCCTATTTATAGTAGGAGGGGAGGGGCATCACCAAGGGGCAGGCAGTGTGGGACTAATCCCTAGAACCACTGACCACCAAGGGGAAGCCTCCGGCCCTAGTTGGGCCCCATGTGGGGATCCCACTAGGGCTAGGCCGGCTAGCCCTCCTCCCTTAGGCCCCTTGCCCCTTAGGCCCCTTGCCCCTTTGGGCCTCCCCTCCGGGTGAGACCCATTAGCAATGGGCTGCCTGTTAAAATAAAAATATAAATTTTAATATTAATTATTCTCATTAATATAAAACACATATATTGTTATATATTTCACTCCGGACCCCTCCGGTCAACATCGGGTGTTACACGGAACTTTTCCAGTTTCTCTCTCTCATTTATCCTGCGGTGTGCCGTATCAATCCCTATGCATCCCCACCCTTAAGTGTGACACCCTTCGGTTCGGAAACACTCGGGACATGACCGTGACCTTTCTTGTACAGCGGGACCTGGATGCCCATAATGACCCCCTGCGCGTCTCACGAATCTCATCGCTTGAACCTTCAACGTCGCGTCCTATTCCCTTTGCCACTTGATACCTAGTTCACTCGAGATTTGATCTTTGGTATCTGCATACCTAGTTTTATCTCATTACCAATGAACTTGTTTACTCGTTCCCATGCCGTTGCATTTCATGACCTAGTCACATGCTTGTAAGCTTCATTAATGCAACGTCACCGAGATGGCCCACGTGTATCAATCCGTTACTTGGATTGGCAAATCTTGGTCTTGATATGTACTCCTCTACACGTTCCTTTGGGAAACCCGAGTGGCACCTTTTTATCACCCTTTCACGGCATGATACTTGATACCATTAAAGCTCCCTTCAGTAATGGTGATTTGTATTATCTCATAGTCTAAGGATCAGGTTGTGAGGTTTACTTTGTTATCATTAATGATGAATGTTTGTAACTAGATCTCATTATGATATAACTATTGGGTGTTTATCTATCACATCATTCAACCAATGAAATGACCTCATTGTCAATTGGCATATATGCCCATGATCTTGAAACCCTAGATCATCCACTTGACCAATGAGCTAGCTTGCTAGAGGTAACTAGAGACACATTTTGTTTACATACCACACGTGTATTAACGTTTCGTATTAACACAGTTATAGCACGGCATGAAACGTATTATGAACATACAAGAGATATATCAAATAAAACACTTTATTATTTGCCTCTAGGGAATATCTCCTTGAACAACTGTGTCAACCAATCAGGGCGTAGCAGGCAAAGTGAGCACATGTTTAGGCTTTTTGAGAGTTTGTGGCTATGAGAGAGGGCAAAACTGAGTAGTATCAAAAAACTAAGGGTAAAATAGACTAATGGATTCAAATAGAAAATATAAACATATTTTAAAAATGGAAATGCGTGTCAAACCATGGTCCAAAATCCACATGGAATGGTGCACCCGCGTGACAGAAGTTGCATCACCACATAAATTGGAGTGTGTGTGGTCATGTGGATCAAGGTGGTTTTGAAAACAACACATGCAATGACACTAGGGGAACAAGGTGGTTTTGAAAAGAACTACGGTGACCCAACATACTACTAAGCATGATGTAGCACACTATAGTCATTCACATAACACCAATGAAACATCGCTCCACCAGTATTACATCCCTCAGAATAGTAGAACAGAAACATTGTAGGTCCAAGGCATGACTATATATGATAACATAGTACATTACAAAATATCCAGAGAACTTCCTCGGAACAGTGAGGAATATTATACATAAGAAAACCAGAAAAAGCAACTCAAAGTATATTCTAGGAGTACTACTATTAATATATATATATCACTCGCCATTGCTGCTATAGCAATGCTTTATAGAAGTTGGTTCTAGCTTCTAGGAATTTATTTATACTCTATGCTTCATCTTGACTTCCATAGCTTCTGGTGTAGTCGTCGACTCTGTTGACCTCCACAAGATATCTTCAACTCTTCAAAGTAGATCACTTCTTAAGGACGCCATTGATTTCTCCACCATCTAGGGGTTAAGAAGATACGGTTGAGTACGAGCGTACTCAGCAACTTCACTAAAAAGTATTGTTTGATGCATTATGTATACCATAGGTTGTAGGCTATGCAGCTTTTCATAAAAATTTCTTCAAAGGTTGCTTTTATTCTGAAAAACTATGTCCATCAGCCTTCATAGGTTTACCAGAACTTCACGGAGTTGCTTTCCTACCGCGTTCGTAGCTCCTTCCTGAAACATGGAGTAACAAGGGGTTAACTCATCAATGCCCATCGTAGATGGATTTAGGTTCGAGGAAGTGGGGAGCACTAGAGGCATCGATCGGCTAGCAAATAAGTACACGGGTGACACGAGGTTTACCCAGGTTTAGGCCTCGTAGAGGACCCTACTCCTGCTTGTCAGCTCTTGGAATTATCGAGGAGTCGAAAGTTACAGGGGTGCGCAGATGTAATCGGGCGATGGTGTGGAAAACTAGGGTTGCAGATAACCTCCTCGCTACCCCTTCCTAGCCTTTATATAGATAGGATAGGTCTCGGGATAGCAGGACGAGTCAGTTACATATTAGGGTTTTCCCCTTTAAACTTCTATCTTGTATTTCGCCGTGTTTTGCAAGAGAGTCAAAGTCTCCCAGGTCACTTGAATCCCGACTGGGCCTTAGCAATGTTGTGCACTTCTTCTGGGCTAGACCGCATATGCTGATCACGAGTACATATAGGGGATGCCCACGTCAGTAGCCCCCAAGTGTCTGGTCAAATCGCAGATTCGAGTCGAGACTATGAAGCCTTCGTGTGCATAGCCAAATATGTTCGAGTGCTTTAGTTTATGTCATAGGGATTATTGATATACGTTCTTGATTCATCCGATGTATCGGGATCAGTTAATTGCCTTAGGGCAAAACAATGCAATCTACTCAAACTCGAGTCCCCAGACTCAAAATCGGAAAAGTGCTTACGTAATTCGACTCATGTCGTGGAGGTCTTACAGAATCAAATTCCAGTATATAAGTGTGAGCACTTGACGCATCCGTCAAGGCTTATTTTCATCATACCTACAGGTACAGATTATTTCTGGTAGAGCGCAGCAGGTGTGTTGCCAGACCATTTTTAGGTCTTATCTTCATGCTGTGAGCGTGGCATCTGAATTTTGTCATCACGGAGATGATTCGGGCAGCGTAGGAGATGCGGTCTCCTTGCAAGGAAAATATGGGACGGAGTCGCAAATGCTTTCGAATGCGGACGTAATCAACACGTATTTAGTAAAAGAAAATCATAGGGTGCGCGACCAGTGCTCCGTATGGGAGTAGCCCCCGAGTGCCTATTCGAGTCATAGACTTGACGGGGGACTATGAATGTTTTCGACCACTGTCGTCTTTTGCTTGTTTCAGCCAAATATGCTTTCAGTTCTCCCTATAGGAGTAACCCTGAGTCTACAATCGAATCGTTGATTCGAATAAGGGGCTTAAGTGCAATTACCTTGTTCAAAAGTTTCTATGTCCATGTTGTTTTCGGCTGCACGGCCAGTGCTCCTGTTAGGAGTAGCCCCCCAGTGCTTGGTAGAGTTGAAGACTCGAGTGAGGACTAGTTTGGTCGAAAGATGCTCCTACTAGAGTGGATGACGTCAGTGCTGACAATGAGATGACCTCGTTTTCCCGCGTGAGGGATTTTGACGGGACGTGATGAAAGTGGGGCCCAATTTCTAACTTGGATTTGACTAGGTGTGCATAATATTCTGTGTTAACTGCGTCTCCTCGATTCTCGCGCGTAATAGGAGAAGTGGGGCAATGGTTCACTATTTACATCGCCACGCATCCACCCTGATTTGCGCCACGTGTATGGTTGCTGTGCTCCTGGCCATTGGATTGCATCTGTGCTGATGTTAAGTAGGGATCTCTGTGCGGTAATTTTCCCCACAATTCATCTTCTCCCTCGCGCTCTGCCACCATTGTTGCTCTCCTGCTGTTCCATTACTCGCACCTCCATTGCTGCGCTGGACAGCCTCAAAACCTTTCCCAGCTACTTTTTGTGCTCCCACCACAAGCACAAGATGGGGAAGAAGAAGGGCGCCTCTGCCGCTGGATCTGCAGCCGCCACCACTGCGGCCAATAAGAAAGGCACCGCCACTGTGGGCTCTCATACTGCTGCTGCAGCGATCAAGAAGAAAGGTACAGGCATGCGCGTCACGAATGGATTGTGGCGGTGGTCCGCTCTAAAGGAGACAAAGCTCTTAAACTGGTGCCAAGATGGTGCTCTTCCAGCCACTGAAGCTGATTGCCGACTGCCTGGCGACGAGGTAATCCCCAAGCCCCCTGCCGGATTCCAGGTGATGTTTCTCGCATTTGTCATTCGTGGCCTCTCTCTCACCCTCCACAAGTTTGTGCAAGGGTTAGTCTACTTCTTTGGGCTCCAGCTCCATCAGCTGACCCCCAATTCCATTATCCACATTGCTTACTTGATCACGCTTTGCGAGTTCTGGCTCGGAATCGAGCCACATTTTTGCCTTTTCAAAAAACTTTTCAAATTGAAGCGGCAGTCGGGCTGTGGGTCGGTAGTCTACGATATAGGAGGCTGTGGGATCCATGTAGACTCCAATGTCTAATAATTCTCCCTCAAGTTTAACGCATCCGTCCAAGGATGGAGGGAGAAATGGTTCTACATCCGCGACCATAAAGCCGACGACGAACACTTCGGACTCACACCTTTTGATTCAAAGGCATAGTGCAAAAGGAGGAGGTCGTGGAAGAACACAGTGATGCCCGGCGAAGCCGAAGAAACCAAGGTTTTGTATAAGCGTGTCTACGACCTCCAACTCATCCGAGGGAAGAAAGTGGGCAGCGCAGGACTCATTCGCAACTGGATGCATCGTAGAGTGCAGCCGCTGTAGGCTAGGGCGCATCCGATCTGCTGCTGGACCGGTGTTGAAGATGTCACCCGCATCTCCTGAGAAAATATTTCTTTGGTTGAAGTAGACATGAGGTTTAGGATGATGACCAAGTTCATAGACAAGGAGAAGCTCCCTGGTGATTCAGACGTTCCTCCGTTATGTGCGAGTTGCCCTCCACCTGAGGTAGCTTTCTTGTTATCTCTTCTTGTTTTTCGATTGCCTGCTAGGTTTTCCTTTATACTGACGATGCCTCTTGTGCTAGGACTAGAAAGTAAACATTGTTCCGCCTCCTCATCCTGAAGGAGTAATCCCTCGCGAAGCGGAGGAGGAGGATGAGTCGGGTTCCACTGTCCCCGTCGCTGAAGAGCAGGAAGCCCTCGAGTCCAGCGAGAACGGATCTCACAAGCGCTCCCGAAGCAAGGAATCGGAGGCTTCTTCGCCGATGATACCAAAGTTCCTTCGACTGAGGTAGAGGACCCAATCCCCGTGGTGCCTGTACACGTCATGGCTCCTCCTCCACGGAAGAAGCTGAGGAGACCGAAAGAGGTGTCTAAGGATTCTTTCAACCTTGATGACTTCGATTGGTAAGTTTGTACTTCTGCTAGTTTGTCCTTATGTCCTAAAATCTTGTCCTCTGAAGTTGCTTTGTATGTTTTTGTAGCAAAACTGCGTCGTCATCATCTGATGATTGCCGCTTCCTGAAGGAGACTAGAGTCGCAGACTCCAAAGATAGGGATACGGTGGAGCGGTCTTACTCTCCCTAGGTGGCAGCCACCTCCGGTGCCAATTCGTGAAGGTCCCCTCACGGGGGGGGGGGTTAGATGGTTCCCCGGACGTCTATGCAGAAGGAAACTTTGGAGTCCCTAGAGGAGCATGTAATATTTCTTGACTATATCAGTCGAAACTAGGTTGATGTTGATGCCTTCTCTATTTGCATCCTATTCTGAAAGAATCAGTTTGCCTTGCCGAACAGATTACATCCTTGGGTCGTTAGCATGCTTTGCTGGAGACCCAGCATCGCACATTCGAGGGTGAGTTTTGCACTCTTTATCTCTATACTCTGGGTATAAAAAATCACCGATATTAAATTTGTGCTATCATTCTTTGTAGGCTAGAACAATGAGCTCCTTCGTCACGTCATCTCCCTTGAGAAGGGTCTTGCCACACCAGAGAAAAAACGCGATGAGGCACTCGAAGCTTTGGAACGCTCCACCCAGGAGTCGTAGAAGCGCGAGGAGGACCTGCTAGCCGCTGCAGCTGATAGGGAGAATGTGTTTGTGGAACAAGTTCTCTCTGTTGCTAAGGCCCTCTCAGGTATGGTTATATGCCATTTTTTCTGCATTTGCCTATGTTTGGTTATGCTCATCTATGTCTTATGTAGATGCTGCCAATGTGAGCTTTGATTATCAAGCTTTGGATCACCAAGATGCTTTGGCCGGTGCCGTAGCTGCAGTCGAAGACCGCAATGTCTCTGTCAGGCATTCCCTCGAGAAGGCCAAGGGTGTGCTTGGGCGTCTTCGAGAGGTGATGGTCCCCAAGGAAAGCTTATCGAAGATCTTGATGGCTTGGTGGAGTCCTTCACTGAAGGCGTTCCCATGGACTTCAAGAATGCCCAGAGGAGGGTCGGAGCGACCATGGGACTCGCGATGGTGCAAGCTCATGGTGTTGATCTGAACCCGAGCACGGTCTCTACGGCGATGCCGGTTACTGCGGATGGCCAGCAGGTAGTGTTTGCTCCCTTTGACACTCGTTGTCATAAATATGGGCCTTGGCTCATTGAGACACTTGCAAAGTACTCGACAGAGCTGAGGCGGTCGTAGATGGCAAAGGCTACGGCATCAGAGGCTGCAACTAAAAAGGCCGCAACATCGGAGGCTGCTACTGACTCGAGGAAGCCCCCGAGTGCTAATGTGTAGCTATAGGTTGTCCTTTGTTATTCGTTTGTAATATTATAGATTCTCCAAACTTCTTTGACCTTCGTTGTGGTTGTGGGGTGTAACACCCTCGAATCGGCCCTATGCAAGTTTCAGCGCTTCCCGCCAAACCCGCAGAGAAATGATTCAAGGACGCCCACCAGGCACTTTCATGCGGGTGGAAAACGAAGTAATACCATTACAAAATAGTTCATGATGGAACCCACAGAACATATATATATATACAACAAAGACTCAAAGATTCAAGAATACAAATATACAATACAAAGATCCAAGTCACCTTGAAAACGATATAACATCCGAGTACGGATAAGATACAAATGGGGCTAAGAGCCTTGAAGAATAACCAATGGCGTCCATAACCCTGCCCAGGCCAAGCCGGAAGGGAAACCCTACTAACGACATCGAACTCATACATGTTTAAACAAAAGGGGTGCCGACAAAGGGCAAAGGAAAAAGGGATCGGTCAGTACTGAGGCCAGTACACGGCAAGGATAGAATTCGGTGGCTCTCGCCTACATAGGTATGGTGGACTGAAGCGGCAGCGAAGCATGCGCTAAACAACCTATAGAGACTCAAAACCACTGTCGGCTATTAGAGAGGGATAAGAAAGACCTATTCAGAACCACCTGATACTTACACCAAACATACCCATCCTGGTATTTCCCCCTCGAGACCAAACGAGGAAGTCATGCCGAGAACACTCACACAGTTGGCAGTTTTATTCATTCCATTATAGTTGCAACACTTACTAGTCAGATATAGATAGCATGAGTCATCCTGATATCATAAGTAGTCGGTAGTTTTAGTTAACCATTCCGTTGTAGTTGCAATATTTACTAGTCAGATACAAATAGCATGAGACCTCCCAAAACCAGTAGTTGTTGGCACTTTTATTTACTCATTCCATTGTAGTGAATCTGATTACTAGACATGTCAAAGTCAAATTTATAGCACTACTTTAGTTATGCTTGTCTATGATCAAGATACTATCCTGTCAAGGTACATATCCGAAGAACTTTTCGATACTCGCATAACTCATCGGCCTAATCCGCGAAGAACCAAAGCACTAAAAGACCGAATGCACTATTTAATACTATGGCAGAAGATCGAGCATGATGCATGTATGATGTATGACATGGCAAAGATGCAATGCAACTAGGCAATATTAAGCGGAACCAGGGTCCCGACAATTACTTAGGTGGTTTATATTGTTTAGATACCCCGCAATTTAAATATTGACTTAACAAGGCAAAACATGGCATCGGTTTGCTACATAAATATTGACTTAACATAGCCCACATATGGTCTTCATTTTTAATTTGAGGTGAATCAGCATAATGCCCCAAACCACGAAATATGGATGCGACATGAATAATTTAATATGCAACAAGATAGATATCATATATTATAAAAATAAGGGCCTCGGATAGGGTCACACATTGGGGATCGACTCCGGGGTCTCAGGATCGGTCTTAGGATCTTCGGGATCAGGGCTTGAAGGTTCCGGCTTAGAGTGTCCATGGAGAACTTGGTTCAGCATAGGTCAAGGTGAAATTGTTCGGTGCCGGTAGATCTTGGGGTACCTCTTTGGCACCACGGAGAACTAGACATCGGGGTTGTTCCTGTGACGATCCTTTGCGACACATGTGCCTAGGGTGAACCAACCATCCTTGCAGTGACTGCACTGTCACCATCAAACCACACTAATACATCAATCAGGGCACCATCAGGTGAAGCAACAGGAACCCCAAGCACAAACACGGCAGCCCCATACCGCAAACACTGGCAAAGAGACACGAATGAAGAGAGGGCCATGACCAGACAACACGATGAGCTTGGTCACGACACGCGGGAGGCTACGCTCGTGGGGACACGCGAGCGACATGGCAGAGGGTGGCGGCACGACGGGGCTCCGGCAAAGCAGGGCGATGGTGCTGCCAGAGAGCGATGCAGGGCCAGCGGTGCTCGGAGATGGTGGTCGCGCGGGGCGAGCTCGCGTCAGGGAGGACCCGTGATAGGGTCGACAGCTACCGGGGTAAGGAGAGGTCGAGAAGTGGCCTCGGCAACAGAGGAGTGGCAGGGGGCATCGGAGATCCCCGGCGAGGTGCTGCAGATGACGGCGGCTGGGTCGAGGGAGAGGGCGTGCCGATAGTGGCGGTCGGGTCAAAGCAGAGGCGACACGCACGATGGAGGAGGCGAGCGGCAAGGTAGAGAGGGCGAGCGGGAGAGGCAAGCGGAGGTGGCGGCCGGAGCTTGCTCGCAGAGGAGTGCGGGGTCGCTGGTGGCAGGGAGGTGCGGAAGCAGCAGAGAGCGACGAGGCTCAGAAACGGAGTGGAGGCGGCGCCAGGAAGGGGTCAAGAGACATAGAGCGATCGCGAGGTGCAGGTAGGGACTTGCGTTGCTTCTCGGTCGCATCGAGGTGGGTCCAAGGTGGGGTTCGCGTGGGGTGCGCGCTGGGTGCGGGGCAGGGCGGGGGGCTCGACCGCGTGTGTGAGTGCGGTTCCAGGGTGGCGGCAGCGGAGGGTGGGATGGCTGCTAGGGTTTGGTTTGTTTCAGACGGGGTTGTAGGCTGCTAGCTGCTGGGCTTTGGGCCTGCCGACTGGCGGCCTCCCCTAAAACATTTTTCATTTAATTTTATTTGTTTTCTGTTTAGATAGGATTTTACAAATAGTTTTTAGACAAATAAAAGATCCGGAAAAGGCTGGGGTTTTGATTTTGAATAAAAGAGGGGACAATTAGAAAATAAAGATAGGCTTTTGGAAAATAGTTTTAGGCAAACAGATGCATGATGATGATGATGCTCAAATGCAATGTGGCATGATGACATGAGCATGCGGTCATGATGATTCATAAAATAAAAACAACACACGATTTTCTAGTAGTTGTTTTACCGGGGTGCTACAATTCGACACCACTAACAATGGATCTCGCCCTCGAGATTTGCCTCATGGTACGGAAAAGAAGGCCGGCGGTCTAAATCTTCTCGCTTCGTGTAGATCCTCGCGACACCACTAACAGATATTGTTGCTCCATCTTGAAATCGTCGACACCACCAACACGGAGTCATTGTTCACGTCTATCGAGAGAACACTCCGGAGGAACAAGGACAAAGATAAATGTATCAAAAGGTAAGGCCACCTTTAACTTCTGTGGAAGGAGTAAAATTTCATTGATCCACCCATTCAATATACAGAAGCGAATGATAAGAGTAGTGGTATGCTCGTGACTCCATCCCGCACTCAAAGCATTACTTTGCACATGAATAGGAGAATTATGCAACCAACTCTCGAAATTTAGACTTAAGATCTTGACAAGCGATGTTAGGAAATAGAGGAGTGATGTAGGCTCTTCGTCGGATCTAGCATAGACGATGAAGTCGGAAGGGAAACAACGAAAGATACAAAGAAAAGATTTCAGTGGATTTTGATCCACCAAAAGGTACAACCGATGAAGGGCTACTCCGATGGAACGAAGACCAGATGTGGAAACACCGTTGCAAGAGGAAGGAATCGAAACCCTGAAGGTATGACGGAAACACAACCACGAGAATTCTTGGACCCAAAGAAAAGGTAAGAGAGCAGATTCAAAACACACAGAGGTAAGAGGAGAATAGCAGAGGGGTAAGAAGCAAAAGCAGACCTAATCAGATCTATCCAACCAATTTTGCAAAATAGTTTTGACACTCTACATCGGCCGTTAGCTAGGTTATCCTTCAGGCTGGACCAGTGGGGTATCGTAACTGCTGAGCTCTGATACCACTTTTTAACACCCTCGAATCGGCCCTATGCAAGTTTCAGCGCTTCCCGCCAAACACGCATAGAAACGATTCAAGGACGCCCACCAGGCACTTTCATGCGGGTGGAAAACGAAGTAATACCATTACAAAATAGTTCACGATGGAACCCACAGAACCTATATATATACAACAAAGACTCAAAGATTCAAGAATACAAATATACAATACAAAGATCCAAGTCACCTTGAAAACGATACAACATCCGAGTACGGATAAGATGCAAATGGGGCTAAGAGCCCTGAAGAATAACCAATGGCATCCATAACCCTTCCCAGGCCAAGCCGGAAGGGTAACCCTACTAACGACGTCGAACTCATACCTGTTTAAACAAAAGGGGTGCCGACAAAGGGCAAAGGAAAAAGGGAGCGGTCAGTACTGAGGCCAGTACACGGCGAGGCCAGAATTCGGTGGCTCTCGCCTACATAGATATGGTGGACTGAAGCGGCAGCGAGGCATGGACTAAACAACCTATAGAGACTCAAAACCACTATCGACTATTAGAGAGGGAATGAGAAAGACCTATTCGGAACCACCTGATACTAACACCAAACATACCCATCCTAGTATTTCCCCCTCGAGACCAAACGAGGAAGTCATGCTGAGAAAACTCACACAGTTGGCAGTTTTATTCATTCCATTATAGTCGCAACACTTACTAGTCAGATATAGATAGCATGAGTCATCCTGATATCATAAGCAGTGGGTACTTTTAGTTAACCATTTCGTTGTAGTTGCAATATTTACTAGTCAGATACAAATAGCATGAGTACTCCCAAAACCAGCAGTTTTGGGCACTTTTATTTACTCATTCCATTGTAGTGAATCTGATTACTAGGCATGTCAAAGTCAAATTTATAGCACTACTTTAGTTATGCTTGTCTATGATCGAGATACTATCCTCCAAGTCGTCCATACCCGCGGACACGGCTTTCAGAAAGATTTACCCTGCAGGGATGCACAAATAGCAACACACGCACGATCAACCTCGGAAAAACCAAATAAAAACCCAACGAGGCTTTCACGACAAAGCAATCACAAGATTCATAAAATATTTCAGGGGGCCACCCCAATAAGCTACCCGCAACAAAGTTGGCCGGCTCCGAGATGGACCCAGGGTTTGCGACAATGGCTGTAAACGACTAGGAACCCGAAAGTGTGACTGGGTTTGTCGATACCACG
The DNA here is from genome assembly GCA_023614405.1 of Avena insularis. NCBI lineage: Eukaryota > Viridiplantae > Streptophyta > Magnoliopsida > Poales > Poaceae > Avena > Avena insularis. The sequence goes on from CM042684.1 coordinate 445,061,466, forward strand.
AAAACATTTTACATTCCTAAACAGTACAGGTGCTTCACGCACAATCGTAAATAAAGCAGTAAAGCATGGCATAAGTACAGGATAGTAATAAAGCTCCAAAGTAGTTTGTGTCCCTAAGAAATAAGAAATGAATCAAGCTTTGGCTAAGGGGATTCATGATCCCACATGCGGATAGTGCGATAGTCAAGGAACAAGTATCAAGTGAGCAGTTAAAAACCAAATATTTGTTATTGCCCACCGATGCCTCTGCATTAGTTATTTATATTCCCATCAATTAATCAAGTTGTTTTTAAAGTCATGATCATCTCCACCATTTATCATGTGCGAACTTGCCGTCAACGGTGGAACGACAATGACGCGAAGCAACACATAAGAAAGCCACTACGACTCGCAAGGCCGACTATCTATCAAACAACGAGCAATAGGATGTGTCCATGGCAATATAGAGGCTGCAAGGAGTATAAAGGGTGCACGGAAACTAAAGCATCGCAACACGGATAACAATAAATCAACAAGAGGAAATAAAGGATATAAAAGCAAAATAGGTAGAAAGGGGAGATGCTCGCCTGGAAAACATAGCGAAAGGTACATATCCGAAGAAATTTTCGATATTCGGATCAACTCATCGGCCTAATCCACGAAGAACCAAAGCACTAAAAGAAACACCGAATGCACTATTTAATACTACGGCAGAAGATCGAGCATGATGCATGTATGATGTATGACATGGCAAAGATGCAATGCGACTAGGAAATATTAAGCGGAACCGGGGTTCTAACAATTACTTAGGTGGTTTATATTGTTTAGATACCCTGCAATTTAAATATTGACTTAACAAGGCAAAACATGGCATCGGTTCGCTACATAAATTTTAATAGAGCCAATATAAGCCTAGCATAGCCCGCATATGGTCTTCATATTTAATATGAGGTGAATCGGCATAATGCCCCCAAACCACGAAATATGTATGCGACATGAATAATTTAATATGCAACAAGATAGATATCATATATTATAAATATAAGGGTCTCGGATAGGGTCACACATTGGGGATCGACTCCGGGGTCTCAGGATCGGTCTTCGAAACTTCGGGATCAGGGCTTGAAGGTTCCGGCTTTGAGTGTCCATGGAGAACTTGATTCGGCATAGGTCGAGGTGAAGTTGTTCGGTGCCGGTAGATCTTGGGGTACCTCTTTGGCACCACGGAGAACTAGACATCGGGATTGTTCATGTGACGATCCTTTGCGACACATGTGCCCAGGGTGAACCAACCATCCTTGCAATGACTGCACTGTCACCATCAAACCACACCAATACATCGATCAGGGCGGCGTCAGGTGAAGCAACAGGAACCACAAGCACAAACAGGACAGCCCCATACCATAAACACTAGCAGAGAGACACGAATTAAGAGATGGCCATGACCAGACGACACGATGAGCTTGGTGACGGCATGCGGGAGGCTGCGCTCGTGGGGACACGCGGGCGACATTGCAGAGGGTGGCAGTGCAACGGGGCTCCGGTGAGGCAGGGCGACGGTGCTGCCAAAGAGCGATGCAGGGCCGGCGGTGCTCGGAGATGTTGGTCACGCGGGGCGAGCTCGCATCAGGGAGGAGCCGTGATAGGGTCGACAACGACTGGGGTAAGGATAGGACCGAGCAGCGGCCTCGGCAACAAAGGAGCGTCAGGGGCGTCGGAGATCCCTAGCGAGGTGCTGTAGATGACGGCAACCGGGTCGAGGGAGAGGGCATGCCGACAGCGGCGGCCGGGTCGAAGCAGAAGCAGCACGCACGGTGGAGGAGGCGAGCGGTAAGGTAGAGAGGGCGAGCGGGAGAGGCAAGCGGAGGTGGTGGCTAGAGCTTGCTCATAGAGGAGTGCGGGGTCGCTTGCGGCGGGGAGGTGCGGAAGCAGCAGAGAGCGACGAGGCTCAAAATCGGAGTGGAGGCGGCGCCAGGAAGGGGTCAAGCGAAGCAGAGGGATCGCAAGGTGCGGGTGGGGACTCGCGTTGCTTCTCGGTTGCGTCGGGGTAGGGCCAAGGTGGGGTTCGCGTGGGGTGCGCGCTGGGTGCGGGGCAGGACGGGGGGCTCGACCGCGCGCGTGAGTGCGGTTCCAGGGTGGTGGCGGTGGAGGCTGGGATGGCTGCTAGGGTTTTGTTTGTTCTGGACGGGGTTGTAGGCGGCTAGCTGCTGGGCTTTGGGCCTGCCGACTGGCGGCCTCCCCTAAAACATTTTTAATTTAATTTAATTTGTTTTATTTTTAGATAGGATTTTACAAATAGTTTTTAGACAAATAAAAGATCTGGAAAAGGCTGGGGTTTTGATTTTGAATAAAAGAGGGGACAATTAGAAAATAAAGATAGGCTTTTGGAAAATAGTTTTAGGCAAACATATGCATGATGATGACGATGCTCAAATGCAATGTGGCATGATGACATGAGCATGCCGTCATGGTGATGCACAAAATAAAAACAACGCACGATTTTCTAGTAGTGGTTTTACCGGGGTGGTACAATTCGACACCACTAACAATGGATCTCGCCCTCGAGATCCACCTCATGGTACGGAGAAGAAGGCCAGTGGTCTAAATCTTCTCGCTTCATGTAGATCCTCACGACACCACTAACAGAGATTGTTGCTCCATCTTGAAATCGTCGACACCACCAACAAGGAGTCATTGTTCACGTCTGTCGAGAGAACACTCCGGAGAAACAAGGACGAAGATAAAGGTGTCGAAAGGTAAGGCCACCTTTAACTTCCATGGAAGGAGTAAAATTGCATCGACCCACCCATTCAATATACAGAAGCGAATGATAAGAGTAGTGGTACGGTTGCGACTCCATCCCGCACTCAAAGCATTACTTTGCACATGAATAGGAGAATTATGCAACCAACTCTCGAAATTTTAGACTGAAGATCTTGACAAGCGATGTTAGGAAACAAAGGAGTGATGTAGGCTCTTCGTCGGATCTAGCGTAGACGATGCAGTCGGAAGGGAAACACCGAAAGATACAAAGAAAAGATTTCAGTGGATTTTGATCCACCGAAAGGTACAACCGATGAAGGGCTACTCCGATGGAACGCAGACCAGATGTGGAAACACCATTGCAAGAGGAAGGAATCGAAACCCTGAAGGTATGACGGAAACCCAACCACGAGAATTCCTGGACTCGAAGAAAAGGTAGGAGAGCAGATTCAAAATACGCAGAGGTAAGAGGAGAATAGCAGAGGAGTAAGAAGCAAAAGCAGACCTAATCAGATCTATCCAACCAATTTTGCAAAATAGTTTTGACACTCTACATCGGCCGTTAGCTAGGTTATCCTACGAAATTTGGACGATCAGGGTATCGATACCACTTTGTAACACCCTCGAATCGGCCCTATGCAAGTTTCAGCGCTTCCCGCCAAACCCGCATAGAAATGATTCAAGGACGCCCACCAGGCACTTTCATGCGGGTGGAAAACGAAGTAATACCATTACAAAATAGTTCACGATGGAACGCACAGAACATATATATATACAACAGACTCAAAGAGTCAACAATACAAATATACAATACAAAGATCCAAGTCACCTTGAAAACGATACAACATCCGAGTATGGATAAGATGCAAATGGGGCTAAGAGCCCTGAAGAATAACCAACGGCGTCCATAACCCTGCCCAGGCGAAGCCGGAAGGGTAACTCTGCTAACAACGTCGAACTCATACCTGTTTAAACAAAAGGGGTGCCGACAAAGGGAAAAGGAAAAACGGAGCGATTAGTACTAAGGCCAGTACACGGCGAGGCTAGAATTCGGCGGCTCTCGCCTACATAGGTATGGTGGACTGAAGCGGCAGCGAACCATGCACTAAACAACCTATAGAGACTCAAAACCACTCTCGGCTATTAGAGAGGGATAAGAAAGACCTATTCGGAACCACCTGATACTAACACCAAACATACCCATCCTAGTATTTCCCCCTCGAGACCAAACGAGAAAGTCATGCCAAGAAAACTCACACAGTTGGCAGTTTTATTCATTCCATTATAGTTGCAACACTTACTAGTCAGATATAGATAGCATGAGTCATCCTGATATCATAAGCAGTGGGTAGTTTTAGTTAACCATTTCGTTGTAGTTGCAATAACCATTTCGTTGTAGTTGCAATATTGACTAGTCAAATACAAATAGCATGAGACCTCCCAAAACCAGTAGTTTTTGGCACTTTTATTTACTCATTCCATTGTAGTGAATCTGATTACTAGACATGTCAAAGTCAAATTTATAGCACTACTTTAGTTATGCTTATCTATGATCGAGATACTGTGATCCAAGTGGTCCATAACCGCGGACACGGCTTTCAGAAAGATTTACCCTGTAGGGGTGCACAAATAGCAACACACGCACGATCAACCTCACAAAAACCAAATAAAAACGCATCAAGGCTTTCACGACAAAGCAATCACAGGATTCATAAAATATTTCAGGGGGCCACCCCAATAAGCTACCCACAACGAAGTTGGATGGCTTCGAGACGGACCCAGGGTTTGCGACAATGGCTGTAATGACTGGGAACCCGAAAGTGTGACTGGGCTTGTGGATACCGCGAAAACATTCCGCATTCCTAAACAATACAAGTGCTTCATGCACAATCGTAAATAAAGCAGTAAAGCATGGCATAAGTACAGGATAGTAATAAAGCCCCAAACTAGTTTGTGGCCCCAAGAAATAAGAAATGAATCAAGCTCTGGCTAAGGGGATTCATGGTCCCACATGCGGATAATGGGATAGTCAAGGAACAGATATCAAGTACTCGGGGCCTACGGGACACAAGTGAGTGGTTAAAAACCAAATATTTTCTATTGCCCACCGATGCCTCTGCATTAGTTATATCTATTCCCATCAATTAATCAAGTTGTTTTTAAAGTCATGATCATCTCCACCATTAAGCATCTCCACCATTTATCATGTGCCAACTTGCCGTCAACGGTGGAACAACAACGACGCAAAGCAACACATAAGCAAGCCGCTAGGATTCGCAAGGCTGACTATCTATCAAACAACATGCAATAGGATGTGTCCATGGCAATATAGAGGATGCAAGGAGAATAAAGGGTGCACGGAAGCAAAAGCATCGCAACACGAATATCAATAGATCAATAGGAGGAAATAAAGGCTATAAAAGAAAATAGGTAGAAAGGGGAGGTGCTCGCCTGGAAAACATAGCCGAAGGTATATACCCGAAGAACTTGTCGATACTCGCATCAACTCATTGGCCCAATCCGCGAAGAACCAAAGCACTAAAAGAAACACCGAATGCACTATTTAATACTACGGCAGAAGATCGAGCATGATGCATGTATGATGTATGACATGGAAAAGATGCAATGCCACTAGGCAATATTAAGCAGAATCGGGGTTCTGAAGATTACATAGGTGGTTTATATTGTTTAGATACCCCACAATTTAAATATTGACTTAACAAGGCAAAACATGGCATCGGTTCGCTACATAAATTTTAATAGAGCCAATATAAGCCTAGAATAGCCCGCGTATGGTCTTCATATTTAATATGAGGTGAATCGACATAATGCCCCCAAACCACGAAATATGTATGCAACATGAATAATTAAATATGTAACAAGATAGATATCATATATTATAAAAATAAGGGTCTCAGATAGGGTCACACATTGGGGATCAACTCCGGGGTCTCAGGATCGGTCTTCGGATCTTCGGGATTAGGGCTTGAAGGTTACGGATTCGAGTGTCCGTGGAGAACTTGGTTCGGCATAGGTCAAGGTGAACTTGTTCGGTGCCGGTAGATCTTGGGGTACCTCTTTGGCACCAGGGAGAACTAGACATCGGGATTGTTCCTGTGACGATCCTTTGCGACACATATGCCTAGGGTGAACCAACCATCCTTGCAATGACTGCACTGTCACCATCAAACCACACCAATACATCGATCAGGGCAGCATCAGGTGAAGCAACAGGAACCACAAGCACAAACACGGAAGCCCCATACCGCAAACACTGGCAGAGAGACACGAATGAAGAGAGGGCTATGACCAGACGACACGACGAGCTTGGTGATGGCACGCGAGAGGTTGCGCTTGCAGAGACACGTGGGCGACATGGTAGAGGGTGGCGGCGCAACGGGGCTCCAGCGAGGCAGGGCGACGGTGCTGCCAGAGAGCGATGCAGGGCCGGTGGTGCTCGGAGATGGTGGTCGCGCGGGGCGAGCTCGTGTCAGGGAGGAGCCGTCATAGGGTCGACGGCGACTAGTGTAAGGAGAGGACCGAGCATCGGCCTCGGCAATAGAGGAGCGGCAGGGGGCGTCGGAGGTCCCCGGCGAGGTGCTACAGACAACGGTGGCCCGGTCGAGGCAGAGGGCATGCCGACGGCGGTGGCCGGGTCGAAGCTGAGGCGGCAGCGCACGGTGGAGGAGGCGAGTGGCGAGGTAGAGAGGGCGAGCGGGAGAGGCAAGTGGAGGTGGCAGCCGGAGCTTGCTCGCAGAGGAGTGCGGGGTCGCTGGCGGCGGGGAGGTGCGGAAGCAGTAGAGAGCGACGAGGCTCAGAAACGGAGTGGATGCGGCACCAGGAAGGGGTCAAGCGAGGCAGAGGGATCGCGAGGTGCGGGTGGGGACTCACATTGCTTGCCGGTCGTGTCAGGGTGGGGACAAGGTGGGGTTCGCACGGGGTGCGCGTTGGGTGCGGGGCAGGTGGGGGGGCTCGACCCCGTGCATGGGTGCGGTTCCAGGGTGGCAGCGGCGGAGGGCAGGGTGGCTGCTAGGGTTTTGTTTGTTCCGGACGGGGTTGTAGGCTGCTAGTTGCTGGGCTTTGGGCCTGCCGACTGGCGGCCTCCCCTAAAACATTTTTAATTTAATTTAATTTGTTTTCTTTTTAGATAGGATTTTACAAATAGTTTTTAGACAAATAAAAGATCCGGAAAAGGCCCGGGTTTTGATTTTGAATAAAAGAGGGGACAATTAGAAAATAAAGATAGGCTTTTGGAAAATAGTTTTAGGCAAACAGATGCATGATGATGACGATGCTCAAATGCAATGTGGCATGATGACATGAGCATGCGGTCATGATGATGCACAAAATAAAAACAACACGTGATTTTCTAGTAGTGGTTTTACCGGGGTGCTACATGGGGATGCCCCCTCTGAGACTTGTTGAACTTCGATGCTTCTACTTTTGATGTTATTTTGAATGGTTGGTCTTATTCGTCTATTCCTCTGATTGGATAGGGTCCTTCGAGTGATCCGTCTGACACACCTCCCACCGATGAACCTGTGGCGCAACCACGTTCAAAGGTGGAGGAATTGTCACTGATGTCTCGATTGCGTGATCGCATAAAACACTTGGAGCGAGATATGCCCATGATCCGTGGTAGTGCTGACGTGTGGAAGTCGAAGGCCGAAAAAGCTAGTGAGCATGAGAAATATCTTCTTGGGGAGGTGGCTAAAATGAAAGAGCAATTGAAGTGTTAGTTTATCCAGCCTCTTCTCTTTTCCTAGTCGTTTGTGGCGTCGATTTGCGCTTATGCTTTGTACTGCTCTTTGCAGTTGTCAGTACTCGCCTTCCACAGGAAGAGAGAGAATGAGTCGCCATTCGACTAGACTGTTTGACCCAGGAGCAGCTGGAAGCTAGCGGGTACTTTTGGGTTGACCGGGATCGCGTAGTCGTGTTGGCAACGTTGCAGGATCATATGTCGCAGGTGCTGCTTTACTTGAAGATAGCACAGTCATGCTTGAACCACATCTTTCGGGCAATGTTCCCCTTGGATGCGGTGCCTTCAAGCTTGTTAGCTTTATTGAAGAAGTTCCAGGAAGCCAGCGCAGTTCGCGAGTGCATGCATCAGTAGTTAGTCGCGGGTGGTAAGGCTGCACTAGCACTTGTGCGACTGCATCAACCTGATTTGGATTTGGTGGCCGTTGCCATAGGGCCGCCACCCCCGCCAGAGGGGATGGCATGGAACATGGTGCCCCATTATCGCGTGGTTGATCAGCCAGTCGAAGACATCGTCGAGTTTTTCGAGGAGCGTACCAACGTTCTCCTTTTACGCTAGTAGGGTAGTTTTGAATCTGCACAGAGATGTATAGGTGTTGTAAAGTTTGTATAAGTGAGTTGGGTGTTTTTTGTTACCCGTTTTTATGTAAAGCTTGCTAGCTTGTATATTTTTCGAGTAGCATGTACTCTATAGTTCCTTTTCACTAGCCTGACGCATATTTATCTTAGCACCTTGCCAACTTGTCAGGTGCATTACGGCTGGGTTGGGTTTACCAAGGGCTCTATTATTAGTATGCCAGCTACTCGGGTTACTGCGTTATTCGTGTAACGAGGCGGAAAGGGTGGCGCAGCCCCAAGTGATTTAATTGCAATTAAAAACAGAAGCACAAAGTTGGTGGCACTTAGCTTTATTTATTCGCATAATATTGGGAGATACAATGTGTGGCTAAGTAGCCTGGCTAAGCAGCCTTATTTGTAAAGTAAAAACATCTAAGAGTAGAAACGACGCAGCTGCACGACGTTCCAGGGTTGGAGTATGCCACTCCACTCTCTACGTCTTTTAGGCGATAGGCGCCACCTAAGATTACTTTGGTAATCACATAGGGTCCCTCCCAGGGGGACTCGAGTTTGAGGTGTCCTTGCTGCTTCAGTTGCAGGACGAGGTCTCCTTCGATGAAGGACCTTAGGCGTAGCCTTCGGCTGTTGTAGTTGCGGAGATTTTGCTGGTAGATCATGGATCGTTCCATTTCTATCTCACGTTCTTCGTCGAGGACGTCGACATAGTCTTCGAGTGTGGCAATTAATTCTTCCTCACTATATGCTATGACCCTTGGGGCCTTGTAGCGTACTTCTGTAGGTAGTACTGCCTCGACACCGTGTACCATGAAGAATGGAGTATAGACTGTGGCGCTGTTTGGACTTGTGCGCAGGCGCCATAGTACCGATGGTAGCTCCTCGAGCCAGCACCTAGTAGCCCTTTCGAGTGGTCTTAGGAGCCTTTTCTTGATGTCACTGCAGATGAGGCCATTGGCCTTTTCGACTTGACCATTGGTCTGAGGGTGCGCCACCGAAGCATAGTTGATGTGGATTCCCAAGTTTTCGCAGAAATCCTAGAATTCGTTCCAGGTGAAGTTTGTTCCGTTGTCCGTGATGATGCTGTGCGGCACCCCAAACCAGAAGATGATAGACTCGAAGGATTTGATGACGATGGTCCCTGATTGGTTTGTCACTGGCATGGCCTCAATCCACTTGGTGAACTTGTCGACTGCAACAAGGAGGTAGACGTGCCCTCTAGGTGAAGATTTTTGCAGTTTGCCGACCATGTGAGTCCCCATTGTGCGAAGGGCCAGGCCACGGGTATTGGCCTGAGCTCTGCGCCAGGTGCGTGCGGTTTGTCCACAAATCTTTGGCAAGCATTGCGCCTCTGTACGATGTCCTTAGTGTCGCGCATTACCATTGGCCAGTAGAATCCAGCTCGTAGAGCTTTGGCGACAAGGGCTCGACTTCTGGCGTGATGGCCGCAAGTGCCTTCATGTATCTCGAGGAGGATGGCTCTTCCGTATCCATTAGAGAAGCATCGTTGAAGGACTCCTGTGATGTTGCGCTTATACAGTTCACCGTTGATGATGGCGAAAGCCTTGGATCGTCGTGCTTTATGCCGCGCAACTGTCGGGTCATCTGGCAACCTTTTGTTGAGCATGTATGTGATGTATGGTTGTGTCCAGGATGGCTCGATCATCATGACCTCCATGGGGCCTTCGAGTCCTGTCTCTTGCTCCATATCCTCAAGTGCTTTGAGCTCGTTAGGTGGCATAGCCCCCGAGTCCTTTGATGTGCTGGCTTGCTGCTCTGGAGCCTTTGGTTTGACGGAGCTCTCACAGATTTACTCTAGGAATACCCCAGGTGGCACCGAGGAACAGGTGGAGCCGATGTTGGCGAGTGTATCCGCCTCTTTTTTTTTCATGACCAACGTGTCACAGTTTGCAACCATCGAAGTCTCCTTTGAGTGCGTCATAGAGGTTGCGATAGGCAATCATGTTGTCGCTCAGAGAATCGCACTAGTTCATGGTTTGATCCACTACCAGCTTAGAGTCATCATAGATTTGGCCATCCGCATCCCATGGAGCAAGGCCTCGTATTCATATTCATTTTTGGAGGCGTGGAACTGCATTCACAGAACGTACCTCATCTTGTCACCTTGTGGCAATGTTAGGATGACGCCGGCACCATCTCCTTCTTGACGCTTTGATCCGTCAAAGTGCATTGTCCATAGAAAGTACATGCCTGGCATATCAGGGAGCTGGTTCTCCATCCAGTGGACGAGGAAGTCCGGAGTACTTGGGACTTACTCGTGTCTCGCTTCTCGTATGTGATGTCTTGTGGAGACAGTTCTATCCCCCAAAGCGCGACTCATCCGGTGGCGTCGGGGTTGTTGAGGATGTGCCCTAGTGGAGCGTCGTTCACCACAATGATGGGGTACTCCTGGAAGTAGTGGCGCAGTCGTCGGGCTGTCATGAAGACGCCATATAACAGCTTCTGATAATGCGGGTACCGCTGTTTTGTATGTGTGAGCACCTCGCTGAGGTAGTAGACTGAGCGTTGTACTCTGTGGACTTTATTTTCTTTGGCTCGTTCTACTACAAGCATGGTACTAACCACTTGGTTGGTGGCAGAGATGTATAGCAGTAGGGGCTCCTTTTCTCAAGGTGTTACCAACACCGGCGAAGTGGATAGTAGATGCTTGAGGTCTTCGAATGCTTCTTGTGCTTCTTCCGTCCACTCGAACTTTTCAGCTTAGCGAAGGAGTTGGTAGAAAGGCAGTGCCTTCTCGCCCATTCGACTGATGAATCGGCTGAGTGCCGTGATTCACCCAGCTAGCTGTTGGACGCCTTCGACATTCTTTGGCTTCTCTATGGCCAGTATGGCCTTTATTTTCTTCGGGTTAGCCTCTATCCCTCTCGTGGACATGAGGTACCCGAGCAGCTGCCCAGATGGTATGCCAAAGGCGCATTTTTCCGGGTTTAGCTTGATCCGGTAGCGGTCGAGGTTATCGAAGCTCTCGCGGAGATCGTCGAGTAACGAGGCTTCCTCCTTAGTTTTGACGAAGATGTCATTGACGTAGACTTGAATGTTGCGGCCAAGCTGGCTCTAGAGGCAGGCCTACATACACCGCTGGTAGGTGGCCCCTGCGTTTTTCAGCCCGAAGGGCATCGTCGTGTAGTAGAAGACGCCGAAGGGCGTGATGAAGGACGTTTTCTCCTGGTCTTCCTCCTTCATTCGAATCTCGTGGTAGCCTGAGTAGGCATAGAGGAAGTAGAGGCATTCGCATCCCACGGTGGAGTCCATTATCTGGTCGATCCGCGGCAATGGGAAGTGGTCCTTTGAGCAATGTTTGTTCAAGGAAGTGAAGTCCATGCACATCCGCAGGATATCCGTGTCCTTTTTAGGAACGAGTACGTCGGTTGCCACCTAGGTGCTTTCCTTGATCTCTCGTATGAAGTTAGCGTCGAGGAGTCTGTTGACTTCCATGCCTACCGCTTTTGCCCTTGGTTCCGATAGTCGATGTATCGTCTGCTTCACTGGTCTTGCTTCAGGATTTACATTGTGTTGGAATTATGCCCTAGAGGCAATAATAAAGATGTTATTATTATAATTCTTGTTCATGATAAAGTTTATATTCCATGCTAGAATTGTATTAAGCGGAAACATTAATACTTGTGTGGTTTGTGAACAACACCGTGTCCCTATTACGCCTCTATGGACTAGCTCATTGATCAATGATGGTTAAGGTTTCCTAACCATAGACATGAGTTGTCAATTGATAATGAGACCATATCATTGGGAGAATGATATGGTGGACAGACCCAAACTAAGCAAAGCTATTAGATCGTTTCATCGTGTTCGTCTTTGCGAAGCTTTTCTCATGTCAAATATTGTATTCCTTAGACCATGAGATAATACAACTCCCTGGTATCGGAAGAAAGCTTTGAGGTCATCAAACGTCATCCTATGAGAGGGTGATCATAAAGGTGTCTCTCGGTGATCGGAAAGTATCATTGGGTTGTATGTATTGAGATGGAATTTGTCCTCCCAAGTCGGAGAGATATACTTAGGGCCCACTCGGTGTCGATATCAACACCGCTTGCAAGCATGTGGTTAAGGAGTTAATCACAAAGTGATATCGGATTCTGAACGAGTAAAGTACTTCGTGAACGAGATTGAACTAGGTATGACGATACCGACGATCGAATCTCGGCAAGTAAAATATCGCGAGACGAAGGGAATATATATATGGGATTGATTGAATCCTGGCATCGTGGTTCATCCGATATGATCATCGATGAATGTGTAGAGTCAATATGGGTGCCCATACCCGATGTTGATTATTGATAGAAGATCATGTCGCATATTCTCGAACCCATAGGTCACACACTTAACGTGTCTCGCTAGGATAGATTGGATACTTGGTTTATGAATTTTTGTTGGTCTCGGATGGGATCCGGGACATCACGAGAGGTTCCGGAATGGTCCGAGAATAAGATTCATATAAGGCAGTTTTTGGAGTTGAATTGTTCGGATTAATCGGTATTGTACCGGAAGCTTCTAGAACCTTCCGAAGGGGGCCAACGTGGTCCCACCTTCCGGGAGGGGCATGGGCCTATGAGGGAGTGTCCTGGCGCATTGGGCCAGGGCAAGGCCCATAGGGCCCAGCCGATCTAGATAAGTTTAAACTCGTTTAAACTAGAGATAGGGTTTCTAGATAAGGGAAAGTTTAAATCGTTTAAACTAGAGATAGGCTTGGAGGATGGGCAGGCTGGCCGCACCCCTCTATATATAGAGGGCTGGTGCCCTCCCCACACACACCTTCCTCCAAACCCTAGTAGCCCCGCCTTCCTCTCCCTCCCGACTGCTTGTGGCGAAGCCTGCAGAAATTCTCCACCATATACACCGCGCCGTCGCGTTGTAGATCCAATCTATCTCTCCACCATACTTGCTGGTCCGAGGAAGGAGGAGACGTCGAGGTGCTGCACGTGTGCATCTCACGGAGGCACCGCCACTTGTGGTGCTAGATCGGATCGGATCGCGAGGAGGAGAAGTGAGTACGACTACATCACCCACGTTCCGACGAACGTTCCGCTGTGCGAATCTTCAAGGGTATGAAGATCTAATCCAATCCCTCTCGTTGTTTGCATCTCCTAGATTAGATCTTGGCTTTCCCTCTGTTCGTTCCATAGAAAATTTTGATTTACCATGCTGCGAAACCCTTCAGTGGTATCAGAGCTAGATCTATGCGTAGATGTGATTCACGAGTAGAACGCAACATGGTTGTTGCGGGCGTTGATGTTTTCTGTTGCAAGCCTCTTGTTTGTGTTCTTCTTATGACGCGGGATAGTGAGATTGAAGTGGTCCAGGCCAACCTTACGCGACGTCGTTCGCGAGACCGGCTCCGCACTTGACGTGTGGCTTGTACCACACATGCGGCTGGTGGATGTCAGTTTCTCTCACTATAGTTGTCATGGGATTAACACCGGAGTTTGGCAACCATAATATCACCGTTGTGGCTTTCCATAGGTAAGAATCGTTCTTAGCATCTACTCCCATAAGACACGTAAAACATGCAACAACAAAGTAGAGGCGTCTAACTTGTTTTTGTAGGGAGTGTTTTCTGTGATATGGTATGGCCCAAGATGTGATGTGTATAATGTATGCGATGATCATGTTTTGTAATGTTTCACGACTTGCATGTCGATGAGTACACAACCGGCAGGAGCCATATGGTTGTGTTTATAATTGTGTATGACCTGCGAGTCAACTTCTTATACGCCATGTAATAGCTTTACTTTATCGCTAAGTAGTTAGCAATAGTTGTAGTTGCTATTCGTGGTGGAGGCAATCATGGTGGAATGATGGAGATCATGCCGGAACGCACAAGATGGAGATCATTGCGTGAAGATTGGCTATACCATGCCACATAAAGTTATATGCATGTGATGTTTATCCTTTTATGTATCTTATTATGCTTAGATCGCGACGGTAGCATTGTAAGATGATTCCTCACTTAAAGATCAAGATAAAAACTGTGTTCTCCCCAAGTATGCACCGTTGCGAAAGTTCGTCGTGTCCAAGCATCACGGGATGATCGGGTGCTATAGACTCTACGCTCACATACAACGGGTGCAAGACAGTTTTGCACACGCGGAAATACTTGGGTCTAACTTGACGAGCCTAGCATGTACAGACATGGCCTCGGAACACAAGAACCGAAAGGTTAAGCATGAGTCATATGAATGATATGATCGACACTTCGTTGTCCACCATTGAAACCACATCTCTTCTCGTGATGATCGGATTAGGTGTGGTGAATTTGGATCGTGTTCACTAAACAACTTGAGGGATGTTGAATTTAGTGGGAGTTCATCTAGTAATTTGATTAAGTTGAACTATTTATCATGAACATAGTCTAAATTGTACTTGCAAATACTGTAGATCACATGGCCAAGTCCAACTTCAACTTCAACGTTTTTGCTGAGAAAGAAAAGCTTAGAAACAATGGGTCTAACTTCACCAACTGGTTCCGCAATCTAATAATCATTCTGTTCCGGACAAAAGGACTATGTCCTTGAGAAAGCGTTAGGTAACCCTCTGCCAAGCTAGCGCTGATGAGAAAGCTGTCTATCATCAAGAAAGATGATTATGGTGTGATTAATAGCACCATGTTGTTTGCTATGGAACCGGAACTTCAAAATCGTTTTGAAAACTATCCCGGGCCCTTTGAGATTCTCGAAGAGTTGAAAACCATGTTTCAGACTCAGGCCCGTTCTGAGAGATATGAGATCTCCGAGAAGTTCTTTAACTGCAAGATGGAGGAAGGGAGTTCCGTTAGTGAGCACGCCATTAAGATGTCGGGCTACACTCAACGCCCTTGAGCAACTGGATCAAGATTCCAGAGGAGCTCAAGATTGACAGGTTTCTCGCAATCACTCCTCCCAGCTACAAAAGTTTTGTAGTGACTCATAATCAGATTGGTTCCACTGATATGATCACCGAGCTCTTCGCAAAGCTGAAGGCTGTGGAGGTGGACATCAAGAAAGATAATCATGTGTTGATGGTCAATGAGCCCTCCTTTAAGAAAGGTAAAGGTGCAAAGAAGCCCTTCAAGAAAGGCGGCGGCAAGCGCGTTGCCCCTGCTGAGAAGAAGCTCAAGTCTGGTCCTAAGCCGGAAACTGAGTGCTTCTATTGCAAGGACAAGGGTCACTGGAAGCGCAACTGTCCGAAGTACTTAGCGGACAAGAAGGCTGGCACCATCAAAGGTATATTTGATATACATGTTATTGATGTTTTCCTTACTAGCCCTCGTTGTAGTGCCAGGGTATTTGATCTTGGTTCGATTGCTAATATTTGTAACTCGAAGCAGAGCTACGGAATAGTGACGGCTTTGCGAGGATGAGGTGACGATGCGCGTTGGCAACGGATCAAGAGTTGATGTGATGGCCGTCGGCACGCTCTCCTTAGTTTTACCTTCGGGATTAGTTTTAAACCTTAATAAATGTTATTATGTGCCTGCGTTGAGCATGAACATTATTTCTGGATCGTGTTTATTGCAAGACGGTTATTCATTTAAATCGGAGAATAATGGTTGTTCTATTTATATGAGTAACATCTTTTATGGTCATGCACCTCTTGTGAATGGTTTATTTCTTCTAAATCTCGAAAGGGATGAAACACACATCCATAACATTGAGGCTAAGAGATGCAAAGTAGATAGTGATAATACTACTTATTTGTGCTTGTCGTCTAGGTCATATTGGTGTAAAGCGCATGAAGAAACTCCATTCTGATGGACTTTTGGAGTCTCTTGATTTTGAATCATTTGACACATGCGAACCATGCCTCATGGGCAAGATGATCAAAACCCCGTTCTCCGGTATGATGGAGCGAGCAACGGACTTGTTAGAAATCATACATACCGATGTATGTGGACCGATGAGTGTTTCGACGCGCGGTGGATATCGCTATTTTCTCACTTTTACCGATGACTTAAGTAGATATGGGTATATCTATTTAATGAAACATAAATCTGAAACGTTTGAAAAGTTCAAAGAATTTCAGAATGAAGTGGAGAACCATCGTAATATAAAGATTAAGTTTCTACGATCCGATCGTGGGGGCGAATATTTGAGTTATGATTTTCTCACGCATCTCAAAGCAAGTGGAATCGTTTCACAACTCACGCCACCCGGAACACCACAGCGCAATGGTGTGTCTGAATGCCGGAATCGAACCCTATTAGATATGGTCCGATCGATGATGTCTCTTACTGATTTGCCGTTATCATTTTGGGGTGATGCATTAGAAACCGCTGCATTCACTTTAAATAGGGCTCCATCTAAATCCGTTGAGACGACACCGTATGAACTGTGGTTTGGTGCTAAACCTAAGTTGTCGTTTCTTAAAGTTTGGGGATGTGAAGCTTACGTCAAGAAGTTGATGCCGGACAAGCTCGAACCCAAAGCGGAGAAATGCGTCTTCATAGGATACCCTAAGGAAACTATTGGGTATACCTTCTATCACAGAACCGAAGGCAAAGTGTTTGTCGCAAAGAACGGTTCCTTTCTTGAGAAGGAGTTTCTCTCGAAAGAAGTGAGTGGGAGGAAAGTAGAGCTAGACGAGGTTATTGAACCTTCTCTTGAATTGGAGAGTAGCGCAGCACCTGAAATTGTTCCAGGTCACCGCACCAACAATAGAGGAAGCTAATGATAAGGATCATGAAGCTTTGGACGATGTCACTGCTCGAGCGTCAGGTCGACAAGGTCGCGTGCCCTCCCGAGTGGTACGGCAACCTGTCTTTGACTGTCTTGTTAGTAGAAGACAGTGAACCTACGAACTATGAGGAAGCGATGATGAGCCCAGACTCTGAGAAATGGCTAGAAGCCATGAAATCCGAATTGGGATCCATGAGCGAAAACCAAGTATGGACTTTGGTGGACCCTCCTAGCGACCGAAAGGCCGTTGAGTGCAAATGGATCTTCAAGAAGAAAACGGACGTGGATGGTAATGTTACCGTCTATAAAGCACGGCTTGTTGCGAAAGGTTTTCGACAAGTTCAAGGTGTTGACTACGATGAGACTTTCTCTCCCGTAGCGATGTTTAAGTCCATTCGGATTTTATTAGCAATTGCTGCGTTTCATGATTATGAAATATGGAAGATGGATGTCAAGACTGTTTTCCTCAATGGCAACATTGATGAAGAGTTGTATATGATGCAACCCGAAGGTTTTGTCGATCCTAAGGATGCTGATAAAGTATGCAAACTTCAGCGTTCCATTTATGGACTGAAGCAAGCATCTCGGAGTTGGAACCTTCGTTTTGATCAAGTGATCAAGAGCTTTGGATTTGTTCCAAATTGCTACGAAGCTTGCATCTACAAGAAAGTGAGTGGGAGCTCGGTGACGTTTCTGGTACTATATGTGGATGACATATTGATTATTGGAAATGACATCAACATGCTTAACGATGTGAAGAGTTATTTGAACAAGTGTTTTTCAATGAAAGACCTAGGTGAAGCTGCTTATATATTGGGCATCAAAATCTATAGAGATAGACAAAGGCGCTGATAGCTTTAAGCGGTACATACCTAGACAAAGTTACGAAAAGGTTCGAATGGATAAGGCATTGAAAGGTTCAGTGCCTATGTTGTCGAGTAAGATATTGAGCAAGGCTCGTGTCTAGCTTCTGATAAATGATAGGGAAGCTATGAGCAAAGTGCCTTATGCCTCGCCATAGGTTCCATCATGTATGCCATCTTTGTGTACTAGACCGGATGTGTCCAATGCTCTTAGTTTGACGAGCAGATATCAAAGTGATCCAGGAGTGGAACACTGGACAGCCGTGAAGAACATCCTAAGGTACCTAAATAGGACTAAAGAAATGTTCTTAGTCTATGGTGGTGATGAACAGCTCGTCGTAAAAGGTTACGTCGATGCTAGTTTCGACACCGACAAGGATGATTCTAAATCTCAGACAGGATACGTGTATATTTTGAATGGAGGAGCTGTGAGCTGGAAAAGCTGCAAGCAAAGCGTGATCACGGGATCTACAGTAGAAGCGGAATACATGGCTGCTGCAGAAGCGTCAAGTGAAGGAGTTTGGATCAGGAACTTCATCACTGAGCTTGGCGTGGTTCCAAGTGCATTGGACCCACTGGAGAGATTGTGTGACAACACTGGCGCCATAGCACTCGCTAAGGAACCAAGATATCATCCAAAGACCAAGCATATCAATCCGAGATTATATAGCAGATGGAGATCTGAAGATCAGCAAAGTACATACAGATCTGAATGTCGCAGATCCATTGACTAAACCTCTTCCACGTGTAAAACATGATCAGCACCTCAGTGCCATGGGTGTGAGATTGTTGCCAAATGTAAACTAGATTATTGACTCTAGTGCAAGTGGGAGACTGTTGGAATTATGCCCTAGAGGCAATAATAAAGATGTTATTATTATAATTCTTGTTCATGATAAAGTTTATATTCCATGCTAGAATTGTATTAAGCGGAAACATTAATACTTGTGTGGTTTGTGAACAACACCGTGTCCCTAGTACGCCTCTATGGACTAGCTCATTGATCAATGATGGTTAAGGTTTCCTAACCATAGACATGAGTTGTCAATTGATAATGAGACCATATCATTGGGAGAATGATATGGTGGACAGACCCAAAACTAAGCAAAGCTATTAGATCGTTTCATCGTGTTCGTCTTTGCGAAGCTTTTCTCATGTCAAATATTGTATTCCTTAGACCATGAGATAATACAACTCCCTGGTATCGGAAGAAAGCTTTGAGGTCATCAAACGTCATCCTATGAGAGGGTGATCATAAAGGTGTCTCTCAGGTGATCGGAAAGTATATGTTGGGTTGTATGTATCGAGATGGAATTTGTCCCTCCCAAGTCGGAGAGATATACTTCGGGCCCACTCGGTAATCGATATCAACACCGCTTGCAAGCATGTGGTTAAGGAGTTAATCACAAAGTGATATCGGATTACGGAACGAGTAAAGTACTTGTTGTGAACGAGATTGAACTAGGTATGACGATACCGACGATCGAATCTCGGGCAAGTAAAATATCGCGAGACGAAGGGAATATATATATGGGATTGATTGAATCCTGGCATCGTGGTTCATCCGATATGATCATCGATGAATGTGTGGGAGTCAATATGGGTGCCCAGACCCCGTTGTTGATTATTGATAGAAGATCATGTCTGCATATTCTCGAACCCGCAGGGTCACACACTTAACGTGTCTTGACGCTAGGATAGATTGGATACTTGGTTTATGAATTTTTGTTCGGAGTCTCGGATGGGATCCGGGACATCACGAGAGGTTCCGGAATGGTCCGGAGAATAAGATTCATATAAGGCGGCCGCTTTTGGAGTTCGAATTGTTAGGATTAATCGGTATTGTACTAGAAGCTTCTAGAACCTTCCGGAAGGGGGCCAACGTGGTCCCACCTTCCGGGAGGGGGCATGGGCCTATGAGGGAGTGTCCTGGCCGCATTGGGCCAGGTGCACAAGGCCCCATAGGGCCCAGCCGATCCTAGATAAGTTTAAACTCGTTTAAACTAGAGATAGGGTTTCTAGATAAGGGAAAGTTTAAATCGTTTAAACTAGAGATAGGCTTGGAGGATGGGCAAGGGCTGGCCGCACCCCCCCTCTATATATAGAGGGCTGGTGCGCCCCCTCCCCCCACACATACACACCTTCCTCCAAACCCTAGTAGCCCTGCTGCCTTCCTCTCTCCCTCCCGACTGTTTGTAGGCGAAGCCCTGCTGCAAAAATTCTCCACCATATACACCGCGCCGTCGCATTGTAGATCCAATCTATCTCTCCACCATACTTGCTGGTCCGAGGAAGGAGGAGACGTCGAGGTGCTGCACGTGTGCATCTCATGGAGGCACCGCCACTTGTGGTGCTAGATCGGATCGGATCGCGAGGAGGAGAAGTGAGTACGACTACATCACCCATGTTAAAATGAGTTTAACTGTCACGAATCTTCAAGGGTATGAAGATCTAATCCAATCCCTCTCGTTGTTTGCATCTCCTAGATTAGATCTTGGCTTTCCCACTGTTCGTTCCGTAGAAAATTTTGATTTACTATGCTGCGAAACCCTTCACATTGAGTGAGTGCTTGTCGAATTCCCTGGGAACCCCTGGCATGTCTGCTGGACACCAGGCGAAGATTTCCCAGCACTCACAGTGGAATTTGACGAGCGCGAGTTCCTATGCGGGACTCAAGTTGTTGGCGATGAGGGCCGTCTTGGTTGGTCCGTTGGATGGTCCTGGACCGCCTTGGTGTGGACTGATGAGTCAAAGGACCGATCAGGTGAATTTGGCTTACTCGGAGGAGGTAGACTATTGTCTGTCGACTCCTTCAGCCGCGCCAGCTCCTCCTGCATGCCGAAAGACTATGAGATAATGTCGCAGCTGTCTGACCTCTTGAAGCTTCCGTTGATAGTGATAATGTCGTTAGGGCCCGACATCTTCATCTGCAGGTAGGCATAGTGTGGCACCGCCAGGAACCTCGCGAACGCGACACATCCGAGGATACAATGATACTGCGAGGGCCAGTCCACCACTTCGAATTCGATGCGTTCTCACCGAAAGTTTGTTGGCGTGCCGAAGATGACGTCCAAGCTAATTTTGCCCAGGGGATATACGCCCTTCCCTGGGATGATGTTGTGGAACGTTGTGTCTGCGGTTTCCAGGCATGGCAGGGGGATTCGCATGGCACACAAGGTTCTTGTGAACATGAGGTTGATGCCGCTGCCACAATCCATGAAGACATGACTCATCTCGAAGCCGCCAATTTGCGCCCCGAGCACCAAAGGCGAGGCACCTGGCGTGGGTGATCACGCTTATCGAAGGTGATATAGGACTCACACCCACTGAGGTACTCAGTTATTGGGGTGGAGAATTAACCGCCAAGTTTATTTGGCGAGTGATTGACTTTTGCACTCTGTTGGAGGGGCGTCCTTTTTGGATCATGCCCATATTCTCCAGCGGTCATGGGTACTGCTCGCCTTCATTTTTCTGGACTGGCGCAACCGCAGGTGGGGGTGTTCCGGGTGGTGGTGGTGGCACTCCGTGAGCCACGGCACCCGGGTCAGCTCCATAGCCTTGGTTTGTCGCATCGTGATTCATCTGGGTCAGGCCTTCGTGGAGCCTGAGGAACTCGCGACAATCCTTCAGGAGGTGACTGGATTTTTTCTTGCCGTCATGTTTGTCGATGTAGAAGTGTACATTGCAAGGTTTGGACAATTTTGCCTAGATAGATGTTCCAGGTGCCTCATCACGGGTATGACGTTGCCATACTTGCGTAGTTTTTCCTCTGTCGCGGTATCCACCACTACGGTATCCGCTATTGCGGTTGCTGTCGTCGTGCTTATTGGTGTAGCCAGCCGCGACCATGTCGACTTCCTCGCGGTCCTCGTAACCGTGCATCCGTTGTTTTCCTCGGCAATCACGTCTGCGACCAAGGTCATCATCATCGTCTGAGTGAGCATGGTTTTTTTCATCGAGTCCTCTCCATCAGCCCACCTGTTGGTGACCTCCATCAGGTGGTCAATTGTTTTGGGATTCGAACGGCCCAACTCCTCCCTAAGCTCTATGCGGCGTACGCTGCCATTGAATGCGTCGATTGCACGGTCCTCGGAGATGTCCTCTACGGAGTTTTTGATGATAGACCACCTCTGAATGTATGAGCGCAACGACTCGCCAGTCTTTTGGTAGCAGCGTCTTAATTCTTCGATTGATGTGGGCCTCTTGTAAGTGCCCTTGAAGTTTCGCACGAAGCTGTAGACCATCTCATCACAGCTGCGGATCGACCCACGTGGGAGGTTGTTAAGCCATGCACGTGCGGCACCCTCTAGTTGTAGCTGGAGGCATTTCATAGCCGTGCTCATGCTTCCGCCGGGCAGCCTAACAGAAGAAATATGATCCTCCAGCCAGATCTTCGGGTCTTGGAGGCCGTCGAATTTCGGGTTCGCTGATGGGAGTTTGAACCCTTTTGGCATTCTCTTTTGTCGTATGGCTCTGCTGAAGCAGCTAGCACCACAGAGCTCCGTCCCATCATCTTCTGAGCCAGTCGAGCAGGCACGCCTTGCACGCATCTTGTCGACCTTGCGCTGTGTGATGTCATCATACGCGTCGTAGTCGTAGTCGTGTCGTCATGAGCAACGTCGCCGCGACAAGTCATGGTCGTCGTCGCTGGAGGAGGAGGGGGAGTAGTATTTGGCCAGAGCCTTGCCTTTCCATGGCTCCGGTGATGGATCTTTGGTGAGCGCATCTTCAACTAGTCCCAAGCCAGCGATTGTAGATCGATGCATGGCGGACCATGGGTCCCCAACTGGCGGCTGGTTGTTAAGAAGGTACATGGTGGCTGCTGTCACCGCTGCCTGTGGTGTTTTCGGGAGCATGTTACCCCGCGTGTCCACCGTCATGGACGAGAAATCGAGGACTCGAGTGGCCTCTTCTTGCTCCCTACCAGTGAGGTGAGCCAGTCGAGAGCATCTTCTGGCGCCTGCCTGATCGTTGCCTCTGGAGGAGGATCCTCTAATGGAAGAGAGCTGAGCTCGTCGGAGGCTCGACTTGTCCGCTTCCCTTCTGCGCTCGTCAAGCTGGGCGATACTTGTTGCTGGCGCTTGAACTCCTCCTTAACACTACAAGAAAAGTTGGCTTTTACAACGGATGATTTTCATGGTTTAAGGCCCATTTTTCGTGGCTAAAAAGTCTTCTACGACGGATGCCCATCATGGTAAAAGCCCCATCACAAAAGAATCTACCATGGTTTTTTCCTGACCATGGCGGATCGCACCCTTCAGCCACGAAAACTTGTTCCATCGTAGATCTGTTCGCCAGCCGCGTTGACTGCTGACGTCATGCAAAATGCCACGTGGCAAACACCGTTAAGACCCAGTTACCGCCGTTAACGGCCATAGAAACCATGGTAGAAGTCAGGCCTAGCCAAAGCCTGCTAATAATTAAGTGGGTCGGCCCATTAGGGGAGCCCAATAAGATTATGGCCTGTTACTGTTTCGTCCTGCACTATTTGAAATGGGCCCAAAAGAAGCGACCGGCAGTGGCCCGAGAATGTTAGGCCCGTTACTGTTTCGGCCTATAGAAGCCCACACTGTTCGAATACTGTGTGGCTCGTTAAAGACCTGCGTTAAGTAGGCCCAATACTGTTAAGGCTTACGGTCAGCACGTCACTATTCGCATAGCTCGTCCTGGGCCGCCTGCGAACAACCCACTTTTGAGAAGGTCCGATACTGTTCTGGCCTTTTACAATACTGGCTCGTTACTGTTCTGGCTGTCTACTATTCATGTATGTTACTGTTCTGGCCCTTTACTGTTCTGGCCCGTTACTTTGCTGGTTGTCGCTGTTCTGGCCTGTTACTGTTCTGGCTTGTTGCTTTTCTGGTCTGTTACTATTCTGGCCTGTTACTATGCTGGGTTGCCACTATTCTGGTCTGCTGGTGTTTTGGCCTGCTACTATTTTGGCCTGTTTCTGTTTTAGATTGTTACTGTTTTGGCCTATTACTGTTTTGGCCTGGCCTATTACTGTTACGGCTATTCTTTATCGTACATTATTGCTTTGGCTTATTCTTGTTTTGCCTATTCTGTTCTACTCAGTTGCCTTTACTGTTTCGGTAATTCTGAAGCCCATGCAAATATCAAAAAAGGAGTATAATTAGCGAGCATCTTTTACTGTTCATGGAAGGCGCCATACAAGAAGGGCAAATAACAAAACCCTATACAGTTACCTAATCGACCTGGCTGGCGTAGTTATGGTACCGCCATTCGTGGACGGCATCAACTAAATGCCTGCATGGCCCATGCGAGTTATCTAGATATTACATCAACTGCAAACTTCTTAAAAATATTACATAATATGAACAAAAGGGGAAGAAAATTCAGCATAGTTGCCAATCAAGTAGATATCAGAGTCCTCAGTTTGCTTTCTCAATCCATCAACTGCATGTCCCTTTGAGTGTGACAGCTACATTGGAAAATCACCTTGAGACATGATCTTACAGTCCCCTCTTTGGTGGTGATAGCAATAATTGCAGTCTGAAACTAACTAAAAACAAGTTAATACACCAAAGAAGACAAACTACTCATAGCTAAGAATTAACCAGATATGAATTATAACTGCATAATACGAACATGTAGAAGGAATGCAAACCATGAATGAACTATCTAGTAGAGGATAGTTATGTTGTTGCCTAGGACGAACCAGAACCAGATACGAGATATAATGGTGTGGCTTGTGAACCTGTAGAACAGGACAAACAAACATTAGACAAGTATGCCAACAATGAAATGAGCAATCAAACAAAGTGTTTCTTAGAATTTCAGTATAAACTAGCTAGGTCATTTTAGAAAATATATATGGAAGCAGGGGTATCTCCTGGAATGCAAGAGACATTGGGTGACTCGAAATTTGCGGTGAGCTACACAATGGCAGGCAGTTACTGTCATAGCTAAGAATGAACCACATAGAAATTATAACCACAGCATACCAGAACTTGTCGAGTAGGAATGGAAAACACGAATGAACTATATAGTAAAGAATAATTATGTCGTTGATTAGGACGAACCAACACCAGATACAGAAAATATATAATGGCATCGTTGGTGGACCTACAGGCTGTGCAAACCAACATGTCTAGTGTTGCCTTTTTGAGCTCCATGCAAAGAAAAAGAAAATAGTCAGTGTTGCATATTTTGAAGAACCGGATGGCAACAACAAGATTATAATCAAACTAGTACGAAGAGTTTGAACGGGTACTACATGATAGCAGAACGATGCTAGGGAGGAAATAATAGCAGGAACTTAGCTCAGGAATAACCAGATAAAGTCAGTAACTATGGATCAGGGAATCCACACTAATATTTTCCACTGACATTACATTTTGCAAGAACTACACAATAGTAGGAAATTACTGGTGTACGGAGCAGCTAAGATAAGAACATGTGCATGACAATATAATAGACATGTGCATGACTTGAAATTTGTAAAGCAGCAAATGCAAACCAACATGTCTACTGACATTGTATGTACTAGCACGAAGAACAGGCGTGCCCAGTGACTTGCATGTACTAGCACGATTACAAAAATGCAGTTCACTCTGACAGGCTTGAACCTACTATACCGTTGACAAAACAATAACGGGTTGGAGATTTGGTTACCTTGGTCGGAGAGGTGTCTAAGCATCATCGGTACCATGCGAGTGACGTCCAGGTCACCGAGGGTGCTTCGATTGCGGTGGATGTTGGCGTCGGGGAAGAAGATCTTTAACGGTCGATGCTGGTGCAGTCAACGGTGATGACTCTGTAGCTGGTCTGGAGCAGTGGACATGGAACTTGTTGAACTAGATCATGTCTGGTGGACAACAGTGAAGCTGCTCCAGTACGGTTGCGTAGCTTTCGGCAGTGGGGAAGCAGAGCGTGGGTGGTCGATGATGCCATAGGCATGGTGAGCGAGACCACAACTATGGTGGAGTGGCAGAGAGACCCGATGAACTAGATCCTATAGGGTGGGCGTCGATGAAGAGGCTCCGGTAGCCGTGGAATTGCCGCCGGGTGATGCGCGCGGTGGTCGTGGAGGTGAGGGCGTGGGAGAGAAGCCTGGGATTTTGAGAGGGCCAGCTGAAAAAACTACGTGAATCGGGACTATGGAGGTGAATAGAAAATAATTACGATCGTGCCCCCAAGCTACGGACTTTAGCATGCCCATAGGGCGTCTAAACAATGGGTAGAATGGGAATTTTAAAGTCAAAAGTTTTTGAAACGGAGGAGTGCAAAATTCTTCAAAGTCGGTGTGTTATTTTGCCGCTCGACAGAGATTTTGTATTTGGCTACTGGGCAAATAATAATAATAGAAAAGTGGTACTCCCTGGTAGGAGATTTCGGCTCAAAGTTTTTGAAACAGTGGGGCGGGAAATGCTTCAAAGTCGGTGTTTGATTTTGCCGCTCGACAGAGATTTTGAATTTGGCTACCGGCCAAATAATAATTAATAGTAAAGTGGTAGTCCCTGGTGGGAGATTCAGCCTCAAAGTTTTTGAAACAGTGGGGCGGGAAATGCTTCAAAGTCGGTTTTTCATTTTGCCACTCGACAGAGATTTTGAATTTGACTACCGGCCAAACAATAATTAATAGAAAAGTGGTACTCCCGGGTGGGAGATTTGGCCTCAAAGTTTTTGAAACGGTGGGGCGGGAAATGCTTCAAAGTCGGTGTTTGATTTTGCCGCTCGATAGAGATTTTGAATTTGGCTACCGGCCAAATAATAATAATAGCAAAATGGTACTCCCCGGTGGGAGATTTCATCAAAAAGTTTTTGAAACAGTGGGGCGGGAAATGCTTCAAACTTAGTGTTTGATTTTGCCGCTCGACTGAGATTTTGAATTTGGCTACCAACCAATTAATAATTAATAGTAAAGTGGTACTCCACGGTGGGAGATTTGGCCTCAAAGTTTTTGAAACAGTGGGGCGAGAAATGCTTCAAAGTTGGTTTTTGATTTTGCCACTCGACAGAGATTTTGAATTTGACTACTGGCCAAATAATAATTAATAGAAAAGTGGTACTCCCTGGTTGGATATTTAGCCTCAAAGTTTTTGAAACGGTGGGGAGGGAAATGCTTCAAAGTGGGTGTTTGATTTTGCCGCTCGACAGAGATTTTGAATTTGGCTACCGACCAAATAATAATAATAGAAAAATGGTACTCCCCGGTGGGAGATTTAGCCTCAAAGTTTTTGAAACGGTGGGGCAGGAAATGCTTCAAAGTCGGTGTTTGATTTTGGCGCTCGACAGAGATTTTGAATTTGGCTACCGGCCAAATAATAATAATAGAAAAGTGGTACTCCCTGGTGGGAGATTTGGCCTCAAAGGTTTTGAAACGGTGGGGCAGGAAATGCGTCAAAGTCGGTTTTTGACTTTGCCGCTCGACAGAGATTTTAAATTTGACTATCGGCCAAATAATAATTAATAGAAAGTGGTACTCCCCGGTGGGAGATTTGGCCTCAAAGTTTTTGAAACGGTGGGGTGGGAAATGCTTCAAAGTCAGTGCTTAATTTTGCCGCTCGACAGAGATTTTGAATTTGGCTACCGGCCAAATAATAATAATAGAAATATGGTACTCCTTGGTGGGAGATTTGGCCTAAAGTTTTTGAAATTGTGGGGCGAGAAATGCTTCAAAGTCGGTTTTTGACTTTGCCGCTTGACAGAGATTTTGAATTTGACTACCGGCCAAATAATAATTAATAGAAAAGTGGTACTCCCCGGTGGGAGATTTGCCCTCAAAGTTTTTGAAACGATGGGAGGGAAATGCTTCAAAGTCTGCGTTTGATTTTGCCGCTCGACAGAGATTTTGAATTTGGCTACTGACCAAATAATAATAATAGAAAAATGGTACTCCCTGGTGGGAGATTTTCCCTCAAAGTTTTTGAAACGATGGGGCGGGAAATTATTCAAAGTCGGTTTTTGACTTTTCCACTCCACAGAGATTTTGAATTTGACTACCGGCCAAATAATAATTAATAGAAAATTGGTTCTCCCCGGTGGGAGATTTGGCCTCAAAGTTTTTGAAACGGTGGGGTGGGAAATGCTTCAAAGTCAGTGTTTGATTTTGCCGCTCGACTTTGGCTACCGGCCAAATAATAATAACAGAAAAATGGTACTCCCTGGTGGGACATTTTGCCACAAAGTTTTTGAAACCGTGGGGCAGGAAATGCTTCAAAGCCAGTGTGTGATTTTGCCGCTCGATTGAGATTTTGAATTTGGCTACCGGCCAAATAATAATAGAAAAAACTAGTAGACTGTACGCTATCTGTCCTGGAAAATAAGTCCTAGAGCCACATCAACTAATCATCCATGAGCATAATAATTGCGCAGACTGGTATTTTGAATTTGGCTAGCGTCTAGGCAATATTTGGATAAAAGGTGTACTTCCTATTCAGGAATTGAAGGCCGACTGTGACATTAACTTATCATCCATAATGAAAATTGGATAACTTCGATTCAAACAGGGTTAGCTACAGATTTTGTCGCTCAACTGAGATTTTTTAATTTCGTTAATGGTACTCCCTCAGTACGAATTTAAGTCTGATTCACATCAACTGATCATCAAAATACTGACCATATTGGCAAAGAATTTGGATACATAATCTCTGATTCAAACGGGGTAGGCGGTAGAATTTGTTGATGGATTGAGATTTTGAATTTGGCGGTTGTCCAAAGAAGAAAAAATGTTTGTGAGGTTCATGAATCCAAGGCTGAGAGAGTGAGGTTGGGGCATAGGATTTTTGTGCATCGAGCATACGGTAAAAACATAAAAGCATGATGTGAAACAAATACTCCCTCCGTTTTTGTTACATGGCCCCAAGCACAACCCGGGCTCTGTAGCAGGAACCATTTCACATGACCATTGTACTCACCTGTCATTGTCAGGGTTCATCTTCAATTTAGACAAGTCTCTTCATCTATGGGCTCTCGAGAATTCTGTTGATCTCGTAACATCTTCAACTCCGCATCACATGTTAATGCTTTCTATCACATATCATCGATTGCTCGTCTATGCACTTCCTATTCAGCCCGTAGTGCTACAATTTCTTCCTGACTAGACAAATACGGCAACTTGGACTTGGACTTGGACTTGGACTTGGACTTGCACTGCCACAACCCAGCATTATGTAGGACCGTGCTTTTACGATGACCTTCACCTTTTAGTACCATTTTAAATGTTTCCAGACATTCTTCTTGGGTTTGTTCTAGACCATCCTTCCTAGGTTTTGCCATCTCCTCATTCAATTTAATCTGTAAGGTTATTAGTTGGTAGACATGGGTGAGAGAAGAAAAGCTAGTACAAACAAACATGCAGACAACACATTTAACCTGTCTATGGACAAATCTTACAAGTTGGCATTGCTGATTACGCATCATATATATTGTAGTAAAAGTATAGCTATCTGATCATACTGATAAGAATTTTATCACTAGCATGCAATAACAGGACTATGCCAACATGGCATCTGTCTGTTTCTTCATCGTTGGGTACATGATATACACAAGACAACTCTTTGTACAGCTGAAAACTGAAACTCACACTAGTTAGAAATCATCTAGTACTTAAATTAAAAAGAAACTGGGTAGAAGTTCAGGCAGTGTTGCACATCTAACTATACATATAAATCACTAAGGGTGTGTCATCACAAAATATCAATCGAACAGAAGACTTACAATAACACTCTCAGCGGAGGGATTGAGCCCTTCTTTTTTGCTTGTCTGGCATGCCTGGAATTTTTGCTGCAGACTTACCGCACCTTTCTGCAAACTAGGCAGAACACATTATCAAAATATAAGAAGCACAAAGTCTGTAGAAGATTAAAAACTAATTATTCTTACTATTGCGCTCAGGTGGCCAACCAATGCACGAGATCCAGTTCGGTTTGTTAAGCGTTGTGCAGCACGGTTTCTCAGCTTTCATCTACAAAAGGAGACTAGTGATACAAATGTGCAAATAGGAATTTTGAATGTGATATGGTATCAGTATTCACAAACCATGGATCAAACCAGTGGTCGAGAAGATCTATCCAGTGTTGGTCAGTCATAGTGTGTTCCATAGGAGTCGTTCTTTGAATATCCATGCTTGCCTTACCATCAAAGTATTTACTCTTTAGCCTATGGCGCAGCTGGCGCGAAGAATAGGAGAACATGTCCACAAGAACATACTCTACATCCTCATTATCCTGATCGAAGTTGAATTTTGTCTGT
Organism: Avena insularis; assembly: GCA_023614405.1. Classification (NCBI taxonomy): domain Eukaryota; kingdom Viridiplantae; phylum Streptophyta; class Magnoliopsida; order Poales; family Poaceae; genus Avena; species Avena insularis. The sequence continues at coordinate 445,091,305 of CM042684.1, forward strand.
CAGCAAGAATGGAACATTTGATGTGTTATGTGACTTAGAATAGAACCAAGAGCAAGCTTGAATGCATGGGACAGAGCACCATGACTTACATGTAACTTCTGTAGTAATGAATTGTAATGGTCAGGGGTCTGTTGGTGGAGCTTGAACGATGCGAAGATGGGAATATCATTCCTGAGAAAACCGCCTATTTTGTATGCTAGAAAAGCAGATTCTTCTGGATCTTCTGGCCTTTGCTTGCCAGACACAATAGAATTGATGCAATATCTAGATTGCGTTCTGGAAATTTTAGCTTCAAGTTTTTTTCCTACCGTTGGCCCTCTTTTCTTAAATCTTCGTGTAGCTGCCAATTCAACCATTACATCAAGATTGCACGGTATATATACGGAAGCATGCATCGATAATCCTTGGAACACATACCTTGTTTAGCGACGGGCTGATCAATAGGTTGGTGATCATTGCTAGCTTGTTGGTGTTCTGCCAGCAGTGTTAGGAAAGTAGAGGTCAAAACTGGTTCGGCTATCAATTGTTGCTGGGTATCTTGATTGGCAATTGGTGATTGTGGAATGTGTGGGATGGTATTTGCTGCGTCTACTACTATTGGAACCTGTGGTGTGCCCCAAGACGACACTTTTTAGCCGTATGTGAGTTTCCTGATTTTCGTTTATTGTATTTCATGGTGTGTGTTTATGTTCCACTGGTAGCATTAGCAGGACAGCTTGTTGACCCTTCGTGTTTGGTACCTAAACGTGTCTTACATGAACCAGCTGATTCCTAACACACATAACCAATACTTCAATCTGTTATAGTTCAATATGTAATGAGATGCACATGGAGAAGAAGAATAGTAAGGCAAAATGTGCTCTATATATATGATGCATGAACTAGGAAGAGGGCATTGCAAAATATTTGGTGGGGTTAAAATACAAAACATGGAAAATGTAATAGATATCTCAATTAAAAAATAGAGCAAGCACCTTAGGGGTGGAGAAGCTGGCGGACTAGCAGGGAGGTCCTCGACGGGTCCAACTTCCCGAGTCAGGTCTCCCTCAAAATATTGTTCATCAACAGAAACTAATGCTGAATCAGACACTTGCTGATCATAGTTTTTCTCCCTGCTGGTACCTGGAAGGGTCTTAGGTGAACCAGCTGATTCCTGACACACAGAAGTGATAAATTAATCTATCAAAGTCCTATGTAAAATGAGACGCGGATAGAACAGAAGAACAGTAAGGCAAGATATGCTGAACATATATAATGCATGAACTAAGCAGATGGCATTGCACAACATTTGGTGGGAATTGAGGTACAAAACATGGAAGATGAAACAAATATCACAATGACAAGACAGATTAAGCACCTTGGGCAGTGGACAAGCAGGCGGATTAGGGAGGGGTTCTCGACCGGTCCATCTTCCTGAGTCAGGTCTCCCTCGGGGTTTTGTTGATCTTGAGGATAAAATTCTGCATCAGAATCCTGGACTTCATGATTGGTGGTGGTAGCTACAAAAGATCTAACTCTCTGCAGGCTGAGCAACCTTGCATATTTGGAATTCTTTAATAATCTATCTTCCCTAATCTTTTGTTCTTCCTCATTAGTTGGCTGCAAATCACCTTACATGCATCAGCAAAAAATATATCTTATGAGATTTAAGAGCGAGGTGTGTGTAGAAGAGAAAGTCAGTACAGTGCTAGCAAGCAGTTGAAAGCTCTAAAGGAACAATGACAGACATATGCTTATACGATGCCTCGATAAGAAATGTCGGAGTACGAGATAAAAAACTCAGTGCAAGAATGCAGTGAAACAAGCAATGAACTACTTTCAGACATCAAATGCGTAAAGAGCATATGAAGTGTATGGCGGCAACCTTTGTGACACGATTTCCTTTCGGTACCTTTGCCGGACTTATGGTGAGCTATGACCTCGCCGTTCTCCCTTGAGCGGATTTGCCTTCCCATCTATCCGGCACCGTGGACATGGTCGAGGAAGCAGATCCGGTGTCGTGGAGTCAGGGAAGTGGATCCAATGAAGCTGCGACGGTGTTGCTGAGCCGGCTCTGGCATCGTGGACCTCGTGTACACAGGAGCTGATCTGGTGCGGGCCGGCATGGGGAGCTTGTAAAACATCTTCGTCGCTACAGTGGCATGCCGGTGGAGAGGCTGTGAAGGGGATATGGGACAGAAGGAGCACGATTGTGGTCGTGCAAGGTGATCTCAAGGGATTTGGCCCGAAGGGCGCAGGTGGTACTAGTCTGTTTGAAACATTGAATTGTGTGGCCCATGGGAATTTACAAGAGAAACCATGTTGAGGAATGGCCTTTGGCGTGTTGTTTCTGGACCGAAGGGCGAGATAAAAATTTAGTACCATTTGAATTTTGGACGCAGGAGCCCATTGTGGCGGGTGTTTCTGGCGCACTACTTGGTGGAAGAGGTGATTTCGGCTTGTGGTTTGTCGCTCAGTTGATTTTTTTTCTACTCAATCTACTAATGCAGTCTAAAAGTTTGACTTTAGGGCCACAGAAGTATATAGTGCTAGAATTTATTCACAGTAATGGGCACGAACTACCTTTCATGGTAATGTGTTGATTTTTGGCAAAACGTGTGTCTACAGATCTAAACGAAAGTGCAAAATAAGGTTTCAAGTTGATCACGGGAAAATGTTGTTTTTCCATTTACCAAATGGCTAGAATGAGACTGGGATACATTGTCCAGATGCAGCAATTAGGTACAGTACAGTTTCATACAGCGTGCCAAAGAAAATATCAGGCTGACAACACAAGGAAAGTCATCCTCATTATTCGAAATAACAATCTATTTGCATGGCGACTCTTTCATCACCCTTCAAAAATCATCTGCCTGCAAAGATGCGCGGAGAATCTCTGCTCGCGCTTTCACCTATTCCAAAACCGTCACGTTGATCTCATTGACATATGCATCAGCCGAATTCGGAACACGATTTTTAGCGACTAACTTCTGAAGATCAGTGGAAGCATCAAGGCCATCTTCAATAGTAGAAATCCATCCTCGGTTCAATTCTCTAATCCGCCGAGTGGATGTGTCAAAATCTGTCGTGGTGGTGTCACGGCAGATGCCATGTATAGGCTAATTGTGGGGACTAAATGCACTAGGGGAATCCAGGGAGGGATTGTGTGGTGTCCACACATGGAAGCTTTGTATTTGATTCTCCTTCACAGATTACAAGTGCTCCTAGAGCTGTATTGGGGAGAGGAGGAAGAAAGAACTCTCTTACTCTCGCCACTAGCTAGCCCTCAGAGCCCTCTCTCAGAAATCAGCCCCATCTACAGAAGCCCTAGCCCTCCTTATATAGGGGCGGCTAGGTCTCCACTTAGGGCATACATGGAGGCATATTCCAGGGAATATGCCTCCTCCCAAAATAGTAAGCCGACCGGGTCACTTTCCCCCCGTGTCATCCATGCAGAGGCTACGTGAGCCTCTGCGGCGCCCGCTTCATCCGACATTGGCTTCGTCACCTTTGTCGGCCATGCCTCGGTGGTCCGGCCTCTGTCCGCCTCGCTCACACTCCGCGTACAGTTGCCATCTTTTGACCAGCGAGATGCCTTCCTTCTCTTACAAGCTTGATATAACCCGGATCCCACATAGTTGATCCGGCCATACCTGTTCCTGCATACAAGTTAGATATATTTTACCAACATACGGTGTAAGTCGGTCGAGACCAAGTTAGGTGAATGCCCCTGGTCTGGGTTACTCCGTGATCCGTCCTGCCTTGGCGTGACTCGGCCAGCATCCGCTTTGACCTTGCCAAACCTCGGCTAACTCGGCATTTATACCCTGGCGTGACCCTACCCGGGGGTATCCCCCCAACATTAGTCCCCGAAGCTGGTGCGGTCTTAGCTGCCTTAGCCGCTAAGGCCACAGCAGGTTCAATTTCACTGAGTTTCTTGCTCCCTTTCTGAGTTTCCTCCTATCTCGGATTCTATGGGTTTACTTTCCCTTGGCACATTCCAAGTTTTTACTTGCTGGCCGGGTTACCACATACCCGTCCGGGTCATTCTTCCTTCTCTCATACACTTCCCCACGTGGAGGCTAATCATCACATCGCCTCATTTTAAGGGCCAGCCACAGTAACCGCCGCAGTAATTTTCAGTTATCACTTTAGCGCACGTCACATCATGCCTGCCTCCTCGTTAACTGCATCATAACGTCACGTCATGGGATCCGCTGCGCCCTGTGGCCCTCCCTGTGGCTCGATGCTGATTGGTTGATCCGGGTTGTACACGGCCACACCGTGTGGCACACCCACTACCCCCTCGAGGGAGTGGTTAAATAGGGGAGGGGCGCACCCCTTGGGTCTTTTCCCCACTTTTGCGCCCCTCTGCCTCTTCTTCTTCCTCATCTTCTCCCGCGACAGCGCCGCCGCCACCGCGTTTGAGTAGCAGCGTCGCCGCCGCACTGCTTCCACACACATCTGCATCGTCGCCGCCCCTGCACACCTCCTCCGCCACGGGTCCTCATCTGACCAGGCCGCTGCCACCCACCACCGCTAGTGCCAGTGAGGGCAGCGACCTCGAGATGACAGAAGAAGAGCTCATCATCGCCGAGTAGGAGATGAAAGAAGACGCTGCGACGGTGGACCGCGGTGCGTGGGCTGGATCCTGGGTCTGCCAGGATGACATGGATTGGCTCTACCGCACCAGGCGCATCCCCGCGGGCGTCACCACACGCCTCGCCTCCGCCGAACTTGCCCCCTCACCCAATCCGGGTGAGTTTATGGTGTTCCTGTCACATTTCCAGCGGGGGTTCGGTTTGCCAGTTAGCGATTTTTTCCATGACTGGTTGAACACCTACGAGCTCCAGCCGCACCACCTTCCTGCCAATGCCATCACATCTCTCTCCGCTTTCGCCTCCACGATCGAAGGCTATGCCGGATTATGGCCCACAAAGGAGCTATGGATCCGATTCTTTGGTCTTCGTCAGAATGTAATTCCAAATGATGATTTAGAGCTGGAGGATAAACAACTTACGCAGTTCGACACTGCGTCCATTTCTCCCTGGAGGCTCTCCGTCTTCCCCTGAGTTACCGGGCTGGACTCCTGCAAGGGATGGGCCCGGACTTTCTTTTATGTTCGGAACGACGGCACCGAAGACCTGATCCGGCTGCGCCCCTATACTCCGGGTCCTCCTAACCCGGAGTTGTGGGACGTTATCCCCAAGAAGCCCACAGTCTTGGCCAACCAGGTCAACAAAAGGTTCGCGGAGCTGAAGGAGCTCGGGTTGCGCAACGAGGACGCCATGATCACATTCGTCCGCAACCGGATCTCCCCTCTCCATAAAGTGTGCCACATGAGCTGGGACCGCGACCCCAACCGGGCCTCGTCTTTCGAGTTGAGCAACACAGAGATCTACCGCCGGGTCAGGGCCCTGTTCACCATCCACAAGGACTTCTCCTCTGAGTGGACGTGGGGAATTGAACACTATTGCCGAGATAGACTTCCTCCCGTGGTAAGCCTCGTGCCGCAAACTTCCTCCGAATTAAATCATATGTCGGTCGCTGTTGTATTTTTAACTCTGTTGTCTTTTCTTTCTCTTAGCAATTCCTTCAGCAAACCATCGAGGATGGCACCGACCCTACCCTCAAATGGGCGCCTGACCGGGATACCTCGGACAAGGAAGAACCGGATCAGGAGATGTTCCTCCCAATGACCGATGCGACCAAGCGACCCACCGGTAAACTCTCTTCCATTAGAGATTGGCCCGACGATGAAGATGACTCGAATGTTGAGGTGATGGAAGCATTTGACACTGTCCCCCTTTCTTATGATTTTCCGGCATCAGCTAACCCCGGTGGGCAGATCCATGAGGACCCTCCCCTTGCCGTGGGTGATCCTGTTCCGGTTGCGCCGAAGAAGAAAAGGGGAGCCGCATCAACTTCTTCCTCCGGACCTTCTTAGCCAGCCAAAAGGCGGAAGAAGTCCGGGGACAAAACTGCCTCCAAGCCTGCAACCAAGGCCCCAGCACGAAGGGCTCGGAAGCCCAAGGAGCCCCTAACCTCGGATGAGTAATCCTCTTCTCCCTATGCCATTTACTTGTTCTTCTATTGTTATAGTTTCTCATCCGACACTGTTTGATTCGGTAGGGCCGCGGTGGAGGTCCCCCAGAGTGGATCTAGTATTGATTCGCTGCTCTGGCACAGCCCTTCTCCCCCTCGTGGCGACGATTCACGCCCACCTCGTCAAGAGGAGGACAACCTTGGAGGGGGAGACTGGCCCTGCTGAGGCAGCGGCAACCACCACTTAGGCTCCACCGCAACCAGATACCACCGAGGTTACCTCAGCACCCCCACCAAAGAAGAAACCACCATCAGCACCATTACCAGCACCCTCCTCAGCAACCAGCAGCAACAAAAGCAACACAGAAGCCCTCCGCCTCGTCCGGTCTTCTCGGGCTCGTGACAAAAGTTCCCAAGGGTAAATCTGCTGCAACAACTTCCACTCCTCAGCAAAAGCCTAAGGGAAAGAAGACCCCTGACGCCACCAGGGCAACGTCCATCGAGGCCGGACAGCGCACACTCGCGTCCATGCTTTCAAAGAAAACTCCGCCACCGAAGGATGCCCCTGCCGAGCCAGCTGACACGCAACTTGTCCTGCACACCAGCTCGGCCCTTGCCCAGGTTGAGAGGAGAGAGGCGCATGCCAAGGGTTTGGTGGCACCCCACATGCTCAGCGGTGAACGATACCCTCTGATCCTGATTGAATTTGTCAATAATTGGAACAAGGCGGAGTTCATCCACAATGACGATCTCCCGGAGAAGTTCGGCCCCGCTGAATTTTCTGCGCAGATGAATACTGCCGCCAAGGCCATTAACATTGCGGGTCGGATGATGGAGGTATGTTACTTCGTATTCTCCTTTAACAAGTTGTATACATAACTGATATAGCCATTAGTCCCCGAGCCTCCGGGGGAGTAACTTGTTACTTGGCCGGATGCTCCTTAGAAAACTAACCGTAGCTCCTTGATAATTTCAAATATGCACACACCTAGAGCCGGGTTAAGTTCCACTTGGCCCGGATTTTATACACTTCGAATATGCACACACCTAGAGTCGGGTTAAGTTCCACTTGGCCCGGATTTTGTACACTTCGAATATGCACACACCTAGAGCCGGGTTAAGTTCCACTTGGCCCGGATTTTGTACACTTCGAATATGCACACACCTAGAGCCGGGTTAAGTTCCACTTGGCCCGGATTTTGTACACTTCGAATATGCACACACCTAGAGCCGGGTTAAGTTCCACTTGGCCCGGATTTTGTACACTTCGAATATGCACACACCTAGAGCCGGGTTAAGTTCCTCTTGGCCCGGATTTTGTACACTTCGAATATGCATAAGACTAAGCTATCTCTTGGTATTCTTTTCAGGTGACCACCAACCGCTGGAGCACTGAGTTTCAGCGTCTCCTAGACACTCACAAGATGCTGCGCGCCAAACATAACACACTTCTCGCTGATCATGACAAGAGGGGTAAGCTTCTTCCTCAGCATTTTTCCATTTTCCTTCATCTTCTTCTGCCGAACTAATCCATCATTCGGTTTTTGCAGCTGGGGTGGAGGCTGAGAATACCCTCATGAGGAGGAGTTTGGACCAGATAAAGGGTAAGTTATTTTTGCTCAACTTTGCTATGCTTTCCATCTTCTTTCCTCCTAGGCTCGACAAACATTCATACCTCGGCTTTGCTGGGCCAACCAATTATTTCAGCATCTCTGGAAGATAGTGTGCCCGTGCCTGATATGATGCTGCATTTTCTCGAACAAGCAGGACAGCATCAGGCCGAGCTCAAAAAGAAAGATGATGAGCTTGCCCTTCTCCGAGCCAAAGATGATGAGATCAAGCTAAAGGCAGAAATGAAGAAATTGAAAGCAGAGCAACAAACCGAACTCCAGAAAGCCGGCCAGGACTATATCGAAGAGCGCGAGCGCCTCAATCTTCAGATTGCCAAGGACCAGGATTTACTAAAGGAGGCCGACATCAAACTCGAGTCGGCGAATGCTGAACTTGTGCAACTCCGGGAGAGGCGCGACTACTGCATCATGGAGCTGTCCCGGGTTCACAGCCATATCTCAAGTAAGTTCCTTTCCTTCAACCGACATTGATCTCTCCGGGTCTGCTTCCTTTACTCATGCCACCTGTGTTATTTTTTCCAGACAAGTTCCCAGAAAGCGATGTTATTGCATCTAAGCCTGTTACCAAGTTCCGCCAGCAGAGGGGTACTCCGTCTGGTCCTGGCTCCATTCCTCTTGACCTCGAAGATCTGATAGTCAGCTTGTCCTCCCGAATTGATACCGTGAGGAACTATGGCAAGGATGTTATGGACGTCCGGATCTTCAATGCCTTTTGGCCTGAAGAAGATACTCCGGAGAATTTGTCTGTTCTTTTTGCCAGGCTTATGGACTGCGAGACTCAGCTCGACCTTTGGAGAGAATCTGCTGGGCGTGCCGGAGCTGAGATCATTCTCCACTACGTGCTCACGTGGTACGAGAAGATTGACCTCAATCTCCTTGCACGTATGCGCATAGGATCAAAGTGGTCTACTGACCCAGATTGGGTAGCTTGACGCAAGGCTTGCGCTCACAGCTTCATCCAATACGCCCCCGTTCACCAGTGGAATGAGGGCCGAGCTTTCTAGATGTCGCTGATGATGAGAATGCTGAAAATGTTGAAGATGGCTCGGATGAAGACGAAGAGGACAAGGCTTCAGATGTCGAGGAAGGCGAAGATGACGCCGAACTTCCTCCTGCTGCCCCTTGATCGAAAAAACTTTTAAATTTCATCAGATCCCCGGTATGCCGGGTGCAGTTGTATCAAGTGCATAAGTGATATTTTGCTACTAAGTTTTTATGCTGGATTGACTTGGGCGTAGTCCCCGGGTTTCATTTTCTCGTTCTTCCAATCTTTTGAATCGGCTCGCGTCTACCTTGGTTCGGTTTTATGACTTACGAGTCCGAGCTTCAAAAATTGTCTTAACAATACTTGGAAACTTTGGGACTAGCTCAAAATAATTCAGCATGATAAATTTAAAGTGCACACAAGGTTAGTTCGAAAAACAGACGTCGACTCGATTAAGTTTTTTCCCTTAGTCGTTTTTCATGTGCTACGCAATTCCAAACTTGTTCTCTTGCTTGCCATGAAGCCAAATCTTGTTGGACAGCAGCAAGTCGAACAGTTAGGTTCTTGGTGCTCACACACTACTAATCCGACCTAAATAGAAGCGACTTATGCCAGCCGACGTATAAATAATAAATACGGAAGACAACTAAAATAACTAAGGCAGTCCCTGAGTTACTGCTCGGGGTGCCAACACTTCATTGATAAGCTCATTGCCGGCATACATACTGACATATGAGAAGACTCGGATACATACACTTCTTTGCTAAGTGTAGAAAGGACGAAGTAGAGCTACATTCCATGGACGCTTAGATTCCTCGCCGGACCTATCCGCCTTGTTCTTTTCCTGTGGCTTTGCATCTATAAGATAATAAGAATCATTGTGCAATGCTTTGCTCACAATGAATGGCCCTTCCCACGGGGGGATAACTTGTGCATGCCAGCAGTATGTTGTACCAACCGGAGTACCAGATCGCCTTCCCGGAAAACTCAGGGGCTCACTTTCTGGCTATGATAGCGTTGGAGATTTTGCTAATATATGGCGGATCTGGACAATGCCAATTCTCTCGCTTCTTCCAGCAGATCAACATCATTTTGTCGGGCTTCTTGCACTTCGGCTTCTGTGTATTGGGTGACCCTAGGCGAGTCATGCTCTATGTCGGCTGGTAATACAGCTTCTGCCCCATATACCAAAAAAATGGCGTATAGCCTATTGATCGATTCGGAGTTGTTCTTAAACTCCAAAGTACTGCTGGTAGTTCTTTTATCCAGCACCCCGTTGATCTTTGCAGCGGCTCAATGAGCCGGGGTTTTATCCTGGATAATACTAATCTGTTGTATCTTTCCACTTGTCCGTTCGATGCGGGATGGGCTACCGAGGCGACGTCCAGCCGGATCTTTTTATCTCGGCAGAAACGTGCAAACGCTCCTTCAGCAAAGTTTGTGCCATTATCTATTATAATACTGCGAGGATAACCGTATCTCAGGATGATGTCTTTGAGAAATGTTACAGCCGTAGCTCCATCACATTTTCTTATTGGCTTCACTTCAATCCACTTTGTAAACTTGTCCACCATGACCAAAATGTGAGTCATGTTTCCCCTTGATGGTTTGAATGGGCCAACCATGTCCAAACACCATATAGAAAATGGCCAGGTGATTGGTATGGTCTTGAGCTCCGACATTGGCATATGTGTCTTGGTAGCATACCTCTGACAACCATTACATTTTCTCACCAGGTCCTTTGCTTGTTCTAAGGCACTTGGCCAGTAGAATCCATGCCGGAAAGCTTTTGCCACCAAGGCTCGGGACGAGGCATGATGCCCGCACTCCCCTTGATGTATATCTCGGAGGATGTCAAGCCCTTCTTCCGGGTCAACACATCGCTGGAGGACATTAGTCACACTCCTTTTGTATAGCTCAGAATTGATGATCGTGTATGCTTTTGCTCTCCGCTGAGTTTGCCTGGATAGTACCTCCTCAGTGGGTAAAGTTCCATCTTTCAGGAATTGAAATATGGGTGAAGCCCAAGCTGGTATAGCTCGCACTGGGAACACTTCCTCATCAATTTCCATCTGATCCACCAGCATAACTTCAACTGGATCGGGCTGAACAGTCCCCGGGTCTTGCGAGGAAGTCCCCTCATCAATGTTCATGGGTACGGCTCTGGATTCTGTATCCTTCGGGACGTAGATTGAGTCGGTTTCTGGGGATGGTCTGATAGATGGTTTTTTGAGGTGTTCCAATGCTACACCCGGTGGAATTGCTTGTCGGGTTGATCCGAGCTTCGACAGTACGTCGGCAGCCTCATTTTCCACCCGGGGTACATGGTGAAATTCACATCCCTCAAAGTAACCAGATATCTTTTGCACATGAAATCTGTACAGCGCCATGTTAGGATCAAGAGCGTCCCAGAGCCCTAAAACTTGCTGAACTACCAAGTCCGAATCGCCAAAGCATTGGATCCGATGTATCCCGATTTCTTTTGCTACTTTGAGCCCATGCACAAGTGCCTCGTATTCGGCAACATTGTTCAATGCTGCGAAATGGATTGCAGTACATACTTCAGCTGGTCCTTTTTTGGCGAGGTGAGCACAACTCCGGCGCCTAGCCCGGTTTTTGTTTTTGACCCGTCAAAGTGCATTCTCCAATAATTCGGATCTGGTAGCGGTGGTTCATATTGCACCTTGGCCCAGTCCACAAAAAAGTCGGCCACAGCCTGAGACTTGATTGCTTCTCTTCTGTCATATTGTGGTGCATAAGGAGCTAGTTCAATTGTCCATTTTGCAATTCTACCACTTGCGTCCTTGTTGCTCATTATCTCGGATATGGGAGCTTCACAAATTACTTTGATAGGGTGCTCATCAAAATAATGTTTTAGCTTCTTTGCCGACATATACACTCCATACGCCACTTTCTGATAGTGCGGATAATTTTGCTTTGAGGCTGACAATACTTCGCTCAGATAATACACCAGCCTTTGCACTGACTTACCCTCTTCGTCGCACTCTACCACAATTACTGCACTTACAACTCGGTTGGTTGCGGCTATATAGAGCAATATTGGCTCCTTTGATAGTGGAGAGGCTAACACTGGCGTAGTGGCTAACATTTTCTTTAATTGGATAAAGGCTTCATTGGCCTGCGGCGTCCAAATGAACTTGTTCGACTTTTTCATGAGTTGATAGAGAGGCAATGCCTTTTCTCCCAATCGACATACAAACCGACTTAACGATGCCAGGCAACCAGTGAACTTCTAGACATCGTTAAGACACTTCGGTAGTTCCATTCGCTCAATGGCCCGGATTTTAGTTGGATTGACTTCGATACCTTGGCTGGAGACCAGAAATCCGAGTAATTTTCCAGCCGAGACACCGAAGGTACATTTTTCCGGGTTAAGCTTCATCCGGAACCTTCTTAGGTTCGCGAATGTCTGCCTGATATCATCAAGTAGCGTTTTGCTTTCCTTGGTCTTGATAACCACATCATCCACATACACCTATACATTTTGACCTATTTGGTCGTACAAACACTTCTGCATACATCTTTGGTACGTTGCTCTTGCATTACGTAAACCAAATGGCATGGTGCGATAGCAATAAGCCCCATACGGGGTAATAAATGTAGTCTTTATTTGATCATCCGGGTTCAGAGGTATCTGGTGGAAACCAGAATATGCATCAATGAATGACAACAGTTCACATCCAGTAGTTGAGTCTATGACCTGATCTATCCTTGGCAGTGGAAATGGATCTTTTGGACACGCCTTATTCAGGTTCATGTAATCGATACACATGCGCCAAACCTCTGCCACATTCGAATCATCCTTCTTCTTCTCCACCAACACCGGATTAGATAACCAATCCGGGTAAAGAACTTCCATGATAAATCCTGCTGCTAGTAACAGAGCTATCTCATCTCCAATGACCTTTCTCCTATCCTCGGCGAAGCGGCGGAGAGGTTGCTTCACCGGCCTTGCTCCGGGTATCACATTCAAAGAGTGCTCGGCCAACTCCCTCGGAACACCTTGCAAGTCCTGCGTGGACCAAGCAAAGATATCCCGATTCTCACGGAGGAAGTTGACGAGCTCGCTTTCCTATTTATCATTTAACCCGACACCAATTGTTATGGTGTGCTCTGGGAACATATCATCAACAGGCACTTTCTTGGTATCCTTTGTGGCTTGGAACGAAACACTACCATGCAGATTACTCAACGCCGGCATATATTGCTACGCGGACTGAGCCAATGTCGCCACCTCCTGTATCTTTCTTTTCTCTTGCGCAATCACGAGTGACTCGGCTAGGTTAGACCCGGCTGAGGCACACTCAATGGAACGTCGGAGATCTCCAGCAATGGTAATCACTCCGTTTGGCCCGGGCAACTTCATCTTCAGATAACTGGTGTGACAACTTGCCATGAACTTGTTCAGTGCTGGTCTTCCGAGCAACGCGTGATACGCACTTTCTAAGTTCACCAATTCAAACTCCAAATTCTCAGTTCGGCAATTATCTCTCATGCCGAACAATACATCAACCCGGACCTTGCCTATGGGCTCACAAGAAATGCCTGGCACAATACCATGGAAAGTTGTCCTTGTAGCTTGGAGCATGTTCTCCGAGGTACCCAGTTTGCGCATCGTGTCCGCATACATGATATTAATGCTACTGCCATTGTCAATCAGTACCTTTGAGAACCTCACATTGATGTTAGGCTCAATGAATGTCGGATCCAGCACTAGCACATACGAACCAGGACTCGACATAAGCTTGGGGTGATCTTTGATGCTCCAGGTAATTTCCTAGTCCGACCAAGGCATATACCTCGTCACTGCAGGCATTACTGCATTGACCTCCATATGTCGGTGCTGCAAACTCTTTCTATCTGTTTCCTCTGTGGTGAACACACAGTAACTCTGATGGTGTTCCCTGTACTCATTCCTCCCCTTGTTTCTGGGGTACCTCTGATCCGGTTGATTTTGGTTCTCCACCTGATGCACTGCATCCCTTCTCTCATGGTTGTCATACCTTGGCGGAGGGGGAGGCAACATTAGCTGTTGCGTGTTCGCTCCGGAGAGCAATTGCTGCCGGGGTAATTCCTGTCGAGGTTGATCATTTCGAGGTGCCTGAGCATTCCCCGGACCACCTTGTTCTATCTTACGCATCCACTCACATTGCCTGGTCATATGACCTGCTGGGTTACTCGGATTTGGCGTGTGAAATTTACATGGCTAATCCAACATTGACTCATAAGTATACCTCGGATGGTCCTTCTTTTCTTGCCACTGTTTCTTTTTCTCTGGCGTCCAAGTTTTCTTTCCATCATTCCTTGGTGTCCATTGTTGCCCTCTAGTTTTTTGACGTTGATTACCCCCTGCTCCGGGTTGATCTTGATTCACAGCAGCAACTTGTTGCGAACTGTACCGGTAATCCGGTCGGTCATCTCTTCTTTTACCCCTGTAGTCATTCCTCCGAGATGACCCGGCTCCATCTCTCTGGTAGTACTCCTCATTCGACTCGTTTGATACGAGCCTCGGTTGAGTCGGATCATCCAAAGCATACGAATCAGCAATCCGGATCGTCTATGCCAATGTAGTTGGCATATCCCTTTGCAATCTTTGCCACAACATGTTTGCATATCTACACCCTTGTGCAAACCAAGCTATGGCATGTGACTCAATCACACCCTCACAGGAGTTTCGTACGGTACACCACCGGGTTAAAAACTCCCGGTCCGTCTCGTTCGGTCTCTGCTTACACATTGCCAGGGTCTGCGGCCTATTCGGCCTCTGATACGTACTTGAGAAATTGCTGACAAACATTTCCTCAAAGTCGATCCAACAGTTGATACTTTCGGGCGGCAAATTGTTCAGCCACACCCTTGCGGGCCCCTCCAACATCTGGGGTACATATCTCACAGCCCATCTCAAGTTGCCTGTAGCAATTTTCACAGCAGTTGCATAGTTTATCAACCAATCCTCCGGCTTAGTACTGCCGTCTTACGTCTTTGTGCCTCTAGGCAACTGGAAGTTAGGCACCGGAGGTTCCTTCATGATCCGGGGTCCAAAACACGTAGGACCCGGGGGACCTTGACATTCAATCTGCTCCGACCTATACAGCCGATCCAGTTTTAATCTGGCATCATCAGGCATCAAATCCCTGCTTCCCAATCTTGACCCTATCACATGATAGTCCGGCCTTGGGTATCCTGCGTTCATTTCCGAATCACCATCGTTATATCGGTTTTGTTCTCGTGGAGCACCTTTCTGTTGCATACCTCGGCCGGCACTTTTCTCTTGCCTTGGTATATTCCGCTGCTGCGGTTGACCTGCTCCTGCCGAATTTCGCTGTCCGGCATTGCCATTTACAGCATTACCTTGACCAGCATTGCCTTGGTCGTGGTTACCTCGGCCAGCTTCACCTCAGCTCACACTTCTTCGATCTTCATTTATCTGCACTTCCTTTCCTTTCCCTGCCCTTGTCGGGTCATATGGGACGATCTGTTTGTTTCTCCTTGCCGAGGTTACTACCTCTTCTCTTCTAGGACCACCATGAGGAGACGATGTGGCTGTAGCAGATTTCTCCGGGTTACCCATCGCTGAATGAACAATCTTGGAGGCCCCAGCTCTCTCCGGGTTAGCCCTGATCAATTCCTCATTTTGTCTGTTCGTGATCCGAACCAACTCATTGACCCTATCTTGCTGTCTTTAGCGGGCTTCACCCGTCAGACCCTCTAACTCGGATGTAGCTGCATCTGCTACCCTGAGGTTCTTTGCCGGGGTACTATACTTCGGCAGCCCCACGGACAAATAGTTTTCGAATTCCTCAATCCTAGTATCACCCTCTCTGTTCATTTCACTCATGAGATTTCTCCCCTTCACTTTTACAGCATCTACTTTATTTGCCTTTGCGTACTCACGCAGCGTCAACGACTGCTGAGCCGCGGCTATCTTTTTCGCACCCTCTAGTATTTTTTGCCTAGTCTCTTCTAGCTCGGCCTGTGCCTGAGCCGGATCTACTGCTGCTGCTACTGGGTTTGCTAAGCTATCCATCGCCTGCTGCAGCACATTCTCAGGCCTCTCTAGTGGAGGACCTCTACTTTTCCTCGGTGCCTTAGGTGTTACCTCCGGATCTGGTGCCGGATCCTTGCTTGCGCCAGCTCCAGGCGCAGTCATCATCACCTTTGCACGGTCTGGGGAGCGAGTGATACGCGCCCCATGAACCACACTAAGGGGTGGCTCGCCTGCCTCGACGACGTGCCGCGGATGAACACATGACACATCGACAGCAACGTAAACCTTGTGCGCACCGAGCTTGACAAAGAGGCCGTTGCACGGAAGTGGACGCTTGCCAAAGCGCCAGCATTGTCACTGACAAAGTCCAGCACTCCAAAGCGCTGAACGAGCCCGGAGACGATGCGTTCGCTGGTGCCGATGAGGTTTCCCGTCCAGATCTTGACCCCTGCTAGCGCTGCTAGCCCCACGGTGGGCGCCAACTGTCATGGTGGTGTCACAGCAGATGCCATGTATAGGCTAATTGTGGGGACTAAATGCATTAGGGGAATCCAGGGAGGGATAGTGTGGTGATTCCACACACGGAAGCTTTGTATTTGATTCTCCTTCACAGATTACAAGTGCTCCTAGAGCTGTATTGGGGAAAGGAGGAAGAAAGAACTCTCTTACTCTCGCCACTAGCTAGCCCTCAGAGCCCTCTCTCAGAAATCAACCCCCTCTACAGAAGCCCTAGCCCTCCTTATATAGGGGCGGCTAGGTCTCCACTTAGGGCATACGTGGAGGCATATTCCAGGGAATATGCCTCCTCCCAAAATAGTAAGCCGACCGGGTCACTTTTCCCCCGCGTCATCCATGCAGAGGCTACGTGAGCCTCTGCGGCGCCCGCGTCATCCGACATTGGCTTCGTCACCTTTGTCGGCCAGGCCTTGGTGGTCCGGCCTCGTCTTTCCAGCTCCGCTCCAGCGTCATTGCCTTTTGACCAGCGAGATGCCTTCCTTCTCTTACAAGCTTGATATAAGCCGGATCCCACATAGTTGATCCGGCCATACCTGTTCCTGCATACAAGTTAGATATATTTTACCGACATACGGTGTAAGTCGGTCGATACCAAGTTAGGTGAATGCCCCTGGTCTGGGTTACTCCGTGATCCGGCCTGCCTCGGGGTGACACGGCCAGCATCCGCTTTGACCTTGCCGAACCTCGGCTAACTCGGCATTTATAACCCGGCGTGACCCTACCTAGGGGTATCCCCCAACAAAATCCTTTTGGAGAAGCCTAATCTTAGCTTCGGCCATACACCATACATCGGTTTGGTTCGTAGAAATGGCGGTATCACTGGCACGCTGAACATCTATGTTGCGAACCTCCTTGGCAGGGACATGATCATGCACTTGCTTCTACAAATTGCAATGCAGCAAATCAATTAGTAAATAACACGCAAGATGCAACAAATAGCCATGTTTAGGGTACTCGACCAGGCCATGTTTCTGTACCAGTTGTGTTGTGCCGAGCGGGGCTAGATCCACATGTCCAAAACTCTTCAGGATTCGTTGGCAAGACAGGCATGTTTTGGCAGTACATCATCTTCCATGCCTTACAAAAATATATACTAGTATGACAAGACAGGGAAAGCAAAGGCTGAACTACTCTCAAAAATAAAATGCTTAACAACAGCGCGCATATATGCAAAATGGAGGCAAACCATTGTCTGGGGAGGATTGTTGGAGGTTATCATTGGGCTGGCGAGGCTTCGTACTAGTGCGAGATAACCAATTTGGCTTAATGACTAGCAATTGCCTTCTTTTCTCTTTGAACCGATCCTGCAATACTTCAACTAGCATGCATTAGAAATAATTGGTAACGAGAAGGCACATCAAGGAAGTGATGAACTACATTCGGAAGTAGTAGTAAAGTGCAAGGAAAGCGGGCATAGGAAGTGTGCAGCAACCTTCATCTCGGTTGTATGGAGTTCTAACCATCGCCATGGTGAGGGGTCCGTGTGGCGTACGCATCTCTCGGTTGGAGTGGTGGGGAAGCTGACACTCTGAGTGGGGGAACCAGATGCGACGAAGCAACAGTGGTAGCATGGATGATGGTGTCGTTGAGTAGACTCTGGTGACCTGGAAGTCGGCTAAGGAGGGATGGGATAGAGGATGATGTGAGATGGACTGTGGAGTCGGCGGGCGAGCAAGCGAGAGGCCCCGTCAGTATGGAGGTAGCTAGCGTTTGCTGAGAACTGAGAAGTGAAGGAAGGGTTAAATTTTTGGGAAAGGTAGAAGGGAGGGTCCCGCCAATAATCCTCTAAAATTTTGAACTAGAAGATCCCACCAATATCACGCGAAAATTTAGTGCTGAATCACGCTTGGATCACCTCCCGAGTAGTATTAAAAGGAAGGCTCGAAAAGCAGCACGCATCGAATGCGATGGGACGATGGCGTGTGCAGCTTGTGAAGAAACATCAGAGTCTAGTACGATGGTGGATAGATGAAAAGAAAATTGGGGTGGTGCTGGCTGCCAGCCGTGTCCCTCATAAAAATTAAATAAATATTTCAAATTCATGTAAATACATCAAATAATTGATCCAACGGTCAGCATTCAAAGTTATTTGTATGAATGGGGCCCATATATTATAGTGAGCGAAACGACTGAGTGAACTTGGGTTTCTTAGCTAAACGGTGCGCATATGCATATGCCAACTCATTTGAACTAATTTAGACACACAACATTGTAATTTAAGTGGTTTAATTTAGCTATGAACCATAAAAACTCATAGAACCTAGGAATCACAAGGAAAACATGCATGCTCCGCAATATTCGAAAACATGGCGCGCTTGTCGCATTCCGAGCCAAATTCTTCTGATTTTCTTTACTAGTATGAAACATCCCCATAATCACTTAGAAAAGTGAAAAATGTTCTTTCATAATTGTTTGAAACTCCCACGGTCAACATTGTTTACTACGCCAAGACGCACCCATCTTCCCAATGTGAGAACCGTATCATAAAGTGTAGCTAGGGTATCGATATATATGGCCATGACCTTATTGGTCCTTCGGACTGAAACCCAAGAATGTTCATACATTGTAAGCTAAGCACATGCCATGCATGTGAGACTCAGATAATAGACATATGACATATCATCATTATATAAAATTATAATAGGTAAAGCACAACAAAATTATAAATTTGATCAACATATATAAACTATGGGTGTATATTTGGTTCTTATACTTTGTATCATCATGTAGAAGTCAAAGATTATTAGCTACTTAACACTTGAAATTTTTGGTTACATGGTCTAGAGAAATGAGGGAGAGGATTCTAGGAGTATGATGGAGAAGTATGTTTTGAGGTTTGTGCATAGCATTCATTCTGCTAAAGAGTATCTATAGAATCTTCTAAATGCTTGAATGGAAAAGAAGATCCAACGGTTCGAAATATTGGGATTCGTGAGTATTGATCCAACGGTCATCATTCAAAGTTATTTGTATCTTACCACTATTTGTATATTGCACATGCCCTGCACGTGAGACTCAGATAATAGACGTCTGACACATCATCACTATATAAACTTATCTCTACTATTATAATTGAGCAGTTTTGAATTGGATCCATAGCACCAATCCTGACCATTGGGCTGTTAGATACAATGGTTCAGAGCAGCTAGATTCGTGTTAAATAGTACCTAGAGCAAACTCCGCCATGTTCTAGAACCATCATTTCACCACCCCCAAAATTTCATAGCACAGTAGGTTGTATTCTCAATATGTGTAGATAGTTATTATTAATAGACTTAATTTACGCATTTTGGGGGTGGTGACATGATGGTTCTAGAACATGGTGGAGTTTGATCTAGGTCTGTACTATATATTCAACACGAAACCAGTTGCTCTGAACCATTGGATCTAATAGCCTAATGGTCAGGATTGGTGCTATGGATCTAATTCAAAACTACTCCACTACTACAGTAGTAGAGAGAATACATCCTACTGTGCTATGAAATTTTGGGGCTGGTGGCATGATGGTTCTAGAACATGCATGGTGGAGTTTGATCTAGGTACTATTCAACACGAATCCAACTTCACTAAACCATTGGATCTAACAGCCCAACGGTTAGGATTGGTGCTATGGATCCAATTCAAAACTGCTCCATTATAGTAGTAGAGATAGATATATCTTACCACTATATAGTGTACGAATAACTTTGAATATTGACCGTTGGATCAAGACTCATGAATCCCAACATTTCCAACCGTTGGATCTTCTTTTCCATTCTAGCATCTAGAAGATTCAATTGATAGTCTTTAGCATAATGAATGATATGCACAAACCTCAAAACACACTTTTCCATCATACTAGAATCTTCTCCCTCATAGCTAATAATTGTTGACTTCTACATGATCTTATCTTACCACTATATAGTGTATGAATAACTTTGAATGTTGACCGTTGGATCAAGATTTGCGAATCCCAGCATTTCTAGCTATTGGATCTTCTTTTCCATTCTAGCATCTAGAAGATTCTATTGATAGTCTTGACGTAATGCTATGCAAAACACACTTCTCTATCATACTAGAATCTTCTCCTTTTTTCTCTAGACCATGTTATCAAAAATTTTATGTGTTAGGTAGCTAATAATTTTTGACTTCCACATGACATACAAAGTACAAGGACCAAATATACACCCACACTTTATAGATGTTGATCAAATTTATAATTTATTGTGCTTTACCAATTATAATTTTATATAGTGATAATATGTCATACGTCTACTATCTGAGTCTCACGTGCAAGGCACGTACAACTTACTAGTATAATAGGTAAAGCAGAAAAAATATAAATTTGATCAGTATGGGTGTTTATTTGGTTCTTTTACTTTGTATATCATGTAGAAGTCAACGATTATTAGCTATCTAGTCTAGAGAAACGAGGGAGATGACTCTAGAATGATGGAGAAGTGTGTTTTCAGTTTTGTGCATAGCATTCATTGTGATGAAGACTACCAATAGAATCTTCTAGATGCTAGAATGGAAAAGAAGATCCAACGGCTGAAAATATTGGGATTCGCGAGTCTTGATCCTATGGTCAATATTCAAAGTTATTCGTACACTATATAGTGGTAATATAAAAGACTAGTAAGTTGCACGTGTCCTGCACGTGAGACTGAGATAATAGACGTCTGACATATCACCACCATATAATATTATAATTGGTAAAGCAGAAAAATATATAAATTTGATCAACATCTATAAAGTATGGGTGTATATTTCATTCTTGTACTTTGTATATCATGTAGAGGTCAACGATTATTAGTTATCTAAAACTTTAAAATTTTGGTAACATGGTCTAGAGAAACGGGGAGAATATTCTAGAATGATAAGTGTTATTTGAGTTTTGTGCATAACATTCACTGTGATGTAGACTATAAATAGAATCTTCTAGATGCTTGAATGGAAAAGAAGATCCAACGGCTAGAAATGATGGGATTCACGAGTCTTGATCCAACAGTCAATATTCAAAGTTGTTCGTACACTATATAGTGGTAAGATCATGTAGAAGTTAACGATTATTAGCTATCTAAAACATGATTTTGTTGGTAACATGGTCTAGAGAAACAAAGGGAGAAGATTCTAGAATGATGAGGAAAGTGTATTTTGAGTTTTGTGCATAGCATTCATTGTGATGAAGACTATCAATAGAATCTTCTAGGCCATTAAAAATAGAATCTTCTAGATGCTAGAATGGAAAAGAAGATCTAACGGCTAGAAATGTTGGGATTCGCGAGTCTTGATCCAACGGTCAATATTCAAAGTTATTTGTACACTATATAGTGCTAAGATTATAATAGGTAAAGCAGAAAAAATATAAATTTGATCAACATCTATAAAATATGGGTGTATATATATATTTTGTTCTTGTACTTTGTATATCATGTAGAGGTCAACAATTATTAGCTATCTAAAACTTTAAAAATTTGGTAACATGGTCTAGAGAAACGAGGGAGAAGGTTCTAGAATGATGGAGAAGTGAGTTTTGTACATAGCATTCATTGTAATGAAGACTATCAATAGAATCTTCAAGATGCTAGAATGGAAAAGAAGATCCAACGGCTGGAAATGTTGGGATTCACGAGTCTTAATCCAACGGTCAATATTCAAAGTTGTTCGTACACTATATAATAGTAAGATAAGATCATCTAGAAGTCAATGATTATTAGCTACTAGTAAGTTGCATGTGCCTTGCACGTGAGAGTCGGATAGTAGACGTATGACATATCATCACTATATATAATTATAATTTGTAAATCACAAATAAAATATAAATTTGATCAACATCTATAAACTATGGGTGTATATATTTGGTCCTTGTACTTTGTATCATCATGTAGAAGTCAAAGATTATTAGCTACCTAACACATGAATTTTTTTATAACATGGTCTAGAGAAACAAGGGAGAAGACTCTAGTATGATGGAGAAGTGTTTTTTGAGGTTGTGCATAGCATTCATTATGCCTAAGACTATCAATAGAATCTTCTAGATGATAGAATGGAAAAGAAGATCCACCGGCTCGAAAAGCTGGGATTCACGAGTATTGATCCAACGGTCAACATTCAAAGTTATTCGTACACTATATATTGGTTTGTAATGAAGACTATCAATAGAATCTTCAAGATGCTAGAATGGAAAAGAAGATCCAACAGCTATAAATGTTGGGTCGCGAGTCTTGATCCAATGGTCAATATTCAAAGTTGTTTTACACTATATAGTGGTAAGATCATGTAGAAGTCAACGATTATTGGCTACTAGTAAGTTACACGTGAGACTCGGATAGTAGACGTATGAAATATCATCATCACTATATACAATTATAATTGGTAAAACACAAAAAATTGTAAATTTGATCAACATCTATAAAGTATGGGTGTATATTTGGTCCTTGTACTTTGTATCATCATGTAGAAGTCAAAGATTATTTAGCTACCTAACACATGAAATTTTTGATAACATGGTCTAGAGAAACAAGGGAGAAGCTTCTAGTATGATGGAGAAGTGTGTTTTGAGGTTTGTGCATAGCATTCATTATGTCGAAGACTATCAATAGATTCTTCTAGAAGCTAGAATGGAAAAGAAGATCCAACGGCTAGAAACGCTGGGATTCGCGAGTCTTGATCCAACAGTCAACATTCAAAGTTATTCGTACACTATATAGTGGTAAGATAAGATAAGATAAGATCATGTAGCAGTCAACGATTATTAGCTACTCCGTACTAGGGAGAAGATTCTAGTATGATGGAGAAGTGTATTTTGAGGTTTGTGCATAGCATTCATTATGTTGAAGGCTATGTATAGAATCTTGTAGATGCTATAATGGAAAAGAAGATCCAACGGTTGGAAAATATTAGGATTCGCGAGTCTTGATCCAAAGGTCAGCATTACAAGTTATTCATACACTATATAGTGGTTATATCTCTACTACTATAATGGAGCAGTTTTGAATTAGATCCATAGCACCAATCCTGACCATTGGGTTGTTAGATCCAATGGTTCAGAGAAGCTAGATTCATGTTGAATAGCACCTAGAGCAAATTCCACCATGCATGTTGTAGAACCATCATGTCACCACCCCAAAATTTCATAGCACAGTAGGCTGTATTCTCTCTACTACTATAATGGAGCAGTTTTGAATTGGATCCATAGCACCAATCTTGACTGTTGCGCTCTTAGATCCAATGGTTCAGAGCATCTAGATTCGTGTTTGATAGTACGTACCTACAGCAAACTCCACCATGTTCTAGAACCAACATGTCACCACCCCCAAAATTTCATAGCACATTAGGTTGTATTCTCAATATGTGTAGATATAGTTATTATTAATAAACTTAATGTATATGCATTTTTTCTCTAACAAGACTATTGGTTAATAACAACTCAATTTTTGTTAAATCACATTTCATACATTAGAGAAAAAATGCATAAATTAAGTCTATTAATAATAATTATATACACATATTTAGAATACAACCTACTGTGCTATGAAATTTTGGGGATGGTGACATGATGGTTCTAGAACATGGTGGAGTTTGCGCTAGGTACTATTGAACATGAATCCAGCTGCTTTGAACCATTGGATCTAACAGCCCAACGGTCAGGATTGGTGTTGTGGATCTGACGAGGGGTTAACTCATCAATGTCCATTGTTATGGACTTAGGTTCGAGGATTTCAGGAGCGCTGGAAATCTCGATCGGCTAGCAAACAAGCACACAGGGAGACTCGAAGATTTACCCAGGTTCAGGCATCATAGAGGACCCTACTCCTGCTTGTCTGCTCTTGATTGATGATGATCCGTAGGATTACAATGTCGCAGATAGTGTTGTATGCGCAGATTAGATCTGGCGTATGTGCTAGGTTTTGTGGTGTCTAGATCTATTGTGGGAGAGGTGGAGAAGTTATGTCGTGTCCTCCTCGTTGGACCCTCCTAGCCTTTATATATGGGGAGGCTAGGTCTCAGGTACCAATACGAGTTGGTTACAAGCTATACTAGAACTCTACACTTGAGCTTTCCTTATCTTGCGTGCTTCGATTTGATGTCCATATGGGCTTCATATCAGTCGAACCGTCATGGGCGTCATAGACCTAGGCAGGTCGTCGAGTGGGCCTTCCGTTGGGCCGCACCAGGTAGGCCAACAGTAGGTGTCCATAGGGCATACCTATGTCAGTAGCCCCCGAGTGTCCATCTGAATCATAGATTCGGGTGGAGACTTAGTTGATCTTAAATCTTGCACTAGGATGTCGGAGTTGACAGTTGTGTTGAGTGCGAAGCACTTCTCCCGGAAGTTCATCGGGTCAGTCAAAATTCATAATAGTTCATAGGGATGTTGGTAAACATGCCTGGTGCGCTGGACGGATCGGGGCCAGTTAATTGCTCTAGGGAAAAAACAATGCCACCTACTCAAACTCGAGTCCCCGGACTCAAATTCGGAAATGCTGGCGTAATTCGACTCATGCCATGGAGGCCTTACAAAGTCGAATTCCAGTTTATAAGTATGTACCTAACGCGTCCATCAGGATTTTCTTCATGTCGTAGACACGGTATTTAACTGGTAGAGCGGAGCGGATGCGATTGCCAGGCCATCAGATTACATCTGTAGGCCTTATCTTTACGTCATGGACGCAGCATCCGAAGGTTTACCACCGTGGGGGTGTTTTGGGTGGTCAAGGAGACATTATCTCTGAACTTGACATTGGAATATAGTGGGGCGGAGTCGCCAATGAGTGTGATTGCTGTAAGCGAGTCGACACAATGGACAATATTATAAATCTTTTGTCTTCTATAGGGTGCACGACCCTATGGGAGTAGCCCCCGAGTGTATGTTCAAGTCGTAGACTCGAGCAGAGACTTGTAGTCGTCGGTTAAATAGACAAAACGATCCGGAAGTACTTCGGATGATCTTGCGAATGCCACCAACGCCAGGAATTTTTCGAATGCGCGACCAGCATGCCCTATGGGAGTAGCCTCTGAGTCCTTACTCGAATCGTGGATTCGAGTGAGGATTCGTAGCATGCCACTCGAAGATCTTGTATATGCGCGTATAGCGCTCCAGTTTGGAGTAGCCCCCGAGTGTCTGGCAGAGTCGTAGACTCGAGCAGAGACTCGAGTCTTGTATCTTGCAGTCGTGGTCGAAAATCATGCGAGGATAAACCACTGACCCGGAAGTGCATCGAGTCAGCGTCTCACGTATAAGGAGCCAAGAGTCGACAATGTCGTCGAGATCAAAGTAGAGGAGTTATGCACGTTTAGCTGGGTGAGTTGAAGATGCAGATGGTAGTCAACACAGTCGTTTCTCTTGGATGCATGGCCAGCGTCGCATCTTTTGTAGCATCAAGTGATGCATCCGAGGAAGGACTCAACTCAGGTCTTGAGTTTATGGTGTAGCCAGTTATTTTTTCGAATCCTGCTGGAGGACCCGATAGAATAGCTCGATGCAGTCGACATCTTTGTAAGCTACAGAAACTGCAAAGAATTGTGAAGTATCTATACCTTGTAAAAAATATTTGCTTGTCGGCTTGTTAATAATATTTTTGGGTGCCAATCGAGTCAACACTTTTGCACGGTTGCTAGGCCTTTTTGTTAGCCTTAGTCTCAGTGCCTTGCCGAGGTACTCGGAGTTCAAGGATTTGACGATCAGGCAGAATCATCTACTCGGGCTGTCGCGTATGAGGTGCTCGAGTGCGTGGAGTCGACGGCACATTAGGTTACTCGAAGAGGGTGCATCCCCCGAGTGTTTCGAGTGTGATTAAAATAAATAGTTAAAAAAGAATCAACTCTATGTAGAGGGTAACTTAGCTTTATTGATAGTCGTCACGGTTGAAGGACTCAACATGACGGTGAGTCATGCGGCGTTTCGCTGAAAGGAGAAGACGCAATGGATGCATGGTCGAGGTTGAAAGGGAAATGGACGTCGCCTAGAGGGGGTGAATAGGCGTTTAAAAAAATTATTACGGTTTGGGCTCTAATAAATGTGGAATAAAACTTAACGTTTAATTTATCAAGCCAAAACCTATATTCACTAGGTTCACTAAGTGCACCAACAACCTATGCTAAGCAAGATAAACAACAAGGTGATAGCAAGATATAATACTTCAAGCACAATGGCTATCACAATGTAAATTGCATAAGTAAAGGGCTCGGTTGAGAGATAACCGATGGACGCGGAGACGATGATTTGTTTCCCGAAGTTCACTTCTAAAGAAGCTACGTCTCTGTTGGAGAGGTGCGGGGGCGCAATGTACTTCGAACGCCACATATGGCTCACCTTGAGGTGTGGTGGCTCGATGCTCACCCAACACCACACAAGGCCTCACCCCAAGATGCGAAGGCACGCAACCTACCGACGCCACAAAAGGCTCACCCTATTCTCCTGTGAGCTCGCCACAAAGGCCTACTCACGTTCCACTATGGGACACTTGAGGGCTATCACCAAACCCGTACAAGGTTGGGAAAATCTCCACAACTCAATTGGAGGCTCCCAACAACAATGCCACAAAGGCTACAAAGCCACAAAAGGCAACAAGGCTACAAGACCACAAAAGGTCAACAATCCAACCACACAACCGTCTAGGGTTCCAAGAACCCAAGAGAAACAAGCCCAAGGGCTTGAACTCGCCAAATCTCCGAGGAGAACTCAAACCTATGCACCAAATGCGAGAGGCAAGTCCTTCACTCTCAAATTCCACCAAAGCTACAAAAGCTATTGGGGGAATAAGGGAGGAAGAACACAAGAGGAGAACACAAAACTCTCCAAGATCTAGATCCCAAGGATTCCTTCACAAAGAAGGGATTTGGTTTGGTGGGGCTTGTAGATCTAGATCTCCTCTCTCAAATCCCTCAAAAAGATGCAAGAAACATAGGAGGGGGAAGGGGAGAGGGCAAGCTCTTCAAGGTCAACAATGGAGGAGAGAGAAAGCCAAAAACCAAGAAAGAGCTAGTTAGGGCCGAAGGGGAAAGGGGAGCACCTTTTAAAGGACTCCCCGATCTACCCATTACTCACAGATTCGCGCACGACCGGTAGTACCGGCGGGTGGCCGGTAGTACCGGTGCCACCCAGCCAACGGTCAGAAACACGATGCAAAAAGAACCAAAACTCAAGTATGGCCGGTACTACCGCCGACCACCGGAACTTCCGTCGGGGATGGTACTACCTCCAGAAAATCCAATCCAAGTTCCAGCAAATAGCACACACGAGGTAGAGAGAGTACAGAACCAAGATCGAGTTTATCAGAAGTTGGGCCGGAATTAACACTAGTACTACTGGCGGCAAATTGCCCTAGCGGTACTACCGGTGGCCCGCCGGAACTACCAGCCATGCAAAAACTCTAGAACTAGAACTGCCACAACTTTTGCATCCGAACTCCAAACGAGATGAAACCAATTTTGTTGGAAAGATAATGACGAGTAGAATCCATTGGGTATCACCAAGGGAGAAAATACAATTAATATATACGTGAGATATCTCCCAAGGTGTAGAGCCTGAAAACCCTCACAAACAAAACCGCAATAAGATATATTAGGGAAATCCGTTTTATGATGAACTAGAGCTTGTTATGAAGATAACCACAAGATCTAGATCCTCACATGGACAAGAACCAAACAACAACCAAGAAAGATGATGCTATGAATGCAAAGGTTTGAGCTCTCTCCGAAAGATACGAACGAGTCACCCACTCGAGAGCCCCTCTTGATAGTACGACTATCTATCCTAAACCCGGTCTCCCAAGACTACAAGAGACCGGTAAAATAGAAACCCTATCAAGATCATACCTTTGCCTTGAGCATCCCACTTGAGCTTGATGTAGACGATCTTGTCACCTTCAAGATGGAACACCTTTCTTGATTGCTCTTGCTTGATGAAGACTTGCGAATGGCTCCCCCATACTCCATGGGGAAACCTCTTCTTTGACCTTGTCTTAATCACTCCATGAACACCGAGGAGGTAAGCTCCAAGCATGAGATCTTCTAGAGATGGCGCATCGAGATCTTGAAGAAAGCCATGAGGAACTCCATCTTCTTCTTCTTCAATACATACTTGATCTTCTTCTTCTACTTGATTCCAATAGGCACAAAGCCCTTGGACAAAGCTTCTTATTTTTCATCATTGAAACCAACACATGGTCCAAGCAATGCCAATGGACAAACCTTTTTCATCCTTGAAACCAACACATGGTCCAAGTGATGCTAATAGACAAACCTACAAGTGAGACTCAATTTGCACATTAGTCCATAGGGATTATCATTAATTACCAAAACCACACATGGGGGCATACATTCCCTTTCAGAGGTCAATGGAGTCGCAAGATGGATGTGAGTGACATAGTGGTGAGTCGCACGGTGGACACAGAGTAAACACTATAGACGCATTCGACGTGGTGGCGAGTCGTGCGGCGGAAGGAATCGACGTGTCTGTCGTGGCGGACTGGAGTCGCATGATGACGACAGGTTGCCACATACAAAGACTGTAACGGGTCACAGCAGTCGAAAACCGCATGAGATCGCCGCATCCAAAGACCGCAGCTAAAGACTGCAATGGGTCACATGATGGAGTCGAAGACTCAGCAGGTTGGCGGAGTCAAAGACCATAGTGAATCACCGTAGCCGAATGCGGCAACGGGCCTCGTGGCGGAGTCGACGGAGCCCCCGAGTGGTCAGAGCCGAAGACCGCACCGGGTCGCATGGTGGAATCGAAAGAGCCCCCGAGTGGTCGGAGCCGAAGACCACACCGAGTCACACGGTGAAGTCGAAGGAGCCCCCGAGCGGTCGGAGCCGATGACCGCACTAGGTCGCACGGTGGAGTCGACGACTCATTGGGCCACCATAACCGAGGACCATGGCGGGTCGCTAGGAGCTGAAGATCGCAGCAGATCTCCGGAGTCGAAGACTGCCCAGGTCACCGATGCCGAGGGAGGCCTCGAGTCGCTGAAGCTGAAGACCACAACGAGGTGTCGGAGTCAAAGACCAAAGCCGATTGCTAGAGCAGTGGGAGCCCCTGAGTCGCTGGAGCCAAAGACTGTAGCAGATCATGGACACGGGAGCCGATGCAACCGGCAGGTTACGGTCGCAAAAGCCAATGCGACCAGTTGGTCGGATGGAGTCAATGCAGCAGAGTCGATACAACGATCGGGTAAATCCACGCAGCGGACGTAGTCGACGCGGAGGATTCTCAGCTGAAAACAGAGTCGGATGAACTACTTCAGCCACGAGATTGCTTCAGGCCTCGATAACCCTGCTATTTGTAGAGTCAGCGTCGACGTGTGTGAATCGTCCTCGTGGCATAGATGATTTGGTGTTGTTCGCCTGATGTCTCTTCTAATAGATCACATACATAATCCAGGCTAATCTTGTTTTTATGTGCCGCATGTAGCAAAAGAAAAATTCAATGGTGATTGTTTCTCATGAATAGCAGTAAAAGACATGCTCCATGAGGCCTGATTATTGTTCAAGATCGAGACTGCACGCGAGTGCTCCCGCCGATTGACCATGATAGAAACCTGCTTTTGCCTGGCTGCTGATTGTGCTCGACTTTTACTAATCCATGTCCTTCATGTGAAAAACAACTTCTTCAGGGAACCTGCCTCCCCCGATCGATACTGATGCATCAGAAAAATAATTTTTTGCCCACACTTCCTTTTAATCAGACTTGATCCTATGTACTCATGCATGTAGAGTACTAGTCAATTTGACTTTGGACACCAGTACGATTCTCTCGTGTGGCAGCATAAAGAATTCTCTTATCCCGACATGATACGGCAGTAGTGTTCTCCATGTGAACTTGTAGTAGCTGATTGATTAAATCAACTTTCTTCTCGAGACTTGATCCATCTAGCTTTGCTCAACTTCATAGGTCATTATGGTTTTGCGAGTCACGATTCCAATCCCTGTCGAACCAAAGATGTTGACGATGAAGCTTGGCATGTCGGCGCCGACGAATCGATCGGATGTGATCCGATATAGCCGATGTTGATGACCAGGGAACCAAATCAGATCCCGCATCTAGTAGACGATAAATCGTAGATCGTCGATGATGGAGCCGTCAAGATCGCAACATCAGCGCGCCCAGTTCCCACAGACGGCGGCAATTGACGAGGGGTTAACTCATCAATTATGGACTTAGGTTCGAGGATTTGAGGAGTGCTGGAAATCTCAATCGGCTAGCAAACAAGCACATAGGGAGACTCGAAGATTTACCCAGGTTCAGGCCTCGTAGAGGACCCTACTCCTGCTTGTCTGCTCTTGATTGATGATGATCTGAAGGATTACAATATCGCTGATGGTGGTGTATGCGCAGATTAGATCTGGCGTATGTGCTAGGTTTTGCGTGTCTAGATCTATTGTGGGAGAGGTGGAGAAGTTTGTGTCCTCCTCGTTGGACCCTCCTAGCCTTTATATATGGGGAGGCTAGGTCTCAGGTACCAATACAAGTTGGTTACAAGCTATACTAGAACTCTACACTTGAGCTTTACTTATCTTGCGCGCTTCGAGTTGATGTCCATATGGGTTCATATCAGTCGAACCGTCATGGGTGTCATAGACCTAGGCAGGTCGTTGAGTGGGCCTTCCATCGGGCCACACCAGGTAGGCCAACAGTAGGTGTCATTAGGGCATACCTATGTCAGGATCCAATTCAAAACTGCTCCATTATAGTAGTGGAGATCTAAAACATGAAATTTTTGGTAACACGGTCTAGAGAAACGAGGGAGAAGATTCTAAAATGATGGAGAAGTGTGTTTTGAGTTTTGTGCATAGCATTCATTTTAATGAAGACTATCAATAGAATCTTCTAGACCTTTCAAACAAATAGAATCTTCGATGCTAGAATGGAAAAGAAGATCCAATGGCTAGAAATGTTGGGATTCACGAGTCTTGATCCAACGATCAATATTCAAAGTTATTCGTACACTATATAGTGGTAAGATAAGATTATAATAGGTAAAGCAAAATATATATAAATTTGATCAACATCTATAAAGTATGGGTGTATATATTTGGTTCTTGTACTTTGTATATCATGTAGAAGTCATCGATTATTACCTATCTAAAACTTTAAAATTTTGGTAACATGGTCTACAGAAATGAGGGAGAAGATTCTAGAATAATGGAGAAGTGTGTTTTGAGTTTTGTGCATAGCATTCATTGTGATGAAGACTATCAATAGAATCTTCTAGATGCTAGAATAATGGAAAAGAAGATCCAACGCCTGTAAATATTGGGATTCACGAGTCTTGATCCAACTGTCAATATTCAAAGTTGTTCATATATTGTTTACCAATTACAAGATATGCACATCTACTTTCATGTAGTACTACCAAATATGGGAAATTTACCATAAACTATGATGTGGATATGTCCACGACCTTGCTTGGTTGCTCGGCCTGAAACTTGTTCATCAAAAACAAGATGATTATTAATCCAGTAGATGGCTTGAATTTTGGGGAAAAAAAGTTGTTGGAAGTAGATCGGTGTGCCGTACCAAGGGTCTTGTTTGTTTGCGGCCTGAAAGTTCCTGGGTGAGTGCATCGCGGTACCCAAGTTGCCTGTAATTGCTACGTTTTGTAAAGTTGGACTGCCAACTATTGAGAGGGGTCATTTCGAGGCAAACTCATCTCACCCCTACCAAATTCAAACATTCTGTTAAACTGCCCCTTTTGAAGTAGAAGGTCGGGACCCATATGTCGGTCATCTGTCCGTGACGCGAGCGCCAACGCAGTAACCTCTTAGGCAAATCGAGGAACTTAGTGGCTTGGATGTGTTGACTAATTTCACAAATCCATTCCCTCCTTTGCCCTAGCACCGGCAACGTCGAAATCCACCCTCCAGGCAGAACGATCCCTTCGGACATTGGACTTACGGCGCCAAGTTGCTGTGCCCATTTGCTGATCTCGAGCTCCAATGGCACATGCCATAGCCATCGTTGCGAGGCTCTTGCTCTAGCCCGCCTCCGCCGCCGACGTGTAGGGGTTCCGCGTATGAAAACAACAATTTTTACCCTACGCCCCTGAACCCCTGATGCTGCCAGGACCTATCTATTAGTAATACAGTAACGGGAGGGGCTTTTTGCGAACTTACCCTTGAAGACCCAAAAGCGTTGTCAACGCTTAGGAGAGTGTGGTTGATGTAGACGAGCCAAAGCCGACCTCAAGGTCGTGATGAAGTCCTTGCGCTCCAACGGCTCCAACGACTTGAGTGCCTCAAGTGCGACACCTCGCGGGGAGTTACACACGTTTGGTGCCTGACGATGACTCCCGCTTCCCCGATGCAGCAGAAGTTGCAGAAGTAGAGCTCCTGGATCCGAATCCAGCAGCACGACGGTGCTCCACGGTGAAGATATCTCTCGTTCGCGCAATCTGAACTTGGGACCACGGTCACGAGAGAGAGAGAGAGAGAGAGAGAGAGAGAGAGAGAGAGAGAGAGAGAGAGAGAGAGAGAGAGAGAGAGAGAGAGAGAGAGAGAGAGAGAGAGAGAGAGAGAGAGAGAGAGAAATCAATTGGAGGTCTCCCCAAAAGTGAGAAGACCTTTATTGAATATTGTGTGTATTTATCTGGCCAAATACCCCCACTATATATAGGGGGAGGGGAGGTACTACCTCCCTCAAAGTCCCGGGGTGGGACCAAAGGAGAGGAGGGGGAGGGGAAGCCGCCGGCCGGCTCTAGTGGGCCCCGCGCAGGGGGCTTGGCCCAGCCAGCCACCCCCTTGCCCCTTCTCCCTCTCTCCTTTCCCTAATGGGCCCTCTCCCCTCCGGGAATTGGCCCATTAAGCCCTTTGACCTTTTAATTGATTTTCTCTTTTATTAAATAATTATGAATAAATGATTAAATCAATATTTAACATTCATTCACATATTATTCAATCTCCGTGGCTATGGAACACCTTCCACCTCCACTCTGGACATCCTCCGGACTTACCAAAACCCTTCCGGTTTTCTCTCTACTATTCTTTGGTGATTCTACCGATCCTATAAACACTCTCTAAGCATCATCAAACCCTTAAGCATGATACCCTATGGTTCGGGAACACTCCAGACATGGTCGGGACACTCCCGGACCAATGATCAATAAAGGGACCTGGATGGCCATGTGACCGTTGTGTGTTCCATGAAGATCTTTCGTCGTTTGAACCGAGACAGTCGTGTCTTATTCCCTTTGTCTCTCGATACTTGCATTGCCCGCGATCTGATCAATGACATCACCATGTCGTGTTAAATCTCGTTACCGAACAATGCTACTTGACTCGTTCCGACAAGTGATATCCCTGTGATCAAATCACACGCTACGCAGCTATTGGATATAACTTCTCTGAGTG
The DNA here is from genome assembly GCA_023614405.1 of Avena insularis. NCBI lineage: Eukaryota > Viridiplantae > Streptophyta > Magnoliopsida > Poales > Poaceae > Avena > Avena insularis. Next base: position 445,124,804 of record CM042684.1, read on the forward strand.
GGCCCTTGAGTATCTTTCCATCACATGGATGGACAAATCCCGCTCTTGACATATATTGCCTCTACGGTTTCCTCCGAGTACCTAAACACACCTTTATAACCACTGTATTACCAAGTGGCGCTTGATGCTATCTAAGCACTCTCGGGAGACAGTGATTGATATAGCCTCATAGTCTAAGGAATAGTCTATGAGGATCCATTTCTAATCATCGTAACTTGAACTTCGTGACATGATCGGGTCACGATGTTTAGGTTGGGTATTGGTTCATCATATCATTCACAAAATGAGTTGACTCCATTTCCAACTGGCATAAATGCCACATGATCAGGAAACTTGATCATCTGTTGACCAATGAACCAGTGACTAGAGTTTCACTGGGAACCCCTGGTTGTTTGTATATCACACGTGTATTAATGTTTCCACTCAATACAGTTATAGCATGATATAAAACTTAATCATAAACTATATGAAATATGATAATAGTCCTTATTACTATTTGTCTCTAGGGCATATTTCCAACACTCTCCCACTTGCACTAGAGTACAAATAAACTAGCTGCATTTGTTCTTAATCATTGGCACCATATATCCGGTACCCTGAACATACTTGCTCATGGAAGAGGTTGAGTCTTGCATCTATACTTTATAGTCCCAAATCCTTTGCAACTTAATAATGTCACCTTGATTGATATTAATACTTTATCATCACATGATAACATCTGTTTGTATGCATCGTCGCTATGGCAGCAGAATGAGGCCTGATTCCAGGAGCCTACAGTGACTTTAGATCAACCTCGAGGGCTTTATCATGGGCACTATGCCATGGGACACATCATTCTACATTAAAAGCAAACTAGCCCCGCCATAACATTATACAACACTTTAGATGGTACCCTTATGACCCACAAGTATAGGGGGTGTATCACAGTATTTTCGAGGGAAGTGAAACCCAATTTATTGATTCGACACAAGGGGATCCAAAGAATATTTATAAGCCTTAACAACTGAGTTGTCCATTCAGCTGCACCTGGAAACAATCTTTCTCATAACAGTTTATCACTAGCAATAGTTTTGTAGTAGGAGTAGTGAAGTAACAACAGTAGTAAAGTAAAGAAAGTAGTAACGATAGCAGTAAACAGTAGAATTAGAGTGTGGTAGGCACAGGGATGGATGGACGGGCGTTGCATGGACAAGACAATTCACATGGCAATCAGATCATATGGCAATTTTAGATAAATAAGATAAAGCATCCAAGTACTAGATAATCGTAGGCATGTGTCCCATATATAGTCATACGTGCTCGCAATGAGAACTTCCACAACATCTTTTGTACTGCTGGCCCGTTTGAAGCGGGGCCTCAAGGGAACTACTGGCAATTAAGGTGCTCCTTTTAATAGAGCACCGGAGCAAAGCATTAACACTCCGTGACCACATGTGATCCTCACATCAAAGCCATTCCCTCCGGTTATCCTGATTTCTATCACTTCAGGGCCATTTGTTCCGGACAACAATGTGTGTACACAACTTGCAGGTAAGACCATAAACAATACTATCATAATGAATCAATAACATGTTCAGATCTGAAATCATGGCACTCGAGCCATAGTGACAAGCATTAAGCATAACAAGTCGCAAAAAAGTCAAAAAGCACTAATAGTAGATACTAGGCACCATGCCCTAACAATTTGATGCCATTACATGAATGATCTCATCCAATCCCTACCATCCCCATAGCCTACAGCGGGGGCTTACTCACACATAGATGGGGGAAACATGGATGGTAGATGGAGAAGCGATGGTGATGATGATGGCGATGATCTCCTCCAATTCCCCGTCCCAGCAGGGTGCCAGAACAGAGTTTCTAGTTCTGAATCGTGGAATCTGGAAAAACATCGAACCCTCCTGAGTTGGTCAGAAGGCATCTTATAGGCGAAGAGGGAGACCGAGGGGGTGTCTGGGGCGGCCAGACCACCCCCTGGCGCGGCTAGGCCCAGCCCACGTGGCCAGGTGGTGTGGCTAGGCCCCAGCCCCTCTCCGTCTTGTATTCTGGCTCCAGGTGTCCCCCGGTAAAATAATGACTTTGGCTTTTGTCCCATCCAATTCCGAGAATATTCATTTTCTGACTTTCCTGGAACCAAAAATAGCAGAAAACAGGCAGCTAGCACCGTGGCTCTTGTTAATAGGTTAGTCCAAGAAATCATATGAAAAGTACTCCAAAGTGTGGACAAAGCATAAGAAAGTAGATAAAACAAAGCATGGAACATCAAAAATTATGGATACATTTGCAACGTATCATACCCTTATCTATTATTATAAATGTATTCACCGAAACTCGAGTGCACTCTGTGCAACTTTCGATGTTTTTGTTCACCTCGCTTCCTACTTTACTTTAATCGGTATTTACAGGAGTTTCGAACATATTCCCTTATAACATAACCCTTTATGCTTTAAGATATGTCATCCTTTATGGATTTGGAAAATGTGTCTGCAGTTCTCTATTTGACACTGCAGACAAACTTAGCTCAACGTTTCGTGATTCAAACTTGATCATATATTATGTTAAGTTATCATCATGGTTTTCTAAGATAGAACCTATGTCTCAATATAGTGGATGATGATCATCCTTTTCTTTCTTTCAACCATTGATGTTAAACTTAGTACTATTCCTAATTTGAGTTATTAAGGACCAGTTCCTTAATTAACTTCTATTCTGAAACCCTTTTCAGAATCCTGTAAGAAATACTACATAATATCATAATACACCTATTATCAATTTCTACACCTTATAAATCATTATTTATAAGTACTTTCGCTTTTATTCTTAACACACTTAAGAATCACTCCTATAACACTCAAAATATGTTCCCAACATATTTGGGTATGAGTCATTACTCTTACTCAAACTATGTTCCTACATATTTGAATTTGAGACTTATATTGCTCCCACTCAAAAATATGGCATTCACATATTGTTTTAGGAAGACTTTCATAGCTCCCACTCAATTTCATGCAAATTGCATATCGACTCACCATTTTGAACAATTTAAAAATCCTTTGATCAAATATCAAAGTGAGAGATTTACTATGAGACACTAGTACTTTTACTAGTTTTAAATCCACTAGACATTTAGCACACTTTAATCAAATTCATTTGAATTCGTCCAATACTTGACAAATTGTGGTTTTGTCATTGACCCCCTTTTCCACTATGGCTTTGCAGTCATTTGGGAAAATCCAAGTAACCCCTTTTACTTGTGAGATTTAGCAATGAATTGCTTTCTAATTTCAAGGGAATTTTTCTTTTGTGATTTCTCATAATTCTAGTTTACCATTATTACCTTAGTAGTTCGTAGGTATGTCATATTCCAAGAATCATGACAAATGATTTACAAATGTCCCCATACAAGATATGGGTTACATTTTGAATCCTACTTTATGTAGTGAAAACACCAGTGGGGAAAACACAATGATCATTATCATTGATTCTTTCCTTTGTGAACAGAATCATTCAGGAACATTGTCCGTTGCACTTCTCAACACTCTGATGCAGGGATATGAATTCTTGATACATTGCAAATGTATCTATAATTTTTGTTGTTCCATGCTTGGTTTTATCCACTTTCTTATGTTTTATCCACACTTTGGAGTACTTTTCATATGATTTCTTGGACTAACCTATTAACAAGAGCCACAAAGGCCTGCCCATTTTCTGCTGTTTTTGGTTCCAAGAAAGTCAGAAAATGAATATTCTCGGAATTGGACGGGACAAAAGCCAAAGTGCCTATTTTTCCAGAAGACTCTAGGAGACAGAATACGAGACGGAGGAGGGCTAGGGGCTGGCCACCCCCCCCCCTCCCGAGGCGCGGGCTGGGCCTGGCCGCGCCAGGGCATGGTGTGGTGGCCCCAGGCACCCCCTCGGTCTTCCTCTTCGCCTATAAGAAGCCTTCTGACCTAAAAACTCTGGGGGTTCGATGTTTTTCTAGAAGAAGTTCCGCAGCGCTGCCACCACCGAAGGGGAGATCCAGGAGACAGAAAGTCTCTGTTTTGGCACCCTGTCGGGACGGGGAAGTGCCCCTAGAGCCATCTCCATCGATCTCCACCATCATCTCCATCGACCATCCATGTTTCCCCCATCTATGAGTGAGTAATCCCCCGCTGTAGGCTACGGGGATGGTAGGGATTGGATGAGATCATTCATGTAATGGCATCAGATTGTTAGGGCATGGTGCCTAGTATCTTTTATTAGTGATTTATGACTTTGTTGCGACTTGTTGTTCTTAATGCTTGTCACTAGGGCCCGAGTGCCATGATTTCAGATCTGAATTTATTATTGATTCATTATGATAGTATTGTTTATGGTCTTATCTACAAGTTGTATACACACGTTGTTGTCCGAAACCAATGGCCCCGAAGTGACAGAAATCGGGATAACCGGAGGGAATGGCTTTGACGTGAGGATCACATGTGTTCACGGAGTGCTAATTCTTTGCTCCGGTGCTCTATTAAAAGGAGCACCTTAATTGCCAGTAGTTCCCTTGAGGCCCCGCTGCAAACGGGCTGGCAGGACAAAAGATGTTGTGCAAGTTCTCATTGCGAGCATGTATGACTTTATATGAAACACATGCCTAGGATTGTCTAATACTTGGATGCTTTATCTTATTTATCTGCAACTGCCCTATGTTCTGATTGCTATGTGAATTGTCTTGTCCATGCAACGCCCGTCCATCCATCCCTATGCCTACCGCACTCGAATCCTACTGTTTACTGCTATCGTTACTCCTGTCTTTACTTTACTACTTCTGTTACTTTGCTATTCCTACTACAAAACTGTTGCTACTAATAAACTGATGTGAGCAAGATTGTTTCTAGGTGCAGCTGAATTGACAACTCAGTTGTTAAGTCTTATAAATATTCTTTGGCTCCCTTTGTGTCGAATCAATAAATTGGGTTTCACTTCCCTCGAAAATACTGCGATACACCCCCTATACTTGTGGGTCATCAAGACTATTTTCTAGCACCGTTGCCGGGGAGCATAGCTTTATTTATCAAGTCCACTTGGAATCACTATTGTTCAAGCTAAGTTTATTTTCTCCTTGTTTGCTTGTTTATTTATCAAAAATACAAAAAAAATGGTTCCTACTCTAGTTGTTATTTTCGTTGGTATGTTATTGTCTTGCTTTATCATGCTTGTTGTCAATGGTTGGTTTCTTTGAAACTGAATCTTATTGGCAAGGTGGGTTCACGAAAGATTAAAAATATTATTATAAGGAACACCGCTTGTCACAAAAAGGGAAACACTTATGGGAACAAATTGATAAATTGTATACCATTGCTAGAAACGTGTGCCCTACTTATAATGTTACTTATTGCTTTGATAAATCTTGTTGCTGTAGGAGGTACAAACACCTCCCTTTTCAATGTGAGTATAATGATAATGTTACCATATCTTCCTATGTTAAGGGAAATTATGACTTTTATGATGTGGAACAAATTGAAGAATTTATTGCTTGGAAGGTTGCGTTTGAACTTGCTAGTTTGCTTGAAAATATTGATGATTCACCTTAAAAATATGAGGTTTATGGTATACTTAAATTTTTATTTGATAATTACAAGGATGAAAATGGCTATATTCTTGAATATTTTAATAGATGCTTTCCACAAATGGAAGAGACTAATGCCTTGCAGGATCCTATGGAAGAAGAAATTGATGAACCTGAAATCTCATTAGATGAAAAAGAGGAGGAGAGTGATGAACAAAAGGAGGAAGAATGGATTAGCTACCCATGCCTACCTTCTAATGAGAGTAACTCTTTATCCCTTACATTATTTAATTGTCCTCCATGCTTACTAAAGAAGGATGAATGTTATGTTCCTGAGGATTCTTTTGAAAATGTTTATAATAAAGCTCTAGTGCTTGTAGATCATGAAAAGCATGATTTATGTGATAGTTATATTGTTGAGTTTATTCATGAGGCTACTGAAAATTATTATGAGAGAGTAAAATGTGGTTGTAGAAGTTTTCATGGTATTGAAACACCTCTCTATGTGCTGAAAGTTTTGAAGTTACTCTTGTTTTATCTTCCTATGCTTGTCACTTTGTTCTTTGTGAATTTATTTGCATACATGATTCCTATGCATAGGAAGTGGGTTAGACTTAAATGTGTTTTGAATTTGCTTATTGATGCTCTCTTTTACTTCAACTCATATTTCTTATGAGAGCATCCTCTCAAACTTTTATGCCTGAAGATGATAATATGTCTATTATTCTTGGGAGACCTTTTCTTAATACTGCAGGAGCTGTTATTAATTGTAATCAAGGGAAGGTGACCTTCAATGTCAATGACAAGGAACATACTATCTATTTCCCCAAGAAGATTGATAGGACTTATGGTTTGAACTCAATTGAACATGTTGAGGGCATTCAAAGTTGGAGAAATATATTGTCCCATACCAAGAGAAAAATTTGAAACTATTATGATTGGGACCATTGCTATCAAGGTTGAGGTAACATCATCATTAGTGGAATACAAAGTTTTGTCTCATATGGAATTTTTTTGGTAGCAAGACCTGATCAACTTTGTTAACAAAAGGATTTCATTGAACAAAACAATGTTTTCACCATGATTATCTCTGCTTACTTCTATTCTATCTATTTTAGTTTTTGCATGCCTGACTTAAAGGCGTTAAAGAAAAGTACTTATTGGGAGATAACCCAAAAGTTTTAGATGAGTCTTGATAATTATTACTTCAGTAATAACCACTCCTTATCCTTTTTATTTGCTTTTTGTGCCAAGAGTAACCTCTAATGAGAGAGAAGTAATGATTGGGAAAGTTGCTGTCCCGAAACAGATTTCTGTGCTTCACCATAAAAATTCGTGTAAAATCTCTGTACGACCTTTTGAGGCATGAATTTTTGTGCTTCTGCCCCAGGTTGTTATCTAACTTTCGTTAGTTCAACACTTTTTGATTTGAGCAACAGAAGATCTTCGAAAAAAATCGTATTTACCTTCTGGTCTGTTTTGACAGATTTCTGCCATTTTCTGCATTTGCTTCTTGTTGGTTCATTTTTGAGTTCTTTTGAGGAATTGAGATTTTTGAGAGAAGTGCTAAAGTATCTAGTGTTCTAATGGAAGTTTATTTGGTGTTAGAACTGAACCTTAAGACCTATTATCTTGAGTGCACTAATGTTGCTAATAAAGATTGTGTGAAGTTTTGTATGAAGGAAAAATTTCAGGTGTATGGAAGGAATGAGTAATGAGATGAAGGATGGACTAAAGCTCAAGCTTGGGGATGCCACGCGTGTCAACCCAAGAAATATCCAATAAGTACAAGCGTAAAAGCTTGGGGATGCCCAAGGCATCCTCTTCTTCATCAAAAAAAATCCCAGGTTTCTTCCAAACACTTCATTTTTATTGTTTCATGCACAGTTGTGTTGTTCTTGGACCGTCTTCTTTTTCGTTTTAGTTTTTGTTTTTTAGGTTGCGTGGTTTGCTGAATAAATTGGTTGGACCTCCTCTTTCATGCATTGGTGTTCAAATAGTTTGGTTTGGTTTGGAAAAGAGTAGGAAAGCTCATGTTTAAGTGGTAAAGAGAGCTTGTTTTTGACTGTGGTCTATGCTTTGTCATGCCATGCTTGATATTGTTTTGACTTTATGCTTAGTATTATTTGCTATAGCATGACTTGTTATAAACAATTGAGATTGCTTAATGTGCCTTGGATGCATCATGCGTTGTTTTATCATATTAAAGCATAGTATAGTGGTATTCTCCTTTGATGCTTTATTTGGGTTGACTTGGCACATGCTCACACCATGTTATGACTATCCCAAGTCACCATAAGCCTTGATGATCCTTTAGTTTTCAACTTGTAGTATCACTTTATGCTTTGATTAATGATGTGTTGTCGCTCTACATGATTATGGCCATTATTGCTCTCTCGTTTGTCGCTCCCTTACTATTGCTAGCCTTCACTTACATTAAGTGTTTTACTCATGTTTCCAACTCCCTTAAACCAAATATTGCCAAAGTGTCCACCATACCTACCTATTAGCATCATTTGCTACTTCCGTGCATATTCAATATGCCTTGTTTTCTTTTGAATAAAATGTTTGCTTGTTTTGAGAAAGTTAGTTAGTAAAGCTCTCACGAACTTGATGGCACACTTTATTTCCTGCACTTAATAAACCTGAACCATTGTGAACACTCCATGAAAGTTATATGCTTGCCAATTATGGGCTGGGGATTAGCAGAACCGTGTTGTCACGGGGAACGCTTTCAACACTAGTAAATATATACCCAGTTGATACCTTGCTCTTTTGTTTGCGGGTGTCGTTGGTGTGAAATAAAAGGGGAGCTTGTAAGTCCATGGAGTTATGTATGTGTGTTAGAGAAACGCCTGGGCCGCTGGTCTAATCCATGCTAACATGGTGGAAACCTGCAGCATAACCATAATGATATATATGAAGCATTCTTCTTATAAAAAAAGAGAGATAGCTATTGAGAAAAAGAAAAAAAAGAGATTTATGAAAAGAGGAAAGAGAGAAAAAAGCACCATTTTCCCATGGTAAATAAGAAGATTGCTGAGATACTCATTGTCTGCTTGCCTTGTCATTTTGATATGGGGACTCTTCCGTATCATCGGGCAAGGGGTACCCCGTTGGCAGTTTTCAATGATACGCACATACTTACGATGACAAGAACTTACCGGTAACTAAAGTTGAGTAGCATGAGGAGTGGCCCTCATACTCAAGGGACTTGGGATTTTTAGTTTATAGTCTGTCAAGCATATAACTCAGATTGGACCTCACTTTCACCTTAACCACATTAAAGATGCTTATGATAGGGGCAATGAGAGCTCAAAGCTAACGAGTACCATACTTTCAGCATTTGGAAGCCTTTCAAACTTTTCAAAACCTGTTCATTTCCTTGTTGGGTCTCCACACATTCTATGAGCACTTTCTTGACAGCATAGTGGCCATTCTTAGTTCTATGTGCATTGTCCCAAGACTTGTTGATTGATGCATACCTTGATATTGCTTGTTTTAAACTATTTGTATCTAGTCACTCTTGTAAACTTTGAACATATCCTATGCATTTATGTTTGCTACTCTGTGAGGGACAAGCTGAATGCCACTATGCTATGTTTTCTTTATGTGAAACAAACAAACGTCTTGCAAAGCATTGTTATTCATGAATCTTTTGTTTGTGCCTTTTCACGTTGCATCATAGTTTCTTTGTCTTATTGCTAGAACTTTGTCTTTCATGTTATGATTGAAGTACTATGATCCCAGCTTTGAATGTTTTACAAATACTTTGATCAAGTTCATGATGGTGCATGTCACCTCAAAAAATATTCTTTTTATCACTTACCTACTCGAGGACGAGCAGGAGTTAAGCTTGGGGATGTTGATACATTGCAAATGTATCTATAATTTTTGATGTTACATGCTTGGTTTTATCCACTTTCTTGTGTTTTGTCCATAGTTTGGAGTACTTTTCATATGATTTCTTGGACTAACCTATTAACAAGAGCCACAAATTGCCTGTTTTCTGCTGTTTTGGTTCCAGAAAGTCGAAAATGAATATTCTCGAATTGGACGGGACAAAAGCCAAAGTGCCTATTTTTCCAAGACTCAGAGCTGAATACGAGATGTAGGAGGGCGGGGCTGGCCACACCCCCTAGGCACGGGCTGGGCCTGGCCGCGCCGGGGCATGGTGTGGTGGCCCCAGGCACCCCCTTGGTCTCCCTCTTCGCCTATAAGAAGCCTTCTGACCTAAAAACTCCAGGGGGTTCGACGTTTTTCCAGAAGAAGTTCCGCAGTGCCGCCACCACCAAAGGGGAGATTCGGGGATGAAAATCTGCTCCAAGACACAAAGAGGCGAGACGAGGAAGTGCCCCCGGAGCCATCTCCATCGATCTCCACCATCATCTCCATCGACCATCCATGTTTCCCCCATCTATAAGTGAGTAATCCCCCGCTGTAGGCTATGGGGATGGTAGGGATTGGATGAGATCGTTCATGTAATGGCATCAGATTGTTAGGGCATGGTGCCTAGTATCTTTTATTAGTGCTTTATGACTTTGTTGTGACTTGTTGTGCTTAATGCTTGTCACTAGGGCCCGAGTGCCATGATTTCAGATCTGAACTTGTTATTGATTCATTATGATAGTATTGTTTATGGTCTTATCTGCAAGTTGTATACACACGTTGTTGTCCGGAACCAATGGCCCCGAAGTGATAGAAATCGGGATAACCGGAGGGCATGGCTTTGAGGTGAGGATCACATGTGTTCATGGAGTGTTAATGCTTTGCTCTAGTGCTCTATTAAAAGGAGCACCTTAATTGCCAGTAGTTCGCTTGAGGCCCCACTGCAAACGGGCTGGCAGGACAAAAGATGTTGTGCAAGTTCTCATTGCGACCACGTATGACTTTATATGGAACACATACCTAGGATTGTCTAGTACTTGGATGCTTTATCTTATTTATCTGCAATTGCCCTATGTTCTGATTGCTATGTGAATTGTCTTGTCCATGCAACGCCCGTCCATCCATCCCTATGCCTACCGCACTCGAATCCCATCATCGCTATAAATTCTGTCTTTACTTTACCTCTGTTACTTTTGCTATTCCTACTACAAAACTGTTGCTCTTGATAACTGTGTGAGCAAGATTATTTCAGTGCAAATGAATTGACAACTCAGTTGTTAAGGCTTATAAATATTCTTTGGCTCCCCTTGTGTCGAATCAATAAATTGGGTTTCACTTCCCTCGAAAATACTGCGATACACCCCCTATACTTGTGGGTCATCAATTCTCATCGTGTTTTTCACTATCTTCCATTCGCTCCATAATCGAGAAATATCACTAAAAGTGAGCTTTCTCAAGAATGCACCAAAATCCAAGCAATACGAATTTTTCTTCTCTTTTGGTTCCAGCTATAGATTTCGTATTCAAAGTTTCGAATGAATACTCTACGAGGACTTATTCACTATTGTTTTGGTTATATCGAATAACCCCAAATTTTTACGACGATCCATACTAGATATGGAGCCGCTTTCACGAATTCAAACGGTTCACTCTATATTCTAATTGAGTGCTAACTATTTCTAACTAATGGTCTCTACATCTACACAACAACGATTTATTTAGCGCCATCTATTCACCCATTTTGATATCTAATATCACATTGTGATGCTTTGCATTTTGACATTTCAAAGCACTTTGCATTTCACAATTTATTTTATGCCAATCTTATAAAGTTGAATTTCATTACTATTGATCAAATCATAGTAATTAGATTCTCTTTTATATTTATACCCTTTGTTGATGAAACACTTTGATCATATCAAATAGTTTCATACTCATGTTTCCTTTGGTAAACTGATTTACACTTTTAAACAATCATATAATGATAATTACCATTTTCGTTAAAACATAATACATCGAATATGTATTTACTTTCAACGATTCATTAAACACTTTGTATTCAAGTAATACTCGGTGTTCAAGTTATTTTGCTGAACTTAGGCATGATTTATATGTGATAAGAAAACAAGTGTCTTTCACATATTATCAAATAACTTTGAATCCAAAGAATGGTTTCATTCATTAATGAAATATCAGTAAGTTGGGTATTTTTCAAGGCATTTTAATATTTTACAAATGTTCATGTATTATCAATTAGTTTCAAAACAAGGATAATTCACACGTAATCGAACAAGATATGAACACGAATAGAAATCATTTATAAAAGCGGAACAACTGTTTGTTACAAACTGATATGAATAACTGTCTCACTAAGTGTGAGACACACTAAAGAAGTTCACAATCTTTTGATTACAATAACTATCCAAAACATAAACTAAGTGATAAATGTTGAGGGAGAGTGTCGTTGGCCATCATCATCATGCTCTCCATCAACACGCAACGTCACCTCCTCTCCAGCAAGCACCTCTCATGCAGAAGGACCTGTTTTCAGCAAAACAGAACAAGTATCAAACATACTTAACACTGCAAATGTGTTTGCAAGATTATAACATTTATAAAATTTTATATCAAATATATACCTTTGTAATTGATGACCTCAGCGACATCAGTTCGACCACCACATTCCTGAGATGTGATACGAACCGGTGGAATTCTATTGATTCCGCGTCGCCTCTCATAATGCAAGTCCTGACTTGTGCTTGGTAGCTTGGTGGCAGCGACCGCAGCACAACGCCATTTGCAAAAGAGCCTGTCATCCAGCTATCCAGGAAGTATGCAGGCCTCATGTACACATCATGCATGCGCTCCAAGTGGTCGTCAAGTGATCAGTTTTCTTCCATCTTAATGGAGAGGAAATCTCCCATCAGCACATGCTCCCATATGCGTGCTTGTTCCACGAAATGTGTCCTAAGCTGTAGCATTACCCTATGAGGGTTGACATTACCCACGATAGGCCACAGCTCATCCACCATTCTGAAACGCATTGTAACTAAAATGAAGGAGGCCATCTCCTGATGCTGATAGCTGTCTTCCCGCTGCTCTGGGGTCTCTAGGTCAATAGGCTGATCCAAATCTATCATGTCGAGTATGTAGTCGACCACGTCATTCTCGCTAAGGAGAACGTGGAGACGCGCAACACATATACAAAAGTTTGATCCATCTAATCTGAGCTTCTCTCCTTCTAACCAATCAATCGTCAACAGGAAAGGTGGCATCGGGGAGAATTTTTTCTACATATATAATTGCAAAAGGAATTTAGACTAAGTTTATAATTAAATGAGTTAATAATAACTCCACTCAAAAACACCTATCCCCATAAGGGTTCCTAGTGATAACAAGACCCCTATCAACCACATCTCCCCCGATCGTCATGGCCATCAATGTGGGTTCAAGGGTGGACGCTAAACGTCGGTCACATCATTCATGCGACTCGTGCTCGATCTTTCGACCATCCGCGTTTTGAGGCCATGTCTGCACATGCTAGGCTCGCCAACTCGACCTTAGTGTATTTGCTATGCAACATGGCTTACACCCACTGTATGCGAACATAGATATGTCTGACACCCACGCCTGTACCGGGGATCGCCTCATACCGAAGAACTTTCTTGGTGGTGCACACTAAGGGGGAACACAATCGTTGGTAATTTTAATAGGGATCATCTTATTAGGCTACCGTCGAGTATCTAATACTAGCACACAATAAGATATACAAACAATAACATTGAATGTAATGCGATGTGATATGGTCCTTCACGTCGTGATCTCCATCCGTCGTCACCGGATTCCGGCGCTAGGGTTCCGGTGCCGTAGACACCAGGGTACCGGTGTCTTTCCGGCGTGGTAGTCCATCACCTCCGTGACTATCTACTACTACGTAACATAAGGTAATCACTTTACCTTTGCCACAACCATATAACAAAGCAACGCCCCCCTGCAAAACAAAGTTAGACGCCTCTACTTTATCTTTGCATGTTTTACGTGGCTGAATGGGCTTTCGCACAAGAACCGTTCTTACCTATGAACTTTCATCACAACGCTGATCAAGTACTTGTCTCTACTACACCCCTTTCGGGGCCCTCTGTTTTAAATGGCATACCAACTAATGCGAGAGAGACAGACACCCCCCTAAGCCACTTTATACGGTGAAAGCCATATGTCAAGCATGGACCAGTCTCGCGAATGAACGCATAAAGCCGGTTCGGGGCCGCTTCATCAAGCATTACTGCGGTATACTAAAGTACACGTGGGAGGGTAACAACTAAAAGATCAATGCCCACGTGTTACATCTCGTGTGTTCTACCCGTACTAGCATTACTATGCATAGATCTAGCTCTGATACCACTGTAGGGGTTCCGCATATGAAAACAATAATTTTTACCCTACGCCCTTGAACCCCTGATGCTGCCAGGACCTATCTATTAGTACAGTAACGGGAGGGGATTTTCGCAAACTTACCCTTGAAGACCGAAAAGCGTTGTCAATGCTCAGGAGAGCATGGTTGATGTAGACGAGCCGAAGCCGACCTCAAGGTCGTGATGAAGTCCTTGCGCTCCAACGGCTCTAACGACTTGAGTGCCTCAAGTGCGACACCTTGCGGGGAGTTACACACGTCCGGTGCCTGACGATGACTCCCACTTCCCTGATCCAGCAGTAGTTGCGGAAGTAGAGCTCCTGCATCCGAATCCAGCAGCAGTTGCGGAAGTAGAGCTCCTGGATCCGAATCCCGCGGCGCGACGGTGCTCCGCAGTGAAGATGTCTCTTATTCGCGCAGTCCGAACTTGGGACCACGGTCACGAGAGAGAGAGAGAGAGAGAGAGAGAGAGAGAGAGAGAGAGAGAGAGAATATCAATTGGAGGTCTCCCCAAAAGTGAGAAGACCTTTATTGAATATTGCGTGTATTTATGTGGCCAAATACCCCCCACTATATATAGGGGGAGGGGAGGTACTACCTCCCTCAAAGTCGTGGGGTGGGACTAAAGGAGAGGAGGGGGAGGGGAAGCCGTCAGCCGGCCCTAGTGGGCCCCGCGCAGGGGGTCTTGGCCTAGCCGGCCACCCCCTTGCCCCTTCTCCCTCTCTCCTTTCCCTACTGGGCCCTCTCCCCTCCGGGAATTGGCCCATTAAGCCCTTTGACCTTTTAATTGATTTTCTATTTTATTAAATAATTATGAATAAATGATTAAATCAATATTTAACATTCATTCACATATTATTCAATCTCCGTGGCTATGGAACACCTTCCACCTCCACTCCGGACATCCTCTGGACTTACCAAAACCCTTCCGGTTTTCTCTCTACTATTCTTCGGTGATTCTACCGATCCTATAAACACACTTTAAGCATCATCAAACACTTAAGAGTGATACCCTATGGTCGGGAACACTCCAGACATGGTCGGGACACTCCCGTACCAATGATCAACAGAGGGACCTGGATGGCCATGTGACCCCTATGCATTCCACGAAGATCTTTCATCGTTTGAACCGGGATAGTTGTGTCTTATTCCCTTTGTCTCTCGATACTTGCATTGCCCGAGATCTAATCAATGACATCACCATGTCCTGTTCAATCTTGTTACCAAACAATTCTACTTGACTCGTTCCGAAAAATGATATCCCTGTGATCAAATCACACGCTACGCAGCTATTGGATATAACTTCTCCGAGTGGGCCCTTGAGTATCTTTCAGTCACATGGACGGAAAAATCCCGCTCTTGATATATATTGCCTCTACGGTTCCCTCCGAGTACCTGAACACACCTTTATAACCATTGTATTACCAAGTGGCGCTTGATGCTATCTAAGCACTCTCGGGAGACGGTGATTGATATAGCCTCACGGTCTAAGAAATAGTCTATGAGGATCCATTTCTAATCATCGTAACTTGAAATTTATGACATGATCGGGTCACGATGTTTAGGTTGGGTATTGGTTCATCATCTCATTCACAGAATGAGTTGACTCCATTTCCAACTGGCATAAATGCCACATGATCAGGAAACTTGATCATCTGTTGACCAATGAACCAGTGACTAGAGTTTCACTGGGAACCCCTGGTTGTTTGTATATCACACGTGTATTGATGTTTCCACTCAATACAGTTATAGCATGATATAAAACTTAATCATAAACTATATGAAATATGATAATAGTCCTTATTACTATTTGTCGCTAGGGCATATTTCCAACACGACGAGCTGAGCAGCTCGGAGGATGGCAGATCCTACTACCAACAAAGAAGAAGTTCTGGCTACATGCGGGTGAGCTACCCTTCTATTTGCTATTCCCACTAACTATAACTGCTAGCTGGCTACTGAACTAAAATTGTTTGTTAGCCCAACAATGACAAACATATTTTGTACATAGTTTTCTGTCAAGTGGGATCTCCACGGACCACCCTTACCTAGTTACTGTAGCCCTCTTCAGGTATGACTCTAAATCAGCAAGGGTGAAGGGCAAGTGGTATGGACACCATTGTATCACGATGGATGAAGCGTCTGTGCAGATCTACACTATGCCTGGTATGGTTGCTGCTATGCGTAATCATGATGAAATATGGCCGAAGCAGACTGCAAAGTTCAGCTTCATGGATGAACGAGGCATCATGGTTCCTCTAACGTGTGATAGTCAGCTATTTGGGTTCATGAAAAGGTATGCTTCGGCTTGAATGTTTGAGCTGAATTGTGATGTACTAGATGTGGAAGCTGCTGCAACTGGGAGTCGCCCTTCTATTCTTGGACAGGGTGGTCACTCGAACCAAATTAGCTGCTGGTAAGCAAAAGTCTCTTGGGGTTCGCATGTTTGTGCTAAATTGTAATTTTTGTTTTATTTACTCTGTAGATATTAGGCAGTTATGCAACAGTCCTGTTTCTTTGACAGGAAGCATCACAAGGTTAGAAACATGACTGTCGGGTCAGTCATTTTGCTGCCGGAAGAAAATAAAAATGAGTGAAAAAGATGATGTTGGACACGATCTAGTGCTGACTGTCCCGGCGATCCAGACCACGTGAAGCTAAGAAAATTTGCACCGAGGAAGAGGAAGAAGGTAGGAAATGAAGAAGCCAGTGGACGTGAAGGCTTGGAACCCAGGCGGGGGAAGAAGGCTGCTGGCAATGAAGATGCATAATAATGTGTTGAACTTGAACCTATATATATGTAATTTAGTTAAATTCTGGAGCTCTGTGCGTGGAACTTGTCGGGCAAAACAATCTACACACGTTCTCAGAGTAAAATGTACTGAGACTTAGGGTTTGGAAATGGCTGAATCAGTAGTTGAATCCGAAATTCTGATTGTGCCACTACTATCTGAAAACACGTAGCACCGGTTCCACGATTGCCCAGGGGCAGGAGGTCTCCAAATTCGATGGAATGTAAGTGGCACATAAATAAATTATTTAAGCTGCTACACTCCATGAAATAGCAACTTGTTTCAACTACTGCACGTGCTTCCACTTTATAAATTGTGGTTGTGCCATTTGCATGCGGCACAATCCATGTAGATTACGTTTAAACAAACCACCAATGTCAGAGTACCACCATCATCAGACAAAAGGAAGTGATGCATGGTTAAGACAGATTAACGGGCGACCAATTTTTTTCTCCCAGGACTCTGGAACCACTAGTTCGGACTGCTAGTATGTACAAGTACTACTATTACAACTTAAAAAAGTATGGAGCTCAAGCTTAATAGAACTAGTTATCACACATCTCCTTGATATTCCAAATCTTAGCCCGATGTGCATCTTCCTGTGAGAGCAAGGATCGAATCGCATGCTCCTTCCTTTTAGCATCTTCCTTGCACAGCTTCAATTGTTTCTCTACATTTATCCTCATGCACTTATCAATACTCATAGTTGTGAACTGCAGGACTTTGGCCTGGTGAAGTTCATTCCTTGCTTGAGTCAGCTCTTGCTCTGCTTTAGCCTTCAGGGCCAACGCCATGTCCCTCTCCTTCTCGACTTTGCTAACCTTGTCTTGCACCCTGCTGAGATCTCGGTTAAGCTTGGTTGTGTCAACTTGGTCAAAGATCTTCATCTCAGCACTGACAAGAAGTGAGCTGACTATGGATTCTTTCAACTCAACAGTCATATCCCATAGTTTGTCCAGCGTTTTCTGCATCGACTTGGGCCACTCTGGATCTACCCATTTGACAACACCGCAACTTCTGCCTTGCATCATTGCACAATGTCCTTGACACCGTAAAAACCTCATGCATGCGTTTCGTCCTTCAAACGCTACAAATTTAGCGGGCACATATCCATGTTTACATATCGGAGGACTATCTTCCTCTGCTAAACCGTGATAGTCGGAGTCGTACAGCGTTTGGTTGGCCTAACACGTCATATGTGTATGAGTAAACATAGTAGATCTAGCTCAAAATATATAATTGGCCACAGATGCTAGAGATGAGACAACTCACATCGAAATCACCGTCCCTGATGTCATGACGCGTTTCCTCACCGTCTCCCCTTGAACCCATGGCGAGAGGGGGTGGGGGATTAGGCTGGAGGCACCGTCGGCTTGCGGCTACGGCATGATGGGAGAGAAGTGGGGAAAGTGGCTTCGAGGGGAAGGAAGAGAAGTATGGGGAGGAAGAGAAGTAAAGGGGATGTGACACTGGCATATGGCCCACGGAACTCATGACACTCGCAAAAGGGGAGCGTGCGGTGTTGCCAGTTTCTCTAGAGCAAGCGGACATTAAGCATGGCCAATCATGTCATAGGACAGCCTACTCACGGATCGCTCTTACGAAGAACCATCCCAATCGTCCAAGCGCCCCGATCGAATGGTATGTAACAATCATCATGCAGAACAACTGTGTTAG
The DNA here is from genome assembly GCA_023614405.1 of Avena insularis. Lineage (NCBI taxonomy): Eukaryota > Viridiplantae > Streptophyta > Magnoliopsida > Poales > Poaceae > Avena > Avena insularis. The sequence goes on from CM042684.1 coordinate 445,143,111, forward strand.
GGTGTGCCTTCTAGAAGACTTGCTAAGGTTAGGGCTCTCCTAAGGTTAGGATCCATGTGGTTCATGAAAAGAACACACATTTCAATGACACTAGTGGATCCATATGGTTTATGAAAAGAACACACATGCAAATGACTCTGGTGGATCCATGCATGGTTCGTGAAAAGAACACACATGCAATGACTCTAGTTGCGCTTCATGAGAAGAACAGACATGCAATGACTCTGGTGGATCCATATGTTGTTTCTGAAAAGAACACATATGCTCATATGATTTATGAAAAGAACAAACATCTAATGACTCTAGTTGTGGTTTGTGAAAAGTACACACATGCAATGACACTGGTGCATCCATATGTGGTTTGTGAAAAGAACACACATCCAACGACTCTAGCTATGGTTTATGAAAAGAACAGACATGCAATGACTCTGGTGGATCCATATGTGGTTTATAGAAACAACACACATGCAATGACGCTGGTGGATCTATATGTGGTTTGTGAAAAGAACACGCATGCAATGACTCTAGTGGATCCTTATGTGGTTAATGAAAAGAACGCACATGCAATGAATCTAGTGGATCCATATGTGGTTAATGAAAAGAACACACATGCAATGACTCTGCTGGATCCATGTGTGGTTTGTGAAAAGAACAGACATGCTCATGTGGTTTGTGAGAAGAACAGACATGCAATGACTCTGGTGGATCCATATGTGGTTTGTGAAAAGAACAAATATGCAATGACTCTGGTGGATCCATATGTGGTTTGTGAAAAGAACACACATGCAATGAGTCTAGCTATGGTTAATGAAAAGAACACACATGCCATGACACTGGTGGATCCATATGTGTTTTAGAAAAAGAACACACATTCAATGACACTTGTGGCTCCATATGTGGTTTGTGAAAAGAACAGACATGCAATGACTTTGGTGGATGCATATGTGGTTTGTGAAAACAACACACATGCTCATGTGGTTTATCGAAAGAACAAACATCCAATGACTCTAGTTGTGGTTTGTGAAAAGAACAAACATGCAATGACACTAGTGCATCCAAATATGGTTTGTGAAAATAACACACATCCAATGAATCTAGCTGTGGTTTATGAAAAGAACAGACATGCAATGACTCTAGTGGATCTATATGTGGTTTATGAAAAGATCACACATGCAATGACTCTGGTGGATCCATATGTAGTTTGTGAGAAGAACACATATGCAATGACTCTCGTGGATCCTTATGTGGTTTGTGAAAAGAATAGACATGCAATGACTCTAGTGGATCCTTATGTGGTTTGTGAAAAGAACAGGCATGAAATGACTCTAGTGGATTCATATGTGGTTTGTGAAAAGAACAGACATGCAATGACTCCATAAGTGGTTTGTGAAAAGAACAGACATGTCATGACTCTGGTGGATCCATATGTGGTTCATGAAAATAACACACATGCGATGACTCTAGTGGATCCATATGTGGTTAATGAAAAGAACACACATGCAATGACTCTAGTGGATCCATGTGTGGTTTGTGAAAAGAACAGACATTCAATGACACTGGTGGATCCATATGTGGTTTGTGAGAAGAATAGATATGCAGTGACTTTGGTGGATCCATATGTGTTTTAGGAAAAGAACACACATGCAATGACACCGGTGCATCCATATGTGGTTTGTGAAAAGAACACACATCCAATGACTCTAGCTATGGTTTATGAAAAGAACAGACATGCAATGACTCGTGTGGATCCATATGTGGTTTATGAAAAGAACACACATGCAATGACTCTGGTTTGTGAAAAGAACAAACATGCAATGACACTTGTGGATCCATATGTGGTTTATGAAAAGAATGCACATGCAATGACTCTGGTGGATCCATATATGGTTTGTAAAAAGAACACACATGCAATGCCTCTAGTTGTGGTTAATGAAAATAACACACATGCAATGACACTGGTGGATCCATATGTGGTTTGTGAAAAGAACATATGAAATGACTCCAGTGGATCCATATGTGGTTTGTGAAAAGAACAGACATGCAATGACTCTAGTTGTGGTTCATGAAAATAACACACATGCAATGACACTGGTGGATCCATATGTGTTTTAGGAAAAGAACACACATTCAATGACACTTGTGGATCCATATTTGATTTGTGAAAAGAACACACATCTAATGACTCTGGTGGATCCCTATGTAGTCTGTGAAAAGAACAGACATTCACTGACTCTAGTTGTGGTTCATGAAAAGAACACACATGCAATGACACTAGTGGATCCATATGTGGTTTGTGAGAAGAATATACATGCAATGACACTGGTGGATCCATATATGGTTTGTGAGAAGAACAGATGAAATGACTCTAGTGGATCCATATGTGGTTTCTTAAAAGAACAGACAAGCAATGACTCTAGTTGTGGTTCATGAAAATAACACACATGCAATGACACCAGTGGATCCATATGTGTTTTAGGAAAAGAACACACATTCAATGACACTTGTGGATCCATATGTGATTTGTGAAAAGAACAGACATTCACTAACTCTAGTGGTGGTTCATGAAAAGAACACACATGCGATGACACTGGTGGATGAATATGTGCTTTGTGAGAAGAATATACATGCAATGGCACTTGTGGATCCATATGTGGTTTGTGAGAAGAACACACATGCAATGACTCTAGTGGGTCCTTATGTTGTTTGTGAAAAGAACAGACATGCAATGACTCTAGTGGATCCTTATGTGGTTTGTGAAAAGAACAGGCATGAAATGACTCTAGTGGATTCATATGTGGTTTGTGAAAATAAAAGACATGCAATGACTCTATATGTGGTTTGTGAAAAGAACAGACATGCAATGACTCTGGCAGATCCATATGTGGTTCATGAAAAGAACACACATACAATGATTCTAGTGGATCCATATGTGGTTAATGAAAAGAACACACATGCAATGACTCTGGTGGATCCATGTGTGGTTTGTGAAAAGAACAGACATTCAATGACACTAGTGGATCCATATGTGGTTTGTGAGAAGAACGGACATGCAATGACTCTGTCGGATCCATATGTGTTTTAGGAAAAGAACACACATGCAATGACACTGGTGCATCCATATGTGGTTTGTTAAAAGAACACACGTCCAATGACTCTAGCTATGGATAAGATCAGACATGCAATGACTCTGGTGGATCCATATATGGTTTATGAAAAGAACACTCATGCGATGACTCTGGTTTGTGAAAAGAACAGACATACAATGACACTTGTGGATCCATATGTGGTTTATGAAAAGAATGCACATGCAATGACTCTGGTGGATCCATATATGGTTTGTAAAAAGAACACACATGCAACGCCTCTAGTTGTGGTTAATGAAAAGAACACACATGCAATGACACTGGTGGATCCATATGTGGTTTGTGAAAAGAACAGATGAAATGACTCTAGTGGATCCATATGTGGTTTGTGAAAAGAACAGACATGCAATGACTCTAGTTGTGGTTCATGAAAATAACACACATGCAATGAGACTGGTGGATCCATATGTGTTTTAGGAAAATAACACACATTCAATGACACTTGTGGATCCATATTTGATTTGTGAAAAGAACACACATCTAATGACTCTGGTGGATCCCTATGTAGTTTGGGAAAATAACAGACATTCACTGACTCTAGTTGTGGTTCATGCAAAGAACACACATGAAATGACACTGGTGGATCCATATGTGGTTTGTGAGAAGAACAGACATGCAATGACACCGGTGGATCCATATGTGGTTTGTGAAAAGAACACACATGCAATGACTCTGGTGGATCCATATGTGGTTTCTGAGAAGAACAGACATGCAATGACTCTAGTGGATCCTTATGTGGTTTGTGAAAAGAATAGACATGCAATGACTCTATTGTATCCTTATGTGGTTTGTGAAAAGAACAGGCATGAAATGACTCTAGTGGATTCATATGTGGTTTTTGAAAAGAACATGCATGTAATGACTCTATATGTGTTTTGTGAAAAGAACATACATGTAATGACTCTGGTGGATCCATATGTGGTTCATCAAAAGAACAAACATACAATTACTCTGGTGGATCCATACGTGGTTAATGAAAAGAACACGCATGCAATGACTCTAGTGGATCCATGTGTGGTTTGTGAAAAGAATAGACATTCAATGACACTGGTGGATCCATATGTGGTTTGTGAGAAGAACAGTCATGCAATGACTCTGGTGGATCCATATGTGTTTTAGGAAAAGAACAGACATGCAATGACACTTGTGGATCCATATGTGGTTTATGAAAAGAACACACATGCAAAGACTCTGGTGGATCCATATATGGTTTGTGAAAATAGCACACATGCAATGACTCTAGCCGTGGTTAATGAAAACAACACACATGCAATGACACTGGTGGATCCATATGTGGTTGGTGAAAAGAACAGACATGCAATGAATCTAGTTGTAGTTCATGAAAATAACACACATGCAATGACACTGGTGGATCCATGTGTGTTTTAGGAAAAGAACCCAAATTCAATGAAACTTGTGGATCCATATGTGGTTTGTGAAAAGAACACACATCCAATGACTCTGTGGATCCCTATGTGGTTTGTGAAAAGTACAGACATTCACTGACTCTAGTTGTGGTTCATGGAAAGAACATACATGCAATGACACTGGTGGATCCATATGTTGTTTGTGAGAAGAACTTACATGCAATGACACTGGTGGATCCATATGTGGTTTGTGACAAGAACACACATGCAATGACTCTAGTGGATCCTTATGTGGTATGTGAAAAGAACAGACATGCAATGACTCTATGTGTGGTTTGTGAAAAGAACAGACATGCAATGACTCTGGCAGATCCATATGTGGTTCATGAAAAGAACACTCATGCAATTACTCTAGTGGATCCATATGTGCTTAATGAAAAGAACACACATGTAATGACTCTAGTGGATCCATGTGTGGTTTGTGAAAAGAACAGACATTCAATGACACTGGTGGATCCATATGTGGTTTGTGAGAAGAACAGATATGAAATGACTCTGGTGGATCCATATGTGTTTTAGGAAAAGAACACACATGCAATGACACTGGTGCATCCATATGTGGTTTGTGAAAAGAACACACATCCAATGACTCTAGTTGTGGTTTATGAAAAGAACAGACATGCAATGACTTTGGTGGATCCATATGTGGTTTATTAAAAAGAACACACATCCAATGACTCTGGTTTGTGAAAAGAACATACATGCAATGACACTTGTGGATCCATATGTGGTTTATGAAAAGAACACACATGCAATGACTCTGGTGGATCCATATGTGGTTTGGGAAAAGAACACACATGCAATGACTCTAGCTGTGGTTAATGAAAAGAACACACATGCAATGACACTGGTGGATCCATATGTGGTTTGTGAAAAGAACAGATGAAATGACAAGTGGATCCATATGTGGTTTGTGAAAAGAACAGACATGCAGTGACTCTAGTAGTGGTTCATGAAAATAACACACATGCAATGGCACTGATGGATCCATATGTGTTTTAGGAAAAGAACACACATTCAATGACACTTGTGGATCCATATGTGGTTTGTAAATAGAACACACATCCAATGACTCTGGTGCATCCCTATGTGGTTTGTGAAAAGAACAGACATTCACTGACTCTAGTTGTGGTTCATGAAAAGAACACACATGCAATGACACTGGTGGATCCATATGTGGTTTGTGAGAAGAATATACATGCAATGACACAGGTGGATCCATATGTGGTTTGTGAAAAGAACACACATGCAAATAATCTGGTAGATCCATATCTGGTTTGTGAGAAGAACACACACGCAATGACTCTAGTGGATCGTTATGTGGTTTGTGAAAATAACAGACATGCAATGACTCTAGTGGATCCTTATGTGGTTTGTGAAAAGAACAAGCATGAAATGACTCTAGTGGATTCATATGTGGTTTGTGTTAAGAACAGACATGCAATGACTCTATATGTGGTTTGTGAAAAGAAAAGACATGCAATGACTCTGGCAGATCCATATGTGGTTCATGAAAAGAACACACATGCAATGACTCTAGTGGATCCATATGTGGTTAATGAAAGGAACACATATCCAATGACTCTGGTGGATCCATGTGTGGTTTGTGAAAATAACAGACATTCAATGACACTAGTGGATCCACATGTGGTTTGTGAGAAGAACAGACATGAAATGACTCTGTCGGATCCATATGTGTTTTAGGAAAAGAACACACATGCAATGACACTGGTGCATCCATATGTGGTTTGTTAAAAGAACACACGTCCAATGACTCTAGCTATGGTTAAGAACAGACATGCAATGACTCTGGTGGATCCATATGTGGTTTATGAAAAGAACACTCATGCGATGACTCTGGTTTGTGAAAAGAACAGACATACAATGACACTTGTGGATCCATATGTGGTTTATGAAAAGAATGCACATGCAATGACTCTGATGGATCCATATATGGTTTGTAAAAAGAACACACATGCAACGCCTCTAGTTGTGGTTAATGAAAAGAACGCACATGCAATGACACTGGTGGATCCATATGTGGTTTGTGAAAAGAACAGATGAAATGACTCTAGTGGATCCATATGTGGTTTGTGAAAAGAACAGACATGCAATGACTCTAGTTATGGTTCATGAAAATAACACACATGCAATTACACTGGTGGATCCATATGTGTTTTAGGAAAAGAACACACATTCAATGACACTTGTGGATCCATATTTGATTTGTGAAAAGAACACACATCTAATGACTCTGGTGGATCCCTATGTAGTTTGTGAAAATAACAGACATTCACTGACTCTAGTTGTGGTTTATGCAAAGAACACACATGAAATGACACTGGTGGATCCATATGTGGTTTGTGAGAAGAACAGACATGCAATGACACCGGTGGATCCATATGTGGTTTGTGAAAAGAACACACATGCAATGACTCTGGTGGATCCATATGTGGTTTCTGAGAAGAACAGACATGCAATGACTCTAGTGGATCCTTATGTGGTTTGTGAAAAGAATAGACATGCAATGACTCTATTGTATCCTTATGTGGTTTGTGAAAAGAACAGGCATGAAATGACTCTAGTGGATTCATATGTGGTTTTTGAAAAGAACAGGCATGCAATGACTCTATATGTGTTTTGTGAAAAGAACATACATGTAATGACTCTGGTGGATCCATATGTGGTTCATCAAAAGAACAAACATACAATGACTCTAGTGGATCCATACGTGGTTAATGAAAAGAACACGCATGCAATGACTCTGGTGGATCCATGTGTGGTTTAAGAAAAGAATAGACATTCAATGACACTGGTGGATCCATATGTGGTTTGTGAGAAGAACAGTCATGCAATGACTCTGGTGGATCCATATGTGTTTTAGGAAAAGAACAGACATGCAATGACACTTGTGGATCCATATGTGGTTCATGAAAAGAACACACATGCAAAAACTCTGGTGGATCCATATGTGGTTTGTGAAAATAGCACACATGCAATGACTCTAGCCGTGGTTAATGAAAACAACACACATGCAATGACACTGGTGGATCCATATGTGGTTGGTGAAAAGAACAGACATGCAATGAATCTAGTTGTAGTTCATGAAAATAACACACATGCAATGACACTGGTGGATCCATGTGTGTTTTAGGAAAAGAACCCACATTCAATGAAACTTGTGGATCCATATGTGGTTTGTGAAAAGAACACACATCCAATGACTCTGTGGATCCCTATGTGGTTTTTGAAAAGTACAGACATTCACTGACTCTAGTTGTGGTTCATGAAAAGAACATACATGCAATGACACTGGTGGATCCATATGTTGTTTGTGAGAAGAACTTACATGCAATGACACTGGTGGATCCATATGTGGTTTGTGACAAGAACACACATGCAATGACTCTAGTGGATCCTTATGTGGTTTGTGAAAAGAACAGACATGCAATGACTCTATGTGTGGTTTGTGAAAAGAACAGACATGCAATGACTCTGGCAGATCCATATGTGGTTCATGAAAAGAACACTCATGCAATTACTCTAGTGGATCCATATGTGCTTAATGAAAAGAACACACATGTAATGACTCTGGTGGATCCATGTGTGGTTTGTTAAAAGAACAAACATTCAATGACACTGGTGGATCCATATGTGGTTTGTGAGAAGAACAGATATGAAATGACTCTGGTGGATCCATATGTGTTTTAGGAAAAGAACACACATGCAATGACACTGGTGCATCCATATGTGGTTTGTGAAAAGAACACACATCCAATGACTCTAGTTGTGGTTTATGAAAAGAACAGACATGCAATGACTTTGGTGGATCCATATGTGGTTTATTAAAAAGAACACACATGCAATGACTCTGGTTTGTGAAAAGAACATACATGCAATGACACTTGTGGATCCATATGTGGTTTATGAAAAGAACACACATGCAATGACTCTGGTGGATCCATATGTGGTTTGGGAAAAGAACACACATGCAATGACTCTAGCTGTGGTTAATGAAAAGAACACACATGCAATGACACTGGTGGATCCATATGTGGTTTGTGAAAAGAACAGATGAAATGACAAGTGGATCCATATGTGGTTTGTGAAAAGAACAGACATGCAGTGACTCTAGTAGTGGTTCATGAAAATAACACACATGCAATGGCACTGATGGATCCATATGTGTTTTAGGAAAAAGAACACACATTCAATGACACTTGTGGATCCATATGTGGTTTGTAAATAGAACACACATCCAATGACTCTGGTGCATCCCTATGTGGTTTGTGAAAAGAACAGACATTCACTGACTCTAGTTGTGGTTCATGAAAAGAACACACATGCAATGACACTGGTGGATCCATATGTGGTTTTTGAGAAGAATATACATGCAATGACACTGGTGGATCCATATGTGGTTTGTGAAAAGAACACACATGCAAATAATCTGGTAGATCCATATCTGGTTTGTGAGAAGAACACACACGCAATGACTCTAGTGGATCGTTATGTGGTTTGTGAAAATAACAGACATGCAATGACTCTAGTGGATCCTTATGTGGTTTGTGAAAAGAACAAGCATGAAATGACTCTAGTGGATTCATATGTGGTTTGTGTTAAGAACAGACATGCAATGACTCTATATGTGGTTTGTGAAAAGAAAAGACATGCAATGACTCTGGTGGATCCATATGTGGTTCATGAAAAGAACACACATGCAATGACTCTAGTGGATCCATATGTGGTTAATGAAAGGAACACATATCCAATGACTCTGGTGGATCCATGTGTGGTTTGTGAAAAGAATAGACATTCAATGACACTGGTGGATTCACATGTGGTTTGTGAGAAGAACAGACATGCAATGACTCTAGTGGATCCATATGTGTTTTAGGAAAAGAACACACATGCAATGACACTGGTGCATCCATATGTGGTTTGTGAAAATAACACACATCCAATGACTCTAGCTGTGGTTTATGAAAAGAACAGACATGCAATAACTCTGGTGGATCCATATGTGGTTTATGAAAAGAACACACATGCAATGACTCGGGTGGATCCATATGTGGTTTGTGGGAAGAACATACATGCAATGACTCTAGTGGATCCTTATGTGGTTTGTGAAAAGAATAGACATGGAATGAATCTAGTCGATCCTTATGTGTTTTGTGAAAAGAATAGGCATGAAATGACTGTAGTGAATTCATATGTGGTTAGTGAAAAGAACAGACATGCAATGGCTTTATATGTGGTTTGTGAAAAGAACAGACATGTAATGACTCGGGGGGATCCATATGTGGTTAATGAAAAGAACACACATGCAATGACTCTAGTGGATCCATATGTGGTTAATGAAAAGAACACACATGCAATGACTCTGGTGGATCCATGTGTGGTTTGTGAAAAGAACAAACATTCAATGACACTGGTGGATCCATATGTGGTTTGTGAGAAGAATAGACATGCAATGACTCTGGTGGATCCATATGTGTTTTAGGAAAAGAACACACATGCGATGACACTGGTGCATGAATATGTGGTTTGTAAAAAAACACACATCCAATGACTCTAGTTGTGGTTTATGACAAGAACAGACATGCTATGACTCTGGTGGATCCATATGTGGTTTATGAAAATAACACACATGCAATGACTCTAGTTTGTGAAAAGAACACACATGCAATGACACTTGTGGATCCATTTGTGCTTTATGAAAAGAACACACATGCAATGACTCTGGTGGATCCGTATGTGGTTTGTGAAAAGAAAACACATGCAATGACTCTAGCTGTGGTTAATGAAAAGAACACACATGCGATGACACTGGTGGATCCATATGTGGTTTGTGAAAAGAATAGATGAAATGACTCTAGTGGATTGATACGTTGCAAACGTATCTATATTTTTTGATGTTCCATGCTTGTTTAGTATCTACTTTGCTTTGCTTTGTCAACACTTTGAGGTATTTTTATATGTTTTCTAGGACTAACATGTTAACAAGATGCCATAGTGCCAGTTTCCTATTTTCTTCTATTTTTAGTTCCAGAAATGTCAGAAAATTAATATTCTCGGAATTGGACCGGACAAAAGCCAAAGTTGATATTTTACCAGAAGACTCATGAAGCCAGAAGACGAGACGGAGAGGGGCCACAGGGCGGCCACACCATGTGGTGGCACGGGTCCACCCTGGCCGCGCCACCATGTGGTGTGGGCCCCCTGGCCACCCACCAACCTTGCATCTTCGCCTATAAGACGCCTCCCGATGCAAAAACCCTAAATCGAACAGCCTCAAGCCACGAAAAGTTCCGTAGCACCGCCGCCACCGAAGGGGAGATTCGGGGGACAGAAAGTCTCTGTTCCGGCACCCTCCCGAGACAAGGAAGTGCCCCCGGAGCCATCTCCATCAATCTCCACCGCCATCTCCATCACCGTTGCTGATTCCCATGATGATGAGGGAATAGTTCTTCCTCGAGGCTAAGGGCTATACCGGTAGCTATGTGTTCATCTCTCTCTATGCATGATCATATTGTGATCATGAGCTTTGTAATCAAGTAGATCTACCTTGCTACTCAAGTGCCTTAATAGATCTCTGCTCTCCCCATTTGTGTGAAAGTGACATCGTGCACACCATGGTGGCACTTAGGATAGAGATTACAAATACTTGTTATGAGTTATATTTGGAGTTGGATGTCTTTATGAAATTGTGGTGTTTGTTGGAACCATCTAGTGCTCAAGGTGACAGTGTGGGGTTAGCTAGATGCGGAAAGCAAACTTTGAGGTGTGCTGTTATAGCCCTACCGTGGATTAGAGTGTCCAACCGGAGAGTAGTTCAGAGTAGTATCATAAAGAGAAGATAATTATATGAGAGTGTTCACTAGCGAAAGTATGATCCCTAGGCCTTGTTTCTTAGCATTGAAACACCGTTTGCAACTAGATATGTTACATGTTTGCTTGCTTCCATCTATATTTCAGTTTGCCTTTAGTCTCTTCCACGCCATCAAGCTATTTTCTAGCACCATTGTCTTATATCCATACCACTTGTATTTCACTATCTCTTCGCCGAACTAGTGCACCTATACACCTGACAAGTGTATTGGGTGTGTTGGGGACACAAGAGACTTCTTGTATCTTGATTGCATTGTTGCTTGAGAGGGGATATCTTTGACCACTTCCAACCTGAGTTCGATAAACCTTGGGTGATCCACTTAAGGGAAAACTTGCTGCTATTCTACAAACCTCTGCACTTGGAGGCCCAACAACTGTCTACAAGAATAGAAGTGCGTAGACATCAAACTATTTTCTGGCGCTATTGCACCTATACACCGGTTGCTGGTGTGTGAGTGCTCGAAGTTATTTCCTTTAGATTCTGCAATTATATCTATTTGTTTCTTGTTTTCACTAGTTAGGCTTAATGGAAAACAACAACAAAATTAGAGGGCTTTATAGTATTTATCTTGAGTTAGGACATGAAGTGTTTGAAGAGAAAATTAAAAAACCTATGGAACTTTATTTGCATGCTAATAGCAATGTTGTTAGTATGAATTCTTTGGACACCATTATTGATAATGCTATGGAAAAGTCTAAGCTTGGGGAAGCTATGAAAATGATATTTTTAGTTCCCCAGCTTTGGAAGATAGCTATTCTATTGCTTATGATGATACAAAACCTCCAATATATGATGATTACAATGATGAATATGATATTTTCAGTCCACCTACTATTGAGGAGGCAATTAATTATGACTACAATATGCCTCCTATATTTGATGATTATGGTGATGAGGATAATAATGATAGCTATTTTGTTGAATTTGATCCCACTACGATTAATAAGAATTACTATGCTTATAGGGAGAGTAATAATTCTTTTATGCATGTGGCTCATGATCAGAATGTTTTATGTGATAGTTATATTGTTAATTTTATTCATGATGCTACTGAAAGTTATTATGAGAGATGGAAACATGGTTTTATGCATCTCAATAATATTAGGTTTCCCCTCTTTATGTTGAAAGTCTTGAAGTTCCACTTGTTTTTCTTTCCTATGCTTGTTGCTTTGTGCTTTCATGACTTGTTTCTTTACAAAATTCCTATGCATAGGAAGTGGGTTAGACTTAAATGTGTTTTGAATTTGCTTCTTAATGCTCTCTTTTACTTCAATTCATATTTCCTATGTGAGCATCTTCTCAAACTATCATGCCTAACTTAAAGACATTAAAGAAAAGTACTTATTGGGAGATAACCCAAAAGTTTTAGATGAGTCTTGGAAGTTATTACTTCTGTAATAACCGCTCCTTATCCTTTTTATTTGCTTTTGTGCCAAGAGTAATTTTTGATGTTCCATGCTTGGTTTTATCTACTTTCTTGTGTTTTGTTTCAACTTTGGAGTACTTTCTATACACTTTCTTGGACTAACCTATTAACAAGAGCCATAGTGCTAGTTGCCTGTTTTCTGTTGTTTTTGGTGCCAGGAAAGTGATGGCTCTGAGTATGGCGCCCAGAAAAATGCTGGAGCAATGATGATGTAGAGATCGTTGGGAACCCCAAGAGGAAGGTATGATGAGCACAGCAGCAAGTTTCCCTCAGTTATGAAACCAAGGTTTAATCGAACCAATAGGAGTAAGGAAACACCCCAAAGGTGTTACTAGCTGAGCATTGGCAGGGCGCACTACCGGTGCTAGTAGCAACGTGGAACCTGCACAACACAACCACAGAAGTTTGTCCCCAACTTGCGACGAGGTTGTCAATCTCACCGTGTTTTGCGGAAAACAAAGGATTAAACATATCGAATGGAAAGAAGTAAAAGTTTGCAGAAAGTAAACACAAAGAAGTAAACAGTTTGTAGATTGTATGTAAAAGACAAGGACCAGGATCCATAGTTCACTAGAGGTGGCTCTCCTTAGATAGATAACATGCTGGGTGAACAAATTACAGCGGGGCAATTGACAAACATCGAGAAAGCAATACATGCATATACTAATCATCTTGACTACTTTGAGACTTGATTGGGCATTACAACATAATACATAGACCGCCATCCAACTGCATCTATGACTAATTATCCACCTTCAGGTTATCATTCGAACCCCCTCAAGTATTAGTTTGCAAGCAACAGATTATTGCTTTACGAACTACGTGTAAAGTAAACAATACGATTGTTCTATGAACAAAGGATTCTTGTTTTCTCCCTAGTAGCAACAGCACATCTAGTACCTTAGAGATTTCTGTCACTTCCCCAGATTACCAGAGGCATGAACCCACTATCGAGCATAAATACTAACTCTTGGAGTTGCTAGCATCTACTTGGACAAGATAGCTACTAACAACAGAAAGCATGCAAGATCACAAATAACAAAGACATGATAGGATCAATAATCAATCTGAAATAGCATCTCAATATTCATCGGATCCCCGCAAACACAACATGTATGATTACAAATAGATGATCTTGATCATGAACGGAGCTCACAAGATCTAGACATGAAAGCACAAAGGAGGAGAACCAGCCATCTAGATAATACATGGATCCGTAGTCCAAGGATGAACTACCCACGCATCACACCGGAGGCTTGCATGGTGATGAAGAAGGCCTCGTGGTGAATTCTCTCCTAGGTGCCGGGAAGAGCTTCAGATCCCTCCCGATCTAGGGATGGAGATGACGGCGGCTACAAACTCTTTCGTGGATTTTTGATCAGGTACTTAGGGTTTTCGTCCCAACAGCAATATATAGGCGGAAGGGGAGGCCGGGGGGGTGCCGGGAGCGGCCACACCACCCCTATCGCGGGTCAGGCCTGGCCACGCGGCTAGGTGGTGTGGTGGCTCCCTGGCCCCTCTCTGTCTCGTATTCTGGCACTTGATGTCTTCCAGAAAAATAGGCACTTTGGCTTTTGTCCCGTCCAATTCCGAGAATATACATTTTCTGACTTTCCTAGAACCAAAAACAGCAGAAAACAGGCAGCTGGCACTATGGCTCTTGTTAATAGGTTAGTCCAAGAAATCATATGAAAAGTACTCCAAAGTGTGGACAGAACACGAGAAAGTAGATAAAACCAAGCATGGAACATCAAAAATTATAGATACATTTGCAATGTATCAGAAAGTCAGAAAATGAATATTCTCGGAATTGGATGGGATAAAAGCCAAAGTCAATATTTTACCGAGGGGGACATGGAGCTAGAAGATGAGACGGAGGAGGGCCAAGGCCTAGCCACACCATATGGTGGCGCGGGCTAGCCCTGGCCACGCCACCAGGTGGTGTGGGCCCCCTGGCCGCCCACCGACCTTGCCTCTTCACCTATAAGAAGCCTTCTGATGCATAAACCCTAGATCATCAAGCCTCCAGCAACAAAAAGTTCCACAGCACCGCCGCCACCGAAGGGGAGATTCGGGGGACAGAAAGTCTCTGTTCCGGCACCCTCCCGAGACAAGGAAGTGCCCCCGGAGCCATCTCCATCAATCTCCACCGCCATCTCCATCACCGTTGCTGATTCCCATGATGATGAGGGAATAGTTCTTCCTCGAGGCTAAGGGCTATACCGGTAGCTATGTGTTCATCTCTCTCTATGCATGATCATATTGTGATCATGAGCTTTGTAATCAAGTAGATCTACCTTGCTACTCAAGTGCCTTAATAGATCTCTGCTCTCCCCATTTGTGTGAAAATGACAGCGTGCACACCATGGTGGCACTTAGGATAGAGATTACAAATACTTGTTATGAGTTATATTTGGAGTTGGATGTCTTTATGAAATTGTGGTGTTTGTTGGAACCATCTAGTGCTCAAGGTGATAGTGTGGGGTTATCTAGATGGGAAAGGGTTACTTTGAGGTGTGCTGTTATAGCCCTACCATGGATTAGAGTGTCCAACCGGAGAGTAGTTGAGAGTAGTATCATAAAGAGAAGATATTTATATGAGAGTGTTCACTAGCGAAAGTATGATCACTAGGCCTTGTTTCTAAGCATTAAAACACTGTTTGCAACTAGATCTGTTACATGTTTGCTTGCTTCCATCTTTATTTCAGTTTGATTTTAGTCTCTTCCACGCCATCAACCTATTTTCTAGCACCATTGTCTTATATCCATACCACTTGCATTTTACTATCTCTTCACCGAGCTAGTGCACCTATACGCCTGACAAGTGTATTGGGTGTGTTGGGGACACAAGAGACTTCTTGTATCTTGATTGTAGGGTTGCTTGAGAGGGGATACCTTTGACCACTTCCTCCCTGAGTTCGATAAACCTTGGGTGATCCACTTAAGGGAAAACTTATTGCTGTTCTACAAACTCTACACTTGGAGGCGTAACAACTGTCTACAAGAATATAAGTGCGTAGACATTAGTAACCTCTAATGAGAAAAAAGTAATGATTGGGAAAGTTGTTGTCCTGAAACAGATTTTTGTTCTTCACCGTAAAAATTCGTGTAAAATCTCTGTACGTTGTTTTGATGCCTGAATTTATGTGATTCTGCCCCAGGTTCTTATCTAATTTTCGTTAGTTCAACACTTTTTGATTTGAGCAACAAAATGTCTTCGAAAAAATTGGTTTTTACCTGCTGGTCTGTTTTGACAGATTTCTGCCATTATTTGCATTTGCTTCTTGTTGGTTCCTTTTGGAGTTCTTTTGGGCAATTGAGCTTTTTGAGCTAAGTGCTACAGTAGCTTGTGTTTTAATGGAAGTTTTATTAGTGTTGAAACTGAACCAAAATACTTATTATCTTGAGTGCACTAATGTTGCTAATAAAGATTGTGTGAAGTTTTGTATGAAGAAAAACATTCAGGTGTATGGAAGGAATGATGTAATGAGATGAAGAATGGACTAAAGCTCAAGCTTGGGGATGCCACGCGTGTCACCCCAAGAAATATCCAAGAAGTACAAGCGTCAAATCTTGGGGATGCCCAAGGCATCCCCTTCTTCATCAATAAAAATCTCAGGTTTCTTCCAAACACTTCATTTTTATTGTTTCATGCATAGTTGTGTTGTTCTGGGAGCGTCTTCATTTTTGTTTTTTGTTTTAGTTTCCTTAGTTTTCTTGAATAAATTGGTTGGACCCCCTCTTTCATACATTAGTTTTCAAATAGGTTGGTTTGGATTGGAAAAGAGTAGGAAAAGTTCATGCTTAAGTGGTAAAAGGAGCTCGTTTTTGACTGTGGCCTATGCTTTGTCATGTCATGCTTGATATTGTTTTGGCTTTATGCTTAGTGATTTTTGCTGTAGCATGACATGTTATAAACAATTGAGATTACTTAATGTGCCTTGAAAGAATCATGCATTGTTTTAGCATATTAAAGCATAGTATTGTGGTATTCTCCTTTGATGCTTTATTTGGGTTGACTTGCGCATGCTCACACCATGTTATGACTATCCCAAGTCACCATAGCCTTTATGATCATTTACTTTTCGACTTGTAATATCACTTTATGCTTTGATTAATGATGTTTTGTCGCTCTGCATGATTATGGCCATTATTGCTCTCGTAGTTGGTCGCTCCCAGTCTTTTGCTAGCCTCTGTAACCAAGTATGTGTTCCACTCATGCATCCAACTCCTAAAACCAAGTTATTCCAAAGAGTCCACCATACCTACCTATTAGCATTTGCTATTCCAAGTATATTCATGTTTTTATTTACCTTCCGAATTAAACTTGTTATGTGAAAATTAGTGATTAAAGCTCTCACGCACTTGATGGCACACTGATACATTGCAAATGTATCTATAATTTTTGATATTCCATGCTTGGTTTTATCCACTTTCTTGTGTTTTGTCCACACTTTGGAGTACTTTTCATATGATTTCTGGGACTAACCTATTAACAAGACCATAGTGCCAGCTGCCTGTTTTCTGCTGTTTTTGGTTCTAGGAAAGTTAGAAAATGAATATTCTCGAAATTGGACGGGACAAAAGCCAAAGTGCCTATTTTTCCGGAAGTCATCAGATGCCAGAATACAAGACAGAGAGGAGCCAGGGGCCACCACACCACCTGGCCGCGCCAGGGGGTGGTGTGGCCAGCCCAAGCACCCCCTCGGCCTCCCCTTCCGCCTATAAGATGCCCTTGGGGCGAAAACCCTAAGGGCCCGATCAAAAATCCATGAAAGAGTCTGTAGCCACCGTCATCTCCATCCCTAGATCGCGAGGGATCTTAAGCTCTTCCCGGCACCTCGGAGAGGGAATTCACCACAGAGGCCTTCTTCATCACCATGCAAGCCTCCGGTGTGATGCGTGAGTAGTTCATCCTTGGACTACGGATCCATGTAGTAGCTAGATTGCTGGTTCTCCTCCTTTGTGCTTTCATGTCTAGATCTTGTGAGCTCCGTTCATGATCAAGATCATCTATTTGTAATTCTGCATGTTGTGTTTGCAGGGATCCGATGGATATTGAGATGCTATTTCAGATTGATTATTGATTATATCATGTCTTTGTTATTTGTGATCTTTCATGCTTTCCGTTGTTAGTAGCTATCTTGGCCAAGTAGATGCTAGCAACTCCAAGAGTTAGTATTTATGCTCGATAGTGGGTTCATGCCTCTGGTAATCTGGGGAAGTGACAGAAATCTCTAAGGTACTAGATGTGATGTTGCTACTAGGGAGAAAACAACAATGCTTTGTTCATAGAACAATTGTATTGTTTACTTTACACGAAGTTCATAAAGCAATAATCTGTTGCTTGCAACTTAATACTGGAGGGGGTTTAGATGATAACCTGAAGGTGGATTATTAGTCATAGATGTAGTTGGATGGTGGTCTATGTATAATGTTGTAATGCCCAATCGAATCTCAAAGGAGTCAAGATGATTAGTATATGCATGTATTGCTTTATCGATGTTTGTCAATTGCCCCGCTGTAATTTGTTCACCCAGCATGTTATCTATCTTAAGGAGAGCCACCTCTAGTGAACTATGGATCCCAGTCCTTGTCTTTTATATACAATCTACAATCTTTTACTGCTTTGTGTTTACTTTCTGCAAACTTTTACTTCTTTCCATTCGATACGTTTAATCCTTTGTTTTTCGCAAAACACGGTGAGATTGACAACCTCATCGCAAGTTGGGGACAAAGTTCTGTGGTTGTGTTGTGCAGGTCTCCATGTTGCTACTAGCACCGGTAGTGCGCCCCGCCAAGGCTCAGCTAGCAACACCTTTGGGGTGTTTCCTTGCTCCTACTGGTTCGATTAAACCTTGGTTTCATAACTGAGGGAAACTTGCTGCTGTGCTCATCATACCTTCCTCTTGGGGTTCCCAACGAGCTCTACATCAACATTGCACTAGCACTTTTCTGGCACCGACACTGAGCCATCAAGAATTTTTCTGGCGCCATTGCCGGGGAGTCAAGGACATCTTCACAAGGGGAGTCCCTCATAACCAATCTCTTTACTTTGTTATTTTTGTTTTGCTTAGTTTCTTTTTGCTTTGTTTGCTTGTTTTCTTTATCAAAAACACACAAAAAATAGTTTTACTAGTTTGCTTTCTTTATCAAAAACACAAAAAAATTAAGTCTCCTTCCTTAGCTCACCATGTTGATCCCTAAATTCACCCTGAAAGACCTTTCAATTGGTAGTGGTTCTATAATTGGGAAAGATAATATTGAAGAATTCTTTAATCATGTTAGTAAGCATGAAGATACTGAGGATAGATCCCTTGCAGAACTTGCTCCAAACTATGAGATTGCTGCAGCTTCTTTAATTCACATGTTAGAAGCTAGGTTTGTTAACCTCAACCCCTTAATGCAAATAATGTTTCTTAAGCTTAAAGAAATTGAGGACCCTGAAAAGAGGGATTTTATTCTAGAAACTTTGTTTAAGGAGTTCTATGATGTTGCCAAGGAAGCTAGGAAAGTCTTTGAACGTTTCAATATGCTAGGCTCATGTGTAGATGTTGTTAGTACACGAGAAGAGATGAACAAAACCGAACCTAATGGGGAGGAACCTAAGATACCAATACCCTTTAAACTAGTAGCAATACATGATGCCATAGAAAACAATCTTGATTGGATTGTTCCTGCAAACCCTTTTGATGAGAATAGTGAACCTAAGATAATTGAGAGAGGATCCTCTAGAACTTATTTGGATGATATACCTTGCCTTGTTGAAAATATTTCTGGTATTGATCTTAATGCTTCTTCATTCGAGAACACTTGATTCTTTGTCTTGCTTCTTATGCCTAACTTAAAGGCGTTAAAGAAAAGTACTTACTGGGAGATAACTCAAAAGTTTAAGATGAGTCTTGGAAGTTATTACCTCTGTAATAACCTCTCCTTATCCTTTTTATTTGCTTTTTGTGCCAAGAGTAACCTCTAATGAGAGAGAAGTAATGATTGGGAAAGTTGTTGTCCCGAAACAGATTTCTGTGCTTCACCGTAAAAATTCGTGTAAAATCTCTGAACGTATTTTTGAGGCGCGAATTTTTGTGCTTCTGCCCCAGGTTGTTATCTAACTTCCGTTAGTTCAACACTTTTTGATTTGAGCAACATAAGGCCTTCGAAAAAATTCGTCTTCACCTGCTGGTCTGTTTTGACAGATTTGTGCCATTTTCTGCATTTGCTTCTTGTTCGTTCCTTTTTGACTTGTTTTGGGGAATTAAGCTTTTTGAGGGAAGTGCTACAGTAGCTAGTGTTCTAATGGAAGTTTATTTGGTGTTAGAAGTGAACCTTAAGACTTATTATCTTGACTGCACTAATGTTGCTAATAAAGATTGTGTGAAGTTTTGTATGAAGGAAAAATTCCAGGTGTATGGAAGGAATGAGTAATGAGATGAAGGATGGACTAAAGTTCAAGCTTGGGGATGCCACACGTGTCACCCCAAGAAATATCCAAGAAGTACAAACGACAAAGCTTGGGGATGCCCAAGGCATCCCCTTCTTCATCAATAAAAATCCTAGGTTTCTTCCAAACGCTTCATTTTTATTGTTTCATGCACAGTTGTGTTTTTCTTGGAGCGTCTTCTTTTTCGTTTTCGTTTTGGTTTTTCGTTTGCTTGGTTTTCTTAGTTTGCTGAATAAATTGGTTGGACCCCCTCTTTCATACATTGATTTGGAAATAGTTTGGTTTGGTTTGGAAAAGAGTAGGAAAGTTCATGCTTATGTGGTAAAAAGAGCTCGTTTTTTACTGTGGCCTATGCTTTGCCATGCCATGCTTGATATTGTTTTGGATTTATGCTTAGTATTCTTTGCTGTAGCATGACTTGTTATAAACAATTGAGATTTCTTAATGTGCCTTGGATGAATTATGTGTTGTTTTAGCATATTAAAGCATAGTATAGTGGTATTCTCCTTTGATGCTTTATTTGGGTTGACTTGGCGCATGCTCACACCATGTTATGACTACCTCAAGTCACCATAGCCTTTATGATCCTTTAGTTTTCAACTTTTAGTATCACTTTATGCTTTTATCAATGATATTTTGTCGCTCTGCATGATTATGTCCATTATTGCTCTCTTAGTTTGTCGTTCCCAGTCTTTTGCTAGCCTCCACAACCAAGTATGAGTTCCACTCATCCATCCAACTCCCTAAACCAAGTTATTCCAAAGAGTCCACCATACCTACCTACTAGCTTATGCTATTCCAAGTATATTCATGCTTTTGTTTACCTTTCAAATTAAACTTGTTATGAGAAAACTAGTGATTAAAGCTCTCACGAACTTGATGGCACACTTTACTTTTCTTGCCCTTAATAAACTTGAACCATTGTGTCGTCTTTGTTGTATATGCTTTGCAGATCTCCCCCAGAGGCGAGGGCGGGCGAGGATGGGCTCACGTGAGCGGCTGGGCCATGAGGCGGCGAGGAGGGAGGCCGGCGCGAGGGCGGTTGTGGGGCGAGAGGAGGGCGACGGGGCTCGCGTGAGCCACGCGGTTTCGACGCGGGGTGGTGGGACCGGGGCAGGTCGGTGGTGGGGCCAAGGCGCGCGGTGTGCGTTGTGTGGCGTGTGTGCTGTGTGTGAGTGTGGGGCAGAGGAGAGAGGGAGTGAGGCTGCGGGGTGGGACCGGATGCAGGAGGTGGGGCCGGGGTGTAAGGGAGAGGGGAAAAGAGGAGGATCGGTGAGGTGGCGGTGGGTGTGATGAGGTGGAGGGACGGTGAGGTGGCAAGCTGGGGTTGGTGGGTAGACTAGGTTTGGGTAGGAATAGATTGGGGTTTGGGTTTTATTAGTTTGTAAAATGTTTATGGTGTTGTCTTGTTTTAAATCTTTTTAGCAAAATAATTTTTAGGCAATTAATTTAACAGATAATTATAAGACTTGTTTTGAAATAAGAGAAGAGGTATTGTATCAGACAAAATAGTTTTTTTTTAGCTACACTATTCTGAGAGCCAAAGATGCATGATGATGACGATGCTCAAATGCAATGCACAAAAACAACGCGATTTTCTAGTAGTGGTTTTGCGGGATGCCACAATTCGACACCACTAACAATGGATCTCGCCCTCGAGATCCGCCTCATGGTACCGGGAAGAAGGGCGGCGACGTGAATCTTCTCGCATCGTGTAGATCCTCGCGACACCACTAACAAGAGGTCGTTGTCCATGACCGTTGAGAGAACACTCCGGGAACAAAAGGTTGAAGGTAGAGGTATCAACAAATAAAGCCACCTCTAGCTTCGATAGAAAGAGAGAAAAGATGCTGCCTATCCCACTTCAATGTACAAGAGCGAATAGAAAGGGTAGTCGGCATGGGGGCCAATCCATCACGCACCCAAACTATTACTCTGCACAATCAGTAGAAAAGCGTGCAACCATTCTCGGAATCAGACTGAAGATCTTGACAGTCGAGGTTCGGAACAGAGGAGTGATGCAGACTCTGCATCGGATCTGGCGTAGATGATGTCGTCGCGTCGGAAAACACCGGAAGGCACGGGAAGGAACAAAGAGAAGGCCACCAGACGAAGGATTCCTCGGATAGCACGAAGACCAGATGTAGCAACACCGTTACCAAAAGAGGAAGCGAAACCCTGAAGGTACGACGGAACCCAACCACGAGAAATCCTGGACTCGAAGAGAGAGAAGAGAACGGATTCAAAACACTCAGAGGTGAGAGGAGAGCAGCAGAGGGGTAAGGAGTAAAAATCAGACCTAATCAGAACTATCCAACCGGTTTTGCAAAATAGTTTTGACACTCTACTTCGGCCGTCAGCTAGGTTATCCTACAGGCTGGACTTGTGGGGTATCGCAACTGCTGAGCTCTGATACCACTCTGTAACACCCTCAGAATCGGCCCTATGCAAGTTTTAGCGAAACCCGCCAAACCCGCATAGAAACGATTCAAAGGTGCCCACCAGGCACTTTCGTGCGGGTGGAAAACGAAGTAATAACATTACACAACAGTCCTCGATGGGACCCACAGAACAGATATATATAACAGCGACTCAATGAGTCAAGAATTCAGATATACAGTACAAAGATCCAAATCACCTTGAAAACGATAGAGCGTCCAGCTACGGACAAGATGCAAATGGGGCTAAGAGCCCTGAAGAATAACCAATGGCGTCCATAACCCTGCCCAGGCCAAGCCGGAAGGGTAACCCTGCTAACGACGTCGATCTCAAAACCTGCTTAAACAAAGGGGTGCCGACAAAGGGCAAAGGAAAAAGAGGAGCCAAGATCGAGGCCAAGACAGCGAGGCTAGAATTCATGGTCCTCGCCACATAGGTATGGTGGATCAAGCGGCAGTAAAGATGCACTAAACAACCTATAGAGACTCGATATAACTGTCGGCTATCAGAGAGGGATAAGAAAGACCTATTCGGATCCAACCTGATCCTAACACCAAACAAACCCATCCTGGTATTCCCCCTCGATACCAACCGGGAAAGTCAACCGAGGAACTCACATAGTTGGCAGTTTATTTATTCCGTTATAGTTGCGGCAATTACTAGTCAAATGTAGATAGTCATCCTGATAAAATAAGCAGTGGGCAGTTTTATTTAACCACTCCGTTGTAGTTGCGACACTTACTAGTCAAATACAATTAGAATGAGATATCCCATACCCAGCAGTTGTTGGTACTTTTATTTAGCCATTCCATTGCAGTTGAGCTGATTACTAGTCACATCGGATACAAGTCAAATTATAACAGTAAACTTTAGTTATAGTTGTCTATGATCGAGAACTGTGCTCCAAGTCGTCCATAACCGCGGACACGGCTTTTCGAAAAGATTTAACCTGCAGGGTGCACCAAAGTATCCCACGCGATTAGCATGAGATATCCACACGCCTTGACCCTTTTGCGGATCAATTAACATACACCCATCGGTATGTCGGCGGGGCCTAAGTCATGACGTTTCCCAGACCCAAAGCAAGCACGGGGGGCCACCCCACTAAGTACACCCGCAACGAAGTCGGCCGGGCTCCGAGACGGACTCAGGGTTTGTGGAGCCGGCTGTAAACGACTGGGAACCCGAAACTCTCGGGCTTGTCGATACAGGCAACAGGTCACGATCCTAAAGCGATCAGATGTGCTATCCATCGCACAATTTAAATAAAGCGATGAAACATGGCATAAGTACAGAATAGTAATAAAACCTCAAACTAGTTGTGGCCCCCAGTACAATACTTGGAATCAGGTACTAAATCGATGGGGTGCCCACACATCCCACATGTGGTTAGCGCGCTCGATCTCGGAACAGGTGTCAAGAACTCGGGGTCCTACGGGACACAAGTGGACGGTTAACAACCAAATATTGTCTATCACCCACCGGTGCCTCTGCATTACCTACTTCCATTTTAGTTATTAAACAATAATTAAAGTTATAACCATCTCCAACATAAAGCTTATGGCAGCCTTCCAACAACTGTGGTACTTGACGACACGCAACACTTGAGCAAGCGACTTCTGACGCATAAGTCCAACTATCTACCAAACAACAGGTAATAGGATTTGTCCAAGGCAATATAAGGCTGCAAGGGATATCACGGGTACGAAAACTAGAGCATCGCCACACAGACAGCAATAGATCAACAGGAGGGAATAAATACTATAAAAGTAAGATAGGTAGAAAGGGGGAGATGCTCGCCTGAAAACATTGCCGAAGGTCCATCCGAAGATCGGGTCGACACTCGCATCAACTCATCGGCCTGATCCGCGAAGAAGCAAAACACTAGAAGAAACACCGGATGCAATATTTAAGATTACGGCAGAAGACCGGGCATGATGCATGTATGATGTATGGCATGGCAAGATGCGATGCAATTAGGCAATACTAAGCGGAACCGGGGTCCCGACAATTTATTAGATGGTTCAAGTGATTTATCTACCCCGCAAATTAAATGTTGGATTAGCAAGACAAAACAGGGCTTCGGTTCGCTATGCCAATTTAAATGGAGTCTAGAATAAGACAAAGGTATTCCATATCGACTCCATATTTATTTATGAGGTGAATCGGCATAATGCCCCAACCCACATGATATGCATGCGAGATGAACAATTAATATGCAACAAGATGATAATGTAACATTATAAAAATAGGGTCTCGGGTAAAGGGGTCACACATTTAGGGTTCGGCGAACTTGGTTCCGGGGGATTCAGGGTCGGGTCTCAGGGTCCGGATCTGGGGTTCGGCAGGGGAAACGATGAAGTCCGGACTCGCGATGGCGAACTTGAGTAGATCGGGTAACGGGGTCTTCGGATATGGGAAGCAGATCTTGTCGCACGGGCGTCTATGCTCACGGGAAGGAGAACTTGTCGTTCGGGGTCTCGATGTCCGGGGTGAAGTACTTTGCGTCCTCGAGGAAGTACTCCACGCATCTATGGATCGGTCCTCGGGGTTGAAGAACTTAGCGCGGAGTTCGGTCTTGGACTCGGGGAGAAGAGCTCGGTGTTCGCGTCGAAGGTCTTGTCGATGGATCCTCGATTCATGCGGCTCCTTGAGCCCAACTTCACGATGACTCGGATCGGAGATCTTGTCGAGTCTTGGAATGGTACTCGATGGTGCTTGGGTTCGGGTAGAAGAACTTGGCATCTTCGGGTTCGGGACGGAGACCTTGGCGTTCCGTGTAGAAGATCTTGTCGGTTCACTGTTGTTGGCGTTGTGGTTCTTTTCTGGCAACGATCCGGTAAATGGATCCTCGGAACATCTTGGAACGGCCTCGAGTTGCTAGCACACAGAGACATGCACAGGCTCTCACACCCTCTTACACACACACAGGAGGTTACAGAGAGGATCCGGCAGACGGGTCGCAGCAAGCACACAAGCGCATAGCGGCGGGTCGCGGAGGGCAGCCGGGCGACGGCGGAAGCTGCGGCCGGCGGGCTCACGAGGCGGGTAGGCAGGACAAGGGACCTGCGCTCTTCTTGGGGTCGGCCCCTGGCGGCAGAACACGGGCGACGAGGGCGAGACCGACGGGGTGCTCTGGGCCATGTGGGCCCGAGGAACCACGGCGACCTGCAGGCGGCGACGGGAGCGGGGGTTGCAGGGAGGAGCGGGGCTCGCAGGCGGTGCCGGCGAGGAGGCCGATGGCGGCGTCCTGTGGCGCAGCTCGACGGAGAGACGGGCTCGGGCGGAGGAGGAGGACCAGGGGCGGCGGGGCTCGGCGGGGACGACGGGGCCGAGACGAGGAGGTGGCGGCCGATGACGGCTCCGGCCCTGGCGGCGGGGTCGAGCACGGCTCGGGCGGACGCGCGATGGGGCCGGCGGCGGGGCTTGGCGCGCAGAGGCGGGGCGACGCGGGAGATCCGGCCGGAGGTCGGGGCGACGAGATCTCCGGCGAGGCGGAGGCGGGCGAGGACGGGGCCGGGCGCGGAGCTCCGGGCGGCGGAGCGGGCGCGGGGGCGGCTGCGAGGGGCGGCGAGGAGGGAGGCCGGCGCGAGGGCGGTTGCGGGGCGAGAGGAGGGCGACGGGGCTCGCGTGAGCCACGCGGTTTCGACGCGGGGTGGTGGGACCGGGGCAGGTCGGTGGTGGGGCCAAGGCGCCATGTGCGTTAGTGGCGTGTGTGTGAGTGTGGGGCAGAGGAGAGAGGGAGGAGGCTGGGTGGGACCGGATGCAGGAGGTGGGGCCGGGGTGTAAGGGAGAGGGGAAAAGAGGAGGATCGGTGAGGTGGCGGTGGGTGTGATGAGGTGGAGGGACGGTGAGGTGGAAAGCTAGGGTTGGTGGGTAGACTAGGTTTGGGTAGGAATAGATTGGGGTTTGGGTTTTATTAGTTTGTAAAATGTTTATGGTGTTGTCTTGTTTTAAATCTTTTTAGCAAAATAGCCTTTAGGCAATTAATTTAACAGATAATTATAAGACTTGTTTTGAAATAAGAGAAGAGGTATTGTATCAGACAAAATAGTTTTTTTTTAGCTACACTATTCTGAGAGCCAAAGATGCATGATGATGACGATGCTCAAATGCAATGCACAAAAACAACGCGATTTTCTAGTAGTGGTTTTGCGGGATGCCACATCGGGCAAGGGTACCCCGTTCGCG
This sequence comes from Avena insularis, assembly GCA_023614405.1. Taxonomy (NCBI): domain Eukaryota; kingdom Viridiplantae; phylum Streptophyta; class Magnoliopsida; order Poales; family Poaceae; genus Avena; species Avena insularis. The sequence continues at coordinate 445,170,070 of CM042684.1, forward strand.
GTTCTCTATGATACACATGTACTTAAGATGACAAGAACTTACCGGTGACTAAACTTGAGTAGCATGAGGAGCGGCCCTCGTATAGAAGGGACATGAGATTTCTAACTTATACTTCGTCAAGCATGTACACCATAGTTTGTTCACTTTAACCTTAATCACTTCAAGATGCTTATGATAGGGGCAATGAGAGCTCAAAGCTATAAGTACCATAATTTTTGGAAGCTCTTTATGAGACTTGAATCCCTACTTCCTTTTATAAAAAGGCATTTCTTCCACCATTATATTGAGTCTCCACCTTCTATCTTTATGCACCTACTTTGAGAGCATAGTGGCCATTCTTAGTTCTATGTGCATTGTCCCAAGACTAGTTGATTGATGCATAACTTGATATTGCTTGTTTTAAATTATTTGTATCTAGTCACTCTTATGAACTTTGAAGGTGTCCTATGCATTTATATTTGCTACTCTATTGAGGGACAAGCAGAATACTATTATGCTATGTTTTCTTTATGTGAAACAAACAAACGTCTTGCAAAGCATTGTTATTCATGAATCTTTTGTTTGTGCCTTTTCATGTTGCATCATAGTTTCTTTGCCTTAATGCTAGAACTTTGTCTTTCATGTTATGATTGAAGTACTATGATCCCAGCTTTGAATGTTTTACAAATACTTTGATCAAGTCTTTGATGGTGCATGTCACCTCAAAAATTATTCTTTCTTTTTATCACTTACCTACTCGAGGACGAGCAGGAGTTAAGCTTGGGGATGTTGATACATTGCAAATGTATCTATAATTTTTTTGATGTTCCATGCTTGGTTTTATCCACTTTCTTGTGTTTTGTCCACACTTTGGAGTACTTTTCATATGATTTCTGGGACTAACCTATTAACAAGAGCCACAGTGCACCTTTTCTGCTGTTTTTGGTTCCAGGAAAGTCAGAAAATGAATATTCTCGGAATTGGACGGGACAAAAGCCAAAGTGCCTATTTTTACGGAAGTCATCAGATGCCAGAATACGAGACGGAGAGGAGCCAGGGGCCACCACACCACCTGGCCGCGCGGGCCAGGCCTGGCCGCGCCAGGGGATGGTGTGACCAACCCAGGCACCCCCTCGGCCTCCCCTTCCGCCTATAAGATGCCCTCGGGATGAAAACCCTAAGGGCCCGATCAAAAATCCACGAAAGAGTCTCAGAGTCATGGCCATCTCCATCCCTAGATCGGCGGGATCAAGCTCTTCCCGCACTCACGGAGAGGGGAATTCACCCTGGAGGCCTTCTTCATCACCATGCAAGCCTCCGGTGTGATGAGTGAGTAGTTCATCCTTGGACTACGGATCCATGTAGTAGCTAGATGGCTGGTTCTCCTCCTTTGTGATTTCATGTCTAGATCTTGTGAGCTCCGTTCATGATCAAGATCATCTATTTGTAATTCTGCATGTTGTGTTTGCGGGGATCCGATGGATATTGAGATGCTATTTCAGATTGATTATTGATTCTATCGTGTCTTTTTATTTGTGATCTTGCATGCTTTTTGTTGTTAGTAGCTATCTTGTCCAAGTAGATGCTAGCAACTCCAAGAGTTAGTATTTATGCTCGATAGTGGGTTCATGCCTCTGGTAATCTAGGGGAGTGACAGAAATCTCTAAGGTACTAGATGTGTTATTGCTACTAGGGAGAAAACAATAATCCTTTGTTCATAGAACAATCGTATTGTTTACTTTACACACAGTTCGTAAAGCAATAATCTCTTGCTTGCAACTTAATACTGGAGGGGGTTCGGATGATAAGCTGAAGGTGGATTATTAGTCATAGATGCAGTTGGATGGAGGTCTATGTATAATGTTATAATGCCCAATCGAATCTCAAAGGAGTCAAGATGATTAGTATATGCATGTATTGCTTTCTCGATGTTTGTCAATTGCCCCGCTGTAATTTGTTCACCCAGCATGTTATCTATCTTAAGGAGAGCCACCTCTAGTGAACTATGGATCCTGGTCCTTGTCTTTTACATACAATCTACAATCTTTTACTGCTTTGTGTTTACTTTCTGCAAAATTTTACTTCTTTCCATTCGATACGTTTAATCCTTTGTTTTCCGCAAAACACGGTGAGATTGACAACCTCATCGCAAGTTGGAGACAAAGTTCTGTGGTTGTGTTGTGCAGGTCTCCATGTTGCTACTAGCACCGGTAGTGTGCCCTGCCAAGGCTCAGCTAGCAACACCTTTGGGGTGTTTCCTTGCTCCTACTGGTTCGATTAAACCTTGGTTTCATAACCGAGGGTAACTTGCTGCTGTGCTCATCATACCTTCCTCTAGGGGTTCCCAACAAGCTCTACATCATCATTGCACCAGCACTTTTCTGGCACCGACACTGAGCCATCACACACTTTACTCTTCTTACCCTTAATAAACTTGAACCATTGTGTCTTCTATGTTGTATATGCTTGCACTTATATGTTGGGGATTAGCAGAACCATGCTGTCATGGGGAACGCTTTCAACATTGCACTTGTACTTTGTACCTAGTTGATATCATGCTCTTTTGTCTATGGATATCGATGGTGTGAAATGAAAAGGGAGCTTGTAAGTCCATGGAGTTATGTATGTGTGTTAGAGAAACGGCTGGGCCGCTAGTCTAATCCATGTTGTCATGGTGGAAACCTGCAGCGTAACCATAATGAACTGTCTATGAAGCATTCTTCTTATAAAAAAAGAGTCAGTTGAGAAAAAAAGAGATATGAGAAAAGAGGAAAGAGAGAAAAAAGCACCATTTTCCCATGGTAAATAAGAAGATTGCTGAGATGCTCGTTGTCTGCTTGCATTGTCATTTTGATATGGGGATTCTTCTGTATCATCGGGCAAGGGGTACCCCATTGGCGGTTCTCTATGATACACATGTACTTACTATGACAAGAACTTACCGGTAACTAAACTTGAGTAGCATGAGGAGCGGCCCTCGTATTCAAGGGACATGAGATTTCCAACTTATACTTTGTCAAGCATATACTCCATAGTTTGTTCACTTTAACCATAATCACTTCAAGATGCTTATGATAGGGGCAATGAGAGCTGAAATCTAATAAGTACCATAATTTTTGGAAGCTCTTTATGAAACTTGAATCTCTGCTTCCTTCTAAGAAGGCCTTTCTTTTTACTTTTATGTTGAGTCTCCATCTTCTATCTTTATGCACCTATTGATAGAGCATAGTGGCCATTCTTAATTCTATGTGCATTGTCCCAAGACTTGTTGATTGATGCATAACTTGATATTGCTTGTTCTTAAACTATTTGTATCTAGTCACTCTTATGAACTTTGAAGGTGTCCTATGCATCTATGTTTGCTACTCTGTGAGGGACAAGCTGAATGCCACTATGCTAGGTTTTCTTTATGTGAAACAAACAAACGTCTTGCAAAGCATTGTTATTAATGACTATTTTGTTTGTGCCTTTTCATGTTGCAACATAGTTTCTATGTCTTATTGTTATAACTATATCTTTCATGCTATGTTAGAATACTATGATCCCAGCTATCAATGTTTTATAAATGCCTTGATCAAGATTGTGATGGTGCATGTCACCTCAAAAATTATTCTTTCTTTTTATCACTTACCTACTCGAGGACGATCAGGAGTTAAGCTTGGGGATGTTGATATGTTGCAAACGTATCTATAATTTTTGATGTCCCATGCTTGTTTAGTATCTACTTTGCTTTGCTTTGTCAAGACTTTGAGGTATTTTTATATGTTTTCTAGGACTAACCTATTAATAAGATGCCATAGTGCCAGTTGCCTGTTTTCTTCTGTTTTTAGTTCCAGAAAAGTCAGAAAATGAATATTCTCGGAATTGGACCGGACAAAAGCCAAAGTCGATATTTTACCGGAAGACTCACGGAGCCAGAAGACTAGACGGAGAGGGGTCATAGGGTGGCCACACCATGTGGTGGCGCGGGTCCACCTTGGCCGCGCCACCAGGTGGTGTGGGCCCCTGCCGCCCATCGACCTTGCCTCTTCGCCTATAAGATGCCTCCCGATGCAAAAACCCTAAATCGAACAGCCTCCAGCCACGAAAAGTTCCGTAGCGCCGCCGCCACCGAAGGGGAGATTCGGGGGATAGAAAGTCTCTGTTCTGGCACCCTGTCGGGACGGGGAAGTGCCCCCGGGGCCATCTCCATCGATCTCCACCACCATCTCCATCGTCGTTGTTGATTCCCATGATGGTGAGGGAGTAGTTCTTCCTCGAGGCTAAGGGTTCTACCGGTAGCTATGTGTTCATCTCTCTCTCTCTATGCATGATTATATTGTGATCATGAGCTTTGTAATCAAGTAGATCTACCTTGCTACTCAAGTGCATTAATAGATCTCTCCTCTCCCCATGTGTGTGAAGTTGATAGTGTGCACACCATGGTGGCACTTAGGCTAGAGATTACAAATACTTGTTATGAGTTATATTTGGAGTTGGATGTCTTTATGAAATTGTGGTGTTTGTTGGAACCATCTAGTGCTCGAGGTGACAGTGTGGGGTTATCTAGATGCGGAAAGCAAACTTTGAGGTGTGATGTTATAGCCCTACCGTGGATTAGACTGTCCAACCGAAGAGTAGTTCAGAGTAGTGTCACAAAGAGAAGATATTTATATGAGAGTGTTCACTAGCGAAAGTATGATCCCTAGGCCTTGTTTCTTAGCATTGAAACACCGTTTGCAACTAGATCTGTTACATGTTTGCTTGCTTCCATCTTTATTTCAATTTGCCTTTAGTCTCTTCCATGCCATCAAGCTATTTTCTAGCACCATTGTCTTATATCCATACCACTTGTATTTCACTATCTCTTTGCCAAACTAGTGCACCTATACACCTGACAAGTGTATTGGGTGTGTTGGGGACACAAGAGACTTCTTGTATCTTGATTTCATGGTTGCTTGAGACGGGATATCTTTGACCACTTCCTCCCTGAGTTCGATAAACCTTGGGTGATCCACTTAAGGGAAAACTTGCTCCTGTTCTACAAACCTCTGCACTTGGAGGCCCAACAACTGTCTACAAGAATAGAAGTGCGTAGACATCATGGATCCATATGTGGTTTGTGAAAAGAATAGACATGCAATGACTCTAGTTGTGGTTCATGAAAATAACACACATGCAAGGACACTGGTGGATCCATATGTGTTTTAGGAAAAGAACACACATTTAATGACACTTGTGAATCTATATGTGGTTTGTGAAAAGAACACACATCCAATGACTCTAGTGGATCCCTATGTGGTTTGTGAAAAGAACAGACATCCACTGACTCTAGTTGTGGTTCATGAAAATAACACACATGCAATGACACTTGTGGATCCATATGTGGTTTGTGAGAAGAACAAACACGCAATGTCTCTGGTGGATCCATATGTGGTTTATGAAAAGAACACACATGCAATGACTCTGGTGGATCCATATGTGGTTTGTGAGAAGAACACACATGCAATGACTCTAGTGGATCCTTATGTGGTTTGTGAAAAGAACAGACATGCATTGACTTTGGTGGATCCTTATGTGGTTTGTGAAAAGAACAGGCATGAAATGACTCTAATGGATTCATATGTGGTTTGTGAAAAGAACAGACATGCAATAACTCTGTCTGTGGTTTGTGAAAAGAAAAGACATGCAATGACTCTGGTGGATCCATATGTGGTTCATGAAAAGAACACACATGCAATGACTCTAGTGGATCCATATGTGGTTAATGAAAAGAACACGTATGCAATGACTCTGGTGGATCCATGTGTGGTTTGTGAAAAGAACAGACATTCAATGACACCGGTGGATCCATATGCGGTTTGTGAGAAGAACATACATGCAATGACTCTGGTGGATCCATATGTGGTTTGTGAAAAGAACATACATGCAATGACTCTAGTTGTGGTTCATGAAAATAACACACATTCAATGACACTGGTGGATCCATATGTGATTTAGAAAAAGAACACACATTCAATGACACTTGTGGATCCATATGTGGTTTGTGAAAATAACACACATGCTCATGTGGTTTATGAAAAGAACAAACATCAAATGGCACTGGTGGATCCTTATGTGGTTTGTGAAAAGAACACACATGCAATGACACTAGTGGATCCATATGTGGTTTGTGAAAAGAACAGACATGCTCATGTGGTTTATGAAAAGAACACACATCCAATGACACTGATGGATCCTTATGTGGTTTGTGAAAAGAACACACATGCAATGAAACTGGTGGATCCATATGTGGTTTGTGAAAAGAACGCACATGCAATGACACTGGTGGATCCATGTGGTTTATGACAATAACACACATCCAAAGAACTCTAGTGGATCCATGTGGTTTATGAGCATAACACACGTGCAATGAGCTCTAGTGGATCCATGTGGTTTATGAGAAGAACACATATCCAATGAACTCTAGTGGATCCATGTGGTTTATGACAATAACACACATGCAATGAAAACTATAGTGGATCCATGTGGTTTATGAGAAGAACACGCATCCAATGAACTCTAGTGGATCCATCTTGGCATAATTTGATGTATGCCATGATGTATTTCATTGTACAAGACACTCACTTTCCATTTTTATACTACTCAGTGCCCTTGGTTTTTTGATACTACTTAGTTTTTCCCTCTCTCTTTCGTAGAAGCCCAAACCTATGCCCACTCTGTCTGCTACGCCCTGATTGGTTGTCACAGTTGTCACACAGATCGTGCACATGAACCGTTGATACTGTGTGATCAAACGATTATCGTTGCACACGTCGTGCCCTTCACAGTACATCGTGAGACATCACAGACGTCTCCCTTAGTGAGACTTCTACAAGAAGGAACATGAAGCCGTCCATGGAAAAAGTCATCGACTGGTCATGTCATGTTTAATCAAGTCTGAAAAGCCTACTTCTTGTACTACTACGCCACAACACATGCATCATCGAGTGCACGGTCGTCGACGGGAAGTTGCAATTTATTGCCACTTGATTTTGATAAGATATATCCCATTTTTACGCAGCGGCTCTCAGTCTCACTTCCAACTAGGCCCGCCTTAAGAAACTTCCACGCGTTAGCTGGAGGCTGAAGAGCTGAGAAATGGGTGGGGGCCTAGACGAGACCTAACGTCTCCGCCTTCATCGAGTCACTCGCAGTCATCAACACATCCCTCTACCTGATCTAGCACAACCCCACAAATCTCGCCGTACAACCACCTACCTTCTCCTCTACATTTCCCCTTTTAATTATCGCCAATTTTATGGCCGTGTCAAACTTCATACATAGAAATTGTGTCTGCGCCCTTTGTATGCGGCTCAATACAGAACTTCCATGCATGGCCGGGTAAAAAAATGTGACGTGCCGTGCACGTGACGCGGTGCACGGTGAAGTAGCCTACGCGGCGTGTTGCATGGTGGTGCAACGAAACGTGCCTTGCTTCCATTCACCTTAACTATAGAGCCCCTCTCCGCATACCCACTCTCACTCTCGCTCACTCTCCTCACGCAACCCTCTCCACTGTCCCACCAGCTTCTGCAAACTCCCGAGAAAACCCCTCCCCCTGGCGATGGCAGAGGATGATACGGTGGCCATCGTCGCCTCCAATGCCGCTGGTGAGGAGGACCCCGTCTCCGTCCCGGTCCCCCTCAATGTGTTGAAAGCAGCCGCCGTTCCCATCCAGGCCCCCGTCCCTGATACCAATATATCCGCCGGCGAGGAGGCCCCCGCCACCGGTCACGAGCAGATCCAGCTCTTCTGGGACCCCTACGATCCATAGGATTACATCACTCCGGTGAACCCCTACGACACCGGCATCGATGACCCATGGTCAGAGGTAACTAGGGTTTGCTCCCCTTCCCTGGTTCTTCTCCCATTCCCATCGTTGGATGCTAGGCCTTGGTTTATTAGGATTCGCTTATTCACATTTCGATTGCTCGATCTTCTTACATCATCTAATCCTCCCTTTTCCTTTTCTTCCAATAGGTTTACGGCAGCGACGTCTGCAGCGATGACGAGTCTAGGCACACCAAGACTCGTCAGGTGCTGAGGAGGCTGCAGTGCCAAGATGACACCTTCTTTGTCAAGGCGGCGTCTCTGATTGCCTTCTGCAGGACGAGACTCGCCGGCACCAACTTCAACTGCGTCGTGAGGCATGCAGAGGGCCCAAGCTCCGGCACCCCCAAAGTCGGTCAGATCGTGAACGTCAATGCCTACATTGCTGAACACCAGGCTCTTGGCATTCACCTCCAAAACCTCCAGCGGGTGGCCATCGAAGAGGGTCGCATGCCTCCGATCAAGCCCAAGGCCCCCAAGATCAAGGGACTGTGTAGCAAGAAGTGGAGGAAGCGCCATAGGGAGGAGGCGGAGGTGCAGGCGCATGCAAGGAGGGGTTAAACATGTCTGCTGCTAAGCAGCTTCTTTTGATTTTCTATATTTTGCGTGTATCCTATTTCTACACGCAAGGAGGGGTTGAATGTATCGAACCTCGTCGAGCAACCTACTTTATATCACTATATCCTATTTAGCTGCGCACAGATATATCTACATTTGTTTTGTTTTCCAATGAATGTATTATGCCTGGTGTGATTTGCTGCTCTAGATTTGCTACCAGATCGGAGGCAAAAAGAGGTCCAAAAAGGAACGAATGATCAAAGAGAGAAGCTTCTCTAGATTTTCTACCAATTTGGGCAAAATGAAATATATCTGTTTAGGGAGAGAGGAAAAAGGTACTCTTTTAAACTGTCAGTTAACGAGCTGCCATCTTGACAAGCTACCAGACACATACAGAAACATAACACAAAGAATTAAAATTTATTTTACTACTCTCACTTGAGGCGCTAGCCATCTTGACAAGCTAACTAAGTTCCACAAAACAGAAACTTAACACAAAGAAGTAAAATTTATTTTACTACTCTCACTTGAGGCACTAGCCATCTTGACAAGCTAACTGACTTCCACAAAACAGAAACATAACACAAAGGAACTAAAATTTAATTCACTTCTCATCAGAACACTTGAGGCGCTTGCCATCGTTCCTAGGCGACCAACTGCCATCATTCGAGGTGGATCTTACGTTTTCGGCGCTCCACTGCTCACAAAGTTTGCCCCCACCTGGGATTTGACTTGGCTTCCCTATCTTCAGCATCCTACGGCATAATTAGCGGTGCATCACAGGCCTAATTGTTGCCGCTAGAAGATGCTGCCTCTCTGTTTGCTGCTTCAGCTGCAGCCTCTCTGTTTGCTGCTTCAGCTGCAGCCTCTCTGTCAACTGCTTCAGATGCAGCCATTTTCTTTGCATATGCAGCTTCAAATTCAGCTATTCTGCATTTTCTACAAAGGGCTCCCTTAAGCTCGTCTTCCCTCTTGCAATTAGGGCAAAACACGAGGTAACATAGAAAGAAGTGGATCTTCTTCTATAGCTGGTAGGTCACGTAAGCATCTATGGCTGCATACTTTAGGTTTATATCAGACAACGGCTACTTGTCCTAGAAATCGTGCCTATCCATAGGGAAATCTGTCTTCGTTCTGTCGTACGACTCATCGGGGATACTAGTTGCAAGTATAGTCATTCCATCCTTCATCGAGGCCCCTATAATTTTGACAAGACTTTGAATATCGATCCAGTTGTGCGCAGGAATTGTAATTCCCTCTTGACGAAATTTCCAAAAATCAGTTGTATTATCGATAGTGCAGAAAACAATTCCTTTTTCTACAAGGAACTGGCGTAGCGCCGGACAATTCCTGTCAGTCCTGAAAGTATGTAGTTTGTTAGCACCAAAATTTGTAATTACAAATATTTTGTCAATGCAAGATCATCATCTGAATATAATTTTCAAAAGTTTAGTAAATGCAAGATCAAGACTCTCAATATTGGCTTATCATAATTTATTTGGTCCTAAATAAAATTCCGTAGTTGCAAGATGAGCAAATGGATAAAGAACAAGAGGAGAAAATCCTAAAAGTGGTTAACTGCAGAGAGCAGATCTACAAACCAGGAGAAGTGGTAGACGAGGACGTGTTTCCTCATGGCCAGTTGAACGACAGCGACTTCATTCCCTTCATATGGGTCCTCCGGGGTGTACTCGAGGTCCAATCCGACAAACTTGTCCTCGTCTTTCTCAAGCCAACCCTCGTACATCCTCAGGACTCGCACCACTGTCTCCTCCTTATTGGTGTAGACGACGTCTATCTTCTTATTGTCATGGATAGTGAAGCTTGTCTCTAGAGTGCGACGATCTTCCATGGCGCAAGGAAAAGACGGAAAGAAGACAGATGATAGAAAGAAGAAGAGTGGTTTCTGCTAGACAGTGAAATGGTGGAACCGTCAATGTGTTTCTAAGGTAGTGGTTAACGACGGAAGTCCAATGAAGAGACGCGTGGCGGTGCCCGTTCTAGTTTCTGAGTAAACAAAAAAATAATTATAACGACGATATATGTGTCCTGTTTTGTCACGTCAATACACTGGACCAGTCGTGTTGTCCTATCCACTGCGTCAGCGCTGCAAGCCTACGTGATAGCCACCACGCCTAAGCGACGGGAGCGACATAACGGCGAAAACTGACAGAGGGCCCAGCTTGACGGATGTTAGCCTGATATTTTGTATTGAAACGTAAAGTTGAATTCATGCCGAAAAAGACCCTCTAAGTATTTGGCACGCCAACTGTGGTCCTCGTGGCTGATTACAGGCAACTTGAGTACCGCGTTGCCTGGACGCCTCAACTTTCTGGCCGCAAAATGATATTCTCCACGAGCGGGTTCGGTCAAGCCAGTTATTTTCACAAATGAGCCAATTATTATCTAGACTAAAATCCAAATGTGACGTTCCAAATGGTGAACGCAATCAGCCAAAATTATTCAAATTTGTCCAAGTTCATTTAAATTGGACCAGTTTGCACCCGGGGTGCAAGTTGTGGGACTGATTTTGTCCACTTTGCAAGACGTGTGACTAATTCGCACCTCGGGTACAAGTTGTGGGATAAAAAGTACATTCAGCTCACCGTCTGGGATGCAGGCCTCACTACAGAGAATGACTGAATTTTGCCCAATTGTAAGGCTACGGAAGGCTAACGTTGTCTCCTTCTCGAAAGCGGATATACTAGCGCTAGTAATCACAAAACATGGTGTGTTCAAGTGGTATTGAGCCCTACGTGGTTTTATTCTGTCTAGGATAAGGTCTTGAGTTTGATTTCTCTTGCAACTTCTTTTTTTTTCTGGTTTTTTGCTATTTAGACCGGTGCCTCTTAAAAAACCAGTAAGATCATCGGTTCAGATTTTTTCCGGTTAAACCATCGAACCGGTCTGGATTTTAAAACTATGGTTAGGATGGATCTATTTAGTCTTTGTACTTGAAATTTGCAGAATTTAACCCGTGTACTTGTGGATTAGACTCAGTTTAATCTAAAAGCATGTTTGCCGTTAAATTTGAGCAGATGTGGTTGGCACATGGACGTCGGTCACACTTGCAATAGAGCAACTGGCTTGAAAACGTACATGCACACCCACCTGCATCTAGAACGTGGTTTTCCGCTCCTAGATATTTACACGTACCCCTCCCATCGTCATTACAGTGAGTGTTCAAGGAAGGAAAAAGGAGGGAGTTGGCGGGGATTGGAGGCGGTGATCGCTAGAGAAAAATATGTAGCGTCCGTTCATGGAGGGGAGACAACATTGTGATAACACCGGCAGCCGCATTGATCACGATGGCGATGGCCCCCATCCGTCGCCACGCAGGGAACCACCGCCCTCTTTCGGTTGTCGCTCACCTAGAATCATCCACCGCCCCTTTTTTTTCAAAGAATTTGACTTTCAGGATTGTTTCTATAAAGTAGAAATCACCTTCGCGTGCTTATTTGTTCGATCAAGCCAACGAATAGCCGCTACACACTCCATCCCAATGATCTCCATCTTCGTCGCCTCCCTCATTTTTCATCCCTCGAACACTCTGTAATTGTAACCACGATGGGGAGGGGAATACGTGCCAAATATCTGCGAGCGGAAATCCATGTTTCTAGGTCAGCTGCTCTACCGCAAATGGGACCCATGTCCACGTGTCGGCCGCATCAGCTAAAATTCAACGACAAACATACTTCTTGACTAAACTGAGTTCAATTCACAAGTACACGGGTTAATCTCTGCAAATTTCGAGTACAAGAACTAAATCGAGTCAGCTCAACAAATACAGGGACCAATACGGTATTTAAATCTAAAAGAAATCATAGTTAACCTTAAAAACATAATTAGCACAACTAGTCAGTTGGAGTTTATATCGGAACCAGTAACAACCTCCGGCCCACGTTCAAATCCTCCGGCAGTGCAGCGGTACTCCGATCCCTACTTGTTGTTTCCAAAACAAATCCCTTAAAATCAGGTGCTCAAGCAGCAGATCGATATACAGCCAAGGCGCAGGTAGGAAGAAGCGCAGTCAATCTTTGATATACTACTACTATCGGCACGCACCGAGGCGATCAATGGGCGCCGCCGATATCGAGAACCAGGACGACGGCGGCGATTACATCGCCGACGCTGCCATGACAGCTGAAACATCCGACGAGGCCTTGTGCTGGATCGGACTTATCGGAACCTGCTGTTTCCTAGCGCCCGTCTGGTACGTCTCGTACCAGGCGGTCAAGTCTCATCAGGCCACCATTACTGGAGTCGTCACATTCAACCTCTGCTTCCTCCTGATGACGATCTGCTTCGCCGCCATCTTCAGCTACATCGTCGTCTACGTTTTGCCGCCGCTGTTCCACTCCAAAGAGAAGAAGCCTACTAGTAGTCAAGAAGAACAAGAAGCGGGGAAGTCGCACCACTTGTTAGCCTAGTCATCATCACAATTTAAGTTGTCTTGAATTAATCTCTGCTGCAGGCCTTGCAGCTCCCTTTTTATTTGCGAATTGCTACAGCTCCCTTATTATTGTACTATTTCTTATGGAATTAATAATGATGTATTTGTTTGGAACAAGCCGCTGCTGTTTGGAGGAGCTTAATTAGCTTGTTTCAACCTTTCAAGTAGCAGTTACACACTACTCCTTACCTTAAAAAACTGTGTATATTCGATGAAAAAACTGTGTACTCCCTCCATCATAAAATAAGTGACGTGAGTTTGTCTAGATCCGCATGTATCTAGACATGTTTTAGTATATAGATAAATCTGAATCTAGACAAACCCAAGTCACTTATTTTGGAACGGAGGGAGTATATTTTCTCAGCCTTCCCTTCTCGAACCGTATTCACTTATTAGACTAGTGAGTAACTTAGATAGTAACATAAAACTACATACATTGTCAACTAAACATTTAGATTACATGACATGCAATTAATTAAGGAGAGAAAGGTTTATGGTAACTAGTTATGTAAACATAACATCATACATTCAAGAAAAAATAAGACTACATTGTAATAAATTAGATTTTACATGATACTACACATATGTAATTTTTCACTATGAAGAAATTAACGTTACTTCCTACTGTGACTAGTCCTGTCATTCCACCGTAATATCAACAATAGCCACCCATTAAAATTTGCAGGGTCAAAAGAAGGGAGCTGACGTGTAGCCTCACCTCTAATAAGATCGCTAGGTGAAGTACTCGGGCTGTCTAATCCACTTGCCTAGCACTATGGAAGTTCAGTGCTCTTATAGGATCACATCGACTATATCGAATGGAGCAACTGAGAAATTAACTAAGCGATACCATCTATATATTCTAGCAATAAATTTTGAGTTCCGCTTGTAGTTACTCTTCAATTTTGTGGTCATATTTAAAGCTTTTTAGACGAATTTCATCAAATTCTCCTCACACGGTCAATCGTTTGAAATTGCATCTGAGGAGTAGATTCAGCTTGTCTGGCCTCGCACAACTCTCTTGTTGTAACTTTTTTCAATTTGGCGGTTATAGAAGAATACTCCTTCCGCCCGCAAATAAGTGTATTTCTAGCTTTGTTTTAAGTCAAATATTTTAAAATTTGACCAATTATTTTTTTAAACCTAGCGACATTTGTGATACCAAAATAATACCACTAGATCCGTTTTGTTGTAACGTTTTATAATATATCAATTTGATGTCATATAGGGTTGCTACTATATACAATAAAAGTTGGTCAAATTTTTAAATCTTTGATTTAAGATAATCCTACAAGTACACTTATTTGCGGACGGAGTGAGTATATTTGTATCTTCCGACTTTATTCTACTAGTAAGTGTGCACGTGCACACGCATGTCTATTTTAATTCGTACTCCCTATGTTCAGAAATATAAGACGTTTTGGCTTTAATGTATCTGGACATATTTTAGTGTATAGGTTCGTCGAGGTTCGAAGTGAACTTATACACTAAAAACCGTCTAGATACATTTATTTTACAAAGCTAAAATGTCTTATATTTCTGAACTGAGGGAGTATTTCTCTTTTACCTAGCTTTTTTATCGAGGTATTTAAACTCGTGTCTCTCGTGCACAACAATGTGATCGCGCATGTAACCATGTAATGACATCATTAACCATTCTAATGCACAAGCAAAGTGGGACCGACTTTTCTTACCCGAACGCTTATACTACTACGGAAAAAGCTATTGGTAGAACTCTCCGTCCAAGCATGAGCAATAAGAAAAACAAATACTCCTATAAATAGGAGAGACTGTCGGATCAAAACTCCCAGCGACAGGTTCCAACTCTGTCGTTGCTCGTATAACGCAAGGCGCAAGGTTGCTGCCCGATCGCTCTTCCCACACTCGACCTCGCCCCTCATCCAGATAACAGAAAAAATCACTCATCCCACTCACTTTCTCCCTTTGTCTTCCCAGAGCCGACGAATGCATCCCCGCTCCCCCACCGCCGGCGACCGACCGGCCTCCTCGCTGTTGGCGAGGACCTTCCAGCAGCTCGGCCCGTCACCGCGTGCCCCTGCAGTTCCAGCGCGACCCGGTATCCACCCGTGCACGCACGCCCCTATTCTAGCCTGAGGTCCTGCTCGCTTCCCAGATGACCCGCGTCCGTCTCCTCCCGCTCCTTCCTCTGGCCGCCGGCCTATCCCTCGCGTTGACCCCGGACAAGGACGCCAAGTGACCCAGCAGGAGGCGCCAACGGAGGTGGAGGGCGGACATCGTCTCCGTCGGGTCACCGGCGTTCGATGGCTCTTCATAGGCCTCCGCTTCGCCACCCACGCCTTCCTACCCGCCGCCATTGAGCTCCTTCCACCATAGAATCAAGGTCTTCCGTCGCTCACCGTCGGCATCCTGCTGGCCAGGCTCACCGCCGATGGACGCGTCCTCTCCGGCTTCCTCCCCTCCGAGTTAATCAACCATGACCAGTTCAAGTGCCAGGAGTACATACGTACACAAAACAAAATCTATGCAGGTATGGCCACTGAACTGGATTTTGTATTCCACTCTCTACATTCATTGTAATTTAATTCCAGTGAAATTTTCCTAAAAAAAATGTGTAGGAGATACAACCGGAAAAATGAATTGGACATAAAACCTTTAATTCCTGGTATTATTGAATTGATGATAGAACCATCAGTTTGGGACATGGTTGGGTTAGAGGAGTGGAGAGCCATTTTTGCTTTAAATTGGTTTATAATCTGTTTGTTATTCCTTATTATATGGTGATTACAAAAAAAAAATGTTTAATATCTTGAAAGATTTTATTACTAAGTGAGGGAAAGTAAGTACTGAAGGTCTCAAAGTCCACAACGAAGCTATACAATTTTCTTTTTACTAGAAAATGGCGCAAAGAAATAATCCGTTAAAACACAAAGCTTTCTTATGATTTGAAGCTATGAAAGGACACTATGGCACTTTTGGCAAAATATGTTCAATGCTTCTTTGGAAAAAGATTAACTGCAAAGTCAACAGCCGAGTTTTATTGGAACAAGATGGCAAAAATTCTAGCCCAAGTGTTAAATTAATGGATTTTTCTTCTAGTTTTGTACAGTTCATCTCAAACTTATTTGAACTTCGAAGCCAATTCTCTTTTGTCGGACCCTTCTGTAAGTTTCTCACGGCTCGGGAGCGATCTCCACTGTTAGGCGACTGTACTGGATGCGCCGGTGTCGTCGGTGACCCTCGAGGAGGGTGGCGGAGTGGACGACATACTCAGTAGTATTGCGTCACTGATTACTGTTTTGCTGTTGTGCTTTCAGAGCAAGTGCCCTCTTGTTTACAGGTTAGCCAGGCTTTGGAAACAATAGCTATGACAGTTTGTCCAAATTAGATGGAAATTAATCCTCAACCCAAACGTTTGGAAGGATGTACAGAATCCATAATTTATCACCATATTAACGATTGCAACATGTCCACTTAAACGGAAACACCAAATAGCCATTAGGATCCATTAGATCAGACTGAAATAGTGGTTGTGTGACACAGATTGATCCATAAAATTAATAATGATTTCCAGCAGGAAAAATGGTTGCCCAGTTTAGATATCCTGAAGATTTTTTGTTATCTCTGGCTGAATTTGAAATGTTAGGTCCATTCCTACTGTTCTAGATTCAACCATGAAATCTACTAACATAAATTTAAGTTTCAATGGCTTTGGACCATTTTATGAAGCTTGTTGTTTCATGCTCAGTATTTTACAACATTCGTATTGTATATATCCCATTATGTTAGTAAAGCGTTCTTATTTTTCTCAATTCAATAACTTGTAGGGTGAGGGGGCTGCAAAAATAAACCATGACCAGCCTTATGGAGAGATTTCATTTGATCACACTGAAGGAGAGATATCAATTGATAAGCCTAAGCCTATTGCAGAACAGAATGAAACTTCGCCTTACTCAGAACTGATGCAGACATGCCTTGCTAATGATTTCTTGAAGAGGTGAACCATTGTGGTTTGATTTTCCATTTCCTGTTAGGTTGCGTTTCTTTTTATTTCCTACTATTCAGCGCATATCAATGTACTTGTAACATACTTGTGCTAGTGCACATTTGGTTGTTTTCTTCATTGAATTCATTCTTTTTACAGGTTCGAAATTGATGATAGGATGGTAGGCTCACATATATTTCATCACTGGGCGAAGAAGCAGGCATTTTACTTTCCAAGAGACTGCTTGATAAGGTACTAAGTTCTTCGGTATTCATAAGAAAGCTGTCATATCACAAGTCAATTGTTGGCAAACGTTTTTCCTACAAGTAATGGTGTAATTTGCGTAGATCTCATTCTGTTTTTTCAGTGTAGATCTTTTATTCCTATTAAAAGGAAGATATGGCATACAAAATTTTCATAGTCTGTTTACGGAAGTTCCTGAATCATCACAAACAATTTGGATTTTCTTCATTATTAGGAACCAAGCTTTGTAAATCAGCTGATGGTGGTTCTCATTAACTTTCAGATCATGCTAGCTGTTCTCTGCCCTTGGGAAGATCCTTATTTTTATGGTTTAATTTTAGGAGCATTTCCAGAAGCAGAGGATAGATAATTTCATGGGTTCCTCAAAGCCTACACCCAAGCAGGTCAGTTTGATATGCTTTATTTTGCTTTTACATGCAGCTTTTGTTCCAAGTTTTGAAGTGTGCGCTCATGGGTTGCTGTGATAATATTATGCTATGGAGTAAAATCTACTGAATCTACCTTGTTACTGCTCCAGACAGATATTGTATCAATATGTATGGTTAAAATGAAGTTGAATGCATAGTAAGTGAATGGTTTGAGTAGTGAAATTATCGTTTCATGGGGGTTGCCTTTTCTTGTCCTTGTGTCATCCTTATTTGAGGGGATATAATTCTCACCTACACATCCCTTGGTGGTGTCACAACTGACGTCTATTAACCACCTTCATTGTCTGCAGAGCCGACGACAGTATTTTGTCATCCAATATCATATGGCCTGGCATTATATTCCGCGTTGAAGATTTGAAATTGCAGTATGTACTGTGCCGGTGCTGTGAGAAATAGTTACTCGAAGTGATTATTCTTGTGACATGTAATTTGATCTAGTTCATTCTAATAAGGTGGAGGGTGGGAAATAAATATTGAATTTGCTGTACTTATGGCCAGAAGAGTTTGAAACCGTGTTGTCTCGGTACGGTCATAAGAGTCTGAGTAAGTGGACTAATGTTGGTGTAGCATGCAAGCAATGATTTTTTTACTACTGAAAATTCGTCTCTCAACGTTTTACAGGATGGCGTTGTTGGCGAAGGCGAGGGCGCCGTTCGTCAGGCGCTCCAGGAAGGTGCTACGACGGCCCTTGATGTCGGCGTCCAGGAAAGCGGTGATAGTGACGGCGAGGGAGCCGTCAAAGAAGGTGGTGAGGGCGCTGTCCGTCAGGCACTCCAGGATGGCGGCGCCGAGGGGTGCTGTCCGGCAGGCGCTCCAGGAAGGCGACGGCGAGGGGCGCCGTCTGGCAGGCGCTCTAGGAAAGCGACAGGGAGGGCGCCGTCCGTCAGGCGCTCCAGGAAGGTGGCGAGGGCGAGGGCACCGTCAAAGAAGGCGGCGAGGGCGCCATCCGTGGATAGTCAGAGCGAGGGAGGCAGCGATGATCGTGGTGTGATCAGTTTCTTTTCTTTTTTTATTATTAGGGAAGGGATACGCGGAGTGGAATTTTTCGCCTGGCAGCGCACCTGTCTGTCAGAACTATTTGCTAAGTGCACCAAAGAGGATTTTTAGGCTGTTAGATTAAGATTATTGTCCTGATCGTTTGGCTGTAGTATGTCCATGTGTGGTTGATGGGGTGCCCCTAGAAAAGTTCTTGTTGGGGCCTTTATAAGTAGGAGAGATAGAGACTATGGTGTGTTCATGCCGTGCATGTGTTTTGTTTCAAATCTCCCACCTACCTCTTGATCATCTACTTTTTCAGTTTATGGTTCTATCATGAGGTCTACATTTTGATAACTGGTAGTCTTAATTCGACATTTTTTATAACTGAAACATGCTATGAGAAAGAAGCGCAAGTCCAAATTTCTACCGAGGTAGAGACCCATGTATTTCATTACTGGACAATGTTCAGATTAGTTACTAAAGTAACAAGTGCATTCTACTCAATAACATTTTTTTTATGAACGAAAAGCATGGAAAAATGAAGTTAGCTCATGTTTTTCTAGACCTCCTTACGGGCCTTTTCTGTTGGTGCCCTGGCTACGCTGTTTGTCTGTCATCACATTATGGTGGTATGCGTGCATTTGCTGGCATAAAGTTGTTCCTAGTGTCTCTTCAGGCCGAACTCACATGCTTTAAGGCCCTGACTTCATAAGAATTAAGGGCTCGTTTAGCACCCAGGTATTCATTTTATTTTATATGGATTCATTTCATTTATATCATAATTCTAAAAACATCCACATATTTTGCTGCCACCGGAATTTGGAAATGACTACAGAATTGAAAATGGAATTTCAAAATAGCTGTCATGGACTAGAATAAAAACGCATGCATGAAGTGATTGCAACAAGTACTTCTCATAACTTTTAGACCTCAACACATCAAAATACTAAAACATTGATTATCATCCGCATATCATCTCCAAGTTCCAAAGTTCTAGTCCATGTCCAGTCCATAAAACATAGATGCATCGACATAATAAATACAAGTTTTAGAGTTTGAATAAGTTGAACAAGATGAAATGGCATCTACGACACAAAGGAAGATCCGAAATATGTGTTTATCTGCTTGAGCACCCACTTCTTCTTCATCTGTTCAGGCAGTGCCACCAAAGACTTGAACTTGCGATCATCGGCTACACATATATTGTCAATTGTTGATCCTCTTCTAGATCTGGTATGCCATCAAGAACAACCCAGATTTCCTCAGAAGATGTGGCTTTGGTGGAGGCTCGGGAGCATCGGCTTTGAACGCAGTGGTGAAGTTATCTAACTTATCACCAAGCATGGTTGCAATTGAGTCATCTGATCGATACCTCTTCTTCGGACGATCTTCGTCAGTTTGAGTTGATGAATTGGCGTCTTTATTGTTGGTAGTGGTGTTAGCATTCTCCTCTGCCATTTCAGCTGCGCTTTCATTAGTTGTCATCGCACCCGCGTCGGTAGCACGGTCCCTCTAAAGTATAGTGTGCTAATCATGTCTCAGAATTTGATTGACTTGTACCTATATGAAACGACATCCTTGTTGTCCTACAAATATAAGGTTATGTAAGATCTAAATTGGAAACAGAAAGATAGCCAAAATAAACTCCCTCCTTATAAAATAATAAAGCAGAACCAAAGTTGTAAACAAACCTAGCATCTTTCTCTTATCAAAATGTAGCATCATTTTTTCTTCAAGTAGCAAAAAATGTGTATGTGTGATTATGCGGGCATGATATTATGGTTGTTGTAACTTGTAACTACTTTCTTTCTCTTCCCATGTGATTTTTGTGTTGACTTGTTATGGAGTCCAGGTCCACGTCAAGTACAGCGATGGTTCTTATGCACATCTCTCAGATCTGGACCCACGCTCTCCTGCACATCATTTTATTTTCATATCATATCATTCGTTCAAGCCTGGCCATTACCAATCAATTTAGGATCCCACAACTTGACCACCACTTCAATTATTAGTGCACAATGTTAATAAAAACTGATAAAGCTAAAGAGATAGAGATAGCAGAAAAGGAGTGCTCGTTAGAACTCCATTCTATATTAAACAAGGTTTATAGATTTTTTTTGGGTCTTCACAGCAAGGGATTGAACAAGGCCAAACAATACTGTTCAGCCTCCAATCAAATCTAAATTAAACATCCATCGGAATCATCAATATCATTATGGTATCTTCATTTTATACAACCTATTATTGTTTCATACATGTGTGCTTCGTTTGAGCATAGACCACTCGCACCTGAATTTGCAATTTATTTTAAAAACTTTGACGTCTCAGATTTGAACCAACTTCAACGGCACCCGTTCATCATAGTAATTAAACGAATGAAGATGCAAGTAAATTAAAAGACAACATAGTAATTATTTGTGTGGCCACATGATTGAGCTCACAGGTCGCCTGGACAACTAGCCGATACGCAAGACAGTTTAGTTATTGGTAGTACCGGCCGGACAACAGAATATGCATATACTGAAAGAAATGCAAGGAACACTGAAAGATTGCCTGAAAACAAAGAATATGTATATGAATATGCATATGCTGAGTCGCCAAGGCCATGGGTGATGGGGTTTGGAGCTAGCACTCTGGCAGGCTTACAATCGTTGGTGCCGGAGTGCTCACCCTCGCCAAATGGTCAGTTCCGAAGGTATTTCTAACGACATCACAACTATTGTCAACACATATTTATTTTTAGTGTCGGAAAAGTAGTTCAAGCAGCAGGCACTTTAATTGCTTAATTTAACTAGAGCAAACAACTACCTAGCTCCGTAAGAGAGATGAAATGAAGCACTTTAATTGCTTAATTTAACTAGAGGAAACACCTCCCTAGCTCCATAAGAGAGATGGAATGAAGCACATAGAGTTGCTTAATTTAACTAGAGGAAACTACTTATCTAAAATGGGGCACTACTAGGATTTAGCATAAATATATCATAGTGACTAAATAAACCAGTTGTGATGGCACAAGATTTATTATGGACTGATGGTTGATACGTTGCAAACGTATCTATAATTTTTGATGTTCCATGTTTGGTTTTATCTACTTTTTTATGTTTTGTCCATACTTTAGAGTACTTTTTATATGATTTCTTGGACTAACCTATTAACAAAGAGCCACAGTGCCAGCTGTCTGTTTTTGGTTCCAGAAAAGTCAGAAAATAAATATTCTCAAAATTAGACGGGACAAAAGCCAAAATCAGGTTTTCACCGAGGGACACCAGGAGCCAGAATACGAGACGGAGAGGGGTCGGGGCCCGGCCACACCACCTGGCCACGCGGGCTAGGCCTGGCCGTGCCAGGGGCTGGTCTGGCCGCCCCAGACACCCCCTCAGTCTCCCTCTTCGTCTATAAGTTGTCTTCTGACCTAAAAACTCAGAGGGATTCGATGTTTTTTTAGAAGGAGTTCCGCTCCGCCGTCACCACCAGATTCCACGAAACAGCACCAGAAACTTCGTTCTGGCACCCTGCCGGGACAGGGAATTAGAGGAGATCACTGCCATCATCATCACCATCGCTTCTCCATCGACCCTCCATGTTTCCCCCATCTATGAGTGAGTAATCCCCCGCTCTAGGCTATGAGGATGGTAGAGATTGGATGAGATCGTTCATGTAATGGCATCGGATTATTAGGGCATGGTGCCTAGTATCTTCTATTAGTGCTTTTTGACTTTGTTGCGACTTGTTATGCTTAATGCTTCTCACTAGGGCCCGAGTGCCATGATTTCAGATCTGAACATGTTGATTCATTATGATAGTATTGTTTATGGTCTTACCTGTAAGTTGTATACACACGTTGTTGTCCGAAACCAATGGCCTCGAAGTGACAGAAATCGGGATAACCGAAGGGAATGGCTTTGATGTGGGGATCACATGTGTTCATGGAGTGTTAATGCTTTGCTCCGGTGCTCTATTAAAAGGAGTACCTTAATTGCCAGTAGTTCCCTTGAGGCCTCGCTGCAAATGGGCTGGCAGGACAAAAGATGTTGTGCAAGTTCTCATTGCGAGCACGTATGACTATATATAGAACACATGCCTAGGATTATCTAGTACTTGAATGCTTTATCTTATTTATCTACAATTGCCCTATGTTCTGATTGCTATGTGAATTGTCTTGTCCATGCAACGTCCGTCCATCCATCCTTATGCCTACCGCACTCGAATCCTACTGTTTACTGCTATTGTCACTACTGTCTTTACTTTACTATTGCTGTTACTTTACTACTCCTACTACAAAACTATTGCTACTGATAAACTGCTGTGAGCAAGATTGTTTCTAGGTGCAGCTGAATTGACAACTCAGTTGTTAAGGCTTATAAATATTCTTTGGCTCCCCTTATGTCGAATCAATAAATTTGGTTTCACTTCCCTCGAAAATACTGCGATACACCCCTATACTTGTGGGTCATCAAGACTATTTTCTGGCGCCGTTGCTGGGGAGCATAGCTTTATTTATCAAGTTCACTTGGAATCACTATTGTTCAAGCTTAGTTTATTTCCGCCTTGTTTGCTTGTTTCTTTATCAAAAATACAAAAAAAAATTAGTTCCTACTTTAGTTGTTATTTTCGTTGGTCTGTTATTGTCTTGCTTTATTATGCTTTCTATCAAGTGTTGTTTTCTTTGAAACTGAATCTTATTGGCAAGGTGGGTTCACGGAAGATCAAAAATATTATTATAAGGAACACCGCTTGTCACAAAAAGGAAAACACTTATGGGAACAAATTGATAAATTGTATATCATTGCTATAAATGTGTGCTCTACTTATAATGTTACTTATTGCTTTGATAAATCTTGTTGCTGTAGGAGGTACAAACACCTCCCTTTTCAATGTGAGTATAATGATAATGTTACCATATCTACTTATGTTAAAGGAAATTATGACTTTTATGATGTGGAACAAATTGAAGAATTTATTGCTTGGAAGGGTGCATTTGAAATTGCTAGTTTGCTTGAAAATATTGATGATTCACCTTATAAATATGAGGTTTATGATATACTTAAATTTTGCTTTGATAATTACAAGGAAGAAAATGGCTATATTTTTAAATATATTAATAGATGCTTTCCACAAATGGAAGAGATTAATGCCTTGTAGGATCTTATGGAAGAAGAAATTGATGTACCTGAAAGCTCATTAGATGAAAAAGAGGAGGAGAGTGATGAACAAAAGAAGGAAGAATGGATTAGCTACCCATGTCTACCTTCTAATGAGAGTAACTCTTTATCTCTTACATTATTTGATTATCCCCCATGCTTACCAAAAGAGGATGAATGTTATGCTCATGTTATCTGTGATAATCCTTTATTTGTGCCTAACTTCGAGATGCATGGTACTAAATAGTTTTTCTTAGAAATTGTTTATGATAAAGCTCTAGATGATGGTCCTATATTGAATGATCAGCCATCTTGTTATAGAATTGTTAAAAGTGGGTTTGAAGGTTTTAATCCCACTATTTTTAAGCTTGATAAAAATTATGTGTTTGTAGATCATGAAAAGCATGCTTTATGTGATAGTTATATTGTTGAGTTTATTCATGAGGCTACTGAAAATTATTGTGAGAGAGGAAAATATGGTTGTAGAAGTTTTCATGGTATTGAAACACCTCTCTATGTGCTGAAAGTTTTGAGGTTACTCTTGTTTTATCTTCCTATGCCTGTCACTTTGTTTTTTGCGAATTTATTTGCATACAAGATTCCTATGCGGAAGTGGGTTAGACTTAAATATGTTTTGAATTTTCTTCTTGATGCTCTCTTTTACTTCAATTCATATTTCTTATGTGAGCATCCTCTCAAACTATCATGCCTAACTTAAAGGCGTTAAAGAAAAGTACATATTGGGAGATAACCCAAAAGTTTTAGATGAGTCTTAGAAGTTATTATTTCAGTAATAACCGCTCCTTATCCTTTTTATTTGCTTTTTGTGCCAAGAGTAACCTCTAATGAGAGAGAAGTAATGGTTGGGAAAGTTGTTGTCCCGAAACAGATTTATGTGCTTCACCGTAAAAATTCGTGTAAAATCTCTATACGTCCTTTTGAGGTGTGAATTTTTGTGCTTCTGCCCCAGGTTGTTTTCTAACTTTAGTTAATTCAGGACTTTTTGATTTGAGCAACAGAAGGTCTTCGAAAAAAATCATCTTTACCTGCTGGTCTGGTTTGACAGATTTCTGCCTTTATTTGCATTTGCTTCTTGTTGGTTCCTTTTTGAGTTCTTTTGGGGAATTGAGATTTTTGAGGG
This sequence comes from Avena insularis, assembly GCA_023614405.1. Classification (NCBI taxonomy): domain Eukaryota; kingdom Viridiplantae; phylum Streptophyta; class Magnoliopsida; order Poales; family Poaceae; genus Avena; species Avena insularis. The sequence goes on from CM042684.1 coordinate 445,194,827, forward strand.
AAGTGTTACAGTAGCTAGTGTTTTATTGGAAGTTTTATTGGTGTTAGAACTGAACCTAAAGACTTATTATCTTGAGTACACTAATGTTGCTAATAAAGATTGTGTGGAAGTTTTGTATGAAGGAAAAATTTCAGGTGTATGGAAGGAATGAGTAATAAGATGAAGGATGGACTAAAGCTCAAGCTTGGGGATGCCACATGTGTCATCCCAAGAAATATCCAAGAAGTACAAGCGTCAAAGCTTGGGGATTCCCAAGGCATCCCCTTCTTCATCAATAAAAATCCTAGGTTTCTTCCAAACGCTTTATTTTTATTGTTTCATGCATAGTTGTGTTGTTCTTGGAGCGTCTTCTTTTTCGTTTTGGTTTTTCATTTGCTTTATTTTCTTAGTTTGCTGAATAAATTGGTTGGATCCCCTCTTTTATGCATTGGTTTTCAAATAGTTTGGTTTGGATTGGAAAAGAGTAGGAAAGTTCATGCTTAAGTGGTAAAAGGAGCTTGTTTTTGATTGTGGCCTATGCTTTCTCATGCCATGCTTGATATTGTTTTGTCTTTATGCTTAGTATTATTTGCTGTAGCATGACTTGTTATAAACAATTGAGATTGATTAATGTGCCTTTGAAGAATCATGCGTTGTTTTAACATATTAAAGCATAGTATTGTGGTATTCTCCTTTGATGCTTTATTTGGGTTGACTTGGCGCATGCTCACACCATGTTATGAATATCTCAAGTTACCATAGACTTTATGATCCTTTAGTTTTCAACTTATAGTATCACTTTCTGCTTTGATCAATGATGTTTTATCGCTCTGCATGATTATGGCCGTTATTGCTCTCTTAGTTTGTCGCTCCCAGTCTTTTGCTAGCCTCCACAACCAAGTATGAGTTCCACTCATGCATCCAACTCCCTAAACCAAGTTATTCCAAAGAGTCCATCATACCTACCTATTAGCATATGTTATTCCAAGTATATTCATGTTTTTGTTTACCTTCCAAATTAAACTTGTTATGAGAAAACTAGTGATTAAAGCTCTCACGAACTTGATGGCACACTTTACTTTTTTGAATTTAATAAACTTGAACCATTGGGTCCTTCTTTGTTGCGTATATGTTTGCGCTTTATAAGTTGAAATTAGCAGAACCATGTATCACGGGGAACGCTTTCAACATTACACTTGTACTTTGTACCCCGTTGATATCATGTTCTTTTGCTTATGGATCCCAGCGGTGTGAAATAAAAGTGGAACTTGTAAGATCATGGAGTTTGTCTGTGTGTTAGAGAAACGCCTAGGCCGCTAGCCTAAGCCATGCCTAATCATGGTGGAAACTTGCAGCATCACCATAATGAGCACTCTATGAAGCATCCTTAATAAAAACCTATGCAAATAGCAAATAAAAAGATCGCTAAGATGCTCATTGTCTGACTGCCTTGTCATTTTGATTATGGGATAGCTCCTGTATCATGTGCAAGGGGTACCCCGTTGGCGGTTCTCTATGATACGTATATACTTACAATGACAAGAGCTTACTCGTGACTAAAGTTGAGTAGCATGAGGATCGGTCTTCGTAAGTAAGGGGCATGAGACTTCGATTTATAACTTGTCAAGCATATCCTCTTAGTTGTGTCACTTTAACCTTAACCACTTAAAGATGCTTATGATAGGGGCAATGAGATCTCAAAGCTAACGAGTACCATACTTTCAGCATTTGGAAGCCTTTCAAACTTTTCAAAACCTGTTCATTTCCTTGTTGAGTCTCCACACATTCATGAGCACTTTCTTGAGAGCATAGTGGCCATTCTTAGTTCTATGTGCATTGTCCCAAGACTTGTTGATTGATGCATAACTTTGATATTGCTTGTTTTAAACTATTTGTATCTAGTCACTATTATGAACTTTGAAGGTGTCCTATGCATTTATGTTTGCTACTCTATGAGGGACAAGATGAATATCACTATGATATGTTTTCTTTATGTGAAACAAACAAACGTCTTGCAAAGCATTATTATTCATGAATCTTTTGTTTGTGCCTTTTCATGTTGCATCATAATTTTTTTGTCTTATTGCTAGAACTTTATTTTCATGTTATGATTGAAGTACTATGATCCTAGCTATCATTGTTTTACAAATACTTTGATCAAGTTTATGATGGTGCATGTCACCTCAAAAATTATTTTTTCTTTTTATCACTTACCTACTCGAGGACGAGCAAGAGTTAAGCTTGGGGATGTTGATACGTTGCAAACGTATCCATAATTTTTGATGTTCCATGCTTGGTTTTATCTACTTTCTTATGTTTTCTCCACACTTTGGAGTACTTTTCATATGATTTCTTGGACTAACCTATTAACAAGAGCCACCAGCTGCCTGTTTTTGGTTCCAGGAAAGTCAGAAAATGAATATTCTCGAAATTGGACGGGACAAAAGCCAAAGTCAGTTTTTCACTGAGGGACACAGGGCGAATCTGAGATGGAGAGGCTGGGGCCAGCCACCACCACTGGCCGTGAGCTGGGCTGGCCTGGCCGACACCCCTCGGTCTTCCTCTTCGCCTATAAGTTGCCTTCCGACCTAAAAACTCAGGGGTGGCGTTTTTCAGAAGAGTTCCGCTCACGCCACCACTATATTCCACGAACAGCACCGAAACTCCATTACGCCACCTAACATTGGGGGGAATTGGAGATCATCTTCATCATCATCACCATCGCTTCTCCATCGACCCTCCATGTTTCCCCCATCTATGAGTGAGTAATCCCCCGCTGTAGGGTATGGGGATGGTAGGGATTGGATGAGATCGTTCATGTAATGGCATCGGATTGTTAGGGCATGGTGCCTAGTATCTTCTATTAGTGCTTTTTGACTTTGTTGCGACTTGTTATGCTTAATTCTTGTCACTAGGGCCCGAGTGCCATGATTTCAGATCTGAACATGTTATTGATTTATTATGATAGTATTGTTTATGGTCTTACCTGCAAGTTGTATCTGACGTTGTTGTCGGAACCAATGGCCCAGTGGCGTAAATCGGGATAACCGGAGGAATGGCTTTGATGTGAGGATCACTTGTGTTCATAGAGTGTTAATGCTTTGCTCGGTGCTCTATTAAAAGGAGCACCTTAATTGCCGATAGTTCCCTTGAGGCCCACTGCAAATTTGGCGGGACAAAAGATGTTGTGTAAGTTCTCATTGCGAGCACGTATGACTATATAATGAACACATGCCTAGGATTATCTAGTACTTGGATGTTTTATCTTATTTATCTACAATTGCCCTATGTTCTGATTGCTATGTGAATTGTCTTATCCATGCAACGCCCGCCCATCCATCCCTATGCCTACCTTTTCGAATCCTACATTGCACATCGCTATTGTCACTCATTGTTTTTATTACTGTTGTTATTTTACTACTCCTACTAAAAAACTGTTGCTACTGATAAACTGTTGTGAGCAAGATTGTTTCCAGGTGCAGCTGAATTGATAACTCAATTGTTAAGGCTTATAAATATTCTGTGGCTCCCCTTGTGTCGAATCAATAAATTGGGTTTCACTTCCCTCGAAAATACTGCGATACACCCCCTATACTTGTGGGTCATCAATGGCACAAGTAGGCTACCTTCACATAAGTGTTCCAAACATCATCTTCTACAGTGATCGTATTCTTCTCGTCATCCCATCCAAATCCACTCCGAGAAAGCATCTTGTTGACGATAGCATAATGTTTGTCAAAAGTCTTGCTCCTAGAGATGATATTATCCTTGGTGAGATCAATCTGACACTTCTCTCTCACTTTCTTCACCGCGGCTATGTATACATGGGGTTTCCACCCATTTTGAGCACGGTCGCCTTTGGTGTAGTACTCTTGTGGAGTATCTCATCTTTAAAAGAGCCCAAATCCTCTCAACTATGTTCCTAGCAATTGCATGCCGCAGGTTATAGAGCTCTTGTGGAGTTTCTGGATTATTCCCATTGGCTGCCCACTCTTTCAAGTGATACCTTGTGTTCCTGAATGGAGCAAAGAAGCCTGGACCATTTGTGTATTCAACATCTGCTAGGTAGTATTTTTCTAAGGTTTATGAAAATAGCCCACATTAGATTTCAGTTGAAAAATTTAGTGGAAAGTTGTATCATACTAAGATAGGAGTTACCATTTGGAACTTTGAAAGAGTCTTCTCTAAACATTGCATCTCTCAACACTCTGCCATCTGATGCTGAACCTTCCCAGCCAGCCAACACATAAACAAACTTCATGTTGCGGTCACAAACACCCAAAACATTTGTTGTTATGGCCTTCTTCCTATTCCTATATCTACCTTGCTTGTGTAGCGGAACACGAACATCAACATGTGTGCCATCTAAAGCTCCAAGACCATCGGGAAACCACCTCCATTTGTAATCCTCGGGTAGTTCAGTAGCAGGGTTTGGCAACTTGATGAGCTCATGAGATAAAGATAGGATGGCTCCTAACACCTCATTGAAATCTCTGCTTATCGGCTCAAGCGTCCACCTATAGGTGCTACGGATTAACCTAAATTTCATGACATGCTAAGAATAAGCAAAACAATAGTTACGGCTTCTTCAACAGTCACATAGAATGTGTCTTTCAGCCCAGCCCTTTCACGTAGGATAGCACATAGGTCTAAAAAGGACCTTTTGGTGAACCTCAGAGTATCATAGCAATATAGATTGGGACCCATATAAATGTTCCTAAGCATCTGTTTTCTAATTATAGTCTCAGCCTCTTTCTCGCTAAAATCCCCAAGTTCTATAATCCTCCTCCTACAGTAGATATGCTATGCTACCAAAACTATGGTAACAAAAAAACCAGCTGCTGCCCTCTTTCTTTTCTTCCTCCTCTCATGATATAACTCTAGTTGTTGATCTGCCATCTACAATACATACATCAAGGGGAACTGAGTAGAGTAATAAACTTTCAGATCTACACATAATCTAGAGAGCAACATCAGGAAAGCAAGGTCCATAATAAAACAACAACATAATGCAATATAGTAACAAGAACAAGAACCATAAGCAGACCTCTTTTCTGTAAGCTTCACTTCCGTTCCTCCGAAATCAGGTTGTTTTGACACACATAAGTAATGTTTCACTTGACAGCTTCAGGCGTAGACACGGGATCCCATGAAAAGTTGCCTGCAAATTATAACAAGCACAGATCAGTAAACAAAAATGCAGTGAACAAATATCCTAGCACAGCACACCTGATACAGCAAAAAACAGGTTGTGCAAGACAGAACTGAAAGAAACAAACTAGTATTATCGATTGTTCCTTCAAACACAACACTTATAAGTTATCAAGAGATCATAAATTTTAACACTTATTAAACCTAATACCTTACACAATTACGAACCAGAGCAGTTCCACAAATAACTAAGTATTGGCTATGACATGGCCAAGCTCCAGAATAATCAGCTCAAACAAAAATCTAGGAGTATACCACCCAGTTCTACCAAAAGACATACTGAGATGGCATCCTTGTTTAACAGCTAAAACACAAAAAATATATTTTATGTTTCTATAAAGAGTGGTGCAATTTGAATCATCAAAATTGTATGTCTTCTACAAGACAAAACTGTCAATTTCACAGTCAAGTATTGTTCAACCCAGTGTGTTGATTTGAATGGTAGAAGCCACTGGACAAAGAATGTTACATGTAACCTGATTATCGGGGCATGCTATATATGAGACAAGATAATAAAGCATTTGATAAGACAAGCAACCACACAACATGGTGCTATTTGAGCCACAAGGATAATGAGGTGCATAAACGAGTATCAATGACAACCTGGCAATCTTTCAAGTCACAGACTCGATGATAATATGTCTAGCATTTATACATCTCAAGGGATCCCATGAAAAGTTGCCTGCAAATTACGACAAGCACAGATCAGTGAACACACAATGCAGTGTAGCAAGTTGTGGCATGGGTATATATTTTGGACGACAAAGTAGTTCAAGTTCCAGGTTATAAATTTTGAGCATGGAGGCTACGGAAATTCTGCATCAGTACACACCGGAGCAATACAGTATTATCCTACAAACTAGAACAAACCCTTAAACCAAATGAACACTTCTAACATCTGGACAAGAAAGAAAAGAGAAATCTTAACATGCCGAATCTCAAGATGTTTCATAATATTCCCCGGGCGAAAGAATTATTCACAAATTGATCACAGATCGGGGATCTGACACCCATCTAATCACGAAATCTACCACAATACCGCAACTAATATATCGGAAAGAATCAACGGTCCCCAATCCGTACCTATCCAGCAGGAGCTCGGTGCTGGTGGTGTCGATGGCCGTGGCCGTGGGAGGAGCAGCCTCCGCTGGTCCCCTCGCCGCCGTCGCCCGGAGGATTGCGGCAGCTGGGGTCCGTTTTGTCGTCGTTGCAGTCCTCGTCGAAGGGGACCTCCTTGTGGAAGATGCAGTCCTTGTCGAAGGGGACCTCCTTGTGGATCCGGATGAGGATGACTACGAGGTGGGAGGACAAGGCAACGAGATTGAGGGAGGAGGAGGCGGCGATGTGGAGGGAGGAGGAGGCGGCGAGGCGGACGGAGGAGAAGGCGGTGGCGCTGTGGAGTCGTGGAGGGAGGCGCCGTGGAGTCGGGGACGGGAATTGTGAAATGACGCGTCTCAGCTCAGAAATCTTGTTTACAAATGGGATATTTTGTTGGATTTGTCAAATGAAACGACGGTCCAATTCCGTGCCAACCAAACAACATAATGATGGAATTGTAAAATAAATTTCAGGATTCCATACATAAGTGATGGATACCAAACAACCTCTAAGGGGATTCATGAAGTTGAAACTTTGACTTCATTTATACTACTCGATAATAATATCAACACTTGCGATCCGTGAACACAGCAACCGGCGCAGCAGCAAACCTGATGGTGGTGCTGCTCCTACTCCTCTGCACGACGTCGGTGGCTAACCCCCGTGCCACGCATGCTCTCGACCACACCATGAGAGAGCTCAAGCTCAACGTCACCATCTGCTGGAACTGAGGTTCATCACCATATATATGTTCGAACCTCAGTTCTTACAAAGAGCTATATTCAGCTAGAATGAGCTCACATGTGGCGTGTAAAAAAACATACAGTTCTTACAAAGAGCTACTCCATCCGTTTCAAAATATAAGATGTTTTAGTTTTGTGAAATAAGTGTATCTAGTCCTCTTTTAGTGTGTAGGTTCACTCTAATTCTCAATGAACCTACACACTAAAAGGGGCCTAGATACGTCCCTTCAGAAAGCTAAAACATCTTATATTTTGAAACGAAACGAGTATATTCAGCTAGAATGAGCTCACATGTGGCGTGTAAAAAAACATACTCGCTCTGTTTCATAATATAAGATGTTTTAGCTTTGTAAAGAAAATGTATCTAGACTTCTTTTAATGTGTAGATTCGGAGTGAACCTCTATGAATCTACACACTAAAAATAGTCGAGATACATTGCCTTCACAAAGCTAACATCTTATATTATGAAACGGGAGTATATAATGTGTTCATCCTAGCTACTTAATTCTCTAGTTTTTTTTTTTCCATACAGGGGAGCAAGCCCATGGGTTCCACTATCATAAGATAATCGGAACAAGAAAGGATCCAGAACCGAAAAGGAAGAAAAGAAAGAGGACCACGCAGCCACAAAAGGACTCCAACAATCTAGCACAACCAGCATAAAAAAGTTTCCAGTTGTTGTCAGAAAGTTTCCTTCTCTATCCCAGGTTCACTAGTACTCAGAATAAAAGTGATTGTTCAAACTGGTTTCTTAAAAGAACCAGCATAAGCGCAGAACAAAAGGTAACAGATCGAGAGACAGGGCTATCTATCTACACTACCACTAGCAAAAGTTGCTGTCACGACAGTAATAACTGCCATAGCCGTAAACAAACGAGCGTCCGGTTGATGCCACAGAGGAAAACATTTACTGCAGTATCATCAATTGTCCTCGAGGCAACGCTGTCTGCGGAACTCTAGCTCGGTCTCCACCCAGAACAGGTCCGTACCAAATGCAGCCCCACCACCCTGTGTTATGCTTCTCAACATCCAGGGCGCACTTCTTGAACATGTTAAAGAGCCAAGCCTTCAACCTCTCCTTGGTCTTGTAGTTGCACCCGTGCTCGGTCATCAGGTACTGCTCAAACCTCAACTTCATGGTGTCCTCTTTCAGGATCTCCTCAGCTGCAAACTCTTTGAGCTCTGCGATTGGTTATGAGCGAGAGGGGAAAAAGGGTCATTTTTCTGCTCATGGTTAATTAGGTGAAAGCAGATAGCAATGCCGCCCTGACATAAGGAGATCAGAGGCAGACGGCGGATTAGAATCGTACCTGTTGGTTCACGATCGGGAAATTTGAGAACATAGTTTACTCCTTGAAGGGCAAAGTAGGTTTCCAGGACATTTTTCCTGCAAAGGACCAAAACTTGAGAAATTCAGAACTGTTTGATGACAGCCTAACCAATCAATAGTCTATCTCATTGTAACTGGAAATAGTATAATGTTTTGGTGAACTGCCACATCCGTCACAAAATGCAAAACGCCTCGAAGGATCTTGTACTGGCCTCTATAGTTAGATGTCAAGGTAGCCTTGTTCTCATATGCCACGCATCACCGTTTGATTGATAGTGAGAAGAGAATGACAGGAACAAGCAAGAGCCTGGTTTTTAAACAACATTACATTTCTCTTCAGAAAAGGAAATAGCGTACCAGGGAAACTGTAAAATAATGATATGGCTGGCAGGTATCTCTGATTGAGGATATATTATTTAATGATTTGATTTTATATTTCAGTTAAATAAATGCAAAAATAATCCAAGCAGGTTAGTAAATTGAAACAGATGTAATTATGCTAAGATTCTGATTCTATTCCCGCACATAGTTACGACAGCCATTCAGATTTATGTAAATTAACACAAGGTGGGGCTTTCTTGATATGATTTTGAAGGCCTAGTAGTAGTAGCAGCAGCTAGTCAATTTAAATACCTCTTAATCTTAGCCAGGACTGCGCATACAAGTTTAAAGCGAATTTCTCCTTTGTGTGTAATAATATTTTCTAAACCAAACATTAAACAACCACAGCTACAGCACAATTTCCATAGCTATAACAGCATTAGTAGGCAGCATACACAACCGTCTCAAGCATGTTTGGAAAAACTGAACATATTCTTATCAAATTTTACTGAATCCCCTCCAAGCTACCACATGGAAGGGTACCAATCAAGAACAAGCAGCACCAGCAGGAATTGAATAAAAAGGCCCATACTTGAAGTGGTCCTTTTTTTAGGAAACGCAGTGGTGTATCTTGGTTCTGGATGAAACTAGAGCACAGTAGTATGTATGTACTGTTCAGAGAGTAAGAAACCTCCATGGGAGCATGTTCAAATTGGATTGTCTCTTCGCCAACATCCATGGAGGGAGTAAGGAACAAACCTCTTCCCCCAGAAGCCGCGGAAGAATTTCCCCGCCCCGTCCAAGGCGTTCTTGCGCAGCCTCCGCGCGGAACCGACGGCCTCGCTGTAGACCCCCGTAGAAATCCCTCTCCACGCGGAACTGCACGAACCTCCTGCGATTGAAGGGGGACCTGTGCTGGAAAAGGGCGCGAGAGAACTCCCGCATCTCGTCGCCGATGTCTCTCTGCACGGCTCGCTCGATTAATTAGCCATGGCCGTGAACCTGATAATCCCTCGAACACGCACCACGCGCGAGGAGATGGGGGAGGGCTACGTACGTGGAGCCTCCCCGCCGCCGCAGATCCGGCCGAGGAACCGGAGCAGCATTGCCCTCCGCCGCTCCGCTGCAGTCGAGTCGCGCTGAGGGTTTGCGCGTCGCTTCGCTACTCATCAGCGGCGACTGTCCTGGCTGCCTACCTCGAGGCCCATGTCAGACGGCGAATATGCACTTATGGGCCCCGACTGCCTTCGGCCCAAACTATGCCACAGAAAAAGTTAAATCCACCGACTTGTGGAGCAAGATCAATTCGATCCTCATACATCCGAAATGCTATTTTACGGTCGTTTAGAGGTTTTATCTCTGGTCACTAGAGCTGGTACAGCGTCGTATTTGCTGTATTTGCTGATGTGGCACTGCATGGACCCAGTATGTCAGTCCCCAATCATTGGCAAGGACTCGTTTTCAAAAAAATAAAAAACAACATGGCAAAATTGAAAAAGGCAAAGAGATAAGTTGCCATCCCCCTTCGCCTCCACCCCTTCCTCCCATCCAATCGTCTTGTGCGGCGAGCCCCTTGGTCGACACCACCACCATGGCACAACAGGGTCTACTCGAGGTGGCCACTACTCCTGTCCCACACCACACCCTGACGTCCTCCCCACTTCCAACGCTGAGCAGAGATGCGAGCAGGTTGTCTTGTGGGGACGCTATGGCCATGGAGGAAGGGAGAGCACGGACGTTGGCGCGGTGGCCTCACCCTCGTGTATGTGCGCGATGGAGTCCTTCTACACTGGACCAGCGGCCTATGGCTCCGGAGTTTGAACTGGCCCTAGCCTCCGACACGATTTGCATGTGCCTATGGAGCCTTCACCATGGACGAATCGGTGGATCTAGCGTGTTGGGCCATCACCGGGACATGGCGGGCCGGAAAGGGGGTAGATCCGCCACGAAAGGGGTCGGAGGAGCACATAGGAAGATTAGTCGACCTGGTGGAGCTGGCCATCGTCATGCTCACCGGGGCAATATTGACATGTATTAGTTCCTTGAGAGTGCAGGGAGCGGATGGCGACATGCCTAGGCTGAGGGTGCCACGGTGGCATGGTGAGCCACGCTGGCGACGAAGCCTTGGCGGGGATAGGGTTAGTCATGGGGGCACAAGCAGGTGCAAGGCTATTGGGTTCGCAGCATAGAAAACAAAAAAATTCCTACGATAGGAACTATACGCCAAGATCTATCTACTAGATACAAGCAACGAGTGGATATACATCCATGGAGAACTTACCCTCGAAGACAACAAAGCTTTGTTAACGAGTTGGAACTCGTGGATGATGTAGTCGTACGCTTGCGGATCTTAAGATCGTGTGGAAGTCCTAGCGCCACAAATCAGCAGCGCATCCGTCCTCGCACACACGTTCAGGCCACCGAACAACCTCCACCTCCTCGCTCCAGCGAATCAGCGGAAGCAACAACTCCTTCCAGACGAAATGCCACCGGGAACATGTATCTCGCTAATCCGAGACCACGGGGAAATATATCTAGAGGGGGAGAGAGATCCTTCACGAGGAGGTGTGCTTTGTGAGGGAGGAGAGGGGGGCCTTTTATAGGAGAGGGGGGCTCCTTCCCTCCCATGGCCGGCGCCCATGGGGGGTGCCCCCATCTCTTCCTCATTCATGTGGTGGAAGCTCCACTCACATCAATTTAGCCTCCACCCAAAGTTCCACTCACATGCATTAAATTTCCACCAAATTTAATGCAACTCTCATTTAATAAAACATTTTTATTTTATTCAGAATTTTTTTAATTACTTTAATTAACAAACATTCACGTAAAACCCGTTGTAACATTTCAATATCACATGCAGAACCAGTTTCTGCAATTTCATCCAAAACAATTCCGGTTTCCATCGAAATAATTCCAGCGCTTTGCAATTCTTTCGTCTAAAACATATGTGCTACAAAATGGTGTTTGGCAACCCTTAAGTGTGTCACCCTACGGTTCGCAAATAATGCAGACATGATTGAGACTCCTCTCAAATCAATAATCAGAAGCAGGACCTGGAGATCCATTCTGACTCCTGCACATTCAACGATGACTTCTGTGATTGTGAGAACCTTTAACGCTAGTAATTTAATCCCTTTGTCTTGCGATATATTACATGTACGAGATTCGACCATTGGCATCCAAATACCTAGTTTGATCTCGTTACTGACATGCACTCTTTTCTCGTTCCCGTGATATAACATTCTAGTGATCACATCACTTGCTTGCAAGCTATCTTAATGTGATATCACCGAGAGGGCCCAGAGTATATCTATCCGTCATCGGAATTGACAAATTCCACTCTTGATCCATGAGCCTCAACATAACATCTTCGGAGTATCTGAACCCACCTTTATAGTCACCCTTTTACGGTGTGACGTTTGATGTTATCAAGTTACTCTTCCGATGTTAGCAATTAACATGATCTCATGGTTTAAGGACTAAGATTACTTCATATGATGTTATAGCAATATAAACATAATGACTTTGATCGTAATGCTATACTTTCAGATGAATGGTCATCACATCATTTCACAAATGTTGTTACCTCGTTATTAACAACATCCAATGTCCATGATCAGGAAACTTTGATCATCTTGTTAATCAACGAGCTAGTCTATAAGAGAGGCATAACTAGGAACCTTTTATTTGTTTATTAAACACACATGTATTGATGTTTCCAATCAATACAATTATAGCATGCAAAATAAACATCTATCATATACAAGAATACATAATAACAACTTTATTATTGCCTCTTAGGGCATATTTCCTTCAGTCTCCCACTTGCACTAGAGACAATAATCTAGTTCACATAGTGATAAATCTAACACCCATGGAGTTCTGGTGTTGATCATGTTTTTCCCTAGGGAGAACTTTAGTCAACGGATCTGCTACATTTAGGTCCGTGTGTACTTTACAAATTTTTATATCTCCATCATTGACATGCTCGCGGATGGAGTGAAATCGGTGCTTAATATGCTTGGAATTCTTGTGAGACCTTGGTTCCTTGGCGTTGGCTATGTCTCCATTGTTGTCACAATAGATCACCATTGGGTCCAATGCACTAGGAACCACACCTAGTTCCGTTATGAACTCCTTCATCCAAACCACTTCTTGCGCCGCTTCTGAAGCAACAACATATTCCGCCTCCGTTGTTGATCCAGCCACCATAGGTTGTTTGGAAATCCTCCAACTAACTGCTGCTCCGTTCAAGAGAAATACATATCCAGATTGAGACTTAGAGTCATCCGGATCAGTGTCAAAGCTAGCATCGACATAACACTTAGCGACTAGCTCTTCTTCACCTCCGTATACATGAAACATATCATTAGTTCTTCTTAAGTACTTAAGAATATTCTTGACCGCTATACAATGTTCCGAACCTGGATCAGATAGGTTCCTACTAGTCAAACTAATATCATGTGCCACATCCGGTCCTGTACATAGCATGGCGTACATTATAGAGCCTATGGCTGAGGCATAGGGGATCTTATCCATTATCTCTCTTTCTTCCGCCGTAGCCGGACTTTGAGTCTTACTCAATGTCTTGCCTTGCAACATAGGTAAGAACCCCTTCTTACTTCCGTCCATATTAAACTTCTTTAATATCTTACCAAGGTATGTACTTTGTGATAGCCCAATTAGGCGCCTTGATCTATCTCTATAGATTTTAATGCCTAATATATATGAAGCTTCACTAAGGTCCTTCATCGAAAATTTGCTGTTTAGATAACTTTTAACACTGTTTAAAAGATCTAAATCATTTCCAATCAATAATATGTCATCCACATATAATATCAGAAATACCACATTGCTCCCACTCATTTTCTTGTAAATACAAGCCTCTCCATAAATTTGGACAAATCCAAACTCTTTGATCACCTTATCAAAGCGGAGATTCCAACTCCGGGATGCTTGCTTCAGTCCATAGATGGATCGCTGAAGTTTGCATACCTTATCAGCATCCTTAGGACCGACAAAACCCTTAAGTTGTATCATATACAACTCTTCTTCAATATTACCATTGAGGAACGCAGTTTTGACATCCATCTGCCATATTTCATAATCAAAATATGCATCAATTGCTAACATAATCCTAACTGACTTTAGCATCGCTACGGGAGAGAATGTCTCATCGTAGTCAACTCCTTGAATTTGTCGAAACCCTTTTGTGACAAGTCGAGCTTTATAGATGGTCACATTACCATCAGCATCAGTTTTTATTTTGAAAATCCATTTATTCTCAACGGCCTTTTGATCGTGAGGTAAGTCCAGCAAGGTCCAAACTTGGTTTTCGTACATGGATTCCATCTCATATTTCATGGCTTCTAGCCATTTGTTGGAATCCGTGCTCATCATCGCTTCTTCATACATCATAGGGTCATCTATTTCATCAATCATGAAATTTATAATAGGATTTCCGTACAGTTCAGGAGCTACACGTGTCCTGCTTGACCTGCGAGGTTTGGTAGTGTCCTCTTTTGGAGTTTCATGATTATTATCATTAGCTCTCTCTTCATCAAGTGAAGTCAACTCCGAAACAATTTCTGGTGCTGCGCCACTTGCCATTTCATGAAGAGAAGGTTCAATAACCTCTTCGAGTTCTACCTTCCGACTACTCACACCTTTCGCGAGAAACTCCTTCTCAAGAAAGGATCCATTCTTGGCAACAAAAATCTTGCCCTCAGATCTGTGATAGAAGGTATACCCAATCGTTCCTTTAGGGTATCCTATGAAGATGCATTTTTCCGCTTTGGGTTCGAGTTTATCCGTCTGAAGTTTCTTCACATAAACATCGCATCCCCAAACTTTAAGAAATGACAATTTAGGTTTGTTTCCAAACCATAATTCATACGGTGTCGTTTCAACGGATTTAGATGGTGCCCGATTTAAAGTGAATACAGCGGTTTCCAATGCATAACCCCAAAATGACGTGGCAAGTCAGTCAGAGACATCATAGATCGAACCATATCCAATAAAGTACGATTACGACGTTTTGACACACCATTACGTTGTGGTGTTCCGGCAGACGTGAGTTGTGAAACTATTCCACAGTCTTTCATATGTGTGCTAAACTCGTAACTGAGATACTCTCCTCCATGGTCGGACCGCAGAAATTTGATCTTTTTGTTATGATGATTTTCCACTTCGTTCTGAAATTCTTTGAACTTTTCAAAGGTTTCAGACTTATGCTTCACCAAATAGATATATCTGTATCTACTCAAATCATCCGTGAAAGTAACAAAATAACGATATTCACCTCGCGCCGACACACTCATTGGTCCACATACATTAGTATGTATGATTTCCAATAAATCCATCGTCCGTTCCATTGAACCGGAAAACGACGTTCTAGTCATCTTGCCCATAAGGCATGGCTCACATGTATCAGATGATTCAAAATCAAGTGATTCCAAAAGTCCATCAGAATGGAGTTTCTTCATGCGTTTAACGCTAATATGACCTAGACGGCAGTGCCACATATATGCAGATATATCATTATCAAGTTTAATCCTTTTAGCATCAACATTATGAATATGTGTAATACTACTATCGAGATCCAACAGAAATAAACCATTCGTCACAGGTTCATGACCATAAAAGATATCATTCATATAAATCGAATAACCATTGTTTTCTGATTTAAAGGAATAACCACTTTGCATCAAACACGATCGATACAATGTTCATGCTCAGTGCAGGCACCAAATAACAGTTATTTAGATTTATCACTAATCCTGACGGCATATGGAGAGGTAGCATTCCGACTGCGATCACATCAACTCTTGATCCATTGTCGACCTGCATCATGACCGCATCCCTTGCTAGTTGTCGCTTGTTCCGCAGCCCCTGAATCGAGTTACATATATTAGCAATCAATCTCGTATCAAATACCTAGGTGCTACTACGAGTACTAGTCAAGTACACATCAATAACATGTATATCACATATACCTTTGTTTGCCTTGCCGGCCTTCTTGTCCACCAAATACTTGGGGCAGTTGCGCTTCCAATGGCCAGTCCCCTTGCAATAGTAGCACTCGGTATCAGACTTAGGGCCAGCTCGGGATTTCTTTTCAGGTGCAGCAACAGATTTGCCGCCCTTCTTTCCCTTCTGTTTGCCTTTCTTGTATTTCTTGAAACCGGTGGTCTTATTGATTATCAACACTTGATTTTCTTTCCTAATCTCCACTTCTGCAGTTTTAAGCATTGACAAAAGCTCGGGAAGAGACTTCTTCATGCCCTGCATGTTATTGTTCATCATGAAGATCTTGTAGCTAGGTGGCAGAGATTGGAGAACACGATGTATGCCCAGGTCAATGGGAATCGTTATTCCCAAGGACACAAGCTTATCAGCGTACCTAGACATTTTGAGTACGTGCTCACTAACGGAGTTATTCTCCTCCATCATGCAGCTAAAGAACTTTTCAGAAGCATTATAACTCTCTATGGCAGCATGGGTATCAAAAATCATTTTCAATTCTCCCACGGTATCAAAAGCATTGCCATTTTCGAAATGCTTTCGAAGTTCTAGCTCTAGCCCATACAGTATGCCACAATGAACTAAGTTGTGCTCCTCCTGACGAGTTATATATACATTCTTTTCCTCGTCAGGGACATCAGGAGCTGGTGAGGGTCCTAGCAGCGCTTCTAGCACATATTGCTTTTGTGGAGCAGTGAGGAGAATCCTCAAATTCATGGCCCAGTTGGTAAAGTTGCTACCAGTTGTCACAAGTTTCTCTTTCTCCATGAACACATTGAAATTGAAAGCAGGTGGTGCCATCTACAACAGAATTTGTAAAGTTTATTTAGACTAAGTTTATGATAGATTGAGTTCAACTAATCCAAATTACTAATGAACTCCCACTCAAAAACGACATCCCTCGTGTCCTTTTGGTGATTACATGAACCAAATCCACTACACCAAGTCCGATCATCACATGAGTCAGTGTAGCTTCAAAGGAGAGCATCTATATGGGCATCATATCAACTATATGACTCATGCTTAACCTTTAGGTCCGTGTTCCGAGGCCATGTCTGTACATGCTAGGCTCGCCAAGTAAGAACCTTAGTACTCGCGTGTGTAAAACTGTCTTACACCCATTGTATGAAAGCGTAGAATCGAGTACACCCGATCATCACGTGATGTCTCGAAACACGATCTATAGAACGGTGCATACTTAAGGAAGACCACATTTTATCTTGATATTTAAAAGAGGCATCATCTTACAATGGTACTAAAAGTGCTAAACTAGCAATATAAGATGTGAACATCATATGTGTAAAGTGCGATGATATGGTCCATGCATTTGATCACCATCATATGCACCGTGGTATGATCTTTATCATTCCTTTGTGTGTAAGGCCAAGATCTATGGAACTTACACGTTAAGTGTGTTGCAAAGGTATCTACCATACATCAACTTACAACATTACCATATCATGACACTATCCCAGCAACAATCTAAACTAGACGCCTCTAATTTATCCATTGCAAGTTTTACGTGGCTTAGAGCTTTCAGAGATAGAACGGGTCGTACCTACTGATACATCCAAAACGTATCTATTTTCCCTAACACTTTTGCTATTGTTTCTCCTATAACTTGTGTGATTTGGATGCAACTAACACGGACTGACGCTGTTTTCAGCAGAATTGCCTTGGTGTCTAGTTTTTGTGCAGAAAATCAACTATCAGGAAAAATCCCGGAAAATATGCCAAAAATCCTATTTCACCAGAAGACTCCCGGAACCAGAATACGAGACGGAGGGGGCTGGGCCCAAGCCAACCTGGCCATGTGGGCTAGGCCTGGCCGCACCAGGGGCTGGTCTGGCCGCCCCAGACACCCCCTCGGTCTCCCTCTTCGCCTATAAGATGCCTTATGATCTAAAAACACAGGAGGGTTCGACGTTTTTCCAGAAAGAGTTCCGCTCCACCGCCACCACCAGATTCTAGGATTCAGTACCAGAAACTCCATTATGGCACCTGCCGGAACGGGGAATTGGAGAAGATCATTGCCATCATCATCACCATCGCTTCTCCATCGACCATCCATGTTTCCCCCATCTATGAGTGAGTTACCCCCCGCTGTAGGCTATGGGGATGGTAGGGATTGGATGAGATCGTTCATGTAATGGCATCAGATTGTTAGGGCATGGTGCCTAGTATCTACTATTAGTGCTTTTTGACTTTGTTGCGACTTGTTATGCTTAATGCTTGTCACTAGGGCCCGAGTGCCATGATTTCAGACCTGAACATGTTATTGATCCATTATGATAGTATTGTTTATGGTCTTACCTGCAAGTTGTATACACACGTTGTTATTCGGAACCAATAGCCCCGAAGTGACAGAAATCGGGATAACCGGAGGGAATGACTTTGATGTGAGGATCACATGTGTTCACAGAGTGTTAATGCTTTGCCCTGGTGCTCTATTAAAAGGAGCACCTTAATTGCCAGTAGTTCCCTTGAGGCCCCGCTACAAACGGGCTGGCAGGACAAAAGATGTTGTGCAAGTTCTCATTGCGAACACGTATGACTATATATGGAACACATGTCTAGGATTATCCAGTACTTGGATGCTTTATCTTATTTATCTGCAATTTCCCTATGTTCTGATTGCCGTGTGAATTTTCTTGTCCATGCAACGCCCGTCCATCCATCCCTATGCCTATCGCACCCGAATCCTACTGTTTACTGCTATCATTACTACTGTCTTTACTTTACTACTGATGTTACTTCACTATTCCTACTACAAAACAGTTGCTACTGATAAACTACTGTGAGCAAGATTGTTTCCAGGTGCAGCTGAATTGACAACTCAGTTGTTAAGGCTTATAAATATTCTGTGGCTCCCCTTGTGTCGAATCAATAATTTGGGTTTCACTTCCCTCGAAAATACCGCGATACACCCCGTGTACTTGTGGGTCATCAAGACTATTTTTTGGCGCCGTTGCCGAGGAGCATAGCTTTATTTATGAAGTTCAGTTGGATTCATTATTGTTCACTGCCATCCATCCATCATGGGTAAGTCTTGTGATGGCAAGGTTCCTATTTTACCATCCACTACAAGAAGAGGTACGGTTCTGAACACCTCTATTGCTCTTGATTCACCATCTATTATGAGTAAGCTCGTTACACCACCACATACACATGCTACACACACTGCTACTACTGCTGAATCTGAAAATTCTGATACTTATGATGCTGCTTCTACTGTGCTTGATAAGAGTTGTCCATTAGGTCCTTTCCTAGATGCTACGATTGCTAGAACTATAGCTGGAAATACTGAAACTCCTAATGAAGACACTATTACACCTGTTAGTTCACCTGAGTCTAGTGAGAGTTATGATATTGAAGATGGTTATGTTGAGATGACCGACGAATTTATTAAATAATGTAAAAACACCCATGATAGGAGCGCTACTAAGAGTCTCGTTGAGAGGCGTACTATTAGACCCAAATTGTCTCCTATTGCTAAGTTTGCTGCTTCTCCCATAAACATTAAAGATAAAGATTATGATTTCTCTCTTGATCTATCTTACATAGCTATTGTTGAGAAAGAACCTTTTTGTGGGACTAAGAATGAAAGTGCGGTAGCACATATGACTGAGCTTTCTACCATGAGTGGCTTGTTTTCTGATGATATTAAGATGCATACTTACTTTGTTGCTAAGATTTCCACTTTTTCACTGAAAGGGGAAGCTAAAACTTGGTTTAGTAATTTACCTCCTGGATCTATTGATAGCCCTGATTGCTTGATTAGTACCTTCCTACAGAAATATTTTCCTCCAAGTGCTAGACATGCTATTTTGCAGGAACTTTTTGATTTTAAACAGGGAGAAAAAAAGATATTGCCTGAATCATGGGCAAGGTTTTGTTCTTTGATTCATGCACAAGCTGGAAGTCCATTACCTAAGAATGAGCTTCTTGATATATTTTATAATGGACTAACTGAAGAATCTAGGACATACCTAGATAGTTGTGCTGATTGTGTTTTCAGGAATAGGACTCCCAAAGAAGCTGAGGAATTAATGGCTAAAATAAGCAAGAATTATGAAGATTGGACTCCTCCTGAACCAGCTATACCTGAAGTTATACCTGAACCAGCTATACCGGCGCCTATACCATTATCTAAGAAGAGGGGAGTTATTGAATTGAGTGATGAAGTGATGAAGGAAGCTAAGAAATGTCTTAAGGAGAAGGGAATTAAAGTTGCAGATGTCAAGAATTTACCTCCTATAGAAGAATTATGTAAGCCAATCCCCCATTCATCCACTATTGAGGTACACTCTCTCCAACACTTTGATGAAGGTGATATCCCTTACTCTAAACCTCCTGATCAATGCTTAGAAGAATTCGATATTTTCATTGTTAAACAAGATAATTTTAATAAAAGGGTGCAAAATCATCTAATGGAAAACACTAGAGCTATTGTTGAGTTAAAAGATATTGTGGAAAGAACCTCTAATGATGTTAAAATGATTGTTAAACATTTTCAAATGGTTCAAACTCAAATAGATCAACTTATTAAAGTGCAAAAAGACTTGCTAGTTAACGCTGCCAAAGCAAAACATGCTTATGAAATTAGAACTAGAAGTGGTGCTGCTACCCAGGATCCTCTATATCCCGAGGGGCATCCCAAAAGAATTGAGCAGGACTCTCAACAAGCTGAAAATAGTGGTTCTACTCGTAAGAAAAGAAAAAAAGAAACATAAAACTATTGTAGAACCCTCTGAACTTGCTAAAGATCCTAATAGTATATCTATCTCTGATGCTGAAACTAAAAGTGGTAATGAAGAAAATGATGTTCCTGATAAAGAAAAAGTTGAAGAAGAACCTGAAAAGCACACTAAGAATACTAAATACACTAAAGAAGATTTTATTGCTAAGAAACATGGTAGTGAAAGAGAGCCTTGGGTCCAAAAACCTATGCCTTTCCCTGATAAGAAACACAAGTCAAAGGAAGATGAACACTATAATAAGTTTTGTGAGTGGATGAAACCTTTATTCCTGCAAATTCCTTTGACTGATGCTATTAAATTGCCTCCTTACTCAAAGTATATGAAGGATATTGTCTCGAATAAAAGGAAGATCCCTAATGAAGAAATCTGTACTTTGCTTGCTAATTATTCCTTTAATGGGTAAGGTTCCAAAGAAACTTGGAGACCTAGGGATTCCAAATATCCCTTGCTCTATTAAGAATAGTTATGTTAGAACTGATTTGTGTGATTTGGGAGCTGGAGTTAGTGTTATGCCTTTCTCTCTCTATAAGAGACTTCAACTGGAAAAATTAATACCAACTGATATATCTTTGCAAATGGCTGATAAATCTACCACTATTCATGTTGGTATATGTGAGGATGTACCTGTTCAAGTGGCTCATAATTGCTTGATATTAACTGATTTTGTTGTGCTTGAAATGCCTGAAGATGATAATATGTCTATTATTCTCGGGAGACCTTTTCTTAATACTACAGGAGCTGTTATTAATTGTAATCAAGGAAAGGTGACATTTAATGTTAATGACAAGGAGCATACTATCTATTTACCCAAAGAAGATTGATAGGAATTATGGTTTGAATTCAATTGAACATGTTGAAGGCATTCAAGTTGGAGAAATATATTTTCCCATACCAAGAGAAAAATTTGAAACTATTATGATTGGGATCATCGCTATCAAAGTTGAGGTAACATAATCATTAGTGGAATGAAAGTTTTGTTTCATATAAAATTGGTTTGGTAACAAGACCTGATCAACCTTGTTAACAAAAGGATTTCATTGAACAAAACAATGTTTTCACCATGATTATCTCCACTTTCTTCTATTCTATCTATTTTTAGTTTTTGCTTTCGTTTAGTTTACTTTTCTGTTGTTAGTTGCTTGCATGTTAGAGTGTCTTAGAACTTATGTAGTTCTAGCCTTGTTTTGTCATTGCATCATTCCAAAAAAAATCTTTCTGTCAGAAAATCATTCATCTATACCTGAAAATTGCTCAAAAATAAAGTGTCTCGAATTTTTTTAGAAAATTCATATTAAATTTTTACGTGAAAAAAGGGGCAGAGAAGTGCCTGGAAGGTACCAGGGGGACCCACCAGGCAGGCACACCACCTGGTGGCGCGGCCAGCCCTAGGGCGCGCCTGCCTATGGTGTGGGCCACCCCTAGCCCTCCACTCACTCTCTCACTTGCCACTTTCTTCTCTCTCCCGAGCAAACACCAGTTCATTGCTCAAAATCGCATTCTTGCTGTGCTTGCCCTCGATTTTTCGATCTCCTTGCTCAGCCCATCTTTGTTGCTGAAATTTGGAGCATTTGTTCTCCGGTATGTGACTCCTCCGTTTGTCCAATTAGATTTGTGTTTAGTGGTTTATATCTTGAGTATTTTGCTGCTGTAGGTGACTGGTTATGAGAGCTTGTAAGCTTATTTGATGCTTAGGGATATAGTTTTGATGCATGTTTAGGCCTCATATAAATCCCTATGAGTAGTGCCCTTCATTATATATTCACTTTGCAATCACTTGTTTAATAGATGTTTAAATTTCAGAATATCAAACATCAACAACCGTACCTTTGGAGAAGTATTTGAGAGGGATGCACCTAGGAGGTCAAGGCCCTCAAGATCAGCCTCTCATTTCAGGCCATCATACAACGAGGATCTCATTGCACCTCGTATTCGTAATGAAGGAGATGATGGGGATGCTCACCCATCTACTTTTCCTTGTTTTACTTTCTTACAAGCTGCAGGGATTCTTGATGATTTCTTACTACTGATTCAGAGGGTTGGTTTGACCTCATACATGCAAGAAGAGAGTGAGAAATATGCTATGCTCACCAAGACTTTTGTTGAGAGCTTCGTGTTTACTAACATGCCCTATCAGTCAACTGTCTCTTTCCGAATTTCTAATCTGCCCTTTACCATGTCATTGGAAAGATTTTGCAGTATTGTAGGTGTAAGCATGACAGGGACCGTGAAGAAGATTCAAGGGCGACCCGCTGATTTGCTGGAGCTCTACTGAGGGGTGACCAATGATGATGACCACGTAGCTCAGCACGGAAAGATAAGAAACATCCAACTCCCTGCTCTTAGATACTTTGCATATTATCTTGCTACTAGCGTTCTGGGTAGGGAGAATACGGGTAATATCTCCAACTATCTTTAGCCTTCCTTGCTGCTGCGCTCAACAATGATACTCGGTACAACCTTGGCTCGCTTATTGCTCGCCACCTAGCTGCTAGGGGGCCTATCTATGGGGGCATCATTGCTTCATGTATGGTCAATGCATTAGAGCTTTCAGTGGACCCCAATGATACTATATTGGCACCACAAAGGCTTGAACTTGCTGCTATGAAAACACATCACTTTGTCACTGCTGATTTTGATTTGGACAGTCTAGTATATAGGATGCTGTTTACTGATGGGGATGAGAGGGAGATCCCTTTGCCACAATCTACTTTGTTTAGTGTTCATAGGAGACCGTGGTCACGCTCCAAGGAGGAGGTGGATGAGTAGCTCCATTTGCTGGGGTTCCATGGGCAGCACCAGGAGGATGTGCCCTCCTACGATTACTCTGCGCACTACGGAGGGACGTACTCGAGCTCGCACCAGGACAAGGGTACCTCCTCATAGACACTTCATCTTGGCCAGCTTGGGATTGATACCCACTTAGGCCAAAAAGCCTAAGCTTGGGGGGAGGTACGCCGACATCGCATTCATCTCCATATCATTTTGCGTCGGTACTTTGTATATTCATGTTTCGTTCTCTTTTTAGTTTTCGTTCTTTCTTTGTTTTTGCTTTCTAAAACACAAAAATACCAAAAATATTTCTATTGTTTCTCTTTTGTTTGCTTCTTCTTTTGGCCTTGGTTTGCTCTTTTTTGCTTTGCTTGAACTATTTGAAAAACCCAAAAAGATTTTGCTTCACTTGTTCTTCCTTTTTGGTTCTTGTTCTAAAAAATTGAGAACACCAAAAATATTTGTTGTTCTTCTTTGGTTTTGTGAGTTTGTTGCAGGGTTCAACAGTCCTCAGTGGAATTTGGTTTCATATTATTATTCAAGTCACACAAGTGAAGGGCAATAATGAGGATTAATGACATCTTGAGGTGTGGGAAGAGGTTGGTAATGAACTCTATTTATTTTCATTTTTGTACATATACTCATCATTGTTGGCGTGCTTAGTCTGTTCATGTAGGGTGTATGATATTCATGGATGCTTAGTAGTTCTTGCTTTCATATGATTAGTTCTAGCTTGCTAATAATTTGTAGCATGTCATATGAATGTTTGGTTGCATTACTCTATTCATAACTTGGTATGACACCATGGTATCCTCCTCTGAATGTTTCACTTGAATTGACTTGGCACATGCTCACGCATGCATATGACTGAAATAATCAGTTAAGCCTCGATGAATTATTTTGCCTTGAGGGTCTTGAATCAATTTCATGCCATGATTAGTCCTGTTTTGTTGCAAGCATGATTATGACAACTACTGCTCTCTGATGACCCGCAAGTATAGGGGGTGTATCGCAGTATTTTCGATAAGTAAGAGTGTCGAACCCAACGAGGAGCAGAAGGTGTTGGCTAGTGGTAAGGATCAGGAATTCTCTGCAAATACTTAGCAAACGGATTTTTAGGGGTTTTCGACAAAGCAGGTAAACAAAGTACGAGTAAATAAAAGACAGTAGGAATAAATGCAGCAAGTGACCCAATCCTTTATGCAGCAAAGGACAAGCCGGTTGTATTACATAAGATGACCAAACATTCTTGAGGACACATGGGAAGACTGTCAAGTGCTTTCGCTTCATAAAGTTGATTAATCTTCTTTAGCTTGCTAAGTGTTGTGTGGGTGAACCTGTGCTAATGTACCGACCTTCCTAGGACTAATACATACTTGTGATTATACCCCTTGCAAACATCCGTAAGTACAAGAAAGTAATTAAGGTAGAAACCTAACCACATCTTTAAACTCTAAGACCCTTACGTCCCTTGTGCAATGGTTTCCTAACGGGGGTTCAGGTTTCTGTCACTCCGGCAACCCCTACGATTAGTAGCCAAATACACAATGCATTCCCCTAGGCCCATATAGGTGAAGTGTCATGTAGTCGACGTTCACATGACACCACTAGAAGAAGTACACCACAACTTAAATATCAAACTATTGAATCTTTCTCAACACAACTCCACTACTAACAACATGACTTCTCCCATGTCCTCAAGAACAAAACAAACTACTCACAAGACATCATATGGATCATGATCAGAGATGGAATAATAATGTATAACAATCTGAACATAAACAACAATTCAATGGTTCACTCAATAGCATCAACTACAAAGAGTAATCAACACCGGGAAAGTTTCCCCTATGAACTATGCAAGATTCAACCCAATTGTTATAGCAATATGGTGCTGATGGTGCTGATGGTGATGATGGTGGTGATGATGATGTTGATCCCGATGAAGTCCAGCTTGATGGTGGTGTTGATGGCGACGATCTCCCCTCTTCGGGAAGGAATTCCCTCGGCAGAAATCTGTCTGCCGGAGAGATCTTTCTCTCTCGGTGTTTTCCGCCCATGGCGGAATCTTTCTGTGGTTGCTCCCAGTCTTGGGTTTCAGAGGATAATATACGCGAGAGTGCGAGGGGTGGACCAGGCGGCCACACCACCTGGTGGCGCTGCCTAGGCTGGCCCGCGCTAGGGGGTGGTGTGGGCCCACTGTGGCCCATCTCCAGCCCCAGCTTCCTTCGTCTTCGGAAAATAGGATTTTCAGATATTTTCCCGGATTTGATGATCTTCACGAATTTTGCCTCCAAACAACACCTTTTCCATCAGAATCCTGACTGCAGCGGTCCATGCTCCAAAAGTCATCAACCATGCAAAAACAGATAAAATAACATAAGTATCACCTCTCAGTACGAAATATATCAATGAATAACAGTGAATTATGACATAGAATAGTGATGCAAAATGGACGTATCAACTCCCCCAAGCTTAGACTTCGCTTGTTCCCAAGCGAAACTGAGCTCAATAAACATGGCCTCAGGTTTATGGAGTGAAGAGTCGATAAAAGAATACGGACAAGAAGCATCACATTCATCAATACATAGATCATAATAGAAGACAACTCAATATTATATAACTCAACTTTCAATGAGTAAAGGAAACACAATAAAGATACATAAAGCGAATCATAATTGGTAATGGCAACTTAGCTCTTGGTCGAAGAATAGTTGATAATTTACTAGAGTTCACAAATAACTGGTTTTCAATGATAGCTTTCAAAGTAGTAAACATCAAGATAAGAGCAATGTGCAAAGCAAGGAACATAAGAAACATGATTGAATAAATCATCATATGAATGAATGAAACACAACAACTCAAAATACTTGTTGAGATAGAAGGGAATAGGTTTACTGACTCAACTAAAAAGTAAAAGAAGGGCCCATCGCAGAGGGAAGCAGGGATTGCAAGTCTCATAAAGAGCTCCCAAAAATTATGATACTTACTAGCTTTCAGCTCTCATTGCCCCTATCATAGGCATCTTTTGGTGATTAAGGTTAAAGTGACACAACTAAGAGGATATGCTTGACAAGTTATAAGTTGAAATCTCATGCCCCTTACTTATGAGTACCGAACCTCATGCTACTCAACTTCAGTCACGAGTAAGCTCTTGTCATTGTAAATACATGTGTATCATTGAGAACCGCCAATGGGGTACCCCTTGCACATGACACATGAGCTATCCCATAATCAAAATGACAAGGCAAGCAGACAATGAGCATCTCAGCGATCTTTTTATTTGCTATTTGCATAGGTTTTTATTGAGGATGCTTCACAGAATGCTCACTATGGTTATGCTGCAAGTTTCCACCATGATTAGGCATGGCTTAGGCTAGCGGACTAGGCGTTTCTCTAACACACATATAAACTCCATGATGTTACAAGTGCCACTTTCATTTCACACCACCAGGATCCATAAGCAAAAGAACATGATATCAACTAGGTACAAAGTACCAGTGCAATGTTGAAAGCGTTCCCCATGATGCATGGTTCTGCTAACTTCAACTCATAAAGCGCAAGCATATACACAACAAAGAAGGACCCAATGGTTCAGGTTTATTAAGTGCAAGAAAATTAAGGTGTGCCATCAAGTTCGTGAGATCTTTAATCACTAATTTTCACATAACAAGTTTAATTTGGGAGGTAGATAAAACAAGAATTTACTTGGAATAGCAATAATGCTAATAAGTAGGTATGGTGGACACAAATGGCAAAGGTTTTGGTTTTAAGGAGTGGATGCACGAGAAGAATTCCCTCTCAGTACAGCTTTTTGGCTAGCAAGGTTGGGTAGCAAGTACAAGAGTTGAAGGAATCAAACAAACATACAAGTGATAAAAACAAACATGCAATATTCCTTGGAAGCACAAAAGATCTTAACTAGAGAATACTAGACTTATGAGCAAATCAAGAAAGAAAGATGATGAAATAATTTTCTTTAGAGTAATTTTATCTTTTCTTTCAACTCTCAAAAATAGTGTTGCTACTGACCGAGCCAGGTTTGCCAAAACCAACTAAATTAACTCAATGATCCCAAAGTGATACCAATACTAACAACAAGATCAATCATATAACCACGAATTGAAAACTAGTATAAGCTATGCAAAAGAGTGAATGATAGAACTTCTCATTAATATTCCATAACGGCAACTCACACCAAGGGATACATATCTAACGAGAGAGGGGACACTTCCATAATGCAAACCATCCTACATAATAGCTTCTCTATTCATGATATGACTCTACTAATAAGGTAAAAAGATAGAAGATAGTGATGTGATACCGCGGCACTCCCCCAAGCTTGGAACAAACCAAGGGGATGCCAAACCTGATGACGAATTACTCCTTCGGTGGTGATGGTAATATTTTCTTAGTTGACATGAGGAAATCTTCCAGCATCTTGCGAAGCCTATTATTCTCCCATTGAAGCATGTCCACCTTCATCCTCAAGTCTCGGTACTTATCACAGAACTCCTTGGTGACTCGTAGGGCTTCCGTTGATGCAGGGGAAGTGACTAAAGGTACCAGCCCCTGCTTGGGGTCTTGGAGATCTTCCTCCATAGGCTCCTTTCCTTTATCCTTGGCGGACACCATTGTGTTTCTAAACCTTCAAAGAGTATGTCCTGGTAGAAACAGATCGAAACAAAAACATGACAAAAACAAGATATACGAACCTCGGGGGATCCGGGGGATTATATATTATGAAGTTTCACAACAAAAGGAAGGTACTGGGAGAAAACGAGTCGGAGGCGGAGTCCGGGGTGGACTCACCACCTAGTGGCGCGGCCAAGGGTGGGCCCGCGTCACAGGGTGGTGTGAGCCACCCTGACTCCGTTTCCGTCCCTCTTTCGCTTCGTAGCTTTCCTTATTGACTGAAAACTGCAAAAATATAGTTGGATAGTATTTTCGTGGAACTTTTCTTACCAGAATTGTTACCTATTTGAAAGCGGACTCTGCAGGTCTCTGATTTTAGTATCTAGTAGATTCTTCTGGAGTCAACACTTGAATAACATCGATATCTTCTTCTTTATACACTTATTACTTGAGTCATAAAACCCTTCTCTTCCTTATTACACCATTATCTCCACTTCCTGGAAATTTCTTTCACACAAAACTTCACATAGTTCTCATTGGCAACATTAGTATAAGTGAAGTGATAAAACCTTTTGTGTACAACTTCAACTGAAAACCATCAAAACATAAGCTACTGTAGCAACTCCTTCCGAAAACCCAAAAAGAATTCACAAAGGAAATCGAATAAAGAAGCAAATTAAAGAGTGGCAAAATCTGTCAAAACAGACCAGCAGGTAAAGATCAATTTTTTCGAAAATCTTCTGTTGCTCAAATCAAAAAGTGCAAAACTAACGAAAGTTAAATAACAACCTGGGGCAGAAGCACAAACAATTACAGCTTAATCCGACATACAGATATCTCTCACGAATTTTTACGGTGAAGCACAAAAATCTGTTTCGGGACAACAACTTCCCCAAATATTACTTCTCTCTCATTAGAGGTTGATCTTCACACAAGAACCAAACAAAACGGATAAGGAGAGGTTATTACCGAAGTAATAACTTCCAAGACTCAAATAAACAAAAACAAACTGAAAGAAAAAACAAATCAGGTTGTCTCCCATAAAGCTCTTTCTTTATAGCCATTAAGATGGGCATGATAATTTTGAAGATGCTCACTCAGAAATATGAATTGAAGTGAAAGAGAGCATTAAGAAGAAAAAATACACACATTTAAGTCTAACCCACTTCCTATGCAAGGGAATTTTGTAAACAAACAAGTTGTTGAAACCAGAGGCTACTTGCATAAGAAGGCAAAAGAAGTGCAACATAAAAACTTTCAGCATAAAACGTGGAAACTTGATATTATTGAGATACATAAGAACACTTATCCCTCTCTCATAATAACTTTCAGTATCATGCATAAACTTAACAATATAACTATCACAAGAACCATCGTAGCAATGATTACTTATTCTAACAGAAAACACAGGAATACTAGCTCTCATACACTACTTTGTGAAACAATAATAGAGGTATCCTTACAAAGGATAGTGTGTCCCTCTTCTTCATATTTAGTAACAAAATCTTTCACATTTTCTATTATTGATTCATCAACCATTTGTTTATTAGGTTCAACAGCTTTACTTGTACTTTCATTAACCATACTAGCTATCATAGAATGTTCCTTTACCTTAACTGGGAAAGACATTTTCTCAATATAAGGTTCACGTAAGACATGATTAGCAATATAAACTTCAGTATTTCTTGCAGGAACACTCTTAGCAATATCTTTATAAGGTTCATGATACTTATTCCACTTCTTTTTAGGCACTTCAATATAGGAAGAAAAAGCCTTAAAATAAGAAGCAATAGCTTGAGAGTCTAGACCATAAGCATTTTTAATATTTTGAAAGTCATCAGTTCCCATAAAAGATTCAATGCATTCATAATCATAATTTATACCTGACTTTCTACCTTTGTCATTCTCCCAAGCTTCAGCATTGTCTTGAATACGGTCCATAAGATCCCATTTAGCTTCTTCTTCTATGCGAGTGAATGATCCAGCACAAGAAGCATCCAATAAATCCTTGTCATGTAGAGGGAGCCTTGCATAAAAGTTGTTGATAATAATATTGTTGGGAAGCTCATGAATGGGACATTTGAGCATTAGTAATTTCAATCTCCCCCAAGCTTGAGTTGTACTCTCTCCATCAAGAGGCCAAAAGTTGTATATTTGATTCCGATATTTATGAATCTCACTAGGAGGATAAAACTTTGAATAAAAGAGAGGCACTATTTCCTCCCATTCCAGAGCTTGACCATTCTTCAGCAGCTTATACCATTCCTCAGCTCTTCCTTTTAGTGATAATGAGAATAACTTCTTCTTAACTTGATCTGTAGTAATACCTGCACACTTGAACAACCCGCATAATTCATGTATAAAGAGTAAATGATCACCGGGATGAATAGTTCCATCTACAACATAATAGTTATCCATAACACGATCAATAATTCTTGTAGGTATTTTAAAAACATCATTCTCAGCAGGTGGTGGTTTATCTACTACCTTATCAGTGGTAGTAGCATTACCAAATAAGAAACTCGGTGAATTATCCATAACGAAAATAAAGCAACTAGTAGAAGTAAACAATACTCATAGTAGAAGTTTCCTTTACTAGTTCCACTCTCCAATAGCGCTTCACTCCCCGGCAACGGCGCCAGAAAATAGTCTTGATGACCCACAAGTATAGGGGGTGTATCGCAGTATTTTCGATCAGTAAGAGTGTCGAACTCAACGAGGAGCAGAAGGTGTTGGATAGTGGTATGGATCAGGAATTCTCTGCAAGTACTTAGCAAACAGATTTTTAGGGGTTTTCGATAAAGCAGGTAAACAAAGTACGAGTAAATAAAAGAAAGTAGGAATAAATGCAACAAGTGGCCCAATCCTTTATGTAGCAAAGGACAAACCGGTTGTATTACTTAAAATGACCAAACGTTCTCGAGGACACATGGGAAGACTGTCAAGTGCTTTCGCTTCATAAAGTTGATTAATCTTCTTTAGCTTGCTAAGTGTTGTGTGGGTGAACCTGTGCTAATGTACCGACCTTCCTAGGACTATACATACTTGTGATTATACCCCTTGCAAACATCCGTAAGTACAAGAAAGTAATTAAGGTAGAAACCTGACCACGACTTTAAACTCTAAGACCCTTATGTCCCTTGTGCAATGGTTTCCTAACGGGGGTTCAGGTTTATGTCACTCCGGCAACCCCTATGATTAGTAGCCAAATACACAATGCATTCCCCTAGGCCCGTATAGGTGAAGTTTCATGTAGTCGACGTTCACATGACACCACTAGAAGAAGTACACCACAACTTAAATATCAAACTATTGAATCTTTCTCAACACAACTCCACTACTAACAACATGACTTCTCCCATGTCCTCAAGAACAAAACAAACTACTCACAAGACATCATGGATCATGATCAGAGATGGAATAATGATGTATAACAATTTGAACATAAACAACAATTCAATGGTTCACTCAATAGCATCAAAAACAAAGAGTAATCAACACCGGGAAAGTTTCCCCTATGAACTACGCAAGATTCAACCCAATTGTTACAGCAATATGGAGATGGTGATGATGGTGATGATGGTGGTGATTGTAGGGGTTCCACGCATGAAAACAATAAAATTTACACTACGCCCCTGAACCCCTAAAGCTGCCAGGACCTATCTATTAGTAATACAGTAACATGAGGGGCTTTTCGCGAACTTCCCCTTGAAGACCGAAAAGCATTGTCAACGCTTAGGAGAGCGTGGTTGATGTAGACGAGCCGAAGCCGACCTCAAGGTCGTGATGAAGTCCTTGCGCTCCTTCTGTCTCCAACGACTTGAGTGCCTCAAGTGCGACACCTAGTGGGGAGTTACACACGTCCGGTGCCTGACGATGACTCCGCCTTCCCGATCCGATGGCGATGGAAATAGAGCTCCGGATCCGAATCCCTTGTGACGGTGCTCCGCGGTGAAGATGTCTCTCGCTCGCGCAGTCCAGACTTGGGACCACGGTCACGAGAGAGAGAGAGGGGGAGAGATAAAATACCAATTGGAGGTCCTCCCAAAAGTGGGTAGACCTTTATTGATTATTGGGTGTATTTTCTAGGCCAAATACCCCACTTTATATAGGGGGAGGGGAGGTACTACCTCCCCTCAAGTCCCGGGGTGGGACTAAAGGAGAGGAGGGGGGAGGTGGTGGCCGCCGACCACCTAGTGGGCCCCGCCGGGGGGGGGGGGGCTAGGCCCAGCCGGCCTCCCCTTGCCCCTTTCTCCTTTTCCCTAATGGGCCCTCTCCCTCCGGAATTGGCCCATTAAGCCTTTTGACCTTTTAATTGATTTTTTCTTTATTAAATAATTATGAATAAATGATTAAATCAATATTTAACATTCATTCACACATTATCTAATCTCCGTGGCTATGGAACACCTTCCACCTCCACTCCGGACATCCTCGACTTCAAAACCCTTCGGTTTCTCTCTTCTTTTCTTCGGCGATTCTACCAATCCTATAAACACTCTCTAAGCATCATCAAACCCTTAAGCGTGATACCCCACGGTTCGGGAACACTCTAGACATGGTCGGGACACTCCCATACCAATGATCAACAGAGGGACCTGGATGGTCATGTGACCCCTGTGTGTTCCACGAAGATCTTTCGTCGTTTGAACCGGGACAGTCGTGTCTTATTCCCTTTGTCATTCGATACTTGCATTGCCCGAGACCTGATTAATGAAATCACCATGTCGTGTTCAATATCGTTACTGAACAATGCTATTTGACTCGTTCCGACAAGTGATATCCCCGTGATCTAATCACACGCTGCGCAGCTATTGGATATGACCTCTCCGAGTGGTCCCTTGAGTATCTTCCCGTCACATGGACAGACAAATCCCGCTCTTGACATATATTGCCTCTACGGTTTCCTCCGAATACCTGAACACACCTTTATAACCACCGTTTTACCAGATGGCGTTTGATGCTATCTAAGAATTCTCGAGAGACAATGATTGATATAGCCTCACGGTCTAAGGAATAGTCTACGAGGATCCATTTCTGATCATCGTAACTTGAACTTTATGACATGATCGAATCATGATGTTTAGGTTGGGTTTTGGTTCATCATCTCATTCTCAGAATGAGATGACCTCATTTCCAACTGGCATAAATGCCACATGATCAGGAAACATGATCATCTGTTGACCAATGAACCAGTGACTAAAGTTTCACTAGGAACCCCTGGTTTGTTTGTATATCACACGTGTATTTATGTTTCCACTCAATACAGTTATAGCATGATATAAAACTTAATCATAAACTATATGAAATATGATAATAGTCCTTACTACTATTTGTCTCTAGGGCATATTTCCAATAGTCTACCACTTGCACTAGAGTACAAATACACTAGCTGCATTTGTTCTTAATTATTGGTGCCATATAACCGGTACCTAGAACATGCTTGCTCATGGAAGAGGTTGAGTCTTTGTTCTGTACTTTACAGTCCCAGATCCTTTGCAACTTACCAATGTCACCTTGATTGACATTAATACTTTATCATCACATGACAACATCTTTGTGTATGCATCGTTGTTATGGCAACAGAATGAGGCCTGATTCCAGGAGCCTACAATGACGTTAGATCAACCTCGAGGGCTTTCTCATGGGCATTGTGCCCTGGGACACATCATTCTATGTTAAAAGCGAATTAGCCCCGCCATAACATTATACAACACTTTAGATGGTACCCTTATCTATTATTATAAATGTATTCATCGAAACACTAGTGCACTCTATGCAACTTTCGATGTTTTGTTCACCTTGCTTCCTATTTGACTTTAATTGGTATCTAGAGGAGTTTCCAACATATTCCCTTATAACATAACTCTTTATGCTTTAAGATATGTCATCCTTTATGGATTTGAAAAACATGTCTACAGTTCTCTATTAGACTCTGTGGACAAACTTAGCTCAACATTTTGTGATTCGAACTTAATCACTTTTAAACGTTTCTTATTGGATCACATATTATGCTAAGTTGTCATCATGGTTTACTAAGATAGAACCTATGTCTTAACATAGTGGATGACGATCATCCTTTTCTTTCTTTCAACCATTGATGTTAAACTCAATGCTATTCCTAATTTTAGTTATTAAGGACTGGTTCCTCAATTAACTTCTATTCTAAAACAGCTTTCAGAATCCTTTAAGGAATACTACATAATATCATAATACAATTATTATCAACTTCTACATCTTATAAATCATTATTTATAAGTATTTTCGCTTTCATCCTTAACTTACTTAAGAATTACTCCTATAAGCTCCCACTCAAACTATGTTGCTAACATATTTGGGTACGAGTCAGTACTCTTACTCAAACTATGTTCCTACATATTTGAATTTGAGTCTTATGTTGCTCCCACTTAAAAATATGTCAATCACATATTGTTTAAGGAAGACTTGCATAGCTCCCACTCAATTTTATGCAAATTGCATATATCCTTACTGTTTTGAATAACTTCAGTCTTTTGATCAAATATCAAACTTGGAGATTTATTATGAGATACCAGCACTTTACTAGTTTTAAATCCACTAGACAGTTAGCACACATGAATCAAATTCATTTGAATTCATCCAATACTTGACAAATTGTGCTTTTGTCATTCACCCCCTTTTCCTACAATGGCTTTGCAGTCATTTGGGAAAATTCCAAGTAACTCCTTTTACTTGTGAGATTCGGCAACTAATTGCTTTCTAATCTCAAGGGAATTTTGCTTCTAGGATTTCTTCATAATTTAGTTTACCATTATTTCCTTAGTAGTTCGTAGGTATGTCACATTTCAAAAATCATGACAAGTGGTTCACAAATGTTTCCATACAAGATATGGATTTACATTTTGAATCCTACTTCATGTAGTGAAAAACAATAGTGGAGGGAAAAACACAATGATCAAGATCATTGATTCTTTCCTTCTATGAAGAGAATCGTTCAGGAATGCTGTCCGTTGCGCTTCTCAACACTCTGATGCAGGGTTCTGAATCCTCATCGTGTTTTACACTATTTTCCATTTGCTTCATAATTGAGAAACATCACTAATTGTGGGCTTTCTCAAGAATGCACCAAAATCCAAGCAATACACGTTTTGCTTTCCTTTTGGTTTCAGCTATGGGTTTTGTTTTCAAAGTTTCCAATGAATACTCTACAAGGACTTATTCGCTATTGTTTTGGTTATATCGAATAACCCCAAAACTTTCACGAATTCAGATGGTTCACCAATTCTAATTGAGTGCTAACTATTTCTAAGCTAATGGTCTCTACATATACTCTACAATGAGTTATTTGGTGCCTTCTATTCAACCCCTTTTGATATATAATATCACATTATGATGCTTTGTATTTTGACGTTTCAAAACACTTTGCATTCCACAATGTCTTTTATGCCATTCTTATAAATTTGAACTTCATTACTATTGATCAAATCATAGTAATTAGATTCCCTTTTATTTTTATACCCTTTGTTGATGAAACACTTTGATCAAATCAAATAGTTTCATATTCATGTTTCCTTTGGTAAACTTACTTTACACATTTAAACAATCATTTAATGATAATTACCATTTTCGTTAAAACATAATACATCGAATATGTATTTACTTTTAACAATTCTTTAAACACTTTGTATTCAAGTAATACATGGTGTTCAAGTTATTTCGCCGAACTTAGGCATGATTTATATGTGACAAGAAATCGAATGACTTTCACATATTATCACATAACTTTGAATTTAAACAATGGTTTCATTCATTAATGAAATATCATTAAGTTGGGTATTTTAAACAAGGCATTTTTAATGTCTCACAAATGTTCATACATTATCAATTAGTTTCAAACAACAAGGATAATTCACAAATAATCAAACAAGATATGAACACGAATAGAAATCATTCATAAAAGTGGAACAACTGTTTGTTACAAACTCATATGAATAACCGTCTCACAAAGTGTGAGACACACTAAAGAAGTTCACAATCTCTTGATTACAAAAATCATCCTAAAACACAAACTAAGTGATAAATGTTGAGGGAGAGTGTCGTTGGCCATCATCATCATGCTCTCCATCAACACGCAACGTCACCTCCTCTCCAGCAAGCACCTCTCATGTAGAAGGACCTGTTTTCACCAAAACAGAACAAGTATCAGATATACTTAACACTGCAAATGTGTTTGCAAGATTATAACATTTATAAAACTGTATATCAAATATATACCTTTGTCGTTGATGACTCCAGCGACGTTGGGTTCATCTATCACATTTCTGAAATGTGATATGAACTCAAGGAAATCTAGTGTTTCCGTGTCGCCTCTCATAACGCTGATCCTGACTTGTGCTTGGAAGCTTGGAGGAAGCGACCGCAGCACAACTCCCATCGCAAATGAGCTTGAGAACCAGTTGTCCAGGTAGTATGCCAGACTCATGTACGCATCGTAGAGGCACAATAAGTGCTCATCCAATGAGGAGCCCTCCTCCATCTTTATGGAGATGAAGTCCCCCATCAGCTCATACTCCCACATGCGCATTTTCTCCACGAAATGTGCTCTCAGATGTGTCATGACCGCCCGGGGCTTGAGACTCCCCACTATTGGCCATAGCCCATCCTCCATTCCGAGGCGCATGGTCACTGATATGAATGTGGCCATCACGGCAGCGATAACACAGATCCCGCTCACAGGTCTCATGAATATAGGGTGACTCCAAATACATCTCGCAGGTCATGTAGTCAGCTACGTTGTTCTCCCCAAGGAGATCAAATAGGCGTATGACCCATGCAGAAAAGTTGGATCCATCTAACTTGAGCTTTTCTCCTTTTAACCAATTCGATAGGAAAAGTAATCTCGGGAAGAACCATTTTCTACATTTATAATTGCAAAAGGAATTTAGACTAAGTTTATAATTAAATGAGTTAATAATAACTCCACTCAGAAACACCTATCCCTAGTGAGGGTTCCAGTGATAACACAAGCCCTATCAGCCACATCTCCCCCGATCGTCACGGCCATCAATGTGGGTTCAATGGTGGACGCTAAACGTCGGTCACATCGTTCATGCAACTCGTGCTCGATCTTTCGACCATCCGTGTTCTGAGGCCACGCTTCTCTAGCGTGCTAGGCTCGCTAACTCAACCTTAGTGTATTCG